>CM068582.1:56380789-57825789 GCA_035048485.1 Pteria penguin | reverse complement strand
TCTCCACATATGTGTGCTTATCTTATTCAGTATGTCCTGAACCTACTCCACCACCACATGCCGTCCTTGGGGGAGATAGTAATACATACAACTCAACACGCACAGTAAATTGTCTGACTGGGTACGCCAAGATTGGAGGAGAAAGCGTTATAACATGTGGATTGAATCAGTTGTGGACTACGTGGACAGGCACCTGTTCATTATGTCCCCTGCCGAACAGTATAGCGAATGCCTTGCTGAGTAGTGGTGCTTCAACAGTGGGATCTCAGAGGACTTACACATGTAAAGCTGATTACATCAGTAATGGGAAAAGCGGAATTACTACGTGCCAGAATAATGCCACGTGGTCATATGTGGCATTCGCTTGTAATTTAATTGGTAAATTAAACTTTATACAATGTACATGAACAAAACAAAATACATCTGAAATGATTTATTTACATCGTTAATCTGACAGAATCAGTATTCATAATGGTAATGTTATTAGTGTGTGTGTGTGTGTGTGTGTGTGTGTGTGTGTGTGTGTGTGTGTGTGTGTGTGTGTGTGTGTGTGTGTGTGTGTGTGTGTGTAGGTGTAGGTGTATGTGAAGAGAATAGTGGAATTATATAATTCATTTACACGACATGATAATACGTCCATCATATTTTACAAGCAGACTGTGGTACTCCTGTCAGTATACCATTGGCGTCCTATAGCACAAACAATAGTAATAAAATATACTCAGTGGCAACATACACATGTAATTATGGCTACGCTGGCAATGGCGGTAAATCAACCTCCACCTGTTCGTCATCCGCCTCCTGGACAACTGTATCTTTAACATGCTCACGCCCTGTTTCAGGTATCATTAATAATCATTATTTATGACAAAAGAACACCTACAGTATATTTATTCTGATAATTTATGTATTGTTGTTATAAAAATATATTTATCTAATTATAAATAATTTAATATATTTTTTATTTATTTTTTATTCAGTTACAATTGGCTTTGAATCATCGGATAAGTATCGGTTTAAAACTGTCAGCGGATACTTTAGTTGGAGTACAGGAACCGTAAGTTAATTAAATAATTCTATTACTTATGTGCTAAATTATGAAATGTGTTAAAAGAAATCCCTCTTAGTAAATCATTAGTTTCTGTTCAGGGATCCACGCCATCCGTGAACACTGGGCCAGTTTCTGCTTACCAAGGCTCATACTACAAATACATGGAAACAAGTTCCACAAATATGAACGAGAAAAGCAGGATGATGACGGATTTTTATTTCAGTGGTAAGTATGTTTCCATTTGGACCATGAACTTCTTTTTAATCTGAATGTCAAACGTGAAACAAGTTATATTTTAAATCGTACGGATTTGAAGTGACCTCATCCCTGTTCCATATAGACAGGCAGAGCTAGGTTGACTTATGCTGATGTCGCTTAACATATTTTTTATTTTACCATATTATTTCATCGCACGTTTCGTGTTGCAATATTTTTTAGAGAGGCCTGTTGATTTTTGCTCTCTCTATGTAAAATCCTTTTTAAATTTTAATGTGTGCCCTTTGATTGTGCTGTTTTTGCGTCGAGAAGGAAGGTGGGCGCCTGTACACAACAACCAGACCGATTGAATGACATTTTATACTTTATTGACCGTCCTAACTGGGTATCCTAACTGCAACACAATCGAATATTTTTACAGTTCATTCAGATATCTTCTGTCTTCTGTTTACTTGCTAGTTGTAAAATCTTAAGACGTACTCGTTATGTGATGAATAATTTTTGATAATATATTTCACAAAATATTTTATCATTCACCGGTGAATTTCTGAAGAGAAATATATATAAAGATACTGACATTTATACGCTTGTATATAAAATATGAGTTATTTATTAATAGTTTTTGATGTAACATATACAATACATATATAAATAACATTTTAACATTTCACAATACATTTTTCAGTAAACGCACACTGCTTAGATTTTTGGTACAGTATGTATGGGAATGACATTGGAACCTTAAGAGTATTTTACAAGGTGTATGGATACTCAACGACATATCAAATATTTGTCAGCAGTGGAAATAAGATGACAACTAACTGGTACAACAAAAAGGTATCAATAAATGCAAGTGGCGATTTTCAAGTAAGTATATATATATATATATATATATATATATATATATATATATATATATATATATATATATATATATATATATATATATATTATATATATATATATATATATATATATATATATATATATATATATTACCTTATGGAATTGTATTGATATGTCACACGCGCAATATTGCAGTCATGATAAAAATTTTCGTCAGTTTCATTGAATGGTTATGGTTTTCTAATGTGATACTATGATAAATATTATCACCATATCACAATAGTCCTAAAATCATAAAATCAAAGGGGGTTACAAATAAGCAGAAAGAGCTGAATGACAACTGGATAAAAGTTTTGGTCAAAAGTTCAGAAGATAATGCTTTGATGAAAGCTTCTCAACTTCGTGTGGATAATATCTTGTGATCACATCGCAGATATCGCAGTACGTGTGTCTGTATACTACACATATGTGTGGATAATATCTTGTCATCACATCGCGGATATCGCAGTATGTGTGTCTGTATACTACACATATGTTTTAGTATTAGTCAGGGTATTCCGAGAGACAAAAATAGAAATCTAGCACTTTAAGCTGTTGATGTTATTATTATACGCCTGTACATCTGGAGTTTTCTCAAACAAGCAATATGATAATTATAAATGTTTGATTTGTACCGAGCTGTATAATGCCATCACATTTTTGATAGTTAATATTTATGTACAATTTAATAGCAAGACTTATCAACAGATTATTGGGATTCCTACGGGCACTAACTGCTCTCCCCTTACAACAGATTTATTTCTATACTATTATGAGAGAGACTTTATGCATTCTATTGAAACCCCTAAAGGTTTCGACCTTATTGATAAGTTCAATGACACCTCTAGATAGCTTGATGATATTTTAGTTATCTAAAACCCTGAGTTTGAAAATTATTATTGACAATTATCCACCTTATCTTCAAATAAACAAAGCCAATATTTCAGATTAAAAATTCTATATAGTTCTGGCTAAGGAAAACGAAATGCCTCTTTCAAATTTTGCTTTTGAAAATGTTGACTTTCTTGGACTTATTATTATTTTTATTATCCTTCTTTATTATTTTTCCTTTAATCGGACTAGGTCAGAGACAGTGTGGAGTTGTATTTCTCGTCACCTATTCGTATTTTGATCTGTCATATATTTTAACGTGTGATAGATATGTTCATACTGACATTATCATATTTGTAAATACAACGTTAAATTCGCGAGTTTTATCTAAAATTATAGAGTAAACTTAAATGCAAATATCATAATATACTTTGCAGTGCTACTGTCGCCTATGGTTGTATTCGAAAAGGAATGGCTAAAAAGAAAAAACTTAAAATCTTTGGAACATTCTGGTTACATAATTAATATGTATATGCATGTCACAAATGGTCTCAATTTGTCACGGTTCAAAAGTTATGGCGAAGTTTAAAGTTGGCAGCAGACAGACAAATAAACAGACAGACAGATAAGTCCAAAACAATATGCCCCGATCTATCGATCCGGGGGCATAAATTGAAGTACAACATCATGATGATTTTAATTCAGCATGACAAGCTTTCCTTTTATGCGTAGCAGTATTCCATCATTGCATGCCTTTTGCGTATTCATATCTTACATCATTATGCTAGAGCGTGTTTGAATTACAGTGACAATATGAAGGCTTAGCGATATACAGATAACCTGTTTAGCCAGGGACATTGTATTGGTAAATCGACTGAGGTCTTTCTGTGCTGGATACAAGGCTCTCGTCATACATTATGGCACTTCTTTATCCAGACTGCTAAATGAAATTCTGGACTAGCTTTGAGAATTTCTTCTTGACATAAGTGACGGGTAATGTTAGCAAGAAAAAGGGTTCACTTATGATCCTTTGTAGATAGTCTTTGGTTCGTTTTTAAATTAATTTTCAATTTTATTGATTCTGTATGTCTTTCGGTTTCATGATTTTTGGACAACCTAATTGGGTTTATCCATCATTTTAGTATATCTTCAAATGATATTCACTTTCTCGATAAATTTTCTAAAGAACACATCTTATACGACGATGTACCATTTCTGTACAAATTGGCCGAAATGTAAATTTAAGATTATACTCAATAATAACGAACACGTGTTAATGTCATAATGAAAAAATGACACACACCGTGGGTTCACCTCTGACTTCCAGATAAAAAATCTGTATATATACACAATAGGCGTGCATTAAAGGATGAATTGTTATACTCCTCTAAAATTATTATCGTAAAAAAAACGAAGAAGTACTGAGGGTAAACCATATCTCCTAGTCCATGGAATAAATAGACAATATCGTGCATAGTGTCATATTTAGACAAATGCGAACCCCTATAATATCGAGATGAGACCAGGTACCCGGTTGCAATGAACACCTGTCGCAATAGTTTTGCACCAACTTTTCAAGTCTAAGAAGTAAGTACATAAATATACACGTATGAACACATGAAGGAGACAAGAACACGAAATCAAATTTCCCTATTCAAGACATGAAATGTGCGATTCGCTAAACGATTAAAACCGTCTGATAGAAAGAATTCTGTCTTGCTTTTGTTTTGATATTAAGACCCTTTGAAGTTGCAGTGCCTAGACGACAGATTTATTTCCCTTCTGTATATTGACTAACTTTAAGTATTTCTTACATATACTGATATCCCTTACATGACGAATTTCAATTGTGTCCTTCTTGATCATGTATATTTAGAAAAGACTTCGATTCCTTTATGAAAACCAATAATTCAATATTACTATCAAATTCAAAACAGTTGCTGACTGGGATTGTGGGCAACAGATGAACGATTTTTTGCTCGGTCAAATTTTTGTCTGGGACCAAATGTTGTGAACAACAATTTCTCTTCGTTTCCAACAGATTAGTTCTTGCCCCGAACTAGTCAACTGTATATTTAAAATAAAATTTGGTATTTGTAAAGTAATTTTGATCTACTGGGTTGGATTGACATCTTATTACTTGCAAAGAAAAAAAATACGTTTTACGTTTAGGTTAAACATACTCTATTTAATAAATATAAGAAGATATACACATGTACATATATATTTTCAATTTGCAGCTAATATTCGAGGCGAGTGATGGCGGAACCAGTTTCACAGGAGATATAGCGGTAGATTATATCAGAGTCTATGCCACATGTACATGATTTTAAAATGGAATAAGTTAATCCTGTTTTCATCACAAACGCTTTGGTACAGGATGAGCAAACTGAAGTAAATGTATTGACGTTTATTTCGTTTAAAAGTTGAAAAGTTGACCATGAATGTAATTTGAATGTCAGTTTATGGTAGAATATAAAAGTTCTGATTTCTTTTTTTGACTCAATGTGTTGAAGTGTAAACCTTCGATCAGATCACATATACTAAGTGATTATGTTTATTAAAAGAGTCACTGAGAGAATGAGAGCTAGGAAATATTGTGTGCATTACGATGGTAGGGAAAAAGAGTTCTATTAGTAAATATATAGTTTTAATAAGTATATATATATATGATATTTATATGAGACATCACATAGATTAAATGCTTTCTTAGTGAATAGTCCATTCGCCTTAAACACATATATCTTCATTTAGATGTAAACACAATAAAGTTCTAAAATAAGGGAACAGTATCGTGTATGGGTCCGTATCAAGATGAATGCCAATCTTACAAACGCAGGTAAGACCAGGTGCCTGGAGGATTGAGCATTTACAAATTGATGTAAGACCAGGTGCCTGCAGAATTCAGCATTTACGAAGTGATGTAAGACCAGTAGCCTGCAGGATGATTGAGCGTATTCTGCTTACATGCAACACCTGTCGCAAAAGTCCTTTAGAAGCCAATGAATTCTGGTAAATGTATATTCATAAATACAGTAAATAATGTACGGTCAAAAATGTAAAGCCGGTCACTTTACATGATCGTGTCTCAAAATTAACATTTACATTTTAGTGAGATCCCTGTGTTCACCAAAGTTTAAGTGGTAATTTTAAGACGTTCCCTAATATATCCTTGTGTAACTTCTCGTCAGGCAATTAGTTATCAGAACGAATGTTTCGTATTAAGAATATGCCCTGGTATAGTGTATGATTTGTAAAATGAGGACGAAAAGGCAGAACTGGCGATATAATACTAGTATGAAATATTAAAATTCAAGTCGTTACTTTTATCATAAAGAAAGGTGTACCAGCACCAATTGACAGGAATATATCGGAACAGGAATCAGCACAGATGCTCTCAGTGGTAATTCTTATGTTCACTAGGATATATGACGGCAATGTGATCCGTCAAGTCAGGATTGATGATTAAAAAAATGTACTATTTTTTTCCATTGAAATACGTTTTTTAAATTTTGTTAGAATTAATTTAAATGTATCGACAGTTGAGTGTGTGATTTGTAAAATAAAATTTCAGTTTCAGTTGCATTGTCATTTCTTCAGTATTTTATGTTTTAAAATGCGACTAGTGTAGATATCAATTCCACATAAATTCTATGAAGTAACGTAGGTTAGGGAAGAAACAGGTGTTAAATTGTATGTATATTATGTATGAAGACACCAGCACCATAGAGAAAATATGGCAGCCACATAACACCATAATAAAATTGTAATTACATTAAAATTACCTCCTACACGGGTACCTTATGTAAAATCTCCACACCGCGAAAACAGTGTACAATAATGTAAGATTACATTGAAATTAATGTTTGTAAATGTTGCAATAAATTCCTCCAAGGTGAAAATTTATGGACCCCTGAAGTAAGAGTGAGAACAGGTACCAGTCTCTCAGTCGACTAGCTAAGGATGCCATAAACAAAATACCTCAAGAATCAGTCAGAATAAATATATGAGGTCACAAAATATCTTACTACATGATGCTGACTAAGTACCTTCATATAACAGTCAATAGGTGTGTTTATCTGTTTATTACAATTATCCAGAACGATAGTCAATAGGTAAGATCACTCTACTACAATTATCCAAACAGTCAATAGGTATGGCCAGTCAGTTTATTACAATAACTCAGACAAACAGTCAATAGGTATGGTCAGTCAGTTTATTACAATAACTCATCCAAACAGTCAATAGGTATGGCCAGTCAGTTTATTACAATAACTCAGACAAACAGTCAATAGGTATGGCCAGTCAGTTTATTACAATAACTCAGACAAACAGTCAATAGGTATGGCCAGTCAGTTTATTACAATAACTCAGACAAACAGTCAATAGGTATGGCCAGTCAGTTTATTACAATAACTCAGACAAACAGTCAATAGGTATGGCCAGTCAGTTTATTACAATAACTCAGACAAACAGTCAATAGGTATGGTCAGTCAGTTTATTACAATAACTCAGACAAACAGTCAGTAGGTATGGCCAGTCAGTTTATTACAATAACTCAGACAAACAGTCAATAGGTATGGCCAGTCAGTTTATTACAATAACTCAGACAAACAGTCAGTAGGTATGGTCAGTCAGTTTATTACAATAACTCAGACAAACAGTCAAAAGGGATGGCCAGTCAGTTTATTACAATAACTCAGACAAACAGTCAACAACTGTTCATCTGTTTTAACAATAATCTAAACAAATTGTCAATATGTGTGATTAATCTATTATACAAACTATTTGTTACAATAAACTATACAAACAGTCAAAAATTGTTGTTCATATGTGATTGCAATAATATATAGAGACAATAGATATGGTTAATCTATTATAATTATCCTAGCAAACAGTGGATTAGTGTTATTAATCTGTTACTACATTATATAGACTATTAATTACAACCTATACAGTCAAAAGTGTGGTTCATCTGTTATAACAATAATCCAGAGAGTTAATAGGTATGGTTAATCTATTATTACAATACTCCACACAAACAGTGAATAGGTGTGATTAATCTATAAAGTACAATAATCCATAAAACAATCATAAGGTTCGATTCTTCTGTTATTACAATAATCCAGACAAACAGTCAAAAGGTGTGGTTAATCTATCAATTACAAGAATCCACAAATGTATATTTAATCTGTTATTACAATTATCCAGAAACAGTCAATAGGTATGGTGAGTCAGTTTAATACAATAACCCAGAACAAAACCAACGCATATCATGGCAAAATGCGCCCGTCGCCTAATTTGAAGGGAAGGATTTTGAAAGTATGGAAACATTCCCCATTAAATTGTTCCATCCCAAATAGTTCACTGTCTATCCTGTCAACCAAGTAGTTATCCGACCTTCACCTTTTACCTTGAAAAACAATAAGCGTCTTTATATTGGTATGAGGAGTAAGTGCAGCAAGCATGACATTCCTAGCCCCAATGGCTTGGGCTGTATCCTATCTACAATGGTTTCATACAAAGTAGTACTACGACCTTGACCTTTGATCTCTCACCTTGAAAAACAATAAGCGTCTTTGTCTTGGCATGAGGAGTAAATGTACTAAATTTGACAGTCCTAACCCCAACGAGTTCGGTTGTATCCTGTCTACAAGTGTTTCCTACCTAGTAGTACCACAACTTTGACCTTTGATCTCTGACCTTGAAAAACAATAGGCATCTTTGTATTGGCATGAGGAGAAAATATGCCAAGTTTGACAGTCATAGCCCATCGGTTTGATCCGTATCCTGCCTACAAGACCGTTATCCCCAAATAGTACTACCACCTTAACCTCTGACATTGAGAAGATATAGGTGTCTTTTTCTTGGCATGAGGAAAAGTGTACCACTTCTAACATTCCTAGCCCCAACGGTTTGAAATGTATCCTGCCAACAAGGGTTTCTTACCTGTTAGAACTACGACCTTCGCCTTTAGTCTTTGCTCTGACCTTGAAAACAACTAGCTGCTTTGTATTGGCAAGAGGAGTAAAGGTACTAAATTTGACAGTCTTAGCCACAACGGTTTGATCCGTATCCTGCCTACAAGGTCGTTATCACCAAATAGTACTACCATTTAACCTTTAACCTTGAGAAAATATGGGCGTTTTTTTTTTCTTGGCATGAGGCGTAAGTGTATGACGTCTAACATTCCTAGCCCAACGGTTCGATCTGTATCCTGTTTACAAGGGTTTCCTACCAAGTAGCACCACGACCTTGACCTTTGACCTTGAAGACAATAGATGTTTGTCTTGCAGAATGAGTGTAGGTACCATGTTTGACAGTCCTGGCCCCTGTGGTTTGTTCTATATTCTGCCAACAAGGGTTTGTTACCCTTGTAGTCCCAGCCCCAACGGTTTGATCTGCATCCTACCTACAAGGTCGTTATCACCAAATAGGACTATGACCTTGAACTTAGAACTCTGCATCTTTGCCTTGGCATAGAGAGTAAATGTACCAAAGTTTCATAGTCCAAGCCACAATGGTTTGATGTGTATCCTGTCTACAAGGTTTCCTATCAAGTAGTACTACGATATCACCTTTGACCTGTCACCTTGAAAAAACAATAGGCGTCTTTGTCTTGGCATGAAGTGTAAGTGTACTAATATGTGATAGTCCTAGCCCCAATGGCCTGATCTGTATCCTGTCTACAAGGGTTTCTTAGTACGACCTTGACCTTAGGCCTTGAAAAACAATAGGTGTCTTTGTCTTGACATAAGGACTAAATGTACACTAGCCCGAATGGTTTGGTCTGTATCCTGTCTACAAGGTTTCCTACCAAGTAGTACCACGACCCGGACCTTTGTCCTTGAGAAACAAAAGGCGTCTTTGTCTTGGCTTAAAGAGTGAGGGTACCAAGTCTGACAGCCATAGCCCAACGGCTTGATCTGTATCCTGTCTACAAAAGTTGCCTACCAAGTATTACTACGACCTTGACTTTTGATCTCTGACCTTAAAAACAATAGGTTTCTTTGTCTTGGCATGAGGAGTAAGTGTACGAAAATCGAAAGTCTTAGCCCTAATAACTTGATCTGTATCCTACCTTCAAGGGTTTCCTACCAAGTAGTACAAAGAGTTTGATCTTTGACCTCTTACCTTGAAAAACAATAGGTGACTTTGTCTTGACATAAGGAGTAAATGCACACTAGCCCCAACGGTTTGGTCTGTATCCTGTCTACGAGGTTTCCTACCAAGTAGTACTATGACCCTGACCTTTGTCCTTGAGAAACAATAGGCGTCTTTGTCTTGGCTTGAGGAGTGAGAGTACCACGTCTGACAGCCATAGCCCAACGGCTTGATCTGTATCCTGTCTACAAAAGTTTCCCACCAAGTATTACTACGACCTTGACCTTTGATCTCTGACCTCGAAAAACAATAGGCATCTTTGCCTTGGCATGAGGAGTAAGTGTACCTGAATTTCATAGTCCAAGCCACAATGGATTGATGTGTATCCTGTCTACAAGCTTTCCTACCAAGTAGTACTACGACTTTCACCTTTGACCTCTCACCTTGAAAAACAATACGCGTCTTTGTTTTGGCATGGGATGTAAGTGCACTAATGTGTGATAGTCCTATCCCCAATGGCCTGATCTGTATCCTGTCTACAAGGGCTTCTTGTTACGACTTTGACCTTTGACCTAGAAAAACAATAGGTGTCTTTGTCTTGAAAAACAATAGGCTTCTTTGTCTTGACATAAAGAGTAAATGTACACTAGCCCCATCGGTTTGGTCTGTATCCTGTCTACAAAAGTTGCCTACCAAGTAGTACTACGACCCTGATCTTTGTCCTTGAGAAACAATAGGCTTCTTTGTCTTGGCATGAAGAGTAAGTGTACGAAGATCGAAAGTCTTAGCCCTAACGATTTGATCTGTATCCTGCCTTCAAGGGTTTCCTACCTAATAGTACGAAGAGTTTGATCTTTGACCTGTTACCTTGAACAACAATAGGTGTCTTTGTCTTGACATAAGGAGTAAATGTACACTAGCCCCAACGGATTGGTCTGTATCCTGTCTACAAGGTTTCCTATCAAGTATTACTACGACCCTGACCTTTGTCCTTGAGAAACAATAGGCGTCTTTGTCTTGGCTTGAGGAGTGAGTGTACCAAGTCTGACAGCCCCAGCCCCAACGGCTTGATCTGTATCCTGTCTACAAGAGTTTCTTACCAAATATTACTACGACTTTGACCTTTGATCTCTGACCTTGAAAAACAATATACCAATATACAATTGGTTAAGGTGTTCAGTACTTGCCACACGATATGTAAAAAGTTAGCCAAACTTTTGATTAATAAAGAAGCAGAACTCCATAACGGAATATCAAAACTAGACAATATAACGTCAGGTTATCATAACAAATGTGTAAAGTTTAAAGTAATTCGCATCAAGAAGTCCTAAGATACACTGCGATATGTAAAAATAGCCAAAATTGACCAGTAGAGTCCAATTACTCCAAGACGAAATTTAATTTTAAAAAAGTTTATACATCGTGAGGCTATCATAACAACTGAGTGAATTCTGAAATAATTCACACGACGACAGACAAGCAGACGGACTTTTGTTTGTCAAACACGTCCGTCATATATGGGTGTATAAATCAGACTTCTTTACTAGAGTGTGCATGACTGATTTCATCGATATTATTTTGAAATCTTCATAAACAAACAAACAAAATTACTTACTTGTATAATAAACTATGCATGGGCAGGGTAAACTTACAATGATTTTTGGTACAGACATGCAGCTGGTGTAACTGGCATGCTACCTATTCATATATTGACCAGTAAAGTCTATAACTCCAGAACGAAATTTAATAATAAAAAAGACTTGTATATACATATATATTTTGTATGTCCTTGATTTACCTGAAATCAGTGATAAATAGGCACTGTCCCCTGGTGTCATTTGCTTGGTTTGTTGGAATACTTGATTACCAAATACAACATATATATTGTCTATGAGAAATCCCAGAATGTTTGTACATTGATTCAATAAATTAAGAAAATGACACAAAATATGTGAAAAAGATTAAGCATTTATAGGGACCCGCTGCATGAGCGAGTGCCCTATAGTAATCACTGTGTCCGTCCGTCTGTCCATCAGCAAACTTTAACATCCGCCATATCTAATACACTTTCACAGGTAGAGCTTTAATATTTGGCATGTGTGTTTCTTATTACAAAACATTTCCATTGGTACCCAAATGCTTGATCATGTGACCTTGACCATAACTATTGAACCGATAGAAGTAGGGCTTTCATATTTGGCATACATGTTCCTTATGATAAGACCTTCTGTTGTTACCAAAATTTGTGATCGTGTGGCTTTGACGGTAACCTTTGACCTGCATTTGAAAAACTTTAACATTGACCATAACTATTGAACCGTTAGAAGTTGGGCTTTCATATTTTGCATCTACGTTCCTTATGACAAGACCTTTTTGCTGGTACCAAATTAAGGTCAATGTCACGATGAGAAGCATCCTGCGGAGTTCTTCTGACTTTATTAGTTTTCTAGTTTCTAATATAATTTATTGAGTGTTGCAAAACTCTTATAAACTTATTTTGGTGACCAATGAAATGAAGACAAAATTGCACCAGTAAGATTTCAATTACTGATCACTAAATCATAATAAATCCAGAAAACAAAATTATCACACGACAAGCTAAATATCTCTTGAATGTAAGCAAATAAATGCTTTATAGCTTCTCTGTACTTCAAACTTTTTTTATTTTTTAAATCTTTAAATTTTATTTATTTATTTATTTTGCTTTTTTTTGGGGGGGGGGGGGGTTATCATGTTTCAAGTTTATTTATTTTTCATAAGTCGTTTACACAACATCGAAAACATATATACATAATCATGATTTAAACGCATGCGCATAAATACCAATACCCTTATACATGCATAAAATAGCACAACAAGAGCAACCCCTAGCGTGGCTTAATACGTCCGTCACTTACTTTGGACTGGATCAATGTGAACGTATAGTTTTATTACCCCAAACATGGGACTCTTTGGTAATACTTTTATGAAATATTGAAATCCAAATAGAGGGTTCCAAGTCCCATAACTCTGTAACGACAAAATGGAATTTCCTCAAAACTAAAAGGTGGCTTTTCCTTCACTATCTAAGCATTCTGTATAATTTTCATGAAAAACAACTTATGTTTTCTTATGTTATCGCTTTACATAGCATCTCCATAGCATTTTATCATAGTAAAAGCAAAATCCAAGTTCCATAAATATAACTCCGTAATAACAAAACAGAATTTGTTCAAAATCGAAAGGCCACTTTCTCTACCATAATTAAGCACTATGTATTAGTTTCATGGTAAACAACTGACATTCACTAAAGTTATAGCATTTTACTATAGCAAAAATATTATTGAAATCCATGCACAGGGGAAGAAGCTATGGCCCGGACAAGGTTTTAATTACTTTGCATGTTGTGACCTTGACCTTTGACCTTGGGTCAAAGTCATGACACACCTCTTGGTCCTAAGTAACAATTCTAGAAATATTATTGAAATCCATACACAGGGGAAGAAGTAATAGCCCGGACAAGGTTTTACTCACTTTGCATGTTGTGACCTCGACCTTTGATCTTGGGTTTAGGTCATGACACACCCCTGGGTCCTAAGTAACAATTCTGTGAAATATTATTGAAATCCATGCACAAGGAAAGAAGTAATAACCCGGACAAGCTTATACCGGACGTCGGACGCTGAAAGGACAGCGCCGTAACATAACACGCCCCGTATTAAGACGGGCGTATAAAAATGTGTGGAAATGACCAGGTCCGAAAAGGCGTTGAAAATTTGATTTTTATTGTACATCTCCTTGGTGACTTCTGCTCTACAGCTAATTCAGATGTCTTTCCCTTTCAGAAGGGAACTAAAGAATAAGAACACTTTTTAAGCCGTCCTTATAGATAATTTATGTCCGATGTGAGCTACAAAATAAGGCCATATTTTTCTTTGTGTTGCAGGTAAATGAATTTTTCTTTCGGCATAGTACGAAAATAGGCCCGAGGTAATTTTTTATTGAAATGTGTTGAATAAGTAATATATGTTCCCTGAATAAGTATGGTAAACCGATATAATGTGATCAACGTCACTGAAGTCCGACGCACCATCTGCCATGCTTTATTAGATTTATTACGTCTTTAGTCAAAGTCATGTGATATGACGCTGTTGTGACATGAATGCACGAGACTGGAATGGCTAGATATCTGTATCTGTATGAGATTGAGCTGTGTACATCCTCTCACCATTGTATTGTCTACGATGGAATGCGATTGGGACATGTTTGTTTGATTATCATTTTACGTCACACCTAATTTACTTCACTTATATGGTGGCAGCATCTGGTCTGATGCATTGCACAGAAATTTAGACCTTTGCAACAGATCCCTTCGAGCTTATTAATAATTGTTACGTCATCGTCTACCATGACACTGGACTTCGATTTTTGCAGAGATAGTCCAGATCAGCTTCTGTGTGTTATTTTATGATATCGGTCTCGCTAGTCTAATTTATTCTTATACTACAGCAAAGTTGTGTTGTGTGGAAAGTATGTTGGAGGAATACCGAATACAACTTTAACCTAAAGCAAGGGATATAGGAAATCAAATGTTTGAATTGTATTACGATTAAAAATACAAGTAAAAGTACTCAAAGCCTTCAAAGAAACCTTTATTCAGTTTGATACACTACACAGCCAGTCTGAACAAAGAGTTTGTCAAAGAAGGGATCCTCTGGGACATTTGCTATCCAGACAATAATTCGCATCTTAATGGATCTTATCAAATAGCGCAATGCAACATTATGTGACGTTGGGTATTTCATCCCTACAACGTTTCAACAAAATCATCTGAACAATTCTGAAGCAGACGTCTGAAAAGCTAATCACTGTATGCTAATAGTATACCCTCCTCTCCTGCCCCTTAATTTATTATTTTAAAAAATGTCAAAAAATCCCAGAATTTTTGTTTTGTTAACCATTTCTTTCCAGTTTCATATTTTACAATAAAATCGATTAAAATACTCAAAATTAATGCATTATAAGCACCATATGAGGAGAGAATCTAATAAATTACCTCAAAATAGACCAAAAAGACAAAGTTCAAAAAGAAGTTAAAAACGTCATTTGAAACGGGTTTTTATCTGAAAAGAACAAACAAATCTTACATCTTTCAACACACTCAGATAACATTAGTTTTTAAACCTATGCATACCTGATGAAGAGGATTTTCTAAGATGGGTACACTCTAGGACATAGTTTAGTCAATGGTGGCAAGATTGGTCCGATCTGCGAAAACACAGATTTAGTAGAGGTCCACAAGTCAACCCAAGATTGATCATAATCCATCGAGCAGTTTAGGAGAAGTCGAAAAAATGATTTATGATAACGGACGGACGAACGATAGAAAACCGAACGCTATGACAGCTCGGGTGAGTAAAAAGATCAACATTAACATTTCAAAATAATCAAATTTAGGATTTTAACCCCTCAGTTACAATATTTATATAGATACACAAGATACTCGCTGACTTAAAAACATAAGTGTACCAAGAAAAATAATTTGCAAGTGAAAAATATAATAACTGAATTACAAGTAAAATGTTTATAAAGGCGAAAATAAATCTTGAGCATGATTGAAGAGATATATATCCATATGGTGCAATAAATTCATACATGTATATGTGTTTTTATATTTTTTCTTATACAGTAAAGTACACCCACATTCATTCTGTGTGAACTGTTTTAAAATAGTTTTGTTATCTTTGTTTTAGGTATCCACTGCAGACATATCTATCCAATCAGAAGGCCTTAGTTTCCCCCTTGAATATGGTTCAATCTCGGATTTCCATGGGTCAATAAATAATCATCAAAGTATAGTAATTCTTACAGTAACATAGCGCCAGTTATAGTTGTACTCTGCGTTGTCCAGAAGACTCATCAAGAACTTCTGGCGTTTGGAGTAAACAACGAAGAAGTAATAAAGGGTTAACCACACCTCAAAGTCCATGGAATTACAATGGAAAACACATGAAATCTCCAATAAAACTGAAGAGTGGCCAGGTGCTCGGGATGTGTAAGCATTTCCTGCTTGCATACAATACCCGTTCCAAAAAGTTCAGGAAGTAAATACATATACATACACACGAGCACATGAAAGAGACTCGATGAGAGGGAAACTGAATTAAATTATCCCATTCACGGTATGAAATGCTGTTGAACTGAAATTCCCATGAAGGAAATGCACGCCAACAACTTTCTGTATGTATACATATAATGCCAAATCAAGTGTAGTCAAAAAGTTCAAGATGGTTAGTCTGTATGATAAGATCCAAAAATGCTTCACACTCTTGAAATGGGGATCATAAAATGCACTAGATCCCTACATCGGCTATAGAACCTCCTGAGTGACAATTTCAAAGGTTCCTCAATATATACATGTGAGAGTACTTTTTGGCAAGGAGCCTCGCTACTAGGACGAAACTCTGTATTTAGAACATACCCTGGCATAGCGTATAAAGTGTGAAATGTATGTTCTAATATTCACTGTACAATGCAGACGCCATATGCGAAAGAAGAAAGTATATTGCTACTCAGGAAAGGTAAGTTGAAAGTAATGAAATTGAAATCGTCACGTTTGTCATAAAGAGAAGTAACTAATGAACCATCATCACTAACTGATGGGAGTATATCTAGGTATGAAGCAGAAGTTGTATCTTTTATCGCGAGTCCTTTTGGATATATGATGTTGAGGTGATTTTTAAATACAGGATTGTTAACAACAAAACATGGGTAAAGTTGAACCGAGATGCTAATTGTTTATTAGCTTTGGAGTGCAGAGACCGTATGAATTCTGCTTCGTATGAGTACAGAAATAGGTCGATCAGAAATGACGCGCATTTTGTTTGAAAAATTACTTTAATTTTGTGAAAAAAAAATCACAATTTACCTCGTGAATGTGGTTAAGAAGACTTGTGTAGTCATGGAATATAAAAAATATTATCATCAAATATTTTTGTGAAATGATTTAACTTCATGGATAAATATACAATAAAATATCACAGTTATTTTCGTACCATGCTAATAAATACACTGGATAAACTTAGGTATGGCTTTTTTTAATATTTGAAATTAAATGCAATTCAATAATACATAAACCTATATTATGTGTCGATTTACAGGGTTTTAAGATATAAATACTGATTATATGTTTGTCCATTTTGCCTTTGTCAGCAATTAGAGCTGTACACCCGAATGTAATCAACAGCGATATCACCTGTGTAATCTCCTCCATCATCCGCCTCAAATGCCAGCTACAAAAAGCAGAAAACATCATTAGATGTGATTACACAACATATATATTTTACGGTAAAGTGCTATAAGTGCAACAAAATACAAATACATTACATGATCACCTTAATCTAATAAGTGTTATCATACACTCGAATATAATCAACAGCAATGTCTCCAGTAACTCCACTACCGCCATCTGTCGCCTCGAAAGCCAACTACAAACACAAAATTGTTACAAATTATGAAAATGTCAAGAAACCAAACCTGGTATAAACTGCTTACTTGAGTACCGTAAGCAAATAGTGTAGATCTACTCAAGAGTATATCTAGACTGGATACGATAACAATGGCAATGAACTATATAATTAATTTTGCTAGGTTAAATCAAAATCCATAACAGCGTAATAACTTGCAGACAGTGCATCAACTCCTTTTTTAATATAAAAAAAAAACGTTCCAAAATCGAAGACATTATTTCTGTAATCAAATACAAAAGATTTAGCTGAATGCGACTTTGCTCATTCATTTCTTTACAAAAATGTGTCAGCTGCATGAGGTGTCACGAATACAAAGTCGCGTTCTGACGTCATACTGTATATACAAATGGTGAAATGAGAAGATTGTCGTGTTTGCAGATAAAACGGCAGCTAGCAGAGGTTATAAACTTTATTTGGAAAAGATGTCGCTTTGATCGAGTAAGTTAAATGTTTATTTATTGGATTATAGGTTGTAAGTTCGCTGTGCAAACGCTTATTAGTCACCAGAGGTTTGTACTTCCCGATATTCGGCTGGTATATAATAATAATAATAATCAAAGACGAACCTCTGTACTTCGAAAATCTCTTATTTTTCTCGTACACACAGTAAAAAAGGGTGGTCCGAACTTTCACCCCGCAATGCATAGAAGCATTCAGGAAATAATTCTGCTATGAACAGAGGGAGGTTTCGGCTAAAAAAGTTGGTTTTTCGATGCTATGAATAGCGGGGGTTCATTATAAAGCACCCGAAATTTAAGAGACACCCTAGCCAGCTGCTAGCATCAGTTAGTGTTCACCTCTCACTAGTGGTTAATGACATATTCTTGTGCAATATCCATTCTGCCAAAATGACAACTTTCTAAACACTATATTCATCAATAATTTAGGGCCGTGAAATGCTATTTATATAATTACATGCTGTGAACTTTCAAATGGGGCGTGACCTTATTAATAGGGTCTGTCGTCACTTTGTGGCGTTGACCGTTGTTTGCCGTAATCATTCTTCATGTAGCGTATTGCGATCCTATCTGCATCTTTAATTGTTAGACAATAGTGAGAAACTGTTTACGATTACCCTGTGCATTTGCTACCTCAAGTTAATCCTCGGCCCGGTAACACAATGTATCCAATGACTGTTAGTGGGCGAGCCCGTATAAGTATTTAGCGGTCCCCATTTATGTATTCATTTAAAGATGATTTATTTCTTGGATAAATAAAAACATAATATTTCATAATTATTCTACAATTGGAAATTTGAGGAATATCAAATTTAATTGTACGTCTCCGCGGCCAAATATTGCTATCAAATTAAAAACATAAATACCAGGAAATTCTTGTGTTTTGTCCTTTCATAGAGAATAGACTCGTTGAAAAGATACGATAGTATGAAAAGAAAGTTGACAGAGGTCTTTGGTTAAATATAATGAGTGATTGTTTAATAGTAAAGCCATACACGTAAGTTGTCGTAACGTGCATGTGTTGCACTAAACTAATCATAGTGTATTTTATCCTAAGTACTATGTTAAAACGCAATAGTATTAGTATGATGTGGAATTATCTGTTGGTAATAGGACAAACATGTATGACTGTGTGTCTAAAGAAAAAAGAGGAGTTACTGGCTCAGTTATGTGGCAGAAGTCACCATAGAGCTATATAATACATGAATATAAATAATATACTAGAACACATATCACATCACAAAAATATTTGATTGTAGTGCAATTACGATACCGACTTAGGACGGTCATTTAATTTGACAAAAGCCAAATAAATGGTGTGGTTAACCGGTTTACGGGCCCACCTTCCCACTCACCGTAACAGCAGAACAATCAAAGGACGTACATTTAAAAATTTACAAATAATCCTCCATGTAAAGAACAAGGGTCAACAGGTATTGCATATTGAGAGGTCATAAAAATATAAACACGTAAGGTATTGTAAAATACATAATGGTATAAAAATATATGCGACATCAACATGATAAACCGTGCTCTGCCAGTCTAGAAACATTACTGACACAAACCTTTGTCATCTGCCCCTCCAGTCCGGACTATCAGTGCCCAATTGAATTCTAGGCACTATTCCTGACGCTCAGCATTGTTTTCACACACCCGTCCTTCCCAACTTACGTATGCACTTAGGGCTATATTTATAAACAATATGCTATCGTGCTGCTGTCGTTGCCTGTGTATATTTTCAGTTCCAAGTACGAAAACCAGGAATTGAGATCTTAACAGCATGGTGGTTCTCTGGACATATACATCTAATACACCTAATACAGCTACGAAAGGACGTGAATGCACTTTGTCGCGGAGGTGCTTTCTGGCGTACATGTCACCCTCTCTACAACTTCGTTTTAGTTATTAGTGAGAAATTGTGACTAAAGTACATTTGACTACGTAAGGCGTAAATGCGACCCTATCCACAACTTGATTGTTAGACATTAGTGAGAAACTGTTAATGACCTACAATACATTATGACAGAATTTCAGACATTTGCACTTTTGGAAATTATGTATATTGATAGACGAATAGAGTTGACTGTGTGTAAACTACATATGTTGTGTTACCGGAAATACATCTACGATAACCCTGTGTATTTGCTGTCTCAAGTTAACCCTCGGCCCGGTAACACAATGTATCTATTGATTATCAGAGGGTGAGCCCGTAGATGTGTTCGGCAGCCCCATTTATGTATTCATTTAAAGATGATTTATTTCTTGGATACCTATGAACTTGATATGTCATAATTATTGATTGAAAATCTGAGGAATATCAAATTTATCTCTACGCCTCCGCGGCCCATTATTGCCACCATGTGTGTGTGTGTGTGTGTGTGTGTGTGTGTGTGTGTGTGTGTGTGTGTGTGTGTGTGTGTGTGTGTGTGTGTGTGTTTCTTTCAACTGGTGTCATTAGCAAGAGTTCTTGGGTTTCATATAATGCTAAAACTTTTTAGTCCGGGTTTCAGAAACTTTGAAAACCGTTTGAAAAAAAATTAAATCTTATTCAGAACTTTTCTTTTAATTTTATTTTAATCTTTTTATTCTAACTCCTCACGGGCACCTGGTCTCACCTCAGTTTAACTGGGGTTCGCATTTTCCTGAATATGACATAGTATACAATTTCTTAGATTTTAACATCAAAATTATCAACCACCTAATATGTACTAATATTTATGATAAACGTCAGGATTTTGGATTTCCTTTTGTAAATTTTCCTAACGTGGATGGCGATGTCCCTCGACTCCCATCATATGGTATTTATATGTCTCAATTAGTTCGATTTGTCAGAGGCTGCACCGATGTTTTGGACTTTCATAAACGAAATTTACAAATTACTACTAAACTTTTAACTCAGGGTTACAGATATCACAAGCTAAGAAAAACATTCGGCAAATTCTTCAGATCTTATTCAGAACTTCTATCTAAATTTGGAAATATTTATTTTCAACACTATGTATCCAATGGAATTTTCCATCCTAATTTTTACGGTGATCTCGTATATAAACTAATGAAAGTAAAAGGCTCCGATAACGTTATTTTATCATGTAATAAGATAGTCAAACGTCTTCTAAATAGACAATATGTCATTGAGATCATCAAAAAGACTATAGGTCTTGTATTTGGCCCCTCTACAGCCTTATGCAGACTTTTACTTGAACGTTGCACGCTGACTAACAGGGCGGTGGAGACTATATGACAGGCCTTGTCCAAACCTCTTTCAGAGGAGACATGGTCCTGAACCTCGTCCCCTCTGACTGTTAGTCGGGACTCCTACAGATCTAGGGTCTTAGCTCGCTTTCAGACTGGCAGAGCAAGGTTTATCATGTGGATGTCGGATATATTTTTATATCATTATGTGTTTTACAATACCTTACGTGTATATTTTTTATGACCTCTCAATATGCGATACCTGTTGACCCTTGTTCTTTACAAAGAGGATTATTTATAAATTTTTAAATGTACGTCCTTTGATTGTTCTGCTGTTACGGTGAGTGGGAAGGTGGGCCCGTAAACCGGTTTACCACACCATTTGTTTGGCTTTTGTCAAATTAAATGACCGTCCTAAGTCGGTATCGTAATTGCACTACAATCAAATATTTTTGTAATGTGTTATATGTGCTAGTATATTATTTATATTCATGTATTGTATAGCTCCATGGTGACTTCTGCCACATCACTGAGCCAGTAACTCCTCTTTTTTCGAAATATGGTGAACCTTTCAGTACTACTTCGTTTTGTACTTTGGAAAACTGACTTTTCAACAGCTTGCTAAAAAAACTGGCATTCCTATTTCTATGGCGATCTGATATACAGATTTAGGAGGGTCAAAGTTTCTGATAATTACATCTCATCATGTCATCAAATTCAGTTCTTCGTTTTCGACCCTGAGATCATCGTACAGCTAGTCTTCTCGTGTGTAGGCTTCTCTAAAGCCTTCTGCCTACTTTTTACTGAGCGTTGCGCTCTGATCAGCAGAGCAGTAGAGACTCTATGAAGGGTCTTGACTAAACCTTTTCAGAGGAAAGAATGTTTTGCATTTAGCTACCTTGATTGTAATGTTCATTTCAAAATAACATATTTATTTATCGTTTATGACCTTTCTACTTGAGTGGCCTGTTGGTACTTGCCCTCTATATGGAGGATTATTTATAAATTTTTAAATGTGTTTTTGTACTGCGTTTGTGGTAAGTGGGAAGGCGGATCTGTAAACCAGTTAGCCGCACCAACTGAATGATTATCAAAACTGCACTCGAATATAATGTAGGTTTGCTGCCAAGCTTCATGACATTTTCTGACCCGCTGCAGAGAAGAAGTCGATAATGTGTAAAATTGAAGGCAACGGACGGGTGATAAACAACGTGTGATCATATTTGCTTATGTGAACCTTTAGCTTAATTAAAAATAAAATCAAAATCTCCTACGAACAGACAGAAACCTCAGCAACACAAACAAGATCAAGTGCTCTTCACGTACTGTGTTCGTGTCAGTGCGAGTTTAGATTTGGTAGAAGGAAAAATATATTATTTTTTAATTAACTCCATGGGCATTCATACCAAAAAACTGAATAATGTAATATAAAGACGTTAAAACATACTTGATTATACAATACTGCCACTCAGAGGAAAGAGTTTGAAGAGAAAACGTTTAGGTATGACCTGTCATAAAGTCCCCTACACATTGTTAAACTGTACGCCGCTTATACTAATGGTTTCATAAACTCATTTTACTTACCACAAAGGGACTATTGATATTTATGTTGACTCGAGCATTGTGCCAGTTGGTGGTGCCCTTGTTTCCACTGTCGCTCCAGAGTGTAGTATATGTAGATGAACCTTCCACTCTGTACTTTAAACTCAAAGTGCCAATATCAGCTCCATACATATTGTAATAGAAATCAACACATCTGGCCATCACTGAAAAAAAATCATAACTACAGTTTCCGCTTGAATCAGTATTTCCTACAAGTTCCGATGTTACTAAAAAGAAATTAAAGCACCAGCATGTAAAACAACATCTAACCTTTTGATATCTGTCCACAAAATTTCATTCAAGCTTGTTTAAAATCGCCAACAAATGCCAGCTCCCCACGTAGATTCAACTTTGACAGGGTATAAAGACAAGATCGGTACCATGATAAGATTTACAAGGTCGTAACAAAAAGGGATATTAAAGCCATGAAATGGAATAAATGTTTGATATTTTTGTTTGTAGTCATAAAACAGATTCTATCTGCAATGAACTACCGTTCAGAATCTCTAGCGTTATCCAAGCAAACAAGATGAAGTCTTAATATGTACATCAACTTGTAACAGATAGCTGGCGTGCAAACTGTCCGCGAGTTGTGTCGTTTTATTTTAGTATATTGGCACTTTTAAACATGCTTGAATGAAATTTTGATGACAGATATCAAAAGGTTAGACATTGTTTTACTAGCTGATGCTTTATTTCTCTCAGATTACCATCGGAATTTGTAGGAAAAACTTGTTCAGGCGGCCGCATTCTGTCTGTCATTTCTTAATTAGGGGAAAGGGAACGAGGCGACATAAGGGGATTTGGATAGGCAAAAGGCACTCTTCATGTAAAGTAGTGCGTGTGTTTCAAGAATAATATCTCTATGAAAATTGTACAACACGTAATTTTGGGTTTCATTTACTTTAAGTTACCGTACACACATTTACAAATTTATTATATTGACACTTATAGAATATGAGATATGATATGTTTCGGTACCTGACGTAATACTTTCGCGCGAATCCGACGTTGGTAATGTACAACCTGACACATATGACACAAATATTATCATATCATAGTGCATTCATTAATGTACGTCTAAGACATATATTCTGTGTTCGCAATTCTTCATAGGAAAGGGGACCAGACTTGAGGATACAATAAGATTTTAAATTAATTTCTCATTACATTATGTATATTTATACATCAGTGAATTATCATGTTTTAACACACATTAACTAAAATATTTTCTCACCGTTGAAGTAGAAGCTTGTTTCTATAATACCAGAATCACCTTGAGCAACAGGGGAAGATGTTTCAAAGTACATATAATATGTACCATGGGCTGCTGAAGTAGGACCAGTGCCGGTACTTGAAGTGCCTCCCTAAGATACAAATAGATAAACAAATTACCGGATACAATTTACGAAATAGACTTTAGATGCATAATTTGAATAAAATAAAAGATTTTAAAGAAAACATTATACATATACCCTTAAAGAACTGATTTTTAAAATTAAATCTAAAGTAAAAACAAATAGGTGGGGTGTTGCATATCGACCTATACTGTTCACACTGGTAATTCATTTCGCACTGCTTACTTACTATTCGTACGATTATAGTATAATTTTCGGTATAAAACAAAATGGCCGAAACAGGATAGTTGAGTTGTGGGAGGTGAATGTTTTGATATTGACAAATCATTGACAAATCAGACATCGTTACGAAACCCACAAAATATTACCCTATCAGGAATATTGTTGTTTTCGCTTGAGAATGTCCAAGTGATCGAAAATTTGTTAAAAGATTGTAAAACATTTCCATTGGATATACTTTCCCGCTTACCGAGTTACGTATCCAATCTGCGTTACCACCGCCGTCCACAAACTCAGTAGTCACCTCAAAATCTAGAGTAGCTGCAAGGAAATATTGAAAATTTTCATGTCAAATTTTACTTCATACATTTTAGAATTGTTGCAATTTTGCTTTGATATTGTGAAGCTGTATCACTTGCTTGGCAATGTTGTTCTTTCAACTCATACATTCAGCGTTGAAATAATCTCTTATTTCCTGTATATCTAAGCATTTATGTATGTGCAGCTAACCGCGCAGGAAACGCTTACCGGGGACAACGTTTTTTTCAGAGGTCCACTGTGGTATGTTGTTGTAAACGCGAACCGTGCAGGAAACGCTTACCGGGGCCTTAACGTATATTTTCAGAGGTCCACTGTGGTATGTTGTTGTAAACGCGAACCGTGCAGGAAACGCTTACCGGGGCCTTAACGTATATTTTCAGAGGTTCACTGTGGTATGTTGTTGTAAACGCGAACCGTGCAGGAAACGCTTACCGGGGCCTTAACGTATATTTTCAGAGGTCCACTGTGGTATGTTGTTGTAAACGCGAACCGTGCAGTAAACGCTTACCGGGGCCTTAACGTATATTTTCAGAGGTCCACTGTGGTATGTTGTTGTAAACGCGAACCGTGCAGGAAACGCTTACCGGGGCCTTAACGTATATTTTCAGAGGTCCACTGTGGTATGCCGTTGTGAACGGCACAGTGATATAACACAATTGCCTTATATATCACATTTTACCCATTTTCTTATTTTCTCAAGTCCTGAAACAAATTGATAAAGTTTTTCTGCAGTTCTACAGAAAATTTCAATATAATTTGATTTTAGAAAACTAAACAATAAAATGAAGGTAGTACGAAATCCTCAAAATGAGGATGTCGGAGTGGTCTCCCCTCTTAGAAATGAACAATATTTGTCATGAACAATTCCAATCAATTAAGTTATTTGATATATCAATAATTAAATGACATGTAGCATATTATAAGATAAAGGGTCACTAGATTTTGTTCTGCAACAAAATGGGAGGTATCGTCCGATAGGCGGCGTTTGTGTACTATCAGTTTGTGACATCGATTGGAGTTAGCAACCTTATGACGTCACAATAACGTACCATTGTTCTTTACGTCATTTTGGCGGGAATATGTTTAATTTCCTCCCTAAATATTAGGACCGCAGTTAATGGCGGTATCTCTCATTACTACTTGTACATTAATAATTATTGGATCATTTACGGTAATGTACATCTTGCTTGAGATTCAATTCAAAACCATCACAGTATTGATCAACTAATAGCAAAATGGTTTATCACAAGTTTATCACGTCAATAAAATTGGAAGTTTATGTAATTAATGGACCATTTACCTATTGATCTTATATTTCACTACATGCCAAACATACAATAATTTGTCGTAAAACTATACATCATTTCATTCTGACGTCACTGTGCTAGCATTAACGTCATAATGAAAATCCCGGCAAAAAGAAGCATGCCTGGCATAAGACACCTTACATCATGTGAAATGGGAAAAGAATTTCTATTCAATAAATCCATATTTCATATTTTACGTGGCATATGGGGCCTCAAGCCGGAATTTTTGTTACAACGTTAATACTTGGATTGTTATGTCACAGTAGACTGACGCAACTTTGAGCGGCAAAACATCATGTCGGGTATTTAAGGTAGTAGAAGCGATGTAAGGGATGTAATTCTGAAAAGTGTTTAAAACGTTTACATATATGGGCGCTTTTCAAGCATATTTCAGATCTAGACCTATGTCGTTCACATAACAACCATTACTAATGATTTTATCTAAGCTTGTTTAATCATATTTGCGTAGCATTTTTAGATTAAGACCTATGATATTTGTAGACATAAGAGACGGTCATTCTCCTATATTCGCAGAGTTATCCTCATTATTTGTCAAAATGATCAGCCTTTCTTCCACAAGGGAGTGAAAGATAAGTGGTAAGCGCTTTACCGGAAATGGCGTTGACCCAGTTACTGGCATCTAACTGACATCATTGTGTATTGAATGTGACGTAAGTCATTTGTGGCTTTGTAGATTATATAGTAGTTGATTATGTACGGTAAAGTACAACGTCAGTATTTTCAAATATACATGTATTCAGTAAATTTATGTGCTTCACATGATACTCATTAAAGTTGTTTGTTCTCGGCGGCTTAGTGAATAAAATCTAGTGGTGGGTTTGCTCTTCTGAGAAATATGCCAAACTTGTTGTTCCGCATGGAAAAACATCAAAAAGTACATGGCAATGTTTGCAAACAAACCTAGGTGATAATAGTATATATGTAATTACGCACTCATAGTTCACAGTCACGATCACAAGATAATTTCACCTTAATGTCATCAGAAAGGGTTTCATAAATGAAGTACACATACCATAGGAGGATCTGAAGATTTTTGAAAAGGGGGGGAGGATGCAGTATCCCATGATTAATGTTTTGCAGTATTCAGTTCGGAAAGTGGGTTGCAGCCATAAAATTGTCGAAAATTACTTTTGTTTTGGAAAGACTTTCCAAACCATGCAACTCACCTTCAAATCCCCAATGCATACCAAACTTTTGTCTTTGAAAAATCATTAGTAATGGGCAAGGTAAAAGTTATTTTTGACATTAAGGTCAAGGTCACAAGGTCATTG
The DNA here is from genome assembly GCA_035048485.1 of Pteria penguin. Taxonomy (NCBI): domain Eukaryota; kingdom Metazoa; phylum Mollusca; class Bivalvia; order Pterioida; family Pteriidae; genus Pteria; species Pteria penguin. The sequence continues at coordinate 57,798,445 of CM068582.1, read as the reverse complement.
ACTTTGGTGTTATTTGAAAAGGTTTCATTAGTAGGGTACACCTCTCAGATTGAAGTCTCTGTCTCATGTTTGATAAAATGTAGGCAAAGTTAATTTTAGCTAATTCTAGCATATGGTTCACGGTCAAGGTGACAAGGTCATTGACTTCAAGGTCATTTTTGAAAGGACTTTACAGGTGAAGTACACACGCCATATATGACGTCTTTTACTTTTATAGTTCAAATGTTATGGATAAGGTCGAGGTTGTAGACTGATACTTGAAACACAGATAGGGCAAATGTAATATACATGGACCCCAACACTACGTAAAAGGAAATACCATACACAAAGTGTTGTATTGTATAGACATTCAATATTTCAAACATTTTCTGAAAGTAAAAAAGTTTTAGGACGTTGTTTATGAAGTAATTATTACACATATCACGTATGGACATTTGAGCATAGTGAGAGAATGAAGAGGAGGGAGGGGGATTCAGCTCTAAATAATTTAGCAACCCTAGGTTAAATTTTCTTTAAACTGATATAGAAGAAAGTTGTTAAATTGAAAAACATTCACGGTGTTTTTTTTTAAATTAAACGATAGAATTTTTTAATAGATGGATAAAAATAATCTTAAGAGGGACTCAGAATTTGGTAATTTTTACTGCATCAGTCAGGGAATAAGTACATTGTACAAGGACTGAACAAGGAGTAAATATGTTAAGGCATTTTAATAATTGCATATATCCTTCAAAAGCATTGACAGTTTTTATATATTGATCTAACCCTTTGTTATCAGATTCCATGAACATTTGAAATATCTTGAAATCAATTCAAAGCGTGCTAGAATAGGTTGAAAATGCCTCATTTTGTGCTGTTGTCAAAGCATTACCTATGGATCAATTCAATCCAAACTGTGTCATAATGTGAATCTATATAAAGGCTAACTACAGTGCGATTTTCAATGAAAATGATGGATAGGAAAATTTTAGATACCTCGAGGCTACTACCTTAATGCGACATGAAATTAATATGAAAAAGGTCCATTATGATATTTCAGAATGTTTGACAGTTCTGTTACTGCAAAGTGAATCATAAAAATACACATGATTCAGAGTATAATAATTTTCTTGATTTTCGTCTATTTACTTTTTAGGTCTGACAACAATATAATACGACCTGAACTTCTAGTACTGACTTGTGATTGATTTGACTTTCAGAGACTGATTTAAAGCTACATCTTTTTTCACTATGCAAAATTCATAATACGATGAGGTTGCAGCTATTCTGAGGATTGTTTTGGTTGAAATTTCACACATGTAGAACATGAATTTACACTATTTGCTTGAAACAACCGTCAAAACATAAGTAATCGACCTCTTTGCTGACATTTCATTATTCCAAGATGCCCTTCATGAATTATACATAACATTTCTTTTCGCAACACTTTTGGCATTACAATGCGGTCACCTCTCAGAACGAGCCAATCTTTACAACTGCACTTTTGGCGAATATCCAAAATTCACTTATTTGTTTCCAACAATCATGCTTTTTTCCGGTGTTGTAACATAGACTTTCCGCCCGGATAAACCGACCCAGTATAGAACATCCATCCCCAGGAAAACGGACCCACTATAAATCTTCTCCCACGGAAAAACCGACCCAGCATAGATTATCCCCCACGGATAAAACGACCCAATATACTTTATCCCCCCCCCCTAGATCAGTACGCTTTTTCCTCCTTTAGTGATAAAATCTGTTTTGGTTCGAATTTTACAACAAGTGAATGAAACTTACTATTCATGATGCGTTACCATGTTTATTTGACAAATTCTCATCGGATATCGGCACATTGCCAGTTTGAAAAACCTGATTTACCTGCATGAGGGCATGTGGTTTATATTACAAATTAAAGATATCTCATTACTCTGGTCCTAAATGAGAATCAAATGATGAATTGATTCTAAAATTAGGACACGTTAGATCACCTACATGTCGAGCAAATGCAGATATAAAAACATAATTTTTATGAAATTAGATTTAAGAAGCGCCACAAATTACATTTTTTAATTTCCTTTGTGGAAATTATACGAAGTGACATTCAAAATCACTGACGAGAAGATGTTTTTATCTTGGGAAGTTCTTTTCAGTATTTGTATAAGGATCATGCGATGCTGCATTGGGATATGTAGTTTTTCTTCTGTCATTACTTTGGCTGTCTGTTTGTCCGCAAAACCATGGCCCTTACCCATAACTTTTGAATGGTATGTGACAGAGCTTCCATCTTTTAAACGAGGAATGTAAAGATGATGGATAAATCCAAACCAAAAGTCCAAAAATCATGAAACCAGAGGACATACAAAATCAGTGAAAATGAAAAACAAATAGAAAATAACAAAATATGTCTACTTGAAGAGCATATTTGAACCCCTGTGATGGAGTGAGATCAGGTGCCCGGGGGAAAGTGAGCATCTCCTGCTTGCTAGCAACACCCGTCACATATACCCAGTAGAAAGAGTCAAATCGTGTAAATTCCATATGTATTTATATATGGAGAAGTCAAAGTAGGCAACCTTCTAATATAGAAGGTGTCAAATCTGTGTAAAATGATCGGAATCGGTCTCAGTCCAGAATATCATTTAAAAGTCTGGATAACGAGATATCATATGGAGTAATAAGGGTCTCGTAACGACCGTAGAACTTCCTCACTGACGTTGCTAGTCTAGCACATATATAACCCTGGTTGAGCAGCTTAACTGCTGATAAGACCTTTCCACTAGGTATATGTGAAAATCGCCTTCTTTTGAAAATCTTACATCTTGTTCATAACTTTTGATTTGTAAGTGATAGGGTGTTCATCATATGTATTCCTTGTAGCAAGAGATAACCATTTATATCAACAATTTTTACCTTGTGACTCTGAATTTGGCATATCCGACATACTTTTTAAAGACTTAAACCTTGGTCAGAACTTTCGACGGTAAGCGATATGGATTTCATATTTCACACGTATATTCTTTGTGTCAATACTTTTTACTGGTACCAACATTTTTACCTCTTGACCTTGACCTTCGCGTTTGATCTAATTCTGCAAAACTTTAACCTTGGCCATAACGTTTGAGTAGTAAATGAAAGACATTTCACATGAGTATTCTTAATGGCATGCGCTTATAGTTGGTTTCATGACTTTTGACCTTGATCTTCTACTTTGACCTACTTTAAAATAACAGCTTGTATTTGATAAACGGAACAATTCGTGCTTCACAAACACATTTTCTTTATTTTGATGTTGTTTTATGTCGTAAAGATATCATTGACATATTTGCAAATTATTTGTATAGATCTTAAGCGAAATGTCGATTGATCAAGGCGAAGTAATATAGTCCTTTCTTTGAGGTGGGGACGTAAAATCAAGACTACATTACGGCTGGAGTTTTCCGGTTTGACGAGAATCCGGAATCAACAGGAGGAAAGAGGAACCCAGGTCGATTTATCCGCCCTTTTTTGCAGTGTGTAATAATTTTTTCTACGATTTTATCGTATTTCATGGCGTCGACCCCTCCTTAAATTTGAAGTTATTATATACTTATACTGCATCTTCCCCTATGATATGTTTATCCCAACTGTACGCAGTTTTATATCAATTCGCACCAAGGTATTACTTATGATAAACATATCATTACATAGATGAAGGTGAAGATATATCATCTAAAATACTATTACCAATTTATTGATAAATTAATGAACCAGTTTATCGACCTTCTTAGCGTAATACTAAATGCAGTTAAAGAGGCTTTAGATATAACCTACTCGAAAAGTGGTATTAAATCAGTTTGGGATATTGAAAAATCAAAAATCCTTTTAGAAAATCTTAAGTTTCAAAATTTGTCAAATGTGAAATATATTAATGTAAAATACAAAAGTAACTGGTGTCACATGACTATGGCACTAACAACAATGTACCACAGTGGACATTCACGGACCCCTGAAATTCAGGGGTGAGACCAGGTGCCCGGAAGGAGTGATCGTCTTCTGTTTGGCTAGCCACACCCGCCGTGAATGCCCTTACGTACCGACGAAACAAATATAATTCAGCGCTGTACATATACATAAATGTGAACAAGCACTGTGTAGAAAGTGTCACAGCCAAATAACATCAAGAAAAAGGGTATAATAACACTTAAGTCAAACCCTCCGCGGGGAACTTTTTTACAAGCTCCACACTGCAAAGGGAATAAGTGTGACATGAATGTAAAATACGAAAGTAACTGGTGTCACATGACTATGGCATTAACAACAATGTACCACAGTGGACATATTAAGTCTTATAAGTTTTCTACTCTTTACAACACTATCTTCCATGTGTTGGGTTATCATGGCACACATTTTGTTATGCAAAATCTTTAGTGTCAACATAAACAGCAACTGGCAGAAAAGTAAAATAACATTCAAAATATTAATGATGTTTTACACAAATATTAAAAATAAATGCTTTGGAACATATGAACATTCAACATTCTGACTGATTAAGTGACTGATAATTGTTTTACGATTATTTCACTTATATGGTGACGGCATCTGCCTGATGCATCGGAAAAAGATTTATACCGTTGCAACAGACTCTTCCAAAGCAGTGAGGGATCTATAACGTGCCACGCCTACCGCTGAGGGATCTATAACGTGCCACGCCTACCGCTGACGGGATCTATAACGTGCCACGCCTACCGCTGACGGGATCTATAACGTGCCACGCCTACCGCTGACGGGATCTGAGTTTTTCTTTACTGTCTAATCTGAAAGACAGGACAGCAGTACACCCATGGCAGAAGTATAACCCGGGCCTCCCAGTCACGAGCCCATAACCTCATCCATTGGGCTACATCGGCTTACACATAATATATCCTAACAAATACTGAAAATTAAAGATAAAACAGAATCCAATTCATTCGCTTTGTTTTACTGAATATTGACCGAGACGGTAAACGCACTATTTCACAACACGACACACGCGACGATTTAAATTTCCCTTTTTTAATTTTCAATGTACGTGTCGTAATATTGCTTTATCACATGTGTACATTCAACTCAACTGATCCAATATGCTAGAGTTCCATTAGACTACGGTTCTTATATTAATGACGCAAGCTACTGACTGAAACTTTAAAATCATATGGATACAAAATTCCACGTTGAAAGTCTTTAGTTCGCAAATTTGACGTTTTTGCTGATCAGAAATCATTGTGTGGCATGTTGACTTCCCTCTTTGATTGTAGTCCTTGATAAACCATTTCTACTTATCGTGACATTTCACTGATGGTGATTATAGTTATACTGTAACCACGTAATGTGAGTTCGAGTTATACTAACTCGAATAATCCTATGACATCAGGACGGGTGTGGCCAGTCAGCGGGGGATGCTTTCCTTCTCCAACTGATCACACCTCTTGTTCTTTCTTTTCTTTTGTTTTGTTTTTTTTTTTTTTGTTCTTTCAGGGATTCGTGATTGTCCATATTTCTATTTTGTCTTATATTATAGATGTTTCTAAATGACTAATGCTCGGTATCTTATTACCTTTTTCTTAAGAAATGAAAATATGTGTTCTTACTTACATAGTTACATGTTATGGGCGTATTACTTACATATTCCTAAATAACTGAATAATAATACACGGTAGTATATACAGATGTTCCTTAATTACGCATATGTGTTTTCCTCTCTTTTACAACAGTGTGAATAACATGAAAGAAGATATCCGACTCATTTATATCAGTCGCCACTGAGATACAGACAATAAAGGAATAAGCACACGGTCAATTTAAATGAAAACATTTCGACAAATCACCGAACATAATGGACATGTGTTAACTTTAAAAGTAATAAATGATATGTGCCATACCTGTAGAAGGCGCTACACACGAAAATTGCACTGAGCTCCAGGAACCAGATACCTGGCACGTGATAATGGTGCTGCCACCATCAGAGGCGTAGTATGAAGTACATGCATAGGAAGCAGTAGATCCATAGGTAGTTCCGATTTTTGTGAAGGTGGCGAGAGATACCGTCGGTGGCGATCCACAATCTAAAGTTTTTAAAATCCTGTACAGACTCATTATAATTAAAGAAAATTTCATAACAAAAGTAATGGAAGAGAGTGCAGATAAATGCTGTCGACAGTGATAAGTGATACATGGTAGGCGAACACAGTGCGACCTTTATCAATAGGTACACTTATATCCTGACAACAGTGATAAATGGTAGGGGGAAAAAGTGTTACCTTTATCAATAGGAACACTTAAATGCTGATGACAGCGATAAATGGTAGGGGAAAAGAGTGCGACCTTTATCAATAGGTACACTTATATGCTGACGACAGTGATAAATGGTAGGGGAACAGAGTGCGACCTTTATCAATAGGTACACTTATATGCTGACGACAGTGATAATTGGTAGGCGAACACAATGCGACCTTTATCAATAGGTACACTTATATGCTGACGACAGTGATAAATGGTAGGGGAAAAAGTGCGACCTTTATCAATAGAAACACTTAAATGCTGATAACAGCGATAAATGGTAGGGGAAAAGAGTGCGACCTTTATCAATAGGTACACTTATATGCTGACGACAGTAATAAATGCTAGGGGAACAGAGTGCGACTTTTATCAATAGGTACACTTATATGCTGACGACATTGAAAATGGTAGGGGAACAAAGTACGACCTGTATCAATAGGTACACTTATATGCTGACGACAGCGATAAATGCTAGGGGAACAGAGTGCGACTTTTATCAATAGGTACACTTATATGCTGACGACAGTGAAAATAGTAGGGGAACAAAGTACGACCTTTATCAATAGGTACACTTATATGCTGACAACAGCGATAAATGGTAGGGGAACAGAGTACGACCATTATCAATAGGTACACTTATATGCTGACGACAGTGATAAATGGTAAGGGAAAAAAGTGCGACCTTTATCAATACATGTAGGTACACTTACTTGCTGACGACAGTGAACAAATGGTAGGGGAACAAAGTACGACCTTTATCAATAGGTATACATACATGCTGACGACAGTGATAAATGGTAGGGGAACATAGTGCGACCTTTATCAATAGGTACACTAATATGCTGACGACAGTGATAATTGGTAGGGGAACAGAGTGCGACCTTTATCAATAGGTACACTTATATCCTGACGACAGTGATAATTGGTAGGCGAACACAGTGCGACCTTTTTCAATAGAAACACTTATGTGCTGATGACAGCGATGAACGGTAGGGGAACAGAGTGCGACCTTTATGAATAGGTACACTTATATGCTGACGACAGTGATAAATGGTAGGGGAACAGAGCGTGTCCTTTATCAATAAGTACACTTAAATGCTGATGACAGCGATAATTGGTAGGGGGACAGAGTGCGACCTTTATCAATAGGTACACTTACATGCTGATGACAGTGATAAATGGTAGGGGAACAGAGTGCGACCTTTATCAATAGGTACACTAATATGCTGACAACAGTGATAATTGGTAGGGGAACAGAGTGCGACCATTATCAATATGTACATTTAAATGCTGATGACAGCGATAAATGGTAGGGGAACAGAGTGCGACCTTTATCAATAGGTACACTAATATGCTGACGACAGTGATAATTGGTAGGGGAACAGAGTGCGACCATTATCAATAGGTACACTTATATACTGACGACAGTGATAAATGGTAGGGGAACAGAGTGCGACCTTTATCAATAGGTACACTTATATCCTGACAACAGTATAATTGGTAGGGGAACAGAGTGCGACCTTTATCAATATGTACATTTAAATGCTGATGACAGCGATAAATGGTAGGGGAACAGAGTCCGACCTTTATCGATAGGAACACTTATATGCTGACGACAGTGATAAATGGAAGGGGAACAGAGTGCGACCTTTATCAATAGGTACACTTATATGCGACCTTTATCAATAGTTACACTTAAATGCTGACGACAGTGATAAATGGTAGGGGAACAGAGTGCGACATTTATCAATAGGTACATTTGTATGCTGACGACAGCGATAAATGGTAGGGGAACAAAGCGCGACCTATATCAATAAGTACAACTATATTCTGACGCATCTATACATATTAAAGGAACTGAGTATTAAGTTCCAGGAGAACACTGTGACATGTATTAATAAGTACACCTATTTTCTGAGTACAGCGAATATTAATGGTAGGGAAATAGAGCGAGACCTATATTAACAAACCTTCCTATTTACTTTGATGGTGATTCGTACGTAGAATGGCCAGATGCGAGACATTCCAGTAGTTCTTTAACTCATTCATCAAATTCCCTTCGCTTAAACTTTGGTTACTGGTGGTCTGTGGTAATCAGTGCAATGTACCACTGTGGACCCCCCCCCCCCCAAATCGGAATAAATACATAGATAATGCTTTTATATAGGATATTAAAAAAAATTATATTGAAGTGTAATAAATGTTGGCAAAAACTGATTTAAATTCTGTAACTTATTTAGAAAAGTAAAATATTTAAAATATTTACCAATGATGGCACATGCAAATGACGTGGAAGACCAGCTTGCATCATTCTGGCATGTAATTGTAGATGATTGACCGTTCGACACATATCCCGTAATGCAAGAATATGACCTTTGTGTACCCACCGTCACATCGCCACTGCTGACAACAGCATTTGATATTGCACTAGGTTCTGTACACGTGACACATGTCGGAGAAGAATCCGTCCACGTCAGACTGGAGAGACAAGTGATGGTAGCAGCACTGCCTAGTCTAGCATATCCTGCAGCGCAGTCCACTGTGCGTGTAGAACCAACGGTGCTGCTTCCAGCTGAGACAACACTGTTGGCTGGAACCACAGGATCTGGACATTCTGTGCAGCGAAGAATTCTAGTTTTATTTTTATACTTGGTTACTTCTTAACAGAGCTACATGTACACCAATGAGCGACGGTTGATGAGACAAATAAATGTGCAAACTTATTGTGACAAAACCCTTTCAAACCTTATTCGCATTGTAAAAGGAGAAGTGATACTGGGTATATTATATACTTTGTAATCCTGCAAAGATTTTCCCCGAATGTTTCTCCTTGTACTATGTATATTGATATGTTTTAAGACTTTTGGCGAATTTTTTGTGATGAAATCAGCACCGTAAAAGCTGGGTAGTATAATGTGATTATGTACACACACACACACACACACACACACACACACACACACACACACACACACACACACACATAAATACATACATACATACATACATACATACATTATTTCTGTTGCAGTGATTGTATTCTTTCAAAGGATCCGCCTGCGTTTACGTCGGGTAAATCCCTTTACTTTCCACGGCCGTATTGTCATGCATACGATTAGATAATGATTGGCTATTAACGCTCTATTTTTGTGGAGCTCGGGTAGCTCAGTCGGTTAGAGGGTCGGATGCATGACGGCTAGGTGATTCGGTAGTCGGTACCATAGGTCGTGGGTTCAAGTCCCCGTCCGGGAACGAATACATGTGAAATAAGTGAAGTATATATATATTAATCAATTTTGGTATATATATATATATATATATATATATATATATATATATATATATATATATATATATATATATATATAAAAGCACAAAAAAGGAAATTGTAACAACATTCACTATTCATAAGTATCGGATCAACCTCAATGAAGGTTAATGCAAAACGCTCGAGAAAAAGGGGTCAATATAAAAGCACAGGTAAGCGATAACGATACTAAAACAATTAAAAAATTGCCAAATTTTCGAAGCAATCTGCTTCTTCTTCAGGACACACACAAACACTCACACAAATATAAAGACACGAAAAGAAAGATAGAAAATATATACAAAGCACTAGTCTATATATATATATATAAAAGCACAGGTAAGCGATAACGATACTAAAACAATTAAAAAATTGCCAAATTTTCGAAGCAATCTACTTCTTCTTCAGGACACACACAAACACTCACACAAATATAAAGACACGAAAAGAAAGATAGAAAATATATACAAAACACTAGTCTAATAAAAACTGGTTTCTTCGATGGGCTACATATTGAGCCCTGTGCTTTTATATTGACCCCTTTTTCTCGAGCGATTTGCATTAACCTTCATTGAGGTTGATCCGATACTTATGAATAGTGAATGTTGTTACAATTTCCTTTTTTGTGCTTTTATATATATATATATATATATATATATATATATATATATATATATATATATATATATATATATATATATATATATATATATATATATATATATTCTAACTATATATATATATATAACAATTACAAGCTTACAGTCAGTGTTGCATACAACACTCGTCCCCAGCTGTCATTAGTGTGTTTCATGCAAATGTCTTAATCGGTTGCAACAACACCTAGTGAGCCAATCTTATTTTTGGTAGGTATTTTAGTTTAGATACGGTATTATAGGAGGGTTTAACTGGAGTTATCATATGGAAACCCAAAATCTATTTTTATCAAGTGACCTAAATGAATTACCTTCTGACCACAAATATAATCGTACACAAGAAGTGTTTATAAACTAATATTATATGAAGTATCAACTAAATTGATCATTCCTAACTCAAGTTATCATCTGGAAACCAAAAAAAAAATATTTTTAGCAATAGTGACTTATATATTTGACCTTTTGACCCCAAATACAATGCCCAGCAAACACTCTTTATAAAGTATCATTAAAAGAAGTTTAATCAATTTTGGTCTATCCTAACCCAAGCAGTCATCTGGAAACCAAAAATCTATTTTAGCAACAGCGACATATATATTTGATATTTGTCCCCAAACACAATTTATGCAAGCACTATTCATAAACTATCACTGTTTTAAGTTTCATCATTATTGGTCAATTCTAACTCAAGTAATGAGCTGGAAAGTAAAAATCTATTTTTAGCATCAATGATCCACATATTTGACCTTTTGATCCCAAAGACAATACCATGCAAGAACTCTACATACTCTATCACTGTGCGACTGTCATCAATATTGATCAATTCGAACTCGTTATCATCAGGAAACCATCCGGACAGACAGACATCAATAAATACTATGGTCTTCTCCGATTTCACCGAAAGGAGACTAACCTAATAGAGGGATACACGTATCTGAGTAGCCATTGTTTCGATTATCTTCTAGAATTATTGTATTTTCTTAAAATGAAATATTTGGGAAATCGTTTATAGCACGCCCGTTTCACTATATCAATAATTAAACAATATTCCTCCCAGAATTAGAGCTTTATTATAAGTCATTTTCTGTCTGGTAATTTGAAGCCTCGTTCCAGATTATCCAGTGAATAAAGTGAACAAAATATGTTTTCTAACATTTATTCCTAGTTTTGGAAAATAGTGTTTAAAGGTGTTGACAGCGATGTATGGGAGTACAAGGAACGACATTTTGAACGACAAGTTTCCTTAAGATGAAAGATACATGTGGTAGATGACTACATACATGCAGATGACTACATGGATACAGATGACTACATAATGACTACATAGATGCAAATGACTACATGGATGCTAGCCGCAAGTAGTGGCCCTAAATGAATGATAGGGCCACAATTACTTACGTTGCATAAACTAGCATTTTTGATAAACGGAATAGTTACCGCATTTCTGGTCATTTCAATTTAGTTTTCTTCTTCATGAATAACTAGCCGATGAATAAAATGTAAACAGAGAAATGACATAAAGATAATAATGACCACGTGTTTTTCGTCGGCTCCGCCTCTTTTTGTGAGGTTTCTGCTAACGAGATCTCGCGAGACCGAATGGCTGACACAGAAACCGGATAATTTGAAACAGGTTGGGAAAAAATGTGTGTAGAGCCTTCAGACGACAGATCGGGGGTAAGTTAATATTGCCGATTGTTTGCTTTATGTTTATATATGTTGGATATTTGCTCCATTTGATGCCGAAATGCATAGAATCGTGCCGGCTATTCCGTTCATCAAAAATGCAAGTTTACGCAACGTAAGGAATTGTGGCCCTATCATTCATTTAGGGCCACTACTTGCGGCTACATGGATGCAGATGACTATATAGATGCAGATGACTACATGGATGCAGACCATGGCAGTTTTTAGCATTTATTGCGTAATGGATTCATAGCATGTTGGTATAAAAATGTATCAATATACATATAGAAGAGGATAATCGATTTAAATGATTTTATTAAAAATAAGATCACCACTAAGAAAATTTCCATACCTTGCTCAACACAGACGAGTGCCCCTGTCCAATTTCCATTACTTTGACATGTTATAGAGGCTGTTGACACACCCTTACTGAATTCATAAAGGCTGTCACATGTTGCATGTCTTACGTCGCCAATGGCATTTGTTCCTGCAGCAAACACTCCATTCGTGATGGATGGAAAGTTACATTCTATCAAAAAGATTTTAATATTGTTTAATCTCAATGTCAGTCTACTGTTACATAGTTCTTTTTATCTCATTGACACTATGTATCACGACGGTTAGTACACACGGATAGCAACGCTATTTAATTTTACTGTAAATAGTTTACATTCATATTAACATTCATTCAAACAGGAGGTTATGCTGATACTAATTCTGAATACAATGTGCAAATGAGCGCATCTTTCACATTTCAACACATTTGTGTCATTTAATCCAAATCCATTTGATTTTCGAGGGAATGTTTTTATAAAAATATTCTTTACTTTAATTTTCTTTGAAAAAATATGATTATATTGAGCTTATTCCTGGTGCGCGAGTAAAGACTTTGGCTCTACCTGCCTGCTAGGGATTTGAATAGGCAGTAATGGTGCCACTGTTTTCTGGAGGACAATATTTGTTTGCAAATTAAAGATTCATAAACAAGGAGAGCAACGCCTTGTGTGGCATACTACGTTCGTCCCTTAGTTTGTAGGGAAAATTTTTTTAAAGTGGGAAGCCTCCCCCCAACAATTATTCAGGACTCAAGATAACAAATGGGTGGCCCAGGGCAACAACCCTGTGTAATATTATTGAAATCTATAAAGGCAGTAAGAAGTTATGGCCAAGAGAAGAATTTAAACACCCACCTACTTTTTTCAACTAATTTATGTCAAGAATGTGAGAATACAGAAGAAACAAAAACCAGCAATGTATATCTATATTAAATTTCATATATATAAAATTCTAGCACAAATTAAAATTTGAAAGAGATTGAGTGTGAAATGAATTTTTTGAACTATTTAAAAACTTATTTAAACTTATTTAAAACTCTGAAGATAAGCTAATGTGACACCGAACCATTTCTGAGGCGTTGACAGAAATATAAACGATTATAAGGAACGATAACTCTGGGTTATTCTCTACCCGAGTTATTACTCCTTATTATCGCTTATAACTCTGTCAACGCCTGAGAAATAGTTCGGTGTTACATGGCAAATTTATAAGCTTATCTTCAAAGTTAAAGGAATCATAAAACTTTCAATTGTCTGTCTGTTATATTCAATGAACTATCACATTCTTTAAAAGTCTTATCTACATTAAATTCCATGGTTATCTTTATTTTCAACCTAGTTTCATACGCCTGACACACGAAATAGTTCCAAATTCAAGGTAATCAAACATTCATTTTAAATAATTTACATTGAATTTAAACCATAATTTATATATAGCATATCATCACATGCTTGGATATTTAATTTTATATTCAAACCATGGATTTTAAAACTTTAAATAACAAGAATCTTGTATAATAGCGTTGACAGAGATGTAGTGGCTTTAGCGTACGGAACTGTGGGTAGAGAATGAACTCTAGGTAGAATAAGTTGTTGTCTTTGTCGTATGAACACTTGTATACATTTGATTCGTTCATTCTGTCAAACATTTTTATCACTGAGATTACTAACTCGGATATATATAATGAAGATTACTATTATAATGGTTTCACAACGGACTAGAGGTATAGATTTACTGAAGATAAGCGAAACAAAATATCACTATCGATAAATTGGGATTTTTGGTCAAATTTGGGGGAATTTTTGCACAATTTTAGGGAAGGGGAAACTACCGAATTTCGGTGGTAAATGTTAGGTATGAAAATCACTGAATACCTTTAGTATACATATAATACTACAATGAAATGGAAAACGATATCGATAGATAAGTTATACACTTCATATCATATATAACCTAATGCATACATATATCCCCTATATTTTTGTTTATTTCCTAAAAGATGCCATTTTTGTAAATAAGATTAAAGTGGCAGAAAGACTTAGAATGTAGGATTTTACGTCATAATAATTACGCAGTACTATAGCAGTAATATGCACGCTAATATGCATGCATGCATTAATGATAAATGTAACAAGTTTATATATTAAATTATAATTACTCCTAGTTATATGGCGATCTTGCTATAATTCTACCAAAGGGCATCTTTATTTGTTGTTCATTTGTTTTTATATCTCTGAAATTAAAACAACTGTACTAACACTTACCAGTGCGCAAGCAAATGTTTCCACCTTGACTTGACTTGATACACGTGAATTAGTACCACACTTACCAGTGCAAAGGCAAGGCAAATGCTTCCACCTTGACTTGACTTGAAACGCATAAACTAGTACTACACCTACCAGTGCGCAGGCAAATATTTCCACCTCGACTTGTCACACGTAAACTAGCACGACACTTACCAGTGCGCAAACAGGCAAGGCAAATGTTTGCACTTTGACTTGACTTGAAACACATAAACTAGTACCACACTTATCAGTGCGCAGCCAAATATTTCCACGCTGACTTGACTTGACACACATAAACTAATACCACAGTTATCAGTGCGCAAGCAAATGTTTCCACCCTGACTTGACTTGACACACGTAAACTAGTACCATACTTACCAGTGTCCAGGCAAATGTTTCCACCTTGACTTGACACTAGTAAACTAGTACCACACTTATCACTGTGCAGTAAAATGTTTCCACTTTAATTGAACTGACACACGTTAACTAGTACCACACTTATCAATGCACAGGCAAGTGTTTCAACCCTGACTTGACTTGACACACATAAACTAGTACCAAACTTACCAGGGCGTAGGCAAATGTTTCCACCCTAACTTGACTAGACACACGTAAACTAGTACCACACTTACCAGTGCGCAGGCAAATGTTTCCACTCTGCCTTGTCTTGACACACGTAAACTAGTACCACACTTATCAGTGTGCAGTAAAATGTTTCCACTTTAATTGAACTGACACACGTTAACTAGTACCACACTTATCAATGCACAGGCAAATGTTTCCACTTTGACTTGACTTGACACACATAAACTAATACCACACTTATCAGTGCGAAGGCAAATGTTTCCACCCTAACTTGACTAGACACACGTAAACTAGTACAACACTTACCAGTGCGCAGGCAAATGCTTCCCACCTTGACCTGTCACACATAAACTAGTGCCACACTTACCAGTGCGCAGGCAAATGTTTCCACCCTGATTTGTCTTGAAACACATAAACTAGTACCACACTTACCAGTGTCCAGGAAAATTTTTCCACCTTGACTTGACACACATAAACTAATACCACACTTATCAGTGCGCAGGCAAATACTTCCACCTTGACTTGACACACATAAACTAATACCACACTTATCAGTGCGCAAGCAAATGTTTCCACCCTGACTTGACTTGACACACGTAAACAAGTACCACACTTACCAGTGCGTAGGCAAATATTTCCACCTTGACTTGACACACGTAAGCTAGTAGCACATTTACAAGGGCATTGGCAAATGTTTCCACCTTTACATGACACACGTAAACTAGTACTACACTTACCAGTGCGCAGGCAAATGTTTCCACTCTGACTTCTCTTGACACACGTAAACTAGTACTACACTTACCAGTGCGCGGGCAAATGTTTCCACTCTGACTTGTCTTGACACACGTAAACAAGTACCACACTTACCAGTGCGCAGGCAAATGTTTCCACCTTGACTTGAAAAAGGTAAACTAGTACCACATTTACCAGGGCGTAGGCAAATGTTTCCACCTTGACATGACACACGTAAACTAGTACCACACTTACCAGTGCGCAGGCAAATGTTTCCACCCTGACTTGTCTTGACACACGTAAACTAGTACCACACTTACCAGTGCGCAGGCAAATGCTTCTACCTTGACTTGACACACGTAAACTAGTACCACATTTACCAGGGCGTAGGCAAATGTTTCTACGTTGACTTGACACAAGTAAACTAGTACCACACTTACCAGTGCGCAGGCAAATGTTTCTACGTTGACTTGACACATGTACACTAGTACCACACTTACCAGTGTCCAGACAATTGTTTCCACCCTGATTTGACACTCGTAAACAAGTACCACACTTACCAGTG
Organism: Pteria penguin; assembly: GCA_035048485.1. Taxonomy (NCBI): domain Eukaryota; kingdom Metazoa; phylum Mollusca; class Bivalvia; order Pterioida; family Pteriidae; genus Pteria; species Pteria penguin. Next base: position 57,782,020 of record CM068582.1, on the reverse strand, counting down.
TCCAGGCAAATGTTTTCACCTTGACTTGACAATAGTGAACTAGTACCACACTTATCATTGTGCAGTAAAATGTTTCCATTTTAATTGAACTGACACACGTTAACTAGTACCACACTTATCAATGCACAGGCAAGTGTTTCCACTTTGACTTGTCTTGACACACGTAAACTAGTACCACACTTCTCACTGTGCAGTAAAATGTTTCCACTTTAATTGAACTGACACACGTTAACTAGTACCACACTTATCAGTGCACAGGCAAGTGTTTCAAACTGACTTGACTTGACACACATAAACTAGTACCAAACTTACCAGGGCGTAGGCAAACGTTTCCACTTTGACTTGACTTGACACACATAAACTGATACCACACTTATCAGTGCGCAGGCAAATGTTTCCACCCTAACTTGACTTGACACACGTAAACTAGTACCACACTTACCAGTGCGCAGGCAAATGCTTCCACCTTGACCTGCCACACATAAACTAGTACCACACTTACCAGTGCGCAGGCAAATGTTTCCACCTTGACCTGACACACATAAACTAGTGCCACACTTACCAGTGCGCAGGCAAATGTTTCCACCCTGATTTGTCTTGAAACACATAAACTAGTATCACACTTACCAGTGTCCAGGCAAATGTTTCCACCTTGACTTGACACACATAAACTAATACCACACTTATCAGTGCGCAAGCAAATGTTTCCACCCTGACTTGACTTGACACACGTAAACAAGTACCACACTTACCAGTGCGCAGGCAAATGTTTCCACCTTGACTTGACACACGTAAACTAGTACCACATTTACCAGGGCGTAGGCAAATGTTTCCCCCTTTACATGACACACGTAAACTAGTACCACACTTACCAGTCCGCAGGCAAATGTTTCCACTCTGACTTGTCTTGACACACATAAACTAGAACCACACTTACCAGTGCGCAGGCAAATGTTTCCACCTTGACTTGACACACGTAAACTAGTACCACACTTACCAGTGCGCAGGCAAATGTTTCCACCATGACTTGTCTTGACACACGTAAACTAGTACCACACTTATCAGTGTGCAGTAAAATGTTTCCACTTTAATTGAACTGACACACGTTAACTAGTACCACACTTATCAATGCACAGGCAAATGTTTCCACTTTGATTTGACTTGACACACATAAACTAATACCACACTTATCAGTGCGCAGGCAGTTTCCACCCTAACTTGACTAGACACACGTAAACTAGTACAACACTTACCAGTGCGCAGGCAAATGCTTCCACCTTGACTTGTCACACATAAACTAGTGCCACACTTACCAGTGTCCAGGAAAATTTTTTTCACCTTGACTTGACACACATAAACTAATACCACACTTATCAGTGCGCAGGCAAATACTTCCACCTTGACTTGACACACATAAACTAATACCACACTTATCAGTGCGCAAGCAAATGTTTCCACCCTGACTTGACTTGACACACGTAAACAAGTACCACACTTACCAGTGCGTAGGCAAATATTTCCACCTTGACTTGACACACGTAAACTAGTACCACATTTACCAGGGCATTGGCAAATGTTTCCACCTTTACATGACACACGTAAACTAGTACTACACTTACCAGTGCGCAGGCAAATGTTTCCACTCTGACGTGTCTTGACACACATAAAGTAGTACTACACTTACCAGTGCGCAGGCAAATGCTTCCACTCTGACTTGTCTTGACACACGTAAACAAGTACCACACTTACCAGTGCGCAGGCAAATGTTTCCACCTTGACTTGAAAAAGGTAAACTAGTACCACATTTACCAGGGCGTAGGCAAATGTTTCCACCTTGACATGACACACGTAAACTAGTACCACACTTATCAGTACGCAGGCAAATGTTTCCACCCTGACTTGTCTTGACACAAGTTAACTAGTACCACACTTACCAGTGCGCAGGCAAATGTTTCTACGTTGACTTGACACATGTACACTAGTACCACACTTACCAGTGTCCAGACAATTGTTTCCACCCTGATTTGACACTCGTAAACAAGTACCACACTTACCAGTGCGCAAGCAAATGTTTCGACCTTGACTTGACACACGTAAACTAGTACCACACTTACCAGTGTCCAGGCAAATGTTTTCACCTTGACTTGACAATAGTGAACTAGTACCACACTTATCATTGTGCAGTAAAATGTTTCCACTTTAATTGAACTGACACACGTTAACTAGTACCACACTTATCAGTGCACAGGCAATTGTTTCAAACCTGACTTGACTTGACACACATAAACTAGTACCAAACTTACCAGGGCGTAGGCAAATGTTTCCGCTTTGACTTGACTTGACACACATAAACTGATACCACACTTATCAGTGCGCAGGCAAATGTTTCCACCCTAACTTGACTTGACACACGTAAACTAGTACCACACTTACCAGTGCGCAGGCAAATGCTTCCACCTTGACCTGTCACACATAAACTAGTACCACACTTACCAGTGCGCAGGCAAATGTTTCCACCTTGACCTGACACACATAAACTAGCGCCACTCTTACCAGTGCGCAGGCAAATGTTTCCGCCCTGATTTGTCTTGAAACACATAAACTAGTATCACACTTACCAGTGTCCAGGCAAATGTTTCCACCTTGACTTGACACTAGTAAACTAATACCACACTTATCAGTGCGCAGGCAAATACTTCCACCTTGACATGACACACATAAACTAATACCACACTTATCAGTGCGCAAGCAAATGTTTCCACCCTGACTTGACTTGACACACGTAAACAAGTACCACACTTACCAGTGCGCAGGCAAATGTTTCCACCTTGACTTGACACACGTAAACTAGTACCACATTTACCAGGGCGTAGGCAAATGTTTCCACCTTTACATGACACACATAAACTAGTACCACACTTACCAGTGCGCAGGCAAATGTTTCCACCTTGACTTGACATATGTAAACTAGTACCACATTTACCAGTGCGCAGGCAAATGTTTCCACCTTGACTTGACACACGTAAACTAGTACCACATTTACCAGAGCGTAGGCAAATGTTTCCACCTTTACATGAGACACATAAACTAGTACCACACTTACCAGTGCGCAGGCAAATGTTTCCACCTTGACTTGACACACGTAAACTAGTACCACATTTACCAGGGCGTAGGCAAATGTTTCCACCTTTACATGACACACGTAAACGAGTACCACATTTACCAGGGCGTAGGCAAATGTTTCCACCTTGACTTGACACACGCAAACTAGTACCACATTTACCAGGGCGTAGGCAAATGTTTCCACCTTTACATGACACACGTAAACTAGTACCACGCTTACCAGTGCGCAGGCAAATGTTTCCACCTTGACTTGACATATGTAAACTAGTACCACACTTACCAGTGCGCAGGCAAATGTTTCCACCTTGACTTGACATATGTAAACTAGTACCACACTTACCAGTGCGCAGGCAAATGTTTCCACCTTGACTTGACACACGTAAACTAGTACCACATTTACCAGGGCGTAGGCAAATGTTTCCACCTTTACATGACACACATAAACTAGTACCACACTTACCAGTGCGCAGGCAAATGTTTCCACCTTGACTTGACACACGCAAACTAGTACCACATTTACCAGGGCGTAGGCAAATGTTTCCACCTTTACATGACACACATAAACAAGTACCACATTTACCAGTGTCCAGGCAAATGTTTCCACCTTGACTTAACACTAGTAAACTAGTACCACACTTATCACTTAAATGTTTCCACTTTAATTGAACTGACACACGTTAACTAGTACCACAGTTATCAGTGCACAGGCAAGTGTTTCAACACTGACTTGACTTGACAGACTTGACACACGTTAATTAGTTCCACACTTACCAGTGCGCAGGCAAATGTTTCCACCCTGACTTCACTTGACACACATAAACTAATACCACACTTATCAGTGCGCAAGCAAATGTTTCCACTTTGACTTGACTTGACACACGTAAACAAGTACCACACTTACCAGTGCGCAGGCAAATGTTTCCACCTTGACTTGACACACGTAAACTAGTACCACATTTACCAGGGCATTGGCAAATGTTTCCACCTTTACATGACACACGTAAACTAGTACTACACTTACCAGTGCGCAGGCAAATGTTTCCACTCTGACGTGTCTTGACACACATAAAGTAGTACTACACTTACAAGTGCGCAGGCAAATGTTTCCACTCTGACTTGTCTTGACACACGTAAACAAGTACCACACTTACCAGTGCGCAGGCAAATGTTTCCACCTTGACTTGAAAAAGGTAAACTAGTACCACATTTACCAGGGCGTAGGCAAATGTTTCCACCTTGACATGACACACGTAAACTAGTACCACACTTATCAGTACGCAGGCAAATGTTTCCACCCTGACTTGTCTTGACACAAGTTAACTAGTACCACACTTACCAGTGCGCAGGCAAATGTTTCTACGTTGACTTGACACATGTACACTAGTACCACACTTACCAGTGTCCAGACAATTGTTTCCACCCTGATTTGACACTCGTAAACAAGTAGCACACTTACCAGTGCGCAAGCAAATGTTTCGACCTTCACTTGACACACGTAAACTAGTACCACACTTACCAGTGTCCAGGCAAATGTTTTCACCTTGACTTGACAATAGTGAACTAGTACCACACTTATCATTGTGCAGTAAAATGTTTCCACTTTAATTGAACCGACACACGTTAACTAGTACCACACTTATCAGTGCACAGGCAAGTGTTTCAAACCTGACTTGACTTGACACACATATACTAGTACCAAACTTACCAGGGCGTAGCCAAACGTTTCCACTTTGACTTGACTTGACACACATAAACTGATACCACACTTATCAGTGCGCAGGTAAATGTTTCCACCCTAACTTGACTTGACACACGTAAACTAGTACCACACTTACCAGTGCGCAGGTAAATGCTTCCACCTTGACCTGTCACACATAAACTAGTACCACACTTACCAGTGCGCAGGCAAATGTTTCCACCTTGACCTGACACACATAAACTAGTGCCACTCTTACCAGTGCACAGGCAAATGTTTCCGCCCTGATTTGTCTTGAAAGACATAAACTAGTATCACACTTACCAGTGTCCAGGCAAATGTTTCCACCTTGACTTGACACTAGTAAACTAATACCACACTTATCAGTGCGCAGGCAAATACTTCCACCTTGACTTGACACACATAAACTAATACAACACTTATCAGTGCGCAAGCAATTGTTTCCGCCTTGACTTGACTTGACACAAGTAAACAAGTACCACATTTACCAGTGCGCAGGCAAATGTTTCCACCTCGACTTGACACACGTAAACTAGTACCGCATTTACCAGGGCGTAGGCAAATGTTTCCACCTTTACATGACACACGTAAACTAGTACCACACTTACCAGTGCGCAGGCAAATGTTTCCACCTTGACTTGACATATGTAAACTAGTACCACACTTACCAGTGCGCAGGCAAATGTTTCCACTCTGACTTGACACACGTAAACTAGTACCACATTTACCAGAGCGTAGGCAAATGTTTCCACCTTTACATGAGACACATAAACTAGTACCACACTTACCAGTGCGCAGGCAAATGTTTCCACCTTGACTTGACACACGTAAACTAGTACCACATTTACCAGGGCGTAGGCAAATGTTTCCACCTTTACATGACACACGTAAACTAGTACCACATTTACCAGGGCGTAGGCAAATGTTTTCACCTTGACTTGACACACGTAAACTAGTACCACATTTACCAGGGCGTAGGCAAATGTTTCCACCTTTACATGACACACGTAAACTAGTACCACGCTTACCAGTGCGCAGGCAAATGTTTCCACCTTGACTTGACATATGTAAACTAGTACCACACTTACCAGTGCGCAGGCAAATGTTTTCACCTTGACTTGACATATGTAAACTAGTACCACATTTACCAGTGCGCAGGCAAATGTTTCCACCTTGACCTGACACACGTAAACTAGTACCACATTTACCAGGGCGTAGGCAAATGTTTCCACCTTTACATGACACACATAAACTAGTACCACACTTACCAGTGCGCAGGCAAATGTTTCCACCTTGACTTGACACACGTAAACTAGTACCACATTTACCAGGGCGTAGGCAAATGTTTCCACCTTTACATGACACACATAAACAAGTACCACATTTACCAGTGTCCAGGCAAATGTTTCCACCTTGACTTAACACTAGTAAACTAGTACCACACTTATCACTTAAATGTTTCCACTTTAATTGAACTGACACACGTTAACTAGTACCACACTTATCAGTGCACAGGCAAGTGTTTCAACCCTGACTTGACTTGACAGACTTGACACACGTTAATTAGTTCCACACTTACCAGTGCGCAGGCAAATGTTTCCACCCTGACTTGACTTGACACACATAAACTAATACCACACTTATCAGTGCGCAAGCAAATGTTTCCACTTTGACTTGACTTGACACACCTTAACTAGTACCACACTTACCAGTGCGCAGGCAAATGTTTCCATCCTGACTTGACTTGACACACGTAAACAAGTACCACACTTACCAGCGCGCAGGCAAATGTTTCCACCTTGACTTGACACACGTAAACTAGTACCACATTTACCAGGGCGTAGGCAAATGTTTCCACCTTGACATGACACACGTAAACTAGTACCACACTTATCAGTACGCAGGCAAATGTTTCCACCCTGATTTGTCTTGACACAAGTAAACTAGTACCACACTTACCAGTGCGCAGGCAAATGTTTCTACGTTGACTTGACACACGTACACTAGTACCACACTTACCAGTGTCCAGACAATTGTTTCCACCCTGATTTGACACTCGTAAACAAGTACCACACTTACCAGTGCGCAGGCAAATGTTTCGACCTTGACTTGACACACGTAAACTAGTACCACACTTACCAGTGTCCAGGCAAATGTTTTCACCTTGACTTGACAATAGTGAACTAGTACCACACTTATCATTGTGCAGTAAAATGTTTCCACTTTAATTGAACTGACACACGTTAACTAGTACCACACTTATCAGTGCACAGGCAAGTGTTTCAAACCTGACTTGACTTGACACACATATACTAGTACCAAACTTACCAGGGCGTAGGCAAACGTTTCCACTTTGACTTGACTTGACACACATAAACTGATACCACACTTATCAGTGTGCAGTTAAATGTTTCCACCCTAACTTGACTTGACACACGTAAACTAGTACCACACTTACCAGTGCGCAGGCAAATGCTTCCACCTTGACCTGTCACACATAAACTAGTACCACACTTACCAGTGCGCAGACAAATGTTTCCACCTTGACCTGACACACATAAACTAGTGCCACTCTTACCAGTGTGCAGGCAAATGTTTCCGCCCTGATTTGTCTTGAAACACATAAACTAGTATCACACTTACCAGTGTCCAGGCAAATGTTTCCACCTTGACTTGACACTAGTAAACTAATACCACACTTATCAGTGCGCAGGCAAATACTTCCACCTTGACATGACACAAGTAAACTAATACCACACTTATCAGTGCGCAAGCAAATGTTTCCACCCTGACTTGACTTGACACACGTAAACAAGTACCACACTTACCAGTGCGCAGGCAAATGTTTCCACCTTGACTTGACACACGTAAACTAGTACCACATTTACCAGGGCGTAGGCAAATGTTTCCACCTATACATGACACACGTAAACTAGTACCACACTTACCAGTGCGCAGGCAAATGTTTCCACCTTGACTTGACATATGTAAACTAGTACCACACTAACCAGTGCGCAGGCAAATGTTTCCACCTTGACTTGACACACGTAAACTAGTACCACATTTACCAGAGCGTAGGCAAATGTTTCCACCTTTACATGAGACACATAAACTAGTACCACACTTACCAGTGCGCAGGCAAATGTTTCCACCTTGACTTGACACACGTAAAATAGTACCACATTTACCAGGGCGTAGGCAAATGTTTCCACCCTGACTTGACACACGTAAACAAGTACCACATTTACCAGGGCGTAGGCAAATGTTTCCACCTTGACTTGACATACGTAAACTAGTACCACATTTACCAGGGCGTAGGCAAATGTTTCCACCTTTACATGACACACGTAAACTAGTACCACACTTACCAGTGCGCAGGCAAATGTTTCCACCTTGACTTGACATATGTAAACTAGTACCACATTTACCAGTGCGCAGGCAAATGTTTCCACCTTGACTTTACACACGTAAACTAGTACCACATTTACCAGGGCGTAGGCAAATGTTTCCACCTTTACATGACACACATAAACAAGTACCACATTTACCAGTGTCCAGGCAAATGTTTCCACCTTGACTTAACACTAGTAAACTAGTACCACACTTATCACTTAAATGTTTCCACTTTAATTGAACTGACACACGTTAACTAGTACCACACTTATCAGTGCACAGGCAAGTGTCTCAACCCTGACTTGACTTGACAGACTTGACACACGTTAATTAGTTCCACACTTACCAGTGCGCAGGGCAAATGTTTCCACCCTGACTTGACTTGACACACATAAACTAATACCACACTTATCAGTGCGCAAGCAAATGTTTCCACTTTGACTTGACTTGACACACGTTAACTAGTACCACACTTACCAGTGCGCAGGCAAATGTTTCCATCCTGACTTGACTTGACACACGTAAACTAGTACCACACTTACCAGTGCGAAGACAGATGTTTCCACCTTGACTTGACATATGTAAACTAGTACCACACTTACCAGTGCGCAGGCAAATGCTTCCACCTTGACTTGACACACGTAAACTAGTACCACACTTACCAGTGCGCAGGCAAATGTTTCCACTTTGACTTGACTTGATACAGGTAAAATGTGACGGACAAGATTCTCCGCTACAACGGTCATCTGAACCCTGCATAATAAAATATGAATGAAACAAATTGTACACCAACGTGACTTTATGAGTTTTTATGCAGAATGGAGAAAATCGTGAATTTGCGTACTCAGTTTACAAGCAGTGCACATGTAGGTAAGTTATATGCTGTACACGTATGCTAGTTATATGCTGCACACATATGCTAGTTATATGCTGCAAATATAGGCTAGTTATATGCTACACGTGTAGGCTAATTATATGCAGCAAATGTAGGCTAGTTATATGCTGCAAATGTAGGCTAGTTATATGCTGCATGTGTAGGCTAGTTATATGCTGCATGTGTAGGCTAGTTATATGCTGCACTTGTAGGCTAGTTATATGTTGCACGTGTAGGCTAGTTATATGATTCTTCTACCGAAGTAGTCGGTCTAAATATCTTAGGATCTTTGAATTCCAACCGGGGGAGGGGGTGAAAGTAGTGCTATAATGACATCTTTTTGTATGACATTCCTTTTGTATCTTAAATATGTTTCTTTATAGATATCTGTCATCAGCTACGAAAATAAATTTAAAATTTAAAAAACGTTCTCCTTTCTAACATTTCTATGTTCATCTATGGTTGTCTATAATTATATTACAGCAACTGTCAGCAACTTAGTCAGCATTTGCTTTGATTGACTTAACATACATGTATGGTCACTAAAGAGACAAAAACAAAGTCTAGGTCTTTATCACATTACGACAAATCACTGTCGACATTCATAGACCGCTGGAAATCATAAATAAGACTGGAAGAAATGATCACCCTCGCGCGCGCGCACACACACACACATACACACACTAACATACAAACACATGCACGCACCCATCCCCCCACACACAACGCTTTGCTACCTGCACTTTGTACCAAAGCCAAAAACATAGACCCGACTTGAACACCGTACACATTATGCTAGATAATATATGGAAAGTGTTATAGCCACACAGTTTCAGAACGAAAAAATAAAAACACTTTTACGAAAGCCCATAAGGCTCATTTTGGTAGGAGACAAAAAAATCAACGCAAAAGATTCGAGAAATAACATGCAAGTTTCTCGAAAATTTTGCGATATTACGCGAAAAAATTTGCGAAATGTCGCAAAACTTGTAGGTAATTTCGCGAATCTTTCACGTTATTGTACGAAACTTTTGTTTTATTTTGCGTTATATCGCAAAATTTTCGCGTCATATCGTGAAACTTGTGAATCTTTCCATTATTTCGCAAAACTAAAGCTTTATTTTGAGAAATATTCGCGTTTTTTTACAAAATTTTCGGGTAAATTTGAAAAGACCCAACATATCCACTTTTTCAAGGCAGACGATAGGTGATGAGCAAAAATATGCCTTTGAATTTCACTACATTTTTGACATGATAGTAGGTATAAGATTTTGAATAATTTAAATTGGGATCAATTTGAGGGGTTAACTCCTCTTCAAAAAGAATAAAGAACACAACTTTGATTTCTTAGTAGATGAGAATCAATTATTTGAAACTTTAGAGCAATAGATTTTAGTGCCCCGAGGCCTTAGTTATGGCATCAAAACTTATTTCTTTCACAGAATTGAATGTATTTTATACTGACACTTAACTCTTTACGTTTAAAATTTTCAAAATTCAATTGGTGAAAAGTTTTCAGTTATATATTACTGTGTAACCTTGACATTATTTGAGTTTTTCTACCTCAGTTTATCGATTACTCAGATGCCTTAATATAACTGATTAGTTCACAAAACCTTGCTAAAATTTCTATCATTATCTTATTGAGTATACAAGTAAAAGTAAAACTAATGTTTTGGAATAAAAGACAGAAATTTAATTTTTGCTCTAATCAAGATATGAAACCGCTACCTATTGTAATCAAAGATATAACACAAAAATGTGAATATATTTCTGACAAGGTCCGAAAACAAATGTTAAAGACAAAATAAGTAAAGAAATAAAATGAATTCATTCGGACTTCATAATAATTAAAAAAAACATAACCAAAAAAATCCTTTATAAGACATCCCTCCATATCATTTTGATTCTTTTGGCTTGCCTATACGAGTTCAGTTTGATGAAAAAGTTTGTCAAAGAAAGGTACCCTCTATGATAGAGATGCAACGATATACCGCGATATGATATATCGCGATACATGGGTCACGATACGATACACGATACGATAGGGAACTCAAACGATACGCAACCATATGCCAATGTTACTCATAATAAAATTATGTTGCAATTTCCATGATAAATAGAGATGTTTCATATTTTAAAAATTGTAAGAAAAAGACCAAATGGATATGTTTTCAGTATATTCTTTATATTGTTATATTGTATCAATTTGTACCTCATTTCTAGTATGAATTGTAATGTGTGCTTCTACTTCTCACAAAGCTCTTTTATACATGCAGGATCTTCATGAAATCGAAAGGTACATTTTAATACCGATTTCATGATAAGAAAATGTATCATGATACATATCGTATCGCTGTTCAAGTATCGTGATACGTATCGTATCGTAAGGAGCTGTGTCATTGCATCTCTACTCTATGTCCTATTCTTCCTGTAGTGGTCCCACTTTCAACGGATCCGGATGAAAAATTACATCACTTGTAGGAGACTATTCGTATTTTATACCTTCCAAATTTCGTCAAAATCTATGCTGGCGTTCTTAAGAAGTTGAAAATGTGAAAAGTATACGAGGACGGACGACAGACAATTGTTGTGACAATAGCTCTTGCAAGCCTCGCTCAGGCGAGTATCAAACACTCATATGTATATTAAATGAAGAAAGAGGAACTTACAAAATAATAAATTACCCCCAAAAATGTCGTTTTGTAGGCAGATTTGTTTTAAGACATATCGCTGTTACAAATTATTCATTAGACTGCCGTTTTGTAACATGAATAATCCGATTCACGGTACATATAACTGAAAAGTTTCGACCTACATCACTGAAAAGATCATAGTATTAAGTACTACAATACAGATGATAAGGCAATGTCTATAAATTTTCTACTCAAAGGTCAGGGTGATAAAATATCAACACGTAGTTTATAACGCAACATCTCAGAAGTGTTTCAGCCTACCAAGATGCAGCATAGTGAGAGGATCGTTAACTTTTTATTCCTGTAAGCTATACCACTAAATCATTATAGTAATATTGCTTATCCATAAAAGGGATATCATCAAATTATTATCGTGATTTCTCCAACACCTTACTGTTGAAGAAATCATTGAAGTGGTATCACCATATTTATAGGCGATATGATTTGAGTGATTTGTTGCCATAACTATAACGATTTTGTCATTATTTATAAAAACGATTTTATGATATCACTGTCATGCTTTGGATAATATCACTATTATAATTTAGGGATATCACTTTCTGGAGTAAAGTAAAATGGCAGCCACAGATCATGCATAGAGATCTCAAGCCTACAAGATCAAATATCTAGGGTAAAATTTATCAGCTTTTAACACTTTGCGAATTATTGCGTAACTTCTGCGAAATGACGTGAAAGTTTCGCGATTAAAATGAAAGTTTCACGAAATAACGAGAAATTTTCGTCAGCAAGAAGTTTTCGCAAAAAGTTTTGTAAAAGTTTTGCGATTTGTTGCGATTTTTTCCTGCCAAAATGAGCCTTATATGCTTATGTTCTCTTTAAAGTTAAACCATCCCTGGATCATTTCTACGAATTCCATGCTTCAAAAGGAATCAGTGTGACTGATTTTGATGTGAAAGTTGGAAAGAGTATGTACTAGAGAGTTTTACAAGCAAAATGTATTTTACTACAATTTTAAAAGATCTCCAGAGACTCCATATAAATCTGAATCATGGTGTTTCCAATATTAAAAATATACTCTCATTTCCCCTCGTCTCCCTTTTCCATGATCTGACATGAGTTTTGTATTTGTATAATTTACATTTTACTTCAATTGATGACCTTTGTAATTTTAAATTACCTTTCCCTGCAGATATTTTTATCTCATTAACAACCTAATCTTTTATTTTTTTTGTCACAGATAATGATTAAATCTGAGAAAATATAATGTTCGTGGTAATGGAAAACCTCAGAATCTCCATTTTAATGTTACTACGTATCATGAAATATTAACTCTATATAATACAAAGCATATCATATAACACAGTGTCCAAAACATCTAATATTAATTCTATTTCAATGTGTATTTATAATACATCCAAATACATATTATCACAAAGAGCAGTATTAGAGAAGTCTAGAAGGACTTTTGATTTCCAAAATGAGCAAGAAGCATGGAAGGTATCTATTATGTATAATTGATTTTGTATATCTACATCTGAAATATCTGAAAACAGTAAAATGTATTTGTATTTAGTAGCATGAATAATTTCAAATAAACATTGAGTTGGTCTTTACTCTCTGTACTTCTTTCGGAGAGACATTAATAACCTCTTAAACCAAAATACCCTAAGCACAATGAAACTTAAAATGGTGATCAATTTTCTTCCTTTCATAAACCATTATTGAAGTTAAAATACTCAGATGAACCAAATCATTCAACTCTTGATTTTATACAATAATACATATCAACAATGATATCATAAAACTTTCCATTTATGTTAAGTGATAACGATTTACCAAAGCGTCCATATGTATAATTTTCTGAGAACTATTTGTTCCTGGTCTTAGATTTTGTAGTATGGAACAAGGGTTTTTTTTCTCTGGATTACAAGTTACATTTCCTCATACATATATCAACTTCTATATTTAGTGGATACGAAAAGTATCATGTAAAGTTTATATCATTAATCAAACATACATTTATAATAAAAGTATAGAAGGATGTATTTCAAAATAAACCAGCAATGCAAAATCAATATGTTCAATATCAGAAGAGATTTTGTTTGACATCAATTTTTTTCCATGTTTCTGTATATCCATAGAGAATAGAGCGTAATAAATACTCGTTCTTTGTTTTGTTAGAACAAGTAAGCGTTATATGTGCTGTGATAATAAGTAAACGTTATGTGTGCAGTGACAATACATAATCGTTATGTGTGCTGTGTGCTGTGATTATAGATACTTGTTATGTGCTCTATGTGTGTTGTGTGCTGTGATTATAGATACTTGTTATGTTTTCTGTGATAATAAGTCTCATTATGTGTGTTGTGATAATAAGTATTCGTTATGTGTGCTGTGATGATAAGTATTCGTTATGTGTGCTGTGATAATAAGTATTCGTTATGTGTGCTGTGATAATAAGTATTCGTTATGTGTGCTGTGATAATAAGTATTCGTTATGTGTGCTGTGATGATAAGTATTCGTTATGTGTGCTGTGATAATAAGTATTCGTTATGTGTGCTGTGATAATAAGTATTCGTTATGTGTGCTGTGATAATAAGTAATCGTTATGTGTGCTGTGATGATAAATATTCGTTATGTGTGCTGTGATAATAAGTTATCGTTATGTGTGCTGTGATAATAAGTATTCGTTATGTGTGTTGTAGTGATAAGTACTCGTTATGTGTGCTGTGATAATAAGTAGTTGTTGTGTGTGTGCTGTGATAATAAGTATTCGTTATATATGCTGTGATAATTAGTAATCGTTATGTGTGCTGTAGTAATAAGTAATCGTTGTGTGTGCTGTGATAAAAAGTATTCGTTATGCGTGCTGTGATAATAAGTAATCCTTATGTGTGCTGTGATGATAAATATTCGTTATGTGTGCTGTAGTGATAAGTGCTGTGATAATAAGTAGTTGTTGTGTGTGCTGTGATAATAAGTATTCGTTATGTGTGCTGTGATAATTAGTAATCGTTGTGTGTGCTGTGATAAAAAATATTCGTTATGTGTTCTGTGATAATAAGCATTCGTTATGTGTGCTGTAGTAATAAATAGCCGTTATGTGTGCTGTGATAATAAATAATCGTTGTATGTGCTGTGACAATAAGCAATCGTTGTGTGTGCTGTGATAATAAGCATACGTTGTGTGTGCTGTGATAATAAGTATTCGTTATGTGTGCTGTGATAATAAGTAATCGTTGTGTGCTGTGGTAATAAGTATTCGTTATGTGTGCTGTAGTAATAAGTAGTCGTTATGTGTGCTGTGATAATAAATAATCGTTGTATGTGCTGTGACAATAAGCAATCGTTGTGTGTGCTGTGATAATAAGCAATCGTTGTGTGTGCTGTGATGATAAGTATTCTTTATGTGTGCTGTGATAATAAGTAATCGTTATGTGTGCTGTGGTAATAAGTATTCGTTATGTGTGCTGTAGTGATAAGTACTCGTTATGTGTGCTGTGATAATAAGTATTCGTTATGTGTGCTGTGATAATTAGTAAGCCGGCGTGGCCTAGTGGTATCGCGTCGGACTCCTGATCGGGAGGCCGGGGTTCGAGTCCCGCTCTGGTCATGCCGGTGTTCTGTCTTTCGGATGAGACAGTAAAAACCGAGGCCCCGTGTTGTGGTATGCTTGGCACGTTAAAGATCCCTCACTGCTTCGGGTGGGTCGGTTGCAAAGGTCAAAATTTGTATGTCCCGCATCAGGCAGATGCCGTCACCATATACGTGAAATATTCGTGGTGTGACGTAAAGCAGGAATCAATCAATCCAAAAAATGTGATAATTAGTAATCGTTTTGTGTGCTGTGATAAAAAGTATTCGTTATATGTGCTGTGGTAATAAGTATTCGTTATGTGTGCTGTGATAATAAGTAGTCGTTATGTGTGCTGTGGTAATAAGTATTCGTTATGTGTGCTGTAGTAATAAGTAGTCGTTGTGTGTGCTGTGATAATAGGTAATCGTTGTATGTGCTGTGACAATAAACAATCGTTGTGTGTGCTGTGATAATAAGCATACGTTGTGTGTGCTGTGATAATAAGTATTCGTTATGTGTGCTGTGATAATAAGTAATCGTTATGTGTGCTGTGGTAATAAGTATTCGTTATGTGTGCTGTAGTAATAAGTAGTCGTTATGTGTGCTGTGGTAATAAGTATTCGTTATGTGTGCTGTAGTGATAAGTACTCGTTATGTGTGCTGTGATAATAAGCAATCGTTGTGTGTGCCGTGATAATAAGTATTCGTTATGTGTGCTGTAATAATAAGTAGTCGGTATGTGTGCTGTGGTAATAAATAATCGTTGTATGTGCTGTGACAATAAGCAATCGTTGTGTGTGCTGTGACAATAAGCAATCGTTGTGTGTGTTGTGATAATAAGTATTCGTTATGTGTGCTGTGATAATAAGTATTCGTTATGTGTGCTGTGATAATAAGTAATCGTTATGTATGCCGTGATAATAAGTAATCGCTATATGTGCTGTAGTAATAAGTAATCGTTATGTGTGCCGTGATAATAAGTAATCGTTATTTGTGTTGTGATAATAAGTAATCGTTATGTGTGCTGTAGTAATAAGTAATCGTTGTGTGTGCCGTGATAATAAGTAATCGTTATGTGTGCCGTGATAATAAGTAATCGTTATGTGTGCTGTAGTAATAAGTAATCGTTATGTGTGCCGTGATAATAAGTAATCGTTATGTGTGAAGTGATAATAAGCAATCGTTATTTGTGTTGTGATAATAAGTAATCGTTGTGTGTGCTGTGATAATAAGTAATAGTTATGTGTGAAGTGATAATAAGTAATCGTTATGTGTGAAGTGATAATAAGTAATCGTTATGTGTGAAGTGATAATAAGTAATCGTTATGTGTGCTGTGATAATAAGTAATCGTTATGTGTGCTGTAGTAATAAGTAATCGTTGTGTGTGCCGTGATAATAAGTAATCGTTATGTGTGCCGTGATAATAAGTAATCGTTGTGTGTGTGCTGTAATAAGTAATCGTTATGTGTGAAGTGATAATAAGTAATCGTTATGTGTGAAGTGATAATAAGCAATCGTTATTTGTGTTGTGATAATAAGTAATCGTTGTGTGTGCTGTGATAATAAGTAATAGTTATGTGTGAAGTGATAATAAGTAATCGTTATGTGTGAAGTGATAATAAGTAATCGTTATGTGTGAAGTGATAATAAGTAATCGTTATGTGTGCTGTGATAATAAGTAATCGTTATGTGTGCTGTAGTAATAAGTAATCGTTGTGTGTGCCGTGATAATAAGTAATCGTTATGTGTGCCGTGATAATAAGTAATCGTTATGTGTGCTGTAGTAATAAGTAATCGTTATGTGTGCCGTGATAATAAGTAATCGTTATGTGTGAAGTGATAATAAGCAATCGTTATTTGTGTTGTGATAATAAGTAATCGTTGTGTGTGCTGTGATAATAAGTAATAGTTATGTGTGAAGTGATAATAAGTAATAGTTATGTGTGAAGTGATAATAAGTAATCGTTATGTGTGAAGTGATAATAAGTAATCGTTATGTGTGAAGTGATAATAAGTAATCGTTATGTGTGCTGTGATAATAAGTACTTTAAGTAGAATATTATCAGTCACATATACATACACAGTATCTCAATAGATATAAATGTGTAGTGGGGTTGTAAAGTTTTTGCCGAAACTTTTGACTCATCTGTGAAGCAGTGAAGGTGTGAAAGTATCAAAGGAATACACAGTACAGTCGAATTTAAATGTTCATTCGAATGTCATGTTTTAATTTTATATGTTTGATACTAGAGAAGGGGTATTAATTCAAAACCTGATAGGCTGATATGTATTAATTTTTGTATTTAACAAACCCTGCCATAAGTAAATTAAAAAATGAAAAAGACACACTATACACCTCGGAAATTATATAAAATTCTAAAGATACATCAGCATCCAAATAACTTTCAGGTTCTTAAAATCTACCACAGCACACATAGCAATTACTTCTTACTTATCACAGAACACATGACGAGTATTTATTATCACAACACACACAATGAATGCTTATTATGACAGAACACATGACGAGTATTCATTATAACAGGACAAAAAATGAGTATTTATTATAACAGAGAACATGACGAGTATTTATTGTAACAGAACAAGCCGGTGTGGCCTAGTGGATAAGGTGCTCGGCTCGTGATCGAGAGGTCCCGTTTTCGAATCCTGCCCTGGGCAAACCGGTGTTCTGTCTTTCGGACGAGACAGTAAAAATCGAGGTCCTGTGTCACGGTAGGCGTGGCACGTAAAAGATCCCTCACTGCTTCGGGTGGGTCCGTTGCAAAGGTCTAAATTTGTATGCAATGCATCAGGCAGATGCCGTCACCATTTACGTGGAATAATCGTGGAGTGACGTAAAACAATAATCAATCTATCTATCTATCTATAACAACACATAACGAGTATTTATTATGACAGGACAAATAACGAATATTCAATACAACACGACACGTCACGAGTATTTATTATCACAACACACATAATGAATATTTATCATAACATGAAAATAACGAGTATTCATTATAACAGGACACGTAACGAGAATTTGATATAACAGAAACATCACGAGTATTTATTATAACAAAATATATAACGAGTATTTATTATGACAGGACACATAAAGAGTATTTATTATAACAGGACACATAAAGAGTATTTATTATAACAGGACACATAAAGAGTATTTATTATAACAGGACACATAAAGAGTATTTATTTCAACAGAACTCATAACGAATATCCTTATATCTAACACACATAAATACAGATGGGTTGCATTATGTTAAGGTGTTTTCCGTTCGGCGTCGGTCTAGCGTCCGGCTCTCGTCCGACTATCATCCGTCCGGTATAGATTGTCCTTGCCATAATTTTTCAGCCCTTGCATAGATTTGAATGATATTTTACAGAAATGTTGCCAAGGACCGAAGAGCGTATCATGACCTTGAACCAAGGTTATATGTGCAAGGTGAAGGTCACAATCCTTATGTCAGTTTAATTCTTGTCTAGGCCATAACTTTTAACCACTTGCATGGATTTGAATATTTAACAGAATTGTTACCCAGGATCCATGTGTGTCTCATAACATTGAACCAAGATCATGTCTTCAAGGTCACAATTCATATGATGGTTGAATAATTTCCCGTGCCATAACTTTTTGCTCCTTGCATGAAAATGTATAATATTTCAAACAATTATTGCCATGGACCCAAGGGTGTGTCATAATCTTGAACCAAAGACATATTACCAAGGTCAAGGGCACAATGCATATGATGGTCAAATTTTGTCCAGCTCATAATTTTTACGGTTTGCATGGATTTGATTAATATTTTACAGAATCGTTGCCCAGGACTCAAGGGTGTGTCATGACCTTGAACCAAAGATATATCTGTAAGGTCAAGATCACAATGCGAATGATGGATAAATCACTGTCCGGGTATTAACTTTTTGATGTATGCATGGATCTGAATAATATCTCACAGAATTGTTGCCCGAGACCCAAGAGTGTATGACCGGATCAAAGGTCATATCTGCAAGGTCAGAGTCACATGTAACGCATATAATGTGTAAATCTTTGTACGAGCCATGATTGTTAAACCCTTTGCATGAATTTAAAAATTATTTCACAGAAGTGTTGCCCAAGACCCAAGGGTTTGTTCTAACATAGGATAAAGGTCATATGCAAGGTCAATGTCACAATGTATATGATGTGTAAATCTATGTCCGGGCCATAGGTTTTTTTCATGCATGCAGGGATCTGAATAATATCTCACTGAATTGTTGCACCGGTGTGTGATGACCGGAGCCAAGGTCATATCTGTGAGGTCAGAGTCATAATACATATGATGCGTAAATCTTTGTCCGAGCCATAAAATTTTACCACTTGCATGGGTTTGAAAATAATTTAAAAAATTGTTGCTTGGGTCCCAAGGATGTGTCATGACCTCGAACCAAGGTCAATTTTAAAAGGTCAAAATCACAATGCATATGATGTGTAAATCTTTGTGCGGGTCATAACTTCTTACCCCTCGCATGGATTTGAATAATATTTCACAAAATTGTTGCCCATGAACCAAAGGTGTCTGATGACCTTGACCCAATGTCTACTGCAAGGTTAAGATCACAATACATATGATGTGTAAATCGTTTTCCAGGCCATAGCGTTTTAGCCCTTGCATGAATTTGAATAATATGTCACAAAATTTAGCCCCGGACCCAAGGATGCAATAACATTGAACAATGGACATACCTGCAAGGTCAATGTCACAATGCATTTTATTATTAAATTTTGTCCGGGTCATAACCTTTTACCCTTGCAAAGATTTGAATAATATTTCACAGAATTTTTGCCCAGGCCCCAAGGGTGTGCCATGGCCTTGAATCAAGGTTATATCTGCAAGGGCAGGTCCCAGTGCTTAGCAACGGGCGAATTATGCGACGTAATGCTTTGCTGTTATTATATTTGTTATTATAATAATTATCATAAATATTGTTGAACTACAGTATTTACATTACCTCTTATTTTTCTTGGGAGCTTTTTTAAAATTCGCATGATACCTTATAGTGGATAATCAGTGGCGTAGCGCCATTTACACAAAAACGCGAATGAATACACAAAAAACAATGTCTATTATAATTAATATTTACATGTATTTGAATGTGTACAATTCTTGTAAATTTGTTTATATTATAATGCTAACATCGCAAAAGTTATCAGAAGTCTTGCCTCTTCCTTACCAGGAATTCATCCGGGACCAACTTCGGGCTTTAAAGCTGAGCTCTGACTATTTAAACATGGGTGACGTGATAAAAATTTTGGGGGAACGGAAATTGCCAGAAATAGATCTGGCAATCTCCATTGCCAACTAAATATAGAGACATGGTGACATATGTATGGTCAATCAGCCGAGCCGAGTGACTCAAAATCCATGTACATCACTGTTATCGGGGGTATATAAGGAAATCTCGGTGTGCATACACCGTGACAGTTAGATAGTTGACTCGATAGAGTAATCAGCTAAAGATAAGAATTCGGTAATGAAAAAAATATTTGACGAATGAATTGATTAATCATACACAATTCAAACGAATAAGGCTAACAGTGTAAATATATAATAACGAAAAACAGAAAGTCAATTTAGCCATTATGTACCATATTTGTAGAAAACATAAATATATCGTTTACATTCCTATCGCCATATTCCAAATAAATTTAGATTTACTAGACATTTTTCATAGTAAATGTATTTCACTTAATCGAAAAAATGAAGGATTCTACTGGTTAATATGAGTGAATTTATTACTTACACATTTTGTCTTTTGTCCTGTATGTCAATCAAGACATTACAGTATTATTCCCATGTTCAACTCACTCAATACACGATGTTTTCATTTCCGGTTGTCAAAAGGAGTGTTCGATAAAACTAAGTAAGATAAACATGTAAAACTAAATCTGAATTAAATTAATTCGTTCGCGTGTATGGCAAAAGAATTGCATTTATTTATTCCAATACTTTTTCAAATGTTTCCAGTATTATAAGACACTATAAATAGAAGTAATATAATATATATATATTCAGTTGACAGAATTGCTGTGGTTGTAGTAGACGTAGTCAATGTCAAAGATGTATTATAGTTTGACGGGATGTACAAATTATACAAGTATATATATATATACTCTAGAGGATCTTTATCTTTATAACACATTTGCTACGTCTATTACATCCACAGCAATTCTGTCAATTGCATATAAATGAAATAATGAATGAATATTGTTTTACGTCACTCCAAGATTATTTCACGTATATGGTGACGGCATCTGCCTGATGCATTGCATACAAATTTAGAACCTTTGCAATGGACCCACCCGAAGCAGTGAGGGATCTTTTACGTGCCACGCCTACCATGACACGGGACCTTGGTTTTTATTGTCGCATACGAAAGACAGAACGCCGGTGCGCTCGGGGCAGGAGTCGAACCCGGGATCTCTCGATCATGAGCCGAGCACCTTATCCACTAAGCAACACCGGGTTCAATTGAATATATATGTATATATATTTGTATATATATTTATTCTATTAATAGTGTCAAATATTATTGAAAATATTTCGAAATATAAAAATGAACACGTGAACGGATTAATCAGTCAAAATATTCCAACGGGAATGCAATAAATCCTGTTCGTGTTGCCCAGTTTCAACGTTTCGGCCGATGACCTTTTCTAGAAAACATGAACTTAAAAATATATCACATCTTGGCTCTATGTAAATTCTACAAAGAATCAAATAAATTATAAATATATATATATATATATATATATATATATATATATATATATATATATATATATATATATATATCTCTTATGGGAATAATACTGTAATGTTTTGATTGACATTAAATATAATAATTATATAAATTAAATTGATTGACATACAGGACAAAAGACAAAATAATTTATATAATTTATTGATAATGGATTCTAAACCTTGATAAGATGCATAATTTAATGGATGTCAAGGTAGTTAAACCTCGTGTAGGGTATCCAACAATGGTCGGAAACAAACATTTTTCTTACAATTTTTATATACTTTTTTTTTATTTTAGGAGAAAGGGAGACAATTTTGATAAACTTTTTTATTATTTCAGGAGAAAGGGAGAGGGGGAAACACTACTAACTTCCCAAGCCATTTTCAGTTATTTCACCAAAAGAAACAATCGGAACGTGCTCTAAGTTTTTATTTTAAGTTAAACTTACGCGAGCATTATGTTCAAAACGGACAAGAGATAGGGACACTGTAATTTGAAATGACATCCGATAGAAATAGAGCATGTATCCTTTACCGATAAATGATACCGATTTGCGGGTTGATATAACTGATTTATACCTTTACATGACATAAATCAACTGGTTAATATGATACTAATTTGCGATTGCTTATGACGCTGATGTACTAGTTTACATAACACAAACTTAATTACCGGTGTTGTATAATAGTCTTTCCCCCTAGGCAGTTTTACCCCCGGGCACTCATTACAAGTTCACCTCATAGCCTGCAAAAACCTTTTTGTTTCTTTGTTTGGTTTTTTTTTTTTTTTTTGGGGGGGGGGGGTGTTTTGGGATTTGTTTTTTTTTTGGGGGGGGGGGTTGTTTTCTTTTGTTTTCTTTTTTGCGTGCAGCAAAAGTCTTTAGTGACACGCTATGAACATCTAATTGACTGATCAATAAAAATGAAGGTCTGCATCTTTGTAGATGTTCTGGTTTTTTTTTTTTTTTTTTTTTTTTTTTGTGGATGAGTTGTCATAGAGTGGTGTCGCTATATTGTTAATGAGATGGAAATTAATTAGTCGAACTTGAAAACATCAATTTCGTTGCAAAAAAGTCTGTAAATGAAAACAAGATAGATCAATACAAGAGAACTTAGACATACGAAACAGCAGGGCTGCTTTGCTGCAAACGTGTTTAAGTGTTACATTGACGTTGAAAATTCCCTTCAAAATCTGTAATCCAGAGTCACATCTCTTTAAGCTGTGTTGAGTTGGAGCCATGTAGTTTTGCCAATCACCTACATTTGTACCTCCTCGTTTTCCTCAAAGGGCACCACAGTTACTATAAATGCCCCTCTTTGATACATGCCGCTGAATTTATATAGCGAAATGTATAAGAGACATTTAGAATTATGATGGGGTTCTGTGTTGTGAGCATTTTACACAATACGTTAGTGTGTTAGTGCGATACACGTTTAGCTCACCAGCATGATAATGTAACTTCTGGGATTTTATCCGTGCGTGTTATCAACGCATGTGGACACAATACAGACCAAGTCGGGGAATGCATTTTGATAAAATTTTGCACATATGTCTCGCACGAAGAGAAAATGAACACTATTAATTCAAGGGATGAAAATTCACTATTAGCCAGGTCCCGCTTTCCCAAGGGGCCGAAAGTTACAATGGGGAAAGGCTTACATACAACATCTTTAAATGTGACCCTAATAGCGAGTGGTTATGGCGCTGACTAACAACACCGTTTAGTATGGCCCTTATCAGAGAGTACTTATTGGCGCTGACTGACAACATCGGTTAATATGGCCCTTATAATCGTATGGTTATGGCGCCGACTTACAACATCGGTTATTTTGCCCCTTATTAGCGAGTGTTTATAGCGATGACTTAAAACACCGGTTAGAATGGCCCTTAATAACACCAGTAAATATGGCCCTGGTTAGCGACTGGTTATGGCGCTGACTTACAACACCAGTTAATATGGCCCTAATTAGCGAGTCGTTATGGCGCTGACTTACAACACCGGTTAATATGGCCCTAATTAGCGAGTGGTTATGGTGCTGACTTACAACACCGGTTAATATGGACCTTATAAGCGAGTGGTTATGGCGCTGACTTACAACACCGGTTAATATGGACCTTATAAGCGAGTGGTTATGGCGCTGATTTACAACACCGGTTTATATGGTTTATTTGCGAATGGTTATGCTGCTGACTTACAACACCAGTTTATATGGTTTATTTGCGAATGGTTATGGTGCTGACTTACCGATTCATATGGTGCCAAAGGAGTTGGTATGAACCTGACTTACCACTTGATATGATGTTGAACTGTAATGTATGCAGTTTATATCCGAATAAAAATCACTGATATTCATCGAATCCACATAGTTGAGCTGACACATCAGATTTCTTTTGTAATAATTCACGGACTGGCACCGGCTGTTTTGGAAACAAGAGTTTAAGCACATGTGCTGACCCATCAAAGGAATGCTTAGTATACCAAAATTTGACAAGCATTGTCCTTGACCGAAATGAGAATGTAATATAGCACAGCGTGTAAATCTAATATTCCAAAGATAAAATAAAAGTAAATTAAATCTCGAAAGTTTACAACTCATTTTCAGGTAAAGTAACTTGACTATATATTTTACTGACTCTCCTCTATCAGTGAACAATCATATTAAATTCAGTAAGTTCTAAACGTATTATGACACCACTGAAAACCACTGATCGATGAGTCAACCAGCAATTGTCTTGGAAAGTTTTCCGCCATTTAATCAATGCGTGTCAGTAATTATATGGTGTTTTCGAGAGTAATTATTAACGAGATCTTTTTCGTTGACCTACGTGTATAAACGTATCTATGTCAACACACATTTAGATACTAATGTATTTTCTCGTCCTCTCCTTCAGTTTACTTTATTCTTTCCTTTTGGTCTTCCTTTTGTGATTGATTGATTGATTAGATATTGTTTTATGTCACGTTTGAAAGAATGAACGAATCAAATGTATACAAGTGTTCATACGACAAAGACAACAACTTATTCTACCCAGAGTTCATTCTCTACCCAGAGTTCCGTACGCTAAAGCCACTACATCTCTGTCAACGCTATTGTACAAGATTCTTGTTTTATTGATTGATTGATTGATTTTTGTTTTACGTCACACCACGAATATTTCATGTATATGGGGACGGCATCTGTCTGATGCATTGCATAAAAATTTAGACCTTTGCAACGTACCCACCCGAAGCAGTGAGGGATCTTTTACGTGCCATGCATATCACGACACGGGGCCTCGGTTTTTACTGTCTCATCCGAAAAACAGAACACCGTTGCACCCAGGGCGGGAGTCCAACCCGGAACGTCTTGGTCACGAGCCGAGCACCTTATCCACAGAGCCACATCGAATTGTTTTCTTTGGCGTATATATATATCTCTCAAGAAGGCTACATATCATGGAGTCCATCAGAATTTATCAGTCTGTATGACTGAGCCTATCAGGATTTATCAGTCTATATAACTGAGTCTATAAGAATGTATCAATCTGTATGACTGAATCTACCAGGATTTATCGGTCTGTATGTCTGAATCTATCAGGATTTATCAGTCTCTATGTCTGAATCTATCGGGATTTATCGGTCTGCATGACTGAACCTATCAGGATGTATCAATCTGTATGTCTGAGTCTATCCGGATTTATCAGTCTGTATGTCTGAACCTATCAGGATTTATCGGTCTTTACGACTGAACCTATCAGGATTTATCGGTCTGTATGACTGAACCTATCAGGATTTATCTGTCTGTATGACTGAACCCATCAGGATTTATCGGTCTGTACGACTGAACCTATCAGGATTTATCGGTCTGTATGACTGAACCTATCAGGATTTATCGGTCTGTATGACTGAATCTATCAGGATTTATCGGTCTGTATGACTGAACCTATCAGGAGTTATCAGTCTATATGACTGAGCCTATCAGGATTTATCGGTCTATATGACTGAACCTATCAGGATTTATCGGTCTGTATGACTGAACCTATCAGGATTTATCGGTCTGTATGACTGAACCTTTCAGGATTTATCGGTCTGTATGACTGAATCTATCAGGATTTATCGGTCTGTATGACTGAACCTATCAGGAGTTATCAGTCTATATGACTGAGCCTAACAGGATTTATCGGTCTATATGACTGAACCTATCAGGATTTATCGGTCTGTATGACTGAACCTATCAGGATTTATCGGTCTGTACGACTGAACCTATCAGGATTTATCAGTCTATATGACTGAGCCTATCAGGATTTATAAGTCTGTACGACTGAACCTATCAGGATTTATCGGTCTGTATGACTGAACCTATCAGGAATTATCGGTCTGTACGACTGAGCCTATCAGGATTTATCGGTCTGTATGACTGAACTTATCAGGATTTATCGGTCTGTATGACTGAACTTATCAGGATTTATCGGTCTGTATGACTGAACCTATCAGGATTTATCGGTCTATATGACTGAGACTATCCAGATTTATCAGTCTGATGTCGTTCAATGACATAAGCGTACCATATCTATGCAAATGGCCGAGCGTTTTGGCATCAGAGGACCCCATTTCGATTCCGGCTCGGATTATTACACGGCTATCATCTTCTACCTCTGTATTTGTCAGGATGAGAAACTACATACCGAGGTCTTGGTATATGTTGGCACGTAACAGATCCCTTACCACTTCTTATGAAATAATACAAACCGAGGTCTCGGTATATGTCGGCACGTACAGATCCCTTATCACTTTTTATGAGACAGCACAAACCGAGGTCTCGGTATATGTTGGCACGTAACAGATTCCTCACCACTTCGGATGAGACAGTACTAACCGATGTCTCGGTATATGTCGGCACGTAACAGATCCCTCACCACTTCGGATGAGACAGTACAAACCGAGGTCTCGGTATATATCGGCACGTAACGGATCCTTTACTTCTTCGGATGAGACAGTACAAACCGAGGTCTCGGTATATGTTGGCACGTAACAGATCCCTCACTACTTCGGATGAGACAGTTCAAACCGAGGTCTCGATATATGCGTGCACGTAACAGATCCTTCACCACTTCGGATGAGACAGTACAAACCGAGGTCTCGGTATATGTCGGCACGTAACAGATCCCTCATTACTTCGGATGAGACAGTTCAAACCGAGGTCTCGATATATGCGTGCACGTAACAGATCCTTCACCACTTCGGATGAGACAGTACAAACCGAGGTCTCGGTATATGTCGGCACGTAACAGATCCCTCATTACTTCGGATGAGACAGTACAAACCGAGATCACTGTATATGTTGGCACTTAACGGATCCTTCACCACTTCGGATGAGACAGTACAAACCGAGGTCTCGATATATGTCGGCACGTAACAGATCCCTCACCACTTCGGATGAGACAGTACAAACCGAGGTCTCGGTATGACTGAACTTATCAGGATTTATCG
Source organism: Pteria penguin (assembly GCA_035048485.1). Classification (NCBI taxonomy): domain Eukaryota; kingdom Metazoa; phylum Mollusca; class Bivalvia; order Pterioida; family Pteriidae; genus Pteria; species Pteria penguin. The sequence goes on along the minus strand of CM068582.1, from coordinate 57,754,400 downwards.
GTCTGTATGACTGAACTTATCAGGATTTATCGGTCTGTATGACTGAACCTATCAGGATTTATCGGTCTATATGACTGAGACTATCCAGATTTATCAGTCTGATGTCGTTCAATGACATAAGCGTACCATATCTATGCAAATGGCCGAGCGTTTTGGCATCAGAGGACCCCATTTCGATTCCGGCTCGGATTATTACACGGCTATCATCTTCTACCTCTGTATTTGTCCAGATGAGAAACTACACACTGAGGTCTTGGTATATGCGTGCACGTAACAGATCCCTTACCACTTCTTATGAGACAGTACAATCGAGGTCTCGGTATATGTTGGCACGTAACAGATCCCTTACCACTTCTTATGAGACAGTACAAACCGAGGTCTCGGTATATGTTGGCACGTAACAGATTCCTCACCACTTCGGATGAGACAGTACAAACCGAGGTCTCGGTATATGTCGCCACGTAACAGATCCCTCACCACTTCGGATGAGACAGTACAAACCGAGGTTTCGGTATATGTCGGCACGTAACAGATCCCTCACTACTTCGGATGGGACAGTACAAACCGAGGTCTCGGTATATGTCAGCACGTAACAGATCCTTCACTATTTCGGATGAGACAGTACAAACTGAGGTCTCGGTATATGTTGGCACGTTACAGATCCTTCACTACTTCGCATGAGACAGTACAAACCGAGGTCTCGGTATATGTCGGCACGTAACAGATCCCTCACTACTTCGGCTGGGACAGTACAAACCGAGGTCTCGGTATATGTCAGCACGTAACAGATCCTTCACTATTTCGGATGAGACAGTACAAACTGAGGTCTCGGTATATAATGGCACGTTACAGATCCTTCACTACTTCGCATGAGACAGTACAAACCGAGGTCTCGGTATATGTCGGCACGTAACAGATCCCTCATTACTTCGGATGAGACAGTACAAACCGAGGTCTCGGTATATGTCAGCACGTAACAGATCCCTCATTACTTCGGATGAGACAGTACAAACCGAGATCACGGTATATGTTGGCACTTAACGGATCCTTCACCACTTGGGATGAGACAGTACAAACCGAGGTCTCGGTATATGTCGGCACGTAACAGATCCCTCACTACTTCGGATGGGACAGTACAAACCGAGGTCTCGGTATATGTCGGCACGTAACAGATCCCTCACTACTTCGGATGAGACAGTACAAACCGAGGTCTCGGTATATGTCGGCACGTAACAGATCCTTCACTACTTCGGATGAGACAGTACAAACCGAGGTCTCGGTATATGTTGGCACGTAACAGATCCCTCACTACTTCGGATGAGACAGTTCAAACCGAGGTCTCGGTATATGTCGGCACGTAACAGATCCCTCACCACTTCGGATGAGACAGTACAAACCGAGGTCTCGGTATATGTCAGCACGTAACAGATCCCTCATTACTTCGGATGAGACAGTACAAACCGAGATCACTGTATATGTTGGCATTTAACGGATCCTTCACCACTTCGGATGAGACAGTACAAACCGAGGTCTCGATATATGTTAGCTCTTAACAGATCCCTCACCACTTTGGATGAGACAGTACAAATCGAGGTCACGGTATATGTCAGCACGTCACAAATCCCTCACTACTTCGGATGAGACAGTACAAACAGAGGTCTCGGTATATGTTGGCACGTAACAGATCCCTTACCACTTCTTATGAGACAGTACAAACCGAGATCACGGTATATGTTGGCACTTAACGGATCCTTCACCACTTCGGATGAGAGTACAAACCGAGGTCTCGATATATGTCGGCACGTAACAGATCCCTCACCACTTCAGATGAGACAGTACAAACCGAGGTCTCGGTATGACTGAACTTATCAGGATTTATCGGTCTGTATGACTGAACTTATCAGGATTTATCGGTCTGTATGACTGAACCTATCAGGATTTATCGGTCTATATGACTGAGACTATCCAGATTTATCAGTCTGATGTCGTTTAATGACATCAGCGTACCATATCTATGCAAATGGCCGAGCGTTTTGGCATCAGAGGACCCCATTTCGATTCCGGCTCGGATTATTACACGGCTATCGTCTTCTACCTCTGTATTTGTCCGGATGAGAAACTACACACCGACGTCTTGGTATATGTTGGCACGTAACAGATCCCTTACCACTTCTTATGAGACAATACAAACCGAGGTCTCGGTATATGTCGGCACGTACAGATCCCTTACCACTTTTTATGAGACAGTACAAACCGAGGTCTCGGTATATGTCGGCACGTAACAGATCCCTCATTACTTCGGATGAGACAGTACAAACCGAGATCACTGTATATGTTGGCACTTAACGGATCCTTCACCACTTCGGATGAGACAGTACAAACCGAGGTCTCGATATATGTCGGCACGTAACAGATCCCTCACCCATTCGGATGAGACAGTACAAACCGAGGTCTCGGTATGACTGAACTTATCAGGATTTATCGGTCTGTATGACTGAACTTATCAGGATTTATCGGTCTGTATGACTGAACCTATCAGGATTTATCGGTCTATATGACTGAGACTATCCAGATTTATCAGTCTGATGTCGTTCAATGACATAAGCGTACCATATCTATGCAAATGGCCGAGCGTTTTGGCATCAGAGGACCCCATTTCGATTCCGGCTCGGATTATTACACGGCTATCATCTTCTACCTCTGTATTTGTCCGGATGAGAAACTACACACCGAGGTCTTGGTATATGCGTGCACGTAACAGATCCCTTACCACTTCTTATGAGACAGTACAATCGAGGTCTCGGTATATGTTGGCACGTAACAGATCCCTTACCACTTCTTATGAGACAGTACAAACCGAGATCAAGGTATATGTTGGCACTTAACGGATCCTTCACCACTTCGGATGAGAGTACAAACCGAGGTCTCGATATATGTCGGCACGTAACAGATCCCTCACCACTTCAGATGAGACAGTACAAACCGAGGTCTCGGTATGACTGAACTTATCAGGATTTATCGGTCTGTATGACTGAACTTATCAGGATTTATCGGTCTGTATTACTGAACCTATCAGGATTTATCGGTCTATATGACTGAGACTATCCAGATTTATCAGTCTGATGTCGTTCAATGACATCAGCGTACCATATCTATGCAAATGGCCGAGCGTTTTGGCATCAGAGGACCCCATTTCGATTCCGGCTCGGATTATTACACGGCTATCATCTTCTACCTCTGTATTTGTCCGGATGAGAAACTACACACCGAGGTCTTGGTATATGTTGGCACGTAACAGATCCCTTACCACTTCTTATGAGACAATACAAACCGAGGTCTCGGTATATGTCGGCACGTACAGATCCCTTACCACTTTTTATGAGACAGTACAAACCGAGGTCTCGGTATATGTCGGCACGTAACAGATCCCTCATTACTTCGGATGAGACAGTACAAACCGAGATCACTGTATATGTTGGCACTTAACGGATCCTTCACCACTTCGGATGAGACAGTACAAACCGAGGTCTCGATATATGTCGGCACGTAACAGATCCCTCACCAATTCTTATGAGACAGTACAAACCGAGGTCTCGGTATGACTGAACTTATCAGGATTTATCGGTCTGTATGACTGAACTTATCAGGATTTATCGGTCTGTATGACTGAACCTATCAGGATTTATCGGTCTATATGACTGAGACTATCCAGATTTATCAGTCTGATGTCGTTCAATGACATAAGCGTACCATATCTATGCAAATGGCCGAGCGTTTTGGCATCAGAGGACCCCATTTCGATTCCGGCTCGGATTATTACACGGCTATCATCTTCTACCTCTGTATTTGTCCGGATGAGAAACTACACACCGAGGTCTTGGTATATGCGTGCACGTAACAGATCCCTTACCACTTCTTATGAGACAGTACAATCGAGGTCTCGGTATATGTTGGCACGTAACAGATCCCTTACCACTTCTTATGAGACAGTACAAACCGAGGTTTCGGTATATGTTGGCACGTAACAGATTCCTCACCACTTCGGATGAGACAGTAAAAACCGAGGTCTCGGTATATGTCGCCACGTAACAGATCCCTCACCACTTCGGATGAGACAGTACAAACCGAGGTTTCGGTATATGTCGGCACGTAACAGATCCCTCACTACTTCGGATGGGACAGTACAAACCGAGGTCTCGGTATATGTCAGCACGTAACAGATCCTTCACTATTTCGGATGAGACAGTACAAACCGAGGTCTTTGTATATGCGTGCACGTAACAGATCCCTCATTACTTCGGATGAGACAGTACAAACCGAGGTCTCGGTATATGTCAGCACGTAAAAGATCCCTCATTACTTCGGATGAGACAGTACAAACCGAGGTCTCGGTATATGTCAGCACGTAACAGATCCTTCACTATTTCGGATGAGACAGTACAAACCGAGGTCTCGGTATATGTCGGCACGTAACAGATCCTTCACTACTTCGGATGAGACAGCACAAACCGAGGTCTCGGTAAATGTTCGCACTTAACAGATCCCTCACTACTTCGGATGAGACAGTTCAAACCGAGGTCTCGGTATATGTCGGCACGTAACAGATCCCTCACCACTTCGGATGAGACAGTACAAACCGAGGTCTCGGTATATGTCAGCACGTAACAGATCCCTCATTACTTCGGATGAGACAGTACAAACCGAGATCACGGTATATGTTGGCACTTAACGGATCCTTCACCACTTCGGATGAGACAGTACAAACCGAGGTCTCGATATATGTTAGCTCTTAACAGATCCCTCACCACTTTGGATGAGACAGTACAAATCGAGGTCACGGTATATGTCAGCACGTAACAGATCCCTCACTACTTCGGATGAGACAGTACAAACCGAGGTCTCGGTATATGTTGGCACGTAACAGATCCTTTGCCACTTCGGATGAGACAGTACAAACCGAGATCACGGTATATGTCGGCATGTAACAGATCCTTCACTACTTCGGATGAGACAGTACAAACCGAGGTCTCGGTATATGTCGGCACGTAACAGATTCCTCACCACTTCGGATGAGACAGTACAAACCGAGGTCTTTGTATATGCGTGCACGTAACAGATCCCTCATTACTTCGGATGAGACAGTACAAACCGAGGTCTCGGTATATGTCAGCACGTAAAAGATCCCTCATTACTTCGGATGAGACAGTACAAACCGAGATCACGGTATATGTTGGCACTTAACGGATCCTTCACCACTTCGGATGAGACAGTACAAACCGAGGTCTCGGTATATGTCGGCACGTAACAGATCCCTCACTACTTCGGATGGGACAGTACAAACCGAGGTCTCGGTATATGTCGGCACGTAACAGATCCCTCACTACTTCGGATGAGACAGTACAAACCGAGATCACGGTATATGTTGGCACTTTACGGATCCTTCACCACTTCGGATGAGACAGTACAAACCGAGGTCTCGGTATATGTTTGCTCGTAACAGATCCCTCACTACTTTGGATGAGACAGTACAAATCGAGGTCATGGTATATGTCAGCTCGTAACAGATCCCTCACTACTTTGGATGAGACAGTACAAATCGAGGTCATGGTATATGTCAGCACGTAACAGATCCCTCACTACTTCGGATGAGACAGTACAAACCGAGGTCTCGGTATATGTTGGCGCGTAACAGATCCTTCGCCACTTCGGATGAGACAGTACAAACCGAGATCACGGTATATGTAGGCATGTAACAGATCCTTCACTACTTCGCATGAGACAGTACAAACCGAGGTCTCGGTATATGTCGGCACGTAACAGATCCCTCACCACTTCGGATGAGACAGTACAAACCGAGGTCTCGGTATATGTTAGCTCTTAACAGATCCCTCACCACTTCGGATGAGACAGTACAAACCGAGATCACGGTATATGTTGGCACGTAACAGATTCCTCACCATTTCGGATGAGACAGTACAAACCGAGGTCTCGGTATATGTTGGCACGTAGCAGATTCCTCACCACTTCGGATGAGACAGTACAAACCGAGGTCACGGTATATGTTGGCACATATATTACAACAACGAAAGGTCCGTGGATAATGTTCATTATAAATTGAATCCCAGTATACTTTTTACAGCTATGTTTCGTTATCAATTGATAAATACTCTGATTTTGAATTCTATAACGAGGCGATAAATTGCATAAGGACAATAATGATAATAAAAGATGTTGACATTGTCACATGATCATCAAGCCCAGGGAAGACAGTTTAAAGCTTAAGATAATCTATACTGTGTTTATCAAACTCCCGGCTAATTAATTGAAGTTTCGTGTTTGTAAAGTATACCTTGCATTGACGAAAACATCGATTCAGACGAAAATATAGCAAATAACATTAAAACACAACGACATGATGTATGTTATGTGATGTAAGCTCATTCGATTTGTCAACAAAGTCAACTTACAAGTAGCTTTACGTATAGAATATTTGAGTTTATATCTACAATAAATACCGCTTTCTCACATTCATAAGTTTGCCGTACTTTAAAAATTGTTCGATTTTTTATTACCTATGGACAGTATAGCTATCTCTGTTAATATATACTAGATCATTGTTTTACACTTTAGAGTTTATATATATCGGCGAAACGAATCACTCAACCATAACGTAATACTGCTCACCCGTGCGCATTTCAAAAAGTACTCGACCACGTGCTATACATTGAGTCATTTTCTTCAGAAATAACGTATACTGGTACCTAGTGCCTTCATCTATCCTGATTTCCAATTTTGCTTCATTAAAACTAACGCATGAAATGCCGAGACTGTCTGAGCAACAAGAAGTATGCTGTTCTTGGTCTTGTAGACGCCGGCGTAAATCAAGGAATCATCGCAGGACGCTTCAACGTCTATTTGTCTACAATCACGAGACTTGTACGGAAGTATCAGACCACAGGAAGTGTTAAGGATCGTCCTCGAAGTGGTCAGCCACGCGTAACGACAAGACGTCAAGACGTTTTCATAAGGCAACGTCATCTACGTGACAGGTTTGCGACAGCCGTAAGCACGTCAAAAGATGTGATAGGTCGTCACGGTAGGCAAATCCAACCCAGGACAGTATACCGACGATTGAAAGAGCAAGGTTTGCTATGCCGTCGCCCATTAAAAGGCTTAATCCTAACTCCTCGCCACCGAAGAATTCGTCTGACCTGGGTCCGGCGCCATAAACTGAGAATATACTTAAGTCAAAAATTTCATTTTAATTTATTCCATTATCAAACGTTCAAATAAATTTTAATGCCGAATGGTTTATTTATATTTGTCAGTAGAATAAAACTAAATAAAATCCAAATCCCAGTTATTAATTCATTGATGAACAGAAGAATATGAATTTTGGACTTCAGTATATTCTCAGTTTATGGCGCCGGACCCTGGTCCCGGAACATGCTTGCTAATCGACGTAATTGGCATGACGTAGTGTTCAGCAACGAATCAAGATTCAGTTTGTCCATGGATGACGGAAGACAGCTCATTTATAGGAGACGCAATGAACGTTTTGTCGCAAACTGCATAATTGAGTGTGACATATTTGGCGGTGGTGGCGTCATGGTTTGGGGAGCCATCAATCAACATTTCAAGTCATCACTGGTTATTTTGAGGAACTCTCTTACCGCGAGGCGCTACATCGATGACGTTTTACAGCCTGAGCTCCTTCCATTAATTCAAAGTCATCAAACTGTCAACAATCCGTTGACGTTTCAACAAAACAACGCACGTCCGCAAACGGCTAGAGTCACCTTAAACTTTCTAAACATCAAGGGAATTAATGTAATGGATTTTCCAGCACGTTCACCCGACCTCAATTCTATAGAACGCATGTGGGATGAGTTAAGGAGACGCTTACGTAAACGTCACCGTCAACCAAGAACTGTGGATGAGTTGGCACGTGCTCTTCAAGAAGAGTGGAATAATATTCTTATTAAAAAAAATTCGAACTATATGTCAATCCTTGCGGTCCAGATTGCGTGCATGCGTTAAAACAAATGGGGGGCATACTCGTTACTAAACAAAACACATGAAAATTTGGACGTGGTATAGATAACTGATGAAATCAAATCAATTCTTAAAAGAAACGTGTGATAGTATCAATCATATTGTCAAATCTAATAAAAATTTTCGAAATAAAACAAGTTTGATGCAATTATATACCCTAGTTGTTGATTATATATATATATATATATATATATATATATATATATATATATATATATATATATATATATATATATATATATATATATATATATATATATATATATATATATATATATATATATATATATATATATTTGTGTGTGTGTGTGTGTGTGTGTGTGTGTGTGTGTGTGTGTGTGTGTGTGTGTGTGTGTGTACATGCTTTGCTGTCGCCAAGGCTCGCTGATATAAAACAAACAACTCGTTTCATAAATACCGTATATATATATATATATATATATATATATATATATATATATATATATATATATATATATATATATATATATATATATATATATATATATATATATATATGTCAAATGAATATTTCAGTGCTTGTTCAGTTTCCATTCATAAAAAGCAGTTTCGACAACGTTCTCCAAAATATCAAATTACGAAAACCGATTGCACATCGATTGGAGTATGGGGTATTTTTTTAATATTTGATATTAAATATTTATATAAAAAAGATTGCGATTTCATATCATCTTTCCTGACTGCAATAATCGATACTTCGTGACATATACCAAACTGTTCGTATAGAGTGGTTATCAGATTTCCCGCGCTATTCGGATCAGGTGAACATTAAAATCATAATTACTCTTTGAACGAATATAAACATTATATTGAAGGAAGTATCGGAGATCACTCATTCCGAAAAAAATCGACAGAACAAAGGTATCATTTCTTTCAACTTGCACACTATACTCCATCACATTTCGTTTTAATCATGCCTTACTCTTCCAAGTTGGCATTATAGGAGATTGGTCTCGACTCTCCGATTCGTGGCGCCGACGATCCGGGTTCGATTCCCGGGTTTAAGAATTACACATAACAGAACAGTTTATGTTTTTATTATCTTTTTCATGGACAAACCTACCATAATTGTTATTTGAATTTAATGGCAAGATTTATCAACAGATAGTTGGGATTTCTATGGGCACTAACTGTGTACATCAGTTATAGCAGATTTCTTTCTATATTGTTATGTGGGGTTTAATGTATTCTATTCAACAATCTAAACGATTCGATCTTATTGAGATGCTGGATGATACCTCTAGTTACATGTACACGTATCTTGACGACATCTTAGTATCTCAAACCCCGAGTTTGAAAGATATATTGCTAATATATACCAACCTGAACTTAAGTTAAACAAAGACAATGTTTGTGATACAGAAACACTTTTCTTGGACCTATACATTAAGACAATTAACAATAAAACTCATACCAATATCTATGATAAACATGACGATTTTAGATTTCCTGTTGTAAATTTCCCTTATTTGGATAGTTACAGGTGTTCCTAGACTAGACTCACATCATATGTTATTCATAAAATTCAGTTGCTTCGATTTGCCAGCGCCTGCATTAACGTTTTGGACATACAAAAAAATCTACAAATAACAATTGAACTTTCAATTTAGAGTTACAAGTACTATAAACTTAGAATAGCCCTCGGAAATTGTTTTAAGGTCCCATTCAGAACTTTTATCAAAATTCGGAAATATTACTTTGTATCCAACAGAATTTCCATCCCAATTTCTACGGTGATCTTGTGTATAAATTTAAGAGGGTCTAAGGTTCCAATCAGTTTATATCGTCGGGTTCCAAAATAGTGAAATGCCTTCTTGATCTACAATAATAAGACCCGGAAATCATCAAAATGACAGCAGTTCTTGTATTGCCCCTTCTACACTCGTATACAGAGATTTTACTTGAATCTGTACGCTGACTAACAGGCGGGTGGAGACTATATGGTGGGCCTCGTTGAAACCTTTTTCAAAGGAGAAATGGTCCTGAACCTCATTCCTTCTTACTGCCAATTGGGACTCTTACAGATCAAATATCTGAGCTCGCTTCCAGATCGGCAGAACACACTTTACTCATGTTGGTGTTGATTTATACATTTTTGATATCTTGGTTTTACTCAGCATTACTATACATGTTTATATTTTTATGACCTCTCAACTTGAGAAAATTGTTGATCTTTGCTATCTATAAAGAAGATTCTTTCTTCATAGATTTTAAATGTGCGTTCTTTGATTTTACTGCTTTTGTGGAAAGTAGGGAGGAAGACCAGTAAAGCGGTTAACCATTCCAATGGATTGACTACTGACTGTTATATCAATAGAGTATCCCAAGTCGATATTGCAACTGCACCTTAATCGAAAGTTTTTGTGATGTTCTTGTGACAAGTTGTGTCTGTGGTTTTTTTCTTCAGATTATTACATTATTAACATTGCATTTCCGTGGTGATTTCTGTCATACGACAGAGTCAGATGCCTTTATCTTTTTCTTTGAGTACTGTAATGTTTGTACTGGATATAGGCCAAAATGGTTCATGAGGGATGCACAGAGGATAGTAGCATCCCCAGGTGAATTTCGCAGTGTATTCATATCTTTATGTGCTTAATGTATTTGGAGAGAGCTCAGTGAGACAAATTCAAAACAGTTTTCCTTTTCCTGATATCTCTATCCTATCAAAATTTATGGCAGTTTAAAGATGCCAAATTTTGACATTTTCATAGAATTTGTTCTTTATATAATTCCTGATTGATTTCGAATATAAGACGGAACCGACATTTATCACATTTTAAGAATTTTTGTCATTTCTCTGTCAGTTTTTTTTTTACCCAGGGTAGTCCTCTTTCCTTCACACCCCTACTCCCTTTTCTTCTCTCTCACGCTCCTGCTTTTAGTCTCGCCCTTATTCCAGTATATGGCATCCTTTTGATGGAATAAAAGCATATAACATAGCTCTGTTCGACACATTCAAAACAGTTTTCCTTTTGCTGATATCTCTATCCTTTCAAAAGTTATGGCAGTTTGAAGATGCCGAATTTTGACATTTTTATAGAATTATTTCTTTATATAATACATGTTTGATTTCGCGACTAAGACGGAACCAACATTTTTTACATTTTCAGAATTGTTGTCATTTCTCTGCATTTTTTTAACTAGGGTACCCCTCTTTCCGTCACACCCTTACCTCCTCTCCTTCCTCACCCTCATGCTTCTCGTCTCACCCTCATTTAAGTATATGGCATCATTATGATGGACTAAAAGCATATAACATAGCTGAGATCGGTTTGAGCAGATTTTTGTCAAAAATAACAGTGTTTATTATCAAATTTGTATTATTATACAACAATATTTTACTAGTGAGAAAATTTCTTGCTCTAGCTCTTCTGAAGAAAAATCCCTTGCCCCAAGGCTGAGGCAAAAAAAAATAATCTGGCCGGGTTGAAAATCCCATCCCCCCTCCCCCAGATTATCAAATGGACGTTGCCTTATGATTTTAATTTGTATACGCCCTTTTACCGTGAGAAAATTAAAGAAAAGACACCAAAATGTGATGCATTCACGTAGTTAGTCTGAAGAAGTGTGTCAAACGAGAGTACTCACCGGAAACCATGTCGCCAACTCTGGATTCATCCCTTGATGAATCTGGTCGAAATACAACAACATTTGTAGGAGTCCTATTAAACAAGAAGTTAGATATGCTAAAAGTCAATAAACAATAACGGATGACGGACGGACGCATGCGTCCTTGTGCATTACCTACAGGGTAGTTTGTTTTCACACACATAATTAGCATGAACAGTAACTGCTGATTTCACACTGTCTAATCCATTCTCATTCCAACCAATCTGAGCATGTATATTAAGAATAATGATATACCGAACTATAGTTTGACATAACATTGTAAGACAAGAATTGACATAACTCTTCTAGATGTATGTAATTCCATTGAAATGAATTGATTTCAAAGAAATCAGAACAAGAGATGTTTACCAAAGAGAGACAGTACTGCTCTCCTTTAACCATTTACAAAACAAGAGGCCCAAATGGGCTTATTGTATGTGCTCACTTGTAAATTGCTTATTCGTTGACATGCATACTAATCATTACTCAAGCAATGCATGCCCCACCAGTACTCACCACTGGCTTTGTAGCAGTGACAATATTTGTAATTCACAGGTAAAATAAACAAGAGGCTCAAATGGGTATAAATCGTTTCCCAGTGCACAATTTGCTCATTTAAAAACAAATGACTGCATGAAGAAATTTAGATACAAATATTACCTTGCTTATTGTGTCTTTGAAAACTGACAAAAGACTTAACTTGCTTCTCTTTTTTGAATAAAAGAGAATTCTTTTTTCTATTTTTTGACCCCGTTTGTCTGCTGTTAACTTTAACCTTGGCTATAACTTTTGAATCGTGAAGGATAGAGACTTCATATTTGACATGCGTACTCAGCTAATGAAGCCCATTCAAATTACACCAAGGTCGATAACCTTTTGACCTTGACCTTCACGCTAAAAATAACTTTTGGACTTTTGTGTCGCCGAGTGCAGTAATGTTTTACAAACACAGTTTGTTTTCAGTTACTTACTTAACATAATGAATGCTGCAAGGTTTGGACTGCTTCCTCTCAGCATTCCAAAACTGGCCTGGCGTGAAATAGTCATGGAAATCAAGAAACTAATTTTTGATATGACACTTTCAAATAACACTTCAAATAGATAGTGTCTATTAAAAGTTAGGAAATAAATGCTCCGTTGCTATTCTATATATATCAAATAAATCCGAGAAATAAATACACAAAATTCGTGAAAAAAAACCAGGTAAGTAATTTTTTCTGATATATTAACTTACTGAGTGCTGCAAAACACTTAAAAACTTGTTTTGATGTAAAGAGGAATTAACAAATATTTGGTCTCCAGTGGGGTTGACCCCCTAACATTTCAGCATGCCAGAGGTGGCCTATACCACAAGCCGAAAAATCATAAACCAAGAAAACAAATTTTCACATGACACGTTCAAATAGCTCTTGAAATAGATATTTTCAAATAAATGCTACCAAATAAATGCTCTATTGCTTCTCTATATTGAATAAATCAAAACAAACAGATACACAACTTTGTTGAAATGACTAAGTCCACGTTAAAAAATTGAGGAAACTATTAAAAAGCAACGACATTTCTGAAGACACCCATAAAGATCACTCTGATGCATTCGGTATGATGAACTATGCAGTCAGTCTGAAGAACAAGTCAGTCAAAAGAGGATACCTTTTATGATATTATCATCCAAACCTGGATCAATCCCTTGAAACAGCAACATTTGTAGGGGACCTTGAGTAATACTTGACTAAAAGTTCTCACTAATTTGATAAGATGTGCTTAAATGTAATGTGCGATTAGTCATGGTTAGACAATGAACGCAAACGTTTGTATAAAACTTACAGAACAAAAAATATAAAATTTTCAGTTTAACTAAATGATAAACTTTCTGGGTTTTTTTTTATCAATAATTTAGGTGTTTTACAAAGAGAGATAAGGCACCGTCCATTCGATAATCTGGGGGGCTGGGTTTTTCGACCCGGCCAGATTATTTTTTTTTTAACCTTTTTACCTCAAACCTTGGGGCAAGGGATTTTTTTTTCAGAAGAGCCAGAGCAAGAAAAGTTTTTCACCAATAAAATGAGCCGGCACTTACGAAAACCAGCAATGTGGCAAAATTTGGGCATGTTAGGGTTTTCGTGGTTTTGAAAATATGGTCTTTCCTGATCATTTTGATGCCAAAGATACCATATTTTTCAGATTACTTTTTTAGTTATAGAGCTTTAAATATTCGGGGTTGTTGACTTCGAAGTCACGTCATTCTAACGTTATGACGTTACTGCGTATGACGTTGCGCTCGGAACAGAAACATGAAGAGTTTTCTGTTAGTATAGCTGGTAAATTTACTTGCTTGGTATGTCAACAAGAATAAACAATTAATAAACAGATAGGAAATGTGGTATTTTGTGTCGCTCTTCCCATGGTTCTGGCTGTGCAGATACAGACATTTAGGTGTACTAAGCGTCACTCCTTCCACGGCTGTGGGCAGGTTGTGTCCTGGTTCCCGGAACGGATGTAGCGGCGCATGTTCCGATAGAGATACGGCTGTCTCTCATGGCTTAATCCTCCAGCTTCCAAATGGACAGGCATTTCGTCTGCATCGAATTGGTGTGTTAGGTCCCGTAACAACTGCACTTCCGTTTCCGTGCCGTTTGGTGTTTTTGACACAAGAACAACTCCAGGATGGTCGCGACGAAATCTGCAAGTACAGTATTGAAAGCTCCTTTATAGCAACATCTCTTTAAACCATTGCTTATGGTGATTGAAAACGTTAATCGGCGAAGACAATAGAAATATAAAGTTTATTTATGTACCGAAATTGTTGGTAAGCTGCTACCCCTTTGAGCGCCTTGAAGTGAAAAGATATGGATTTCCAGTCTCTCCATGTCCATGCTGGGGGAAAAAACCAGACTCATTCACATGTGATGATCGAGTGAATAAACAGAAGTAATTAAGTTACCGATAATTCCGCTTAAACTGCGCAAAGCCTGCATCAGTTAGGCATCGGCTGTGGCCTGGAATCTACATGTGAAGTGTGATTTCCCTGTGGCGTCCACTCATCACTCTCCAATGCAAGCTAGGTATCCATGACATAACGATTCTTACTCTGAGCTTAAAATGTCAAAAAAAAAAAAAAAAAAAAGATATGGTTTTTTCCGCTACTATTATATTTGCATGCGACTTACTTGACGGTGTTGATTCAAATAATCTACGTATATCAAATCATTCTGACTTTTGTCATTTAAAACTTATTTCAAATACCTAGCGTTTACGGGTCGTGTTGAAATGAGCGAATTTGTTCATATTAGCTATACGCATCAGTGACATACATGTAGTTTTCTACTAATTGTACAATTTACACTAAAAGACGGAAATAGTTATACATTCAGTCTTTATATGACTAATTTTGAAATGCCTATCAATTAACATAAAGTTTATCCAGCACAGTCGTCGGCATGTATGGAACAAGCATCTTCATAGCGCCCAATGGTTTCTAATCCATGGTGGGTCATAGAAATAACTGCATTTGGTCCGGGTGTCGGCTTTCCATCCTGACCAATAGAGTGTGCCTCATCGAACAAATAAATCAGTTGACGGGGTATACATAATACCATCATTTCTAAACCCGAATACCTGGACCTGTACATGTATAATCACACATTATACGAACTATAAGGTTTTTATTTTGATCTGAACAGAACGTACTTTAAATTGGATAGAACAATGTACAAATATTTTATTCGTGAATTACCACAAGGCAATATTTACATGTCTAGTGTTTCCTCCTATACAAGTTAAGATCATTTCGAAGCATGTGTACGCTAACTCCCAATGAAATACAAAAGTGACGTAAGAATATACCGATCTTATTAAAGCATCTCAGCATGTTCGACATAGTAATTTGTGAAATTAGCACTGTATAAACATGATAGACTGAAAGGAATTCCCCCTATTTTGTTGGATGTGTAAACGTTTGAAATGCGCTTTGTGCATTACGAAATTTACATGCAGATAATACTCTGTTTTCAAAGCATGATGAAGCCCATATTAATAAATTATATAAATATATATTTAACGTTAAAAAAATACAAGGGTCCGTACATCTGTCTGGCATGGTGCGAGTGGGTCACATCTTGTGCGAAATCAAAAGTGTAGTGCAAAATCCCCCTGTCAACGCCAGCTTCCATGTCCGCCTGCGCATCCCACACGGTCTTCATGTAGAAATCTTTGTCTTTTGCGCAGCCTGTATATGTTCTTGCATTTTTCTTGTGGCTTCTAGTTTTCCTTCCTCCGATACAGCGTCCATTATCTCTTTTCGGGAATGTTCACAGGTCGCACAAACATCGTGTCTCGGAGATGCTATACAAATGTACGGTACGCATGATTTCTAAATTTCACAAAAAGCACTGAGTTTGATAAGCCGACCACCATCTTTCCCGACACTGTCTTCGTACACTTTATGAATGGACTTCCTCGTCATACTTGATGGTAAACATATTGGAGGAGGGATAACAAGACGCCCCCTGGGAGCGGCAGGTTGCGGAAGACCATTCCCATCTGCGAATGATCTTACAAACTGCACAACTCTCTGTACATCGGCAAAGTTTAAAGCGTTCTTTGGCTTCCTGCCTGTGTTGCCATGGATTTTCGGAGTGATGCTTTTCTCGTGTATATGCGATATCAAAGCCCTAAGCGTGAAGTCATGAATGTAATATATTACCATTATTGTTGTATAATAATACAAATTTGATAATAAATAAACAAGAGGCCCAAGTGGGCCTATATCGCTCACCTGAGCACAAAGTGCATATTTACAAGCAAGCAAGAAATTCTCTGCAGGGGTTCTGGAGAGGAAGATGAAAATGTGTCAATCAAACACAGCCAATGGCGGCCATCTTGGATCACGGATCGGCATGAAAAACACAAACTTTGTAGAGGACCTTGAGTACTTACTTCCTATGAAGTTTGGTGAAATTCTGTGCAGCAGTTCTGGAGAAGTTGAAAATGTTTCAACCAATCAGCCAATGGCGGCCATCTTGGATCACGGATCGGCATAAAAAACACAAACTTGGTAGAGGACCTTGAGTACTTACTTCCATTGAGGTTTGGTGAAATTCTGTGCAGCAGTTCTGGAGGAGAAGTCGAAAATGTGTCAACCAATTAGAGCCAATGGCGGCCATCTTGGATCAAGGATCGGCATAAAAAACACAAACTTGGTAGAGGACCTTGAGTACTTACTTCCTATGAAGTTTGGTGAAATTCTGTGCAGCAGTTCTGGAGGAAAAGTCGAAAATGTGTCAACCAATCAGAGCCAATGGCGGCCATCTTGGATCACGGATCGGCATAAAAAAACACAAACTTTGTAGAGGACCTTGAGTACTTACTTCCTATGGAGTTTGGTGAAATTCTGTGCAGCGGTTCTGGAGAAGAAGTCGAAAATGTAGAAAAGTTAACGACGGACGACGGACGCTGCACTATGACAATAGCTCACTTGAGCTACGCTCAGGTGAGCTAAAAAAACACTTTTATTTTTTACTAAGTTCTGCTGAAACCGATCTCAGCTATGTTAAATACTTTTAGTCCATCATAAGAATGCCATATACTGAAATAAGGGCGAGACTAAAAGCAGGAGCGTGAGAGAGAAGAAAAGGGAGTAGAGGTGTGAAGGAAAGAGGACTGCCCTGGGTAAAAAAAAACCTGACAGAGAAATGACAAAAATTCTTAAAATGTGATAAATGTCGGTTACGTCTTATTCACGAAATCAATCATGAATTATATAAAGAACAAATTCTATAAAAATGTCAAAATTTGGCATCTTTAAACTGCCATAAATTTTGATATGGTAGAGATATCAGCAAAAGGAAAACTGTTTTGAATTTGTATCACTGAGCTCTTTCCAAATACATTAAGCATATAAAGATGTGAATACAATACAAAATTCACCTTGGGTTGTTACTGCCCACTGTCCACCCTCATAAACCGTTTTTGGCATATCCAGTACAAACATTACAGTACTCAATGAAAAAGATAAACGCATCTGACTCTGCCGTATGACAGAAATCACCATGGAAATGCAATGTTGATAATGTAATCATCTAAAAAGAAAAAAAAACCAGACATAACTTGTCACAAGAACATCACAAAAAATTTCGATTAAGGTGCAGTTGCAATATCGACTTAGGACGGTCAATTGATATGACAGCAGTCAATCAATTGAGGTGGTTAACCGGTTTATGGGTCCTCCTCCCCACTTTCCACAAAAGCAGTAAAATAAAAAACACATATTTAGAAATCTATGAATAATCCTCCTTATAGAGAGCGAGGGTCAACAGCTTTCTCAAGTTGAGAGGTCATAAAAAATATAAACATGTATAGTAATGCTGAGTAAAACCAAGATATCAAAAATGTATAGATCGACATCAACATGAGTAAACTGTGCTCTGTCGATCTGAAAGCAAGCTCAGTCCCTTGATCTGTAAGAGTCCCAATTAACAGTAAGAAGGAATGAGGTTCAGGACCATTTCTCCTTTGAAAAAGGTTTCAACAATGCCCACCATATAGTCCCCACCCGCCTGTAAGTTAGCGTACAGGTTCAAGTAAAAATCTCTATATAAGAGTGTAGGAAGGATCAATACAAGAATTACTGTCTTTTTGATGATGTCCGGGTCATATTATTGTAGATCAAGAAGGCCTTTCACTATTTTGGAACCCGACGATATAAACTTATTGGAACCTTAGACCCTTTTAAGTTTGTACACAAGATCACCGTAGAAATTGGGAAGGGAAATTTCTTTGAAAACAAAGCAATATTTACGAATTTTGATAAAAGTTCTGAATGGGACCTAAAACAATTTCCGAAGGCTTTTCTAAGTTTATGATACTTGTAACCCTGAGTTGAAACTTCCAACGTTATTTGTAAATGTTTTGTATGAAAGTCCAAAACGTTAGTGCAGGCGCTGGCAAATCGAAGCAACTGGATTTTATAAACACCATACGATAGGAGTCTAGTCTAGGAACATCTGTAACTATCCAACTAAGAGAAATTTACAACAGGAAATCTAAAATCGTCATGTTTATCATAAATATTGGTATGAATTTTATTGCTAATTGTCTTAATATAAAGGTCCAAGTAAAGTGTTTCTGTATCACAAATATTCTCTTTGTTTAACTAAGTTCAGGAGGGTATATGTTAGCTATGTATCTTTCAAACTCAGGGTTATCAATAACTATAAAAATGTCGTCAAGATACATATACATGTAACTAGAGGTATCATCCAACATCTCAATAAGGTCGAATCGTTTAAACTTTTGAACAGAATACATGAAACTCCCACATAACAATATAGAAACAAATCTGCTACAAGAGGTGCACACTTAGTACCCATATAAATTCCAACTAAATGAACTATCTGCTGATAATTCTTTCCATAAAATTCAAGTAACAAATATAGTAGGTTTGTCTATGATTGAACTGATGAAAAACAAAAGAAACAACACAAACACTCTTTGCCGCTTGTTTATATTAGACATGTAAAGATGGATGTTGCATAGTTCTTCTGTACTTTTCTAACAATTGCTTGATAAAGGCCAGGAGGCCGAAAATTTGCGGCAAAGAGTGTTTGTGTTGTTTCTTTTAGTGTATTTTACTTCCCTTTGGAGGACTACTTATTCTATCTTATGAAAAACAAAAGATCATAATAACATACACTGTTATGATACCGGTATGTATAATTCTGGCGAGCGAAGCTCCCCAGGAAAAATTGGGTTTTAACACCCAATGTTTTCCAAAGAATGATTTTAGATTACACTAGTCTATTGGAGACAGATTATTTTCACTGTGTGACTGGGTAAGATTATTTTTAGTCAAAATCAAGACAACATGTTTTTCCCAAGTATTCCAGCGCCCCCCCCCCCCCGAATATCAAATGGATGGTGCCTAATCTCGGTTATTTTCACTGTATGCAAACCGAGTTAGGTCTAGATGGCAATGTACATTTTCCCAACCAGAGGGACAGATGCACAACTTGAGTAACACCTTTCATATGCCACAATGAAATCATTATATTTGTCTTGCTAGAGAAGAGGAAGTGCAAACGTGTGTGTATTTTTTAAACCTGCCCATTTTCCCTACCCCAGACCAATCCCCAGTTTAAAACCTAACAGCCTTATTCACAAGATACTTACGACTAAAATTTGTCGTAAGTGTACTTACAAGTTTGACTGTATTCACAAAGATTCTTTAACTAAAGATAAGACTAAAATTAGTCATACCTTTACGTGTACCTCGACTCTCTCTTAAGTTTAAGTTTTTGTCGTAAGTATAATCGTCAACAAATCGTCTATGTTAAAATGACAGAGGCACATTTTCTCTTTCTCAATAATATCAACCTCTAAGTATCTTCAACATAAATAGTTGTGTCAAACATTATCTTTTAAATGTAATGCAAAATTTTATAGAATACATTCTATAAGGTAGAATATATGATAATTTGGGTCTGAAAATAAGTCGTGAGACATAATACTATGACCGACTGTGCGTAAGTGTCCAAACAGTGTAACATATTATCGTCTGTTCGGGAAGTGTAATATTTTATATAGTTTGTATTGAAAATTTAAAATGGAGAAACAAAGAGAAAATGAGTTAGTTTATTTCAAAAATATGCACGACGTTCATTTTCCAATATTTCATCCTCTGACTGCAGCCAACCAGTTTGAAGAGAAATGACGTCATCAACTGATATGTCGCGACGTTACGTCATTGCAGCAAATGCGGTGCATTGATTAAAAGCTGACGACGCGGACAGATGTCGGATACTATGTTTATATTTTATTGAAAAAAAAGTTAACGTAATATCCAGCACCCTGTTTCTAACATATATTACCAATTTCCTCAACACCGACACTTGAAGAGCACCACTCCTCGTCTTCTTAAATAACCGTGACGTAAAGCAATAATCAATCAATCTTCTCATAAAACAAAAAAAGAAGATTGTGTCTCTTCCTTTCCTTTCCTGAAAAGTATATGTCAAATAGATTACCGTGTATACGTAGATCCAGCAAATCATACACATCGGCAGATACGGATGTACTATTGAAGATTTAGATTAAAAAAATTAGGGCCATGTGCAAAAGGCGTATTTTTACCATCGAAATATTTACGAGAAAACTTACGTTTGCTTTTGTGAATATGGCTTTAAAAGGTTCATACATACACCATCAATATGTACAAACCTACCAAGTTTGACGTAGGTATCATTAATGGTACGCAAGAAATCAAGCTAATATTTTGCCAAATTTATAGACCAGACTTGCTTGGCAATCCGTTCAGCAAATGATAGAGTATAGCATAATTTTGTCTGGCTTTGTAAGTTGAGCTTAAACAGGAATAGTAAAATTGTGAACTAAAAATTTATAATTGATAACTGTGCTTGAAGGTCATTTCAGTCTCCCTGTTGTTCAGAACAGAAAACCACAGAGAGCAAACCTGAATTTCATTGCATTATGTCATTCATATTCACGTACATTAACATCAAAGAGATAATATAAATTTATGACTTTAGTTCCTTATACACTTGATCTTGTAATAATATGTACTTTCAATGCATGATTTCAGCTTGTGTATTTAGCTTGCACAATCAGAGTTTAACAGTGACAGATGTCTGTTTCATTGCATTGTAGATATAAGTGTTGTTAATGGGCACAAACTGTCCTGTGATCACTTTAATAGCTTCTTGTGCTGCAGTGCCACCTATGAATGCTGAAACTGTATGTAGCTCTGAGGCACCATATCGGCATCTGTGAAGTAAAATTTCAAAATTTAAAACCTGAATATATCAAACACTGTTCATACACAAGCAAACTTATCAAGTGATTTTGAATACAATTCATGCTGAAGTATAAATAAAAATTAGTTGAACAAGAGTATTAGTTAAAGTGGTGGATGCTCCCCAAACCGCAGCTATAATGCAGGAAATTGATGACTCAATTCATAAACAAAAAATCAGTAAAACTGATGGATGCTCCAAGAAGCACAGCAATAATGAAGGAAATGAATGACTCAGTATATGAAAAATTACTGTATTAATTGATAACGATTTCAAATCTCAATTTAACATATGGATATCCAATTGAGTCAACTGTAGAACAACAAGTGATCACTGTATCTTAAACTAAAGTTGGTATTGCATTTTTCAAGAAGTTAAAATGCTCCACTGTTAGCAGACAATGCTATATGATAAACACCAAGGGAAAATAAATAATCTGATAAACAGATTCATACTTTATAATTCTTTAAAGTGACTTGACTCAGATGATCTAGAAAGTTATATGTCACACAGATAGGAGTCCTACTGCCAAAATAAGAAAGAAATATAATTGTATATACTACTTACATTTCATGTACATAGTCATCCTTGATGGTAGGAGGAAGCCCCCAATCTTGTAAAAGTTTAACCAGCAAACTCTGTCCAAGCAGTTGAAAAAAAAATTTTTGTTGAAATATCAAAAGTCTGTAATTTCTTTTGCAGTATTTGTAAATATTGTTTACTAAATCCAAAGAGATTAATGTAATGATGAGAGATGAAAAATTCAAATTTATGTCTATTTAAAAATGAATTTTATCAGCAATCATTATCAAAAAAGAAAGAAAAGCTATTTACAGATATTACGACTAATAATAGATATACGGTATCTTATTTTAAACTGCAAAACCGTAGGAGTACAACGTGAAGGCTTTGTTATACTTTCCCTCAAACAAACCCTTGACAACAGCAGAAACATCGACAACTTTCAAGTAGTCTATGTCTCTGACAAAAGTCACTATTAAAAAGCTGGTCTCACCATTAACCCTACTTAATTTCTACAAGCAAACAATCCAATGAAAATAACTCTTTTCAGATTTCAAAATAAACATTTATTCATTACACTGTAATTTCTTGCTGTAGTAAACTACACATGTATAACAAAAATGTATGTGAAGAAAACAAAAAAAAAAATGATTATAACTTTAGATTTAAGTGTAGAACACTCCTATGAATACATAAATTCAATGTGTTGTTTACTGAGAACTGTTTCTATTTGATTTCATGTGTTACACTTAATCAGGTGGTAATACATTATCCAAAGGATTTGCCCCAAGGACGAAATTTCAGTGTCTTGAAATTGTGAAGATAAGAAGCACAGATGTATACCTTAAGCTTGGGAACATCGGGTTCAACTTGATCATCATAACATCCTGGAAAGCGACTGAATTCTTCATAAAATCTATCAACTGCTCGTAGGAGGATATAAAATACTAAATCATTCTCTTCATTTTCTATACATGAACCTACAAAAGCAATGACACACGACATTACAAATGTCAAAACTGTACACTGCATGATAATTATATTAGGGAGAAATATCTTCTAGGCAGTGAGTATTAATAACTATATGTGCATCTTAATGAGAATGTAATTTTAATAACATAAACTTTGAAATATTTTGAAAAATTCTTGAAAAAATTATGTTAGTGTACTGGACCCCATATCATCTAATGATTAGTTGGACTTAATCGAACTCAAACTGATATAATGCAAACTCTGGCCTTCTACTCTACTTTGAAGAAAAAAGTAGGAGTAACTAATTTTAAACTACAATTGTTCTGTCGCCATGGAGCAGACACAAATACCCCCTGCTGGCAGAATGATTCTTTGAATATGGCCTTGACCTTGTGGAGATCAGGTCAAGGGCATGACAAAACCCCTGGTGAGTAGGGGAAGCTGAAGGTAGTATGAACTTGAGCAATTGCTTTCCTTGAGAGATATGTGTGTTGTGATGATGTTGACTCAAGAGGAGAGGCCTTTGTTGAAGGACTTGTCATACATGCACCCTTAGGTGTCGGGCAAAGGTTCAATATATATGGGAAATTGTTGTACGGAAATGAAAAAGACTGAAATTGTGAAACGTTAGAATCTACAACACATTAACCTATATCAATTTCCAGTACACTTGACCTTTGACTCCAAAATCGATAAGGATCACCCTCGTCACATGGGGAGTGGATCACCCTCATCACATGGGGAGTCCATATGTGTAATATGGTGACTCTAAGTGAAAAAAGCTGTGTTTGTGAAACACTAATGCCCCAGGCCGCTCCACAGTCCAAAAAGTAATTTTTAGTGTGGAGGTCATTGTCAAGGTTAACCTTTTTGTGCACAAGGATGCCGACGCAAAAGCGGAAAGGATATGACAATAGCTGTTCGGATATTTTGTCCCAGCGAGGTAAAAAATACCTGGTTCTTCCTATTTGTCTGCTCTCTGAACCAGCAGGAGTACTGTCAATTTATGAAGTAAAGCATATTTGTAAAGCATATGCCCCCGCTGTCTTATTTCATAGCATCAACAAAGTTTTTCTGAATTATAAGTTTTATGGACCATAATTTCTATAAATATTACCAGTAGGGACTTTGACTTTTGACATATTGGCCGTCAAATCTACAGACATCTTTCCCTTATGATAAGATTTTAAATCACCTTTGTTTAAAAGAACTTGACCAATAAAATATCTTAAATATGATCAAATTCTGATGAGCAGTTAATGATATATAATATATGAAAATAACATGGAAACCAATAACTTCAGTCTTTTTTATCAGCTTTGAACTTGACCTTGATCTTTTGACCCCAAAATCAATAGGATTCTTTCTCTCTTGATAAGTAAGCATATATCCAAATTTGGTTTCAATACAATGTAAAGTACTTCAGTTATCATAAGAAACCCAGTAATTACAGTCTATCTTTGTCAGCTATGACCTTGACCTTTTGACCCCAAAATCAATAGGGTTTTTCCGCTCTTGATAAGTAAGCATATGTCCAATTTTGCTTTCAATACAATGAAAAGTACTTGAGTTATCATCTGGAACTCAATAATTACAGTCTATTTTCGTCAGATGTGACCTTAACCTTTGATCTTCTGACCCCAAAATCAATAGACTTCTTTTCTTTTGATAAGTAAGCATATATCCAACTTTGGTTTGAATCTGATGAAAGGTACTTGAGTTATCATCCTGAAACCAAATGTGTGATGGAATGACTTTAGGACAGACAAAGCAAACACTTAATGCTCTTGGCCATTTCTGGTATACCCTGATAATACAAAACAAAACTAAGACAAAACCAAAAATTAATCAAAGACTTGAAGAGCCACAAAGGTGTCGAGCTAAATTTGATTTAAAGCTATCAAAAGTAGCAGAAATTACCAGTTGTGTTCATCATTTTTGTTGAATTCCGATAATTTTTTGAATAGAGTAAAAATAAAAGCTTAAGGACCAAGAGCCGTAAATCATATAATATATCATCATAACATTTTATTGTTCTTTATATCATTCTTGCAGAAATATGTCGAATATCTTTTCACAAAGAATGTACATGTGAAATCAATCGAAAACCATTGCCATTTTTTTTACAAAGAAATGGACGAGTTGTTACCATTGCCTGTAAAATATGGAAGCCTTATGCTTAATTTGTTTTAAGATATGGTCTAGGTTACTGTTTTTGTCTACGCTACTAACACTGATACTAGGGCCAACAGCTTCTATATATCGTCCAAACACACTACTCATTCGGTCGTTTAGCGTATGTGCACGTGTAAGGGCTACAGCGCCATGCCGTTCGCCGTAATGACGCAAGCCGATTGTGCATCACAATCGCACTTTACCGGTTGATTTGGAATAAAATCTTCACATGTAAGTTCTACGTAATTTATTTTTCATGCATTCAATCTAAAATTCTGTCTTAATCTATGCCATCATCCTTTACATCCGCATTAAATTTTGTAGGCGATTTGAAAACTTTCTCGGCTGCCAATTTTTATGCCCTCGTGGGAACTTTTCCAGATATGTGAAAGACCATGTGATATATACACATGCTACTT
This sequence comes from Pteria penguin, assembly GCA_035048485.1. Lineage (NCBI taxonomy): Eukaryota > Metazoa > Mollusca > Bivalvia > Pterioida > Pteriidae > Pteria > Pteria penguin. The sequence goes on along the minus strand of CM068582.1, from coordinate 57,728,818 downwards.
CCCTAATAAGGAAAAAATGAGGCAGGGCTTCAGAAATTTTAGCGGGAAAATTCACAACTGCGCAAAACAAGCAAGTAACTCCCATTAACATAAAGCTATTTGGCTTTGTGACCAACATCTTGATCATTTCATGCTATTCTGATTACAACTTAAACTTTTTAAAAAGCTATGCTTGTTCAAAATAGACTGGAGTTACCTGCTCTTGCTCGCTATCGCTGCGCAAAGAGACAAGTGACCACCGCCATCTTGTAGAGGCTATTCCCTGTCCAGCAAGTGTTATTTATAGCACAGACGGTAAGGGCTGATTAGAAGCTGTACACGCTGCGTGTAGTTATTTTTAAAATTCGTCTGCAGTAGCATACACAGCATAGGTATACAGTACCTGATGTAATTTACGAGAGGCTCGTGATGTTTAGCCTTGAGGACGTAATTAATTTTGTCGATATTTGTTAATTCTGGGTTAAATGAATGAAACAAATCGAAATCCAGTGAGAAAAAAATAACCGATAACGCGTCACTTGAACCTAGGTCAGCCTCGTGGTCACCTGTCTAGATATCTTTGTGATACGCATTGCCAGTCTATATTTAGGATTCTATGAAATATTTTATTTGTTCTTTTTTAGACTGAAATTTATATCTACAGATATTATTATTACATTATTTATATTATTATATATATTTCGAAGATCGCACGATCCGTTTCCATATTGGCGCTTAATGTCAAATTAGGCCTTGATCGCGTGTGTTACAAGCGTTCTACTACGATTTCTCCAAATAAGGCAATATGTCACGTGGTCTTCCCATATTTGGAAAAATTCCCATGAAGTGCGATTGTAATTCATAATCGGCATGCGTCATCATGGCGAATGAATATTTTAACACACACACAATAAGCGACAGAATAATACGTGTTTTAGGGCAATATTTTGATAATTTAAGTTAAGCAGACCTATGCTTAAACCTATTTCTGTGCAATGAAATTTCAATAACAAGGATAACAAAGCCGGTTTTGCAAGAACTTTTACTACGTTTAGTACTTTAAAGAAGGTACTACTTTGTTACGTGAATTAAAAAGGCGGTGTAGAGGTAAAATTTTTACGATCGCTAGAAGACTGTCGAGCAAATGCTCGACGCCTTAAAAAAATCAAGTGGAGTCAATTATAAATGGGTAATTATAATAAAAATCTGTTTGAAGGATGAATTTTATATTTCAAACTTATAGTCTTACTAGAAAATTCCAACTCATTAAATGTCATATTAAATTGGTAAGCATGTATTTGGTCATCTTGTTACACTGAGTTATTTCCAATTAGGGACAGTATCTGATGTAAAACAATAATAATATCATCAATTTCTTATGAAAATGTCATTTGTGGACTATCATTTCCCTGAATTTCACTTCTTCAACCAAAATCATATCGGTTTCCATAGAATTTGATGACCTCATAATTATTTTACATCATTTATGATATCATATGGAAGTAACTCTGACCAACAAAAAGACCAAAATGTGTGTGAAAACACTTGAGATAAAATTTCAATAAATAAAACTTTCACTGATCATTCAGAAACAACATTTCATATTTTTACTATAATGCAAGCTTCTACAACCAACCTATTTCCTGTGTATTGGCTGTTTTTGTGTTGTATTCTTCGACCAATTGTCTGCAGCGCAGTACTCTTAAAAATGATGCATGTTTACCTGTGTGGTATAATATATATTGAGGTAAAGTATCAAGCTACAGAAAAAACTTCAGTAAATTCCAATATGTAAGTCAATTTTAACATCTGTGTTGGAAGTAACACATGCTTCGTCTGCTATCCATTTATCACAAGTGTGACTCCTTACATGTATGTAAGGACAGATAAGCAGACAGACACCAGACAAAAAGTGACTCCTTACATGTATGTAGGACAGATAAGCAGACAGACACCAGACAAAGTGTGACTCTTACATGTATGTAAGGACAGATAAGCAGACAGACACCAGACAAAGTGTGACTCCTTACATGTATGTAAGGACAGATAAGCAGACAGACACCAGACAAAGTGTGACTCTTACATGTATGTAAGGACAGATAAGCAGACAGACACCAGACAAATGGATGTATATATATTGCAGAGCCACAGGTAACACACAAATTTTGTTCTGTCTTGAAATAATAAAAACATGCATAAATGTGCACTTGTTTCCTTACTCCTTTGAGTAACCACATTTGTTTTCATGCTACATTTGAGGAGTTTACCATAGTACGTTTATTTTCTTGATGAGAACAAGTGTTTGTTTCTATGTTTCTTTCTTATAGAAACTTGTTTCTTTTATTCTTTACTCAGATACATATTTCCATGCTCCTTGTTAACAAATACTTGTTTTCATGCTCCCTGTGTGCTGCTTCTTATTTTCATGCTTCATGTGAATAGGTACAATGTAGTCTTCATATTCTTTGTGAACAAATGTTTGTTCCCATGCTATTTAGTACTTGTTGTCCATGCCTCTTGTTAACATGTACTTTGTGAAAAAGTTCATATCCCAAATTTGAAAAGTAAATGCAAAACTGCTAGTGAGATACATTTAAATATTACTATCAGATCATTTGTTTCTATAAAGGGTTAAAGAGAGACAAGCATCATCAACTTCCCTCTCTCTCATGAATTATGCCCCTTATTTGAAATTAAATTTCATCCAACCAAATGAACAAAGGGAAAGAAGGCTCTCAGCTCCATGATACAACATACATTATAAGGAGGCATAAAAAAAAGAAGCCTGCATATGCCTTTACTGCTCAACTTCACACAATGAACATAACTAAATCACCTTTTTCTTCTGTTTTTAAGATTTAAACAAGAAGCAAATATGGGCATTACATATCACTCATCTGAGCACAATCTGCTCCTTCACAAACAACTGATTGCTAGAAAAATAATTAGAAGATACATATTTTTTGTTTATTGTATTAAGACTACTTACAAATGACTGTAAACTTTGATTAATCAACTTTAAGCACATTTTAAGTACATGCCAAATTAAACAAAAGTGAAAATTCACAAACATTACGAAATCCAAATTGGGAAATGAAAATTACTCTTCAGTTTGACATTCCTAAGGTTAATTACAATAGTCTATTGTTCTGCAACCTGTTTTGGTACAAAATTTAAACACAAAAATAAATCATTCCTAATAAGGGGGGGGGGGGGGAGTTCTACACCTTAGCATGCCAGTGCTGGCTCAAATGAAAAAAAGATTAAAAAAAGTATCAAAACAATTAAATTTTGAAGTGAGACATTAACAAAACTCTTGAAATACATAGATTCAAATAAAATGCAGCATCTTATGGAAAGCCGATGCGCAATAAAATTGCTAATTGCTTTTTGCAAATTGCTTATTGTGTTAATTTACATTTTGGGTAATGATTTTGCCTGATTTCCTACCTGCGATGGATAGACCCCTACTCCCTTTCCTAGATCAAAAGTTGGCACCTCATGGGTGAAAAAAGTGCAATGAAATCGTTAATGGCTGTTTTATTGATTGCTTTTTACTTATTGCTTTTTCATTGACTGCTTTTTGCTAATTACTTTGTGCTAATTGCATTTTGCAAATTGGAAATTGCTTTTTGCTATTTTTTCTTTACTTGATAATTATATAATGGCTGTTTTATTGATTGCTTTTTACTTATTACTTTTTCGTTGACTGCTTTTTGCTAATTACTTTGTGCTAATTGCATTTTGTAAATTGGAAATTGCTTTTTGCTATTTTTTCTTTACTTGATAATCATATAATTCCGCAGTAAGTAAAAACTATCATTGGCAAATATTTCTCCAGCAGCGGTTTCAGACAGAGGGGGAGAAGAGGGGACAATTGTACCCATCCCCTTAAACAGCAAAAAAAAAAAGCGGGAGGGGGGGGGAAATAGAGAGAGATGCAACATACTTTTATTATCCAATAATCGTACTCGTCTTCTCCGGCCGGAGGAAAAATTGCGGATGTGAAGCGCACACCATTAATTAAGGGTGGAGAAAAGGGGTTGGGGAAGGGACCCAAGGGAGGGGAGAGGGCGAATCCTAACTCCCACACCCACACCTTTTTTTTCGCAACATGTCTGTTGCCTCATTGTTGGCGTAGAGTCTATTTTTCATGATATACAACAGAAAAATGATAAGGCAACAAATTTCTTAGAGTAAAGTTGATTTTGTTTAATGTAAGGATCTGGTATTTTAATTGTGTTTGTGTTCGTCTACATAATTCAATGTAAATAAATAATATTTATCCTTTTGTTTCAGTTTTATTAGCTCTGCTGGCCAGAGATCAGCACAGCTTAAACGATACCACTCGTCGAGGATATCAGAGGATGCGGGTTTGCAATCCATTCAGTCTGAAATTTTGCCCAAAAAAGGTCATTTTGGCTAGGATCAGGGTTTCAACCCCAACCCCACCCATTCATGGCATGTAGCAAACCTTTATTCAAACATTTCTATATTCGCCCAGTATAGATGTTTTGGTTCTGTCTACTAAAAGTAATGATGGTGGACTTTGCAATATAGCTGAATACAATTTATTAGAGAATCATATCTGACTCAGCTGAATGGCAAAATCTACCGCATGTATAACAAGAATAACAAGGTATGGACAAGACATGAAAAACATCACAAAAAGCTTAATTTACACGGCAGCTGTGGTACCCACAGAGAATGGTAAATTTAAGTAAAATTGCACAATACTTTGGGCCACCCCTATGATCTTCCCTACCAGGGTTCCGCATTGGACCTGCTGGGGGCCTAGGCGGTCCCCACACCCCTCATCTGACTTCGCATCCTAACTTCGAAACCTGGATCCACCCCTGTTCTCAGTATATAGCATGTCTTTCAAAGAGAATTGCCTAGTTTTTTCACCAACAGGGATTCAATACTAGAGAAATTGCAGCTACAATCGGTATGGAACATAGCATTTGGGAGAAGTAGGTATATACTTTGGCTATGAGACAAATAAACATACGAGTTGTCTCAGATGGTGAATGTTGAAGATGTCATCTTAATACAATTTTGTGAATCTTGAGCTAGATTCTGACACTTGTGAACACTGTAGCTGGACAGTAAGCATTGACAGAATTGGAAGGGAGAAATGCTCCTAATCTTGATGGAAATTTTATCAAAATGACCAGATCTTCATTTTTTAAAGGCTGCAATCTCCTTCGAACTGAAAAAGGATAAGTCTTAGCAGACTGCACCCCTTTTTATTCTAGATCCGTCTATGCACAGGCGAGCAATGTAGGTTCCCTTGATCTAATCACTATTGAGATTTGAAAGCCCTTCTCTTATCAAAGAGCCTTCCTATGTTTCCTTCAGACATTTCATGCGTTTCGTCGTCCTGGACATATTGAACACTGCACAATGCTCGACTTTAGTTAATCTTTTGGCTTCAAAAGCATTTATATTAGTATTAGAAACTGTTAACAGTGCAAAGCAAAAAGCAATTTCATTATTGAGAAAAAAGCAATAAGCAGTTGGCAAAAAGCAAATAGCAATTTCATTGCGCACTGGCTTTCCTTAGCATCTCTATATTAAATACAACAAATATATAGCACCAAAATTTGTGAAAAACAAGAGTATCAGTGAAACTGTTGGATGCTCCCGAACGGCAGTTATACTTATAACGCAAGAAATTGATGACTCAATTCATATACGAAACATCAGTAAAACTGATGGATGCTCCAAGAAGCACAGCAATAATGAACGAAATGAATGACTCAATATATAGGAAAATCTTATATTAATTGATGACAATTTCAAATTTCAATGTATCATATGGATATTAAATTGAGTCAACTGTAGAACGCCAAGGGATCATAGTACCTTAAACTAAAACAAGTAAGCTTGACCTTGATTAGTTATGAAATAAAACTTTTTATCTTGACCTTGACCTTTAAGAAATGACCTTGGGTGACATATGTCCAAAAGCTTTAAACCTAAATAACACTTTAGTGAAGTATGATCACATTCTAATGAAAGGTGTAGGAGATATAAGTACTTCATGGTAGTTTAAGTTATAGCTAATAAGTGACCTTGACCTTTCAGAAATGACCTTGAGTGACCTTTGTCTAAAAGCCTCTAACGTAAATAACATTTTGGTGAAGTATGATCAAATTCTGATGAAAGGTGTAGGAGATATAAGTACTTCATGATATTTTATGTCATAGTTAATAATAATTGAAAGGTATAGGAGATAGGAGATTGGACGGATGGACACGACAGCGACTATATGCTCCCCAAAAATTTTTCAGGGAGCATAGAAATCCAGTAAGAATTTTTCTTTCATTTAATGCTTCTAAAATGACATAGCATATAAAATGAATACTGCAAAACAATTAAAAACTTGTTCTATGTAAAATTAATTGATTGATTGATTATAGCTTTACATCACTCCACTATTATTTCATGTATATGGTGACGGCATCTGCCTGATGCATTGCATACAAATTGAGACCTTTACAACGGACCCATCCAAAGCAGTAAGGGATCTTTTAAATGCCATGCCTACCGTGACACAGGACCTCGGTTTTTACTGTCTCATCCCAAAGACAGAACACCAGTGTGTCCAGGGCAGAAGTCGAATCTGGCACCTCTCAATCACGAGCCGAGCACCTTATCCCCTAGGCCACACCAGTTTCTATGTTAAATTAATTGAGAAGAAAATTTCCTTATTACTGGAATTAAGCAGCTACTCTACAGCATGCAGCACTATTCTGTATTAAACCAGAAGTCTCTGTCGAGACTGGAGCTCTACTGTTATCCTCTACTCAAACAACAATTTACCTTCAGAGAAGAAGGGGTAAAAATATATTTGGACCACACATGTATGTTTTGTATTGCACATGCACAACTAGACCACCTACCAAACATGATGAGATCATAATTAAGTCTCACAGACATATACAATAAGAGAAGAAGTGGGAACAAGATTTTGGGACCACGCCCCTTTGTGGGACCCCAGGGGGTCCGAACTGGTCCAAAATTGCACATGCACAATTACACCACCTATCCAACAAAAGGAGACCATAATTAGGTCTCTAGGCTATATACTTTCAAAGAAAAAGAGGGAACAAGATTTTGGGACCACACCCCTTTGTGGGACCCAAGGGGGTCCGGACTGGACCAAACTTATACATGCACAACTACATCACATATCAATCATGATGAGACTATAATTAGGTCTCTGGGACATATACCTTCAGAAAAGAAGAGGGAACAAGATTTTGGGACCACGCCCCTGTGGGGCCCAAGGAGGTCCAAACTGGTCCAAAATTGCACATGCACAACTACACCACCTATCCAACAAAATGAGACCATAATTAGGTCTCTAGGATATATACCTTCAGAGAAAAAGAGGGAACAAGATTTTGGGACCACACCCGTTTGTGGGACCCCAGAGGGTCCAGACTGGACCAAAATTATACATGCACAACTAGATCACATACCAAACATGATTAGACCATAATTAGGTCTCTGGGACATATACCTTAAGAAAAGAAGAGGGAACAAGATTTTGGGACCACGCCCCTTTGTGGGGTCCCAGGGGGTCTGGACCAGACCAAAATTGCATATGCACAACTACACCACCTATCCAACAAAATGAGACCATAATTAGGTCTCTAGGATATATACCTTAAGAGAAAATGAGGGAACAAGATTTTGGGACCACGCCCCTTTTTGGGACCCCAGGGGGTCCGGACCAGACCAAAATTATACATGCACAACTACATCACATACCAAACTTGATGAGACCATAATTAGGTCTCTGGGACATATACCTTCAGAAAAGAAGAGGGAACAATATTTTGTGACCACGCCCCTTTGTGGGGTCCCAGGGGGTCCGGACTAGACCAAAATTGCACATGCACAACTAGACCACCTATCCAACAAAATGAGACCATAATTAGGTCTCTGGGACATATACCTTAAGGATAGAAGAGGGAACAAGAATTTGGGACCACGCCCTTTTGTGGGACCCCAGGGGGGGGGGCGGACCAGGCCAAAATAATAAATGCACAACTAGATCACATACCAAACATGATGAGACCATAATTAGGTCTCTGGGACATATACCTTAAGAATAGAAGAGGGAACAAGATTTTGGGACCACGCCCCTTTCTGGGAGCCCAAGGGGGCCGGACCGTACCAAATTGCACATGCACAACTAGACCACCTATATAACAAAATGAGACCATAATTAGGTCTCTATGATATATACCTTCAGAAATGAAAAGGGAACAAGATTTTGGGACCACGCCCCTTTTGTAGGGGCCCCAGGGGGTCCGGACCGGACCAAAATTGCACATGCACAACTAGACCAGCTACAAAACATGATGAGACCATAATTAGGTCTCTGGGATATATACAATCGGAGAAGAAGAGGGAACAAGATTTTGGGACCACGCCCTTTTGTGGGCCCCCAAGGGGTCGGAACTGGACCAAAATTGCACATGCACAACTAGACCACCTACCCAACAAGAAGAACCCATAATAAGGTCTCTGGGGTATATACCTTCAGAGGAGAAGAGGGAACAAAAAATTGTTTACGGACGGACGTCCGGACAACGGACAAAGGACCATCGCATGAGCTCGACTGGTCGAGACCAGTAGAGCTAAAAAATTGCACAAAAAATTAAACAAGGGTTGTCAAAGGACACATAGATTGCAGATGAGGAATGTATTTTCAATGTTTTCTTAATTCAAGTTCAATTTCATGGGGTCAAAATTTTGGTACAGACAGAAAGGTTGAGCCATAATGAACACAAATGTGAAATGAAAAAGTTCATCCCCAGTAGTTGACGAGTAATGGGCAAGGTTAAGGTAACGTTTTTGGAAAGTACATTAAACATGATGGTACCATTGGTAAAGTCTTGTCACAAAGAATATAGATGTGAATATCAAAGCCCCATGTTTAATAGTTTTGAAGGTATGGCCAAGGTTGAAGTTTTTGAAAAGTGAGTCAAACTTCAAGGTCAAAGTTGTGGGGTCTAGCCATAATGAACACAAATGTGAAATATGGAAGCTCTACCTCCAGTACTTGATGAGTTATGGCAAGGTTAAAGTTTCTGAAAAGTGAGTCAAACTTCAAGGATAAGTTTGCAAGGTCAAACAAGTCTACCTATTATGAACATACATATGAAATATGGAAGCCCTACCCCTAGTTGTTAACAAGTTGTGGGCAAGGTTAAAAGTTTGGAACAGAGGGTCAATCTTCAATGTCAAGATTGCAGGGTCAAAACTTTTGGTATTGAGAGAAATGTGTAGCCATAATGAACATAAATGTGAAATCTCTACCCCAGGTAGTTGATGAGTTATGGGCAAGGTTAAAGTTTTTTGGAAAGTAAGTCAAACATCAAGTAACGGGGTAAAAAACGATGGCAAGGTCTTGTCACAGGGAATGTACATGTGAAATATTAAAGCTCTATGTTTAATAGTTCTGAAGTTATGGCCAAGTTTAAAAGTGTTTGTCTACGCTGCTAATATGAACACCGACACTAGGGCTTTGATTTTATCTCTCCAGATATTTGTTTCAGCGAGCTAAAAAATAATCAAGAAAACTAACTTTTGACATGAAACCTTCAAATAATCCTAGAAATAAATTATTTCTAACAGAAATTAGCATATGTGCATTTTAGTGCTTCTTCATACTGAATAAATTAAGAGCAAGGTCAAGCGTGCCATCCCCTCACACCACAGTAAAATCCATGGCACTAAACTGACCTTGACTTTAGGCCTTTTGACCCCAAAATCAATAGGGATCTTTCTTTCATTATAATTTCAGAAGTTATATTAAGGTATGAACCTAAAGGGCTAAAATTGTGGCTTCTAGAGTGTCTACAAGTTTTTCTATGATGACCTTTAGTGACCTTAACCTTCGACTTTTTGACCCCAAAACTGATAGGGATCTCTCTCTCCTTATACTTACATGTAAGCTTATCTCCAAATTGAACACTTCTTAAAACATGCACACCCTTCTAGATCTCTCTCTTGCATTTTGGTCTGACAATCTATGCACCCAGTACAGAGTTTGTCAAAGGAGGGTGCCCTCTATTGTTTATGTTGTCCTGCCTTGGATCCACCCCTTCACCAATCTGACCGAAGAACAACTTATAGGGAACCACATACATGTATTGGGGACCATGAGTACTTCATTTATGCCCAATTTCAACAGAATTCCTTTATTAGCTTGAAGTCTGTTGATCTATACAGCCAGTCTAAAAAAGTTTGTCACAGAAGGGTATCCTTTGGGACCTATATTGTTCAATCCTGGGTTCACCCTTTGATAGAGTTAGCTGAAAAGAAAAATACTTGTACAGGACCTTTGAGTATTCACCACTATTAGACTTTATCACCATTCCTTCAGCAAATCTGAAGTAGAAGGTTAAAATGCCAAAATTAAAAGATAGATGGAAGACAGACTCATCACCATACCTATAGCTCTCTTGAGGCTTGAAGAACTAAAATGCAATAATGATAAAACAATTAATAAGTCATCACTTCATTACACATACTTACAAAATGTTTTCACATCATCCTCTGATATACAAGGTTCCTATAAAACAATGAAAATTTCCAGTAAATATCATCCAACATGAGTTCTTCTAGTTTCAGTATCAATTAAAACATAAAGTGCTTATCCAAAGCTTGGATCTATTAGGCTATTTCATACAAAAGTACTTTATCACAAACAAACTGTTCTCTTTGGTAGTAACAATTCTTAATATTGGTGTCTGAAAAAATCAATATCAAATTATTTATTCATCCTCTGTGTAAGTGTTGAAAATCTAAATAAGTTTATTCAACAAGTCTTTATCATGCAGACTGGTTACAAATTCAGTAATTCACTTTGAGGTAATAATTCAATACATCTTATCATTATATTGTTAATATAAACAGAGAGTGTATTGCATATAACTAACTTCAGTCAAAACAAATTCAATTCTTTTTAATAACATGCTCAAGAACATTTCCTACAACACCATGCAGAAGAATGCTTCAGTATGACAAGCAGGTTTATAATTTATATTTTATAAGGAAATTTAAAACCCTATTTAACAAGAAGTACATTGTATTTGTGAAACACTATGTCCTTGCAAGTAGTTAATTTTAGTATGTAAGTCATAGTAAACAAGTCACCAATCTTGTCCTAATTGAAAAGGCCTCATTTATGCAGCACATTGGTGTCAGATAGACAAACAAAACTACGAACTAGTGCATGTTTGTAAAACATATGCCCCCACATGGGCTTAATTCATAGCAGCAGCAAAGCTTTCCTAAATTATAAGTTTCATGAGCCATAACTTCTGTAAATATTACCAGCAGTGTCCTTGCTTTATTGACATACTGACCATAAAATCTATAGACACTTGTCCCTTTTGATAAAATTTTAAATTACCTCTGTTTAAAAGAACTTGACCTGTAAAATGTGAAATATGATCAAATTCTGATGAGCAAATAATGACGTATGGTAATAGTCTTTTCTATCAGCTTTGACCTTGACCTTTGACTTTTTGACCCAAAAACTAAATAGGGTTTTTCCTCGCGTAATAAGTAAGCATATATCTGAATTTGGTTTCAATATAAAGAAAGGTACTTGAGTAATCTTCCAGAAACCAATAATAACAATCTATATTTGTCAACTGTGACCTTGACCTTTGAAATTTTAAACCCAAAATCAATAGGGTTTTTTTTCTTTTGATAAGTAAGCATATATCCAAATTTGGTTTGAATCTGATGAAAGGTACTTTAGTTATCATCCAGAAACCAATAATTACAATCTATTTTCGAGTGACGGAAGGACAGAAGGACAGAAGAACAGACAAAGCAACCACTTAATGCCTCCTGCCATACCTGACAGAGGTATAACCAGAAGTCTCTGTCGAGACTGAAGCTCTACTGGTTTCCTCTTATGATCTTTTAAAAGGGTGGGGCAGCAGCGGGGGAATGTGCCCCTCTTTCAAATCAAGGGGGGGGGGGGGGTATGTTCCGCCCCCTTTAATCTTTAAGATTTTTTATCATCAAGTAGTTAGAATATCAGTTAAAGTGTGGAAACAAAGCAGTAAAACGCTAGTTTTTCTTCTGGTAGCAAAAGGGACATGTGCCCCATCCCCTCTTTTTTCAAAACAGGGGATGGGATGAAGTATTTTTGTAACACCCCCCCCCCTTTTCGATATTTTCCAATGTCGGTTCAAGTGTAGAAACAAAGTATGCAAACACTAGTTTTTCTTCCGACTAGCTTAATTTTTTTTTGCTAGCCATATATACATTTATATATAAATCATTATCCCATTTTTTTTTTCATTGCCCGTCAATGCTTTAGAGAAATGACTTCATACTATTTCAAGAGGAGTTTACGGCACTGTTATATGTTTAATAATGTCTTTTGTCTGTTTTCTATTTTGCCAATATCTGGTTGTAAAAGTGTCGTAAAAATTTTTATCACATGGTGATATATATATATAAATAAATATATATATATATATATGGCCATCATAAAGTTCATGAGTCAGAGGAAATTCTGGAGATTACTTGACATAGTATAATAAACGCACTGTAGGCTAAAGTGTTTATTTTATTTACAAATATACACAATTTATCTTTTTGGTGGTTTTATTCACACTGTTCCATTCTTATTTAGTGACAATGATTAATTCATAGCAAAGTGTAAGCGCTGAACCGTGGTGCAGATAGAAGAGTTACGTGCTCCTTGGTTCAGCATATCTATAACCACGAAGAACATGGTTTATTAAAAAAAAAAAAACAGATTCCCTCCGTACTTTTGGATACTGTGAACATCGTTTACTTGCAATATTTTGGTTATTCCTAGTTAAATGAAACTGTAAATGTTGGAGGAAATCACTGGTTGTGACTTTTTTTCCTTCATACATTGCCGTTTCCTTACTATAATCAGGGACGTATATATCTTTAGATATACACGTCCCTGCTATAATTATTTTATAAATGATATATTCACGGCCTACTACTGGGCATTAAATAATTTCGGTCAACCATTATTGATAAAAACTTTAAGATATTGCATGCATTTATTTTTTACTTTGGATATTCGCTTTTTCGTAGTGGCCAAAAGCACAACGCCAGCGGTCAACACCGCCCCGCCTAGCCTTTGTGGACAAGAGCGTGGGGTGCTTCCTTTGACGTCCGCTTTACACTAATAAATGCAGAGGTCAACGACCGTAGTTTCATCCGTTTCTTAGAAGAGAAGAGAAGAGATCTGCTGCTAGTTACACAAACAAAATATGAATGCATACTTTACACTTCAATGTTTTTCTCCTCTTATTTCTTTTCTAGGACTATGATCTTTTCTCAATAATTTATTCAAAATGGCCGCTGTTATATAAACATTAGAAGACAACTCGCCCAAAATCAATTCTGACTAGCATACAAACACTGCGATCTTAAGTCAATCATACAGGAAATAATTAAGAGAGGAAATTGAAGATAGTTATGTTTAAGGGCCTTATTTCGCGTTTAAAATCTCCGTTCCGGTGATTCGTCATTTTTAACATTTGCGTTTTCCAGTTGCTATAATTCATTTACTTTTGCTGTAGTATATTAAGTAAAATTGTCTATTAACATTTTACGCTTCAAATGGTTTATAGGGCATTTAGTATAACAAGGGAAAGATTATAGCAGGAAGGTGTGTTTAACGAGCCCGTTTTGGTGCTCATAATCTCCGATCCGGTGATTCGTCATTTTTGAAATTGCGTCAGCTCTTCGCTTTGATTCCGAATTTTCATGATAAAAAGCCACACTTACACTTATAATTTATTATTTCAGTAAGGTTACAGTAATATCAGTGTATAAAGGAAAGGATTATGGTAGGTAGGTGTGTTTAACGAGCCTGTTTCGTTGCTCATACAATTCTCCGTAAACGGTTTGCAGACTTTGTTCGTTTAAAGATTAAGTTTGCAGGTGATTACGGTTCAAAGAAAGCCCATTTCAACAAGCAGGGACTCCGGAAGTATTTCCATGTTGTTCGTCGTGTGTTGTGTAGTGCCAAGTGAAATGATGTAATGTTCAGTATATATGATTTTGGTTGATGCTTAAAAATGATAGTAATATCTTGCTTTGTGTATAATTCATGATAATAATAGAAATTAATATATTTTGTTTATTTATGTATTTATTTTCATTGTTATTATTTTATTATCATTACTATTATTTTTATGATGATGATCAGCTTGAGGATGTGTATTTCGGTTGATATCGCTGCATAGATTCCAAGTGTGTGTGTGTGTGTGTGTGTGTGTGTGTGTGTGTGTGTGTGTGTGTGTGTGTGTGTTATTATCATTACTTATCATTTTCATGAAGATTCAACGTTGGACTACATGTATATTATGTTTTATGATCGTCTGGGTTTATTTTACGATATTCATTGTTGCTCTGTTTTAAAGTGAATGGACCGTCGTCCCTGTTCTTGATACCACAAAATGTATATCTTATCTCATATTTTGACATGATTTTAAATAAAATGCTTTTTATGAGCTACAAATGCCATGCTTAGTCGTTTTATTAGTTTAAGCCTTGCGCTATAGTATCGGTAAGCTAGGACCCTTGTCAAATACAGAATCACTTATTGCTTCTGGTGAGTCATTTTCAAAGGTAAATTTCTGTTCCATGAATATATAGGAGACAGATGCCATCACTATATACTAGTAAGTAAAATAATAATGGGATGATGTAAAACAAGCAATTCACAAAAAAATGACGAATCACCGGATCGGAGATTATGAACACCAAAACGGGCTCGTTAAATACACCTACCTACCATAATCTTTTCTTTTATACGCTGATATTACTGTAACCTTACTGTTATATTAAATTATAAGTGTAAACGAGGATTTTTATTATGTTACTATAGCAAAAAGGACACGCAACTGAAAAAATCACGAATCACGGGATCGGAGATTATAAACACCAAAAGGGGCTCATTAAACACACCTACCTACCATAATCTTTCCTTTTTATACTTAATGTCCTATAAACCTTTTGAAACATAACATGTTAATAAACAATTTTGCTTGAAATAATGACAGGTATTATAGCAACTGGAAAATGCAAATGTTAAAAATGACGAATCACCGGAACGGAGATCTCAAACACGAAATTAGGCCCTTAAACATATTTTGAATAACCAAAACAGATTTTCTTTGTGTAAATAGAAGACAATCAGTGGTATAATTTTCTTAATACATCGCTATTTAATGTCCGTTTTGGTCCGATCCGGTCCGATTCGGTCCGACCCGGTCCGATCCGGTGATTCGTCTCACCCGTTGAAAGATAAAAATACATACATGAAATACAAATGTTTAGGTGTTGCACATGTGTCTACAAAGCTATAACCCCCCTTTCAAATTACAGTACACTGTAGTGAGAATAACAATTGGGGTCATTTCTGTATGGGTAACTCACGCCCTTTGAGGGGCCCCAGGGGGTCCAGACTAGACCAAAAATTGCACATGCACAACTAGACCACCCAAACAAGAAGAAACCACAAAGAGGTCTCTGGGATTTATACCCTCAGGGAAAAAGAAGGCACAGAATCTTGGGACCACACCCCTTTGTGGGGGTCCAAAGTGGTCCAGACTGGACCAAAATTGCACATGTACAACTAGACATCCTACCAAACAGGATTAGACTATAATTTAGTCTGTGGGACATATATTGTTAGAGAAGAAGAGAGAACAACATCTTGGGACCACACCCCTTTTGTGGGACCCAAGGGGTCCGAACTGGACCAAAATTGCACATGCACAACTAGATCGCCTACCCAGCAAGATCAGACCCTAATTAGCTCTCTGAAACATATACCTTCAGAGAAGAAGAGGGAACAAAATTTTGGGACCACGCCCCTTTGTTAGGACCCCAAGTGGTCCGGACCAGACCAAAATGGCACATGCATAACTAGACCATCTACTTTACAAGATGAGACAATAATTAAGTCTCTAAGGCAAATACCTTTAGAGAAGAAGATGGAACAAGATTTTGGAACCACGCCCCTTTGTGGGACCTCAGGGGGTCCGAACTGGACCAAAATTGCACATGCACAACTAGACCACCAATCGAACAAGATGAAACCATAATTAAGTCTCTGGGACATATACCATCAGAGAAGAAGAGGGAACAAATAAATTGTTTATGGCCGGACGTCCAGACGGCCGGACGGCTGGACAACGGACAAAGGACCATCGCATGAGCTCGACTGGTCGAGACCAGTAGAGCTAAAAACTACATACAACATCTGTTGATTTGGGGGTATGAATACTTTTTTTGCCATTAAAACATGTACTGTCCCTAGCCATTGTAAAAAAACAAGATCAATCATCAAATTTCAACTACTTCAATATTTTGTATTCTCTGTACAATAATTCCTTTAAAATTTCAGTGCTTTCTACAATATCAGAGTAAATCATTATAAATAGGTCCTTTAAACTGTTTGCATTTGGAAATCAAGTAGGTATTTCCAAATCATAAAGTTACTAATGGCCTACAGAATAACAGTATACTTGCATTACATGTATATAAAGGCATAAAGAAAAACAGTATACCTTAATAACATGTAGAAAGAGGCATACAGAGTAACGGTATACCTTAATAACATGTAGATAGAGGCATACAGAGTAATTGTATACCTTAATAACATGTAAATAGAGGCATACAGAGTAACGGTATACCTTCATAACATGTAGATAGAAGCATACAATGTAGATAGAGGCATACAGAGTAACGGTATACCTTCATAGCATGTAGATAGGACATACAGAATAACGATATACCTTAATAACATGTAAATAGAGGCATACAGAGTAACGGTATACCTTAATAACATGTAGAGAGAGGCATACAGAGTAACGGTATACCTTAATAACATGTAGAGAGAGGCATACAGAGTAACGGTATACCTTTATAACATGTAGATAGAGGCATACAGAGTAACGTTACACCTTAATAACATGTAGATAGAGGCATACAGATTAACGGTACACCTTAATAACATGTAGACAGAGGCATACAGAGTAATGGTACACCTTAATAACATGTATTGAGGCATACAGAGTAACGGTACACCTTAATAACATGTAGATAGAGGCATACAGAGTAACGGTATACCTTAATAACATGTATATAGAGGCATACAGAAAAACAGTTTACCTTAATAACATGTAAACAGAGGCATACTGAGTAACGGTATACCTTAATAACATGTATATAGAGGCATACAGAAAAACAGTATACTATTATAACTTGTAGATAGACACATATAGAATAACAGTTTAACTTAGTAGCATATGTGTTACAACTATAACTTGGTTAGTCATTCAAAAACCAGTATTACTTATTTATGTTAATTAAGTACCAGGAAACCTGTGTCACTGAACGTGTTGCATGTTTAAATCTCGATTTAATTCTACAAAACTGAAAAATAAGTACTGCAGAGATATACGTATGGATTAAGTCTGTAAGAGTGACAACTTTACAAGGACAATTATATGAATGATATTTTAAGACTAAAAGCGAACAAGGCACACTGGCTAACTCATGTACAGAGAATCCAAACACCACATTGTCTTCATATATTCTTACAATCGATAACCTTCACCTATGACTCATTGCCTTTTACCACATAGGATGGTTGGGAATAGTAGATATTGCCTGTGATTAACATTGAATCTTTTGTGTCCACCTAATGTATTTTAGGGAAACGGTGAATAGTGGTAAAAATAGGAAATATAATCCATAGATGCATTTTATAAATTCTGCAATGCATTAAACCAACCTTTACATACTATTTAAGACATCAACATTTCACTGATTACACACACCTTAGACTGTCAATGCCAAAGTTAACTCACTTTATATCAATAAAATACACTTTATATATTAGGAGGTTTTATTTTTTTAATTGTGACACATACATAATACTGTCATTTCACATAAAAGGGCAACATAAAAAGATGATTTCACAAAATAATGAAATGTGGATTTTTACGGCATATATTTATGTTTCATGATAGAGATATATCTAAATTTTGTACAGTTCATAAAAGTTGGTTTTCTGGATGACAAACATATGTTTCCATCTACACTTGTAGTAGAAAGTCCTGAGTTATTCAAACTTTCTATACTGGTACTTCCATCCTAAATTTTTGTATGTATCCTGATAATAGTGGCAAACAAAAAAGAATAACTATAGAAATATATGCCTTTGCAAAAGACCCACTTGAAGCAAAGAGGGATCTTTTACGTGCCTACCGTGATATAGAATCTCTGTTTTTACAGTCTTATCCTAGAGACAGGACATATATAGATATAGATACATTTATATATATAGATATATATATATTTTCTTAGGGACTTTATGTAGAGGCGTGGTTATATAATAGAATATACATATATACACATCTATATATCACGTCCATGTATAATATTATTGTAAGTCTACTATTATACAATATTACACAATAAACAAGAGGCCTTCTAAAACTTTCCAAGTTATATCAGTATCTTTCATTAAGTTATAAAGGAGAAGTCCATTATAGTAAATACTTATAGTATATCTAAATCCCCTTCCCCCTGGTGGTTTTGTTTTCTTAAAACAATTGCATAAAAAAAAATAAATCGTAAAATCATCTTAATGCAAAAATCAAATTACATAAAAATAGGCAAAAGATACCAGACAAAAAAAAAGTAAACCATTAAATCTTTTATTTCTGAATGGAACAGAAATCACCAACACCTCTTGAGACACATTTCTAGATCACTCTTAATATTTGGTGTGATGATCTATGTAGCTGATCTGTTGAAGAAGTTTGTCAAAGGAGGTCACCATCTGAGGTCTATTTCACCTTGCCCTGGATCCCTCCTTTGACGTATTTGGCTGAAAGACAACAACATATATAGTGGACCTTGAGTACTTTTTATCCCTACGAAGTTCAATTAAAATCCCTCCAGCACCATTTAAGTCATAAACACAAGAAATTCATGTGAGATGGAAAGTTGCTGGCCCCTTGTCCTTCAGCTCAGATGAGCTGAAATAATATACCTTATACACAATAATTGAAATCTAATATAAAAATTTGAATGTGACATTACAAACACTAACTCTAGTAGTTATTCCTTGGAGACTAAACAAATGACTCAAATTTGAAATAAATTTTTGAGCAGTTCTTATAAACAACACTGCAGAAGAGTGTATTATCAATGATGTCACTATCAAACACATGTGATCATATACATAATGAAAGTAATGAGACGGAATAATCTTGTAAAAAAAAAAGAGAAAATAGAAAACAGGATACAATATAAATACAAACTTTATAAGATATTTCTAAGGCTGAAAACTATGGGTATAAACATGTATATAGTACATGTATAACTATGTCAATTATCTACAAATGATATGGAAACATATATCTTATCTTTTTAGCAACTCAAGCAAATGTGGCAAGCATGGAATGACTAAATAATATAGTATTAAGCCTACAAATTCAGGGTGGTGATGCCTCACACCATCTTGCTGACCCTAGAAAGGAAAAAGAAATGTGTCACATCCCCTTGACACTTCTCCAGTTATAGAAGAGGTTTCTAAAAGAATTACAAACAAAAGTTGTCAGAAGACAACAGAGCTCTGTGGAAAAAAGGTATAGATTTCAAAATAGGTAAGAAATTTAATTCACAGATACAAAGAATCATGATTACCTGCTTCAGGATTTATTATTAAAAAGTAGGTCAAGCCCAAGGTCACTAGGTCAAGTCTTGACCTTTAATGAAAGCTCTGGACAAATTTATATGTGAAATATCAAAGCCCTTTTCCTAATGATTTAAAGGTAAAGGCCAAATTAAAATTTTTAAAAACAAAGTCAAAGTCCAAGGTCACAAGTCATGAACCTAATTGAAAGCTCTGGTCATTGACAATATGTATATGAAATTTTAAAGCCCTGTCCCTTGCAGTTCAAAAGATATTGCCCAGATTAAACTTCAGTCTAAGGACATCACGGCAGACAACAACAACCCAAAGGTATGATATCAGCTCTTTGGACTTTTGTGCTGATGAGCTAAAAATGACAAAAGTTCCCCTGAATGATAGGAAAATCTTATTCCATTTTCTGGTGTGTTGTTATATTAAAGAGCATTTTCATAAACTCAACATATAACAAATTAATTCAGCATTTATAAAGCACTGCACACATGTCCATATAACTAAAGACTGACTGTGTTAATTCTGAAGCTCTATAAGTCTAATCACTTGTAGGCTGGAAAGATCATCTATTTATCCTTTTTATTTTGAGATTTTATTCTTAACCACTGTAAGTAAATCAAAGGACAAACTTTTCCTTGCTTATATTTGAATGTATAATTTCTATCCTACTGTCTGGGCACGGTCCCTCCTGTCAACTAATTTTCTTAATATTTCAAAAAATCAATACAAACTGAGAAAACTTTTAACATATACCTTTCAAATCTATTTTGTCGAAATGTACAAATAACAAAATTATGGAGATTTAAATTTTAGATTGGACCTTTTCTAAACTAAATTTAACACAAAGTAAACATCACAGGCACTACAACATCATCTGGAACCGTCGAAGTTGATTTGAAAACTGGAGTGCTGAAAGCTTTCAGAGTAGTATCCACTATATAAAAGCAGTTGAAACTTCGAAAAAAGAAATTAAAAATAACTCCTGAGGTTAGAGAATGCATCAGGCAACCATTTAGATCATCTGATAGGGAAATGAAATGGAAAGCTCTTAAGGTATCAAAGTTCTTTTATTTGCAAGGAACTAAATCCCCTCTATGAATGGATTCATCCATTTTTTCACTGTTACCTGCCAAGTAAAGGACATAACTTGAATTCTGATATTAAAATTTATTTGAGAAAATTGATTTATGGGAAGGACTGCATGTAGACAGCAGTACATGTTTTTACATCAAAAGTAAATTGCTCGTATGGTGATTCAATAAAATTCCTATGATCAGGGTTGAATCCATGTCTCAATATAACTGAAAAATTCGTGAAAACGACGTATAACACCAATCTACTAACCAACCAACCTATGAAAAAGATAAAAAAAATCAAGTTCTCAGATTTTCAAGATGGTTGTTATGTTTGCCAAAATTTTTTTGTCTTAAAAGTTTGTCAGTTATTCTGAATATATCAATCCAGTAGAGTATCACTGAAATTGCTACAAAAACGAGGCAGAAAATCCAGTTCACAGATTATCAGAGAGTGATTAATTAACATTGTCTTTCTCACTTATCAGGTATCATGATCAGATCATTCCTGTAATGATTTATCAAAATTACAGTGAAAATGGAAAAATACCAGTTATGACATTTTTAGATAGCTGCCATACTGCACTATGGAACACCATTCTGTCACATGCATTAGACAGATCATTTCAAGTGTTGTTCAAAAAGTTCCAAAACAGTGTAATCAAAGATTACCAAGCTCAACTCAATAGGATGTTTATCACTCAAAGGCAGAAATCTAAACCAAAAAGAAAATGCCAACTGTATAAGGTCACAGTATAAATATCACAGCTTCAAATGAAAATACTAGTCATTGGGAATATGTATATGAAATATGAACACCCTATTACAAGAAGTAAGCTGATGAAACTATCCAGAGTGATAGACATTGCTGCAACACAAGAGATAAATGATACATATCTCTTCAATCAAATCAATCAATCAATCAATCAAATATTCCAGTATGAACTACAAAAGTAAGTTTGGTCAGTGTAACATTTGTTATTTGAATCATTATATTCACTCAAGCACAATAGGTCCGATGCAACATCCAAAGCATGCACTAAAACTAGCATCTCAGGATGAGTCACTGATGATGTCAGTTTGGTAACTGTAACACTTGTACTTTGTTCAGAAGTTCAGAATTTACTAAAAATAATTTCACTGAATAATTCAAGCCGAATATGTAGGTCAGATGCATGATCAGAAGCATGTACTGATATCAGCATCTCAAGATAAACCACTCATGTCAGTTTGGTAAATGTAACATATGTAATTTGTTTAAAACTGAGTTACAGCTGTCACAGCTGGTGGACTGTTAGTTTCTGAGGGCTTCATGAGTCTAGTTTTCAGTGCTTTTGTACAGACGTGAAATATACACTTAAAATTTTCAGTCATGAAATTTCATAAATCACTCTAAAACTAAGGAGTATCTCCTCATGTATAGCTCTATCCTTAGATTCTGTGACTCACTTTTTCGGTCACTGGCACTGATTTTTAACTCTGTCCTGCAGATATTTATATATTATCAGAATTCCAATCATTTAGGTGTGAGCATCACTGAAGAGAGACAAGTTGTTGAAATGTGCATCAAGTGCACAAAATTACAACATATACCGGGTATTTGTTCTAATATTTATTACCAAAATAATCAGATGTGAATGATGATGCTGGGGGTACAGCATAAGCTCATCTCAACTTTGTCGAGGTAAGCTACTGAGGAAGAAAAAGCACATAAAACATTATATTGTAAGTGACTGCATCACTTATCTAGGCCCTAAAGAATACGACTGGACCCAAAATCACATATGCAAAACTACACCACATATTAAACAAAATGAGATTATAGTTAGTTTAGTGATGAACAGTCTCATTTGAGTAGCAATGAACAGTCTCAGTTGAGTAGTGATTATAAGCTATTGATTAAAACCAGAAGAATGATAGGATATCCTGCAAGCTCAACTTGTCCTGGAACAGTAGAGCAGAAATAAAATTGAAAACAATATAATTATAATCTAAATTAAGCAGTCTATCCATTCCTTGCCACATTACAAATAACTTCTTATGATGTTTAAAAAATCTTTGAATTTTTTTTGCTGTACATCAATAAAAGAAAGAAGATCATTTTTTCCTCAATAAATTTCAAATAATACATATTCACTAAAAACCATATATTATCATAAGTCACTTTAAAGTTTAGGTAGGATTTCATGCAACTCATAAGCCTAAGTCACCTTAAAAGTTGATTCGTTCGAGGAAATATTACACTGCTGCAAATGCCTTAGTATTTATTTGAATAGCTACAAGATTTTTTGTCCTTGACAATGATTTCTTGTGCATTTCACCTACACACCACTGTATATGTTTTTAAACATCCACTATGTTTAAAATGGCATACTCAGAAGCAGACATTAAACGAAAAGGAAATATACATTGTAGATGTATCAACAGAAAAAATTCCAATACATCAAACCAATTTTAGAACACTGACAAAGTAAGAAAAGACTCAGCTGTTAGGCTATCTGACAACACTGAGAGAATATTCCCAAAGTCTCATAGCATCATAATGGCAAATCCCCCCAAAAAAGTAAAGGGCTCTTCCTCTGCTTTATCCCAGTATTTAATATAGATTTACAAATTTTTTTTACAAAAACAGTTATCTCAGTTTCTTAGGTACCTGGTAATATCAAGTTATCATATATATTAGACAGTGCTTTAATACATTTATTATTAAAAACAGTTCACCGTTAATTGCACATTATATGATCGCACTTTATATCCTAGGTGTCATACAAACTAAAACTAAATATCTAATCTAATTGTGGTAAATGTACATTACCTTTGATTCTGGTAAAATAGTTTTATCCTGATATAATCTAGACAATGTACATTGTTCTGTGCTTTTTTGAAAAGAGTATTGAAATGTGGATTTACAGAATCAATCGGATATAAAACTACATACATAAAATAACTTGCGAAACAGTAAGTCCATTGCTCTGCGTGCCATCATAAAAACTATGATAGTATTACAACTAAATAATTCATATTACAGATCATGAATAAATTGTATAAACCAACAGTTGAACAGATACAGACCTATTGAGAGCAGAGTGTGTTTTCTTCTCTCACATAACAGAGAGAAGAAATTGGCACATTTGCCATATTATGATCACTAAAGGCTAAAAATGTTATTAGTATGGACTTCTAAAGATTGCAACAAGATATAAATTGTTGTTAAAGATGTTAAGTCATAAAATCTTCCCCAAAACAAGGAAGGCATTCCCATACATATATACTACACATAGATACAACAAACTAACAGACTGCTTCACATGTATACTCCAGGGATGACATAAAATGTCCCTCAAGACAAGGAAGGCATTCCCATACATATACATACTACACATAGATACAACAAACTAAGAGACTGCTTCACATGTATACTCCAGGGATGACATAAAATGTCCCTCAAGACAAGGAAGGCATTCCCATACATATACATACTACACATAGATACAACAAACTAACAGACTGCTTCACATGTATACTCCAGGGATGACATAAAATGTCCCTCAAGACAAGGAAGGCATTCCCATATATATACATACTACACATAGATACAACAAACTAAGAGACTGCTTCACATGTATACTCCAGGGATGACATAAAATGTCCCTCAAGACAAGGAAGGCATTCCCATATATATACATACTACACTTAGATACAACAAACTAACAGACTGCTTCACATGTATACTCCAGCGATGACATAAAATGTCCCTCAAGACAAGGAAGGCATTCCCATATATATACATACTACACATAGATACAACAAACTAACAGACTGCTTCACATGTATACTCCAGCGATGACATAAAATGTCCCTCATGACAAGGAAGGCATTCCCATATATATACATACTACACATATATGTAGATGCAACAAACTAACAGACTGCTTCACATGTATACTCCAGCGATGACATAAAATGTCCCTCATGACAAGGAAGGCATTCCCATATATATACATACTACACATATATGTAGATACAACAAACTAACAGACTGCTTCACATGTATACTCCAGCGATATTGTTGAGAGAGGAAATGAAAGGAGTACCATTTTTACTGGGTCTGGGGTGCCCCGGAAAGGGGAATGGGAAGAAGTACGGTAGATTGTTCTTACATTTTTATCACCCTTAAATCTGTTTCAAAGCTGATGAGCATGATGATTTGTTAATTTCTTAAGATGATTTATGGAATGACAATGATGAATCAGCGTCCCCTTTCCCTTTGATTGGTATACAATCAGTGATGAAAAAAGTTGACATTTTGCCTGCCTTGATAATTTGATTTTCTTGATCTACGAAAAAAATTTAAAATTTTGAAAGCTTTTACTCAGTTTCAGCTGGATATTCATATCTAAATAATCCCATTTTATTTTATTTTGTAGTCCTAATCTATGCCAGAGATAGAAATGTAAAGGTTCAATCATTCTATCACATGGTCACCATTCACTTGACAAGTTCGAGTCTGGATGGTGCTTGTAATAAACACTGATATGAACACAATCAAGTCAAAGCTTGAGTGATCCATACAAAAGGAATTTACTAACACATGAGGTACTCGAAACTGCAAAACTGTCTAAGAAGAGATGGAAGACATATGGATATCTTTCCTTTTAATTTGAACAATTCACTAAGCCTAACTGTTCTTGGATTTGTAACACCAATGCTTTCCTAATTCAAGAAAATCTGCAGATCTGAGGAACAATCACACCTCTGATACACTCAAATATGGTTAATTTAATATACCCTCGTTCAACTCTGTTATAAAAAAACAAGAAGAAACTTTCAAATAATGTTTGTATGTACACTGTAATTACTTCCATTTTTATCCCTAACCAGACTAATGGAATACAATCAGGAAACCTTAGTCATGAAACAAAAACATATGTACTTAGATAAAATGTCCACAGTTCCCTTAATCATGTTACACATGTAATGACAAAGTAATTTTAACTAAAAAACAAGAGACCACTTCAAACGGTATGGCTGGATTGCAAAAAAAACTCAAAACAAGGTCAAGGTAAAAAATCATGGTATCAACTGAAAGCTCTGGTCATAAAGAACTTATGTGTGAAGTATCAAAGCCCTTCTATTGATTCAAAAAAAAGAGCAAAAATTAAAGCTTTTATAAAGTAGGTCAAAGTCCAAGGTCAAAGTCATTAGGTTAAAATTCATAGCATAAATTGAAAGATCTGGTCATAAGGAACCTATGCATGAAGTATTATGTTTATATTCCCCATAGTTGCTGATATTTTGCTTCAGCCAGTAGCTTAACCATTTTGCTTCAGCCAGACACTTTATCAAAATACTGACACACAGACATCCAGAGGGACGGTTGGACATCGCCAATTTGTAGGTCAGAATTAATTTGCAATCTGGCCAGTAAGTATTGTTCTGGCCAAATTTAAACACAATTTTTGGCTTAAGTAACTGCCAAGAAGTAAAATTATGTCTAACTCCAAGTACACATTCTGCAGGATTTACTGAAAAATTGTACATGAAACAAAACAAAAACATAAAACTCAAAGGCGATGCGCTGAAAAACCATATACTCCTTACCATTAAATACATGTGATCCTCTCAAAACTAGCTAAATCACAATTTGATATGTACATAAAATGCACTCAATTTCTACAAAAAAATTTATATCCATGATATACAAGGTTTGTCATTGAAACAATACATCCTCTATCACTACCAATGCCTATGTCAACTATGGCCAATGTTCAGGTCAAGAAATATGAAAGTCAATGTCATTTACTTAAAGGTGATATTTAAATATATGAGGAATCTGTCTCTTAAAGCTTAACAATACATTCAATGTAAAATTATTAGCAGACAAACAGACATACCAAAAGCAAATATCCTTGAGTTTTAGATTAAGGGCATTAACATTCATATTATCCAAAAAAATGTCAGCAAAAGGCATCTCTATATATATGCTTCTTGTCATTTTGAAGTAGAAAGTGAAAAGCTACCTAAGCCTGCAAACTTTCATCTACAAAGAGATAATATTTATTGATAATGAAGCTTATATATAAGTAAATGTAACAGACTATAAGCATACTGCTCACCTTCCCTGTCTGCTGTAATAAACTGTGGACATGACGATTGACTACTTTGACATCTTCATTGGCTTTTGACCTATAAACATTCTGTAGTTCTATATATCTCTTGGAATCTGCAGTCATATCTGGAATTGTTCCTCTTAAAGGTAATGCTCCTAAATAAAAGTACAGATAAACAATGAATAATAAAGAAGATTAATCCTCCACTGTGGGTTATTACAATACAAATTTAGGAAATGATGCTACGATCATTTTATTGTTGCATGTTCTTTTAATTCACAATTGACCTGCTTTAGGACAAAATGAAATTAAAATTGACCACAGCAGGGAAAGTGCTACATTTCAGTATGCTGGGAAATACACAAGTTCTAAAGTCAGTGTATGAATACTAAGTTGCTTCATCATATTGTATAAATCAAAACAACACACAAAAATGTGTGAAAGTAAAAGTTCTTTTTCCATTCTATTTCATAAATTGACAAAGTTATCACACTTAATGGTGTAAAACATTTTTAAAAACACTTGTTTTGGTGAACAATGAAATGAAACAAGATGTGTTTACTAAACACAAATGCACCCAGTGGCAACAAATTCTAAACAAGACAATCTGACTTCTTAGCAGTATGCAAGAATACTCTGGTAATTAACGTACTATAGTTTGGGTAGAATGTATTTTGAAATATAAATATTAAAATGCCTGATAATCTATACCTTTGCCTTCATTGAGAGTGAATTCTTTGACAGCTCGGAGTAAAATCCAAAATGGCTTACTCTGAAAAACAGAATTCATCTATGAATGAACAATACATGAACAAATTTGTGACTTAAAATCAATAAATACACAAATGATGAACTTGATCATTAGTAGTTTAAAATTCTTATAGAGCATGTATCTGTCAACCAACTGAGCCATATCAGTCCATCCACTTGTTAAGTGAGCCACATCAATCCATCCCCCTGCAAACCGAGCCAAATCAATGCATCCCCTTGCAAACTGAGCCAAATCAATCCATCCCCTTGCAAATCAATCTATCCTCTTGCAAACTGAGCCACATCAATCCATCCCCTTGCAAACAGAGCCATATCAATCCATCCCCTTGCAAACTGAGCCAAATCAATCCATCCCCTTGCAAACTGAGCCAAATCAATCCATCCCCTTGCAAATCAATCTATCGTCTTGCAAATTGAGCCACATAAATCCATCCCCTTGCAAACAGAGCCACATCAATCCATCCTCTTGCAAACTTAGCTACATGAATACATCCCTTTCATGTTCATATTGCCTCAGAGAGTAAAGCTACCTACATCACAAGTCAAGTTTGTACAGCAAGAATCTTCAAATAAATCCTTCACTTCACTCGGAATCTACAACAGAATATAAGCTTCATGCAAAAAAGAATATTAAAATTTCAACATCATGTACAAATGCTTCAAAAGGGGTCATATTAATTTGCATACAATGTGACAGCAATTACATCAGTTTACAGACATCTCCATATAAAAGATAAAATCTGTACTAATTTCATAATTCTACCCAGGTCAATGGAGATATTTATGTCACAAGTCAGACTATGATTTACCCTGGTAGGCACAACTCCTGTGTTAACACTTTTAACTGCTTCATCAAAATTCTCCTCTTCCTCAGGTACACCCTCCTCATTCTTCCGTATTCCTTAAAAGTATGCATTTAAAGTGTCATTTCATCAGTTCAATAAGATGATTTTGTAATTACATTTGTTTGTGAATGGGACTAATACCCTCCACAGCAAAAAATTTGGAATAAAAAACATTCATTATCAATGTAAAAATATTAATAACAGGTCATGGGTCCATAGTTGTAATCTAAAATGAAATCCCTTGTCATAATGTATCTATTTCTGAAATATGAAAGATCTAAATCTTACCATCTTAAAAATAGGTAATATATGAAGGTCAAGGTCACTAGGTCAAAAGTCATCATCTCAAATGAAAACTATGAAGATCATCAAAACCTTAACCCTTGCTATTAAAACGATACAATATTTTAAAGATTAAGAAGTTTTAAAAAAGTTAACATTAAACTGAAATGTTATGGTCACTAGGTCCAAATTCACAGCACTAAACGAAACCTAGTTTTAACAGAATACAATCTCTGACAATAGTTTATGTGAAAAACAAAAATACAAAAAATAGATTTTTCATAGGAAATTAAAATTGGGACAAATGAACTCCACCCGTATAGGAACATACTGTTTTTCAATAACTGCAGCTCTATACATGACTATATATACATTTAGTCTGTGACACTGAATTTCCTTGTTTAAATCCACATTCAAGAATTTTTCACTTAAGTTGTGTCAGCACAATCAGTTTATGAAATAGCCAGGATTTTTTTATTTAATTTTAGCACATGTCTTCATTTTTCCAAGCCTATCATAGACACAAGCTCTAACTTTATTGCCTTGCTATAACTCATACAATCAAAATATCCATGAAACCTCAAAACCCTGTAACTCAGTGAATAAGGTGCTCAGATTGTGACCAAGAGGTTCAAGGTTTGACTACATCCGAGGGCACACTGGTGTTCTGCCTTTGGATGAGACAGTAAAAACTGAGGTTCCATGTCATGGTAGGTATGGCATATAAAAGATCCCTCACTGTCTCAGGTGGGTCAATTTCAAAGGTATAAATTTCTATGCAATGTATTAGGCAGATGCTGTCACCATATATGATATATATCTATGAAATAATCATGGATTGGCATAAAACAATACTGATAATCAATCACAGTATTATCCATTACTATATTCAGATAATTTACATGTAAATTAGATGAGAAATATCCAACAAATGAAATACATAAGAATATTTCCTACCTTCTTTAATGAGTTCTTTTAACTGAGTTTTCTCTTTGTAGTTTTTTGGAGGTTCACCGTTGTGCTGAAATGCATAGATATTTAATACAGTACTTTGTTTTTAACTAGAGCTGCCCTAAGGCCCCCCCCCCAAAGTGGAGACATGCAATAAGTCATCCCTTTATGACAACACATAAGGCATCCATAGAGCAGGTATAAATATCAAAACTGTTACAATACCTCTGAGAAACACATTTGCAAGGGTTTTTAACTTTTGAGATGTATTTTGGAAGCATAGGTCTTATCATTCATGGATTTACTATCATAGAGGTCAAAGTAAAGGTCATAGCAACCTAGTTTTGGTACATGACAAATCGGTGTCCCACAATGTATCCACATCCACATACCAAGTTTGAAAATATATGGTTTAAGGGTGGGGATCTTAACTAATTTTGAGATAACTGAAGATTCCTGAAATGAAGATGATGGAAAATGACCCTAGGAACTCAAAATTTTACAATACAATTTGTTTTGTCATGAGGAATAAGAAAATATGTGGGTTAGGGGTGGGGACCTGACCAGTTTTGAGAAAAATGAAGATTCCTGAAATGGGGTGGGAGGGATGATCTTGGGGATCCCCAACTTATGCTATGCAACTCTTTTGTCATGAGGAATCAGAAAATATATAGTTTAGGGGTGGGGATCTGAACTATTTTTGAGATAAACAAAGTTTTACCATCAAGGTCACAGTGACCTAATTTTGGTACACAACAGATTGCCCTCCCATGATGCATCCAAAGAACAGGTATAATAATCCTAGGTGCTATTTACTAATATAGAGGTCAAAGTCAAGGTCACAGTGACCTAGTTTTGGTACATGACAGATCCCTTTCTCATGATGCATCCACATGTAAGGTTTGATAAACCTAGGTGCTATGGTTCAAAAGTTATGCTCCAGACACGAAGTGGTCCAGGTTTTACTATCAAAGAGGTCCAAAGCCAAGGTCAAAGTCACAATGACTTAGTTTTGGTACATGACACATACCCTTCCCATGATGCATCCACATGTAAGGTTTGATCATCTTTAGTCCTAAGGTACAAAAGTTATGCAGGGGACACAAATCAGGACAGACAGACATATATTCCTATATACCCCCCAAAACTTCATTTGCAGGTAGTATAAAGATACATGTATAACTTTTAGTAACATTTTAACCAATAACTTAACAACATTCTGACTGAAAGTAATAATGTATGTAAAATGATAAAAATTTGACATGAAATTCATAACTATTATATTTCTTTAAATTCAATGAATTCTGAAAGCACTTCATTATATAATTATCCAACATACTACAAAATGTTATTCCTGACATTTATTTCATGGAATTTACCTTATTTAAATTTACCTGATAAATCAACAACTAAAAAAATACAACTGTTTCCCAATATCATTTTACTTACATTCTGTTTCCATATTTGCAGATACTTGTAGAGTATGACTAACCAAGGTGTGTGTGAATGATCCTGAAAAATATACATAATATAACAGCCTTTTTTCTTAATCATATTTCAAACAACTGGACAGTAGCTGATAACTTATCAGTTACATGTTCAACATTATAAATCATTAAAACACTTCTGTAACTGATAAGCTGGTGTTGCCTAGTGGTATCGCGCTGGACTCCTGATTGGGAGGCCGGGGTTCAATTCCCGCTCTGGTCATGCCGGTGTCCCCTCTTTCGGATGAGACAGTAAAAACCGAGGCCCCATGTCGTGGTATGTATGGCACGTTAAAGATCCCTCACTGCTTCAGGTGGGTCAAAATTTGCAAAGGTCAAAATTTGTTTGCCCCACATCGGGCAGATGCCGTCACCATATACATGAAATATTCCTGGTGTGACGTTAAACAAAAATCAATCAATCAATCTGTAACTGATGCCTTATCAGTCACATGTACAACATTATAAACTAGAAAACTGATAAAGTCAGAAGGGCGTTGCAGAATGCCTGTCACCATGATTTTGACCTTAATTTGGTACCAGCAGAAAGGTCTTTTCAAAAAGAACGCAGGTGCCAAATATGAAAACCCTACTTCTAATAATTCAATAGTTATGGTCAATGTTAAACTTAAAGTTTTTCAAATGCAGGTCAAAGATTACCGTCTAGGCCACAGGATAAAAAATTTTGGAACCAATGGAATGGTCTGGTCATGAGGAACACACATGCCAAATATGAAAAACCTATTTCTTAAGGTTCAATAGTTATGGTCAATAATAAAGTTTTTCAAATGCAGGTCAAAGGTCACTGTCAAATTCACATGATAAAAAATTTTGGTACCAACGGAAAAGTCTTGTCATAAGGAACACACATGCCAAATATTAAAGCTCTACCTGTGACAGTGTATTAGATATGGTCAATATTAAAGTTTTTGCTGATGGACAAACAGATGGACAGACAGAGTGATACTATAGGGCATCTGCTTATGAAGTGGGGCCCTAATAATATTAATATAATCTGTGAAACGTTAATTTCAAGGTGCAGACAACCATAAAACCAGGAAAACTGAAGGCAAACGAATACAAAGAAATTCACAGTATACCTTTTTATCCATAATATCTAAATTCATGCTATCACAATGTTGTTTCAGTCCTTCAAATGGTTGGTCCAACCTCAAATCTTCATGCATATTGTCTGGATGTGACTCTGTCACTGGAAATACATGTATTTTCCAAATTCAATCAAGTAAACAAAAGAAATGTACATTTCATGATGTCATTAAATTTTCAAAACTTTTCCATTCTTAATACAATTGATAAAGATAAAAATACATATATATACCTGTGTGTTCTTTGACTACAAGACGGATATATCCAATAAAACCATAGCATCGACATACTAAAAGGGGAACAGACCTTTCCCAAAGAATGGAATCTAACTGCAACAGAGTTCTGAAAAAAATAACAACAATAAAGATAGATTGTTAACAAATGAAGTGTTTGTAACAGGCTAAAAAACCAATTAATACTTTGTTTCCAAAACATAAGTTTTTCGAAAATGAATGAAAGAGGCAGGTTTTGTTCTCTTTTTTTAATAAAGAGAACAAATGATTTATAATAAGAGACATAAGCATACAAATGAAGCGTGCCTTTTTTCATTTTTGTATCATTACATTACTATATCTAGCGTTTTATCTAAAGCAAAATAGCATGGCGCCGCGCCATGCCCTTTTTATGCGGCGCCATGCCCTTTTTCTCAGCGCCATGCCCTTATTTTCCCTAAGTTATTATTTTATGAGACTAAAGAAGATCAATCTCCATTCACGTAATATGAAACCCTCAAAAAGATCGTTATTTACAGGGCCAGTATATTACGAATATCCCTTCGGACATGCCCTTTTAACACGTAATTATCTAAGTCAGCTGTTTGAACCGCTCAATCTCAGCCTTAACCGGTGTACTGCACTGCCTGCCACTTTTCGGGTGTTAATTAGGGGATTTTAATCAATGTTACCTTCTTGAATTTAGATTAGAATACATCCGTACACGAACAGGGTTTGACACGGTTGTCAGAATGCCGAAATAATAACTTTGCAGGCCAAAGTCACATCTGTTTTCGGTCAGATATTAAAGAAAATTCAAGGATGTTTGTCCCTTAAAAGTAATTATTCTAGGATTATACGAAAAGTATAACATTAATTGAAAAGTGACTGTAATTAATATGTCTTCTCTGAACATCTTATTACCGAATTGGTTTACATAGCCGGTCACGATCGCTTAGAAACTTCACTCATACGAACAAAAACTACCCATTCTAAATGCCTTACTTAATATTATTTAACTAATTTTCTCAATTTGACACCAAATATTTAGGATCTACTCTCCACATTTCCTCTGATAATTTTGAACACTGTTGAGTAATTCCGGCGAAGATTATATTTCAGAATATCTTTTATCATTTGATACAACAATATCAAAATAAGTAGCTGCAACAAGAGGAGCAAAAAACTCGCAAAGTGTAGTCATACTATCAGATGTGTCGGGGTTTTTTTACGATCAAAGAACTGAATAGCATAACTGATTATAAAACATGACTTTTTAGTATTTCTAGAATAAATAGAATATTTACTATCTGTAAGTCAATAAATGTGAATGAACATTATAACCGTTATAAATTATTAATATTACTTATGTACTTTGAACTGAAACAATCACTTGGGCCAGCAATTTATTTACAAAGATCGTCATATAAAGCAGTCACAAAAGTAAGTAATAAGGTAAAGGGGACAGATACACTTTATATTTTCCATTAATGCTACCAGCAATTTCTATTAAGATTTTGACTTTGAATAATTCAAACATCAATCACACTTCATACATGTAGCAGACCCAGGAATTTATTTGTGAAGGAAAATTTGGGGGATGGGGGAGGCTGAGAGAACTTTTTGTTTTTTAGTAGCAAATTGTTTTCTTTATTTTCATCAAAATATTGGTCAGGTTAATTTAAAATTTATTTCAACCTAGAAATTACAACTGCACATCAAGGACTTCTAAACTTGTCTATAAGTCCTTCTGCACATGCATACCGTACTTCTAGATCCCACATTACATTTTCTTTAATAACACCATCTTTTCAGCTAAAATAATGGCATGTCATTCAAATATTTAAGTTAATATGTAAAAAATAATGATACATGTAAAGACTGTCTAAGGTACAATTATAAAACTGGCATTATCTCATTTTGCCAATAATAGACAGAAAAAGCAGTGCCGCTCTTGGAGAAGTTTAGATTAATTTACAAGAACATGAAACAGAATAAGTTTACAAACTGGAAATTAATGCAATAGTCAAAAGCATTTAATTATTGAAATAATGTAATTGTAACAGATATTAAGTTATAGTTCCTACAACTGTGAAAAATTTATTTTGAAGACAAGCTGGAAATAAAATTTTCAACAAAAACAATTACATCATATTATCAATATCAAGAGGAATTATATTTTACATATTCAAATATCATCTAAGTTAATAAAACAAAGAAATAATGCACTTTTAAACTAAATTTTAAAATATATTTGGTGACAGAAGTCGCTAAATTATGTGCCCTTTTTACCAAATACCACGTTAAAAAGTGCCCTTTTGATGGAAAAATGTGTGCCCTTTTTGAATCCTAGATTTAACACTAATATCACACTACTTCATTGTGAAATGTCAAATTATGGTGTCAATAACATTTCTAGCATGAAATGCTATATACATGGTGTCTGACAGAGATCAATATCCTACAGAATGGAACCGCTCTCAAAGTAGTACTGATAAATTCAAACTTCGGGTCATGCTACCATCTGACCAGAAATGGACGACCCATATTAAAAATATATATAAGAAAGCTAGTACCATGCCTGGCTTTATTAGATGGAACCTTTGTCAAAGCCCCAAGTCCACTCATAAGTCTGCATATATCTCCTTTGTTCATTTAACTCTAGAGTATGGTGCCACTATATTGGATCTATTTTTCCAGTCTGAGAAAATACAGAGGAAGTCACATAGATTTGTAAGACTAGGTACTCAGATAGTGTTACCAACATGTTAAAGACCTTTGAATTCCCATTATCACAGGAACAGAGGAAAAACATTCATTTGACATTCATATTTAAGATGATTGAAGGGCTGGTATAAATGACACCACTGGATATCTACTTAGTTCCAACCACCAACAGGTGTAGAATTAGAATACAAGATTTCTGACTTTGAGTCAAGTAACATTGTTTACAGTATCAGCAACAGTCAGTGTTTCGCAACACAGCAGTGTAACAGTTGTATCAGGAGACAATCATTTTTGCAAGGCCACTCACAGACTGAAATGAACTGAGTGACCATTAAGTGAAGCAAAAGACTGGAAAACTTTAGATCAAGACTCTACTTTGAGTAAAGGTTTTATGCACACTCTCCTTTCAATTGGTTATATGTCTGAATCAGTTCTTTTTCAAAATATTCACACAGACAGATTTACAGTGCAAAGCACTAGGTGCATAATGATCCCTGGTTGCCTCTTCCCTAGTTTTTAAATAGGAAAATATAGATGCTCATTCCCTTTACTTAAAACTGTAACCAATTTATGTGAAAAGATGATTTCTTCAAAAGTTTATTCTGAAGCAATAAATATCAATTCAATCAATTTATTTCTTATGGCATAACTTTACAAAAGGAATCCATATTGGACCTGCTGAAGCTTGCTGTGAAACCCACCTTACTACTCCCATCTTTCAAGCTTTCCACTAGTCTACCCACGGAGCACATTTTATTATACTAACATATGACTGGCTAAGGTACATTGTAATATGATCGTTACAATCTGTACTGACAATACTGCTCTTTTCACAGCCACAAGATCTATTGCACACTTTATTGACAGTCACATCAAGACTGAATACAGCAAAAAACGAAAAAAAGGGGTAAATTTGGAAAATACATATGTAAAAATCTGTAGTGCAACAATAAAATCAGTGATGCAGCCAGCCTGAGAAACGGGTCTCTTTTGAGCCTTATTCAAAATAATTTTTCATTAGAAAGTTGCAAACTTCTATGACACATTTTCTTGAATTTATTGTTATCAATAAAATAAAACACTACAATTAGGTATAATCAAAGTTTCATGACAAACCTTTCACTTAAATTTGTTGCTATAACAAGGCTAAAATTACTGAAGAAGTCTGGATTGGATTTCATCAAGTTCTCTGGAAACTACAAAAATAATCAAAATATAAATAACATATGGAAGATATGGAAATATGTATATATACATCCTCAAGGAAGAAAGAAGGAATTTTCATATTATCAGGTTAAATAAATCATAAAACATGATGAAAATCAAATACTGTGCATGTACATATATTTCTTTTAACAGTCAATTTCAACATGAAATATTTGAAATAGATGTTTGCAATGATATATTAGCAGACATAATTAGAGCAACATTTGTCTGTAATTTTTCACAATTCAAGGGTTTCTGACCATGATAAGATTATTTCTTTACATGTTTCTTGCAAGTGCCACAGAGTAATTATTACCCAGGCACAGCATCTGAAACTAGACTCCTCCTTAACACAACATATAGATGCATCATTCGTGTAAGTTTAAACATCCTATGCCTCATATTAAAGAAATGAAACTTCATTACATTACAGACCCCGACATGGATGCTGACATGGAAGCTGACAATGCGAAACCATAAGCTCCTGGTGCCATATGTACAAAGATTCGTAGATTTACCAGCACTCATAGAGTTTATGAGTAACTTACGAAAAATGTTACGAATTCGTAAATCATATGTACAAAACAACTCGTAGATGAGTTACGAACTCTTCACTTTACGAGTACTCTTACGCATGCGTTGTACATATATTTCACAGAAACAAATGACGCTTCAGAGAGGTAACTCTAGTGTATCTATATATAGATACATGTACACAGATTTCATTACAGATACGGCGAAAGTTAAACACGTATGCAATTCTTGCAAAATCTGTCGATCATCTGGTCTTTGAAACTGCATTCGTTCGTCATGCCGTGTAATTGAATATTCGTTTATTTGAATAATAAAGTCCTGACAAATAGCTTATTCAATTAAGCGGCTTGCACTGTATTTCAGAAGCCCAATTCATCAACAGGTGTAAATGTTTAGCTTACTAATTGGTATGCCAATCCCGGGCAATGGTGCAAGTCTACTTACATACATTCTTGTATGAAATGCGGGTTTTGTAAGCGTGTACATACGTAAGGATCCGACTAGCGAGTTGACTAACTTTTCGCAGCACAAAATCAAATGCATGCTTCAAATTAAAATCAAAGTGTACTTCTTACAGATGTATATAACTTTCTCAATTTATGTCTGTGCATCTACAAACGATGTGCTTGTAAACATGTAGGCCTAGTGATGTCATTGAATCGTAAGCAATACTTCGAAATACGTCATCAAAAGAAAGCGATAAAACTATCCCGATAAGCACATATGCCGCCACATACATATACATCTATAAAGTCAAGCGGATCACGTATAAAGACGAAATAGACAAAAGAGAACCCTCCCTCTCCTCTCTGTCAATCTAGTACATGTATAGTATAATAATATACATGTGAAACATCCTCCTCACGCAAATACCCCCCCCTTTCCTTGCTGAAAAATATTTAAAAAATAAAAGTAAAACAGAATAATAAATATCAAATTAGAGAGATCTCCATATTACATTTCTAGTAGGTTATTTGATTTTTTGCGTGTTACATGTATATAAAATCTAGGACTATGAATTTTCTTTTGAAAATATTTTTATAATAAATCTATCTAATAAAGCTTTTAAAATTTCTTCCGAGGAAGTCGAAATTCTTATTCATAACAATCAAAAGTAAACTAAATGATTAACAACAATTTTCAAACACATTGATAGCAGAGAGGAAGCAAAAAGAGTGGTTTGTCATTACGGAAAAGTATGTATCACTAAATCACTACTGTACTCGTGCGCCATAATTTTAGATAAGAATGACTTACGAGTGCTACTATAGCACTCGTAGATTTACGAGTAGAATCACTTGTAAGTTACGTTTACGTAAGTACTTTGTACATATGACATCACTCATAAATTTACGCTACGAGTGACTTACAAGTACTTGTAGGGTTTACGAAGTTTTGTACATATGGGCCTTGCTCATTTCATGAGGTGAGTAATATATGTGATAATATGACAATATGACTTATAAATATTAAAAGGTTTTACAAACATTTTTAGACACTAACTATAAAAACAAAAGGCAACAACTCTGTATACAGTCTCATTTATTTTATTTGTGCCAACTTTCATTTCCTATGTTCATTCAACTGCTTGCTTCAAATTCACAAACAAATGGTTCAAACACCATGTAAGGTAGTAAACTTTCATTAAGAACTGCAACAGTTTCCAACACTGCTCCTTTGTCAATATATTCTACAACAATACATTTTTGATGAATTTATCCCTTGCATTTATAGTCATTATTATCATTTATAGCCATTATTATCATTTATAGCCATTATTATCATTTTATACCTTTATAGGCATTGTCATGTCTTACCATTTCATACACATGGTGATCATGAAGTCTTGCAATTGTCACCTTATATCTCAGTCTATCTTATTTGACTTTATATTTACTTATGAATATGCTCAGGGTGCAGTATAGAAATGGTGTCTTATGCATGAATATTTTCCAGGGAAAATTATTTTAAGTTCTGGTATATGCGAGTTATCCGTCATTAAAATCCCTTGGAGCAGTTGGAAAGCTATATACAGTAGATTATACAATTCAGAAAATGATTTGGCTGAATTGGAAATATTTACTCAACTGGAAATTTAGAAAGGGGTTTTGATGACTGAGTAGAGTATGGACATTGCTTACTGCAGCCTGACACCTGTGCTAAATCTCTGGTTTGATACTAGGTTGGGGCAAGTGGGAAGGAGTCCAGTGTAATGTAGTTGGCTTTCTCTACACAAGCCGAGCCTTCAATAGTAAAAATCATTATGACAGAGTCATGAGTCATGGTTTCAAGTGTAAAAGGCAGAGTGAAAAATTGTGGATGGATTCATATCTCAAATCCAAAACCATCCACTTTCAGGAAGGATGCATTCACCATTGAGCTATCCAGTCCAATGTCCTTCACACTTTCTCCTGCAAAATGTTTCCATACCTAAATACCTTAAACAAAAATAAAGTCAGATTCCCCTTCATATGAAGGTAAGTGTCATGGCACCACATCTGTAATAGGTAGAGTGAAAAACTGAGGCTGAAAATGGGAATAAAACCCAAACCTTCTGCATTCAAAGCAGACACCATAAAGCTATCCATGCCAAGTACCTAAGAATACACATCTTTATGTAACATTTGTGACCGACATGCTTCTACATACCTCATCCACATAGTCCCCACTGACATCTTCATTTAACTCACTCAACAAATCAGTGCAACATTTAGCCCGTGACTGAAAGGAAAGTTCTCAGGACTTTATTTAACTGAAAATATGCAGACTGATGTGTGAAAACTTAATAACATACACAACTTTATCACTTAGTTCTAGATTACTTCAAAACTACAGCAATAGGACAATAATATCTATGCTATTGAAAACTTCAAATCTCCCTGTTGGTTTTATATCATTACTGTAATTTAATTAGTAACTATTGATCTAATTGTTATATACCCCGATTTTAAGCCCCTCCACCTATACACCACATCAATTTGTAGTCTGTAAATTACAGTACTATTTCCTTCAGGATATTAGTATAGTTTAATGTCTTCAAACACTTGTAAACATACCTTTCCTATGCAATCACTGGTCAAGAAAAAACTGAAAAAAAAAATATGTTTATTAAAAGACCATGAACTCCTAAGATCAACATCATATGGTCAAAAGTTTTGTACAGACAGAAATGTCTTGTCACAAGAAATACACACATGAAATATGAAAGCCCTATCATTTACTATTCAAAAAATGATATAAGCAAAATGTTTAAATTTTTCTGCCACTGCCAACTCTCGTCTCAAACATTACAAGAGAAATCTGCTTTCTTAACCAAATTATTATTACAAGGTTAAAGTTCAAAATCAATATCACTATGTCAAATGACTTGGTATCAAAATGTAGAACTTGTTATGGTGAATGTATGAAATATAAAAGCATAATCCCTTATACCGTAAGAAAAATCTGCTTACAGAACAGTTCAAGGTCAAGGTCACTAGGTCAAATGTTTTGGTATCAAAATGTATAAATTGTTATGGTGAAAGTGTGTGTAAAATATGAAAGCCCTATTCCTCATACTGTAAGAGAAATCTGTTTTCAGAACTTCTTAACCAGATGGACAGGCTGATTCCTATATACCCCCTTCAAAAAAAACTTCATTTGCAGTGGGTATTAAAATGTTATTTATGGAACAAGTCATTTTTAAATCTTAGAAGCGGTCCTCCTAAATGAAGAACTCTAAAGAACACTGAAGAACTCTCTGGTTAATTTCGATATGGATGGGTAAAATGGAAAAATAAATTGATATTTAGGTGTATTATGATCATACAAACTTAAATATATAAGGTTTGTTGGGGTTTAGATGAAAGGAAAGTGTCTTAATTGTGAATTGAATATGGCTGGGTTTACGAAGCGCGTTGTGCGTAAAACGCCATATGAGAAAGTTATTGCGATCGCTGATGACTTTTTGTTGATGTGTTTTGAATGTTGATTATTATTGATTATATATTAATTATTCATCCTTTATTTATTAGCGGAGCAGAATGGAAAAAGCATAAA
This sequence comes from Pteria penguin, assembly GCA_035048485.1. Lineage (NCBI taxonomy): Eukaryota > Metazoa > Mollusca > Bivalvia > Pterioida > Pteriidae > Pteria > Pteria penguin. Next base: position 57,687,731 of record CM068582.1, on the reverse strand, counting down.
AGGCACTGTTTTAAAAGCAACAAAGAATGGATGCATTTTTTTCATGGACATTATCTTTTAGTTTTAGATCTACAACTTTTTAAAGTTATGTTTTCCTTATTATTTCCCTGAAATACTATTCACATTGAAATAAAATCATATATATATATATTACTTGCCTCCTCTTTTCTAAGTGATAATGTATGACCTTACAAGTACAACATGTAATTGATACAATTTATTTCCAAAGGTTTTAAAAACATATTTAATATATGGTAAGGTTTGTGTTGCTTTAAATGTATGATGAATACATGAATAAATTTATTATTTGAATAAAAAATTTATTCATGTATTGTAGTATCTGAACAAAAATACTACAATAAATGAGGGGTGGACAGGGGGTACCCCTCTTCCGCCCGCCCCTACCTCCCCCTCCCGTAGTATCCGGTGCGATATTTGTTCGTTTTTATAAGTATGAGACCCTCCCCCACTGTATAATTTTCTTCCCCTCCCATTCCGTCTCTCATCCCACTTCTCCGCGTCTCGCCTCTCCTCTCCAGCCCCTTAACCCCATCCCTTTCTGTCTTATCCTGTCCACCCCCACCCCACTTACATGAAAAAGAGTATAATTTTACAGGTCGCAAGTTAACAAATGAATGAAATAAGAAAGAAAAAATTAGCTTCATTTCTTTCACCATTTTTTCAATAAACTTACAAAGTAAATAAAATATTCATAAAAAGCTTTAAAAATTAGTGAATATCATCAGAATAAAATTATTAAGATAGATATATTGATGAGGGGTGGACAGGGGGGAACCCCTCTCCCCCTCCTTGCCTCCCACCCCCTGTCCCTCATCTCCCCCCTCCCGTTGTATCTGTTGCGAATTTTTTTTTCAGGATTTTTTCAAGAAATAAAATACTCTCCCCTACTTTATATTTTTCCTCCTCCCTGCCCCCTTGCCTCCCCTCTTCCGCCCATCACCTCCCTCCACCCAACCCCTTACCATCCCCTTCCACCTCCCTCTTACCCTGTCCCCCCCCTCTCCCCCATTGATAGCTTAATGAATAAATATGCCAATTATTATGTTTAAGTAAGAACAATTACAAGTATTTCCAATATGGTACATGTTGCGTAGCTAGCACATAAATAATTAATTTTTCAAATATAAAAAACTACTTTCTAACACTAAACCCTTACAAACTATACATTTTTATAATTGTATGATCCCCCTCTGTCAAAATATCAAATTATAATTGTAAACTTCACCACACATATCGAAATAAAACCTATATTTCTTTTGTTAACAGTATATCTAGTTTCTAGTTCTACATTTAAGTGGACTTGCTTTAAATAAATAAATAAATAAATAAATAAATAAATATACAAAAAATAAAAAAAAAAACCAAAAAAAAACAATTCGATTATCATTCAAAAACCGATTGCAACGTCCAACTTTAAATAACTTTCCAATACACATGTATGGCGTTTTACGCGCAACGCAATTCGTAAACCCAGCCATATTCAATTCACAATTATGACACTTTCCTCTCATCTAAACCCCAACAAACCTTATATATTCATGTTTGTATGATTATAATACACCTAAATATCATTTTATTTTTCCATTTTACCCATCCATATCGAAATTAACCTTAGAGTTCTTTAGTGTTCTTTAGTGTTCTTTAGAGTTCTTCATTTAGGAGGACCCTCTTAGAAGTATCATGATAAAAAAATCTACCTTAATTTGTTCATCTCTGATTTATTTATAATTTACAGATGTAGTATAGCTCAAGATTCTCTTCCCCTAAATCCACTCTTGATATCAACGCTTGGCATTGTATAGGTTTTGGTCTTCAATGCCTGCACAGTAAACTTGTGACTGATGATCATTTATATCACCAATTATAACAAAATGATGAACAACGTTTCTTATGAAAACAGTTAAAAGTAGAAATTCTATAAAGTTTTCAAATAACAAGACTACCCATGAAAATTCCAGATCTTATTAGAAAACAACTGACATGATTGAGTAGATAAATGATACTTTCAATGAACTAAAGATTGCAAGTTCAATTTGTAAACATCTTTATTTTGTTAGAACTTATACTCTCCTTCAGTTGCATAATTACCATGATTTTAAGAATGAAAACCCACATATTTCCTATAGAAATAAGTATTGGAAGGAAAGAATCTCAGACTAGATTTGGTAAAGAAAGGAAAAGATAAAAGCATCTGATTTAGCCATATGACAGAAGTCATCATGGAAAGGTACTGTTTAATGTAATAATTTGAAGAAAAAAAAGCCATGTAAGAATATGACTAACATCACAAAAGTTTCAATTAATACAGATGTAATACTGACTTAGGACTGTGTGATAAAACCTGTTTACAGGCCCACATTAAGAATAACTACAATGAAAATATCTCACCTTTTTGTTCTTATATAACAAACCTAAATTTTCCTAGTTTGAGGTGATCACAATAAAATGATATTTTTTACTGCAAATGATTGTATGTCTAGCATAGAATGAAATGTAATATTAATCATTAATTGGTAAAAGGTCTATTTAATGCTGACATTCACTTTGAACGCTACCTATAATTACTTACTTGTTACCAACATCCTCTCCTTGAACCTTTGTGCCATCTACAATAGTGAATGATCCAATACCTGAAAACAATAATATCACTGTTAGTGAGCCTGTCAAGGATAAATAACTAGCACTGTCCTAATCAAACAAATAACCCTGCGGCTGCAAATCTCAATAACAAAATTTGACTCATGGACAAATGGTGATTATGGGAGATGGTCATGACACACAGTCACCCTTGTGTCAACACCTAGAAATGCAGGTCAAAATTCACAGTCAAGGTCACAGGGTATGTATATTCAATCTGTGTAAATGGAATTCAGTTATGGTCCAAAAACTGTTTTTAGTTATTATGCTCTGTGACCTTCGACTTTTTTCTTTTGACTTCCAAATCAATATGGCACATCTCTGATTCAAGGTGAGTCTGTGTACAAATTTCATGTCAATAGGTGTGAAGGGAATTCAGCTATGGCCTGGAAACCATTTTCAGTTAGACCTCCAAATCAATCAGGCACATCCTTGATTCATAAAGAGTTTTAACATGGATTGATGTAAATGGAACTCAGTCATGGTTCAGAAAGCATTTTTAGTTATCTATATTGTGCGACCTTGACCTTTGACTTCCAAATCAATAGGGCAACATCCCTGAATGACAGAAAATCTGTGCATGACGTTTAATATCTATAGGTATGAATGGAACTAGTTATGGTCTGGAATCCATTTTCATTTTTCCGTACTCTGTGATCTTGGCCTTTGACACCAAAATTGATAGGGCACAACCTGGACTAGAGGTGAGACTGTATTAGAAGTTTCACTGGGGTAGGTATTAAGAAAATTCAGTTACGGTCCATAAAACATTTTCAATTCTCCATGTTTTGTGACTGTGACCTTTAACCTCTTGAACTCAAAATCAAAAGGGTACATCCTATAAGTTATGTGTATAAGTCTGTGTATGTGGTTTCTTTTCAATATGTGTAAAGGGAATTATGGTCTGGAAACCTTTAACATGGACAGAGGACAGACCAACAAACAGAGTGATTCCTACAAACCCCTTAAACTTTGTCTGTGGGGCTATAAGAAGCTAAGAGAATAGTATTTTACAATTGTTATTGACATTGGTTGAATGCAAAAGTGACTTAGATTTTAAATCTCTATCTCAGACTGTAGATGGTAAAATTAAAACATTACTTCATGTTTTGCATTCATCTTCATTACTCAGTCAAATTAAAATAAAACAGCCAAAAGCTGCAGAAAATATAGTTGTACCTTTTTGCTTTCAACCCCTATTACAATTAATTTGTAAGCTCCGTAAAGTATTGCTACACAAGTAAAGAAGATTGTTGACTTATTTTACCAGGTAAAATGATATTTTTTAGTATTTCAGTTCCAGTTGCTGTAGCATTAATAAGACAAACTCTAGCCTGTTCCAATGCAGTCTGACCATGATCTCCCCAAAGTCTGAAAAAAAGACATATTGTATTTACTAGAGTGTATTGTACACTTTTCTTCAATATTTCTAACAAAAGAAAGGTTAACAAATCATATGGGTACATGTAGAAGGGAAATCCCAAAGTGACATTTGTATGACATAATCATTTAGTGTGTATTTGTTGTTATACAATTTGTCTGGTATGTGTGATGTATAAACTTCACTTTGATTGGTACCAGATTAAAGGCGGAAACAGTGACAATCACCATGAGACTTGTGAATGAGTAACAAGTAACATGTTACCAAGGATAGACTTCTGCCATGCTTAGGGACCACTGAACCAACCATGGAATGTATGGGAGGAGAAGCTGATAAAGACATCAGCTTTCTTGGAATACCTCAGCCAGCTTTTTGTGTCATCATGATCTACACCTAGTGACCAGTGAACATCATTAATTTTAAAAATGTAGTCATTAGTGCTTTGCAAACATTATTCATTGAACATTGTAGGTGCTATATCATATGCTCTATAATGAATTTGGACTTTTAGTGATGTATTCTATATCAATGTGATATTGCTTTAATATATGATTAAATATGTTGTTTCTGCATCAAAGAGAAAACAGAAGACATCTGACAAAGCTGTATGACACAAATCACCAAGGATCTGCACTCAAACATGATAATAGTAAAATATACAAAGAAAAACAAAAATATTCGATTGTGCTGAGGTTACGATACAGACTAAGGCATGTTTGTAAAACATATGCCCTTGCATGGGCTTAATTCATAGCAGTAACAAACTATCTTGAATTAAAAGATTCAATGGCCATAACTCCTGTAGATATTACTAGTGGCTGTGTGAGCACTACCCGATCGCCAATTCGCCAAATACAAATTCAAAACTGAAATGGCTAAACATTTTTAATACATGAGTATCAAGTTGATGAATACATTTCACAAGTTAAAAATGTCTGGTTTTTTCAATTTTTTTCCTCTTTATATTGTTAGCATAAATCATGGTAATCACAACACTGTAATTCAGTTACTATTGATATCAACTTTATAAAACTTCAAAATGATCGCGATGTAAACCATCCCTAAACATTCTGAACAGTGAACATGACTAAACAAAGTTCCTTGACATCATTTCAAGCGTTTATACAATCGCCGAGCAGAACCCCCGACACAGAGTTCAGGTATCGATATTTGTTGATACACATCCTACTACCTCATTATGAGGTAATAAGATGCGTGTCAACAAACATCGATACCTGAACTCTGTGAAAACACATGAACGAGATGAACCACCGATTAAGAAAAAGAAAAATACCAACACACGTAATAAGTCAACTTGGTTTACAGAGTCTGGATAGTTAATAGAAAATAAATGATGAATTTCATTGCCAGTTTGTGTTATCATTTTATTCACTTATTTTTTCAATATTAAATTTTCTAAATTTCTAAGCTGTTTTGTCTTTGTATACATGTACATGGCTAATGACTAACACATTTGGCTAATTAATTTGTGCTTGCATTAGCCAAATGGCTATTGAGCAATTTATGCTACAGCTAGTACAGGTTGGTGTAGTATTGCCTTTTGACATATTGGACCTAAAATCTATAGGCATCTTCCCTTTTAATAAGATTTTGAACAACCTCTGTTGAAAGGGACTTGACCTGTCTAATATAAGAAATATGATCAAATTCTGATAAACATTTAATAATATATGACAGTATATGAGAATCACCTGGAAACCAATAATTCCAGCCTTTTCCACCAGCTGTGATCTTGACCTTTGACCTTATGACCCCCAAAATCAATAGGGTTCTTCCCCTATTGATAAGTAAGCATATATCCATATTTGGCTTGAATATGATCAAAGGTACATGAGTAATCATCCAAATACCAATAATAACAAACAATTTTCATCAGCTGTGACCTTTGACCTTTTGATCCCAAAATCAATAGGGCTCTTCCTCTCTTGATAAGTAAGCATATATCTAAATTCTGTTTGAATACAATGAAAGGTACTTGAGTGATCATCCAAAAAACAATAATTACAGGCTATTTTCATCAGCTGTGACCTTTGACCTTTTGACCCCAAAAGCCAGATCTTTATCCATAATGGGACAAATAGAGAAGAGAAATACTCAAATATAATACGCCAGATCTTTATCCGTAATGGGACAAATAGAGAAGAGAAATACTCAAATATAATATGCACCCCAATATAATACACACCTTAACAATGACCTCCAAAATCATCTCCAAAAGCATCTAACTTGGTGTATAATACGTAGGGATTAAATCCACAAAATAATGTCAATTTCGTAATGAAAAAGCAAGACCGCGAGACGCAATCGATATTGCTTAGCACATGTATATGATTTTGTTTTGATGTTTAGTGATTCTTTTTTGTGTACCTCCTCAATTAAACTGTCATTTCATCGTTGATGCTGTCAATTGAATTTGCTTTGCCATTTTTCTATCACAATAAGATTGCGTTACATATATTATCATCAAAAGCGTCACGAAAAGACCAGTCTTTATTTATCGTGTGATATCAACACTCTTCTCTCATTCACTTCATTTATGATCAAACTCGCATAGACTTCAAATTTCTTAACTATTGCGGCCATACTAGTAGTTAAACCCTCGTCCCAAACGACCGCTTCATTTTTTCTCATAAGAACGAACGTGCGTGTCCACCTAAATTACGCATGACATAATAAAGAAAGAATGAATGAATCGATTGTTATAAACAGACATAGTCCAATTTAAATACAATTCTAAAATAACATTTTTATGATAGTAAGCCACAATGCCGATGCTCATGACGTTAAGGTCAAGTAATTTCACTTTCTGCGTAACTATCAATTAACCAATTAAGGATAGATCACTATATCACCTGTACACTTTGCTAATCAGAAATCATTGAAAAGTGCAAATCTATTCTTTTTGAATAGGACTCTGTAGACATTACTCCTCTTATCGCTTTGGTTGTTTACTACGGGAAGCAGACAGTATACAGACAACAGACATATCTCACACCTCGTAGGTTTGATTGACGACTTTAGGTTCTTTAACAGTAACACCATGTAAGTGATTGTATATCTCTAAATGAAAACAACTGGTATCATTATTAAGCTATTATGTCTAATCTGATAGCCCGCTTTATCTGATATTTTATTTACGCACACATACTATCAGATGCTATTATGTCTAACCTGATATTTTATTCACGGAAACAGACTATCAGATTAAACGGAATCCAGTGTATTGAAAATCAAAGTCAAATCTCCAAATTCCAAGATTTGTAGTATTTTAATTCTTTTAATCTATTTGGTTGTCTTACTTAAATGCATCACTTTTGATTTGGACGACGGTTTGATATTTGTACATGTAGGAAGAAAAAGGGTGAAAATAACATTTTTTGGTGCTAACATGACTTGAAGGTTGGTAGATACGTATGAAATACAGTTGTGCAAGTTGAATTATTGTAAAAATTGCATGACAATCAACTGTAAATTCACTTTGTTCAAATTGACTGCAATCGATATGGAATGAGCCTAACTGATTCCATCTCTGTTTAAGTGACAATACACATACAGGAGCAAACAGAGACGGAAATATTCACTCTAAATCGTCTTGGCCACTTCATCTACAGCCCATTTTTTATTGTGCCCAGAACACCTAGTGGATGGAAAGCTCTGTGGATGGATCATCTTGTTAATGACTGATATCTCTAATTAGGCTAAATCTAATTATTTATGTCCCGTTTCCAACATTTTCTTTAAACATTTGAGGCAGTGCTCCAAGTTGCGACCAAAACGGTCGCATTTACGTCCAAAAATTTGATTTTGCAACCAGAAATTAAAAGTAACCCGCATTTTCGCGACCGACTATTTTTTTCGAATGGGATTGAAGTTTAAGATATTTTTTTTTAAGTTCTCGGTCCATTAGATGTTTGAAAATACACACTTTAATTGGTTAAATCAATCGTCACTGAAATTATGTATTATTGATTACACTAGTAACATAATGGCAGAAAAAACGAAAGATGGGGTTAATGCAGTTTGGGTTTACGAAAAAAGGAAAGAATAATGAGGATGAAGAACACATTTGAAAGCACCGAAAACGATAACGAAGAACACCAAAATACAAGTAAGGTGGAAACAGTTGTAAACAAAGAAAGGTCTCCAGTTTTAAAATGGCTAAAAGAATTTTTGTGGCTGAGCTACAGAAACGGGAAAATGTTTTGCAAAATTTGCGAAGCTAATCCATCTGCATCTTCAGTTAATATGTCTAAAAAAAAACCATGTGTTGAAAGATGGTTCTCTCAGAAACTTGCCACTAAATATGCAGGATGGCCTAATGACAAGAGTGATTAGAAAATGGGCTACCCCCATATTCTCTAACAAATGATTTAATAATAAATAAGTACATGTAAATACACAAAGTCACAAGTCTTTATTTTTTGTATCATAATATACCTTTGTTAACAATGTTTACTCTACCATGGCGAGTGAACTATTTCTTGGTGGCAATCTAAAATTCTGACATGGCGACCAAAAAAAATTGTTGGTCGCCATGTAGCGACCTGATAATAAGTGAGACTTGGAGCACTGATTTGCGGGGAAAATTATAGTTTATTCCCCTATATTCATGATAAATTTTTGTACTTAAATGAATTCGCTATTTCAAAAGTAGAAAAATTCTCTCTATGGAGTCTGGAGCCCTACAGGGGTCTACAGTATCATTCGCTGCATGCTGCATGCTGCATGCTGCACCGTGCTGAATTACATCATACTGGTGCTGTAGCAGTTTCCGGACGTTTTGGGGGGTTTTTGGTCGATAACTATTTTTTTACACTACGAAAATATTTGATAATTGGCAAAAATAATGATTGACTATAAAGATAATTAAAAATGTAAAAAGAATTCAACATTTAAGTGTCTTTTTGTCCAAATGAGCCCCTTTTCCACACGAGGTTTCAATATCACTTTTCTTTGTTTACTGTAGCAGTTTCCGGTCTTGACGTTTAATGCAGTATTGGGGCTCAGTATGGGATGTTAACATCATCGTTAAATAGACATACATTAATAAAGGATAAATAGTAAATCAACAGTCACAGGAATTTTAATAAATGTTACACAGACTTGCCAAATAATGAGATTTGCTTTCCGGTAGGCTGACATCGCTTCCCCAACACGAGAAATAACAACAACACAATACAGACACAGAAAGTAAGGTGGAAATTATATTTATTTCTTCAAAACCGAGCTAAACTTTTGCATACGATTATGAATATGAACAATTTTGGTGATATGGTGAACAATAGGCAAATATACTTGTTGGAAGTATCTCAAATAACGAGACGACCGGAAACTGCTTTAGTCCGGAAACTGCTACAGCACCAGTACATGTATTTCATCTAGGAGTTATGGAACAGAGGTCAGAGGAAATTATGAAAAAACAATTGGTTCTGATTTAAGAATCGAGTATAAAAGAATGTATAACAAAATTGTTAACATTGATATATATGGCAATTGAGCAAAATCACCTTAGCTGTCTATCGTATTTGTTATTTTTATCGAGTTTTCCTTTCCCGGTGGATGACATTTTCTGTAGTAAAGTGCAAAACCTATAATGTACTGCAATATATCAAACAATAATTCGGATATGCGGTAGAGATATGTAGGAATGTGTGTATGTTTCTGCTGTTGGTAACAGTAAAATGACGGAGCGAGTGCTGTCCTTTATTCTCTTGGAAAAAGGAAGAAGAAAAACGCAATGAAAAAAAAAATACAGCCCAATAGACCTTGGGCATAGACTACTCCCCCCTCCCCGGTGTGTATGATTCACGCTACATCGAACAAGTGCAGGAAGACGTCTCGACCTACAGATGTTATTATGGATCTTTGCAACTCCTCAGATGATACAATGGAGGCAACATCTACAGAGAAGCTACAGATGGCAATGCCAAGTCTCAACACTGGAAAATCTCCCGACATATAATGTGGAGTTACTAGCTACAATATCATACACGCAAACACTGTAATTTGGAGGCTCTCTGTGACATATTCAGTGTTATATTCAAAGTACAGACTGTGTCATAATGATACCGTCTGAAACTTGGAACACTTACTCCAGTAAAAGGCAAGAAACTGAAAGCCACTGACCGGTACAGAGGCATCACTGTGCTACCACTACCAGTTATCGTCGATACCCCATCCCTCCAAACACTGGAATTTATTCAACGCATTCATCTCCCACAAAGAAACCAACAACGAGGCTTCTATATACCTGCAAAATGTAACCCCTCTTTCATGAAAAGGGGGAGAAAATGTGCCATACATGGCCTTCTTGGATGCAAACACCGACTGTGGTGATGTGGCCAATCATAATAGCCTGTCCATAAAAATGATCAATTTTGATGCTTCCGTGTATGGTAAATCTGCCCAAAATACATTGTACATGTACATATTTTCATGCGAAAAATTTCGGGGGTGGGGTGGGTGGGGCATATAGTCGCTGTCCTGTCCGTGTCTGTACGACTGTCTGTCCGTCCGAGCTCATAACTCCTATACCTATCGTCAGAATGGGATCACACTTCACCAAAATGTTGTATCAAGGTTATGCTAGGGCTTTTGGACAAAGGTCATTTCTGAAAGGTCAAGGTCATGATAAAAAGTTTTATTTCATAATTAATCAAGGTAAAACTTACTCATTTTAGTTTAAGATACCGTGATCGCTTTTTGTTTTACAGTTTACTCAATTAGATAACCATGTGATACATTAAGATTTCAAATCTTCATCAATTAATACAATGATTTCCTATATATTCAGTCATTCATTTCCTTCATTATTGCTGTGCTTCTCGGAGCATCCATCAGTTCTACTGATTTTTGTATATGAATTGAGTCATCAGTTTACTGCATTATAAGTATAACTGCCGTTCGGGAAGCATTCCTCAGTTTTCCTGATACTCTTGTTAGTTGTTCAGTTATTATCCAGGTTTTGCTGCATGGACTCCTCCTTGGTCAAAAAAATTAAATAAATAAATGAAATAAGCCATACACATATACACTCACACAAAAAGAGTTACAAAAACCATATTTTATGCTGTAGTTTAAAATTTTTATTGATGTACATGAGCATATCAAGAACTTTGAGGACGACCACTTGATTCTAAAAGGGGGGGGGGGGGGGCTGACAGATTATTTACTTTCAGATCTTTAAATAATGAGTAGTGTACTGCGTCCCGATAGAGCATTTTGCACTTATTTGTCCTCTTGAGTGTAATGAGTTGACCTAAACGTACTACGTTAAAGGTGAACTCATAGGTTAATTCCCTAGTGACTTTGGCCTTGCACCGAATGTCCCGAACGAACCCAACGCACCGAATAGTACAGCCTTGAGTTTACTTTTCTAAAGATATGGTTGGCCATTAAGAGGGTCATTGTTTTGTGAGCCTAACTGCCCCTTACAAACACAAGGGACAGTGGCGAAGTGTTTTGTACTAAGTGACCAATCCGACAGCATGGTGTTCTGGTGGGTGGTCGGTCTTCCTGCCTCTCTTCTGGCTCCCTCTTGATGCGATGTTCCTCGTTCTCTTCTTCTCACTCCGTCTCTTTTATGATCACTGCGCCAATGGCTCGTGTACGGTAAAACCAGCTTCCTCTTCCAATCTATCATAATCTTGATTGGACGTCCAAGGAAACACTCTGTTCTTGTTCTCAAGAAGGTTTTGTTTTTAAAAGGGTGAGTATTTTTTTTTTAATAAGGGGGTGTTAACCACGACGTCCGCGTTCTCGAGACTAAATAAATTTCAGAATACCGGTACTTTCGCACTTTACCCGAATTTTCGACATTGAAAAATACTTCGATCAAGATTATGATAGATTGGGAGTGTTCAACAGAAGAGCTTAAACCTGTATTAACGATAACGATAAACCCCGAGTTTTACACCAAGTGTCATTGCCAGGCTCCTCGGGTATCTACGTAGACCAATGAAGACAGTGACGTCACGCCGACTTCGAGAATCGTTCTTGTAAAAAGTTTTATTTTCAAATACCTGTAATTAAATTATAAGAAATGACTGTAAAATACTCTGTCTATCGATGTATTGACAAAAACCGAAGCACAAACTAAATATAATCCGCTTCCCGCATCGATAGACAGAAAATTTTTCAGTCATTTCCTAAATGTTTTCCTTATGTTTATTCTAATGTGACTACATTTGTACTAAAAACTGAGTGTAAAATTTGAATGATAATCATCATTAAGCAATTGTTTATGCAGAACAAATCAAAATTCATAACCTTTAAATCTTTGATAATTTACAGCAAATGTATGCTCAAAAACCTGTTATCAGATCTGGATGAAAGACATCAACACTTGCAAGAAACCACGAGTACTTTATTCCTACCAAGTTTCATAAATATTATTCAACTGGATCTGAAGAAGCATTTGAAAATGTGAAAGAATCCCCCTACCCTCCTTTATTTATTTATTTTATTTTTGACAGTCTTAAGAAATTCAAAAAACAAGAACAATGCCTATCATAGCAAAATATGCCCGTAGCTCAGTTTTGAAGGGCAGGAATTTGAAAGTATGGAAACTCCCCCCCCTAAAATTATTCCATCCCCAATGGTTCTTTCTGCATCCTGCCTACAAGGAATTCTAACCAAGCAGTAATACGACCTTCACCTTTGACCTTGAAAAACAATAGAAGTCTTTGTTTCGGCATAAGCAGTAAGTGCACCAAGTTTGACAGTCCTAGCCCCAATAGCTTGGGCTGTATCCTGTCTACATGGGTTTCCTACCAAGTAGTTCTACAACCTTGACCTTTGACCCCTGACCTTGAAAAACAATAGGCATCTTTGTCTTTGAATAAGGAGTAAAGGTACCAAGTTTAACAGTCTTACCCTAACAATTTAGTCTGTATCCTCCCTACATGGCCATTCCCACCAAGTAGTACTATGACCTTGACATTTGATCCCTGACCTTGAAAAATAATAGGCGTCTTTACCTTGGCATGAGGAGCAAATGTACCAAATTTTACGGTCCTAGCCCCAACATTGATCTGTATCCTCTCTATAAGGGTTTCCTACTAAGTAGTACTGCGACTATGACCTTTGATCTCTGACCTTGGAAATCAATAGGTGTTTTTGTCTTGGCCTGAGAAGTAACTGTACCAAGTTTGACAGTCCTAACCCTAATGGTTAGGGCTGTATCCTGTCTACAAGGCCATTTCTACCAAGTAATACTATGACCTTGAACTTTGACTGCTGACCTTGAAAAATGATAGGCATCTTTGTCTTGGCATAAGGAGTAAATGTACTAAGTTTGACAGTCCTAGCCCCAACATTGTGATCTGTATCCTGCCTATTAGGGTTTCCCACCAAGTAGTGCTAAAACCTTGACCTATGAGCTTGAAAAAACAAAAGGTGTTTTTGTCTTGGCATAAGGAGTAAAGGTACACTAGCCCCAACGGATTGATCTGTATCCTGCCTACATGGTTTCCTACCATGTAGTACAACTACCTTGAATTTTGACCTTGAAAAACACTAGGTGTCTTTGTCATGGCATGAGGAGTAAGTGTACCAAGTTTTACAGTCTTAGCTCTTGGTCTGTATCCTGCCCACAAGGTTCGGACAGATGCAAAATGCTGAACCATAATACGTCCCGTCAAAGACAGGCGTATAAAAATAGAAAATTGACATACTGACAAAATTCTTAAACTGTAACATTCTTTACTTATGATTTAAAGAAACCAAATTCAAACATCACTATATCGCCTCAAAGAGAAAAATTGCTCTTGTCTGCAATGAAAAAAATGTTGAAAAAATGTCAAAAATTTGATTTTGAATAAAACCAAAAATGACAACACTTCATCACACATCCGTCTAAATCATTCCTATGCATTCAGTTTGTCTCTGTAAGTCTGAAGAAGTCTGTCAAAGGAGGGTACCCTCTGTGACATACTTTTGTCTGTGGTGGCACCAACTGTTGATGATCTGGACAAAAAACAGCACCACTTATAGGGGACCATGAGTACTTCATGCCTACCAAGTTTCATCAAAATCCTTCCAGTGGTTCTGAAGAAGAAGCCAAAAATCTGAAAATTTTACAATGACGGATGCTGGATGACATGCTATGACAATAGCTCACGTGAGCCATACTACTCAAAGACTGAATTCTAATTAAGATTGCTATCTATCTTATAATACATACAATAAATATAAAAGACAATAAATGAAATCAGTAATATGTTTAATAGCTTACATTACTGATACACTTCAATGAATGAAAAACAATACATAGATTTTTAAATTACCATGAACACATATTCTTTATAAATGAAATATTCTGTTTTCTAGTATGGAAGAAATAATGAGCGCATTTAACAGAACAATATTTTGTTGTTTTGTTACAACTAATGCTAGAAGTGTCTGCAAGAGCAGGATTAATAATACCTTCCACAGACAGGATTTTCAGAAAAAGAACCATAACTCTAGCAAAAGTAGGTCAACTGTGACAAAAAGCAAAAATTCTTTCTTCAGTGCTGTGATAAAATGTGTAGTAAATATCATATCAGTGTCTGAAAGGAAAGCTGGAAAAAATGCAGAAAGTCTTCAGAGAAACGAACAGTAAACTTAGTTCTAGAATACCAACCCTATATTATTCTTATCCCCCATTATAGGATTCAAGAAAATTTTGTGTACAAGCAATCTGAGATAATTCGTTACATGTATGAAATTAAATTAACACAAAAATAAAAGCAACACATACTCTCAAACAAACGTAAAGGTGTACAAATGTATTGTTCAACATATCTTTTAAAAAGTTCAGCTTGAAAGAAAGAATACCAATCAAAAACATACAAATATCATCTAGGTCAAAGTATCAATGTTTTATTTTTTTCCTGTAATTTCATTACAAGCAGACTGTATATCCGGGTAAATATACTGATAACCTGATTCCAATGTCCTTTTGGGTATCACTTTCTGGCCTTCTAAGATCATTGAACTTCGAACAGAACCATAGATGCCCTTCATTACAAAAGACGGTAATGGAATAATTGCTGGTCTTCTCATAGCTTTCCCAAAAGCTTTTGCAAATTCAGCATTGGTACAATTTTCCGGTGCAACACCATTTAAAATGCCATTAACATGTTCATTTTCTAAAGCATAAAAGAATATTCCAACTAAATCATCAATATGTATCCATGGAAACCATTGTTTTCCTGAACCTATTGGCCCACCAAGTCCAAAAAAATATGGATAATAAATCTGTTCAATCATTCCACCATCTTTTCCTAAAACAACACCTGTTAACAAAAAAAATGTTCAATATTTTAGTATGCACATGTATGTTTATAAGTTTATCTAGTCTGTTAAGTTAAAAATGTTGAAACATTTCATTATGATTTAATTATGTATAATCAGCAAATGTGATTGGCTTTTGTTTTTATTCTATATTCCATAAGAAACTGCTAAAGATGGTATGGCCATATAATAAAGCAAATTCTATACAAGGTCAAGGTCAAAAGTCATGGTATCACTTGAAAGCACTTATCATAAAGAACTTATATGTGACATATCACAGCCCTAACCCAATTGATTCAAAAGATGGAGCCAAAATTAAAGTTGTTTGAAAGTAAGTCAAGGTTCAAGGTGAAGAGCACTAGGTCAAAAGTCATGGCATTATCTGAAAGCTCTGGTCATATGGAATTTATGTGTGAAGTGTTATGTTTATCTTCCTCTTAGTTGCTGAAATTTAGCTTCAACCAGAAACTTAGCCAAAATGTTTGATGGACAGATGGACACCACCAATCTATAGACTAGAATTGCTTTGCAATCCAGCCAATAAATTGGTTAGGTTCCATAGACATGCCCACTTATAGAATGCTATCAGGATATATTCTTCCACTTCATTGTTATGTTCATTTCATGTTTTGAAATTAATTTATTGTTGAAAATCAAAATGTGAAACCAAATTATTCTAGTCTTGAATTAAATTATAGGGATTAGTTTTTATTAAATTTGAGATGTTATTTGTTATAACTAGAAACACACAAGTTCCATAATTGTGAGAAACAAAGGTTTATTTTAAAAAAGAAGGTTTGTGAAACATATGCCCCTGCCTGTATATTTTTACTTTTGTAGTTGATTCTTTTTTGGTCTAAATACGAGGACTTGACTTTTAATCAAATGACCTCAAAATCACGTTATTTTCTCTCTCAATAAGTAAAACCCTATCAAAGTTTACTTTGACTTAGTTGGAGATACTTGAGTTACCATCTGGAAACTTAACTTTCTCCAATTTACGACCAAAGTTCAGAAGATGACATTTGACCAGTTGACTACAAAATGACAAGGCATCTTCCTCTTTTGATAAGTAACAAGATACCAAAAGCTGCTTTCATCCTCATGAAAACTTAAAGGTACATGCATTTAAGTTATCATCAGAAACCTTGTATGGGACACAATGATAGAAAGATAGAATGACAGAATGAGCAAACACTTGATGCCCCAACAATTTCAGGGGTTCTAAACACAGTCGAACTTTGATAAGTCAAAGGGCAAGGGACCGTCTAAATCACTTCTAGTTTCAGAAGGTTTGAGTTTTCAAAGATTCTGTGTTGATAATTAAAATACAGAAGGATGTAATTTTCATATACGTATATTTATGTCACTTTATTTACACATTTAAATTAACTGAATATATTATTTGCTGACATAAATGCTTGGAGTCAAACAAATGAAGTTTACATATATTGTATACATTTACAAACCGAAATGAGATACATACATTATAGTCAGTATTAATAATAAATATACCAGTGGCTACTAGGTTTATTATTTTCAAACACAAAAAGGCCTTATTGATGACCAAGTATAGCGCTTTGTGGCCTTTGTTTACACTTCAAAGATTTTGTATGTGTGGTCTTACTTTTTGAAACGTAACACATGGCAGGAGTGAAACTAGGTAAAGTCTTGTGGTTTCCAATGATATAATTACTGGCACATATAATCATGCATGAGAGTCTGTCACAAAAGGACCCACAATAGCTAATATTTGAAATCAATGTACAAACAAATCAACGATTTCCCAAACCCATGGCTTCTTCTCAAGTTACTGTGTGTGAAATACAGTACAGTTCATTAGTAAGACCTGAGAGTAATTTTGTGTTTTCAGGGGTTTTTGAGTTTCAGTAGTTCCATTTCAAGTAGGTGCATAGCACTGAAATCAGTAGAAATGTTTAAAAACAACCTACCTGATCTGATAGACACTGTTCTTACACCATATCCTTCATGTAACAAATTGCCCATCTCCCACTCCCTTGTCATGCTTGATAGCCAATCATATGGATGCACTGAAGATTCTTCTGTATATTCATCTTTTGGCCTATTCCAAGGATAAATAGCTGAAATTGAAGTATATTTAAAGAAATTACATTGTCTAGTTAAAGAGTTTGGAGAACTATTCTTAGGATAGAAAACTTTATTTTCTCATGAAGTAAAATTAATACATTAAAAAAGAGTGAGTTTTAGTTTGTAAAGTGTTTTAGTTACAAATTACACTTTTGTAGAACTAAGTGATAAAGTTTTGCTGTTGCAATGTCAAGAAACCTGTTTTAAAGAAGTAGTAATATACAGCTGACACTCGTTATCTCAAAGTCGCGCAAGTCGAAATTCCGTTAATCTCAAAGTCAAGTTCAAGTCCCGAATTTTTTTCTTTAATTTCTATACAATTTTACTTTGGTTAAGTCGAAGTCGAATAAGTCGAAATTCCGCTTATGTCAAAGGCATTTTACAGTCCAAAAACTCCATTTCCTATATATTTTACACTCGTTATCTCAAGGTGTCAATGTTTGTATAAAATAAACTGATTAACACAGCAGTAAAGGTAGAAGAAATGGGAACAACCAATTATCCCAGCGGGGTGTACAGTAATGGCTGTTTGTTTGATCGTGAAGCTATTTCACCTTGATCGACGATAATTAGATAATTGGATTGCATCGGCACTTGTTATTTTAAAATATGCTAATCTCATTAGTAAAACATCTTCATTTAGGGCAGATAATAGGCCAGTATCTTTTTGCAGCTTGTATATTATTAAATGAATTAAAAATATAAGGAGCTGAAAATACGATTTTTAGTTAGAATTTAGTCGGTAGAAAGATCATTACACAGACTAAAATATAGAATAACAGGTAAAACAATGCATGTATATTCATAATTTTGTTAATAAGAATGATCGAAAATGGTTACATAAACAGCTGACGTTTATCTTGAATTCTGGATAAGTCGAAATATTTGCTTTGGTCCCGTCTACTTCCACATAACGAGTTTCAACTGTACACCAAACTAAGTCATTCTATAGTTTTTGCACTTTCAAGGGTTGTTCCCCAAATGCATCGAAAAAAATGCCTTTTTGAAATAAAATTAAACTCATCCAACAAATTTAGTGGAGCTGTTACTGAAAAGAGGGTTAAAATGTGTCACACAATCATCTGGGAATAGGGATCAGATTGAAAAACATACACTTGGTAGAGGACCTTGAGTACTTACTTCTCATAAGATCTGGTAAAATTCTGTAAACCAGTTGCAGAGGAGAAGTCGAAAATGTGTCAACTGATCGGAGCCAATGGTGGCCATCTTGGATTATATGCATCGAGTCAAAAAACCCAACTCGGCAGAAGACCTTCATCAGATACTTTTGTAAGGTCTGGTGAAATTTTATGTCTGGTTGTGGAGAGGAAGACGAAAATCAGGGTCCATGGCGGCCATCTTGGATTATGGATCCGGTCAAAAAAACACATCCTTGGTAAAGGACCTTGAATACTTACTTCTTGTACGGTCTAGTGACATTCTGTGCAGTGGCTTTTGAAAAGAAGTTGAAAATGTGTCAACCAAGCAGAGCCCAAGGTGAGTATCTTGGATTATGGATTGGGTCAAAAAAACACAAGCGCACAGGTGTTCTGTCTTTCGGATGAGACAATAAAAACAGAGGTCCAGTGTTACGGTAGGCATGGCACATAAAAGATCCCTCACTGCTTTGGGGGCGGGGGTCCGTTGCAAAGGTCAAATTTCTATGTAATGCATCAGACTAATGCCGTCACCACATACATGAAATAATAATAGAGTGACGTAAAACAATGGTGAGTCCATTGCAAAGGTCTAAATCTGTATGCAATGCATCAGGCAGATGCTATCACCATATACGTGAAATAATCCTAGAGTGACGTAAAACAATATTCAATCAATCAATCAAAAAATACAAACTTGATGGAGGACCGGAGGACCTTGAGTACTTCATGTACGTTTTGGTGAAATTCTGTAAAGCGGTTGCAGAGAAGTCAAGAATTCACCGACCAATCAGGCCAGATGGCGGCCACCTTGGATTATGTTTCAGGTTGAAAAACATAAACTTGATAGAAGACCTTGAGTACTTATTTTCTGTAAGATCTGGTGACATTCTGTGCAACAGCTTTGGAGGAAAAGTAAAAAATTGTGTCAACCAATCGCAACCCAAGGCATATATCTTGGATTACGGATTGGGTCGAAAAACACAAACTTGGTAGAGAACCTTTTGTACTTACTTCCTGTAAGGTGAAATTTTGTGAAGCGGCTGAGAAGTCGAAAATGTGTCAACCAATCAGGGTCCATGGTGGCTATCTTGGATTAAGGATTGGGTGGGAAAAAACTCAAAATTGGTAAAGGACCTTCAATACCTACTTCCTGTTAGGTCTGATGACATTCTGTGCAGTGGAAATAAGTCGAAAATGTGCCAATAGATGGCATGCTATGACAATAGCTCACCTGAGCCGAAGGAAAAGGTGCATTCATAACAGAATGTCATAAAGTAATTTTACAAAATTTTTATCTCATATCATAGAAAAAATATCAATTCTTAAATATCAGCCATTATTACAATTTGGGTAAGTGTGCAGCACTAATGCTTTTAATCAGTTATCATTTACATGGAAAGCAAAACTAGTGATGTTCTCTAGCCATGTCTTAGCATGATGACTTACCTACACCTGAAATAGAGATGTGAACTTTTGGTCTACTAGACGGAGGTTTACCAGATATGGCTGATGTGATAGCATAGCTTATATCAACCCTGCTTCTTGTAATGTCTTCCTGGAACTGATCATTCCATCTGTGAATATTACATTAAATCAGCATAAAAACTTGCATCATAAATGATTGTGAAAAGCTTCAGCTGCTAACCTGCAGTGTTAAAATATGTAAAGATAAAACAAACCCTATGTTGTTTCAACTGAATCATATTTTAGAGCACACTTATACTGAATGAAAGTGTTAAGACCTCTTCTATTTTTGGTCTATCTTAAGTCCAAAGAGTATACACCTAATGATGAAGTCTATAGAGTATATACCTGATGATTAAATCTATAGACTATACACTTGATGATGGAGTCTATACATCTGATGATTAAGTCTAAGTCTACAGAGTATACACCTGATGATTAAGTCTATAGAGTATACACTTGATGATTAAGTCTGTAGAGTATACACCTGATAAATAAGTCTATAGAGTATACACCTGATGATTAAGTCTACAAAGTATACACTTGATGATTAAGTCTATAGAGCATACACTTGATGATTAAGTCTATAGAGTATACACCTGATGATTAAGTCTATAGAGTCTACACCTGATGATGAAGTTTACAGTGTATACATTTGATGATTAAGTCTAAATCTACAGAGTATACACCTGATGATCAAGTCTATAGAGTATACACTTGATGATTAAGTCAATAGAGTATACACCTGATAATTAAGTCTATAGAGTATACACCTGATGATTAAGTCTACAAAGTATACACCTTATGATTAAGTCTATAGAGTATACACTTGATGACTAAGTCTATAGAGTATACACCTGATGATCAAGTCTATAGAGTATACACCTGACGATTAAGTCTACAAAGTATACACCTGATGATCAAGTCTACAGAGTATACACCTGATGATTAAGTCTACAAAGTATACACCTTATGATTAAGTCTATAGAGTATACACTTGATGACTAAGTCTATAGAGTATACACCTGATGATCAAGTCTATAGAGTATACACCTGATGATTAAGTCTACAAAGTATACACCTGATGATCAAGTCTACAGAGTATACACCTGATGATTAAGTCTACAGAGTATACACCTGATGATTAAGTCTATAGAGTATACACCTGATGATTAAGTCTACAGAGTATACACCTGATGATTAAGTCTATAGATTATACACCTGATGATGACGTCTATAGAGTATACACCTGATGATCAAGACTATAGAGTATACACCTGATGATTAAGTCTATAGAGTCTACACCTGATGATGAAGTTTACAGTGTATACATTTGATGATTAAGTCTAAATCTACAGAGTATACACCTGATGATCAAGTCTATAGAGTATACACTTGATGATTAAGTCAATAGAGTATACACCTGATAATTAAGTCTATAGATTATACACCTGATGATGACGTCTATAGAGTATACACCTGATGATCAAGTCTATAGAGTATACACCTGATGATTCTGTCTTCAAACTACACCTTATGATTCTGTTTTCAGACTACCAACCTTTTGATTCTGTCTTCAGGCTACACACCGTATGATTCTGTCTTCAGACTACCAACCTTTTGATTCTGTCTTCAGGCTACACACCTTATAATTCTGTCTTCAGACTACCAACCTTTTGATTCTGTCTTCAGGCTACACATCTTATGATTCTGTCTTCAGTCTACACACATTATGGTTCTGTCTTCGGCCTACTCACCTTATGATTCTGTCTTCAGACTACCAACCTTTTGATTCTGTCTTCAGGCTACTCACCTTATGATTCTGTCTTCGGACTACTCACCTTATGATTCTGTATTCAGACTACCAACCTTTTGATTCTGTCTTCAGGCTACACACCGTATGATTCTGTCTTCAGACTACCGACCTTTTGATTCTGTCTTCAGGCTACACATCTTATGATTCTGTCTTCAGTCTACACACATTATGGTTCTGTCTTCGGCCTACTCACCTTATGATTCTGTCTTCAGACTACCAACCTTTTGATTCTGTCTTCAGGCTACTCACCTTATGATTCTGTCTTCGGGCTACTCACCTTATGATTCTGTCTTCAGACTACCAACCTTTTGATTCTGTCATCAGGCTAAACACCTTAAATCTACAGAGTATACACCTGATGATCAAGTCTATAGAGTATACACCTGATGATTAAGTCCATAGAGTATACACCTGATGATGAAGTCTATAGATTATATACCTAATGATTCTGTCTTCAAACTACACACCTTATGATACTGTCTTCAAACTACACACCTTATGATTCTGTCTTCAGACTACAAACCTTTTGATTCTGTCATCAGGCTAAACACCTTATGATTCTGTCTTTGAGCTACTCACCTTATGATTCTGTCTTCAGACTACCCACCTTATGATTCTGTCTTCTGGCTACATACATTATGATTCTGTCTTCAGGCTACCAACCTTTTGATTCTTTCTTCAGGCTACACACCTTATGATTCTGTCGTCAGGCTACACACCTTATAATTCTGTCATCAGTCTACACGTCTTATGATTCTGTCTTCAGGCTGCACACATTATAATTCTGTCTTCAGGCTACACACATTATGATTCTGTCTTCAGGCTACACACCTTATGATTCTGTCTTCAGGCTACACATATTATGATTTTGTCTTCAGGCTACACACCTTATGATTCTGTCTTCAGTCTACACACCTTATAATTCTGTCTTCAGACTACACGCCTTATAATTCTGTATTCAGACTACACACCCTATGGTTCTGTCTTCAGACTACCCACCTTATGATTCTGTCTTCAGACTACACACATTATGATTCTGTCTTCAGGCTACACACCTTATGATTCTTTCTTCAGTCTACACACATTATGATTCTGTCTTCATACTACATGCCTTTTAATTCTGTATTCAGACTACAGACCCTATGGTTCTGTCTTCAGACTACCCACCTTATGATTCTGTCTTCAGTCTACACACCTTATGATTCTGTCTTCAAACTACACACCTTATGATTCTGTCTTCAAACCACATGCCTTATAATTCAGTTTTCTCACTACAGATTTGATGAAATCATATATGAGAATTTACACTTGTATGATTGAGTCTTCCGAATTCATGCTTGGATGATAAACAATTCAGAGTGCATACCTGAATGACAGCATTATCATACACCTAACTGACTGAGTCATCAGATACTGCATATGGATGAATGTCTAAGAGTAAACACAGTCAAATGAACTTACCTTCTAAAAGGGTTTAAAACATTTAATCCTGCTACATTAATTACAGCGTCTACGTCTGGGATTCCAATACTATTCAAGTCATGCTACAAAAGAAAATCATAACAGGAAAAAAGATTTAAATTACATGTAATACATTTATTACTAACCCACTGGCAAATTTCATTGAAAAAGGACTTTAGGTTTGCACTCCATCAATTAGTTAGTATGTCAGTCAGTCTGTCAGTTCGGCAAATCAGTTTTCCAAACATTTTTCAGCATGCCTGCAGAATATCTTTTGATATTTGGTACATTGCTTTACCATTACAAGATACAAATCAAGTTTGAATGTTTCAGTTCAGTTTCTTGCTGAGTTATGGCCCTTGGACTTAGAAAACTAATGCAAATGACAGGGGTTAAGCACATAAAAGTGGGGGCGGGGGTTCTTGGTAGTATATTTTTTATGATTTATCAGATACCACCAAGCCTACCCCCCACCCCCCCCCCCTCCTCCCAACCTATTATGCTCTTGGCTCCTGTGATGCAAAAACTTAATATTATGCACTTTTTTCGTTTTGCTTGCAGATTTTAGACAATGATTATTCATTTAAATCATAAATTTGATAATCATTATCACTTAAAATTTCAATGTGGAAGTGAGGCTTTCGTTGATTTATAATTATTGAAAATTTTGTTGTCCTGAATTTTGATGTCACACCGTCACAATTATATATGACTCAATAATGTATTATATACTCCAAAAAATGTATTTGAAGTGTCAGCATCTTACAAATGTGTGCATTGTAAAATGATTTGGGGATGACAGGGGACATGTATTGCTTTACCATTAGCAAAACTCTCAGAATGCTTGTTATTACTATAATACAAACAAGCATTCTGAAAGTATTGCTTAGGCAATACTAAGTCCCTTACCGGCAAATGGAAAACTAAGACCCCCAAAACACACACACACACACCTACACATACACACACACAACACACTGTCTTTCAGGCTGCCAGCAAGTTAAGTATTTGATCACAACCTTTAAAGAAATTTTCTTATTCCAAGGGCCGTAATTCCGTCAAAAATCAGTGGACCATAACGAAACTCGAAATTGATCTGTAACTCATGAAGGTATACTCACACATCAAAAATTGGATGAATATCTACATGCATTTAGAAAAAAAGTCCGGAAAACTGCCATTTTAAAGAAATTTTCTAATTCCAAGGGCTGTAATTCCGTCAAAAATCAGTGGACCATAACGAAACTCGAAACAGATCTGTAACTCATGATGATATACTCACACACCAAAAATTGGATGAATATCTACAGGCGTTTAGAAAAAAAGTCCGGAAAACTGCCATTTTAAAGAAATTTTCTAATTCCAAGGGCCGTAATTTTGCAAAAATCAGTGGACCGAAACGGAACTCGAAATTGATCTGTAACTCATGGTGGTAGACTCACACACCAAAAATTGGATGAATATCTACAAGCATTTATATAAAAAGACCGGAAAACTGCCATTTTAAAGAAATTTTCTAATTCCAAGGGCCGTAATTCTGTCTAAAATCAGTGGACCAAAACGAAACTCGAAATTGATCTGTAACTCATGGTGGTAGACTCACACACCAAAAATTGAATGAATATCTACATGCGTTTAGAAAAAAAGCCAGAAAACTGCCATTTTAAAGAAATTTTCTAAAGGGCCGTAATTCCGTCAAAAATCAGTGGACCGAAACTGAACTCGAAATTAATCTGTAACTCATGGTGGTAGACTCACACAAAAAATTGGATGAATATCTATAAGCATTTAGAAAAAAAGTCAGGAAAACTGCCACTTTAAAGAAATTTTCTGATTCCAAGGGCCGTAATTCCGTCAAAAATCAGTGGACCGAAACAGAACTTGAACTTGATCTGTAACTCATGGTGGTAGACTCACACACCAAAAATTGGATGAATATCTACAAGTGTTTAGAAAAGTCCGGAAAACGTGTGTGACTGACTGATCGACGGAATGACGGACACATGGACGGAGTGCAAACCTAAAGTCCCCTTCGGCGATGCTGGTAGGGACTAATTAAAAAGAATTCTCTTCAAAGAATAATTAAGAAAGATACTTTATAGACTTACTACATCCATGACTCTTGATTGATCCTTGAACCTTCCTTTTCGTCGTGTGATTACCATTGGTGTCCATCCATTCTGAAGAAGTTTCCTCTGTAAATGCATTCCAATAAACCCAGTACCCCCAGCTGAAACATTAACACTGCTTATTATACGATAATTCTACATGATTATATATACACTGATTAGGATATCAGGATTGGACAGAAATAATTTATTTTTCACATTCTGTAATAGAACACATTACATCTAATTGTTGTATATCAACTCTGATCTCACATAACTAAAATACATTTTAAAATGAACCAGAAATTTGAAGTCTGTAGCAAGCAAATGACTTCCCATCTATAGTGTCATTAGTACTAATACTGTAGATTCCTAAATAAAAGTGAGGTATTAATATCTGCATAATTTTGCGAGCAGACACTCTAGTGAATTCTAAATCTTAGCTCTTATTATTTCTTACAGTTTAGTACTACATGGAATAATAGTACACAAACTTTGACATTGAAATGTAACAGAAGTAGGTAAACTAGACTTGTGTAGTAATTCGATATAATTAAAACCGATGGAAAAAATAATCTTCTATATATTCTGTAATTACTTTATTATGACTTTTTAAAAATAAATTGAATTTCATCATATCATCATTTTTTTGTTATTGATAACTTGAACTCTTGCTTGATCATGCAAAGGTAAATATCAAACAAACAATGACCTGAGACAAGCATTAAGCAAACAAAGTAATCAAATCTGTAGTGAAGGTGAACATTGATTGGAAGCCGGTGTGACCTAGGGGATAAGGTGCTCGGCTCTCGACTGAGATCTCCTGGCTTCGAATCCTGCCCTAGACACACCAGTGTTCTGTCTTTGGGATGAGAAAGTAAAAACTGAGGTCCCGTGTCACGGTAGGCGTGGCACTAAAAGATCCTTCACTGCTTTGGGTGGGTCCGTTGCAAAGGTCAAATTTCTATGTAATGCATCAGACAAATGCCGTCACCATATACATGAAATAATCATAGAGTGACATAAAACAATATTCAGTCAATCAATCATTAAATTGGCATGGAAGATAACATAACCAATGGCGGTTCTGCCCTACAGATATGCAATTATCTTCATCAACTTTAAATTGCTGTTAATCACCTAGAAAACTGACAAAGTCAAACAGGCCTCAAAGGATGCTTGTCACCACGACTTTGACCTTAATTTGTTACCAGTAAAAAGGTCTTAACATAAGGAACGCAGATGCCAAATATGACAGCTGAACTTCTAACGGTTCAATGTTCAAGTTTTTCAAATGCAGGTCAAGGTCACCCTCAAGGCTACATGATAAAAAATTCTGGTACCAACGGAAAGGTCTTTTCATAAGGAAAAATACATGCCAAATATGAAAGCACTACTTCTTACGATCAATAGTTATGTTCAATGTCTAAGTTTTTCAAATGCCGGTCAAAGGTCACATGATCAAAAACTGTGGTACCAAAGGAAAGGTATTGTCATTAGGTACACACATGCTAAATATGAAAGCACTTCCTGTGACAATGTATAGATATGGCCAACGTTAAATTTTTGACAGACAGAATGATTACTATAGGGCACCAGCTTGAAGAGGAGCCCTATTAAGTTTGTATTTGTATATAATAATTAATGAAATAATTGTTTATGACGGAGACATGTATTTTGGATTGATGAAATGTTATGCAACTACCATAATCAGATTAAGAAAGTGAGTTATAAGTTACACATGCTGCAGGCTTGCAAGTTTAGGTTATTGCTATTTGAAGCAAAATGGCAAATTAGCAGAATTAAGTATTCGCAAAAAATAAGTAATCTACAGTATCATATTCACATTCTTTTAAGAATAGTTTAAGCATTATGGTTCTTGTGTACTGAATATCTTCTATATTGTACTTAGCTTGTGCATCTAGTTCTATCTTGTATAAATCATTGCATGTATCTTAAGTTTACAGTTCAGGACAAGAAACAATCCCTATGTTAAAACCTATTTTTTTGTCAAGTTCATGGTCACAAAATCATCAATTTTCACCTTTTTTGAAGGTAATGTTGGAGTAACTACTGGTATATGCAAAATACAAAGTTTACAACCAAGGTAAAATTAAAGTCTGTGACAGACCAGCAAAAGCACTATAGCCATGTCAATCCAATGGCTTAAAAACTGGGCAAATTCCTTATGTAACTATTAACCCCTGTTAATTAACCCCAATAAACTGTGTTACGAGAATAAGCAATTAGTGATGAATACAGCTATCTTACATTTGTAACGTATCGCTGTTTTACATCCATTTAACAATACGCAGAAAGATTACCTCTGAATTCTTTTTCTTGCTGAATGTATGTCTGATGTCTTGTTCATACAGAACACAACTATACCAAGTGCAGGTCTTGATAAATTTCTATTCATTTAATAGCCAAGATGTTAAGAATCAAGGGTCAAAATCTTACTTGAATTGACAAAAAACCAAATGAAGCTAGCACAGTGTATTCATTAGCATGCTTGGATAGGAATAAGAATAGATGATTTTCCTGAACTAAGTGAAAAGAAAATCAAAATCATCAAAGTTTGCCTCTTACATTTAGATCAAAATACACCCTTCCATTATAAGAAACAAATATCATAAGCTTCCGGTATATGTTGCCTGGATTTTTATGACCTGGGTGTGAAATTCACTGTGCTCATTATGACCATGACTTTGAAATTATGACCCAAGTCAAAAATCAAAATTTTAGTGAAAATTAACTCTCACAAAGCCACACTTAGTAAAGAACATTTCTGTCTAGTTTTATATTTATCTAATTATAACTGTAGAAGAAATTGCAATCATACATATGACCAGAACCATGAAATAAAGTAAAAAATTCATTTTAAACCTACAAAAAAAAAGAAGGAAAAAACAAGAGTAACGCCCAGCATGGCATAAGGTGCCTGTCACTTAGTTTGAAAGGATAAAATATGAAAGTATGAAAACATTCCCCCTTTGTCAGTAATTCTGTGAAATATCATTCAGATTTGTGCAATGGGTAAAAGTTATGGACCGTAGAACGATTTACCCAAAATATGCACCGTAACCTTGTCCTTGCAGATATGACCTTGGTTCAAGGTCATGACACACCCTTGGGTCCTGAGCAACAATTCTGTAAGATATTATTCAAATGCATGTAAGGTGTAAAAAGTTATGGCCTGGACCTAACATAAGCACTGTGACCTTGACCTTGCAGATATGACCTTGAAAATCAAGTTCATCCTCCAGTCCAAACCAGTAAGTGTGCAAAGTCTTTTACACTAGTATAAACAGTTTGGTCTGTGCCTTGTTTACAAGTTGTTTTCTCAAAAATTGCTATGTTTGCCCCCAAAATGACCTGACCTTTGACCTTGATACTGAAAATCAATAGGGTTCATCCTCATGCCATAAGTGTACCAAGTTTGAAAGTCCTAGCCTAAACAGTATGGTCTGTATTGTGTAAACAAGGTACAGACAGACCCATGTACCCACAGACCTACAACCTCCGTTTATGACAGGCATATAAAAAAGAAAAAAACACACAAGAGGCCCAAATCGGGCTTTTATCAAATACCTGACCACAGCTTTGCTGATTGTACTTTTAACAAGTAACAAAAGACTGTAAATATGCTTCTCTACTTTGAATAAATCAAGACAATGAATCAAAAAGAGCTGATATATAATGATAGTGATGAAGACCTTACAGTCAACTTATTTTGAATTTCATTAATTAAAACCAAGATACTCAACCCTACCAGCAGTCATGCTTCAGAAACTAAATGATGAAGTATAGACTAAGTACTACAATGGCAAATTTTAACAAATAAAACTATGACTGAATTGAAATGTATTCAAATTTTATTCACAACAAATAAGCAATAACGGGGTACAAAATATTGCACAAAATATAAAAGAACACCTAGGAATTGTAGTATCAAGGATACATGGAAAAACCAACACAGCACAGTTTTTGCAACTGAAAAACCCTTTATATAACAATGTCAGAATACAGCTAGCCTGATATATTACCATCTATAAATAGCTTTATGTCACTGTTTATTGTACAAGTACATATTAATTATATAAATATAAATCTTAGTTAATCTACAGGTATGAATTGAACAAGTACCTATAAAATATAACTTAAATATCATTAAAAAGTACTGTGCACATATCACTACTTTCAATATATTTATTGTATGCAAAATCAAAGGACATCCTGAGCACATAAAAAAGTTTAATTGTAACTGTAACTGGGGTGCCAGGGTGTTTTCTTTTTTTAATTTAGAAACACCATTTAATCTTTTTCGGTATGTAAACTGTTTTCATTTCTTCTGTCAAATTAACATTATTGATACACAAATATCTAATGCTAATAATATGAATTGTCAAGTAAGAGGTAAATTCTTTATTTGATGCAGAAATAAGGAAAATGCTGTTTCATTAAATCTTAGATAAAATTCGAATTTGACAGCTATAATGCTCACTGAAAAAGGTTCTTTTGCCATTACTTTAAATTATAACATGAATGAAATGAAAGAACCAGTATTCCACTTCTTATTAAATACCAATCCTTACTAATGTATCCAAATAAGGCAAAGATAAATGCCATACAGCAAGAAATTTAGGATTTGAATTTATTTTGGCCTTTTCACACCCCCTTGGACTTGGAAGGCAAAAATAAGAATCATATATACTAACGATACCCTTGTAAATGAAGTTGGGGGATGGTATATTGGAATCACTCTGTCCTTCTGTTCATGCGTCTGTCTGGTTAAGAAGTTTTGAAATTAGATTTTTCTTACAGTATAAGGGATACAGCTTTCAAGTTTCACTCCCACATGCACCATATTAAGTAATACAAGTTGATACTAAGACTTTTGACCTAGTGACCCTGACCTTGAACTTTCACTATGTAATTATACTTTGGTTAAGAAGTTCTGCAAGCAGATTTCTCTTACAGTATAAGCAATATAGGGCATTCATATTTCACACACACACATGCAACAAAACATGTACTACGTTTTGATACAAAGACATTTGACCTAGTGACCATGACCTTGAACTCTGGCCTTGTAATAATACTTAGGTTAAGAAGTTGTATAAGCAGATTCCTCTTACTGTATAAGCAATATAGGGTTTTTCACACACAATTCCACCATAACAAGTACATGTACTACAGTTTGATACAAAGACATTTGACCTAGTGACCTTGAACCTTGGTCTTGTATTCATAATTTGGTTAATCAATCGTAAGCATATTTCTCTTACAGTATGAAGCATTGGGCTTTCATATTTCACATACACCTTTACCATAAAAGTTCTACACTTTGATAACTCATTTGATCTAGTGACCTGGAACTTTGACCTTGTTATAATAATTTGATTAAGAAAGCAGATTTCTTTTACAATGTATGAGACAAGGGATTCATATTTTCTCGTTGATTACAAATGTATACCTCTTGAACAGTAAGGGTTAGGGTTTTAATATAATGTACAAATATATCATAAAGGGAGTGGCGTATTTGTCCCAATAGAACAGTTCTTTTTCTGACAAACTTTGTGTTCAACATATCTGTAATCACATTTCATTTCTTAAATGCCCTTTACCTGTATACTTAAAACTGATTTGATCATAACATATAGATTTGAAAAACTTATGCTTCATTAACTTTAATACACTGATCTACTTTCCTTCACTGACAAAGTATTTAGAGCAAAATTGATTGTACTCGCACAATTTATTCTTGAACACTTGATGACATAATAAGCATCATTTTGACATGGATATTGAAAGCAAACTAAACGTCACTTTTTTCATTGACATATAAATCAGTGTTGTAGGCTATCATAAACAATTTCCACTTACCAATTTATATTTGATAATTTAACCCCTGTGATTATGTGATAAGGTTTCACTATCTGGATTCAGTGACTGATTTTAGATGAAGTTAATTCATGATAAAAAATAAAAAAAAACATTATGCAAAATTTTTAGTTGGTTGGTTGGTTGGTTGATTGGTGTTTTACGTCGCTTTCAACAATATTTCAGTTATATCGCGACATGGGAGCAGGAGGTTACGCAAAATTTTTAGAAATCACTACTAAAGAGCATGGGTCAAGTGCAACTATGAAAAATTTCCTCTGAATATTTCCAAACTTAGTTCAAGCATAGGACAAAAAGACACTGCAAATATAGTACAAAGCTTGCTTTAAGAAAATGATTTTTGAGAACAAATAGACACGAACACTCTTTACTCATCTTTGCTAGCCCAACATCTGATTCACTCGACCTCAAGTGGCTAAAGCAAATCGGGTGCTTTGGTAGCATAGATGCCTTTATTCATTACAATTTGAAGTGTAAGAGCTTTGATTTTTTGAAAATTGTGTAGCTATTAAATAACACAGCTACTGAACTTGTGACAGGTAACTCAACTGTAGATAGATTGAGGAAAAATGGTCTAATTTCCCATAAATACTTTCTCAAAGCACTCCTTAAATACATAATCCTGAATATTACAGAATAAAATTTGTACGTTGATAAAATATACAAAAATATAACTTCCTCCTACAACTTTTCACCAGTTAAGACATATCAAATGTAAGATACTTCAGTAAAGGCAAAGGTAAAACTTCTTTCATTCTTTGCACTACAATCTCTTGAGTCAAGTTACAATACTGTCTTATAGATATCCTACAAAGCTGAAATAATGGCAGAACATTACTAGAAAAAGACTGGATTAGATTTTTTATTTCAGAAGTTTCAGTTGAACTGTAAGGGCTTGTGATACGTTGTAAATTCTCTGCAATTCTGGGGGAAACCTTTGCTCCGAATGCAGCATATAGTTCCAAATAGATTTGTAAAGTGTCGACATCAGTGCCTGAGTGAAATCCAGCTTCCAAAGGAGATATTCCCCTCTTATTCTCAATCCAAGGTTTAGCTCCATTCAACAGAAGAATTTTCACTTTCTGTAACTCCATATTCTGTGAGGCATAGTGCAGTGGAGTGTCCTGTGCTTTAGATTGTTTATTGACGTCTGCACCATAGCGTATTAACATCCGTAAAACGCTTACTGGGATGGTGGTTGACATACTAGCACGGTGTAGTGGAGTTAACTGAAACAAGGAACTGGTTTCATCCACATCTAATCCTTCATTTAGTAGGACTTCCAAAATTTCATTTCCATAACAACCTTGTACTACAGCGCTGTTGATGCTATCCATCCTATTTAAATCTAAGCCATTTTTCAGTAAATATTTTAATCCCTCTGTCCACTTCTTTGGCAAAGCAATATTCAAGGGATGATATTGTTGCATACCATCAGTATTGTTTACATCACACTTGTTTTCTACCAAAAGGCTTAGAAGTTGTAAATTTTTCATTTCACAGGCTTCAGTTATGGGAGCTCTACCATTAGTATCCACAACATCAACATCAGCTCCTTGTTCTATGAGAACCTTGGCTACCTCATAGTTACCAGCAGAACAGGCCAAATGAAGAGCTGTTTTATAATCTGATGTCACCATATCAACATCTGCTCCTGCTGAGAGTAGTTTACGTACTAAACCTATTTTCCCATCAACAAGCTCACAAACAAAATGTAAAGGGGCCTTATTCTTGTTGCGTATTGTTGTACTAACATTGGGGTTCACACAATAAGACAAAAGTACATTAACAACTTCTTCATCATTTAGTTTACATGCAAGGCTAAGAGGTGTTAGTCTTTCTTCATCATCAATAATATCAAGTTCAAATTTAGTCTTCTTTTTCACAACTTCAGAACAAATATTCATGACTTCTTCCACTCTGCCTATACGTATAGCTTCCATAAGATCAGCCATTTCAATAGTTGAGTGTTTATGCTGCTTTAACATATAACCTCTGAAAATAGAGGAGACTTTAGCAGTACTTAATTTTTTATACATGTGAATGTAATATATAAATATCAGTGACTTTTAAAACATGTACATTGTACCAGCAACTGACAAAATATATTTCAATAGTTTTCAAAATCTTCCCATATAAAATACACTAGTTTTTTCAAGGCAATTCATGCATGTTAAAGCAGCATAAAATGTTATAAGGGGACAAAGTAGGAACTTATATTCACGTAGGGATCTGAGTCTGAGATATTACTGGTAGGGGGCCAGTTACCAGCTAAGACCAGTTACCAACTACTACGTTATTTTCCCTTTTGAAATGCCAACTTATGAGATTTTTATATGTGATTGTCTGCAACATATAGTTTTATATTGATTGATTGATTGACTGAATATTGTTTTACGTCACTTCACGATTATTTCACGTACATGGTGACGGCATCTGCCTGATGCATTGCATACATATTAAGACCTTTGCAATGGACCCACCTAAAGCAGTGAGGGATCTTTTACGTGCCACACCTTATTGTGACACGGGACCTCAGTTTTCACTGTCTCATCCAAAAGACAGAACACCAGCGTGCCCAGGGCAGGACCTCTCGATCATGAGCTGAGCACCTTATCCACTAGGCCACACCAGCTTTATATAGTTTTATAATTTTCATGTGTTATAGTAAGTATCCTATATATTGCTGACAATCATGAAAAAATCTCATAAATTCACGTTTCTAAAGCAGAAATAACTCCATAGCCTGTAACTAGTCTTAGCTGGTACATGTAAATGATCCTACACCAGTATGCTACACTACAATGCAGATCCTGAACTCAGTATCTTATCAAAAAGCTGGACTATTCTCTTGTATGCATACCAAATAGATAAATTATCATAAAACTGGAAGCCCCTTCATTTTTAATGCCTAATGATCTACACAGGTTGTGAAGCAATTCTGGTTTGCGTGGGAAAGATAATTTCAAAGGAAGTAATTCCCTGATAATTTCAGTTGCAACTTATGAAAGGACTGAATAGACCAGAGTTTTGATTCTGATTTGATTAATTTCAGACTAAATCAAGTTACAAGGCAATATACATGTACAACATACATGTATTAACTTCAGTTAAGGGTCATAATTACATGTGCAGATACCAGTGACTTGTGTATCTCATATGTTAGGGACCAACTTCTACTTCTATACTACTATTCCTCCAGGGTTGAACATAATTCCTATATTGTTCAGTATAGAATGTAATGAATATTATCAAGTGCTTGACTTACAAAATGTTGTGAAAATTTCATTGAAAAGAGCAAAATTTGCAAATATCTCGAAATACTGTTCAAATGATGTGGAATCATTGTCTATCATTCTTGTCCCACCAGCCCGGCCATCTTTGGTTTTTACATACAATTCATATTTCAGAACTACTAGGTAGACTTTCTTTTCTCTACTATTGAAGAGAAGACAGAAGACATCTGACCAAGCTGTATCACCAAGAACATGCAGGTGAAACACGGTTATAGTCAAATAAACACAGAAAATGACATTACAAAAATATTTGATTTACAATACCAATATAAGACAGTCAATTACCGGGTAAGTAACAAAGGTTACTGGTGTGGTTAACCGAGTTACAGGTGCCCAACATCCCATGTACTTATCACAAAAGCAGCACAATCAAAGGACACACATTTAAACATCTGTAAGAATCCTCTGAATAGAGATCAAGAATCAGCAGGTTTCTAAAACGAGAGGTTATAAAAATTTCCACACAGAACACTGTATGAAATAATAGCGACATCAATATTTAAGTCAACAGTGCTCTGCCCATTTGTAAGCATGCTCAGGTCCTTCATCTGTAGGAGTCCCAACTGACAGTCAGAGGGTACGAGGCTCAGGACCTTGTTTCCTCTGAATAGGCTTGGAGAAGGCCCTTCATAGTGTCCTCATTGCCCTGTCAGTCAGCTTGCAATGCTCAAATAAAGTCTGTATAATGTTGTAGAGGGGCCCAATACCAGACCTACATGTATGGTCTTTATGATGACCTCGGGGTCAAACAATATACAGCACATTAGAGTATGAAATTTATGAGTGTACATATGTTCATGCAATTCAAACATGAATCGTATCTACCTTACACTGTATACTTTTGTAATCTGACTAAATTTATTTCTAATATATAATTCAGTACTCAAGCTAATTATACATGTATCCACACTGTATACTTGTCAGAAAGTTTGAAAAACGTTTGTTTTTACGTATATGTAATGTATACTCAAATGCTTCACCTATGCTTGAAAAGACTGAAGATGTGCTCAAAATTCCACTTTTTCGGGGACTTCCAGAATAAATATTGGCTTATGATCCCTACATTTATATATGTGGGGTTCACTCTAATCAATAGACCCCAAAAATCTGTTGCAAATTGTGTTATATATTTTCAAACTTGGTGTAACAATGAACAAAGGTGTTGGTTTTCAATATTGGTGGATTGTATGTGTTACATTTTTAAAAAATTTGGTGCATTTTACATTTAAGAACAGAATATCATAAAATGTGATGTGTACATATATTCTGAACTGAAAGCTATTCCCACCCAAATGCAACCTACTGGTACTAACCATGGAAAAAGGTACTTTTCAAAATAAGAATTGTATTCTCTCTCAGCTTAGATAAGATACTTAAACGGCTTTAATTCATTCTAGTCTGCTTTTACAGGGTTTGACATTCACAACTGGTAAATTTGCTTGTTGGACAAGTAATTAGTCACTGGGAAATGCCATAACAAAAACATATTAAAACATCGAATTTGAATTTGAATTTTTTTTTTTGACAAAAAAATGTTTTATAGATTCATTTATCATTCAGACAGTAATTTTTGGAATGATCTGTTCCATATGACAAGTGTCATGAAAAGTTAATTTCAAGCCCTACTTAATCAAAATGGTAAAAGCTTTAGATGGGAAGGTGACCTACCAGTAGAAAAGTATCAAATTAGTACTGCAGCCCAGCCACAACCACTGGACATCAGACTTTCCTTAACTTAACACCATAGAAACTCATGAGTTTAGCCTTCCGTCCTTGAAGAAGAGTCAGTAACAAATAACTTTTACATATAAACACCTGAAATACTCTCCCTCCATACAAAGTAGTATAAATGTAGGGTTACATGTAGGTATGTGTATGCTTCAAGAAAAAATTACGATTCTTCTACTCATCAGAAACTAAAGTCAACCTTATGCAAATTTTATGAGGATTTCTGATGCCACAATATCCTAAATCCTTACATTGTCTCCAAATTTAACTGACATTTAAAAAATAAACGCAACTAAAAAACAAAATGTTGATGCCGTGCGGGCAGACTGACGGACAGACATACGGACCAACAGACAGACGGATTTCGCCAATTCATAGACCGGAATTGCTTTGCAATCCAGTCAAAAATTTTGTGGGCAATGCCGGGGATCGAACTGGGGGCTCCACCCAAAGACAGCTAGGTCACTTTCAAATCATTGGCAGAAATTTTAAATCAAGAACAGTCATGAGACAAGCACCAAACTGAATGAAATATGTCTGCTCTCTACAGTTCTTCTGTATCAGTGTATAGATAGCCATACATGATAGAGAAGGGATGCATTCTACAGATTCAGTAAGAAAATTCATTTAACTTCAAACAGAGTCAGTATAAGTGACTGGATTTGTCAAGCTCATGCAGCATTTTTCTTTAGTCACTATATCAGAAACGGATATGGGTGACCTTGCATTGATATTATTAAATCATTATTGTATGATAAGTTACCCTTATATAACAAGACAGAGAAAATTCGGGTCAATTACTTTTTTATCATTTGCAAGAAAAAGAAAACACCATAACTTAGCAGTGTAACGTTACCTAGAAGAACTTTCTTCGACATTTTTATTAGATCTATGTATTCCTCATGAACTACTTGATACAGTGCAGTACCGTACAGTCGTTACACCGGTCGCTTTTCTTCCCTTCGGTTGATTTCGGACCTGAACATATAAAGTCAATGATGAAACCAAAGACACGAGTGACGTCATTTTGTTGACATGAAGGATAGCCGTAGCATGAACACTCCAGACAAAATCACGGTAGTTATATGATGACAGAATGATCTGATCGTTTTGAAATAACACCAAGATGCCAGTTGTACTTCTAGAACGTATTCCAGTTCCCAGTCTTCACACATATACGGCCCTTTCTGTCGTATTACTCTCGTGTGCCATTTTCTATGCCTATCAGACTGTAGTTGGTGTAGGTGAATTAGTAAAGCCACAATATCAAGAAACTGATGTGAAGAATGAAGCCATTAATTCCAGTAGTAGCAATGATGAAGGTGTGACTGTGGTGCCGATGGATGAGGATATGACTTTCAATATCACATTGCCTTATGAAAATTTTGCATTGAATGTGATGTATGTGTTGAGCACGGAGGTGTGGTGTGTCTGGGTAAGTACAAGTCATAATCAACAGGTTGGGGACAGCCTCCCATTTGAAATTTTGAGAGATATACACTCGAATTAGTAACGATCTCTGTTTTCAGTAAACAATTTCAAAAACTGAGCAGAGATAAACAAGTACTGAAAAGCAAAAATTTTATAGAAATTTGATATAAAATTAATTAAAGTACATGTCATCTTTATAACATAATGAACATAGGTTACAAAAAAGTTGAACTTTTTAACTTGCCATTTTGGTACGTGTTTATAGCAACACAGATGTTGCAGCTATGAACTCCAAAATGATGAATTAAAAGTGGCAAATTAACTTATTAAAATTGTAAATTACATGTAATATTCAGTATGTCATAAGATGGGCCCTTTAGAAGTTCAAATCAAAATTCAGAAATTTTATCTTTTATTGCTTGAAATTGATTACTGAAAACAGAGTGTTAATAATTTGAATCATTATCTATTGAAAGAGAGATTTAATTTTCCCCAACTTGACCATGCAAGATTGAATTCATTAGTTTTCTTCTCCAAAAGTACAAAGCTTGATCATCAATTGTAAAGCAATCTCTTAGACATCTTGGTATATTTTGTATAGTCCAGGTGTTTTGTAATTTTTCCACCAGCCAGAATGGGCCACATCTAGATGTAAATTCAGGAATTACACAAAACATTATGTTACAAAGGTGTGAATGAGCACAGGTAGATATTTTCACCTGAATTCCCATTGTAATTTTTTATGTTTTTCCCACTTTGTTTTGTGCAATTTCTCCAAAACACCTGGATTTTACTGTATTGCAGAAAATTGGAGTATATGATTGTATGTTAATGAATTAATTGACCACTTTCCAGTTAAGTGCCCCCTAGTAGACTTCTTGAAAATACAAGAACAAAATGATGGTATAAAGAGGGCGCCTCAAATTCATATACATGCACACTATATATGTTACATGCCAAAATTAGATGATTTAATTATCAACTTGATCATTGCCATTATTAAACCAAAATATTTTACAGACATTGGTGAACACTGCCTATTGCTGTCTGATATTACTTGGTAAAGTGATTCAAAGACTTGTGTTTGGATCTCTTAGGGTAATGGAAACACAGGTAACTATAGTTATTCTGTTATAAATCTGATGAAATTGTAAATTAATGTTTTAATATTCAACTTAAAAACATATATATATTAGCTGGGTAAACTGAGTGAACAGGAGATGGACAGTTTGTTTAAGATTTTCATAAGCAAAGAAGTTATTTTTTCCATACATTTTAAAGATGTCATAGTTGCCACACATGACAATTAAATTGTTGGATCTATTTCTTAATTGGGTCTGAACTGCTCCTTTTGTGTCTCTCAAAATGAGTTTAATTCAATGTGAATCATTGAAATTGACACCCAAAGCATGACTATTGTTATGAAATTGTTTAGTTTTTAGGTAGTTGAATACACAATGTTACACTAATTTCAGATATTGAGCAATTGATAAAAAAAGACAAAAATAGATTTGATAAATTATGTCAAATATTAGTGATTTAAATGGTATGTAAGTTTGAATTTGCATGCTAAATACATGACTTTACAGATGTAGCTGGAACATGTACTTTTCCTCAGATGTTTTGCAGTAATTCATAATATGTCTAATACCTCATAATAAAGATATTTGATTAGAGATATACAAACCACATGCAGAATGTTTAATTATTGTTTATATACCCAGTGACAATTTTCGTTCAGCAATTTTTACTAAAACAAACATATTGATGCATATGAAGTTTGCGATACAAATTATTTGCAGATCGATAGATCAGGGGCATGTTGTTTTTGTCCTGTCTGTTTGTCTGTCTGCTGTCAACTTTAACCTTTGCTATAACATTTGTTACTCAACTAATGAAGCCCTTTCAAATGACACCAAGGACAATGAACTTTTGACCTTGACAATGACCTTCACACTAAAAATAACTCTTTGAACTGCTGGGGAGTGTTAGTGTTTCACAAACACAGATTGTTTTAAATCATAAATTAAGTGTCTTTAAACATTTCTCAAAAGCTAGACTGTGAAGAAAAGTAATCAGGGTGTTTTCCTGCCAGATCCATCAAGGGATGGATCTGTGGTGAAGCGAGATACACTGATAGACTACAGAGGGTACCCTCCTTTGACAAACTTATTCTAACCAGCTGCATAGATCAATGAGCTGAATGTACCAGAGTGATCTAAAGAGGTGTCTTAAGAAGTGATATTGTGTTATTTGCCACTGTAAAATAAAATTGACCATGTTTTTTCAATGCCCTTTTGGACTTTTTTCACATTTCAGGTACAGATATTATCAGCTTACCTGAGCCAAAGGCTTTGTTGTCATAGCCTGACAACCATCCGGCGTCTTGCATCTGGTGTCTCTCCATAAACCCTCTCCTCCTTAACTGCCTGACAGGTTTTGATCAAACTTGGTATACTTGTGCATTTTATAGTACTAGTGGACAAGGTTTAAAGTGTTTCAAAGCACTCAATAAGTCATATTAAAAAAAATCACGGACTTAGTCTTTTACATATTTTTATGTCATTTCCTTGAATTAATTAAATATATATAGAAAAGTAATAAAGCAGATCTATTTTCCCACTTTTTAAAAGAAAATATTTACTTGAGGAGTTATTTAAATGTTTCATGTCAAAATTTACTTTTCTGGATTTTTTATTACCTTCTTTTCCTAATTCCAGTTCCTATGACCAGTTCTTTTATACTGAAGGGAAATGGCTCATACCCCAAACCCACAGCCTTAAAGGCAATTTTGTTTTATATCATTTTATATGAAATCAAGTTTTAAAATGTTTTGCAGCATTTATTATGTTAAGTAAGTCATTTAAGGAAAAAAAATAAAATGGAAAAAAAATTCTGACTAAATCTCTTTCACATACTTTTATATCAGTACTCAATGTCTTGATATATTCATTGTAGAGAAGTAAATTACCACTACCAGTCTTTTGTCAGTTATCAAAAACACAATAAATAAGGGAATATATGTATCTGTGAATTTTATGAAGCAGTCATATATTTGTGAATTAGCAAAAGTTGAGGCGTGCAGCATTGGCCAGTTCGGGCCTCTTGACTTTCTTTTTAATTTGTAACTTTTGGGTGTTTTGGGGTAATTTCTTTTATTCTCTCTTTATTGGTTGCTTATCATGCATTGATTTTTTTTTTGTATTTTAATTGATTTTATTGTAATAGATGTAAACTGGAAAGACATGGAAAACCAAAAAAAAATTTCTAGTTTTTTTTGCAATTATTTTTAAGATTAAAAAGGGGGATATATATACTATTTGCATGTAATAATAAGCTTTGGTGAACTTCTTATTCAGAACTAATGGAATAATTTTCATGAAATTTGAAGTTATAAAGTACTCAAGGTCCTCTACAAATGTTGCTTTTTGGACTTCTAGTCATTTCCACACAATTTTGTGTCATTTTATTGACAGGATTGCAAAGCAATTCCGGTCTATGAATTGGCAAAAACCATCTGTCTATCTGTCCGTCCGTTTGTACGGCGTCAACATTTTGCATTTAGCATTTACGTTTAGCTTGGTTTTTTTCATACCCTAAAGGGTACTTATGTCAAAGTTGGTAGGTTTGTAGATACTTGAATGTTCTATCCAACCAATACAAAAATTTAGTGACCTTGACCTTGACTTTATGCTTCAGTGAACACACACTTTTTTTTGCCTTTAGGGTGACCACTTGCATACATGTATTGTTAATGTTATTGCAAAGCAATTCCGGTCTATGAATTGTCAAAGGTGCTTAGAGAAACCCATTTTAACAGATTGGCATTAGTAATAGTTTGATTTTGAATGGTCCAAGTTATTTTCATTAAATAAACTAATTATATTTCACTAAACTTCATAGGAAGTAAGTACTCAAGGTCTTCTACCAAGTGTG
This sequence comes from Pteria penguin, assembly GCA_035048485.1. Classification (NCBI taxonomy): domain Eukaryota; kingdom Metazoa; phylum Mollusca; class Bivalvia; order Pterioida; family Pteriidae; genus Pteria; species Pteria penguin. The sequence continues at coordinate 57,645,981 of CM068582.1, read as the reverse complement.
TGTTTTTTTTCGTGCCGATCCGTTATCCAAGATGGCCGCCATTGGCTCTGATTGGTTGACACATTTTCGACTTCTTCTCCAGAACCGCTACACAGAATTTCACCAAACCTCATAGAAAGTAAGTACGCAAGGTCCTCTACCAAGTTTGTATTTTTCGTGCCGATGGGTAATCCACGATGGCCGCCATTGGCTCTGTTTGGTTGACGCATTTGCGACTTCTTCTCCAGAACCGCTTCACAGAATTTCACCAAACTACATAGGAAGTAACTACTCAAGGTCCTTTACCAAGATTGTGTTTTTAGTGCCCATCCGTAATCCAAGATGGCTGCCATTGGCTTTGATTGGTTGACACATTTACGACTTCTTCTCCAGAACCGCTACACAGAATTTCACCAAACCTCATAGGAAGTAAGTACTCAAGGTCCTCTACCAAGTTTGTGTTTTTCGTGCCCATCCGTAATCCAAGATGGCCACCATTGGCTCTGATTGGTTGACACATTTTCGACTTCTTCAAAACTACTGCACAGAATATCACCAAACCTTGTAGAAAGTCTTGTAGAAAAAAAGCAAAATTTTCTACTGAAATGAGCTGTCATTTTATTGTAAATAAGCAATTTGTGCTCAGGTGAGCGATATAGGCCCATTTGGACCTCATGTTTTTTAAATTCATCACAATGTATATCCTAGGAAAATAATCATTTTAAATAAATAATTTGAATTGAAATGTGTATTTCTATATTGCTTATTACTCTTGTATACTATATACCGGTAGAAAAAGCGAGACCATTTTGATATGGAAATGTTTGAGATGATAAAGGTCCTCTCAGACATTACCAAACATAATAAATATAACCAAATATAGAACCACAACTTATACATGTAGAAAGCTATGTTCAAACCCTAGCAATCCATACACAGTGAAAATGAAATATTGTTGGACTGACAGACAAGTCCGGTTATATTGATGCCAGTTTGGTAAATAATCTTAAATTTCTGTACCAAATATCTGGTGTTTTCCAGAAGAAATTTCAGTTTCAAACTTATTTCTAATGTTATCATGATGTACATTTTGCTTTCAGTCTTGTAAATATTGCTTTGGTCTTATGAATTGTCCTATTTTACCAGACCGATTGTCCTGTAAATATTTTTACAATTTCATATTCACTGCATACCTTCAAGGCCAGTGATGTGATATCTATCAATTAGTAATATAATCATTCATGTTGACTCCTCCTGAGTCCTCTGTGATGCTATTTGTCACAAGAAATGAGTTCACCTTAACTTTGCAGATAAGTTTTGATTTAAATTCAGATACTCAGTTTTGATTGTACTGGCATTAATCTTATGCTGACTGTAAAATTTTCTCATTTTTCTGTAAATTACTGCATGTACATTAATATAAATGAAACAAAATACATTTGACATTTATGTGCTACATGTATTAACTTGAATTCTTTTTCAGAAAAAAAGTTTTTTTTTCTATTGTTAAGTACTTTTTATGGTGAGGTGTATTGGTCACTGACATATATATTATTCTAGCATTGATCAAAATTTTATTTTGATTGCAGCATTTGAAGGACAAGTTTTGGAACTTTTTATTCTACAAATTCATTTTCATCTTTGGGGTGATGAATGTTCAATCCATGGATGAGGTTGTTCTGTGGGTTACATGGTTCACAGTTTTAGGATTTTTACATTTACTGACACAGCTATCTAAAGACAGATTTGAATATGTGAGTAATTATAAATTATATTATTGTATATTTAGCTAACTTAAGCTAAGTACAGTTGACACTCGTTATCTCAAAGTCGCTTAAGTCGAAATTCCGTTTATCTCAAAGTCAAGTTCGAGTCTGGAATTTTTCTTTAATTTCTATACAATTTTACTTCCGTTAAGTCGAAGTTGATTAAGTCAAAATTCTGCTTATGTCAGAGGCATTTTACAGTCCCAAAAACTCCATTTTCTATATATCTTACACTCATTATCTTGGAGTGTCAATGTTTGTACAAAATAAATTGATTAACACAGCAGTAAAGGTAGAAGAGATGCCAACAACCAATTATCCTAGCGGTTGGCTGATTGTTTAACCGTGAAGCCATTTCACCTGATCGACGATAAGATAATTGGATTGCACTGGCACTTGTTATTTTAAGATATGCTAATCTCATTAGTAAAAACATTTTCATATAGGTAGATTATAGGCCAGTATCGTTTTCGCAGTTTGAAAATTATTAAACGAATTAAAAATATAAAGAGCTGAAAAATAATTTTCAATTTTTACTTCACTTATCGGCTTGTCATTCAGTTGACGGGTAGTAGTTAGAATTTAGTCAGTAGAAAGATGCATTGCACAGACTTAAATATGGAATAACAGGTAAACAATGCATGTCTATTCATAGGTTAGTAAGAATGATCGAAAATGGAAACATGAGCAGCTGATGTTTATCTCGAATTCCGGAGAAGTCAAAATATTTCCTCTGGTCCCGTTGACTTTGACATAACGTTCTACTGTATTTCAATATCAATCTTTTATCACATAAAAGTAGTGCATATTAAAAGATGACACAAGTTTCTACCCAGTATAGATATCATTTACTTGAGCTGAGTTATTAGACAATGAATTAAGTCAGATTACAGAAGGAGTATGTCAGAAGGTAAATACATTTTCATGCTCCTGGATCAATAAGTCGGGTGAATATTGGTCATGTCCTGTCTGCTTGCATGTGGGTTTGTTGATCTTTCGATAACTTTTAATATTGGACATAAATTATCAATTATACAGACAGTGTTTTTGTCTTTCACATGCTTGTTCCTTGTGACAAGACCTTACCAGAATGCTATAATTTGTAACCTCCTGACTGACCTTTTCGTTTGCCCGTTATCTAAAAAATTAATCCTTGGACTTCACTTTTCAACCATGGAATTGTTGATGTGTTCCTGGTGTTGAGACCTTTCCATTGATTCCATAATTTTATCACCTTGTGACCTTGATTATAAAGTTTGACTTTTACCTTGGCATTCACTTTGAACTGTGGGAGATACAATATTTTGAGACTTCATTTGTGTCTTCCTTGTGGTGAGAGCTCTCCATTGATACCATAATCTGTAACCATGTGACCGTGACCATCAAGTTTGACCTACATTAAAAATAACTTTCCTTGGCCTTCACGTTTGAACCACAGAAGATATAAAGCTTTGATATTACATGTTGTCCAAATGATTAGATCTTCTTTCAGTTACCATCGCCCATAACCTTGTGACCATGACCATGTTTGAGCTCATTATACCCACCCTCCTCCCAAAAAAACCCTAAGTTTGGGGGGTATATAGGAATCACCCTGTCTGGCTTTCTGTCTTTCTGTCCATCAATCTTGTCTGGGCCATAAGTTCTTTATGCTATATTGCAGATCATTAATGTCCCACACAATTGTTGTCCATGACCCAAAGGTTTGTCATGGTTTTAAACCAAGATCATATTTACAGTACACATAGCCAGAATTCTCATCTGGCCATAATTTCTTTGTGATGCATCATGGGCCAGTAATATTTCATGCAGTTGTTGTTGTTCACAACCCAAGGGTGTGTCATGACCTTGAACAAAACGTATCTACGAGGTCAAGGTTGCAGTATACACATAACCAAAATTCTTGTTTGAACCATTTTTTACAAGCTACTTCATAGACTGTTACTATTCCACACAATGGTTTTCCACAAGTCAAAAGTATTTCATGACCAAACTTACATCTACAAGGTCATGATCACAGTGTACAAATAGACAAAGTTCTTGTCTGGTCTTCATGCTACGTCATGCACTGATAATATATTACACAATTGTTGTCCATGATCCAAGAGTATGTCATGACCTTGAAACCTTGAACCAAGGTTATATCTACAAGGTCAAGGTCACAGTGTACATATAGCCACAATTCTTGTCTTGGCTATAACTTCTTTGTGCTAGATTGTGGACATTATACTAAGAGGATTATCTTAAAGGGAGGCATTTCTGTTCTTCCAATTTTTACAGAGTTATGGCCTTTTCATCTTGTTGTTATCCAGCTGTGTCGCCACAAGGGGTGTTTGTCCCATTAGGACAGATCTAATTTAAAAATACTTTTCCTTGACCATGACTTTTCAGCCACTAGTTCTAGGGATTTTATATGTCACTGTGTTTGCCTTATGGCAAGACCTTTCCAGATACCATAATTTATGACCTTGTGACCTTGACTGTCAAGTGTGACCTACATTTAGAATCAAAAGTACTGACAGTAACATATTTAGACAGGACCCTTTTATCAATATTGGTCGTATGCTGGATTTTAACATTTGAACCATTAGAGTTAGGGCTTTGTGTAGATTCCTCATAACCAAAGCTTTCATCTGATGCCATCTCTTTTGACCTCTTGACCTTGACATTAAATTTCGACTCACTCTTCAATACATATAACAGACTTATTAATTATTGCTTTTAGTGTCTATGAGATGATTATTACTTAAACTGTTGAGTTGCATTGTCCTCTGACAAATCTTGTTTAGCAAACTTAAAATTTGTAAGTGTTGGAATAAAATCAAGAATGAGCAACATTCTTGGCAAGTTGTGGCCCCCTGTGTTTTTCTTTTTTTTTTTTTTTGTTGCCCAAATAAAATATCTCTTTACCATTTACAAAACTTTTAAATGCCTACAAAAGCACTTATTTCCTTTGTTCTTTATGACAGCATCAGATATCACTTTAATTGAAATAAGCAAGTGCAAGCTTGACTAAGATTGCTACAGAATAAAAATTGAAGCATCCCTACCTGCAGCATATTGTCTTATAGTTTGACCACACTAATCAAATTCTACAAAAAAAAAGTCTACTCAGTATAGTGCTAATGAATGATAAAATGTATAATAAAATAAATAAATCTGTTTCAGCTGTCGTTTTCTCCGGCAACACCTCATGTGATGCATGGCAAGTTGTTAACCCTACTATCCATACTCCTTTGTCTCAGCGGCTGTCTCCTTATAATATCGGTACTTGTTGGATTAGAGGCAGGAATCACTATATTTGCTTTCATGGCAGCAGAGGTAAGGCATTCAGAATTTCAATTTAACTGAAAATTTTAACTCCTTATGATCAAAAATCATAAATAAAAATTAAGAACTTTAGAAAATAGTATTTTCTCAGTAGATATACACCCCATAAAAACAATATAGCTCTGTTTTAAGCTACCCTCTCACATTAGTTTTGATAATTAAAAATTGATGTGGAACCAGGCAATAACATTAAGACACTCTTAGATTTAAATCACATTACAATCCACTTTCTGGCTGAAAGTTGCATCACTAAGTCATTTAACAGTATTTCAAAAAGATTGTAAACTATTGTGTTTGTATGCAATTGGGTCTTTTCTTTATGCAGAGTTATTTCCCATATGAGCAGTTATCTGACGTCAAGCCCTTGTGACGTCATACAATTTCTATATCACTTCCTGTAATTTTACACCAGTTTCCACAGAACTGGTTGACGTCACAATGGTTTGATACCTGCTCAAATGGGAAATAACTCTGTATAATAAAAAGACTCAATTGTGTCCAAGAAATTTTGTTTCGTCAAGAATGGCAAATTTTCCTTTCACTGAGTTTTGTCTGCTTTCAGTATTTGAGAGGTTATGTAATAACTTGTCTATTATATCTAGGAGTATAGACAAATACTCAAACAATGCAAAGGCAACTCCTCCAAAATAGCTATCATATTATGTTGTTGTCTATTACTCAACATGTATGATGCATATTAAACCATGCATTTTCAAAAGCGGTGTTTTATAATGTAATTGATCCATCACTTATGTTTATAGAAGTTTGTGATGTCATAATTCCTTTTCATTGTTTGTCCGAGATATGATCAAGGTGTAAAGTATTGTGATGTCATCTGATTTAACAATTTTTATACGCCTGTCATTAGACGGGACATATTATGTTATGGCGCTGTCTGTAGGGCCGTCCGTCTGTCGTACTGTCCGTCCGTCCGGGGTCATGTTTTCCAGACTTTCTTTTGCCATCTTTCAAGATATTGAGTTCAAATTTGGTATATAGCTTTATTTTAAGCGGCGTCAGTACCAGTTCAAGTTTTGTTATGATTTACTTATTTTTGACAGATTTATGGCCCTTGGACTTATAAATATCAAGATTTTTTCAGAAATTCATTAAAAATCAATTTTTTGTCAAAACATTATGAAATTTATCATGAAACAAGTAAAATGTACCAACTATCACATATATTACAGGTTTTAATATCTTTTCTTCATTTTTGAGAAATTTATAATTTAAGAGGGGGGGGGGGGGTTGACCATATGTCCTAGGTCATGTTTTCCGGATTTTTTTTGCCGTCTTTCAAGATAGAGTTGAAATTTGGTATATAGCTTTATTTCAAGTGGCGTCAGTACCAGTTAGAGTTTTGTTACGTGTGATTTACTTTTGACGGATTTATGGCCCTTGGACTTATAAATTTCAAGATTTTTTCAGAAATTCATTAAAAATCTATTTTTTGTCAAAACATTATGAAATTCATCATGAAACAAGTAAAATGTACCAACTATCACATATATTACGGGTTTTAATATCTTTTTCTTCATTTTTGAGAAATTTATAATTTTAGGGGAGGGGGGGGTGACTATATGTCCTAAGTCATGTTTTCCGGACTTTTTTTTGCCGTCTTTCAAGATCTTGAATTGAAACTTGGTATGTAGCTTTATATCAAGTGCCATCAGTACCAGTTCAAGTTTTGTAACGATTGATCACTTTTGACAGATTTATGGCCCTTGGACTTATAAATTTCAAGATTTTGTTTTGAAAATTCATTGAAAATCTAATTTTTGTAAAAACATTATGAAATTCATCATGAAACAGGTAAAATGTACCAACTTCCACATATTTTACCGGTATTGATATCTTTTTCTTCATTTTTGAGAAATTTATAATTTTAGGAGGGGGTGGGGGCTTGTACTAAAAAATTTCAAGGTTTTTTTTTGCAGGTAAGTTCCATGATGGGTTGAATAGGACCATTTCTGCAGGAATTATTGCCCTTGGACTTATTCCTATGATAAAATGCTATGAAACGCAATTAACTTTAGTAAACCGTAAAACGTCAGATGTTTTTCGTGAAAATCATGCCAAATGCCAATTAATATCGTCCGAATTAAGTGACGGGCGTATTATGCCACCCTAGGCGTTGCTCTTGTTTTAGCATAAATGGAAAGGCCATTTGTGCAGTAATTGGCTAGGTATAAAAGACATTTTGTTTTAATTTTCAAAGCTGTAAGGTAGATGCAGCTCTCTGGAACTGTTTCAATATCATGTTCAATGTACTTTACATATGTAAATACCTATAGTACTGAATGAAAAGGTTGGCTGAATTATTTTTCATATAGTCAGGGATTGAAATTAACTTTTTTGACCACAGGCTAATTTTAGCCAGGCTAAAACAAAAATCTACAGGCTAAAATAGAAATCTGTTTTAGTGTCGTCATACTTTGCACTTTGTTTATTTACGCTGGGCGTTTATACCAGCAGGATGGATTTTACTCTATTGTTTCATATTTTCTGTTATCCATTTGATAAAGGGCATGTGCCTGAAAATTTGTGGCATTTGAGTGTAGCTTTATTTATTTATCGGAAACGACTTCCCTTTGGAGGATCAGTTACTAAATATTTGCATATTGATTTGTTTGCAGAGAAAGAACAGTTCTGAAGTACAAATATTAAGACAATTACTTACTAACTTTGACAATTATTCAGATTCAAAACATGCACTGCACAGATACAAAACACACTTGTGACATCCTTCAGTGTATCTCCATCAAATCCTAATTAGCTCATCTGAGCTGTAAGGTCAGTGAGCTTTTCTCTCACTTTTTGTCTGTCGTCCGTCTGTCTGTAAACTTTATACATTTTACACTTCTTCAGAATTGCTTGAAGAATTTTGATGAAACTTGGTATACATGTATACCAAGTTTGTTCATTTTGTCTAATTCCACTGACAGGTGGTACCGTCATAGCTAAAAAAGATCACAGAGGGTACCCATCTTTGAAAAGCGAAGCCGGCGTGGCCTAGTGGTATCGCGTCGGACTCCTGATCGGGAGGCCGGGGTTCGAGTCCCGCTCTGGTCATGCCGGTGTCATGTCTTTCGGATGAGACAGTAAAAACCGAGGCCCCGTGTCGTGGTATGCATGGCACGTTAAAGATCCCTCACTGCTTCAGGTGGGTCCGTTGCAAAGGTCAAAATTTGTATGCCCCGCATCAGGCAGATGCCGTCACCATATACGTGAAATATTCGTGGTGTGACGTAAAACAAAAATCAATCAATCAATCAATGAATCTTTGAAAAGCTTCTCAAGAACCACTATATGGATAATAAAACTAATGGCATCTAAGTGATTTAGAAGGATGTATGATTAAAGTTTTTTCGTAGGATTGAAATCAGATAAATAATTTTGATGCCTTTTGACAGCTTTTCGGACTTTAACATTTTCAGCCATAATAGCATGGATTTCATCAATATTTTCCCTGTGGTTTTATTTGCAATGTTATTTATGTATCTGGTGAGCAATATAGGCCCACTAGTGCTTCTTGTTATTTACATCTATGATTTTCCTCCCCTTCCCCCCTCTCCAAGGGTCAGACCCAAAGTTGGAAACCCAAAATGTACAACTTCAAGCAATACCTTTTTATATATACAAACAGATTATTTATATTTATTAAGATGTAAGATATATGTCAACTAGTTCTTGCAAACAGATGGAGTGAAAGATAGATGGCAACACATGCATACATTTGTTCTATATGATGTCCCACATTATACAATGTATGAGAATAAGTCTGTATTGTTGAATTTGTGTTTATCTCGTGTTAATGTATCTTATTGATATGTATGTTTTGATCTTTTTCAGTGTCTGTTACTAGGTGTTAGAGTACTGTATGTTTTAGTAAGGTAATATTAACATTCTTATACCTTTTTACTTAAAGACATCATTTGATTCACAGCATAAAAAAGTAAATTTAAAAATTTAAAGAGAAAAAGTCAAGGTTATAATTATATATATGGGTGGAGGTGTTATATAGGAATCGCCTTGTCTGTCCATCTGTTCATCAACCTTGTCCAGACCACAGCTTCATGCTATATTGTTGTCCATCACCCAGGGGTATGTCATGATCTTGATCCAAAGTGATGCCTACAAGGTCAAGGTCACAGGATACAAATAGCCAAAATTTTTGTCCAGGCCATAACTTCTTGCTACATCATGGAACTGTAGCATTTCACTCAATTGTTGTCCAGTACCCAAGAGTGTGATCTTAAATCAAGGTCATATCTACAAGTTCAAGATCACAATATACACATAGCCAGAAGTCTTGTCGGGGCCATTATTTCTTGATTATATTTCGCAGACTAATACTGTTCCACACAGCTGTTGTCTACAAGGGTGTGTCATGACTTTCAAGCAAGATCTTACTTATAAGATCAAGGTCACAGTGTACACACAATCAAAATTATTGTCTAGACTATAACTTCTTCATGCTACATTATACATGAAAATAGATAACTCCAGTCTTAAAATTTTTCCAGAGTTATTACTCTTTCAACTAGTTGTTATTCAAATTTGTTGGCAGGGATGTAGGGAGTTGTTTTGGTATTTATACGGTTACCACAGCTCTACTTTATAAAGACTTTTAGATATTGATTTATTATATATGGTGATAGCATCTGCCTGATGCATAACATAGAATTTTATACCTTTGCAATGGACCAGCCAAAAGCAGTGAGGGATCTTTTTTCGTGTCATGCCTGCTATGACATGGGACCATGGTCTTTTCCGAAAGAGAAGACATCTTTTTGTCCATGGTGAAAGTGGAACACAAAACCTCTTAGTCACAACTAGAAGCCACAATTTTGGGTTCATACTACACATATGGTTTAAGTAGAAATAAAGATCCATATCGATTTTTGGGGTCAAATGGTCAAAGATCCAGGTCAGTATAGTACTATGAATTTTGCTGCTGTGCGAGAGGATACGATGTTTGGTGATGCTGTTGTTGAATTAGTATTTAATCAGGATTCATAACTTTGGGACCTTGTGTGACACATTTGTCATACATATATCAGTACACATTGCTTTTGTGAACAGTGTTTACATATGGTTCTGCCATTACATTTTGTTGATGCAATTTCAGATTTCTAATCTGTCCACAAACATTTAAGCTTGAATGTTAGAAGTGGATTTTGCAGCTGATATGACATCCACATTCCGATTATCTGACCAGAGAAATCAAATTCTCATACTCCACTTTATGTATTGATGGTTTCATTATATAGGTAAACTTGTGAGGCTGTACACCAGGCAGAAAGGTTAACACGGTGTGTTCCCGATACGTCGCAAATATTTTAATGATGTAGTTTTCATTAGGTGTGAATGGGGCCCACCAAGGGATATTATTGGTGTAGTATAGTATAGTATAGTATAGTTTATTAATGTAGTTTACCTGTGTTGATCAGCACATACATGTATTCAGAGTAAAATATATAATAGAAAATTGAGAAAATGGTAATCATGCATTTCTCAATATAATGGTAACATTCATAAATATAGTAATCATTCATTTCTCAATATAATGACAACATTCATAAATATATAAATCTTAGCACATTTTAAGAATTATTTTCATATCAAGCATAATCATAAATATATAATTAATATGTTGTCATGCTATATTACGGTATACAAGTTCAAAGAAAATTGTCATTTCATAATAATGTCACTGCCACATTCATTTTCACCTAACAGGATGCCACTTTTATAATTCACTGAACACGATGCCACTTTTATAATTCAATGAACATGATGCCACCTTTACAATTCAATGAACACGATGCCACCTTTATAATTCAATGAACACGATGCAACTTATACTATTCTAGATGAATTAATTGCGATGCAGAGACTGCATAGTCCATTACGTCGATAAGTGCTTGTTGATATCGTTCTTTCAATGTTGCAAGGTGGCGGTTGATGGTCAGGTACTTCTTTGCCTTTGTGGTCTGGTGGTGCCTCTTGCTGCGCACTGAATTCTGTTGATCTAGTTGGCGTTCTGTATATCTCTAAACGTCTGAACGATGGTATAGTTATTCGGATGTGCATGTTGGACGATCTTCTTGAGTTTGCTCTGCCATCCCCCTAGATTGTTGGTTGTTCGCGGTCCTTGATTTCAAAAGTAGTTCCAGACTAGTCTCTCACCTTCTACCCATTGTTCAGTCACGTAGTCGGTGAATCGCTCTGTCAGGTTGGTGATGCCGGCTTCATCTCTGTCATCTAGGGCTTGGAACCAAACGTCTTCTATAGCGTCGAGGGAAGATGAGCGGAAGAATGGCTGCTCTGCGTACTAGTATCAGTTCTGACGTTTTGGTCTCTCTGTAGAAAATCTGAAGTCCAGTGGTCTGTGCTGTTCATGTATTTATAATTTCAAATAATACTTAATAATAAATAAGAATATAGTACATTTGTCAGAAGATTAATAATTTCTTCTGATTAATCACAAAATATTTGTCGTTTGTGCACTAACAATCTAATTTATTTTGTGATGTGTGAATTTCTTAAGAAATTTTACGTTGTCATTTGAAGAGCATCAACTATAATTGATAAGTGCATTGATGTTTTCAAAAATACTGTTTTTGTCTTACTAGGGTATGTACAGGTAAGACAGGTAAAATACACTAATTTGATCATTGGTTACTCCTTGGAAGGCCCCTTTCACACCCAATTATCATTAAATAATTCAAATATTTGCGACGTATCGGGAATAAACCGTTAACACTCCTTATGTGCCATTAAACAATAAACAAACATTATAGTAGTATTTCATTAAAGAAAAAAGAGGAGTTACTGGCTCAGTTATGTGGCAGAAGTCACCATGGAGCTATACAATACATGAATATAAATAATATACTAGAACATATAACACATTACAAAAATATTTGATTGTAGTGCAATTACGATACCGACTTAGGACGGTCATTTAATTTGACAAAAGCTAAACAAATGGTGTGGTTAACCGGTTTACGGGCCCACCTTCCCACTCACCGTAACAGCAGAACAATCAAAGGACGTACATTTAAAAATTTATAAATAATCCTCTATGTAAAGAACAAGGGTCAACAGGTATCGCATATTGAGAGGTCATAAAAATATAAACACGTAAAGTATTGTAAAACACATAATGGTATGAAAATATATGCTACATCAACATGATAAACTGTGATCTGCCAGTCTGAAAGCGAGCTAAGACCCTAGATCTGTAGGAGTCCCGACTAACAGTCAGAGTGGACGAGGTTCAGGACCATGTCTCCTCCGAAAGAGGTTTGGACAAGGCCCGTCATATAGTCCCCACCGCCCTGTTAGTCAGCGTGCAACGTTCAAGTAAAAGTCTGCATAAGGCTGTAGAGGGGCCAAATACAAGACCTATAGTCTTTTTGATGATCTCAATATAATATTGTCTATTTAGGAGACGTTTGACTATTTTATTACATGATAAAATAACGTTATCGGAACCTTTTACTTTCCTTAGTTTATATACGAGATCACCGTAAAAATTAGGATGGGAAATTCCATTGGATACATACTGTTGAAAAGAAATATTTCCAAATTTAGATAGAAGTTCTGAATAAGATCTGAAGAATTTGCCGAATGTTTTTCTTAGCTTGTGATATCTGTAACCCTTAGTTAAAAGTTTAGTAGTAATTTGTAAATTTCGTTTATGAAAGTCCAAAACATCGGTGCAGCCTCTGACAAATCGAACTAATTGAGATATATAGATACCATATGATGGGAGTCGAGGGACATCGCCATCCAAATAAGGGAAATTTACAATAGGAAATCCAAAATCCTCACGTTTATCATAAATATTAGTATATATTAGGTGGTTGATAATTTTGATGTTTAAATCTAAGAAAGGTGTAGATTTATCTCAAGTATTACCTTTATTCAATGTGAGCTCTGGTGGATATATTTCTGATATAAATTGTTCGAATTCAGGGTTGTCGATAACTAAAATGTCATCCAGATATCTGCAAGTATTATTAAATTTGTCAATGAGGTCAAAACGTTTTGATTTTTGAAGAGAAAGCATAAAATCCCTCTCATAACAATAAAGAAATAAAAAAAATTTGCAATCAGAGGCGCGTAGTTAGTACCCATAGGAATTCCAACTATTTGTTGATATATCTTGCCATCAAATTGCACAAAAATATTATTCATGAGAAAATCTAGTGCTATACATAATTCCTTGCAAGTCCAGTATTTATATGAAGTGTATTGTTTGTTGGAAAAGAATCCAGAGCTATTGGAAGTACATATGTACGGTTTAGATTCTCTATGAAAACACCATTATATAAGACACAGCAACTTGCTTTTAATCAAATCATGAGGCAGAGATGTATAAAGTGTAGAAAAATCAAATGTAGAAATTTGAGTAGCTTTGAAATTTAGCGAAAGAAGTTTGTCTATAACTTCATGAGAATTTTTAATCGACCAAAAGTAATTGATGTTACTATTATGAAATGCGACATCACAATATTTGATAATATGATCTTTTATAGCAGTTAGAGCAGACGTAATATCATGTTTCGATAGTACCGTAGTAGAGCAGTGGCTAGAATTAGATATGAAAGGTGATTTATATGGACTTTTATGTAGTTTTGGGAGCCAATACATGGTTTGTAGATCAGATTTATCAGTTTTAATATTGAAGTCGGACATGGTCATGAGGTGATCGTGCAAGGTGCTGTCTTTTGAGGTAGGGCTTTCCTCATATGTATGAGTGGAGTTAAATTCGTTTTTAAGTACTTCAATATAATATAGTTTTCAAACAACTATTATGTTATTACCTGCTTTATCAGCAGGAACAAAGACATATTTAGCATGTAAGTCAGCTATCTTCTTTTTAATAGAATTTGCCGTCAATGTACATGTATTAGGCTGTTGAAATAAATGCGGATTTTCCGTAAAGTTCTTAATACGGATATCGACAATTCTTAAAATCTCGCATTTCCAATCATTAAGAGCATGAAGCCTTACCTGTTCTTTTTTACACCAACGTTTACAATATGTAGTTAAAGCATCTTCTATAGCGTCACAGCATTTATTGAAATCTATCCTGGATGGTAACCTATATTTAGATCCTTTTCCAAAAAGGGTACATAAAAGATTGTTGGTAAGTGTACATTTGGTATTAATTTTCTTCAATGTCTTTCACAAAATTGCTTTGTGACTTACTTTCTCATAATGGAGATTTACATTTTCGTTATTTAGGTATGTTATTCACCTTTTGGACCTGAATACACCCAGTGTATGGGAGAATCGGGCCACCTACGTGTACTACACAGAACTGACATTTGAACTGGCAGTACTATCAGTGGACTTTGGACATCACCTTCATATGTTGGTCAGTTTTTACGATACATGTGTATATGTGTTTGATTTGACCATAGAAACAGTACATTAAAATTAGTTTCTTAATTAGAGGTATGAACATACCTGATTTTAATTTATACAAATTCTAACATACTCAAAATGAGGCAAAATAGTTCTTAAAGAAATGGTATTATTGCAAAATTAATGCTATGATGTTCATGGAAGGTAAAATTCATTTTACAAACATTCTATTGAACCATTTTGGTTTTTTGGTTCTATTGTCAGAACTCAGTGCATTGAATATAGTTTCATTAAAGTTGCCTTAGAAATTTGTAAACTACATTATTTTCTAAAAGTACATATTTTAATGTTCCTTTAAGCTATGGGGCAATATCTTCCTCAGCATGGCCAGTCTTATCATCTGTATGCAATTACGATATCTCTTCTATGAGTTTCAAAGACGAATTAAAAGACACAAAAATTATCGCAGGGTTGTCCAGAACATGGAGGCCAGGTAGGTTTAAATTATAGATGAGTGAATAGTGCCACATAAGCATTGTTTGAGCTCTATGGTAGTGGCACCTGCTAGGTGTAAATTCTATCTAAAGAAAAGACAATCCCAGTGCAATGACCATTAAATGTTTTTGTGTACAGTTGCATAGATCCTCACCTTGTACTGTCTCATGCAACAGAAGAGTCAAAATCTTGAGTCCAGGATTCTCTAATGTTGAGCCTAACACCTTAATAAATATGACATGCTGGTTCTAAATGATAGAAAACATAAAAAAAAAAGAAAAAGGCTTTGCTTCATTTTTTTGTGACACGAAATGTTACTCTGTTATCATTGGCGTTCTGGGCGCCGCCATATTGAACTCTTGGGATTGGCCTCTTCGCTCATGCAATCCTACGCTAAGGAAATAGGTCCATGGTGATCTGCGTAAAATATGCATACATTCATGAAAAATTGATACTGTTTGTATGTTAAGGAGTACATATTCTAGTTTATACAAGAGCTGAACAAACAGGATGATTATTTTTGAGACTCGCTGGTATGTAACCTATGTTTTTATTCAGTTGTTGATCACTACACACTAATCGCACATTTTCGGGCCTTTCTGACGGCCCTTGCCAACCTCAATAACAACATGCTTTTGGGGACATTATGCCGAAAAATTGATGTCTTAATTGATTTAAGTTGGACAACAGACTGTATAGTTAGATTTATTCATTCCGTATTGTAGACATTCTACGTAAGTTTCACTAGAGCTAGGTGTTAAAGTGGCCTACATTTGCAGCCTACATTTGCCCAATTTGCATATATAGTTACAAGACCTGTCGTGCAATAATCTATCATTTCAAAAATTTGACACGTTAAATATTAATAATTTGTTTCAGATATAATCGTTAAAATAATAATGACATTGCGTGAAGTAAAAACAAATTAAAAGTTTATTTTGTAGATAATATGTAGTTTATGTTATATAAATTATATGAATTCGCTTGTTTCTTCTTGACATTTAAGTATCCTCTGGAACACCTCATCTGATTACATCCCCCTCCTAATAACAAACATGGATTCACCATGTCTTCTCTGTCTTTGTACACATCAAATCCACAGCAAATGGTCAGAGCAAGGACAGTTTTAGATCACCTTGACATAGTTTAGATGATTTTGTGCTATAGGCCTGACATCCTCAACTGTTTAACTTTTTTGAATAACTCAGTTCTGAACAAACTACAAATGCTGCAAGTAACAAACATCTTGGGATATAGATTTGATTGCATGCTTTGGATACTGCATGTGACATAATTTTTCGGCTTGAGTGACATAATTAGCCTTTTTGGGTACCTCAATTCTGGACAAGCTGCAAGTTCTAAACTTCCATTAACTAATTATTCATTTTGAGATGCAGACTCGAAAACATGTTTCAAGCTGTACCTGACATACTTTTTCCGCTTGAGTCATATTGGTAACCTGTTTGGGGCAAGAGTATCTCAGTTATGGACAGTACAAGTACCAAACTTACGATTCACCCATGGGATGCACACTAGAGTACCTGGCTTGGTTGCTTCATGTGACATTTTTTCCACTTGATTTAGTGAACCTGGTGGGGGTACCTCAGTTTGCAACAAACTAGTAAATCAACAACTTCATGGCAACAAGTTTTACTGCATTGTTGTCACGAGTCGAAGCTGAGCCAAGGAACGACATTCCTTCAAGTGGGACATTAAATAACCATCTTATTCACAATTCTCATAATGTTTTAACATCATTTATATTTAGAAACATACAACATTTACCTAAATATTTATATTGCATTTTCATTATCAGAGGAAATGTGGGAAGATCGATCTTTAAATTTGTCATATATGTGAAAAAGAACTAAAGTTCCAGAACATGTTGGGGAAAACTTTAAATTATTGAAATATCTCGATAAAAAACAAGCGATACAAGATCAAGACAAATGCTTTGTCCGGAGAATTACACAATCGAGTACATCCGACGGTGTTGGTGGTAAACACATCGTATAGTAGTCACAACTACATATTATTACGCGAAATTTTAAAACATAATTGCAACTCCTTTTTCGAGTTATTGAAACTAGTTTATGTTTAGCTTAAATTAACTGAGCTAAAGGTACATTGTGCTGATCAAGAATTTTTAAGACAACATCAGTAATTTTTCGGCACTTTATTTTTCAGCGGCGTAGTAAGCTCTATATCGGTAGTGAAAGTTATAACCCCTGAAAAGAAAGTGATTGCAATGAGTGCGGCTTCACCGAAGCCGACTCAAAAATAAAAGACTTCTGATTCAGCCGTATGCCAAGTCACCTTGAATAAACAGAGTGTGAAAAATCCTAAACTTGCACTAATTGTTCATCTTGGTATGCAGACCAGAATGCATGCTTCATGTAACTATTCCCATGTCAATTTTGTTCTATTAAAAGAAAACTTTATTTAAATGGCTCCATAATGATTCAAGAGTCAATTTGAATTTGTATCGTTAATTCTAAGAATGAAACTGGTCCTGATTTAATACTATTGATAACACTAATTCCTCTTCATCTTCATATGTGTCACTCAGGACCTTCAGTCCTTTGATTTTATCTGCCCGTCTTCAGTCGGGACATACATATACTACATTAATGCGTTGTCTGTCTCTCATGCTTCCGCAATAATTTGTCCAAGCCATCACTTTTCACTTTTTGCATGGATTTGAATAATTTTTCACAGCCAACAATTTCATTCTGTATACATGCGGGAGGATATCACATGGATGCCAAACAAAGGTGCAAGTCCTTATCCAGCGATGCCTTCAATCCAAGTCAGCCAAGCAGGAGTCCACAAGTTACTCAGGAACATCGACTCCCACAAAGCAACAGGACCAGATGGAATCCAAGCCAGGCTTCTACATGAGTATGCAGACCAAATAGCTCCAGCATTGACCAAAGTCTTCAAGACCTCATTAGATTCAGGCACCATTCCAGACGACTGGAGATCAGCTTCTATTGTTCCAGTATACAAGAAAGGTGATAAGCATCAGGCCTCCAACTACAGACCAGTCTCCCTGACCTCCATCTCCTGTAAATTACTGGAACACATCATCCACAGCCAGGTAATGGACCACTTCGACCAGCACTCTATCCTCAGCAACAGTCAACACGGCTTCAGATCCAAGCGTTCCTGTGAAACTCAGCTAGCCATCACCATAGACAGTATTGCCCGCACTTTAGACCAGGGACGCCAAGTCGACATTGTTCTGCTAGACTTCTCGAAAGCATTTGACAAGGTGCCACATAAGAGATTGCTACATAAGCTGCAGTTCTATGGTGTACGAGACAACACTCTGCTATGGATTAAGGACTTCCTGAACAACAGACAACAACAAGTTCTTCTAGACGGCCATGCCTCATCTAGTGCAGATGTCCTATCAGGAGTACCACAGGGAACAGTAATTGGCCCGCTGCTCTTCCTCACATTCATCAATGACCTCCCAGAAGCCACCAAGTCAGAAACCAGGTTGTTCGCAGATGATTGCTTACTGTACCGCCCGATCAACAACACAGAGGACAGCAACAGGCTACAGCAAGACCTTACAGCACTTGAGAAGTGGGAAGAAGAGTGGCAGATGACCTTCCATCCGGAGAAGTGCGTGGTCATACGGGTCTCATCAAAGCGGAAAACAATCAGTGCAGACTACAGACTACACAGCCATAAGTTAGAAGTAGTGGACTCGAGCAAGTACCTGGGAGTTACTATCAGCAGCAATATGAAGTGGAACAAGCACATTGATGCCATCACAGCGAAAGCCAATAGGACTCTAGGCTTCCTGAAGCGAAATCTCCGAGGTTGCAGAACATCAGCACGGATTAGAGCCTATGAAGCCATTGTACGTCCAACGCTGGAGTATGCTGCCTCCATATGGGACCCTCACACTAGCGGACAGATCAACCAGATAGAGAAAGTCCAACGTAGAGCAGCACGATTCGCTACAAGGAACTACTGGGATAGGAAAGCAGGCAGCATCACCAACATGGTCAACTCCTTGGGATGGGAACCGCTACAGATCAGAAGAGTAAAGATCCGCCTTCTGTTGCTATTCAAGATCCAGCACAATCTAGTGGCCATTCCAGCAGAACGATACCTAATCCAGACAGACTCCAGGACAAGGGGACAACATACCTTTCGCATCCCAACAGCGAAAAAGGATGTATACCGTTTCTCCTTCTTCCCGCGAACCATCAGGGATTGGAACAGACTTCCATCAGCAATGACATCAGCATGTACCTTGGAGGACTATAGGACTGCAATGGGCAACATACCACCTGCCCACTTCAGCTTAGGATGAGGACAAAAGATTTCAACTTTTTTAACTGTATCATACTGCCCTGAGAGGCTTTTATCTTGACTGCCACATGAAATATAATGGTCAACTTTTGAGTACACTTCGTATTGGAAGAAGAAGAAGAAGAATTGTTGCCAAGGACCCAAGGTCATATCTGTAAGGTCAAGATCACAGTGCATATGATGGGTAAATCTTTGTCTGGGCCATTTTTACCCCTTGCATGGATTTGAATAATTTTTTATTCCCCCCCGGATTCGGATTGATAGATAGGGAGCTTGTTGTTTTTGTCCTGTCTGTCTGTTTGTTTGTCTGTCTGTTGTCAACTTTAACCTTGGCTATAACTTTTAAACCACGAGGGTTAGAGACTTCATATTTGACATGCATATTCAACTAATGAAACTCTTTCAAATGACACCAAGGCTGATGACCTTTTGATCTTGACAATGACCTTCACGTTAAAAATAACTTTTTGGACTTTGGTGCTGCCGGGGACATTAGTGTTTCACAAACACAGCTTGTTTAGAATTGTTGCCCAGGATCCAAGGGCATGTTATGACATTGAACCAAGGTCATAATCTGCAAGATCAAGGTCCCACTTTCAATTCCCACTTCAATTAAGCAAGGGTGCATTATGCAACATTAGACATTGCTCCTTTTTAAGATACTCCATATCAAGAAGTATCTTACTGTTATTGTGCTCAAAGTTCAAAGGTCAGATTTACGTCCACCCAACTACAACCTTTGAAGAAATAGTGCGATGTCTGTGTCAATATTTGTCTATTCTAGGGAGGACAGCTGTGATGATTTAATCGATTCATTGTAAGAGTCTTTTCTTATAGATAAGTTTTGATCACAATCGTGTGATTTTTTTTAGAAAGTGCGAGCTCAACGCTTCAGTGACCCTAACATGAATGAAGAATGAGTGAATGAATGAATGACGAATGAATGAAAATATGAGTGTAGATTGAAAATGTCATCGAATATTCTATGCATCACATTTATTTATCACAAAGTATTGAAACATACTATTCAAGTAGAAATGACCAAAAAAAAATCCATCAAAAATAAAGAAATTTCGGGTTCTTGATGAGAAGGTTTGTGTTCCGTGAAATCCATTATTATGCCCCTAAAATCAGAGATTTGGGGCATAAAGTTTTTGTCCTGTCTGTTTGTTTGTCTGCTAAAACTTTAACCTTTGTCCTAAGTTTTTTATAGTTTTTATAGGTAAGTGATAGGGCTCTAATATTTGGCATGTATATTCCTTGTGACAAAACCTTCCAGTAGTACCTTAATTTTTTACTATGAAAAGGAATTACCTTGTGACCTTGACCTTGATGTTTGATCTACTTATCAAAATATGCCTTAACGAACTTTAGTGCAAATGGGGACATTCGTGTTTCACGAATCACAAACATATTTTGTTTATTTTATATTTTACGTGTATATTACTCAGGAAAAAACCTTTGTTTTATATTCATTTTAAACTTGTGACCTAGACCTTTTGATCTTATTCCTTTTTTTGTTCTGTTGAACCCCAAAAACCAAAACTTTCATATTCTTTTCTACTTGAATATTTCAATGAATAATTAAAAATGAATTCCCATCTTGTCCTCTGGCCTTGCTAACGAATCTGCAGAGACAGTAGTTGAGCTCCTCCTCTAATACATTCTCTAATGTGTCAGGAACCACTGAATAACAGTGCAGTAATGCATCACGATTTTCGTTTCAATATTTTGCCCATGATTGCCAAATATTTGTCGCAAAAATGTTATTTTGTTGAGTATTTAATTTGGTATACGCTTAATTCCTTATTCAGAGATGGAAGGACCAAGTCGCATTTCATTATTATTTTTGTCCCTTTGAAGTAAAAGATTCTGCGTTGGTGTCTGCATTAGTTCATCATCAAAATCGAAAACCTCTTCCAACTTCAAATCCATTTTCAAATATGATAAGAGACAATGAATGAATGTTTAAATTAAGTAAAGTGAAATGAGTTGAATATCAACTTAGTTTGGTGAATATTGCCTATGGCATAAGAAATTAAACACTTTAAGGAGTGATATAAGAAAAGCCTTTAGACGTGCAAATTGAACCATACACTAAGTGGGTAGGTACACTCTTTTCTCGCCCCCTCGATACACTCCCTCGCTTTGCTCGGGACTGTGGTGCTTGAAAATCGTTTACCAACCTTTATTTTTCCCCCTTTTGATATCGGTGGTTTGTGAGAGAGGGTCAGAGAGACTTTGTTCATCAAACGTTGGAATTTCCGCAAACCGCTGAAATCAAAAGTGGGAGAAGAGCAGAGAATCTCTACCTATTTTCATTGCAGTACCCTTTCATTACTGGGGATTAAGGACATATGTGGAAACATCATAACCCAGCATGTAGCTTTCACTAAAAGGATAATGTGTTGCATGGATTACTGTTGCTTTTAGTTCATCAATCTCATCACATAATTTGTATAACCAATCTAGCCTTTAAATATATGAATCAGTATAAATAAAAATTAAAAACACCTAACTGGAAAAGATGGACACTCCATGTAGTGCCGGATCCAGGATTTCCAAAAAGGGGGGGGGGGATAATATGTGTGTTAATCAAACTACTCGGCCATTTTTGGTGCCAAATCTGGATTTTTACTTGTAAATTTGTGGTAGAAGGGGGAAGAGACCAGTCACCCCCCTCCCCCCACTGAACCCACCACTGCCATTGAATCACACATGATAGGATAACCTTATGAGCAGGTTTTTCTTTGCACTACTTATTTTTATTAACAAAACTCATTTCAGTCAACTTCATACAAAATGATGTCGGGTGTCCTTTAAGTGTGATACATATAGATCTCTACTCGCAACAAGATGTGAGTAAGAGTATCTTTCAGGACCTTCAGGTCCTTTGATTTTTTTTTTTTGCAATATACTTTTTTGTTTTTGTGGCATTACTAGTGCATTTTTCAAATTTTACCTGTTTCCAAGCACTCTTGATACAGATTAAGTTTTTATCTTTGGCTATGGATTTATGTCAAAACTGTCAGATGTACACTAAATATGACCTAATTATGACTGTCCAGCAAAAAAAAGAAAACCATTACCATTCACTCTCGCTAACCAATCAATTCTGCTAGGTTTAGAAGAATTTCCTGTGTTACTAATGGGGCCATTTCACTTGAAATCAAGTTAAAGAACTCTCAGACTAGAGCATTGTGTTTCACAAAAGTATTTTGTTCCTTCAGATTTTCAATGGCATCAAAAGAAGACATTCAACAAAACAATGATAATTGTGCCGTTTGCTGGGAGAAAATGGACTCGGCACGCAAGCTTCCATGTGGTCATCTTTTCCATAAGTAAGTGTTTAATATGTCTCTACAGAGATCATACCAGCTATTTGGCAGCAGAAGATACTTGAAGTGATACTCCATGTAAGCAAACTATCTCCTACAAAGGGAAAGCATACAGTCGCCACTTCGTCTGTCTTTTTTTCCATTATTCTGTATAATTCTGTTTGTAGCATAACACAAAAACTATAAGAGGTATCAATATGAAACTTCATAGGTAGATAGATCTCACAGAATCACACAGGTGCAGTGCACAAGAACTATAACTCTCATTTGCATAATTTAGGAGTCCTTGCCCTTTGATTTTTTTTTTTTCATACTTAAATTTTGTTCAGAGCATTACACAAAAACTTTGAGAGGTATCAGCATGAAATTCTGTCGGTAAATAGATCTCAATGAGGGGAAGAGCAGTACATGCAGTGGAACTTAGTTCTATCCTAAGCATATATTTTCCTGTTTGTAACAGATTTCATGCCATGTCAAGCTTTCAGCTCTCATGAGTTGGTTGTTTTATAATCTTGGATGCACAAATATTAGGTTGTTGCATTTGTTTTGGTTTCATTAGTAATTAGTCATTTTGCTGTGGGAGAAGTGTGTTAGTTTGAATAATCGACTAAAGTAGCTTAGTATGTAAAGCACAGTGGGCAGAAGGTTCAAAGTTCAAGCATTACATGTCCTCATCATTCTCCCTGCATGTTATATATAGTATCAGTTTTATCAATACATCTACTCCATTTTCATTTGAACTTTATTAACTGCAAATGCTTCATATTAATTTCAAACAAAACGAAATTATGTATATATATATTTATAATGATCACTGGTGTCTATCATACGTAAAGAAGGTATTTACTGTAAATGTAGTTTTTTAAAGGTAGAATGTATATAAATATAACCATCGTTATTATGCAGAATACTTTTCGTTCAGTAAGCACATATTTCACAGATCATTCCATAAGTGTAACATACTCATTCAGTTAGTTCAAACTAGATATACAATGTGATATGAAAGCATTGTTATTAGTACAATGTGTGAAGAAAGATAGATTGGAATGATTCAGTATTAATCCAGCATCACAAGTTCGATAACATCTCATCACCTGTGCATGGTCATGTTTAGGATACATTATTTAACTGCATCATACTACTCTCAGCTTATATGTGTATCATGGTACATGTACTTTCAGAATATATGTGCAACATACTACTCTCAGCTTATAAGAGTATCATACTACACTCTGCAAATATATGTATCATGTGATTCTTAACGCATATGTGTATCATACTACTCTCATGATATATGTGTATCATACTGCTCTCATGATATATGTGTATCATACTGCTCTAATGATATATGTGTATCATACTACTCTCATGATATATGTGCATCATACTACTGTCAGCAAATATACATGTGTATTACTACCAGCATCTCACTACACTCAGAAAATATGTGTACCATACTAGACTACCAGCATCTCACTGCACTCAGAAAATATGTGTACCATACTAGACTCAGAATATATGTGTATCATACTACTTGTACCTTAAGCAGCATCTAATTCTTAATTCTTAATAGAATTAGTAAACAGGTCAGCATAGTTTAAATTTCATTCTTGAATTTAAAATTTCTAAGTCATTGGGATCTAGTCAGGCTATCTCATCAATGAACGAAAGGTTAAAGGCTGTAAATACATGTTGTCTCTGTGATAGACATTTCCTGAGAGAGTCCTTCCAGTTTCCACTCTAAAGTAGGAGTGTGAATTGAAAGCATTTCCTCTATGCTTTCTTGATTGAGACATTCTGATTTCATTCTGTTGTTGTGGTATTCTTTGGTGATGGTGGGCATAATTTATAGGGTGCACTGTATTGCTGACTGGTAAATCCAATAGATATGGAATTGGTTGAATTTGGTCAGAATTACATGCTCTAAAATGATTCATACTTAGAGCGTCATGGCGAAATGAGCAGAAAGATCCATTTTTACAACCTGTCTTTGTATTGAAATAACTGCAAAGCTTTTGTTTCTTTGCTTTTTGCTGTTTACTTTCCTTTGCTTTTCTCTTCTTTGTTTTATCTGTATTATTAAAATGCTTTTCTTTTTTGTTAATTATGAGTGTTACCATGTCTGCTTCTGAATTTCTTGCAACCCTTTTATCACTTTCTCTCATATATTGCACTTTAGATCCTGGTAATTTCTTTTTCACATCAGTTATGTCAGTTTGTCGTTCATCACATTTAATTGTCTCAATTTCTATTTTAGCTTCTGTTGCTGTCTTTTCTACAATATTTGTACTGCAAGTTTGCTCTTTATCATGATTTACTATCTCATTTCCTTCTGTAGTTTCTGGTGTTTTCATTTCCACAATGTGTTTTGTGTCCATTTGCTGTTTGTTACAAATAGTTGTCTCATATTCTGTTGTAGTATCTTCTGTTTTCTTCTCCAAACTTTCAATAGTTCCATTTTGCTTTTTATTATTACAGGTAATTTTCTCATTTTCCTCTATAGATTCCAATGTTTCCTTTCCCACATTATCACTACATTTATTTTGCTTTTTATCATTCCAAGTAATTGTCTCATTTTCCTCTGTAATTTGTGTGGTTTCCCCCATACTAACACTTCCTGTAATTTTAGTTTCCTGTTCATTACAAGATATTGTTTTGTTTTTAGATTTAGGTTTTAGTGTTTTAATTTCTACATTGACACTAGCATTTGTTGTATCTGTTTTATTTATGACATTTACTTTACTGGCAACATTTAGTTCATTACTTTTACTGGTAGAACTAACACTAGCACATGTCTTCTTGTTTCCTTTCAGTATGCTGTTAGGTCTTTTAGAATTGTTACTTGTACAGAATTCTAAGCTCCAATTTTCTTGCCAAGTTTTACAATCGTGACCTTCAGTAATACAGATCTTTGACTGGTGGTCAGATATCATCATATTTTCAATTTTATCTTCTGTTGAATAAGAACAATTGTCAAAGACCTTTCTGCATATCATTGTTTCAGTGTGTAAACATGCTTGTGCTGTTTGCACTTCTGTTGATGATATTTCTTTTATGTTTTCTTTGACTTTAATACTCTCCTTACTGATCTCTTTGTCTTCTTGTCTACAAGTTTGATTTTGAGATTCGTCAATTTGGTGATTTATCTGTTGACGTTTCAGCATCTGAGCATTTTCTTGTTCAAGTTTAGTTATCCTTGCTTGCATTTCCCGAATTATTAAATTAGATCTCTCTCGTTTTATTTGTTTTCTCATCTTTGCTCTATGTTGTTTCATGGTTTTGCACTTATGTCCAGGCAACTTGCATATACTCTTTTTAACTTTGTTTTTATTTTTACATGGAGACAAGAGTGTGTCAATTGGGCATTTTATTTTCTCTTGCGCATTCATACAAGATATTTCTTCTTTCTTCATGTCTGATTTCTCATCTTTATTTAATAAGTAGTTCCTTTCCTCTCTTCCTAATTTTTTTTCAGTAAGTCCAACAGTGGGTGCATGATCATTTTCCTCTTTCTGTAGTAAACATTCAGCCTTAAAGCTTGATTCTTCTGTGAATGATGTGTCCTTTTTCCTTTCCCGTAAGACATTTACTTTCTGTCGTAGGTACTTGTAATGCTGCTCCCATGTTTCACATTTGTGATATCTATAGCGACAGACAGGCCTTATATTTTGTGAATGAAACATTGATGAATGTTTTTCAATATGTTTATCTTTCATGTATGAACTTTTGCTGGTGCGTTGAACATGAGCAGTATTTTTATCTCTCTTTTTCTGACTGCTTTTTGAGTACTTAAAATCAGAAGCATGGGTATTGTTGTTCTCAGTACAGTCCTGCGAGTTTGTAATCGATAACAAAGTCTTACTCATCTTCTGATTCTGTACAGGTTCTCTGTTATAAACATTTCTAGGAATGGTAACAGCTGATCTTACTTGTCCTTCATTTTTTTTATTTTTCTCTCTGGTTTCACTTCCTTCATACTTCTTCAGTACCTTTTCATAATAGCTCTTCTTACACAGTAATAGTTCCTTACTTGCAGGAGTTTTAGCATTTTCTGCAGTATTTCTTTTTTTGTTGTGAAACCTTAGCTCCTGGGAGTTATTTGGTTGTCTACTAGACCAAATGAACCGTTTCTTTGCTAATAATTGAATTTCATCAGTATTTAAGTCTTCATCTGGAATGCTTTTAATTTGTACATTTCCATCTCTTGTAATATGAGTTTGCCTTTCATTTGTTGGATGAATCTTTTTATTTTCACTTTTCCTAGACATGCTGTTATTGGAACAAACTTGTTTATCACTATTTCGCTTTCTCAGCAAACTTGCATTTCTCTCCATTCTTTCTCCCTTCCATCTTGACATTTTATCACTACATGTGTTAGTCCTGTCATAAGAAGATCTCCTTTCTACTTTTAGATTCTTGATTTCATCATACCTTTCTTCATTTCGCCCTTTTTCGGAATAACTTCTCACAACATTAAAAGTATCAGTTGTAATGTCACCATAATACTTCTTTGAAATATGAGTGCAAGTGTCCTGAAGTTTTGTATGGCCATCGCTGTCATACCCTGATCCCTTGGTGTTCTCTTCAGCATATTTATTCTCCATTAACTTATCCTGTCTGTGCCCATTCTCTTTTGGCTGCTGATCACTGATTTCTTTATTCCTAGATCTCTCTTTATTACAACTTATCTGTTCAGATCTTTTATTACTATACTCTTTCTTCTCTCTAGATTCCTTTCTATGATGTTCTATAATCCTGAACAAGCTTGATGAAGAATTAGCAGAAAATGTTTTGCATATTTTCTGTCTCTGTCTCAATCTATCTGTACAAGACATTTCATCATATTTTCTCTTCCTCTGATTACTTTCTTCATTATGTATAATGGTTACAGTCCGTGATGATTTTGAGAGTTGCTTTGTGTGAATTTTCCTTC
Organism: Pteria penguin; assembly: GCA_035048485.1. Classification (NCBI taxonomy): domain Eukaryota; kingdom Metazoa; phylum Mollusca; class Bivalvia; order Pterioida; family Pteriidae; genus Pteria; species Pteria penguin. The sequence goes on along the minus strand of CM068582.1, from coordinate 57,618,424 downwards.
TCGTGTTTATTTCAGTGACCTTTCTAGTGTTTAAATCTATCATATCCTTACTGGTATAAATCTTCTTTTCCGATACTTCTGTTGTTCTTTTGCTAATCTTTCCTGGTACAGTTTCAATTCTCTCTTGTTTGTAGTTATTTGCTGTAGATATTTTCATGGGAATTTCACTTTTACCATGATTATCAATATTTTCTGTGTTTGTTACTTCCTTTATGTGTTTATGTGTAGAATCTTTCAGTTGTTCTTGCTTTACACACATTTGTTGTTTTTCACCGTCCAAACTACTGTTGTATATGGATGATTGGCTATTTCCCCCAAATATTTCAGATTCATGTTTTTCTTCTACTGTTTTCTTTGTACTTTCTTGGTCTTTAAAATTTCTTATTGGTGATTCCATATTTACTCCTACTTCATCAGAATGAATTGGAGATTTGTTTTTTAGTATACTTTCTTTCTTGAACTCGCGTTCAATCTTCAGGACTTTATTTTCATGTTTGTGGTCTTCTCTTTCAGTTGTCAACTCATTGTATTGTTCAGTTAAACTTCCCTTTGTTTCAGCTTTTTGTTTTTTATTTTCCACATTAAATTCTATTTTAGTATCTTTCTCACAATACTTTACCTTGACTTCTGAACATTTATGACGTACTTCTTTGTTATCAGAGATACTGACTTTATTTTCTAAACATTTGACTTTGAGATGCACATCTTTAGATATCTTTACTTTGTCTTTAAAACAGTTTGAATACATTTTGTTGTCTTCAGAGGGATTCACTCTGGTTTTTCGGTTGTTTTGGATGCCTTTGATATCATTGATGTTGACTTTGTTATCTGCATTAATGGTACATGTATGTTTATCCTCTGAACAGTAGAGGTGTACTTCTTTTTCTTTAGAGGTGTTGACTTCATCCTCATTGTCAACATGTATGTCTTCATTTTCATTGTCAACATGTATGTCTTCATCTTCATTGTCAACAAGTGTTTCTTCATTTTCATTGTCAACATGTATGTCTTTATCTTCATTGTTAACATATATGGCTTCATCTTCATTGTTAACATGTTTGACTTCATCTTCATTGTTAACATGTATGACTTCCACATTGCTGAGATGCAATTCTTTGCTTCCAGAAATGTTTATGAAACACTCTTGTTTGTCTTTAAAAATGCTGTCTTTTGTATTGTTGACAAGTGCATCTTGTGAACAGTTGAGATGAAATTGTTTGTTTTCAGAAATAATGACTTTCTCTTTTGTATTGTTGGGATGCAATTTCTTGTATTCAGAAGTGTTTACAGTGTTCTCTTGACAGTTGACATGTTTGTCTGTTGAACTGTTTAGAAACACTTCTTTGTCTCCAGACGTCTTCACTTTGTCATCTGAACTGATGATAATCATTTCATTTTCTTTAAAGATGTTGAGTTTGTCTTTCATACCACTAAGATGCACTTGTTTTTCTGCACAGACACTGACATTTTGTTCTAAATTGATGACAGATTTTTCTTTATTTTCAAGTATGTTGACTTTCTTTACATTTTGTTGACTCTTACAGGAGGACTTTCGCATTGTGGATGTATCAACAAGTTTATGATTATTCTGTATATCATTTAGTGCTATATCATTTGAAACTTTTGCACTGTCATTTGTTTGTACAGTATTTGTGTTAGCATTTTTATTTGTACATTTGTTTTGATTTGTACCATCCAATGCAAATGACTTTTTACACTCTGTTACTTTGTCTTTAGATATACCTTTTCTCTGAGTTTGTAAAGTGTTTAATTCTTTTGATAATATTTTTTCTTGTTTATCTTTTGATATCGTTGTTTTACTAGAAATGCTTTTTATTTGATGATTACTGGTACATGTAAGATGGGTTTCTTTAGATATACATCTTTCCTGACAGTCATGTAATACTACAACGCATGGTCTCTTTAATATTGACAGTCTTTTTTCTTGAAGAATGTGTGACACTTTTATTTCCTTGAATGCACATTTTTGGGTTTGATCCTGTGACAAACTTGTTTCCACAGATACATTTTTTCCTTGATAATCATGTGACTTGTTTGTAACTTGTGATAAATCTATTTCTCTTGATCCACATGATACAATACCATTTAATGATAAGTGTTTCTCTCGGGAATCAGGTGACACCTTTGTTGTGTTAGGAATAGCTTCATCTTGAATGTTGTGTATCTGATTTGTTTTCTTCCATAACTCTCTTTCCTGCTGACCATGTGACGTACTTGTTTCATTTTTTTCACAGTTTCCCTTCTGATTATGTGATACATATGTTTCTTTTGAAGTATTTGAGGTATTTTCACTTGTTTCCTTCACATTCAGAAATTTTGTCAGTATAAGAAGCCTTTTCAGTGTAAGTGTAATGAGGTCATCAGTTGGTAGAATGATAGGATCCTCTTCATTGTCTGAGTCATCATCCAGATCTAAAAACTCGTCGGTTGGTCTAGATTCAAGTTTAATGTCCTCATTTATGATAATATTCAATGAACTATTCTGATCAACTTCTCCACTAGTGTCAAGGTCCATTTCCACTGTGTCATAGTTGTCTGCTGTGAGTGGTGGTGATGTAATTCTGTTTCCTAATATGCTGGTTTTGTTCTCATTGTAATCTACGTGTGATTCATCTATGCATACAAGATTCCTAAGGACTCTAGGTCTTATGTGTGATTTTGTCATCATCAGTTATCGCTGAAATTAAAATGCAGAAGTATATATATATATATATATATATATATATATATATATATATATAATATATATATATATATATATATATATATATATATATATATATATATATAATATAGGGGCAGGCTTAGTATAGTGGTTAAGCGCCGGACGATCCGGGTTCAATTCCCGGATTGCGCCACTATGTTTAAGAGGTTGGTTACATGTACCTCATGCTTCCCCGTCGCGATTTAGCTGAAAAATTGCTGAAAGGAACGTAAAACACCAACCAACCACACACACACACACATACATACACACATGACAAGGTCATTTTCGACTATTTTTGGCTGCACTCCCTCCCCCTTTCCAGACCGATAGTGCAAAACATTTCTCATGGGAGACTGCAACCCTCCTTTCAAAAATTTCTAGATCCGCTTATACTAACTATACAGTTTCTTTGAAATATCAGAGGAAAATGTCCTCTCTTTAATAGCACCAGATTCCCTATCGCACAATTAAGAAATTCTTCACTTTTCAGACAATATCTGAATAGTATTTTGGATGCTATTATATACAGAAGCAGGGACGTATATATCTATACGTATAAATCTAGATATATATACGTCCCTGACAGAAGTAACATAACTTTGGTTTTTATACTGCCCTCGCTTTCTATTTTAAGTGAGAATTTCAGCGTTCACAGTACGACAATGTATTCATTGTACCGCTCAACATTTCTGCCTAGTCTCGAAAAAATCTCTTTCCAGTAAATACACGTGTATGTGGAAATACATGCATGTACCCAATTTTGACATTTTGATTCGACGTACAGATACAAACAACGTGGCAAATATGAAGAATGGCTTACACAGCCATAACACAATTAATGGTTGTCATAATGCACAGGAATACATACTGCATCAATCATTTAGAAGTGAATTTATATCAAATATAGTATGTAGCTATTCGTTTCAAAATTGCGTATGGTTAGAATGTTACTTACATTGTATGTAACTGTCATTTAAGGTATCTTTAAGCCCTGATGACTTGGAATCCCATATATAAATCTCATATAGCAGTTGTCAGAGAGTCCTGCATTCCCGGCAACACCTACACCATGTTGTTACTACGAGCTCAGTATAGAAAACTGCGAGGTCAACTGCCCTTATCAAACTGTCACAGACTCTGTTTATACATGTATATAAAAGTGCCAGGGTGCGCGTGTGTGTAGATTTATCTGACCCTTTACTCTATATAGTTGTTCTTTCGTGTAATTTGATGTCCGAAGTGTCTCTCTTCAGCTCAAATGTGACCAGGAGTAAACAATTAATACATAGGTGATAATGGATTAATTGCTTCAAATTAGGTAGCGCTAATTATATAAAAATATTTCATTTCTGCGCATACCTTCCGGCTATGATTTGAGTCTTTGAACTCGAGAAAAATTTCCCATGCGTGGGTACAGTAATCTTGGACAGGGTAATTAGGTTCTTAAGTCGAGCTTCCATGACGTGAAATGATAATATCAGCCTTAAAATAGAAAATTGACACCTTGGATGTAAAACATCAAATGAACGTAGGAACCATCAGGAGCCGTTATTTTCTCCATGATTATGCACATTGATCAAAAACTAAAATACTTTACGAAAGTTCCTGATCGATTGCAGTGCGAAAAATCAAGTATATCTAAATCCGGTTTCTTAGATTCTTCATACTTCATTGTTCCATATCTATATCATATGACAGGATTTCATATTTAATGTCTTGTGACCAGTAGGTTATTATATGGAAGACTTTATAACCAATAAGAAGTAATCATAGACAACATACGGAAATGCCATGGAATATAAATAATTATGCATATTTTTTTCTTTTTGATATTTTATTCCACTTCCCAGATGTTTTCTCTTATACCATGACAGTACTACCAACCCATGGTGTCAATTTGTCACAACTCCTTTACAATCTTTACATTATTATGCTATCTTTTTCGTGTACGATTTTCCTTGACAGTATTTGATTCTTTATTAGCTTTAAGCCGTACGGCTCATCAGCATATTGTATAACTTATTTAAGAATAAATAATCAAATACAGATGATATAAAAGGAGACTGCAAATATACATTCTTATACAAAATCTGAATACATACACATGCATAAGCATACATATGTAAGTACATATATGCCAAGCAAGAAGAAGAAGTTGATGATGATAATGATGATTATGATGATGATGTTAGGATAATTAATTGATAGTAATTATAAGTATGATTTGTTTTGATTAATAAATGAATAATTACATGATGAACACCTTGATAGACTTCGCCGACGACCTTCCTTTCCTCTCTCATACACATCAACAGATGCAGGATAAATCAGACACACTGTCATAGAGCTCAACAAGCAATGGACTCATCATTCACAGAGGGGAAAAGCAAGATTCTACAGTCATTGCAGCCAACAACATCCCCCATCTTGCTAGAAGGCCAATCATGGATGATATGGACTGCCTCACATAACTTAGCAGCATAGTAAACATACAGGGTGGAAATGATGCTGACATAGGAGCAAGAATTGGCAAGGCAAGGACAGCATTTCATCAGCTGAAAATCATCTCTGTGGTTCCAAAAGCCTGACTGCGTACACCAAAATCAAGACCTTCAACACAACTGTGAAGTCTCTACTGCTCTATGGCTCGGAAACATGGAGGACAACTGTCACAACAATGAAGAAAATCCAGACATTCATTAAAACCTAACTCAGAAGAATACTCCCCATCAGATGGCCAGTCATCACCAGCAACCATAACCCGTGGGAAAGAACTAAATAGCAGCCAGTAGGAATAGACATCCTTTAAAAACGCTGGAGATGGTTTAGACATACAATAAGGAAGCCAGCTTCCAGCACTACAAAGCGAGCTCTGACATGGAACCCACAAGGAAAATGAAATAAAGGCTGGCCAAGGAACCCTGGCGATGAGATCTAGATGCTGATTCAAAAAGGATGGGACTGGCTTGGGGACATCTTGAGCGGTTACCCCAGGATCGAAATGCCTGGAGACGACTTGTTGGTGGCCTATGTCCTGCCCAGGACCACACACGGAAATGAATTGAATATTTGTGAGAAAGGCTAAATGAGTGGGGTTAGATTGATTAGAGGTTTTCCTTCTGTCTTCATTTTAAATTCATAATTGCACATTTAAAGATATATATGTATGTATGTATGAATGAATTTGTCTACTTAATGTAAATAAAAACCGGATAATTATATCATGTGGTAGACGAATATGAGTATTTTCCATTCAACGATAAATATGGCGCGAGTATTCTCGTAGAAAGACTTCCAAAATAGGAAAGGGGGGGGGGGGGTATTCCTATTATATCTTGTATTATTTTGTTGAAAAATGTAGCAAGTACTTTCATATAAAGTATAAATGCGTTACAGATATTCCCTTAGAAAACACAACGCGCCCCCCCCCCCCCCCGCAAAGGGAAAGAAAGTAACGTGTTATTGTTCCTTAGTCAAACTGATGCGAGCAGGTATATTATAGCTAAATTCTCAGACTTTGTTTTAGTATAGTACAAGTATTCCAGTTACCTACATGACGTCCACTGCAACATTCGAATGTCATTGTAAATGTCATAAGCGAAAGGTAGAGTCGACCGTTATAACGCCTTTTAACTTACCGACTGAATGTCTGAGTTTTACAAGTAACATGTCCAGAATTTGGACTTTGCCACATCCTTCTTTTTCTTCCCAATTTTGTTTCTTTGATTCTTGTTTTACGTCACACAAAGATTATTGTACTTATGTAGTGACGGCATCTTCCTGATGCAGTGCATAGAAATTTAGACCTAAGCATCTGATTCACTTGAAGCAAGTGAGGGATCTTTCATGTGCCATGTCTACTAAGACATGGGACCTCGGTTTCATCCGAAGCAGTGAGGGATCTTTCACGTGTCATGTCTACCGTGACATGGCCACGGGACCTCGGTTTCACCTGAAGCAGCGACTGAGCGAGGGACCGTCTACCGTGATGCGGGGCTTCGGTTTTACTGTCTCATCCGAAAGACAAGACACCGACGAGTCACCATCGAGATCATATGTGCCAACTCACCCGATTTCGGCGGGTTACACCCGATTTTTCACTCCGAAACCCGATAATTTGGATCACCCGATCGGGTCATGTAATTCTCCCGACTTTTCGTCATTGACCCGTAAATCACACTATTTCGAGAGAGGGACTACTATTTCATTGTATTAGGAGCTGTGATTGGATGAAATTATTTGATCTATGTATAAATAAAGATTGATTCTGCTGTAAAATCATGAAGTTTTATCTCTTTTCGCTCATTTAAAAATTTAATGACCTAAAAAGGGGTGGTTGTTTACATTTGAATTTTGGCCAATTTTGGGGGGTATCCCCCTTCCAGCATGATTTTCTCGAAATTAAGGTGGATAACCTATGGTAAACTGTTAAAATTCTGATAGAGGAGGGTCTGACAAACATTTTGATATGTGGATTATATATAGCTAAAATGTAGGATGTTGTGTAAATCTTGCTGGAAGTTCGGTAATTTAACATGGGACCCTATGGGAAATGGAATTACTATGCTTTGACCTTAACACCTGTTGTTGTTACGATCAGCTGATTGCCGATGGCTATTTACAGATAAGTTCTGGCGTACCTCGTGTATGTATATGAATGTGTGAAGCAATTAGTTAACTCTGAGTGGTTTTAACAATCGGGCTTGGGTTAGTAGGAACATGACATGGCGTCCGAAAGGAAGAGGTCTTTGTCCGGTCCCGTGCAATCGACACCGACAAAAAGAAAAAGATATCTCTGTGTTTATTAAAAAGTCTGGGAAACGGAGTTGACATAGATGCTTTCTGGCATAAAATGCAATCTGTTACTGATCTACTTACTTCAAAGCCAAGATCTGATGTGTTGTTCAAAGTGGCAAAAATTGTTCTTGTGTTGCCTAACAGTAATACAGATTCAGAGAGGGCTTTTCCATTGTGAAATAAATTCACACAGAGTCTAGACCTGACCTTAGCAATGATACAATAAATGCTCTCTTATCTTGTAAATTCAATCAGAAAGCATTGTGCTACAATTATAATCCTCACTCAAGTGTTATAAAAGCTGCTAAATGTGCCACAATGCACTATAATGTTGAGATGAATGACAATAAAAATGATTGACTATCCTTAGCTGTGTATTTTTCTGTTCATGCAACAGCACATGAAAATGTTGCGAATTGGTGTCATGCGCTATGACCCTCTTTTTCATTTTCCAAAGAGGGTGATTGACCCTCTCTTGTGTGAAAAAGGTTGGCACCTATGATCGAGATTCAACTGAACCGATTGATCTACGCTAGCTCCCCCCTTCCTGAAGTTGGGGATAGATTTGGTATCGTAGGTTTCTTAAGCTTTCTGGATTGCAGCTATCAAGAAAACTTTATACCGGGTTGTATTTGTCTTTGGTTTTCGGGGTCTCCGGGTCATCGGTGTGAACTTGCGTGGTGGTGCAAGTTTTGGACTGAAGCAGAGTTAATATTTGTGCAGCACCATCACACGTTTTGATCTAAGACGGTCTGTCGGTCCTTACACCAAAAGTTTCCGTTCAATGTCTCTGCAGCGGGTGCACATATTGAAATAAAATTTGGCCTACAGATACATCATTAGTATATCTAGGTCATATTATAATTTGGGTCCGGTCGAATTAATTGTGGCTGAGTTATGTCCCTTGGACGAAAACAAATTTCAAGAAATTTATAGTTTCCACTCATTATCTCCGTCATACATGCACATATCAAACTGAAAATTGGTATACAGATACATCATTAGAATATCTAGGTGAAGTTATAATTTGGGTCTGGTCGAATTATGTTGGAACTGAAATTTGGTATACAGATGCATCGTGACAGAATCTTTTTTTCAAGTTAAGATAAGATAAGTTAAGTTTTATTTAAAGTCGGCATGTCAAATAACATGGGAACATAAGCTCTCAGGAACTTTTTACCGACATAATTAACATATAAAATTAACAGAGATGATAACATAGCATGCATAAAACAAAGCTGAAAACTAACCACATGCAAGCATTATGAACTAACAAGGCAAATGCAAATGAACATATGAAGCAGTAGCACTAGCAAAGTGTCCACATTTAAGAAACTAAAAAAAAAATGAAAATGAAAAAAAAAAAAAAAAAAATGATGAAGCAAACAGTTGTAATTTGGTTATGGTCAAATTTTTTTTCTGGTGGAGTTACGCCCTTTGAACTTAGAAAATTTGCAATATTTCACAGTTTCTGTTCTTTATCTGCTCAGCTGGTGAATATATTGAATTGAAATTGTTCTTATTGACTAACTGAAATGAACATCAGTTTACAGTACCCGCTGACCTCAAAAGCTGAGAGATATTTTTAAATACTTCATATTACCTATTATAAAGTCTCCCTATGGACAAATCCAGAAAGTCCCCGATATCGCAGACATACCATGTTGTGTAAATCTTGCTGCAAGTTTGGTGATATAACATCGGACCCTGTATAAACAGGAAATACTATTCTTTGGCCCTCAATATATTCTTATAGATACTTTGTTTTAATTAACCCTATCACATTGTAGACTTCTCGGTTACCCTAGAATCAACAGAGATAATCCGCATTTATCACATTGTATACTGTCAATGAATTTGGAGTATCAAGTAACAATTGATCAGAACACAACAATCAGTCCAGGAGTGGCACCCCTGATCTTAAGGGAAACTTATTGATGACACTTAACTTAAAGCAAAACTCTTCAACAAACATTACCATTCAGTCTTCACACCTGAAAATGAACATATACAAATACTACTTTTGAATGATTATTTACTTATCCATGCAAGAAATACATATCACTGTAAATGTCACAGGAAAAACTACCGGTACTACAAAACTTTGTCCCTAGTATAGCCATGGGACTAGATGAAATACCTGCTTTGAAATACCTGCTTACATTCTTAAACAATATGCAATTGAATTGCTCCACACTATGCACATATTTTCTATATTTCACTTATACAAGGGGAGGTACCTGCAAATTGGTGTTAAGCTAATGTGATTCCTTTATTCAAGAAAGGGAGGAAATATTTTGCAAGTAATTACAGACCTGATTCATTGACTTGCATTTGTTGTCAGCTTTTGGAGCATACTGTTGTTTGTAACATTTTGAACCATTTAGATCAAAATGACATTTTAGTAGACTACCAGCACATGTTTAGTGCTAAAAGATATAGTGAAACTCTGTTACGTTCTCTCAGTCATCAACAAGCATCCAAACAAACCTAATCATTTAAGACATTTCAAAACCATTTGACAAGGTGCCTCACCAGAAATTGTTGAGGAAGATGGACAACCATGGAATACCGGTACAAGGAAACATCTGGAGATGGGTTTCTGCATTTCTCAGCAATATAATGCAAACAGTTGTCCTTGATGGTGAGACCTGTGGTCAGCTGGGTTTCCCAGAGATCAGTTCTTTAATGGCCCATCCTGTTTTTATTACTATTAATTGATAATCTACCAGCTTCTGTTACATTCAAAAAAAGACTTTTGCTGATGACAGCATTCTTCATAGACATGGTTTTTTACTTGGTGACCTTGACCTTAGTCTTTGACCTACTTTTCAAAAACTTTAACCGGGATTATATCCTCTTAAGCTTGTGTTTGATCCATAAAACCTAGACCATAACATGTATCTGTTTCATATTTCATATAATTTCAAACCATGACACAATGGTGTATCATGACACAATGGTGTATCATGACTTTGATCACAGGTTATAAGATAAAAGCACAGATATCCAAGACAAACAATGGTGTCCAGTTCATAGAACTATTTCACCTCACATGATTAGTCTATACATAGAATGGCAAAAGTACATTTAAGTGTACAGACAAAGATACCCTAATATGAATGCTGTTACATGTATGGATTTGATAACCTCCTATCAAAGTTTACTTGATTTACAATAATGTAATCCTTGTTTCTTATTACAAGACAAATATGCTGTCGAGTGTTGACCATTTTATGACTTTTTCTTATAAAGATAAAGATAGCTGATCTTAAAGAAGTTTCACATAAAAAATGATTGAAAAGTGTCTGTTGTAATAAAATGATTAACTTACAGATAGTATGATCTAAGCACTTCAGGAGAGTCAAAAGATGAAATGTAAATGAAAATACAATAATTCTAATGTATGGTTCTAAAAAGTGTGTGCATATAATGCATGAATTATATATCTTAACAAGTGGTTATCTTTCAAACATTTGTCAGAAAAATCCTTGTCACCACAGATATTTCCTCGAAGTTTTTATCTCAATCTAATCCTGCCTACTTACTTAGAATAAGACCAAGGGGTCAGAGCTCTCACCACTGTGTGATCCATTAAAGAGACATAGTCATACAAACACTTTCGTATTGTAATTTCTCATTTCTGGTACTATATATATACATGTACGTGTACATTAAAAAAGTTTATTTTCAATTACCGGGTAATGTGTGTAGCTGTTATTTTGAAATGTCAGACATGGGATATATTCTGTGCTTGGACCTGATATACCAGACTATGCAACTATATTTATATACACATGTATTAACAAAATATTATGTGGAGAAGATGATGAATTTTCTCTCTTCCAATATTAATGAAAGATAATAAGATTCAAATCCATTTATTGTATATGTATTTAATATGTAATAAAGTATAATGTCTCTTTTGAGATATGATATACAAATGTACAATGTATATATATTTTCAATACATAATATGTATCACTTATATAGTTATATTTGTGTATATATTTAGTGCACCATATGCACATTTGACAACCTGTCTTCTCAGTGATGCTCAAGGCCGAAACTATGGTAACCCAAAATGTATATATTGGAAGAGCAAAGTGATAACGAAATTAACCTCAACCAAATGGTTGTCAGAGCAACTGGTTGTTAGGTAGTATAAGATGTTGGTATTTTGTGTTCATGTGCTTTAGTTAACTTTATTGATTGCAAAAAACTTCTGTTCTTTATAAAACTTTATTATATCTAAAACTAAAGAGTTATTTACACATGAACAATAATGCTTTTCTGTGTTAACAGTAAAATGTCATTATGTATTTGCAGTGCATGTCTAAGATCTTGGTTGGAACAGGACACATCTTGTCCAACCTGTAGAACCTCTCTGAATGAAGGTCAACCACAAGACCCAAATGATAACCTGCCGAATGAGCGAGGAGACGCCCCAAATGCCATTCCTGGAGGGATACCACCTCTTCCTGCTAATAACCAAGCCATGACCAATCATTTTTTCCATTTTGATGGTGAGAATGTTTGCTATGATTTTTTAATTGGTGCCCATAAATAGATTTTTGTGCTTTTTATAGTTCAAGTTCCAAGTTCAAGTTCTTTATTTTAATGCCATGCAGCACATCAGATAGACACAAGTACATATATAAATATATAATAAATGTCAACGATTCAATTTCAAACAATAACGTAAGAGTGAACATATATCATTATTTCAAAAATACTACATGTATAAGAAAACAATTTATGACATATGACACATGATCAGATAGACTTAAGTACATTGGACACATAATAAAATGAATATCAATTCAAACAATAGATGGAGAGTGAGCATATGACATATGATTTGCAAAATACTATAAGAAAACAATATGTTATATATTATCATTTCTCTTTTTAGATGCCACATATAAAAATTTATGTAAAGAGCTCTTTGACATTTTGAACACTTAATAACTGTACTTATTTCCAAACACTGGGTCTATTATAATACTATCTTTTTAACTTTTGAATTCTTAAGTCATGATATAAGGGGCATTTTAATATAAGATGGAACATATCTTTTACATCATTTAACTTGCACAGTATACATATCCTATTATTTCTCCGTTAGTTGTTATATCTTCCAGTTTCAAGACTTAAATTGTGGGCTGAAATCCTATAACGTGTAATGAATTTCTTATATTGATGTTCATTTGGCTTACTAAGATGAAACTGTAAACAAAACTTATCTATCAGGTGTCAATACAGATTTCCACAGGCACTCTTATTACTATATGCTAAAATGTTTTGTTGATAAATATCCATAAATCATTGTTCATTAAGACTGTACAAATTTTTGCTATATTCTACATTTAAAACATACCCAAGTCTTAATTTATCTAATTTATCTCTAATTCCAGATATCAGTTATCATTTAACAATAAGCGTTCCTCAAAACATGCTCTAAGAACACAATTTTTAGTGTTTTCGTCCCCTGCTTTTCACGAAGGCATGGGAACTTTAAATCTCATTCATCTGCCCATTTGTCCGTCCGTCCGTCGGTCTGTTAAAAAAATTTAACCTTGGTCATAGTTTTTTAACTGTAAGACGTAGTGTCTTCATATTTGGCTTGTGTCCCTAACTGCAATACCTTTCCATTGGTACCAAAATTTTTATCATGTGACTTTGACCATGACCTTTGACCTACTTCATTGTAACTTTTTAACCATAATATGTAGGGCCTTCATATTTGGCATGTGTGTCCCTAATTGTAATACCTTTCCGTTGGTACCAAACTTTTTTAATCATGTGACTTTGACCATAACCTTTGGAGCTACTTCAATGTAACTTTTTTTACTGTCAGAGGCAGGGCCTTCATATTTGGCATGTGTGTCTGTAGACATGCACAAATATGACAGTATGTCACAGATCACTGCACCCTTACTGAGTGAAACCGGAAAGCAGGGGACTACAATTCTCTGAATTCCTTTGTTCAATTTTATCATGTATTTCAAAATTTTTAGTTTTGTCAATTCATACAAAGGCAGGTGGCCTAGTTCAAAATAAACCAAATTATTACATGTATTCTTCTTGACACCCAGTTTTTACAGAACATAACATACTATGCACTTTTTCTACACCTGGGGCTTTATGACGTACCCACCCTTCTGCACCGTAAATCAGAATACTGTTAACATGCATGTCAAAAATTAAAATTTGTGTTTCGGTATTAAAGCAAAGATTTTTGAGTTTGTTGTCATACATTGCAAAATATGCTTTTCTTCCATTGTCAGCTATTTGCTTTTGTGTGACACTGAATTTCCCATAATAGTTAAACAACATAACTAGATAATTAAACTGGTTTAGTGCTTCAATTTCTTTGTGTCATAAAACTATTTTTCAGTTACAACAATCTTGGTTTTATTAGTCCCCTGCCAATGAAACTGGATGGGTCTATAGTGTTTGTTGTTGAAGGTACAGGTTGTGGCAGGGGACGAGTGTTGCATGCAACACTGACTGTAAGTTTGTCAGTATTAAGTTCAAGTTTCCATTCATTATTGTTACAGTATAACTCATTTAAAAGATGCTGTAGTACTGCTGGTGACTCTGCAGCAAGTACCATATCATCGGCATACATATATACATTAAAAGAAATATAGTCATTAACTGTACTTCAGCATAAGGACAATTATTTTTAAGCAAATGCATTTCACAATCATTCACATACAATGAGTATAATATTGGTGACAATACTCCCCCCCCCCTCTCCTCAAAAAAAGGGCTGATTTTGTGACTGAAATACTCTTAAAACATCCTATCATGCTTAACACAAGATTTCATATTCTCATACCAAGACATAATTATACTTAACATTTGACCATTTACACTCTGTTTAATCAATTTACACTACAGCAATTCCTCTTAACTTTCAATAAAATCAAAAGTTTTTCTGTAATTGAGATTCAAGTAGTTTTATGTCTTTGATAATCATTGTTACACAGTAGTAAATGATCAATGAATACTAAATAGTCTCTTGCATCATGCATAGCTGTAATAAAAGCCTGTCGGGATGCAACGTATTATTGTCTGGCATGGTGCCTTTGTCAGTCTTGACAAACACTATAACTGTACTGTTGGGGATAGTGTCATCAAAATGGACGCATATGTTCTCCATGGTAAGGGGATGATGCCTATTGTCTGTCAAGGTCATTAGATAAAAATCAAAGTCACAATAAAAATAATTGTGAAATGCTGTATGCAAGATACTATTTAAATTAGCATAATACTGGTATATTCCCCATAATGAAATAACCGTCACCATATGGGTGTAATATTCCCGGCGTGGCATAAAACAACATGTACAATCAATCAATCAACCCATAATGAAATAATCAACAGTTTTTTAAGGTCATAGGGTTAAAAGTTAAAAGATACCAGTCAATTTTTGTCTGAACTTTAATATGTTTAATTAGAGTAAGTTTATATTTATATTTATATTTCGTAAAAATGTTCTTGATAGGAAAACAATATGACTTTCACTCAGGTTCATCCAACCAGTATCAATCACCTTAATAGAAGTTTTCTTGTCTATCTCTTGTCTTTATATACTTCAGTACAATATGTTAATTCTTGCAATAAGATCTTTTTATGGAAGTGATTTGACATGACATTTACTCAAAGTCATGTATGCAAGTTCAAGGTGACAATTAATTTACATGTAATTTAAAAGAAGTTTTTTTTTGTTTTTTGTTTTTATTTTTTTTCTTTTTTGTCTGGCTCATGATTTCTACACATTTCACTGTAAATAGTTGTTGTTAGAAGTAACGAATGTTCTTGAATGGAAGGTGTTTTGTGTCTTAACTATAAAATCCTAGAGCAAGGTCATACATTGTAGGTCAAAGACACTGTTAACTTAATTGAGTTTATTAATAACTTTTGAATTATTTAAACTAAAATTTGGTGGTCGACTTCCTCATGAAAAATATAATTCTGTTTCAGTTTTAATTTTGTGTGACCCAATTTTATCAGAGTTATTGAACTTTGTAGAAAGTACTATCCTAAAATTTAGCAACAGGCATAATATGCAATGTATGCATTGCTCTTGTTAGCATCATATGAGCTGAAAGTGCTGAAGTCAGCTTTTCTTATTGCCCATTGTCAGTTGTCCGTCTGTCTTTAATCTTAAACATTTTTGACTTCCTTTTTCAGAACCACTGGAAGGATTTTGATGAAAATTGTTATACTTGAAGTACCATAGTTTCTCTACCAAGTTTCTTCATTTCATTCAAATCTGTTGACAGGTGGTGCCACCATACCTGAAAATATGTTTCAGAGTGTACCCCTTTTTGAATATTTTCCTCTCCAGAACCACTGTATGGATAATAAAACTAATGGCATATGAGTGATCTAGAAGGATGTATGTTTCAAATTTGTTCATGTCATTTAAATCAGTAAAATAACTGACTTTTTTCACATCTTTTTAGATTTAAAAATTTTCATGCAAAATAACATGGCTTTCATTAATATTGACCATATGGCTGACTTTTGATGCACGGAAAAGCTTATTTTAGCCAGAATATAGTAAAGGAATGTTGAAAGAATCTTGACAAAATTTTAATTTTTGGAATTTTCATGAATTTTCTAAGATTGCAAATAAAAGCTAAAGTGGACGGCATTTTCTGTGTGCAATCTTTTCTATGTCTCAGGTGAACGATATAGGCCCAATTGCACCTCTTGCTTTTATGGTTGTTATTATAAAACACAGTTTGAAAATACAGCTTAGTAACCAACTACAACATATTTATTTCTATAAATTAAAGTGAAATTCTGTAAAGATAAATAGCAATGTACTCTCTATTTATGACTCCCTTATATTTTGGGGAAAGTCTTAAGATAATGAATGGGCAGTAGATAAAATTTTCCATATCGATCAAAATTTTTAGAAGTAAGAACAATTTAACCACTCCAAGTATATTGTTTTTATTTATCATTGATATTATCAAATAATTATGAAACTGTATTTGATGCTTTTAAAATACAGATAGCAAAATAGAAATTGTATTCATCAAGGACTTATAAATAAGAAGTCCTTGTCTTCACTAAAGTTATGAATTTCTAGTACATTTGAATACAATATTGATCACAATTCACTCTACAGGTTAACATCTTGTCTTAATCGTTATATGCTTATGTGGATTGGTATTGGCACAATAGACCTCTTTGTATTAATTGCGGAACTGTAACAGTGGATAGCAAAATGATACATGGTCCTTCCAAATCAAGCAGAATGGTGTCAGATTACATTATGACAGATAGATTGGGAAGGATCAATCAATTTATTGTTCAATGTTACAGCTTCACAGTTAAGATGAAAACGTCTAGTCTGTTGGCTGATGAAATATATCTGACGACAAGGCCAATGGTAAATTTTGTGTTTGTGGTAGTAAGACATGATTTACATTCACTAGAACTGATTTCTCAATTATAATTTTCTCAGTTGTGAGTTTCACAATTTAGAATTGTCAGCAATTTAGTCTTTAGATAGTGTCTTTTGAATGTGGCAATGTTTATTGATACATGTATACACAAATTCCTGCATTGTCAACACATATCTTTATTAATTCAAGTACTGGTACATAGACACTTGTTATCCTTCTTATTAAAAGTTGAAGACTACATGTGAGCATTATTGTTTATTCAACCATCACTCTCACGTCTTTGTTGGTAGTTACTCTCTGGTCATGGTCACTCCAGTGTATAAAATCACAAATGATTGTGCAGACATAACTTTATAATGCATAAATATCTGTCGAAATCATTCCTACTCATGTTTCTGTTGTTAGGATCTCGCTATGTTAGTTGGTTGCCAAGTTTCTCAGTAGAGGTCACTCATACCCAGCTGATGCCTGGACAGAGACAAACCCCTATGCAGACATCTCAGCTGGACAGCATGGTATAGATTCTTCTCATACTCTTTATATCCATCTATAAAATCATGTTACTAAATTCAGAAATCCAGATAGGACAAATAGAATAGTAAACAAATCCCTCAAAATGACAGAGAAATGATGGACTCTCAGGTCTCCTTGATAAATTCAGAATGAGTTCATGAGAGCTGAGAATCTCACTTTAATCTATTTAAAGATATCTTGTTTGTGATAATAACGATTTTAATCAGAATAACTGCAAATACTCAGTAATGAAACAATAATTAAAGGTGTATATTTATTTCAGGCACGTCAAGTGCAGTCAGTGTTCCCAAACTTACCACTGAGTGTTATTACGGAGGATATTCGTATCACTCGCTCAGTAGACTTTACTATTGAGAACATACTGGAAGGACGAATCCAGGTACCTCCAGTAAGTACAGCATCACAGGATATATAGACAATGAAAGGAGCTCAATTTCTGATGCATGCTCAATTCTTTGTAAAGTGCTTGAAGACATTAGATCTTATATATATATATATTTCAGCCTGGAACCATTGGTACAAGAACAGCAGCAGAAGATTTAGGTGATAATAATGATAATGCAGAGGGAATACAAGTAAGTTTACTTAGTACTCTTTTCTTACTTGTGAAAAATGTTTATAACATATAGTTTGTAAATACTTGCAAGCACAAAATATCAGTAACATTTATTTAGTAAACACAAACTGCTTTGTACTTAAAAATATGTATGTGATTGTTCTCACTTAAATGTAGGTACATTGTACTAACAATTGCCACACAATTAAAAAATTTGAAATACATTATCCAGTTCAGAATTTAGTGAGTAAATGCAATGAATTTTATATTTTTGATCAAATTTTTATTCTTCCTTCATAAGCCACCCCAGGAGTCGGAAATGTTGCTTCCATCTGTGGTGTCACTAACCTCTGCCTCTGCTATCCAGCATAATTTACAGCAACACTACCATAATGACCTACAATTTTCCCACGACAATCTGCAGATGAATGTGCCAGAAGATCATTCTGATGCCGTTGATAATCTACAAGTGACAGAGGAAAATAGACCACTGTAAGAAAATATTGAAATCTGAAATATCATAAGATTTTTAAACTTTGAAGAAGGTTTAGTAAAGAATATTATGAGAAAGTTTCTTTCGGCATTGAACTTTAATTAAGAGTTTTCAGTGGCCAAACAGACTCTTTATCTGCTCATATTTCTGTTGAGGACAAATGTGCCATAAGGTGTTGAAGGTCAGTATCCTTCTGCAAGTACCTTTTCTCTATCACAAAGGATTAGCCTTTGCCATATTGGTGAAAATGCCATGAGGTAATCTTGGGTCAGGTTAGGTGTAGTGGCTTATGATAATCTGCGTTTGATTACCGGATGATGCCACAGTGTTTAATAGGTTGGTTACCTCCTGCTTCCATGTCATGATGTAACTACCATAGATAATTGTGGAAAGCGATGTATAACACCAGCCAAACAACCAACCTAAAGTGATCTTAAACAACCAACCTAAGGTGATCTTAAACAACCAACCTAAGGTGATCTTAAACAACCAACCTAAGGTGATCTTAAACAACCAACCCAAAGTGATCTTAAACAACCAACCTAAGGTGGTCTTAAACAACCAACCTAAAGTGATCTTAAACAACCAACCTAAGTTGGTTTTAAACAACCAGCCTAAGGTGATCTTAAACAACCAACCTAAAGTGATCTTAAACAACTAATCTAAGGTGATCTTAAACAACCAACCTAAAGTGATCTTAAACAACCAACCTAAGTTGGTTTTAAACAACCAGCCTAAGGTGATCTTAAACAACCAACCTAAGGTGATCTTAAACAACCAACCTAAGGTGATCTTAAACAACCAACCTAAGGTGGTCTTAAACAACCAACCTAAGTTGATCTTAAACAACCAACCTAAGGTGATCTTAAACAACCAACCTAAGGTGGTCTTAAACAACCAACCTAAAGTGATCTTAAACAACTAATCTAAGGTGATCTTAAACAACCAACCTAAGGTGATCTTAAACAACCAACCTAAGGTGATCTTAAACAACCAACCTAAGGTGGTCTTAAACAACCAACCTAAGTTGATCTTAAACAACCAACCTAAGGTGATCTTAAACAACCAACCTAAGGTGGTCTTAAACAACCAACCTAAGGTGATCTTAAACAACCAACCTAAGGTGATCTTAAACAACCAACCCAAAGTGATCTTAAACAACCAACCTAAGGTGGTCTTAAACAACCAACCTAAAGTGATCTTAAACAACCAACCTAAGTTGGTTTTAAACAACCAGCCTAAGGTGATCTTAAACAACCAACCTAAAGTGATCTTAAACAACTAATCTAAGGTGATCTTAAACAACCAACCTAAAGTGATCTTAAACAACCAACCTAAGGTGGTCTTAAACAACCAACCCAAAGTGATCTTAAACAACCAACCTAAGGTGGTCTTAAACAACCAACCTAAAGTGATCTTAAACAACCAACCTAAGTTGGTTTTAAACAACCAGCCTAAGGTGATCTTAAACAACCAACCTAAAGTGATCTTAAACAACTAATCTAAGGTGATCTTAAACAACCAACCTAAGGTGATCTTAAACAACCAACCTAAGGTGATCTTAAACAACCAACCTAAGGTGATCTTAAACAACCAACCTAAGGTGATCTTAAACAACCAACCTAAGGTGGTCTTAAACAACCAACCTAAGTTGATCTTAAACAACCAACCTAAGGTGATCTTAAACAACCAACCTAAGGTGGTCTTAAACAACCAACCTAAGTTGATCTTAAACAACCAACCTAAGGTGATCTTAAACAACCAACCCAAAGTGATCTTAAACAACCAACCTAAGGTGGTCTTAAACAACCAACCTAAAGTGATCTTAAACAACCAACCTAAGTTGGTTTTAAACAACCAGCCTAAGGTGATCTTAAACAACCAACCTAAAGTGATCTTAAACAACTAATCTAAGGTGATCTTAAACAACCAACCTAAAGTGATCTTAAACAACCAACCTAAGGTGATCTTAAACAACCAACCTAAGTTGGTTTTAAACAACTAATCTAAGGTGATCTTAAACAACCAACCTAAAGTGATCTTAAACAACCAACCTAAGTTGGTTTTAAACAACCAGCCTAAGGTGATCTTAAACAACCAACCTAAAGTGATCTTAAACAACTAATCTAAGGTGATCTTAAACAACCAACCTAAAGTGATCTTAAACAACCAACCTAAAGTGATCTTAAACAACCAACCTAAGTTGGTTTTAAACAACTAATCTAAGGTGATCTTAAACAACCAGCCTAAAGTGATCTTAAACAACCAACCTAAGGTGGTTTTAAACAACCAGCCTAAGGTGATCTTAAACAACAGACAAGAGAAGCTTCATCTTCAAGAATAAATCATGATTCTTAGCTGTCAAACAGAATTGTTTTGTTAATGAAAGTTGTATTGATTCTTGGCTAAAATTACTTTAAGAATTCAATGGGGTATTTTTCTGCTTACAGAGAACACATGCCAAAAGGTGGAAGATTTTCAAAGTCTGCATCAGAACGTCAATCAATGTTACAACAGAGGAAAAGTTCTATGTTAGAACAAGCTCGAAGGTAAGTACCTGGCACAGTTTCACTTAGAATCTACACCACAACTTATACTTCAGTATTTTACTTCTTTGGCAAATTTCATCGTAGGACACTTCTAAACTTCAACGGCCAGTGAACAATACCACCTTTGTTATACAGAATTTAAATAAAAGAGACCACTGTTGAACATCGACTAAATCAGTTAATGTCCATGCCATTATATGAATTAATATTGGTATGTGAATTGAATAATTTGCATGCCAAAGAAAAATGTAACTTAATAGATGACAAATAATTTTGCTCAGATTATGTATATTAACAGAAAAGATTTCTTTCCATATCTTCTTTTTAAATGTATAATAAATAATACGTTAATGAAATAAGCAGGTGTATCTTTGAAAAAAATCAGCACTTGTTTATTCATCATCTTTGACTTTTTATGTCACAAGCATCAGATAAAAATTAAGTTGGGATAAGAATTTTGACATAACTTTTATAAAAGAAATATGTACTTTTCACTGTAAAAATAAATGTTCATTAGCAAGTTTCTTTGAATACATCAGTATATACATTTGCAATCCAAAATTAAACAGAATCTATTTACTGCATTAGATTATTAGAACATTTTAGGACATGCTGAGAATTTGGTTTATTGCAGATCATTTTTATCAAGATCTGAGGTGAATGTAAGTGGAAATATGGTCACAAACCCACAACCTGGATCCTACAATGCCAGTGGCGTACAACATGTCCTGAACAGCCAGTCAGGGGAGGAGTCATTGACAAGGAGAGAATTTGCATTTCAGACGGCTCAAAGAAGAATACATAGGACTGATCAGTGATCTATCTATAAAATGTACCTGCATGATAAGTGTTTACATTTAACAAAATAAAAAAACCAAAAGCTAAGAAAGACAACTCTGTATATACATAAATGTCTTGTACATATTGTGTTGGAATGGTATTGGTTGCAGATTTTCAAATAATTCATTTGAAGAGCTTGCATTGTATGTTTGCATTTCATAATGTAAATACTTATTCTGGTATCAAATGGTATGGATTTTTAGATTATTTTCCTTCAATTATTGATGACCTTATGCACAAATAAGAGGCATTTCTTTGTCTACAGTATCTATGAACACAGTCACTACAGCATCATGAACATGTGAAGACTGCTCTTATGATATTATATTATTATGCTTGAAACATCTGTATCATATGAAAATAGTGAATGAATGTAAAACAAGTGTCAGGATTTTCATTATTTTAAAACTCATTGCATCGAGACATGATAAATAATATAGTTCAAAGTTCTGTAAAGAAGTATCTATATAGAAAACATATTTCTACCTCAGACTTTTCATACATTTACCAAAATATAAGCCAAATGATTAATTTGTCCATGTCTTGAAGATTTCTTAGAAATTTCTGAAATGATTTGATCAAGTTAAATGATGGCTTGAAATAAGAAGTGAAAATAACATGTATGTACAGTATATCAGTTTGATATGGAGAAGGTCCATAGAATTGCTATTAAGTATTTTATACTTATGTTTTCCTGTTTGTTATCATTTTGTTGTACATGTATTGATTTTGATAAAAGTATAGGTTATTTTTAGTTCACTTGAGTCTCTGAAGTGATCTGTTTACATTGATAGGTCCCTCTGCCATAGTTGCCATTTATCAAGATATTTCATATCTTTGCATCTTGAAGATAAGGGTGTAAATTAAAAATTTCATCACAGCATCCTTTGGGCCTTAGGGACTGAGCCAAACAGCTAAAGATAACCCAGCATTGAACAATATTCAGTACCCCAGCACATCTAGAAGAAGAACTGTATGCATAATTACAAAGAGCATAAAGTCTCTCTACTTTTATAAAGTGTTAAATTTGCGGCTCCTAAGTTATAAGAGCAGAAAGCCCTCTACCAAATATGAAATGTATTATTGCTAGGTAAGAATAGGTATGTTTTACAAGAAGACATACACCTGGGCTTGAGCTAAGGTAGTCGTGAGGGCTGTAAACAGCTATTATTTCTGAGGAATGTCTGATCTGTAATAATTTCATGTTGGATTTATTAACTAGAGAAAATTTACATGAAAAGCAATACACCCAATGTCTGGGATAAAATGAAAAGATAGATGTTTAGACCCTATGATGTGTAATACATGCTCTTCTTCCTATATACATCACTACAAAGTGGATAATGAATAATGATCCCAGGAACCAAGTTCTAGATACATGTAATTATTAGATATATGTTAAGCAATGTTAAACAATGTTTTACTATTTCTTCATTATTGAAAGTTTGGTTTGATGTCTGATGCTTGATTTTAGAAAACGATACCATCTTACAGCACTAAAATTTGGCCTGGGTCCCAGGGGGTGCTTTGCATTTAATAAATGATATGGTTAATGAAAGATCTGTATCTCAACTTGCATGAAGAAACCAATTATACTTCAGTATGTTATTGCCCTTGGATGATATGTGCTTCATGACTTTGATCCAAAGTCATACCATTAAGGTCAAGGCTTCTAGAATCCAGCATGCTGAATTAATGTTTTGACTGTGTTTCACCACAATGGCTACTACAAATTTGTATATTTTTGCTCTTGACCAAAAAGTGTGTCATGATGTTCACCAAGGATGTTCTATTATAAGGTCAAGGTCCCTAGAATACAGCATACTGAAAAAAGAGTTGGAGGGGGAGACTTTGGCACCTCTGGGTAACAAAGTGGTATGACCTATGGACTAAGACTACTTTCAAGAATTTCAATTTCCAATCATTTTCTCAGTAATGAATAAAGATACTGAAATGTGGTATGACGTTTTAGTATAAGTACAAGCAAGTCAAGTGCTAATTTGGTTCTAGTCAGTTGACTTTAGTTGAAGCATCCCTTAGATAATTTTGACAATATTGTTTTCCTTTCAATTTCAAGGTGTTGAATAAAGAAAAGTAATGCATTAATAATAATTAAAACACTGGTAAAAGATCATAAAGCCCTCTTTCAAAATTGTGAAGTTCCTTACCTGCTTGGCAGGGGTTTCTGCTTTAAGGGAGCCTACAGATACATGTACATGTATTAAGTTTGAAACCATTGAATGGTAGTGGATATAGACTCAGGTGAACAATAAAGTACATGGGTTTCATATTTTTGTTTTATTTCTTATTTGTTGTATCATATTTAGTATACAGAAATGCTCTCTTAATGTTCCTTTATAGCTACCCTGAGCCAAACTCAATTGATCTATTGTCATAACTCATTGTCCGTCCTCTAGCATAAATTTTTCACATTTTCAACTTCTTTTCAAAGAGATTTTCATCAAATTTAGGAGTGCAACTGTTGTTTAACCTGATATATCAAGGGATGGATCCAGGGCAGGGCAAACTTCTTCAGGCCGTCTTCATAGATCAACAAACCATATACATTAGAATGATCTAGAAAGATATTTCAAAATGTATTATTGTTTTTGGTTCCATTCTGAAATCCAATTTTTTTTATGTTCTTGGACTTTGTAATTTTTGCCAATTTTCAGATAATTTTTTCTTGTAGTTTGCTTATAATGTGTTGATTTTATGTATTTTTATTTATTGAAATAAATGAAAATGGAAACTTAATTAAACTACCCATAATACACCAAAGTAATCTAGGATGGTGTCTTAAGAAGTGTTGTGTTTTTGATTCCATTCTGAAATAAAATTTTTTCATGCTTTTTGCATCTTTTCTGACTTGGTTATTTCCACACATTTTTGCATCATTTTCTTGATTTATTTGATATAGAGAAGCAAAATATCATTTATTTATTATATAATATCTATCTCAAGGGTTATTTGGAAATTTCATAACAAAAGTTTGTTTTTATTTGGTCCTTTTTTGTGATTGTTTTTTACTCTGGTTTTGATATAAACCAGATTACTCTGGTTTTGATATAAGCCCTGTCATGTTGAAGGGTAGCAGTTCACACTGTGCTGAAGGCAAAACCTCTTTTCATTTTATTTTACAATAAAACCAGTTTTTTAGAAGTGTTATGCAGCACATAATAAGTCATATTAGAACAAAAAATTAAGACTTTTCCACATATTAAAATGTTGGCATATTATTCAATACCCCTGTCATCCGACCATCATACCATCCGTCTGTCCATCCATCCAACAATCTTTTCCACAATTCTCTCCTTAACCATGCATCGTTTAAATGTTTATAGTGGTATGTAAAGGGTGTAATTTGAAGCATTTTTTTAGCCCATTCATTTTTCTCTAACCAAGGGTCAGATCCCCAGTTTAACACCCGTGGTGTTAAACTGGCATCTGGCCCTGAGGTGGAGAAAAATGGGCAGGTAAAAAAAATTGTCTACACCTCTTCTCCTTAACAAAGACAAATGCAGAGGAGTTGGTGGTGGTATATGAAATTAAATGTTCTGAACCTGAGTTTTAAACTGGGGTCTGGTCCCTTGGGTAGTGTGAAATGGGTAAGGTAAAAAAAACTTGTCTTCTTTTCTTCTCTTTAACCAAGATAGATGTGGATGGTTTCATGGTGGCATATGAAAGATCTGACTTAAAGTTGAACACCCAGATTTCAGACTGGGGATTTGACCCTTGGTTAGGGAAAAATGAATGGGCTAAAAAATGTTTTCTCCTTACATGTATCTCTTTATCAGTGAAAGGTACATAACTTTATCGAATGATTTGGTGGTGGTAAATGAAAGGGTCTAATTTTAAGTTCTGCATCTGGGTTTTGAACTTTGCTGTGGCCCCTGGAGTAGGGAATCATGCAGGTGAATTATGCACCTTAGTGGTTTAGTGGTGCCCCCATTTCTGTCTTTTGTTTCTTTATTCAATATTCAATATATATATAAACAATAAATCAGCAATTCCCAGTTTTCATTAGAAAATACCTGCTTCAAACGCAATTTGAAAATTTCATGTTTAGAATTAGCTTTCTTGATTTCTTTATTTTTTTTTTTTGGCCTTTTTTTTTTTTAATTCGATATAGACCACTTCTACCATGCTGCAGGATAGAAGATCAAACCTGCTAGAGGCATTTTTTAATATTTCATTTTACACCAAACAAGTTTTTTCTAATATTTTACAGACTCAATATGTTAAGCAAGTCATTTAATAAAAATGAAAAACATTCTGACTTAATGTCTTTCACACATTTTTGTGTCATTCTTTTGATTAATTTAATGTAGAAAATCAAATTTAAAGCCATTTGGAAGTTTTCAAAGGAGGAGAGAAGAAAGGAAGATAATTTGTATCAGCAAATTTTACAAGCAGTCAATTATTTGTGAATAAGCAGTTTGTACACAGGCAAAAGATATAAGCCCATTTGAGCTGCTTGTTTAATCAACAACATGTTTTGTGTTATGCTTTATGTTAAATTATGTCATTCATTCACACACAAACACACACATATATACACACACACAGATATTGATATATATATATATATATATATATATATATATATATAGTTGTTTTAATTCACCTACAATTTGTATAGGCATTTTATAAAATCTTCCTGTTATGCCTGTGATAAATGCCAGTTCTGAGGGTAATCTTCATTATTCATTGGTCATCATAAGTGAAATCTTCTTGAATATGACCATCTTTATTATATATTGTACCTTCATGCATAGGTAACTGATGTTTAGATGTCATATTGGTAAAAATACCATAATTGCTACTTCATATATCACTCTAGGGGAATGTACCAAGTTACCTATTCTAGTCCAACCCTCTTAATTACTAGTAATAGACAAGTAATAAGCCAATAACTTATTTGGAAGTGTAACATGACACTTTTTGTGCTCATGTGTATGGATCTTTATTTGCCAATTTATTTTTTAACCAAATATAGAGCTTTATATCATGTTATAATTGAAAAGGCATTTATTTCATGAAAGGGCATAAATATTATGTTAAGATGGGATCTTTCTATAGACAAAAACATTCGAAGGATATAGTTGTAAATTATATACATGTACTTTTAGTTTTCCATCTGCAAGTTCAAATTTTGCCTCGCTTTCAGTTTACTAATTTTCAGTGTTAATTGTACATTTATGATTTTCAATGAAATGCTTGCCTTAGACATCTTTATATTTTTTGTACCACGGAGTTATCATAATTTCATCATGAACTTGTATCCATTGTCATGGTTATATTGCCTCTTGCATTGTATTGTTCAGTCTGTTTACTAAAAAATGTTTATTCAGTCAAGAAAACTGTGTTTTGTGTTTATTTACATGAAATTAAATAAAAAAAGCGTGATGGTTCTCCAGCAAGTTAAATTTGTATCTAATGGCCACAAACAAATGCGAGATGTTTGTACAACCTTTCACGAGAAGAAATCGGATACCTTTTAATCAAACTGGAACAGAAAATTCTAATGTTTAAATCAACATAAGGCCCATGGGCCCTATTGTTTCTCTTTTCATGCTTTGTATACGCCTGCATTAAAATGTGTGCGTATTATGATATACTGCTCTCATCTGTCTGTTTATCCCTCTGTCCGTCCCTACAATCTTGCCTATGCTTCTTAAATATGTTTTTGTGGTGGTAAATGAAAGAGTCTGACTTGAAGTTGTGCACCTGTGTTTTCAACTGCCGTCTGGTCCCTGGGGTAGAGAAAAATTGGCGTTTAAAAATAAAATCGTCCGCACTTCCGAATTAAGACAGTCACGGATGATGTCATTGACATATTAGAGGTCTGACTTGAAGTTATGCACCTGTCTCAGACTGAGGTCTGGCCGCTTAGGCAGAGGAAAAATGACAGGGCAAAAAATCTTGTCTATGCTTCTTTTCTTTATCAGCGAAAGGAACATAATTTTAACAGATGATTTGGTGGTGGTATATGAAAGTGTCCAAATTGAAATTATGCACCTTAGTCCTTGGTTGTAAACATCAGGCTGATCCCTGGTGTAGGGAATCGTGTCAACATGCGAGCATATCATGCACTCGTTTAGCGGTGCCCTATTTTTTAACGTAGCAAGTTTAAAGTTTTTCTTTTCCAAGCATATTTCCAGAGAAGAGGATTTTCCAAAGACTAACTGCCACTAAGTATATAATTACCAAATGGTTATATAGGCATCTACCCTTGGTCTAAACTCCTGTCCCAAGAACCGTGATATTAACAATTCTAGTACATGTATTTATCTAATCACGAATTCAGCTGTTCTTTACAATATTTGATGTGGTAAAATTATTCTTGACTTGTGATCGTCTTTAGATACGTTATAACTGAAATCCTTGGTACATTTATGTCCACTTCCATATCACAACTTACATGTTATGCCAGAGCATGCTCCTTTTGTGAGAGTTTTATTCTAAGGGATAGCCGACTACCTAAAATTACTTACTTATGGCATACCATACTGAATGCATGAAATCATTACGTATACCGAGGAAGAACTGTGGTTGATACAAATTGTAGGACAGTATGAAGTTGTCATTATATTCAGGAACACAGTATTACACAATATTCATACACAGTAACGTCATATGCTGATCTGACAAAATACATATAACTATATACGTACATTATGTAATTATATACATTATAATTATTATGATTTTACTACCGAACACTACAGGTTTCTATGTAACATTTGCGTCAGGTGTTTTATGGTAGCAGTAGACGCTTACTCTTTCTGGACACATGATCTCGTCTTATTTGGGATTCGCGACTATATTGATGAAACCGTCACCAACGAATTTGCAGTCTTTTAACTGAACTCTGAATACCGGTACCTTTTTTCGACTTTATGCTTCAGGTAACAGCATAGATCAACAAACTGAATGTACCAAAGTGATTTAGAATGGTGTTTTAAGAAGTGGTGTGCATTTCTTCTTCCATTTCAGAGTCGATTTTTTACACTTTCTTTGATAGCTTTTTAGATTTTGTTGTTTTTGCACATTTTTATGTGTTTTTGGCCAGATTGTAAAGCAATTCCGGTCTATAGATTGGCGATATCCGTCTATCTGTCGTTCCGTTCGTCCGTCCATCAATATTTTGGTTAAAGTTTCTGGCTGAAGCAAAATCTCAGCAACTAAGAGGAGTATAAATATAATACTTCACACAGGTTCTGTATGACCAGAGCTGGCAAATTATGCCATGACTTTTGACCTAGTGAGCTTGACCTTGGCCTTTAACCTACTTTTAAGAAACATTAACTTTGGTATATCCTTTGAATCAATAGGTATAAGTTCATTATGACGAGTGTTTTCAATTGATACCATCACTTTAGACCTCATGACCTTAACCTTTGACTTTAACCTACTTTTAAGTTTAGTCTACATTTATCCTATATAATAATCACAAACTTTCTTTTACGTGAACTTTTCTATATTCTACGGTAATGTAACTGGTTTAACATAGAGGAGTTGTATTTGAAAATTGTATGAAAATGACAAAACTAAATTAATTTCAAATTTCCCCTTGTATATTCTAAAGAGTATGACAAAACTGGTTTCTAGTTTTTTTTTTTTTTTTTTTTTTGGGGGGGGGGGGGGGGGGTTTTTTGTTTTTGTTTTTGTTTTGGGTTTTTTTTTGGGGGGGGGGGGGGGTGGGGGATTTAATTTCTTGATTAATTTGAAAATTTCATGTTAAGACTCTTGATGGTTTTTTTTATACTTATGATTATTCATTATTATTATTATTATATTTATTTTACTTTATTTTCATTTCTTAATTTTTTTCTTTGTAATTTTGATTTAGGCTAGTTCTGGTGAGTTGAATGCAATATTGATTTTAGAAGAAATATTTCGCACCAAAGCAAGATTTTAAATGTGTTTCAGCACTCGATATATTAAACCAGTCTAAGAAAAAGAAGAAGAATAATTTTATTTTGTTTAGTTGATTCAGTGTAGAGACGCAAGTTTGCACTCTTCTGTCAGCTGTCAAGAACAAAATAAACAAGGAAATTTATGTGTATACGAATTTCTTCAATCAGATATTTCTTATTGAGCACAGATTTGGTCACTTGTCTCATTTCTAGTTCTAGCTGCTTTGTAACTTGGGCCTTTCAAAATATGACTTAAGTAACCTTTGCCTGAAAGCCCGTATCTTGAGCGACAATTAACATTTGTATGATGTATGATCACTGCATGTTGAAAATATCATTATATTTAAATATGTCTGGTAATTTTTCCTCGAGCAATCTTCTCTTTCAAAACATGATCTTAAGTGATCCTAGTCCAAAGGCCCATATTCCGAGTTACTGTGTGAATTATTATCAAATTCTGGTGAAGCGTTAGGAGAAATGAGGACTTACAAGTCCTTGATGAAACCGGATAGACAGAGAAACATGCACATCATTTAAAGTTGGAGTTGTATGCATTCCTAAACGGAAGTGTGAACACACGCTTGTATAGAGCGTATTTTGGGGGGGTGAGGAAGTTAAATTCTAGATGCTGGGTGACCTTGACCTTTCAGAAGTGACAGATCTGCGTCTGAAAGCCCTTTTTTGAGTGACAATTAAAAATTTCAATGAAGTTTGATCTTTGCCTGTTAAAAATTCACTTAAACATAAGCCGGTTTTGGAATCTGAAACTATTTTCTGAATGACTTTGACCATTCAAAAATGACATCGAGTGTCCTTTTGTCCAAAAGCCAATTTCCCAAGTAAATAGTGTGTAAAGTATGATCAAATTCCGATAAACGATATTGAAGAGCTAGAATGGACGAACGGAGACACCAAAGAGACTATATGCTTCCTAGTTGTCCTTCAGATTCAAACGATAAATATTACAATATCATGCTAGAATTGCCAGAAATTTGTTTCTATTCTGTGTAGTCTGATTGAAATTTCTTTACGAAAGATAGAAACATCTGGAATCTACTTTGACATATCGTGGATCAACACTTTGGTAAAACAACAACACTGGTAGAAAACACTGAATAATTCATTCCTGCCAATTCTCAAAAGAGTACTTCATTTAGCTCGGAAAAAGTATGTCAAGCCTAGTGAAACATACAGTTGAGCATCCCCTTCTTCTTTTTTTTTTTTTTTTTTTTTGGTTTAGCTCGCCTGGACGAAAGACCAGAAAGCAAATGTCATCCCCGGCAAAGTTAAATATGGAACACACAAACAAAACACCTTTTTAAATCTTACAAATATTGAAAATAAAAAATCAAACTCAACCTTACTTTTGAACTTTGAACAAGTTCAGTAACAGTAGACCCTATACTTTCTTCAATACCAAACTAGAGCTGTCTTCATGGGACAAATACCCATGCGGCAACAGTTGAAACATGCAAAAATTCAAAATCCAAGATACATCACTGGTATGAGTGTAATGGATGTCCCACTTGTACATTTTAAGGTATAATCAATGAATACAAGAATTCTGGTATGTGTGAACTCTGACCTTTACCTTGAAGATATGACCTTGGTTCAAGGTCATGACATACCCTTGGGTCATGGAGAACAGTTGTTTGAAATATAATCTCTCTCCATACAATGAAGAAGCGATGTCTTTAACAGTGATTCTGGTCTTTTATGCACTTTGACCTTGACCTTGAAGATATGATGTTGGTTCAAGGTCATGACACACCGTAAGGTCATGGACAACAATTGTGTAAAATAAAATCTCCCTGCAACGTAGTTAGAGGAAGTTATGGCCCGTACAAGAATTTTGGCCGTGTGTTTACTGTGACCCTGGTCTTGTAGATATGACCTTGGTTCAAGGTCGTGACACACCCTTGGTTATGGACAACTATTGTGTGAAATATAATCTTCCTGCAATGAAACAGAAGAAAATTATGACCCGACAAGAATTCTGGCTGTGTGTGCGCTTGTAGATATGACTTTGGTTTAAGGTCATGACACATTTTTGAGTCATGGACAACACATGTGTCAAACAATCTCTCTGCAACATAACAGGAAAAAGTTATAGCCTGAACAAGAAATCTGGTTGTGTGTGCACTGTGTCAGTGACCTTGACCTTGTAGATATAACCTTGGTTAAACAATGGTATAAAATATTATCTCCTTCTAAAGTAAAAGAAAGAAGTTATAGCCTGGCCAAGATTCATGGATGGACAGACAGACAGATGTCTGGGGTGATTCCTATATACCCCCACAAATTTTGTTTAATTATACTGTATAATTACTAAAAACTACTTGACAAATCAATCATGTTGAAAATGTTGGTCAAATGCATCACAGTATGCATCTGTTTAAGTCAGCATCCAAGATGAACCAAAAGTGCAAGTTTAGTAAACATAGTAGTTTCTCCAGTACTGAATTACCCCAAACTACTAAACCGGACGTGGACACGGACGGGAGCATAGCATAAGCTCATTTAAACTTCATTTGAGATAGCTAAAAATCCAGGCATTATAAACAACCTGTGATGTGAAAATCAAGACATCACCTGAAAATGAACTAAAATAACCAAGTCCTAAAAAATGTCAAAAACAGAAGTAAAATTTAATTTAAATCATGTTTCATTAGAAAAACACCTAATTCCAAAGGCAATCAGAGCAATAAAGCAAATTCACTCCTCATTTAATCTTCACTTAACTGAAAAACAAAGAAGAGGCCCAAGTGGGCCTATATCGCTCACCTGAGACATAGAAAACATTGCACATAAAGATATTAAACAACTATGCTTGTGTGTGGCCATAAGTCTTTAGTTTCTTTAAACATATAAAAGTGTAAAGGACCATCTTACTTCATACCTAATAAGCTTTCTTAAAATCAATCTAGAAGTACTGAAGGAAGAGTTGGTTATGTAAAAAAATAAAACCCCCCTCCCCTTTATCTTTTTGCAGTCTAAAATAATTCAACATAAGCATTTCTATACTTATTTTAGCTAAAATACAGCAATTCAATGCATAAAAGATCAACCATATAGGGAAAATATTTATGATATCCTTTCTTTCTTAAAATGACACAGTCCAAAAACTAAGTCATAAACAAATAAAATATTATCATTTGGAATGGAATCCAAAACAGTGATACTTCTTCACACATCCCTTTATGTCACTATGATGCATTCAGTTTGTCTCTGTATGAAGCAGTTCTGAAAAAGAAGTTTGTCAATGAAGGGTACCATTAAAGACTTACTTTTGGCTATGGTGGAACCACTGACTGACAATTCAGAAAAAAAAAACCTACACTTGTAGGGAACCTATGGTACATTATTCATATTAAGTTTCATCAAAATCCATGGAGTTATTCCAGAATAAACTTTGAAAATGTGAAAAAATAACACCCCTTCCCCTTCTACCTCTTTTCCAATCTCAAAGAAACACCTGAAAATCCAAAAATTATAATTTTGTCAAAATTCTTTTAAAGCAAGAGGCCCAAGTGGGCCTATATCGCTCACCTGAGTACCTAGATGATCAGTCATGCAGGAAGGAAGAATTCATTCATTTTTGCATTACACAAACGTTCAAAATATCAAATTTTATTTCAGACCAGAATAAAAAACAACACTTTTTTGCACATCCATTCAGGTGCTTTTGATATTAAGCATTCACTTTGTCTCTGCAAGATGTGATTCAGGGCAACAAGTTAGTCATTTTCTCTAGATGGGACCTTTTGTTGACTGATTTCAAGTCTAGATCATGAACAACAATTTTTTCAAATATTGTCCAGATCCAACTTAAAATGGCCTCATTTCATATGTTGAGTGTTGAGAAACATCTAAAAACTTATTTAGATGTGTAAAGAAATGAAAAAAATTTTTGACCACAGCTGGATTTGAACCGCTACTCTTTAAATTTTAATTACCAAGAGGTATAATATGTACCATTGTGAGACCTTGTTTTTAGACATGGTGGTATTATCTGTAAACCAATTTGGATGAAATGTACAAAATTGATAAAGAACCTATAGTACTTTATGTATACCATGTTTCATTAAAATCTTTCATGTGGTATAACAGCAGAATGTAAAGAATTGTCCCTATACACCCTCATTTGGAAGTCTTAAAAAGTTCATAGAAAATCCAAAAATTGAGATATCGACAAAATTCTTTCAAATTAAAATTCATTACCATAATCATGATCACAATAGTCCATAAGAAATCATCATTATCAATTAACTAGGAAATACGACACTTTTCTGCATTGAGATCACCTAGTCCAAACAAATGTTGAAATAAAATTCTAAAAAATGATTTTGGAAGGGAACCAAAATGACAATACGTCTTCACCCATCCCTCTTGATCATTTCTATGCATTCTGTTTGTCTCTGTATACAGCCAGTATGAAGAAGAATATTGTCAAGGAGGGTACTCTTTTGTGACCTACTTTTGACTATGGTGGCGCCACCTGTAAAGAGGTCTGGACGAAAAACAACAGAATTTGAAGGGGATCATAAGTCATTTATTTCTACCAAGATTTATTAAAATCCTTCCAACAGTTTTGCAGAAAAAGTGGAAAATGTGAAAAATGACCAACCCCTCCTTTTTTTTGGAAGTCTTAAAAAATTCATAAAAAATCCAAAAATTGAGATATTGACAAAATTCTTTCACAGTAACATTCTTTACCATAATTATGATCAAAATAGTCATTAAGAAATCATCATTATCAATTAACTTGAAAAACATGACACTTTTCTGCATTGAAATTACTAAGTCCAGAAACAGGTAAAAAAAAGCGTGACTTTTTATTTGACGGATATTAACCCCAAACAAAATTTTGATAACCCATCTTTATAGATTGTTGAAATGCAATTAGTTTCCCCATTTATGCACTGGTTCTGGAGAAGAAGATTTTTGAAGAGGGGTACGGTTTTGGTCACTTTTGTCCCCATCCTGGATCAACCCCTGAGGGAAACTGGATCCCGAACACAAATTTAGTAGGGGACCTTGTGTACATCATATATAAAAAGTTTAATCCAAATCTGCAAAGCAGTTCCAGAGAAGTAGAAAATGTGAAAAAAATAACAACGCACAACGACTGACAGCGCACTATGACTATATCTCACTTGAGCCTTTGGCTCAGGCGAGCTAAAAAAAACCAATCCTTTACTATGTGCTAGCTAAAATAAGTATTTCAGTGCATCAAAAGTCAACCATAAAGGAAAGTAATGATTAAACCATGCTATTTTGCAAGAAAATGTTAAAGTCTAAAAAGATGTTAAAAAAGTATCCAAAATTATTTATCCGATCTCAACGAAATGAACAAACTTGAAACATATATTCTTCTAGACTACTCAGATGCCATACGTGTTCTGCAAAAGAATTTCAAAGAGGGGTACCCTCTGAGACCTACTTTTAGTCATGGTGGCTGCACCTGTCAATGGATTTGAACAAAATGAACAAACTTGATGGAAGACCTATGGTACTTCTTGTACAGTAAGTTTCATTAAAATCCTTGAAGCGGTTCTGAAGAGGTCGAAAATGCTTAAAGTCTACAAACAGATGGACAGACAACAGGTCATCAGAAAAGCTTTCACTTCAGGTGAATTAAAAATCCTGACAGGACAAAATCAATCATTTATAAGCCTCAATTTTTTTATCCAGGGGCATTGAAAGCTAAAACATTAATTTCAAGTTACTGGTACCTTAAATGAGGAAGTCAATGAAATTATTTGAAATTTTGAAAAAAAAAAAAGAAGACAAAACATTAAAAACATCAAAATTTAATTTGAAGCAGAACTATAAAATAAGCAACACTCCTGTGAATTCAAGAAAACAATGGAACTTCAAGAAGGGTTTTGCTCCCTGAATCCCAACTTACCCTGGATGCAACATTTATAGCAAACCACTACCAAGGCTCATTAAAATCCCTTCACTGTTTCAAAATAAGAAGCTGCGAATATGAAAAGTGAAGAGACCAATGTATAACTATGACTACACTCAAACCTGTGGCTCAGGTGAGCTGATAACAAGTCATAAAATCAGACAATAAAGAATTCATGTGTTTATAGGTGAGGTACATTGTAAAATACACAAGAACTTAGAAAACTATTAATAATACTAAAAACTTAATTAGTTTACATTTTATTTTCTGACATACATGTATAGCACATTCACATCAACATAAAAAAGTTCAAGAAAACAATATTGGACACAATGAACCTTTCATTTCCCATGGACCAATTTCCACATCTGAAAAGACAATAAAGTCACATACAAATCCTAAGAAACAAAAGAATATGTAACTGCTTTCTATAATACCTACATGTATAACTTAAATATTGTAACAGACATCGTTCTGATGTAATCAGTAACATTATTGCTGAGTATAAAACTCTTGTCATTTCTCACAGAGGATTGCAGTAAGATACATCATGAATATTAACTCACTATAACCTCCCTGCACACAGAGAGAAGGGAAACTCAACCTTAGTTGAAATATTTCTGAAAACAAATTTTATCTGAACCAGTGTTATTGATTACAATGATATTTAATATTTAAAAGATAAAAACAAATTGACTGATTTCAAGTAAAGCTTTGAGATCTTTTATCCAAATCAAGAAAATTATTTCTATTTCTAAGTGATAGAGCTAAAGAAAACAAAATGCATGTTTCCTGTAAAATGCTGATAAAAATTAGAGTCGGTAGTTTGGTTTTTTAATTTTTTTTGTCATATTACTTTCTTAATTAATACTGAATCAATGATGGTAACTTGAATGCATTTGGACAGCTCACAAGTGACAATTACTTATTTTTTGCCAACAATTATTCCTTGGATACGAAAAACTACATTTTAGGGCAAATATTCAATATTGGAATAATTTTCTACTGATAGTACATTAAAAAAGTTTAGGGTCGGGGCTAAAAATTAGGGCTAGTTAGATTACAGGAAACATGTATAATTTTTTCTTTTGGCCTAGACTAGTAAATTTTTCTTCAAATTATCAAAATAGATGAGATTTATTGTGTGGTCAATTAACTTTAATATGCCATTTGTCACAATCCTGCAACACTGAACAACAATAAAATTTACACAGAACTCTTTGTTGATTGATTGATTTTTGCTTTACCTCACACCACGAATATTTCACGTATATGGTGACGGCATCTGCCTGATGCGGGGCATACAAATTTTGACCTTTGCAACGGACCCACCCGAAGCAGTGAGGGATCTTTAACGTGCCATGCATACCACGACACGGGGCCTCGGTTTTTACTGTCTCATCCGAAAGACATGACACCGGCATGACCAGAGCGGGACTCGAACCCCGGCCTCCCGATACCACTAGGCCACGCCGGCTTAGAACTCTTTGTAATTTATGCCAATTTTGCTTGCATGGCAGCACAAACAGTTCTGGATTAAAGTTGGACCTACTACTTTGTACTTAGCCACTCAAAGCTTCACAGTGCACTTACAGTGCTTCACAAGAAATGGACATGTATGTGAAATGACCATGGTTCTGCAAGGTTCAAACCCACAACCATCTGAGCAAGAATTAAAACTTTTTACCATTCAACCAAGCCAGTTATTGAAAATTTATGATTAACTTGCTGAAATATGTTCAGATCAAGTTCTGAAAGTATAACTTGCATATTTATGTATTTTTACAAGGTAAATGTATGTATAATCAAAATTCATGATTGCAGGATAGCAACCTTTACAAAGGGCAAAATCAGTGCTTAACAAAGGGCAATAACATTTGTACACAGGGATCAACTGTGACAAAAGTATAATTTCATCTGTAAGACCACATAGTAGACATGGACACCATGTTAAAACTTGGAAATTGTGAGTGACAAAAACCTGGAATATCAATTTTTATAAATGGATAAAAAAAACCCAAATGTCCAGAACACTGATTTCCATCAAATAATTTGTAAAATGGGTCAACAGCAAAAAAAAAAAAAAAAAAAAAAAAAGAAAAAAGAAACAAACTTATATATATTCTATATTTATTATAATCACTAGGCCGGTGTCACTGCTGGTGGACTGATAGTCCCCGAGGGCATCATAAGTCTAGTTTTCAGTGCTTTTGTACTGACATTAAATATATATACTTTCAGTCATCAAATTAAGTAAATCACTCTAAAACTAAGGAGTATCTCCCTCATGCATAGCTCTGTCCTTAGATAGATTATTTGGATCACTTTTCGGTCAGTTTGGCTTCAACACTGCTCTTCATATTTTCATATATTTTGAGAATTCCAATCATTCGGCCACGAGCATCAATGAAGAGACATAACTTGTTGAAATGTGCATATGGTGCACAAAATTAAATGGTATATATATTCTATATTTATTCTAATGTAGAACTTTGTAAAAATAAACACATGCAATACGTTTAACTTCAATACATGTACATAAAAGCACAACCAAAACCTTTCCAGAATATTAATTCTCATCAAAGGGCAATAACTGTTGCAGAAATGGGGTGCAACAAAAGTCAAACTTCTTACATGCATGTAACAAACACACTAAGTTCAAATTAATTTAATTTCTCCAAACACAACCAAAAACTTTCTAGAGTATTTATATGCAGGTGACATGTGACCTTGAAAAGGACCACATGATCTTGTTTCAAGGTCATGATACTATCACAAATTAATTAAACTATACTAGCTAAGACAAGATTTTAAACAGCATCTTTGAAGCAACCTTTGAAATAGGTTCTCATGACCTTCGGTAAAGATCATGACACACCTTTATTTTCTGAGAATATGTGTATGAAATTTGGTCAAGGTATTTGAAATAGATTCTCAGGATCTTGGTTGACTGAAGTGACTGACTTATAATCCCAACAAAGATTTAGACAACCTTGAAATATGTCGAATGACCTGCGGTCAAGGCTAGCCTTATGTTAAGGTCCTGAAAAATATTTGTGTAAATATTTGTGTTGTGTTAGGTAAAGATCTATAATAAAGCGACTGGCTTGTAGCTTTAACAAAGACTGATCAATGTCTATACAGCAATCTGAAATACTGGTAGGTCACATGACCTTGTGTCAAGGTTATACTACTTCTTTATATTCTGAACAATATTTGTGTGATGTAACAATCTATCACAAAGCAGAATGACTTATAGCCTTAACAAATATTTAAGCAATATTAAAGTCTCGGTATTGACCCATTGAAATAGGTCACATGAGCTTGAGTCAAATCATGACACATCTTAAAGTTGATCCAGAACCTAACAAACAAACAAACAAACAAATGGTACACTCGCATGGGATAATGTCATTATGTGATTCCTATAAATACCCCAGTTCTTAAAAAGCCAGACTATAAAAAGGAAAGGTTTTAATAGTATACATAAAATGAAATTTAAACAACAATCATTACCTTTGGATTATCCAATAAAGTTAATAACAACTAAGTGCAAGATGACATGGGCAAAAATGAAGTCTGCAAATGCTCGTTCTGGACTAATGCCTATGAAGTCGGACTTGTTTAATGGATTAACTTGAAGCCTCAAACAAACTGCGAAAAGAAAAGTGAATTCATTATGAAAAGAGTTCAGAGTAACACCTCTAACATTCAAATATGCTTGAAAGATAACATTTTTCCTAGAACAAAAGTTGTCAAAAGATAACAGAACTCGTTGTTGGTTGGTTGATTGCTGTTTTATGTCACTTTCAACAATATTTCAGTTATATGGCGACATGGAAGCAGTAGGTTACCAACCTCTTAAACATAGTTGCGCAACCTGGGAATCGAACCTGGATTGTCGGCGCCACAAGCCAAGTGCTTAACTACTACACCAAGCCTGCCCCAACTGAACTCGTTGGGGGAGAGGGAGTTTAATGGGTAAAAATAAGGTACCATTGCACGGCACATAATATACCCACATTTTATTATCCTGAGACTAGGTGTCATACAAGCTTGAACTAAATATCTAATTAAATGTGGTAAATATAGATTACCTTGGGTACTAGTAAAATAGTTCAGTTTTCTTCTTCAATAGTTTGTACATGTAGGTTAATTGATTTTCTTTGCACATTCATCATTTCCCCATGTTGACATCCCACCTTTCCTTTCATAACTTCACCAACTACAATTGCAATGTCTTTGTTTATTTTTTCAAAGGTGCCTGTACCTTTACATTTGGGATTTTTTGTTCCATTTGCACAATGCTAAAAGATTGATGTTTGGGGAAAATTTAGACAAATTTTTGGAAAAATCAATGAAATTTCCATTGGGAAGGGTCCTTATAACGGACTAGATTTGAAGAAAAAAAAAAAACACCACACTGCACTGATCTTTTAGAATTATGCAAATGAGACAAAAAATTCCCAAATGAAAAGGTAGAAGTACCTTTAAAAAAAAAACAAAACAAACAAGAGGCCCAAGTGGGCCTATATCGCTCACCTGAGTACCTAGATTATCAGTCATGCATGAAGGAGAATTCATTTATTTTTGCATTAATGTGACTAAGTCAACACAGATGTTGAAAATATGTCAAATTTTATTTCAGGCTAGAATAAAAAACAACACTTTTTTGCACATCCATTCAGGTGATTTTGATATTAAGCATTTCCTTTGTCTCTGCAATAAGTCATTCAGGGCAACAAGTTAGTCATTTTCTTTAGGTGGGGCCTTTTGTTGACTGATTTCAAGTCTGGGTCATGAACAACAATTGTTTCAAATATTGTCCAGATCTAACTTAAAATTGCCTAATTTCATATGTTGAGTGTTGAGAAACATCTAAAAACTTATTTAGATGTGTAAAGAAATGAAAAAAAAATTTTGACCACAGCTGGATTTGAACCGCTACTCTCCATATTTCAATTACCAAGTGGTATATGTACTATTGTGAAAACTGCTTTTTAGACATGGTGGCATTATCTGTTAACCAATTTGGATGAAATTTACCAAATTGATAGAGGACTTTTAGTACTTCATGTATTCCATGTTTCATTAAAATCTTTCATGTGGTATAACAGCAGAAGTGAAAAATGTGATTGAATTGTTCCTATACACCCTCATTTGGAAGTCTTAAAAAATTCATAGAAAATCCAAAAATTGAGATATTGACAAAATTCTTTCAAAGTAACAATCCTTACCATAATTATGATCACAATAGTCCATAAGAAATCATCATTATCAATTAACTAGGAAATATGACACTTTTTTCTGCATTGAATCACCAAGTCCAAAGAAATGTCGAAAAAAATTCTAAAATTTGATTTTGGAAGGGAACCAAAATGACAATATATCTTCACTCATCCCTCTAGATCATTT
This sequence comes from Pteria penguin, assembly GCA_035048485.1. Classification (NCBI taxonomy): domain Eukaryota; kingdom Metazoa; phylum Mollusca; class Bivalvia; order Pterioida; family Pteriidae; genus Pteria; species Pteria penguin. Next base: position 57,577,242 of record CM068582.1, on the reverse strand, counting down.
CTATGCATTCTGTTTGTCTCTGTATACAGCCCGTATGAAAAAGAATATTGTTAAACGAGGGAACTCTTTTGTGATCTACTCTTGACTATGGTGGCGCCACCTGTAAAGAGGTCTGGACGAAAACAACAGAATTTGAAGAGGATCATAAGTGACTTATTTCTACCAAGATTTATTAAAATCCCTCAAACAGTTTTGTAGAAAAAGTTGAAAATGTGAAAAATGGCCAAAACCCCCCCCCCCCCCTTTTTTTTTTGGAAGTCTTAAACGTAAAATTCCTAATTTCATATGTTGAGTGTTGAGAAACATCTAAAAACTTATTTAGATGTGTAAAAAAAAAAAAAATTTTTTTGACCACAGCTGGATTTGAACCGCTACTCTCCATATTTCAATTACCAAGTGGTATATGTACCATTGTGAGACCTACTTTTAGACATGGTGGCATTATCTGTTAACCAATTTGGATGATCCGCACAAAAAACAAAACCTTTGAAAAGGACTATGAGTACTTGCATCCTACCCAGTTTTATCACAATCCTTCAAGTTGTTCTGTAGATCAAGTTGAAGATATGAAAAATTGTCCCCCCCCCCCTTTTCTTGGAAGTCTTAAAAAATTCATAAAAAATTCAAAAATCGAGACATTGAAAAAATTCCTTCGCACCAGCATTCCTTACCATAGAAATGATTAAATGAAACCAAATGAATGCATCAATGTTTACTAAAAGAAAATAATAACTCTTTAATGCATTAAAATAACAAAGTCCAAAATAAAAATGAAAAAACGTCAAAAATTTGATTTCGGAATGGAACCAAAAATATCAACACTTCTTCCCATATGCCTCTAAATCATTCCTATGCAGTCGGTTTGTCGCTGTATGCACCCGATCTGAATAAGAAGTTTGTCAAAGGAGGGTACCCTCTGTGACCTACTTTTGTCTGTGGTGGTGCCACCTGTTCATGGATCCTGACAAAAATGACCACATTTGTCGGGGACCTTGAGTATTTGATGCATGCCAAGTTTCACTGAATTCCAGCGAGTGGTTCCGAAGAAAAAGTTCAAACTGTGAAATGTTTACACCAATTATCCCACCCCCCTTTTTCTTGAAAGTCTTAAAAAATTCATAAAAAATCCAAAACATAAAATATTGAAAAATTTTCTTCGCAGTAGTATTTCTTACCATCAAAATGATCAAATTAAACCAAATTAATGCATCAATGTTTACTAAAAGAAAAAAATACCTCTTTTCTGCATTAAAACTACCAAGTACAAAAAAACGTCAAAAAAACGTCAAAAATTTGATTTCGGAATGGAACCAAAAATATCAACACTTCTTCCCATATGCCTCTAAATCATTCCTATGCAGTCGGTTTGTCGCTGTATGCACCCGATCTGAATAAGAAGTTTGTCAAAGGAGGGTACCCTCTGTGACCTACTTTTGTCTGTGGTGGTGCCACCTGTTCATGGATCCTGACAAAAATGACCACATTTGTCGGGGACCTTGAGTATTTGATGCATGCCAAGTTTCACTGAATTCCAGCGAGTGGTTCCGAAGAAAAAGTTCAAACTGTGAAATGTTTACACCAATTATCCCACCCCCCTTTTTCTTGAAAGTCTTAAAAAATTCATAAAAAATCCAAAACATAAAATATTGAAAAATTTTCTTCGCAGTAGTATTTCTTACCATCAAAATGATCAAATTAAACCAAATTAATGCATCAATGTTTACTAAAAGAAAAAAATACCTCTTTTCTGCATTAAAACTACCAAGTACAAAAAAACGTCAAAAAAACGTCAAAAATTTGATTTCGGAACGGAACCAAAAATAACAACACTTCTTCACACATCCCTCTAGATCATTCCTATGCATTCGGTTTGTCTCTGTATGCCCCCGGTCTGAAGAAGAAGTTTGTCAAAGGAGGGTACCCTCTTTGACCTACTTTTGCCTGTGGTGGCGCCACCTGTTGATGAATCCGGACGAAAAACAACAACACTTGTAGGGGACCATGAGTACTACATGCTTATCAAGTTTCATCAAATTCTGTTCAGTGGTTCTGGAGAAGAAGTCGAAAATGTGAAAAGTTAACGACGGACGGACGACGGACGGTGATTGATCACAATAGCTCACTTGAGCCTTTGGCTCAGGTGAGCTAAAAACCACACTGCAGTCAAGGGACATCACACCCTTTTCTTGGACAGGGGCTAAGGCAACGAAATAAGGAAATATCGCATTGTTATACATCAAATGGGGAATTTTCTCCCTGATGTATTGTTTTAACCTTCTATAATACAGCATGCTTGTAGATGGTCTTTATAGATTTTAATTGTATAAACATTCACATTTAATGCAAAGGGCATCTTTTTTAGAAAGTGCAATTTGGTCGCTTCCTAAATTTGCAATATTTGCGTAAGTAACCTCCTACATAAGCACTGTAATAAAGCTATGGAAAACCTGACTCATACAAATTGGAGGTAAATAATCTACTATCTTTATCTAATGTGTCAATGTCATTGCCATCAGAGTTTGAACTGTCATGACCAACATTATGAACATACAACAGGCCAGACTGAGTTTGAGATGAAGAAGCATGATCATCAGCTGCAGAGTTTTCAACTTCTTCATGTTCAACTTTTTCACTACTTGTACTATCACTTTTGAATTTTTTGTCACTTGGCTCCCAAGACCCTTCTGCTAAAGCCTGTTGTTTAATAAGAATGGTGATTCTTTTGCATTCTAATTTCTGTCTAAGCTTCTATCAGTAGTATTTTGAATTGTGTGACATTTTTTTCTCTATATTTGTTGAGCAGATTCGAACAATTTACCTCTCAATTTTAAAGTAAAATGAGGAAAAGTCCAATGAATTAACTGGATATTTTTGTTAAATACCAGGTGAATGCAAATTCTTTTAAAATCCTTACAATGAAGAATTTAATTCGTTTTCAACATGTATGTAAAGATCATGCAGTGTTCTAGAAATCCAATTACCTGTTACCCGTGGTAGGTGAAAAACCAGCTTGGGTAACTAAAAAGCTTTAAACCTCTTACCCAGTGGTAAGTAAATTCTGAGTAATATCAATCCCATCAATTTTAATGCACAATCGGAAATAATGGAACTGAAAAGAATTACCGATATCAGTTTTTATATATTATTTTTCTACAATCATAAGTTTCCCGTTTCGATCTCGGCCAGGGACAGATTGACCCAAATCTAGAAAGATTTGGTTTTAAAAAAACCAAGAAGCATTGAACCATACCATATAAGTGAATATCTATAAATTTATGGTTCTTCTGTTAAGACTGCCAGAGCGACCTCCTGTATTAAACGACTCCCTGCCCTATATGACCGTACTTTGACCATTCAATGCTTTTTGCTATTTAACCAGTCGTTCTCAAAACCAGATACAAAGAATAAAAACGCTAATTACCGCCCCTTATAATCTAAATAAATACCTTACTGTCAATTGAAGCGTATGGTATTTTTGAAAAAGGAGTGAATACTACACTACTGCCGTAGAAATAGTTATTGTAAAATTTTTATCTAATTTTTATGCCACTGTCGCCACGAACCTGAATATGCATCTTATCAATATTTTGGGTTATGTCCTGATAATATATTAAAGAAAATTTACGATAGTTACGCTTGTTCAAAGCAGGTATCAGACATATAACTTCCTGTTATCAAAATGCTTGCTGAATGTTCGACTATCACATTTCAATGGACAGACATCACGCAGGCGCTGTTTGAACTTCGTATTCCTTTAATTGTAATATAAGCATTTAATTCGCTAACTTTCATTCATAATCTCGTTCAAAGTGATGAAATGCTACTAAACAAACATGAACAGGATATTCTGATACATGTACATGATATTGTAGCTTTCCCGAAAAAAGGCCAACGTCAACATTCTGAATTTGATTCTAAACTTTGAAAACATTTCAGTAATCAAATGGAAGGTCATTAAGAGAAGGTAAAATCTGTTGAAAATTTTTCTTTTAACAATTAGAGAAGTTAGCAAATCGATGGTAGCAAATATGGGGATTTGGTATACAATTTATGAAAAATTCAATGTTTGATAGACTCGTACCCTGTTAAAAAGACTCCCTGTGCTACATGTATGTGACATTTTTATCTTGGTCCCTTGGAAAGTCATGCAAGACAGTCTGGACTGATTTTATGCTATTGTTTCTCAGAATTAAGTATGGAAATCCCTTTGACTATGGGTAAGTATATTTTTACCCTCGGTAAGTGGATTTCAATTAGTCAATTACCCATTGGTAAGTGGTTTTTTTTTTTAAATTTCTAGAACACCCTCATGTCTGACATAAGCTTCATGAACACTGAATCAGAGAATCCTCATGTCAAAATGACCACATACAAATGTAACCAAATCTCAATCAGCATAACGTTTGCTGTCTCTGTTCTTTTATTTTTCACACTGACCATCTGTAATGAATTTAATAACTCTGATGTTAACATGAAGTATAACGCTCAACATTTGAGTACACTTCGTATTGGAAGAAGAAGAAGAAGAATAGTAAATTTCTGCACTACAAGTATTTCAAACTTTGAACAAAGGAAGAAAACTCCTCTGAGGGCATTCAAATTTTACTGTCCAAAATCACTAACAATCACTAACAATTGTACTATTTCAGATAACATGGATATTCAGGGGTCGAAATTAACACTGGTCCGCTGGCCCGTGGTATTGGCATCTGTTTTGCACTGGTCCGGTTGGCCAGTAAGAATTTGGAAACCCCTTCGCTAAATTTAGCTACAATTAGCAACTCGCACTGACCGCTATTTACCGTTAAGATTTTTACAAAAATCGATACTGACTCTTTTAAACACCTAATTCATTACCTAATTGTTTATCAACATGGACAAGTAATACCTCTTTGAACAGAGAATAAACTGAAATTTCAAATGATGTAAATTTTGTATGTACATTTGATATAAAATGACCCTGATGAGTTAAAAAGAGAAATTGACTGTTATCCCACTAACTGCACGTAGCTGTTAAAATCGACATGCGGTTGAAATATTGGGTGTACATGATTAAATATTCAATAGGTCAAACCTTCATCAATATTTATGAAACTTCACAGCCAACCAGATGAAATGTTACCTATCTTTTACCTGTACGCTAATTAACAACAGCATTATAAATTGTCAAAGTCTAAGGGTCATGACACAAAATTATTTGGTAAGTTTATAATTCATGAATATCATAAAATAAAAGTCAAGCTCTTTCTATTTGTATACAACCGTCGCCATATGGGTGAAATATTCCTGGCGCGACATAAAACAATAATATATCTATCTATCTTTTAGTATATAAAAAATTAATATGTGAGATATAAGCCTGTTGCCCATTAAATCAAACTGATACACTTTCATTCATAAAGATTATTAATATCTTTGGTTTTATTCACACAAATATAGGTTCTATAAATAAAGCAACTTCCATATCCACCTATACATGTACTATACTTGGAAGTCGCTGCGATGAATTATTGAAATTAAAACTTATGTCTTTTCTGCAATTTTAATATGCGGACCAGTAAAATTCTGATCCTGACATTGTTTGAACTTATAACAACCCCATAATGAACAGTAGGGTTTTTTTTTATTTTTTTTTTATTTTTTTTTTTTGGTCACGATTTCTTATTTGACAGTTAGTTATGGATGGAATGCCTTAAAAGAACTAGTTAAAGATATATTAACCTCCAAGAACAAATGATCCAACTGTAGAAATGAATCCTGACAGAAATGAATTAAATGGAAATGTGCCGACCAGCGTGCAGTAAATAAACTGAAAGATGCCGGTAAGCATTATGTAAGTAAGATATGCATCCACAAGTTTCAACCGCTTCGGTGTTGAATTTACATATTCATCGTAAAACTTCTTTAGTACTGTGCCTAGGTTTTCTGAAGGCTTTGATGGCACTGCCATGAAGCTATCAGCTTTCTTAGCTTTGCTCATTCTTGCTACTCTCTTCCAAAAATAGGACGTGGCAGAAAAACGGAAGTGGGAATACAATTCTATTCCGGTGTAAAGAGGAGTGAACCCTTTACCCAAACATTTATTGAAAACGTAAATACCGGAGAGAGACAGAATAAGAAAAAGACATTGGGATCACGATTAACAATAAATAAAATTCAGTGGTCATATTGCCAATCAGGTCAAAAAAGGAAATTAGAAGTATGGATAATTAAAAGAACATTTAGTCATTTAAATAAGGAAATGCTACTTACACTATACAGGTTTATGATAAGACATGCATCTGGAATATGGGAATAGCGTATGGACAGTCATATGCATGACGTCATATCATTAGAAAATGTGCAAAGGCGAGCAACAAAACTGATCCATCAAATATCGGATCTTTCATAAAGCGAAAGACTGCACTTCTAGGCCTATCCACACCAGAATACATATGATACAAGTTAACAGGATCATGCATAACACTTGCATCATCGGAAACCCACGGTCTTTTACACTAACAAGTAACGTAAGAATATCGCGATAGACTCTGGGTCTCTGGCTTCCGACGATCACATTGAAGCACTTGTAGACAAAACAAAACTCTTCCCACTAAACAATATAAAAACAACAAGAAAATCCCAATACAAAATATATACATGTAAGATACATTGTCGTAAAAGCATACGCAAATACAGTTTTACACAGAGAGTAGTTGACTGCTGGAATGGTCTTGCAGAAAGGGTGGTAATAGATTGGTTGAATATTGTTCTACGTCACTCCACAATTATTTCACGTACATATGGTGACGGCATCTGCCTGATCGACGCATTGCATAAAAATTTATACCTTTACAACGGACCCTAAGCAGTGGGGGATCTTTTACGTGCCACGCCTACCGTGGTACGGGAATTCTCATCCGAAAGACAGAACACCGCTGCGCCAAGGGCGGGAGTCCAACCTGGGACTTCTCGGTCATGTGCAGAGCACCTTATCCAGTGAGCCACGCCGGCCTAATTATTTTGTACATTGGAAATATTTTTAACCTAAAATTTTATGTTAAATGTTATGAACCGGAGGCGGCTAGAGAAACTGTACGCCCAAGAGATGTTTTATGGGGCCCATGCCCACATCGATCTCTAAGACAGGTAAGAGAGAGAATAAAAAAAAAAAACACACACACACAACTTAAAAGATCTAGTCATGGCAAACGGCGTATATGTCATGTTTCTTTTTGAACACGTGGTATATATCAGGGGCAATACTTAAATACACCTACACACACCATCAATACCCCAGCCGCTCAGCCCACAACAATTATATTGCTAACATCGGAAGTACAGATTCAACAGCCAATCAAAATAAGCTTTGGGGATTTGTTAAGAGCCTCTATACAGACGTCACAGGAGTTGCTCCACTCAGGGACATCACAAGGATCACACATCCAGACAGCTCCAAGATGGCAGAAACTCCAATTCACAGTTTTCCTCTGTCTTCAATAAGGACGAGGCTGCATATTCAATTCCGGACAAAATTCCACCTCCCCAGAGACATGCCACCAATCTGTGTTGGAGTGGAGGGTGTCTTCAAGATCATGACACAGCTGTACATTCACAAAGCCACAGGACCAGATATTGTGTTGTATACTGAAGGATGACAGCTACAAAGATCGCGCCTATGCTCCGACTCTCCTTCCGAATTTCGGTTGATCAAGGACACGTACCGTAGGTGTGGAAAACTGCAGATGTTGTCCAATCCTCAAAAAGCAGGAGAAGAGCAAGACAGAAAAATACGCCCACTTAGCCCCGCTTCAGTTACATGCAAGCTACTTAAATTTAACATATAATCTACAGCAGCGATCATGTGACATCTAGATCATCATTACATGGGATTCTGAATGATGTAGAGCACGGCTTTAGAAAGCGGCGATCATGCGAGATCCTGTTGATACTTGCCATCCAAGACCTGGCCAAAAGTTGGACAACAAAGAGCAGACTGACCTGATTCTCCTGGATTTCTCCAAGGCCTTTGATAAAGCGCCCAACAAGTGAATCCTCTACAAGATCCAGTATTACGGGACAAGGGGCAACCTACATTCCTTGACTGGAAACTTTCTTGACAGTCGCATACAGCAAGTCCTACTGGAAGGAGTGAAATCTAACTCTGCTCTTGCCCAGTCCGGTGTGCCCCAGGGGAGTGTCCTCTGACCACTGCTCTTCTTGATATTCATCAATGACCTGCCTGAGGTGGTATCAAGTTCGCCTGTTTGCAGATGACTGTGCACTGTACCCGAATGTACCGGAGGATGCCCTACGACTCCAGGAGGATCTGGACAATCTACATGTGTGATTCCTATTTTCAACTCTATATTTTTTACAATTTATTCAGGAAATTTTAAAAACATTTAAGTGACATAATTTCTGTCAAATTCTTTGTTTTGTACAATGGTTAAGTGTTATAGCCAGAGGGGACAATATACAGTATTATTATACCTCATATAATTTATATTGCAAATAAAGAAATACGATTTGTTTAGAGAAGTCACGTGGGAGGGAGACAAAACGTCGTGTCTCACGGTTCCATGTCGTGTCTCCCCCACTCGGAACCCCAATTCTACGTTAAGAGTTGCCTCTTTTGTTACGATAAATGCCGAGATTGACCGAGAGGCGAGTGTTGTGTTGCACTGTGTATGTCTGCCAGTCTGTCTGTCTGATAGGAATCACACTTATGTGTCATAGCTATTGAAGGTTACATGTGTTTTCTTGAAAGTATTTCGTTACCAGAAACATGAAGATTTCGCGTCCACTGCTTGTTGATAACAATTTTTTCCGAGGTCTGTCTGTATGGTTGTCTGTCTGATGTCAAAGTATTATTACAGCTATCTATTGCAGGTTACATGAAAACAAGTTTTCAAGAATGACCTTAGTATTTCTTCAGCTTTCGGTATTATAAACAATTTATTGCCCTGTTGGGAGGGAGACATGAAGATTTGTTTAACCCTGAAAAATCATGTCTCCCTCGGGCGACATGATTTTTCTGGGCAATAAATGTATACACGTGAACAACCGACGGGAATACGGCAACGTCATTCACGCGACATCAACGCCAACATTCCCCGTTCCTCAACGTGTACACCATTTTCAAAATACAATATTATGGTATGACCTTTGCGGTTATAAGACTATTAGCTGAATATGCAAGCGCTATTTGGGATCCACATACAAGTCTGAAGAGCCGCCCGGATGGTCAACTTCGACTACCAGACAACAAGCAGCGTTACATCTATGCTTAATTTACTAGGCTGGTCATCACATCATCTGATTGATTGATTGATTTTTGTTTTACGTCACACCACGAATATTTCACGTACATGGTGACGGCATCTGCCTGATGCGGGGCATACAAATTTTGACCTTTGCAACGGACCCACCCGAAGCAGTGAGGGATCTTTAACGTGCCATGCATACCACGACACGGGGCCTCGGTTTTTACTGTCTCATCCGAAAGACATGACACCGGCATGACCAGAGCGGGACTCGAACCCCGGCCTCCCGATCAGGAGTCCGACGCGATACCACTAGGCCACGCCGGCTTATACATCATCTGAAGAACAGAACCCAAGCCAATGCAGTTATTATGTATCGAGTGGTGAATCATCTCATCTTCATACCTGCAGACACTATCCTTGTGCCTACCATCTCACTCAGAGGCAATAACGTCACCTACTTAATTCCCTACACAAGAACACCCATTAACAAAGCTCCTTTTTCCGGGCTCTGTCTGCATCTGGAAGAAAAAAGAGGAGTTACCGGCTCAGTTATGTGGCAGAAGTCACCATGGAGCTATACAATACATGAATATAAATAATATAATAGAACATTTAACACATTACAAAAATATTTGATTGTAGTGCAATTACGATACCGACTTACGACGGTCATTTAATTTGACAAAAGCCAAACAAATGGTGTGGTTAACCGGTTTACGGGCCCACCTTCCCACTCACCGTAACAGCAGAAAAATCAAAAGACGTACATTTAAAAATTTATAAATAATCCTCCATGTAAAGAACAAGGGTCAACAGGTATCGCATATTGAGAGGTCATAAAAATATAAACACGTAAGGTATTGTAAAACACATAATGGTATAAAAATATATGCGACATCAACATGATAAACCGTGCTCTGCCAGTCTGAAAGCGAGCTAAGACCCTAGATCTGTAGGAGTCCCGACTAACAGTCAGAGGGGACGAGGTTCAGGACCCTGTCTCCTCTGAAAGAGGTTTGGACAAGGCCCGTCATATAGTCCCCACCGCCCTGTTAATCAGCGTGCAACGTTCAAGTAAAAGTCTGCATAAGGCTGTAGAGGGGCCAAATACAAGACCTATAGTCTTTTTGATGATCTCAATATCATATTGTCTATTTAGGAGACGTTTGACTATTTTATTACATGATAAAATAACGTTATCGGAGCCTTTTACTTTCCTTAGTTTATATACGAGATCACCGTAAAAATTAGGATGGGAAATTTCATTGGATACATACTGTTGAAAAGAAATATTTCCAAATTTAGAAAGAAGTTCTGAATAAGATCTGAAGAATTTGCCGAATGTTTTTCTTAGCTTGTGATATCTGTAACCATGAGTTAAAAGTTTAGTAGTAATTTGTAAATTTCGTTTATGAAAGTCCAAAACATCGGTGCAGCCTCTGACAAATCGAACTAATTGAGATATATAGATACCATATGATGGGAGTCGAGCGACATCGCCATTCAAGTAAGGGAAATTTACAATAGGAAATCCAAAATCTTCACGTTTATCATAAATATTAGTATATATTAGGTTGTTGATAATTTTGATGTTTAAATCTAAGAAAGGTGTAGATTTATCTCAAGTATTAGCTTTATTCAATGTGAATACACTTTCAAAATAAGTAGTCAGTGCACCATCTTTGGACTGCTTCAAGTTCTGGATGCAAGCCAACTTCAGACCATAACTGCATTGTAAATTGACAATTTTAACTTCACATGTAAATAAGTTGTGTCTGTGACAGAACAGAACTTTATTTACACTCGAGGTGATACAGATATATTGAGGTATACAATAAAGGAATCTATAGTACAAACACCTGCGTTAACACGATGTACGAATACCAGTTGTAAAACTAGTACTCATATAGATCCATACGCAATGTGAGTATTACATTCACAAATATATACACACATGAATACATATACATACACATATCTACATACATACACATTAATATAAATATCGCATAATTAAGAAAACTGCTTCATTATTATATTCGTATATTTACACCTTTTTTTCCAGTTCGTTGAATTTGAACATATTTAGTCTTGTGTAATAATATCTATCTAGAAATATACAACGTTTAGAAGATAAAAAGGTACATTCTAGTAGATAATGAAATTCGTCACCAACAGAATTAGAATTACATAAAATGCACTTCCTATCTCATCTATTAATTAATGTCTGTCTTCCTGTTTCTGTTGGTGATCTGTGGTTAGTAGTTCAAAATTTAGTCAAAATACATGTAATACGAAAGCAAGAGTAAATACTTTTCCAAACAAACTGAATCTTGAAAATGTTGATATAGAATAGAGTTGGGTGACTCACTTACAGTTGATAGCCATGACTGTTTAGCATGGTCAGGTAGCCTGAATTTAAGAGTTTTGTAAAACCAATTACGGTTATTGATATTTTGTGATTGCCAAACATATGAGAGACCTGAAGTTCATTCAAAATAGACTCAACATTCGTATCCAAATATGTTCAAAGTTCATATTATAATCATTTATATCAAAATATATATGTAATATGAAAACTCTATAGTATATAAAACTCTATATAAAACATGATACATGTAGTTTCTCTGATCTACCATGATTCATGAGTACGAATTAAAATACACTTTAGAGTGAAGTACCTTAACTACAAGAAGAATAAAATAAATATGCCTTCAGGCCACACACCAAATAAAAATGACATTAAAATTCATGTTTTTGAAATAGAATCAATCTCAGGGACTTAAGTACATTCCATTTCATATTCTGGGGGAGTCTAGGAATTTTTGGAAAACTAATTCTTCTTTGATTTTTACTAAACAGATAATCTTGCCCAACAACACAGTGAAATAAATAACCTGTCTCTAATAGACTAGTGTAATCTAAAAATCATACTTATGAGAAAAATAAGATGTTAAAACTTAATTTTTCCTGGCGAGTTTCGTTCGCCAAAATTATACATAACACAACAATTTATATTATCATGATGTTTTGTTCTTCATCAACTTAATCATGGACAAACCTACCTACAAACCTACCATATTTGTTACTTGAATTTAATGGCAAGATTTATCAGCAGATAGTTTGGATTCCTATCGGTACTAACTTCACACCTAGTTCTTACGAGCAGATTTGTTTCGATTTTGTTATGTATTCAAAAATCTAAACGTTTTTACTTTATTGTTCAATGACACCTCTAGCTACATCTACATGTATAAGTATCTTGGCGACATTTAAGTTATAGATATCCCTGATTTTAAGAGATTTATTACTGACATATACCCACATGAACTTCAATTAAACAAAGACAATATTTATAATACAGAAACATATTTCTTGGACCTATACACTGAAAGAATTAACAATAAAATTCACACAAATGTTTACGATTAATGCGACTATTTTAGATTTTTATTGTAAATTTCTCTTATTTAGATAATCACAGATGTTCATAGACTCCCATCATATGGTATTTATCTAATCTCTTGGTTCGATTTGCCAGAGTCTGCACTAATGTTTTGGACTCTCATACCAAAAACATTAATTCAAATAACGTTGAGACTTTTAACTCAGGATTACTGTGAGGTATCATAAACTTAGAAAAACTTTAGGAAATTTTTAGGTCTTATTCAAAACTTTTTTCAATATTCGAAAATACATGCATTACTTGTGCAACAATATGTATCAAATGGAATTTTCCATCCCAATTTCTACGGTGATCTTGTGTACAAACTTAGAAGAGTCTAAGGTTATAAGTTTATCTCGTCAGATTCAAAAATAGTGAAATGCCTTCGTCATCGACAATATGACCCGGAGATTATCAAAAAGACAAAAAGTCTTGTATTTTTGTCCTTCTACAGTCTTATACATATTTTAACTTGAATGTTGTACGCTGACTAACAGGGTGGTTGGAACTATATGATGGGCCTTGTTGAAACCTTTTTCAAAGGAAAAATGGTCCTGAACCTTGTTTCCTCTGACTGTTGGCCGAGATTGCTATAGATCGTAGGTCTGAAGTCACTTTCAGATTGGCAGAGCACGGTATATTCATGTTGTCAGTTTATATATTTTTGATATCTTTATCTTACTCTGCATTACTATAAATGTTTATTTTTTATTACCTCTCAACTTAAGAAAATTATTGATCCTTGCTCTCTGCATGGAGGATTTTTATAGATTTTTAAATGTGTGTCTTTTGCTTATACTCCTTTTGTGGTGAGTAGGAAGGAGAGCCGGTAAACAGATCCAAGCAGCAAATGAGAAAAACATCCTGCAACTGACGGTCGGCCGAGTTCCAAGGTCCAAAAGAAGAAAATACTGATATATGGAAGTCAGACCCCAACAGCTTAAACAGCGACTGTCAAATGGTGACATTACTACAACACATTTCGCTGATGCAGCTTCCCATCGTCTACATTTAGGATGATAGATACTGATCAGTGGCGGATCCAGGATTTCCGAAAAGAGAGGGGGGGGGGGCACATGTGTATTAGCCAAACAACTCAGCCATTTTTGTTGCCAAATCTGGATTTTTACTGGTAAAAATGCAGCGAAAAGAAGGGGCGGGCCCCCAATCCCCCTCTAAATCCGCCACTGAATACAGACAGAATACTGCTATATACATATCAGATTTTAAGGTATGGACCACTCCCCGTACCAGGATACAGACAGAATACTGCTATATATATCTTAGATTTATAAAGTATGGGCCACTTCCTGCACCAGGATACAGGCAGAATACTGCTATATACATATTAGATTTATAAAGTATGGACCACTCCCCATACCAGGATAAAGGCAGAATACTGCTATATACATATTAGATTTATAAAGTATGGACCAGTCTCCGTACCAGGATACAGACAGAATACTGCTATATACATATTAGATTTATAAAGTATGGATTACTCCCCGTACCCTGTAAATCTTTATTGTGGACCGGCACGTTGGAATATTTTCGAAAGATACAATTTCGGAAATTTTTGCGCGCTTTCTTCATAAGCAAAATTGTTATTCGGTTGCCTAATTGTGATTTGGTTCATCATAGCGTAATGTAAGTCCTACTGACCCTCCAGAATACAGAATGCTACGCTAAAAAGGACGATTGTTTCTTTTGGCAAGACTCTAAATCTTATTATTGTGTCTATCAATATAAAAACTCGAGAATCAAAAGATTGCCAACAATCAAGGCCATCCAACTTCCAAAAGTTTAACCAATTAAGGATTGGTTAAATCCGTAAACAGCGAGTTGCTAATAAATACTAGTAGACGGGTTGCTTTGTTGTTTAAAACAGAATAGACGGCATGGCTGGTAATTAAGTACATTTTATAACATATGCAAGTTAATCAGTGAGACTAATAAACTCGCTATCGCTTTTAGCCTATAGGACCACGACTTGCAGCTATATCGCTTTATGTAAAGCTTATTTACTTACTTACTTACTTACTTACTTACTTAATCCTCAACGAGACGAAACCACTCTTTCCGATCTTGTGCTAGCCAAGTCAGCTCTCTCCAGGTCTTTCTAATACTTTCCAATTCTTCTTCGATTGTTCTCCTGAATGTGCCTCGTGGTCTACCTGTACGGATGTCTGGTCTTCTTCATTCTCAGGACATGTCCTAACCAATTCCATCTTCGTCTCTTTAATTCTGCCTCAATGTTGTTTACCTTTGTCTTTCGTTCTAATTCATTGTTACTGATGGTATTTGACCTGCGTACTCTCAGGATGTTTCTTAAGCACCTGCCTTCTAAAGCTCTCATATTCTTCCTAATTTCTTTATTTGTCTTCCATGTCTCTGATCCATATCTGATCTTACATTACTTCAAAATTCAAAACGTTTCGACCTGATTGACAAATTTAATAATACTTGCAGATATCTGGATGACATTTTGGTTATCGACAACCCTGAATTCGAAAAATTTATATCAGAAATATATCCATCAGAGCTAAAATTGAATATAACCAATACTCGAGATAAATCTACACCTTTCTTAGATTTGAACATCAAAATTATCAACCACCTAATATATACTAATATTTATGATAAACGTGATGAATTTGAATTTCCTATTGTAAATTTTCCTTACTTGGATGGCGATGTCCCTCGGCTCCCATCATATGGTATCTATATATCTCAATTAGTTCGATTTGTCAGAGGCTGCACCGATGTTTTGGACTTTAATAAATGAAATTTGCAAATTACTACTAAACTTTTAATTCAGGGTTACAGATATCACAAGCTAAGAAAAACATTCGGCAAATTCTTCAGATCTTATTCAGAACTTCTATCTAAATTTGGAAATATTTCTTTTCAACACTATGTATCCAATGGAATTTCCCATCCTACTTTTCACGGTGATCTCGTATATAAACTAAGGAAAGTAAAAATCTCCGATAACGTTATTTTATCATGTAGTAAAATAGTCAAACGTCTTCTAGATAGACAATATGACAATGAGATCATCAAAAAGACTATAGGTCTTGTATTTGGCCCCTTTACAGCCTTATGCAGACTTTTATTTGAACGTTGCACGCTGACTAACAGGGCGGTAGGGACTATATGACGGGCCTTGTCCAAACCTCTTTCAGAGGAGACATGGTCCTGAACCTCGTCCCCTCTGACTGTTAGTCGGGACTCCTACAGATCTAGGGTCTTAGCTCGCTTTCAGACTGGCAGAGACCGCTTTATTATGTTGATGTCACAGTCTGATCTACCAGTCTTTCCTCATTTTCTGCTCTGCTTGCTATCAGTTTTCTTTTGACTTCTCTTCTTTTCTCAATCAGATCCCATGTTGCTTCTGAAACCCACTCTTCTCCTTTCTTCCTTTTCCTGTACCAAGGACTCGTTCACCTCCATCAGTCTGGATCTTCCTACAACCTTCCCAGATTTCATCTGCTTCCATGTTTTCTGATATGACGTTCAATATTTCAAACTTGTTGTTTACTTCTATCTTAAACTGTTCTTTTATGATTGGGTCTTTCAGCCTACTGATGTCAAACTGCCTATTTGCTGTTGTATTCTTCACCTGCTTTTTCCAAAGCTTTAACCGTATCTTACCCAACACCAAGTAATGGTCGCTTCCCACATCCGCTCCTCTGCATGCTGTTACATCTAAGAGAATAGTCTTCCACTTTGAGTTTATAGCTATATGATCTATTTGGTTCTTTTGTTTGGTGATATCCATGTTGCTTTGTATATATCCTTCTTTTGAAATCTGGTTCCTCCTATTATAAGATTATTGAACTGGCAAATCTCAATGAATCTTTTACCGTTGTCATTACGTATACCAAGACCTTCTTTACCCATAGTTCTCTCGTTCCCGATGCTATTTCTTCCCACTTTCGCATATCATATCGCCCATCACTGCAAGCATATCATGTTTTGGAATTTTATCGATCAGGCTCTGAAGTTTAGTGTAAAACCTATCCTTGCTCTCATCATAATCTTCATTTGTTGGTGCCCAGCATACAATTATTGTCAGCCTGCAATACCTGCTGTTAAATCTTGCTCTGACAAGGCGTTCATCTACTGGTTCCCATTCCATAAGTGCCTTACTTGCTATTAGGCTGATCAGTATTGCCACACCCTCTCTATGTTCACTATCTGATCTTCCTGAATGACACACTGTTGTTCCTGAAATATGTTTCATCCTATTTGCACCTGTCCATCTGGCTTCACTTACACCTAATATATCCAGCTGGTATCTTTTCATCTCCCTCACTACTTGTGCAAGCTTACCTGTTTCATACATATTTCGGACTTTCCAACATCCCCGGGCACCTGATCTCACTCCATCACAGGGGTTCACATATGCTCTTCAAGTAGACATATTTTGTTATTTTCCATTTGTTTTTCATTTTCACTGATTTTGTATGTCCTATGGTTTCATGATTTTTGGACTTGTGGTTTGGATTTATCCATCATTTTTACATCCAAACCGTAGGGTTTGCTTTGGAGACACCAATGAATGCTTCGGAATAATGCTCGTCATCTTGAGGTCATGATGGTCTCTATCACCAGTCTCCAAAACGCTGACTGAAGTTTCATCTGTTTTCGTTTCCGTAGCAAAATTTGTTTTCCATGGTAGGGTAGCTAGCCCCACTCACAACCTCAAAGAGGGTTGGTTTATTTTCGATGTTTTCCTTCCCTTAGGTGGATGCCTGGTGTGACTAACGGATTCCACCCTCCGGGTTTAGAGTCAGAGTTTTCCATTTCCTAGACAAGTTGCCGCCAAGGCTACCGAATCCCGTCTACCCGCGCCCGTGTAGTTCAGCCTGGGCCATAGAGTGCCCAGTTACCATGTGATGGCGCGAGGAGCCACTAGATCGGACTTGTTGTAGAGAGGCTATGTACTGGCAGGAGAGACTTACCTAATTAGTTTTTTTTTTTCGCATTGCTGATAGCCAGCGGCAGAAGCTGAAAGCGTTAGGAGTGCAAGCACACAAACACAAAGCAACTACACTAGACGCATCTACAACATTTAACACACTTATCTACTGCTAAATTGATCAAAATGAACGCAGAAGATATACCGGTACCTGTAGCCGAAATATCACGGAAAGTGATTTTGAAGATTAATTAATTATATTAATGCGTCTGTGGCCAATTCTCCTGGTTTTGTATCTGTTTAGTGTTAATCAACAGTTACATGATGGTACTATACGTATTTTAAAACGTTATTCTGATCTAAAGATTCTTTGCATTTTTATCAAACACCCCATTCCAGCCCAAACGTTAGTGATTGCACCATTTCTTTCTTGTTTATATATTGATCAAATAGTTTCTTCCATTCTCAGCCCCAGCTATAAGGAAATAGTTATTCTTCTCTCCACACAGGACATCAGCCAATTAGACCTTTACCAGGCACTACTGGTATGGTACTATTGTTCATCGTGATAATATCTAGATGCGTCTCTGAGGAAAGGAAATTTTTAAAAACCGTTTCCGTATATGTCAGAAAATCTATTATATGGACTTCGTATTTAATAAATATAATTTGTCTTAATGATTTCTAATATTTGATACACTACAATGAACCATTCTGTCATAAATAAATATGTAGATAGATATATTGTGATACTTATCGCGAGATTGAGATAATAAACCATGTGACTTTCTCTGGCGTACAACCAGATCACGTGACCGATTGTATCGCCATGATGGCCAGACGAGTGCCCTTATAAATCAGTTACATCATTACTAAAATGTAAGATTTAAATACATTAATTCCGACACGATTCTTCACACAATAAAGATAAGTGGCAAATACATAAGTTTTCATACATATGCTGGCTATAGATAAAGATTTAATTAACCTGTCACGCCAAAAAGTTCATGGACATGGCGCGGCGCGAGGTCTCTAATCTCGGTTGCCATGCTCATTGGAGTAAAACTCCTTGTGAATGGAATTTATTTTCCCCATGACTTCTTGCCTTTGTTTTTATCTGATTCTATTGAGGAAGCTGTGTTTCGGTGATTTGAGAGGCATTATGTATTTGCCATATTTGGAAGTTTAATCATGATTGTTAAATTGAGAGATCCACATCTGTTTTCCCCCGGTCATTTTGACCATCATGCAAATGTTTGATGGCTAGATAACGATCTTTGTTTTGAGAAGTCAATTTCAAGAGCAGAACACAATCAAACAAGTGGTAAAACTTAGGAAATTGTTGATTGTCTCTCCCATTGGATTGTTCATTTTGTTTGATTAAAAGTGTATGTTTGTAAGATATTGAGGTTAACATCAAAGGACTGTTCAATGAAGTAAAGCAGTCCACATTAACAAAAAACAAACATACTGCAGAAAAATGTGATTGTTATAAGAAATAGTTTAATATTTGATTCACTTTATTCATAAATTTTCATATTTTCTTTTAAGTTCTATGAGTATCTTCCATTGATTTCTTTGGTTGGAATAAAGTGGATGTGGAAATTTATCTTATTTTATCATTTTATAACTGAAGTTATATTATTCATTATCTAAAGTCAGAATTCAAAAATCTTCTTTCAGATTTGAAATCATTGTCCCTTTTCCTTATGTTAACATTTTAAGTTCACCTGAGCCAAAGACTGAATAGCTTCAGTATTTCACCTTTCCCCACACTTGTCTACTCTTTGATCATTCGTTATGTGTAGGGAGGGCTTCAGTTCCTTCCCATATGGTCCTGTGGCGCAAGCTGACTGTGATACACAGTCACACCTATTGGTATGACATTTAGAAAGCAATGTCAATCATGAAGCAAGTTTACAACCATTTTTCTGTTGTCATAAACAAAACGAGCAAGGGAATACATATTTTAGTGAATTTCATCAAGCAGTCAGTTGTTTGTGAATGAACAAAATATGCATTAAAGGTGAGCAATATAGGCCCAAAGGTCACAGTCACTTAGAAAATAGAATTTAAAATACCAAAAGTGCTGATATTATGACAGGTAGGGTGATAAATTGTGGTTGGACCCAGGAATCAAACCCAGAACATAGAAATTACTAGTGATGCAACGATACACAACTTCACGATACGATATGTATCGTGATACAGCATTCACGATATGATACATATCGCAGTACACCATTTTGATAAATCAAAGCGATTAAAAACAAAAAACGCAGCCAAATATGTTCATTTTTTTGTTTGTTTGATTATTTTTTTACGTCACTCCACGATTATTTCACGTATATGGTGACGGCATCTGCCTGATGCATTGCATACAAGTTTAGACCTTTGCAACGGACCCACCCGAAGCAGTGAGGGATCTTTTACGTGCCACGCCTACCGTGACACGGGACCTCGGTTTTTACTGTCTCATCCGAAAGACAGATCACCGGTGTGCCCCGGGCGGGAGTCAAACCCGCGACCTCTCGATCACGAGCTGAGCACCTTATCCACTAGGCCACACCGGCTTGCCAAATATGTTCAAAATTCAATATATGTAAACATTCACAAAACAAGGTTATTATTGCTTATAACTTCATGTTTTTTTTTTCCAAAAAAAAATAAGCTGGTCTACATGGTCTGGGTCAAGCAAAGATCTCTGTGCTGTGACAATGTCCCCAGCAGTAGAGAAAACTCTTTCACTGGGGACAGAAGTTCCCTGAATGCACAGACAACTGTACAGATCATCGGATATCTAGTTTCCCTTGTTTTCCACCACTCTAAAGGATTAGAGTTAATGTTTATGAAAGGTTCATTCCGAAAGCTTTTTGTACTTTGGACATCCGAGATATCTATAGATGCATGATGCCGTCGCATGTAGTGACTAAGTGAGCCATGTAAGAAGTATTTCCGTTTTTGTACGATACATCGTTAAAGCAATGTTTGCAGGTTGTTGTTAATGCATGTTCCGGATCTGATTTAAATCCATAGTGTTGCCATATCTTGGATTTGAATCTTGCTGGAGGTGATTTTAATATTATTTTTCCCTCTGTCAGTGCACATGATGCCATGATTCAATGTAGTTTGATAGTTTGAAGGCTTAGAATTCGTTTTCATTGACAAAAGCGACTAAGTTATAAAAAAAAACAAAACGGTTTTGGATTTTGAAAAAAAGGATCCCGTGATATGATGAATTGGCGTACCGTGTACCGAACTGTAAACCAAATACTGCAGTATACGATATTTCAATATATCGTTGCATCACTAGAAATTACCCTTGTTCTCTTTCACATGAGGGTCGCTCTCACAGCACCAAATTCTGTAACAGGCAAGGTGAATATTTATGACCAGACCCAGGAATCGAACTCAGAACCCTCCGCTATGAAGGTGGACGCTCTCACCATTGAGCTATCAGGGCTGATCCTGGCATCCGTCACAATGTTTTAGTGAACGATCATACTTATATACAAATGTTAATTGTCAGCCACTCCATTTGTGGGCTTTTAAGACAAAGGTAAATCAAGTCAGTTTTGAGAAGTCAAGGTCACTCAGCAACTAAAACTTACAATATAAAAAAACAAAAAACAAAAAGAAGATTTTACATGGGCAGATTTTTACCAGCATGTATTAAGGATACATGCAGCCCCAACATTTTTTGCTCCCTAATATGGTAAATTTCTGAGCATTAAAGGTCTCCTACCTGATCGAGTCATCCATGGGTAATTTGGTTTGATAGAGTTTGGGAAGTATCCATCAGTTGTACTGGTTCCCTTGTTATTATCATACATTGGCCAGGCATGGCTGGGAACATTAAGTGTTTGCATTGTTCTTCCTCCAGTTCTTTCATCATTCTGTCTTTTTGAATATATACCTATATATATCTGAGTAAGAATCAACTAGTGTTTTACTTATATCGATATAAATCGAATTGTGGCAGAAATTCCAGAAGATGTTGATAGATAGAGTTGAGAAAACAAATGTAGATCTCAAGGGCACTTTATTAACTATTTTATTGCTCTGAGTCTTTAATTATAATATTTGTACCAAATGACACCAGCTGCATATTTGATTTGGTAGGTTATTATTTTACATTGGTTGAGAGAGACTTTCAGGTAATAAACCTGTGTAACAGGCTCGAAACCCACAACGACCAAAGATGCAGGTCTACACACACCAATACATGTACTTGCAAATATAAACAGAAGCTAGTGTGCATAGACTCATACCCTAGCCATTACAGATGGTCAAGTCTATTTTATATACCCTGGTTCTATGTAAGAATGTCCGCAAGGAAGCTAAATAAGTGAGACTAGTGCAAAGTGCAATGATTTATTATGATATATTTACATAATGATAATATTTACAATTCCCGGAACAACCTTAATACATTGTTATATCGTAACTAATACCGACCTTTAAGAAGGTGGTTAAAGCTCAGTTCGAAGTGAACCTTAGCTAAGCCGGGCGAAAGTGAGCGAACACGCCTTTAAATACCAAATCTAAAATGTAGTTGACCAATGAAATTGATAGTTATATCTGTTGAAGGGATTTAAATGCCTGTGTATTAGTTACTTGGAAAATGAAAGTAGATGCGAAAGTTCGATTTCATTACACCTGTAATATATTAGTCTGTTCATCAGTCCTTAGAGATTAAACTTGTCTCCTTTGTATGGTGAAATGTTGTTTCTTTTTTCTCTCTATATACATGTACCATTACTAAAGCTGGACTGTATTTGTTTTTGTCTCCATGAATTCAAACATTCAGAAGTATTGTATAAGGAATGTTTAAAGATTTCTTTTTAGGAGACACATTTCACATTTTGATAATGTTTTTTATACATATTTATTTCTGATATACTCTTATGAAATCTCTTTGATGATGGTGCTGTTGCAGTGCTTGGTCTTGTCCCATATTGGATTTCAACAAAAGATAATTTAGAAAATGTTTAGTAAAAATGTTTTTCCAAATAAATACATAGTTGGTATTCATGATTACTGGCTTAAAAGATTAAAAAAAAAATGTACTTCAGACGTCCAGCTCATAGCATTTCAATATATAACATGAATTTATTTTATAACTATTACATTTCATACTTTTAGAAAAGAAATTGAGAGTTGTGGGTGTTGGGGGTGAGAATGAGACCAACAGCAATAGATTCAGATTAAAACTGTAAACAAAAGGCAATGACAAGTTATGTTTAGTATATGTACTATATATTTGTATTACAGTGACTAATTTAATACAGTAAAAGGTATACAGAATGTTTCATATGCTTATAATTTTGTCTTTTCAGATGGAACCTTTAGAATCTCAGTTAATGAATCTCAAAACATCTCACCAATGATCTGAAGACCTGTAGGGGAATGGAAGCAGATACTGATCAAATTATCTCAGCAGTTACAGCACCAGTCAGAGTTATCAATGCAACTCTTCAAGATGTCAATTCACCAAGTCACATGGTTTCTCTAGGCATTCAAGAAAACAATAAAGATGTTAAGACATTAAAGAAAAGTTCCCATGATAAAATCAGCATCCTAATACAAACAAAAAATACTGATCCCAAGTCTAAATCAAATAAAGGCAAAGAAACAGAAATGACCAAAGTACCTCATCTTGTGACTGTAAAGTCTCAAAGTTCGACAGTGCCAGTATTAAATGTGTCTGAAAACAAGAACACAACGAAGAATAACTATAATATGATCTATGTTTATGACTTCTCAAAAATGCTACCTCACCCCGGTAGAATTGAAAAAGCGGTTTGTCCTACAGTTCCTACAAAACTTCAGGGACTTGAGATGTCAAAAGCAATGACAGATACCAAAACAACTAATTCAAGTGATGTGAATGAATCTCATTCCACCCCAATAGCCAACCAGATGGTTCTAGATACTACATACTCTCATACTAGTCAGCTAACAGCAACTGCACAGAAAGACAATGTAGTCACTATGAAATGTGCCTATTGTGACTACACTAGTCACAATAAGAATTACTTGAAGCAGCATGTGGATCTGGTACATACAGCAGACCGACCTTATAAATGCCCCTTTTGTGACTATGCTGGAAAAAGAAGTCATTCTCTTCGGGAACATCTTATTGTCCACTCAAATGACAGACCATTTCAGTGCTCGCACTGTAATGCTACCTTCAGGAAAAAGGGTCATCTGACCAATCATGAAAAACTTCATCAGAAAACTGTTAATTGCCAGATTTGTCAAATGTCGTTTCCTAGTTCAGATATTGAGCTTCACTTAAAGGAGCACCATAGAAAGAAAGAATCCGAGGAGTCATCACACACATCAAAAGAGTTTGCTGATAAAGCTTCAGATGCTGTAGGCAGAGTTGGTGCAGAAAAAGTGTATGTGTGCAGTGAGTGTAAAAAAATGTTTAAAGACTTCTCACAATTCATTGAACATGCTAAAATCCATTCTGTAAAAGAATCAAAGGAAGATGAGATACAGAATCAAAGCAAGAATCTAGAAAAGACGTTGAAAGTAATGAAATGTTCTGAATGTGGATATGTGTCATCTGACCAGAACACTATGACAAAGCATTTATGGACTCATATCAACAAGGATGAGCATACACTTACTTCAACAACTAAGCCCCTGCAAAATACTAATGTACCACGATCAGGTGACCATGTCCAACCACAAGACTCCACATCTAAACCACAGATTACTACAGTGTCCCAAACAGCAGACGTTCCAGAGAAGAGCAGCTTTAAATGTGATCAGTGTGGCATTGTATGCTCTGAAGCATATAGTTTTGTTCAGCATATGACCACTCATAAAGCTGAGAGAAAAAATATTTGCAAAAGTGTCGAACCAGAAAGAAATACAACTGTGTCAACTCAAACTGTTGAACCAAGAATGCAATACCACAAGCAGTCCTTGAATATGCTAACCAATAAATCTGTTGTCTTGTCCTCAAATGCAGGTGTTTCCCTGTCTTCTCAACACTTTCAAGTTATCAAACATGCAAATGATCACCCTGGAAAAGAACAGGAGATTTATGTTGGCAAGTGCGTACCTTCAGTGAAGGTTAATGATTTGCCATTTGTTCAAGATAACCAGTCTGCTAGATTCCGTTGTACCATTTGTGGATACACATGTGAATACCAAAGAACAATAAAAGCTCATATTTGGAAACACTCAGGAAATAAGGATATCGACTACCCTATCTTTCAAAACGGACCTCTTAGTATTTATGATGATTGGACTCCGTATGTTGTCGAAGAGAGCAAGTCACATACTGGGAAAGAGATAATATCAAGCTCATCTTGTAAGCTTCAGAAAGATAATGTGGTGAAAGAAGAAACGGAAAGAGAGAACACACAAAGACTCTGTGCCTCAGTGGAAGCCATTAAAGTTAAGTCTGCAATTAGCCCTGTAGCTCCAGCTTTAGCCAATTTACTTGCAATGAGAGCTAAACTTAAAGCAGGTGGTGCGGTAAGTGGTGTATGTGAAGAAAAAACAGGTCCTGAAGAGTCTGAAAATCTTGTAGAAGCTGCAGGTGAAATAGAAGCAGAGAAACTTCCGGAAGTTGAAATCTCTGAAGCTACAGTATCGGTAGAAGAAGCTGAATCAATGAAAGGAACATCTGTAGAGGATCACCCTGTTGGTACATCAGTCCTGAAACGTAAGCTTCATAGTTCATCTACTGAAGAAGATGGTGAAATGCAACAAGTTGCCAAACGATTTTGTTCTGAGGATTTGAATAACAGTGAAAGTAAAGGTGTTGTTGTGGAACCAGTGGCCACATTTGCATCAGATTTGTTTACTGGCTTAAGGAGCGAAATGAATAGTCCTAAAACAGAAGACTGTAGTCAAGACAATGATTCTGGTGTAGCGTCAGAAAGTATAGGATCTCCAAATTCGTCGGTAGTAACTAGAGCTAAAAGTAGAAAATTGTCCATGAAAGGAAAACAAACTGATACTAGAGATGACATCACAGAAAGTGATAATGACGAGATCGATGACAATCCACTCACTATAGATATTGATGCCAGTTCTACACGTCCTTCCAGAGAGAGAACAATGTCTGCTTCCATGACAGAATCTGCTGTCACATTGTTATCCCTGCTTCAGAAAGGTCCAAATTTCAACCCGGCTTGTCCAATACAACCTGCTGATGTCAAACAAGAAGGTAATGATACAACAGATGTGCCACCCATTGCTAGTGATAAAAAATCAAGTGAGTTTGGCATTTCTTCTTCATTATTAGCAGTTATTGAACAGTTAAGGGAAAGATCTAAAGAAAGTGATATGATGGAAAGTGAAGAAACAACATCCACAAAGAAGGTTACCAAGCGCAAAATCAAGCGAGAATCTCGGGAAAGCCGAGCAACTATAGAAGGAATTGATAATGTGGAGAAATTGATTGAAAACAATGAAGATTTGTATCGTTGTAAACTTTGCCATTATAAGAACAGTAGTTCATTTGTATTATTGCAACACATGCGTCTTCACAAAGAGAAGAAACCAAGTGAATGTTCCTTGTGTGAATTTGTAGCATCATCGAGTGAAGATCTACAAGATCACATGATTAAACATTGCAAGGTGCGCACCTACCAATGTAAACTGTGTCCATCAGCATTTAACTATAAAAGTCAGCTGCGAGCACATATGCGTGCCCATAATGATAAAGAAGTGTTTGTTTGTGATGAATGTGACTTTGAAAGCAACAATCCTGCTGGATTACGAAACCATATGCGAGGTCATTCAGAGAAAAAAATTTATAAGTGCGAAGTTTGTGACAAGAGCTTTCTATCCAAAATTGAATTGAAAAGTCATAAAAAGGGTGACTGTGCCAAGCAGAGGTCATTCAGTTGTGACGAATGTGGTTTTGTAGCCATAGGTCTGCATGAACAACGAGTTCATGCAAAAATACATGCCAAAGAGTTTAACTGTGCCTATTGTGAGTATGTTACGACTAGTATTACAAAGTTCCAAAATCATACAAAAATGCATGAAGAGCAGACGTCTCT
This sequence comes from Pteria penguin, assembly GCA_035048485.1. NCBI lineage: Eukaryota > Metazoa > Mollusca > Bivalvia > Pterioida > Pteriidae > Pteria > Pteria penguin. Next base: position 57,550,590 of record CM068582.1, on the reverse strand, counting down.
GAAATGTGAATTGTGTGATTTTCCTGCTGTATCCACCCGAAGTCTTAAATCTCACATGAAACGCCATATAAATGATCAAAGATTTGTTCAGCAGCCTCTGGAGCAATATAAATGCAATCTGTGTGGATATGTCTGCCATCATTTACCGTCTTTAAAGTCACATATGTGGCGTCATGCAAGTGATGCTACCTACAGCTACCAGTTCACAAATGAGGTTATCAATGCAGCCATTGATTATGACTGTCGTCTGGATGCGCAAGGTTGCAAGGAGTCAGACATCAAGGAGTTCTCTCAAACTATCAGAACAAAATTAAAGGAAAGACTTTCAAGACATGGTGAAATTGGTGATGCTGATCTTAGTGCTAAAGCAGTGTGCTGGGTGACCTTTAGATGCTGCCAGTGTGGATTTGAAACTATTAATAAGGCACAGTTAAGTATGCATATGAAAACCCATAGTGATGTTATCAAATGGACTCTACAAGTGTCATCTATCTAAGTAAAATGTTTTTGTAATGTGTCAAAATGCCTTACAAACAGTCAGAGTGCAGCTTATTATTGATGTTATAAATTCATAATAGTCACCTGTATTTCTTATGCTATTTTTACTTTATATTAATGTCTTTTATCTTCAGAAGGTCAAAACTTTGTGATTCTGACCATCACACAAACCCATTACAAATGTCAAGACTGATTCTGACCATCACACAAACTCTTAACAAATGTCAAGACTGATTTTGACCCACACACAAATTCTTGACAACTTTATTTAAAAGTTGGGCACACGATTCGATATTTGATTGGCAATCAGGCAAAACACTTTTCAGTAAAAAATACATTACATGCAGAATTATATAGTCCAATCCATATTCTGTATATGAATATAAATGAGAGTCTTATGTTCCATCTTTATATTCTCTTGCATGAAGATATAAATAAAACCTGATGAATTCATAAATACTTGTAATTAAGATTTGAAAAGAGTGATTACATTGGTTGTATTTCTCTCTAGAAATTATGTAGTATTTATTGCGAGCCAGTATTTTTAATAGCAAGATTTGTGAAGGGTTTATGTGAAGGAGAGAATCACAAAGCCTTGGCACTGTGAAGATGAGTGTTTGTGGGTTATAGTGATTCTAAGTTCTAATGGTAGTTAATGTTAATGGTTTATATTTATTACCTGATCTTCTATTTAAGTATGTATTGATCATTTTAACTGTTCCATTAATACTCAACTGAAATTTTGCACTTGAAACAATATATTGAAGCAGTACTACAAATTAGTACCATCAAGCCCTTAATTGCTCCATGGGCATATGAAATGGGTTCAATGTAAGCAATTGGGAGCCTCATTTCAGTACCCCGTTAATAGATCATAATACATGTATTTAATGTCTTAAATTATCCAGGAAAATAATTTATGTTTCTATCTTAGATACTAAATCAGATAGAAATAAAATCAATTGTCTATGGGTATACAGGAAACGGTCAAAATTAACTGTTGCCCCTTGGTAGTATGAAAGACCAGAGGAACTCTTGAATTTCTTTGTGGCAAAAAAAAAAAAAATCAGCTGTTTGATCAGTGGTATGTACAACTAGTTGCATTCTATCAACTTATATTTGTTTCATTAATTATTTTCAATGAGTAATCATTTTTGATATATAGAAAAATCTAAGAATCATTTTCAAAATAAATGAAATCTAAGCATGTGGGTTAGATTATAATTTGTAAGATTTCAGTACAAATTGTACTAAAAGAAATACCACGGTAATATCTTTATTTTACAGTTAAATGTATAGGCTATTTTGTTATTGGAAAAAGATTTAAACATATCTTATTCAGGTAATGATATTTTTATCTCTAAAGATGACATCAGTTGATCAAATGCTAATATAGATTTATACTATTTTGTCATTTGATTAAAATACAAACCTATAGATCTACTTGTTTATAATACAACCCTATAGATCTACTTGTTTATAATACAAACCTATAGATCTACTTGTTTATAAAACAACACTATAAATCTTCTTGTTTATAATACAACCTATAGATTTACTTGGTTAAAATACAAACCTTAGCATAGATCTACTTATTTATAATACAAACCTATAGATCTACTTGTTTCTTTTGTCATACTACAAATATGTTCTTAGTGACAGAATGTTATAATTTAAAAAAAAATGCACAGTACCATACCACACACTCTGCCTGGACCTTTATATTGGATATCATACAAACACCTACCCTCTTGTGCACACACTCACCCTCACACGCATACACCACAACACACTCTACCTTAACCTTTATATTGGATATCATACACACACCTACCCTCTCTCGTGCACACACTCACCTTCACACACATACACCACAACACACTCTACCTTGACCTTTATATTGGATATCATACACACACCTACCCTCTCTCGTGCACACACTCACCCTCACACACATACACCACAACACACTCTACCTTGACCTTTATATTGGATATCATACACACACCTACCCTCTCTCGTGCACACACTCGCCGTCACACACATACACCACAACACACTCTACCTTGACCTTTATATTGGATATCATACACACACCTACCCTCTCTCGTGCACACACTCACCCTCACACACATACACCACAACACACTCTACCTTAACCTTTATATTGGATATCATACACACACACCTACCCTCTCTCGTGCACACACTCACCCTCACACACATACACCACAACACACTCTACCTTGACCTTTATATTGGGTATCATACACACACACCTACCCTCTCTCGTGCCCACACTCACCCTCACACACATACACCACAACACACTCTACCTTGACCTTTATATTGGATATCATACACACACCTACCCTCTTTTGTGCACACACTCACCCTCACACACATACACCACAACACACTCTTCCTCCTTTACATTGTAGAGATATCTTGTTTTTTAACTTTAAAAAAATTTTTCTTCTTTCAAAGTTCAACATTGATAAAAAATACTTATTTTATGCCCATTCCACTGATAAATTTGAGTATAAGTTCCTATTACTCCAATAGTTGTCAGAAGTATGTACATAAGAAAGATATATTTTAATGTATTTTTTTCAACAGCACATTGTTAATTATTACATGTACTGGGTATTAATTTTATTCTTAGTGCACCTCATGAAATAAGCGGGAGCTTATGCTACTTTCCTCCTGGCGTCCGCATGCATCTGCATTGGTGTCCGTGTCTGCATCCACAATGTTACGAAGGTTCATTTCTTTAATATAAGGCATAGGATGTTCAAACTTACACGAATGATGCATCCATAATCTAGTTTCAGATGCTGTGTCTTAATTACACAAATTTTTCGTTGATTGAGCATGTTTATTAGATTCTTGTAGTAATGTTAAGTTTAATTTCTTTAATACGAGGCATAGGGTGTTGAAACTTGCATCAAAGATGCATAATCATCAGGTCAAAAGCCCACGAGGAGAGCTTTGTAATCCTTGATTACATTATGTTTCAATACTACAAGCATTGTACACATTCATGGTATCATCTGTTTTTTTATTTGCATAGAAAGATGAGTGCCAGGGATTTTCTGTATAATATGAGTGCTTTAAAAATCTTATAAATATAGATAAATCATATAGAATTTTGTATTGGCATGATTAAGTATAGTATTGTTGGGTAAATATAAATATATATAATCCATGTATCTTGAAATACATTTGTATTAGTGATTGATATATAATGCTTCATCCATGCATTATTGTTTAATGAATGGATATCTGTAGTGGCTCAAGGCAGCTGAATAATTCTCGATAGCTATTGTGATACCTGGTAATATTGATATTGTTTATTGAATGAAAAGTCCTGTTGATGTTAGACCATGACTGGATGATAGGGTATGACCTGCATTTGTCCTCGATGAAAACCAGATCTGTCAATATCACAGCCTTCTTGAAAACTTTCTATTTTTACTCTTCTTAAATAGTAATTACTATTATGGACCATGACTTGATGATACAGCATGACCTGCAGTTTGTCCTGATATGGACCATGACTTGATGATACAGCATGACCTGTAGTTTGTCCTGATATGGACCATGACTTGATGATATGGCATGACGTGTAGTTTGTCCTGATATGGACCATGACTTGATGATATGATATGACCTATAGTTTGTCCTGATATGGACCATGACTTGATGATATGGCATGACGTGTAGTTTGTCCTGATATGGACCATGACTTGATGATATGGCATGACCTGTAGTTTGTCCTGATATGGACCATGACTTGATGATATGGCATGACCTGTAGTTTGTCCTGATATGGACCATGACTTGATGATATGGCATGACGTGTAGTTTGTCCTGATATGGACCATGACTTGATGACATGGCATGACCTGTAGTTTGTCCTGATATGGACCATGACTTGATGATGTGGTATGACCTGTAGTTTGTCCTGATATGGACCATGACTTGATGACATGGCATGACCTGTAGTTTGTCCTGATATGGACCATGACTTGATGATACAACATGGCCTGTAGTTTGTCCTGATATGGACCATGACTTGATGACATGGCATGACCTTTAGTTTGTCCTGATATGGATCATGACTTGATGACATGGCATGACCTGTAGTTTGTCCTGATATGGACCATGACTTGATGATACAACATGACCTGTAGTTTGTCCTGATATGGACCATCACTTGATGACATGGCATGACCTTTAGTTTGTCCTGATATGGACCATGACTTGATGACATGGCATGACCTGTAGTTTGTCCTGATATGGACCATGACTTGATAATATGGTATGACCTGTAGTTTGTCCTGATATGGACCATGGCTTGATGATACAGCATGACCTGTAGTTGTTCCTGATATGGACCATGACTTGATGATATGGTATGACCTGTAGTTTGTCCTGATATGGACCATGGCTTGATGATACAGCATGACCTGTAGTTTGTCCTGATATGGACCATGGCTTGATGATACAGCATGACCTGTAGTTGTTCCTGATATGGACCATGACTTGATGATATGGTATGACCTGTAGTTTGTCCTGATATGGACCATGACTTGATGATATGGTATGACCTGTAGTTTGTCCTGATATGGACCATGACTTGATGACACGGCATGACCTGCAGTTTGTCCTGATATGGATCATGAGTTGATGATACGGCATGACCTGTAGTTTGTCCTGATATGGACCATGACTTGATGACATGGCATGACCTGTAGTTTGTCCTGATATGGACCATGACTTGATGATATGGCATGACGTGTAGTTTGTCCTGATATGGACCATGACTTGATGACACGGCATGACCTGTAGTTTGTCCTGATATGGATCATGACTTGATGATATGGCATGGCCTGTAGTTTGTCCTGATATGGACCATGACTTGATGATACAGCATGACCTGCAGTTTGTCCTGATATGGACCATGACTTGATGATACAGCATGACCTGTAGTTTGTCCTGATATGGACCATGACTTGATGACATGGCATGACCTTTAGTTTGTCCTGATATGGACCATGACTTGATGATACAGCATGACCTGTAGTTTGTCCTGATATGGACCATGACTTGATGATATGGTATGACCTGTAGTTTGTCCTGATATGGATCATGACTTGATGATATGATATGACCTATAGTTTGTCCTGATATGGACCATGACTTGATGATACAGCATGACGTGTAGTTTGTCCTGATATGGACCATGACTTGATGATATGGTATGACCTGTAGTTTGTCCTGATATGGACCATGACTTGATGATACAGCATGACCTGTAGTTTGTCCTGATATGGACCATGACTTGATGACATGGCATGACCTTTAGTTTGTCCTGATATGGACTATGACTTGATGACATTACATGACCTGTAGTTTGTCCTGATATGGACCATGACTTGATAATATGGTATGACCTGTAGTTTGTCCTGATATGGATCATGACTTGATGATATGGTATGACCTGTAGTTTGTCCTGATATGGACCATGGCTTGATGATACAGCATGACCTGTAGTTTGTCCTGATATGGACCATGACGTGATGATACAGCATGACCTGTAGTTTGTCCTGATATGGATCATGACTTGATGATATGGCATGGCCTGTAGTTTGTCCTGATATGGACCATGACTTGATGATACAGCATGACCTGTAGTTTGTCCTGATATGGACCATGACTTGATGATACAGCATGACCTGTAGTTTGTCCTGATATGGACCATGACTTGATGACATGGCATGACCTTTAGTTTGTCCTGATATGGACCATGACTTGATGATACAGCATGACCTGTAGTTTGTCCTGATATGGACCATGACTTGATGATATGGTATGACCTGTAGTTTGTCCTGATATGGATCATGACTTGATGATATGATATGACCTATAGTTTGTCCTGATATGGACCATGACTTGATGATACAGCATGACGTGTAGTTTGTCCTGATATGGACCATGACTTGATGATATGGTATGACCTGTAGTTTGTCCTGATATGGACCATGACTTGATGATACAGCATGACCTGTAGTTTGTCCTGATATGGACCATGACTTGATGACATGGCATGACCTTTAGTTTGTCCTGATATGGACTATGACTTGATGACATGGCATGACCTGTAGTTTGTCCTGATATGGACCATGACTTGATAATATGGTATGACCTGTAGTTTGTCCTGATATGGATCATGACTTGATGATATGGTATGACCTGTAGTTTGTCCTGATATGGACCATGGCTTGATGATACAGCATGACCTGTAGTTTGTCCTGATATGGACCATGACGTGATGATACAGCATGACCTGTAGTTTGTCCTGATATGGACCATGACTTGATGATATGGTATGACCTGTAGTTTGTCCTGATATGGACCATGACTTGATGACATGGCATGACCTGTAGTTTGTCCTGATATGGATCATGACTTGATGATTTGGTATGACCTGTAGTTTGTCCTGATATGGATCATGACTTGATGACACGGCATGACCTGTAGTTTGTCCTGATATGGACCATGACTTGATGATGTGGTATGACCTGTAGTTTGTCCTGATATGGACCATGACTTGATGATACAACATGACCTGTAGTTTGTCCTGATATGGACCATGACTTGATGATACGGCATGACCTGTAGTTTGTCCTGATATGGACCATGACTTGATGATATGGCGTGACCTGTAGTTTGTCCTGATATGGACCATGACTTGATGATATGATATGACCTATAGTTTGTCCTGATATGGACCATGACTTGATGATACAGCATGACCTGTAGTTTGTCCTGATATGGACCATGACTTGATGATACAGCATGACCTGTAGTTTGTCCTGATATGGACCATGACTTGATGATACAGCATGACCTGTAGTTTGTCCTGATATGGACCATGACTTGATGACATGGCATGACCTTTAGTTTGTCCTGATATGGACTATGACTTGATGACATGGTATGACCTGTAGTTTGTCCTGATATTAAAATTTCCTGCTAAGATAGCCATCTTGAAAAACTCATTACTCTGTATTAACAGTTTTATTGATATGGGACCTGAATTGATAAAAGGGTATGACCTTTAGTTGGTCTATACTGAAAATGATATTGGTTCTACATTGAAAGTGGTCATCTTGAAAATCTTGTAATTACTACTTCTTCTCAATGTTAAGTCCTATTAGGGTATGACCTGTATTTGGTCCTAAGTTAAAATCTGATGTCGTCAGAAGACAGTAGAACATGCCGTATGGAACGTTTCTATTAAATAGGTTATTTGTTAAGCAATTATTTTTTTAATTTCAAAACCTGACCAGGTGAAGGCTCACAATGAAGTCACATTGAATCCTCATGTGAAACCCCTATCTCTAATTTTTCAAAAAAAAAAAAAAAAAAAAATAGCCCAAGTTTTGAAAATTCCAAGGTCAAGATCAAAAGTCATAGTATCAAATGCAAGCTTTTGGCATGAGGTACCCATGTGTCAAGTGATAAAGCCCTACCCCTGTTGGTTCAAAAGATAAAGTCCAGGTTATAGTTTTTGAAAAGTAGGTAAAAGTCCAAGGTCAAAGGTCATAGTATCAAATGAAAGCTCTTTATCTTAGGGACCTATGTGTGAAGTATCAAAGCTGCACCCCTGTATTTTCAAAAGATATAGACCATGTTTTTGTAAAGTAGGTCAACGTCCAAAGTCAAGGTCAATAGGTCAAAAGTCATGGTACTAAATGAAACTCTTGAGTGTAAGAAATCTACCTGTGAAATATTAAAGCTCTACCACTAATGGTTCAAAAGATACGGCCCAAGATTTATGTGCACAAGGACGCCGACACCATGGGTATGACAATAGTTTTCCAGATTATTTCGCCCTAGCGAGCTAATAGTTAGCATCTTGGCAGCCATTTGAAAATTGTGTATTGATTACTGTTATTGCTATTTTTACTGAATGGTGTGTCCTGATGATACAGGACTTTGAATGTAAGAGAGGATCTTGAGCTGGTCCCTTGTGAGATTCTGACCTGTCTAACTTACGTAATAACTGTCTGAATGAAATTTGGACTCTTTCAATGTCAAAAATTTCTTGATGTTCCTGCTAATGTATACATCCAAATGATATGAGACCGTCATTATATTATAGAATGATGATACATATAATTACACTGAACTGAAAATTGATACTTTAGATTTTCAAAACAGTGAATCGTTTTGGAAAAATAATGAAAAACAATATAAATTATATACATTAAAAGATCAATGCAACAACTTTTCTTTTATTCTATCAGTGGAGGATGGGTTTTATTAATGAAGGTTTGAATATTTGATACGAGTACAAAATTACAAACATGGAAGCAGTGAATTTGTATGAAATAAGGAATTGAGTATCATCATAATTTATTTTGAGATAATTATTGAATAGAAAAATTGTTTGGGTAAGACAATTGATTATATGTTGCTCAAGGTTGTGACAAATATATATTTTGAATTATTTGATTTTTGTGCACTAGTTTTTATACGCTCGTCGAAAGACGGGACATATTATGGTATGGCGATGTCCGTCTGTCCGTCCGTCTGTCCTTCCGCTATGGAACGCAATAACTTTAGTAAACGTCAGCTGTTTTTCATGAAACTCATTCAGAATACTTAGATAATGTAGAGAAAGCCGCCTTTCGATTTTTAGCAAATTACGCTTTGTCGTTCCGGAGTTATGGGACTTGGATTTTATTTTTACTATGAAAAAATGCTATGGAACGCAGTAACTCAAATAAACGTCACTTGTTTTTCATGAAATTCATACAGAATGCTTAGATAATGTAGGGAAAGCCGCCTTTGAATTTTGAGCAAATTCCGTTTTGTCGTTCTGGAGTTATGGGACTTGGATTTTATTTTTACTATGAAAAAATGCTATGACATGCGATAACTTTAGTAAATGTCAGCTGTTTTTCATGAAACTAATACAGAATGCTTAAATAGTGTAGGGGAAGCCACCTTTCAGTTTTTAGCAAATTTCATTTTGCCGTTACAGAGTTATGAGACTTGGATCCCTCTTTTTGGATTTCAATATTTCATAAATATACCAAAGAGACCCATGTTTGGGAGTAATAAAACCATACGTTCACATTGATTCCATCTAAAGTAAGCGACAGGCGTATTAAGCCACGCTAGGCGTTGCTCTTGTTCATCTTTTTGTGCATTGAAAGGAAAAATATTAGATGAATTTATCATGTTATGCCTTCTATAGATATGTAGTACTTATTTTGCCAAACTCATTAGTATCGGATCTAAGTTTAGCAATAATATAGTACATAGAAGTAGGTCTTATAAGCATAGTAATGTTATGAAATATGACCTCCATCTGTGAATATATGTCATCACGAATAATTAAGAAAGGTGATTTATGCATACCTACATATACATGTATTATAAATGGCATTTTACCAGAATGAATTTCAGAATTTTAAGTTGATTAGAATTATCAGGTTCAACCAAATATATTTTCTATTTGATTTGTACATGAAAAAATATTATTTCTGTATTGAAGTCAAATTATCTCAGTGTAATTTGTGGAATACTTTTACTTTTGTTTATTGTTAATAGCATTGTTACCCTGAGTTTTATTATGTTTTCAGTATTTTGATTGATGCATGTTAGAGTTTTTTCTTTTTACTATTATTGTATTGTTGTGAAAAGCATAATTTTCTCCCTAGTATTGCTCTGTGTTTTGGTATTTGATTATTGTATAATTAAGTAAGCTGGAAAATGTAATTTAGTCATTGTTTTATTTAAAATGATCTGAAAATAAAGGAATAGATCTTAGATAATCTTTCTTTTTTACAATAAGTTTTTGAGATGATATAAATAAAGATTGTACTGAGACAAAATCTTCTTTCTAACTATTGTTTTCCCTTTTCAAACAATATGCATGTATGTTGTTGTGTCTAAACCTAATGTCATCAAATTTGACAAGAAGTATCCCAGTGGAAAATAGTCTTCAAGTTTGTGAATGAAAAAAGGCTTAGCACCATTTGTGTCTTAAAAGGGGATAAAAATGTTAATTTAAATACATTAGAAAGGACAAAGGGCAACTTTTGGCTGATTTAACCACGATTTTGTCGATATTTTCATATTCACTACATTACGCATATGCGTGGTCTACAGTAACGTTAAGACCATGGCTTGATGACGGCATGAATGAAAATGATGTCATTGTGGCAATGACGTCACAAATGCATGCCAAACTGTACTCGCTTTGAAAAAATCAGTCATTTCAATGCTATTTTGAAACTTTATTTGTAATTATGTCTCTCCTTCAAAGGGGAGACATATTGTTTTTGTCAATTTTCTTATTCTTCTCCTTCTTGTTCTTCTTTTTCTTCATCCAAATTTTGTCCAGGCCGTAACTTGAATACCCTTTTAGGTAAGAACTTACAACATAGAAAGGTGACAGTAAAGCGAGGTGCACGGCATAAAAATTTTTGACCTTGACTTACATTTACAATCTCAAGGTCAAATTAAAAAGAAAATTTGTCCAGGCCGTAACTTGAATACCCTTTAAAGTAAGAACTTGAAACTTAGAAAGGTGACAGTGAGGCAAGGTGCATGGCATAAAATGTTTTTACCTTGACCTACATTTACAATCTCAAGGTCAAATTTTAAAATATTTTCTGTTTCAAGGTGATTTAAAAATAGGTGACAGTGAGGCAAGGTGCAAGGCATAAAAAAAATTTGACCATGACCTACATTTACAATCTCAAGGTCAAATTTAAAAAAAATTGTCCAGGAAAATTTGTTTAGGCCGTAACTTGAATACCCATTGAGGTAAGAACTTAAAACTTAGAAAGGTGACAGTGATGCAAGGTGCACGGCATAAAAAATTTGACCTTGACCTACATTTACAATCTCAAGGTAAAATTTTTTTAAATTTACCATTTCAAGGTCATTTAAAAAGTAGATAGGTGACAGTGAGGCAAGGTGCACGGTATAACAATTTTTTGACCTTGATTTACATTTACAATCTGAATGTCAAATTTTTTAAAATATACTTTTTCAAGGTCATTTAAAAATAGGTGACAGTGAGACAAGGATCACGGCCTAAAAAATTTTGACCTTGACTTACATTTACAATCTCAAGGTCAAATTAAAAAAAATTGTCCAGGCCGTAACTTGAATACCCTTTGAGGTAAGAACTTGAAACTTAGAACTTAGAAAGGTGACAGTGAGGCAAGGTGCATGGCATAAAAAGTTTTGACTTTGACCTACATTTACAATCTGAATGTCAAATTTTTTAAAATTTACTGTTTCAAGGTCATTTAAAAATAGGTGACAGTGAGACAAGGTGCACGGCCTAAAAATTTTGACCTACATTTACAATCTCAAGGTCAAATTAAAAAAAAAATTGTCCAGGCCGTAACTTGAATACCCTTTGAGGTAAGAACTTGAAACTTAGAACTTAGAAAGGTGACAGTGAGGCAAGGTGCATGGCATAAAGATTTTTTACCTTGACCTACATTTACAATCTCAAGGACAAATTTAAAAACAAATTGTCCAGGCTGTAACTTGAATACTCTTTGAGGTAAAAATTTAGAACATAGAAAGGTGACAGTGAGGAAAGGTGCACGGCATACAAATTTTTGACCTTGACATACATTTACAATCTCAAGGTCAAATTTAAAAAATTTGTCCAGGCCGTAACTTGAATACCCCCTTGAGGTAATTTGATTGATTGATTAATTTTTGTTTAACAACACACCACGAATATTTCGTGTACATGGTGACGGCATCTGCCTGATGTGGGGCATACAAATTTTACCTTTGCAACGGACCCACCCAAGCATTGAGGGATCTTTAACGTGCCATGCATACCACGACACGGGGCCTCAGTTTTTACTTTCTCATCCGAAAGACAGGACACCAGCATGACCAGAGCGGGACTCGAACCCCGGCCTCCCGATTAGGAAGCGAATGCGATACCACTAGGCCATGCCGGCTTACCTTTTGAGGTAAGAACTTGAAACTTGGAATATAGAAAGGTGACAATGAGGCAAGTGCACGGCATAAAAATTTTTGACCTTGACCTACATTTACAATCAAAAGGTCAGTTTTTTTAAAAAAAAAACTTACCGTTCTAAGGTCATTTAAAAAAGATTCAAAGATGTCAAAAGTTTTGACCCTGAATTTAAGTCAGTTTTAGTACTCCTTGTCAGAAAATGTATTATAAATGCAACGGTTGTAACAAGATACATTTATAATGAATCAAAATTGGTCGTCCCTGGTACTTTATTATAAGCATGTTTTACTGTAATTCATTTCTACAGAGTATCAGTATCGTGGATTATATTCCTATAATTTCTTAAAATCCTAGTCATATTCTTCCACTTGTAATGGCCCATTCTGAAACACATCCATAAGGAAGGGGAGGCATGTGTTTTTCTTGTTAAAAACGATATCCACTAGTTTTCAACACTTTTACATATTACAACAACGGAATAGAATTAAATGTTCAAAATGTTCGCCACAAAGTCAAATGGCTTTATGTAAACAAAAAGAAAGTAAGATCATTTTATAGAATTATTTCTTAAGCAGCCATCTGTTTTGCGCAGTTGTGAATTTTCCCACCAAAGCCACGCCTCATTTTTCCTTATTAGGAAAGTCGTCACGCCTTTTAAAGTTGGTGAACATAAATGTTCTGTCAATTTCTACAGATTCTGTGAGCAGATACTATAAGCTGACATTACATTGGGTAATCAGGTGCTCTTTGCTTGACATATGTTGTTGCATCATGTAAATGACTTGTTAACAGCAATAGTGATATATGGCAAAATTTAAGACAATATTGCAGTAAGCTGTTTCGCCTGTTGCTCAAAGTCACTCAAGCTATTGATCACCAGTCAAAATTTGAGAAATTTCAACATTTTTTTTGTGGGGGGAGGGTAGTTGAAATAGGAGATATTTAGGTTTAGTGTTAGATTGTTGTGGCAGAATCTGAAAATCAAAGGTCCATGTCATGGACATTATAGGATACAGAAAATACTGTTTTCTTTAAAACGCCTTCCCTGATTGATATATTAAAAAGCTGTTAAGACTTGTACATTTAATACACTTGTGAGCTTCAAAGGTCGTGATGTCGAAAGTAAAGGGCAACAATCCTGCAGAACACGGAAAAATTAATTTTAACTGACCTAAGGCGAAAGCTGAAATGAGATATTGTGATTACGCCATGTCTGACCGAAAGCTCGAGTGAGCTATTGTGATCACCACATATCTGACCCAAGGCTCAAGCGAGCTATTGTGATTGCTCCATGTCTGATCGAAGGCAAATAAGTTATTGTGATCGCTCCAAGTCTGACCGAAGGCTCAAGTGAGTTATTGTGATCACTCTTGTCTGACCGAAGGCTCAAGTGAGTTACTAAGATGACTCTTGTCTGACCGAAGGCTCAAGTGAGTTACTAAGATCACTCTTGTCTTACCGAAGGCTCAAGTGAGTTACTAAGATGACTCTTGTCTGACCGAAGACTCAAGTGAGTTATTGTGATCACTCTTGTCTGACCGAAGGCTCAGGTGAGTTACTAAGATGACTCTTGTCTGACCGAAGGCTCAAGTGAGTTACTGTAATCACTCTTGTCTGAACGAAGGCTCAAGTGAGTTACTAAGATGACTCTTGTCTGACCGAAGGCTCAAGTAAGTTACTAAGATCACTCTTGTCTGACCGAAGGCTCAAGTGAGTTATTCTGATCACTCTTGTCTGACCGAAGGCTCAAGTGAGTTACTAAGATCACTCTTGTCTGACCGAAGGCTTAAGTGAGTTATTGTGATCACTCTTTTCTGACCGAAGGCTGAAGTGATTTACTGTAATTACTCTTGTCTGACCGAAGGCTCAAGTGAGTTACTAAGATCACTCATGTCTAGCCGAAGGCTCAAGTGAGTTATTGTGATCACTCTTGTCTGACCAAAGGCTCAAGTGAGTTATTGTGATCACTTTTGTCTGACCGAAGGCTCAAGTGAGTTATTGTGATCACTCTTCTCTGACCGAAGGCTCAAGTGAGTTACTGTATTCACTCTTGTCTGACCGAAGGCTCAAGTGAGTTACTATACTCACTATTGTCTGACCGAAGGCTCAAGTGAGTTATTGTGATCACTGTTGTCTGACCGGAGGCTCAAGTGAGTTATTGTGATCACTCTTGTCTGACCGAAGGCTCAAGTGAGTTACTGTAATTACTCTTGTCTGACCGAAGGCTCAAGTGAGTTACTAAGATCACTCTTGTCTGACCGATGGCTTAAGTGAGTTATTGTGATCACTCTTGTCTGACCGAAGGCTCAAGTGAGTTACTAAGATCACTCTTGCCTGACCGAAGGCTAAAGTGAGTTACTAAGATCACTCATGTCTGACCGAAGGCTCAAGTGAGTTATTGTGATAAATCTTGTCTGAACGAAGGCTCAGGTGAGTTACTGTAATCACTCTTGTCTGACCGAAGGCTCAAGTGAGTTACTGTAATCACTCTTGTATGACCGAAGGCTCAAGCGAGTTATTGTGATCAGTCTTGTCTAACCGAAGGCTCAAGTGAGTTACTGTAATCAGTCTTGTCTGACTGAAGGCTCAAGGAAGTTATTGTAATCACTCTTGTCTGAACGAAGGCTCAAGTGAGTTACTGTAATCACTCTTGTCTGACCGAAGGCTCAAGTGACTTACTGTAATCACTCTTGTCTGACCGAAGGCTTAAGTGAGGTATTGTGATCACTCTTGTCTGACCGAAGGCTCAAGTGAGTTACTGTAATCACTCTTGTCTGACCGAAGGCTCAAGTGAGTTATTGTGATCACTCTTGTCTGACCGAAGGCTGAAGTGAGTTACTGTAATCACTCTTGTCTGACCGAAGGCTCAAGTGAGTCACTAAGATCACTCTTGCCTGACCGAAGGCTAAAGTGAGTTACTAAGATCACTCATGTCTGACCGAAGGCTCAAGTGAGTTATTGTGATAAATCTTGTCTGAACGAAGGCTCAGGTGAGTTACTGTAATCACTCTTGTCTGACCGAAGGCTCAAGTGAGTTACTGTAATCACTCTTGTATGACCGAAGGCTCAAGCGAGTTATTGTGATCAGTCTTGTCTAACCGAAGGCTCAAGTGAGTTACTGTAATCAGTCTTGTCTGACTGAAGGCTCAAGGAAGTTATTGTAATCACTCTTGTCTGAACGAAGGCTCAAGTGAGTTACTGTAATCACTCTTGTCTGACCGAAGGCTCAAGTGACTTACTGTAATCACTCTTGTCTGACCGAAGGCTTAAGTGAGGTATTGTGATCACTCTTGTCTGACCGAAGGCTCAAGTGAGTTACTGTAATCACTCTTGTCTGACCGAAGGCTCAAGTGAGTTATTGTGATCACTCTTGTCTGACCGAAGGCTGAAGTGAGTTACTGTAATCACTCTTGTCTGACCGAAGGCTCAAGTGAGTTACTCAGATCACTCTTGTCTGACCGAAGGCTGAAGTGAGTTATTGTAATCACTATTTTCTGACCGAAGGCTCAAGTGAGTTATTGTGTTTGATGGTGTATTGTCCGTTTTCCCTAAACATATCTTACATTGTAGACTTCGCTTAAATCGCCCTATGGATTTTCATCAAACTTGATATATTTGTAGTCGCCTGAATCACTTCATAAAACTGAAGCGGTTCAGATTGTAAGAAAAACTTACTTTCTGCAATCTATGATGACTGTAACTTAATCTCCAAGGGATTTTGGATGTATTTTTTTTCTTTATTTTGTATTGGCAAATGTTCACAGGTTACGGACACTACTTACGATATATAACACAGTAAAAATCAACAAATATCAATAAAACTTTAATGTTTTGATATGATTATATCTGGAATACATTAATCAAGGACTTTGAATATTTTTGATTGACCAAGTGGAAAAGATTTTTGCATAAAACAGCTATCACTTATCATACCGCGTTTGTCAGGAAAATCTGCTATATTTCAATTTCATCAATTGGTATACTATATCATAGGCATGCATTGTTTCTGCATTTATAAAGTGATGAATAATAGCCTGAATATGGTTACCGACCCTGTATTAAGAATTTTATCATGGCAAGGAACAAAAGTAAGGTTAATTTTCCCTTTTAAATGAAAACCTTGAACTTAATTATACATATAGATTTGTTGTGCATATCAATATGTCTTTCTTGACTATTTGAAAAGAAAGTCTGTATAAAAGAAAACAAATTGAAGTGAATATGATAAATGTATATATATATATATATATATATATATATATATATATATATATATATATATATATATATATATATATATATATATATATATATATATATATATATATATATATATATATATATATATATATATATATATATATACAGACACTACAGTTTCAGTTTGTCATATATTTCAAATGCAAATCTCTCTGTGTTAACATGTTTTCGTATCATCTGCTGAAAATCACAAATATGAAATTATTTGATACCTTCCAACACTGTAGCTTTGAACACTAAACAAACACGTTGATCCATGGTGGGTTCAGACAGCTGTTTGACATCTTTGTCTTTTAAGTTCTTAGTAGACCTCTTCCTTTTCATACCAAATATAATTTTCTTCATGTCTTTAACATAAAGTTTATTGTCCAGAACTTCATTTTATCTTGTTTTTGTTTCCTTATCTCTTCAAGCTTTTATCTATTGCCCCTTGTTCCCAGTCTCTGCATCCTTCTTCCTTCCCTTACTTTTTTCTCTTTAATTCCTCATTTATTACTAATACATGTATTAGCTTGTCTTTCCCTTCACTTTCTTATCTTTTTCGTTCCTTTTTCTCAATCTTTTCTAATTTCTGTTCACTTGATCGTCATCCATCTGGACGTTTTTATTTCAATGTTGCATTCTGATTTTAACAGAATAATGCCAGCTATAATTTTAACATTGGCCATATATGATACACTGTCAATGGTAGAGCTTTCATATTTCGCAAGTGTGTTCGTCATGACAAGATCTTTCCATTGGTATCAAAATTTTGATCATGTGATATTGAATGTGACCTTTGACCTGCATTTGGAAAACTATAACATTTACCATAACTATTGAAACGTAAAAAGAAGGGCTTTCTTATTTGGCATTTGTGTTCCTTATGACAAGACCTTTTTGTTGGTACCAAAATTTTTGATCATGTGGCCTTGACGGTAAACGTTGACCTGCATTTGAAAAACCGCAACATTGACCATAACTATTGAACCGTTATAAGTAGAGCTTTCATATTTGGCATCTGCGTTCCTTATGTCAAAATCTTTCTGCTGGTACCACATTAAGATCAAGGTCATGGTGACAGGCATCATCCTGTGGGGCCCTTCTGACTTTGTCAGTTTTCTAGTAAGATTTTTAGTAGCCATATACGTACTTGGATGATTAATAAACAATAATAAAATCATGACAATCTTCAATAATTTTTAGTTTTAATGTTAACATTGAAGAAATCCGGCTTTTAAACTTTTTTTACTTTCTGTAGTAATCACATCAAATTAGCATGCATGCTTATAAAGTTATGGGTACAAAAGGTAATTTACTTCCATCAACTCAATCTATGCATTGTATAGACTGTGCTTACTACTGGAAAATATCTATCATTTGTGCCTTCATCTTGGAGTTTGGCCTACTTTTAAAAACATTAATATTAACCATATAACCGTTACAGACAGGGCTTTCATATTTCATATAAATATATATATCGACGTCGTGGTGAGCAATATTCTGACGCTTGCATAGTGGAAACCGACATATTTGGGGGCGGGGGTTGTTACAGGGTGTCTGTTAAGGTATGGGCAATAACATATCAGGATCAGTCTTGGGACCACAAGTCCTTCCTTTTATCCATCAATGTAACTTAACGTTGCAGCAGGACAACGCGAGACCCCATGTTGCTAGGATTCCTCGTGTCTTTCTGACTCACAACAACGCCCCAGTTCTTGATTGACTACTATGGGGCAAAACTACTATATAACACCGGTACACATCCTTTTTGTTGTTTGAATGTGAAAACATTGTTGTCCTAGAATTGTCTGGATGAGGTATTTCTCTACTGGAGTAGCCACCGAGGTGCGCTGGATTTTGAATAGCAACAGAAGGCGGACTTACTGATCTGTAATTGTTCCAACCCTGGGGAGCTGACCATGTTAGTAACGCTGCCTGCTTTCCAGTCCCAGGCCAGAATGAGAGTCTCATATGGAGACAGCATACTCCAGCGTTGGGCGTAAAATGGTTTCGTAAGCTCTGACCCGTGCTGATGTACTGTAACCTCTTAGGTCTTTGATAATTTGTTAATTGAAGCGAAAACAAAGTGCAAATGAAAAACAAATTTATAAATGTTACGTCAGAAAGTGGAAAATGAGATATATACTCTAGATTGATTGATTCTTGTTTAACATCACTACACGGTTATTGTATGTATTTGGTGACGTCATCTGCCTGATGCACATCTTCACTAGACAAGGGTCTTGGAGAAGAAAGAATCGGATTAGAGCGTAGGTTAGCGAAGATGCCGCTGCATTGCATAGAAAATTATACCTTTGCAACGGACTTATCCGTTGAGGGATCTTTTACACGCCACGCTTACCGTGACACGGAGCATCGGTTTTCACAGTTTCATCCAAAAAACAGATAACCGGTATGACCAGGGCGGGACTAGAACCCAGGAGCTCTCGATCATAAGAAGAGAACCTTAACCACTGGGCCACACGGGCTCTATACTCTATATAGATATTGACCAGAACAACTCCCGCTTCCCCCCACCTCCCCCCCCCCAAAAAAAAAGGATACCTACCTTCGCATCTCTTCGGTTAATATTTGATTTTCTTGTGAATTTCATACTGTTATTGACTGGGATTGAGGGCAACAGATTATCAGTTAAACTCGAAGACAAACAGTTGTCATCAGAGGCCGAATTTTCTAACAATTCCCTAGACCGCTTGATATCAACAGCGGTTCTATAGAATTTATTTAGAAACTATTTCATAGGGATATGACAACACATCATATTTACCATGTAAAAGTACATAATTGTATCAAGTGTCACAAATGACGAAACAAAATATAAGGGACGAATCTATTACTGTATAATTAATCTACATGCATTGATTGTTCCAGATATTCTCTGTACAAAGACATTTTATAGGCTATTAAAGTTATCCTTTTCTAAAGTTAAAATTTTACCCCACTGAAAGTGTATCTAACTCAGTACATGTATCGTAAAAAGGTTTTCTCGACATATGGTCGTGGAAATTTGACCCTACCTCTAATGACCAGTCTTCAAGTTCATTATACTTATTATCAGATAATCGAATAGCCACACTATGTTATAAACCGGAGTTCGATTTTTTTTTCATAGGGAGTCATTAATTAATGTTGAAGTATTAAAACCCATTTCCCAGCTACTGTCCTTGCATTGTCTCAGCAAAACACCCCTCTTTATTTAAAAAAACAGACAGTGTACTTAGCTAAATACTTGTATTGTAATAAGGAGATTTATCGACATGGGATCGTTTTTTTTTTTTTAATGTTAAAATTTGACCCCACCTCTAATAATAAGTTTTCAAGTTTATTTAAAGTCACACTATATTCTAAGTGGAGTTCGATGCTTTTTTTTTCATATGGAGTCATGAATTAATGTTGAAATATGAAACAACCCCCCCCCCCCAGTCCCCTAGTTACAATCCCTGCATCGTATCTGCAAATTATCACTTTTTATCCAACAAAAGCACACAGTGTACTCAGCTACATACTTGTATTGTAATAAGGAGATTATCTCAACATGGGGTCATTTTTAATGTTGAAATTTGACCCCACCTCTAATAACAAGTTTTTAAGTTTATTTAAAGATTATAAAAAAGTCACACTATATTTCAAGCAGGAGTTCGAAGCTTTATCATATGGAGTCATGAATTAATATTGAAATATGACCCCCCCCCCCCAACTCCAATTATAATCCCTGCATTGTCTCTGCAAAATATCACTTTTTATTTAACAAAAGCACACAACATCCTTATAGCTAATGAAATATCATTTCTAACAGACAACACGTCTAATAATGTAAAGATGATGGATAAATCCAAACCACAAGTCCAAAAATCATGAAACCAGAGGACATACAAAATCAGTGAAAATAAAAAACAAATGGAAAATAACAAAATATGTCTACTTGAAGAGCATATGTGAACCCCTGTGATGGAGTGAGATCAGGTGCCCTGGGAGAGTGAGAATCTCCTGCTTGCTGGCAACACCCGTCACATATACTCAGTAGAAAGAGTCAAATCGTGTAAATTCCATATGTATTTATATATGGAGAAGTCGAAGTAGGTAACCTTCTAGTATAGAAGGTGTCAAATCTGTGTAAAATGATCGGAATCGGTCTCAGTCCAGAATATCATTTAAAAGTCTGGATAACGAGATATCATATGGAGTAATAAGAGTCTCGTAACGACCTTAGAACTTCCTCATTGACGATGCTAGCCTAGCACATGTATAACCCTTGTTGAGCAGCTTAACTGAAAGTCGCCTAGCCCTCAGAACAAAGTCATTGTAATTTGAACATGCTCTGAAATAACGTATTAACTGAGATATGAATACGCCGTATGCGGGCGATGATGGAATGTTGCTACTTATGAAAGGAAAGTTTGTGATAGCGAAATTGAAATCGTCACGTTTGTCATAGAGTGAGGTGTTCAATTGACCATTAATGTCGAAAGACAACATAATATCTAAATACGAAGTAGAATTACTACTTTCTGTGATTTCTTTTTGACCTCCAGTTCACTTGGATAGATGATGCTAAGATAATCCGCGAATGAAGGATTATTAATTGAAAGCAAGTCATCTATATATCTGTAAGTAAAACTGAAGCCAAGAGCCAATTGTTTTTTTCCTTGCAAAAGCAAAGACTGAATGAATTCAGCTTCGTATGAGTAAAGGAATATGTCAGCCAGAAGCGGAGCACAGTTAGTGCCCATTGGAATGCCGACAATTTGTTGAAAAACCTTACCTCCAAACACCACAAAAATAATATCGATAAGAAAGTTCAACATCTGGATGACAGCTGTTTCAGTGTATTTATTTTTGGAATCAGAATTTTCCCTAACAAAGTAAGTTTATATATTTGAATTTGCGGCTTCCGTTTTTACTAGTATATGCATTTTGAATAATTTCCGCTAATCTGTCTTTTAATTTCTGATGAGGGATCGTTGTGTAAAAAGTCGAAAAGTCAAAAGACTTGATGGAGTGAATTTTAGTAAAACTTTTTGATTTTAGATGTTCTAACAACTCTTTTGAATTTTTAAGGATCCACATTTGATTAATTCCGCTTCTGGAATATACTGTTTCGCAATATCTATGAAGGCCAGATTTAATATCTGATAATATTTTTGTGAGTAGCATCGATACAGATTTTGTGGAACACTTCGAGGAACCATCGATAAAGCGTTGTTTGTAAGGATTTTTGTGCATTTTTGGGATGCAGTACAAATATGGAAGTTCTAAATTTAATTTTTTTGAGTCAATACCAAACGTATTGAGGACAGATTTATGATTCACGAGTACTTCCGAAACCGAAAAGTTCGTGAGAGTATAAGTAGGATTTCCTGGAGCTGAATTTAATCCTAATTCTTTCACTAGGCTGTCAAAGTAATATTTCTTACAATTAAATGTATAATTATTAGATGCTTTATCTGCTGGTGTAATGATATAATGTTCTTGGAGGAAGGTAAGTTCTCTGACAACATCAGGATCTTTAAAAATAGATTCGAATCTGGTGTTTACAGAACCTTGTAATTTTTTAATTTTTGATATCAGCAGTACTGCAATAGATTTTATCCATTCCGAAAGAGTGTCGACTTGTACTTCCTCTCTTTTCGCTCATCGTGTGGCATATTCCTCGCAGCAGTTCATAATATTCTCATAATTTTGGCTCCATGTGAATGATCTGGGTTCTCTGTATTTTGGACCTTTAAGTAAAAGTTCTCTTAATTTAGTGTTTTTAACAATATCGAGATCACCAGTAATGACATGGTCACAAGGAGAATATACAAAATTAGATGAGGAACATGCACACGGTTGAGGATGGCATGCAGAGTTGCTAAAATCAAGACACTGTAGAAACCCTTTGTAATTATAAATTTTGCATGCAACTGATGGCGTGTAGCTATAGGAAATACATGGCGGATCTTTGTTTTTGAAATATGGAGGTATTTCCTCTAAAACAGACTTATGATTTAGAATTTGGTTAAAATTCAAATAATCAATGCCTTTATTTGCAAATTTAATTTTGATGTAAGGGCGATTAGATTTTTCCATAGAAATATCTGACTTGACGGGACGAAAAAGTCTAGCGGTCGATATGTCCATAATAATGCCATCTAGTCTACACTCTGCAGAGCTTATATCAGTAAATATACGGTGTCTGGACGATACGTACAACTCGTGTAATTTTCTGAGTGAAATACAATAAAGTATTGTACGAATGTGATGAAGGCCCAAAGGTTTATTTATAAATGGCAAAAGGGCATCAAAGGAAATATTATGTATTTCAGGTTTGTTGTATTTGCGTGTACCATGACTTCGATGCCTCCTCTGGCTTTTGTTGAATAAACCGAGTACGTTAACTGATTGACACGCAGGACTAGTGAGGTTACCAATACTACTAATATTGTCATTGCATCCAAAGATCGACATTTGCATTATATTCTACAAATAATGTCATTATCCAACGTAAAATGAAGACCATGCTGTAAATGACCCATGCGCGGATACAGAGGGGGTACCGGGGGTCTGTAAACACCTCCCCCCCCTGGCATCCTAAAATTTTACCAAAAAAGGTAATATTCTGGCATTTTTGGGGTGGGACCCCTTCGTCTAAGAGAAAAATTTACCTTTTTTGGTTGGATCCCCTCTGACAAAAATTTCTGGATCCGCGCATGATGACCCGTGTGCAAACAGGATGTATACAGTGTAAACTGCATAGTTCAAGGGTGCATTATACGCAAGAGTCGTCAATTTTTATCGTTAAAATATGACCCACCACTGCGGGTCAATTTTCAACGAGGGTCACAATTTCACGCGAGGGTCACTTTTTTATGCGTGGGTGGGGCAATTAAATAACAGACCGAGTCAACTTTCCACATTTAAAATCGACCCTCAAACCGTTAAAAATTGACCCGTGGGTCAGTTTTTAACATTGAAAACTTTTGACAAGTCTTCTGATAAGTCCTTCTAGACGGTCATGCCTTATCATGCACCTTGCCTCACTGTCACCTTTCTAACTTCTAAGTTTCAAGTTCTTACCTCAAAGGGTATTCAAGTTACGGCCTGGACAATTTTTTTTAATTTGACCTTGAGATTGTAAATGTAGGTCAAGGTCAAAAATTTTTAGGCCGTGATCCTTGTCTCACTGTCACCTATTTTTAAATGACCTTGAAAAAGTATATTTTAAAAAATTTGACATTCAGATTGTAAATGTAAGTCAAGGTCAAAAAATTGTTATACCGTGCACCTTGCCTCACTGTCACCTATCTACTTTAAATGACCTTGAAATGGTAAATTTTAAAAAATTTTACCTTGAGATTGTAAATGTAGGTCAAGGTCAAATTTTTATGCCGTGCACCTTGCATCACTGTCACCTTTCTAAGTTTTAAGTTCTTACCTCAATGGGTATTCAAGTTACGGCCTAAACAAATTTTCCTGGACAATTTTTTTAAATTTGACCTTGAGATTGTAAATGTAGGTCATGGTCAAAATTTTTTTATGCCTTGCACCCTGCCTCACTGTCACCTATTTTTAAATCACCTTGAAACAGAAAATATTTTAAAAAATTTGACCTTGAGATTGTAAATGTAGGTCAAGGTAAAAAAATTTTATGCCATGCACCTTGCCTCACTGTCACCTTTCTAAGTTTCAAGTTCTTACTTTAAAGGGTATTCAAGTTACGGCCTGGACAAATTTTCTTTTTAATTTGACCTTGAGATTGTAAATGTAAGTCAAGGTCAAAAATTTTTATGCCGTGCACCTCGCTTTACTGTCACCTTTCTATGTTGTAAGTTCTTACCTAAAAGGGTATTCAAGTTACGGCCTGGACAAAATTTGGATGAAGAAAAAGAAGAACAAGAAGAAGGAGAAGAATAAGAAAATTGACAAAAACAATATGTCTCCCCTTTGAAGGAGATACATAATTACAAATAAAGTTTCAAAATAGCATTGAAATGACTGATTTTTTCAAAGCGAGTACAGTTTGGCATGCATTTGTGATGTCATTGCCACAATGACATCATTTTCATTCATGCCGTCATCAAGCCATGGTCTTAACGTTACTGTAGACCACGCATATGCGTAATGTAGTGAATATGAAAATATCGACAAAATCGTGGTTAAATCAGCCAAAAGTTGCCCTTTGTCCTTTCTAATGTATTTAAATTAACATTTTTATCCCCTTTAAAGACACAAATGGTGCTAAGCCTTTTTTCATTCACAAACTTGAAGACTATTTTCCACTGGGCTACTTCTTGTCAAATTTGATGACATTAGGTTTAGACACAACAACATACATGCATATTGTTTGAAAAGGGAAAACAATAGTTAGAAAGAAGATTTTGTCTCAGTACAATCTTTATTTATATTATCTCAAAAACTTATTGTAAAAAAGAAAGATTATCTAAGATCTATTCCTTTATTTTCAGATCATTTTAAATAAAACAATGACTAAATTACATTTTCCAGCTTACTTAATTATACAATAATCAAATACCAAAACACAGAGCAATACTAGGGAGAAAATTATGCTTTTCACAACAATACAATAATAGTAAAAAGAAAAAACTCTAACATGCATCAATCAAAATACTGAAAACATAATAAAACTCAGGGTAACAATGCTATTAACAATAAACAAAAGTAAAAGTATTCCACAAATTACACTGAGATAATTTGACTTCAATACAGAAATAATATTTTTTCATGTACAAATCAAATAGAAAATATATTTGGTTGAACCTGATAATTCTAATCAACTTAAAATTCTGAAATTCATTCTGGTAAAATGCCATTTATAATACATGTATATGTAGGTATGCATAAATCACCTTTCTTAATTATTCAGTGATGACATATATTCACAGATGGAGGTCATATTTCATAACATTACTATGCTTATAAGACCTACTTCTATGTACTATATTATTGCTAAACTTAGATCCGATACTAATGAGTTTGGCAAAATAAGTACTACATATCTATAGAAGGCATAACATGATAAATTCATCTAATATTTTTCCTTTCAATGCACAAAAAGATGAACAAGAGCAACGCCTAGCGTGGCTTAATACGCCTGTCGCTTACTTTAGATGGAATCAATGTGAACGTATGGTTTTATTACTCCCAAACATGGGTCTCTTTGGTATATTTATGAAATATTGAAATCCAAAAAGAGGGATCCAAGTCTCATAACTCTGTAACGGCAAAATGAAATTTGCTAAAAACTGAAAGGTGGCTTCCCCTACACTATTTAAGCATTCTGTATTAGTTTCATGAAAAACAGCTGACATTTACTAAAGTTATCGCATGTCATTTTATGAAACTTGGTAGTGTTGAAATATTCAAGGTCCTTTACAAGTGTTGTTGTTTTTCAGCCAGATCCATCTAGTGGTAGATCCAGGGCAGGGTGACATAGACCCCAGAGTGTATCGCACACTGATAAACTGTTTCTGACTGGTTGCATAGATCAACAAACCGAATGTATCAGGGTGATCAAGGGGGATATCTTAAAATGTATCGTTGTTTTGGTTCCATTCACAAATCCAAATTTTGACATTATTGTTTTGTTCTTGTTTGTTTGTTTCGTTTTGTTTTTGTTTTGTTTATTAACTATTATTATCATTTTTTTGTTTTTGCTTTTTGTTTTGTTTGTTAGTTTGTTTTTGTTTTGAGTTTTTTATGGTGAATGTATAAAATAATGACTTTAAGACTTGATGGGAATGATCTGAAAAGTAGCTAATATCGTTTAATCCATCTAAATCAGAAGTATTTTGGTGCAAACAATTTTAATGATCAAATTCACTTAAATTTCGATGTTACAATAATATATGATATTGTCTTTCACTAACTACAAACTTTGAAGTGGGCACATATTCATATTTGTCAAAAATACAATGCGCATAAACATTAAACATTTGTACATGTGCTTTACATTTGTGCTGAACGTAAAGTTTGGTCCCATATAAATACCATATGCAATTTTGCTTATAAGAAAAAACATGTACTTATTAAACTTAAATATTCACCTACTAAATCTATCTTGTACAAAATTTATAATATCAAAATTTTCTTCCTATAGTCGACTGCAAGTGAGGACTTTACATGTATTATATATATACATAGTCTGACATAGACATTTGGCTATAAACTATTGCCCCTTCCCAATAAAATATTCCCATAACAAAAACACCCCCACAAAAAAAAAGTGTCACTTACTATCTTTTTCATTTCAACTCATTTATTTGACATTCTTTCTATTCAAATTCTGTTCTATTCCAGACTTCTGAAAGTTGCATTAGCTGTCGTTTTCCGTATTAAAAACGAAAGCTGTAACTTTTAAGCCTGGACTCTCTCCTGAAGTTAAGCCTTTATACGAAATTACAATGTTATATAAGTTCGGTTAGTAGTGGAAAAAATCATTAAAATGTTATTAAATAATTACGACCTACCCGCACAAAGTCGGTAATTTTTTCTTCACGTGGCATGCTCAGTGTATCATTGACCTAGCCAACTAACGCAAGATTAGGAAACTTTCACTAATAACAACAACACTGGTGACGTAGACAAAACTATCGGAGATGAGACGTCCCCGATTTATTCAGAATTCGATAACATCAGGGATGAAAAAAGTCTGTGACGAAACATTTTAGAACAAGAACAACATAGAAGTTGCACTAGAGCGATAGGACCGTGAGTTGTCAATTTACACAAAATACTTCGCACGAGTCTTTAATGTTTACTTTTTTCAATACCACGTCAGCACGAGGCTTGACATTTCATTGTATTGATTACTAGCATGTGTGTATTATGAAAGCGGTCGGATATTTACTGTCATTAAGTAAGGTAATCTCTTAAAATTAACTGTTGATAATAATGTGTAAAGTGGACGACATGAAAGAAACGTAAATACATTTTGTAAAATTCTTTAAAAGAAATTGTTTTAAGAGTCCCTTTTGAGGGCCCCTCGATCAAATCATGTGGGACTTCTAATGTGACATAAAGCTTTAAAATGTTCATTGTATATAACCAAATTACAATTGACAGTATTACTAATGACATTTATTCTTTTCTTCTCTGCATTTAGTATGCGCCTATATATATTTGAGTTTACAAAGCTAGATAAAACATGTTTTTACGAAGATATACTCAGCGACACACTTTAAGGACAGATCCCGGTTATTCAATTTTCAGATATCTTTCTATCAATTTTGAGGTGCTGTATTAAACTTGAGCATTATTGAGTTTCATTGTAACCTTTGATATGGCTACCAATAAACTTTTTGAGATTTTGCAACTTCCTGATTTGACAAAACATGGAATTTCTTCATTGCTTCATATAGGCAGAAATACACAATTCACAATAAAAAATTTTGTAGCAGATATTTTCTGTTCAGAATTCAAATACAATATCTCTGAAATACATATTTCTAAATAAAGACAAGAACTTGGGACCTTTCCCTTGTACCTTTAATGAAATTGACACTGGGAAAGTGACACTTGCATTTATTCTGTAAACCATCAATACGACTTATCTCTCTTGATGATATAGTCTTGCCAGCACAACGCTCGGTACCTACAATATGCATTGCAGTCTTTGCAAAAATATAAAATACCTATTAGGCAATTCCAAGAAAATGATTGGAAATATTTGCCTCACTTTCTTCAGATTCCCTTTGACCAGGGTTTTCAATTGATTCATTTCCTGTCCTTGGAGAATTATAATGACTACTCATGTTATGAATCCTGATTTATATGAGCATTGAAGTGAGACTAACAATGGGATTGACTCAAGTGATATTATGCCTTTTGCCGCGGGCAAAGAAAAGTACGGAGTCAAAACGGAAATTCTGCCGGTTATCGTACACGGACGAGTTGTAACTCTTCAACCCGGAGATATAAAGAATTTGACTCCCGCCTCTGTCCTTAA
Organism: Pteria penguin; assembly: GCA_035048485.1. Classification (NCBI taxonomy): domain Eukaryota; kingdom Metazoa; phylum Mollusca; class Bivalvia; order Pterioida; family Pteriidae; genus Pteria; species Pteria penguin. Next base: position 57,521,845 of record CM068582.1, on the reverse strand, counting down.
TATATTATTTTTATCACGTGATTTTCTGACCCGATCTACATACGTGTTAAATGTTGTGTAAACGGTGAATGTAACGGACATTTCTCAATTTTTCCGGTTTATAAAAACATGTCAATGTCGTCAAAAGAGTTTACTTTCGATGTAGTATAACTTTGTTTTGTAGTTTGGTTGTATGTAGTTTCAGATAATTAAATGAAACATAACATTCTTGACAGCTAATGCAAATTTAAATGACGTGTTAATTGATTTAATTGAAATGTTTTACTTTGGTTGGTAACATAACAAATATTCTCACATCTGGACATTGCTCAAGGGCAACTTGATAATTACTGTCAAAGTTCTCTTTTTGTAAGTCATTATATATACTGCATTTGTATTAAGTATCGGAAGTAGAGTTGGTACCCAGGCTTCGGACAGAACGACTGTAATTTTGGATCACCAGAATTAACTCTCATCGACCTTGTTACGTGATGAATCTATTGCCTAATGCACTTTGTTTATAGTAAACAGAGATAATTATCGCTAATTGATTGAAAATGCAAAAGGATTGAAATGATCTTTTGCAATAGACAATGGAATTATTAGAATGAATATAGAACATATATCCCTTTTAATTTTGAGCACCAGAGTTCAATCAACCAGATAGGAGTATATTAACCAATCATCACATAACATTCTAAAAGTTGTATACCCTACAATTCGGTATAATTTCAAAAATTAGGGCATGTAAAACAAAAACTATATTTTTCTCGTATGGCTGAAGTTAACTTAGCGTTAATAACATCTTTTGTTGCTTAAAATCTTCGGAGATATCAAATAAAAAGAAAATACTTCGTAAATAAAGAGGGTATTCCATAAATACAACCGTAACCTAAGTAGTAAGTAACCTACCGTTAATAGTAAATACTAACTTTAGCAGATTTTTAAAGTTACGCGTCATGTTTATTTACCTCGCCCTCCATGATGCGACTTCCGAATTAGATCACGTGATAAGTTAGTTGTAAACATTCTGTTTACAAACATCGCGTTTTAGACAGCCGTATCTCACTTAATACGACGAATTTGATCACAACATTTGCAAGGGCCTTTTTTAAATATGTTTTAGGCTTATATATATAATCAAAAAAGTTTAGAATAAATTTACCTATAATATACGAATATAGGGTATACAACTTTAACCAATGAGATTTTGCCGTGAAACTGTATATAAGCACAGATTTTTGATTTTGTATCACTTCTAATTCTACAAGCGGAGGAAGAGGTAGTATCTCGAATAATCTGAGAGGTCCATAAGCCAATCAACTTTTACGTATATCGTTCGATCTATTTTAAGGATTTATATAATATAACATTGGTGTTACACGTTACAATCTGCAACATCTTACTTTTTCGTTGCCGCCACATATACAAGAATTACGTATTTTCCTAGTGGAGTGGTTACTTCAGGGGTCCGTGAATGTCCACTTTGATACATTGATGTTGGTGCCATAGTCATGTGACACCAGTTACTTTCGTATTTTGCATGAACGTCACACTTATTTCCTTTGCGTTGTGAAGCTCGTAAAACTCCCCGCGGTAGGCTTGATTACTTGTTATTATACCTTTTTTTCTGATGTCATATGGCCACGGCACTTTCTACTCAGTGTTTGTTCACATTCATGTATATTAACAGTGCTAAGTTATATTTGTTTCGTCTGTATGTAAGGGCATTCATGGTGGATGTGGCTAGCCAAACAGGCTTCCTCCCGGGTCCCTGGTCTCACGTCTAAATTTCAGGGGTCCTTGAATGTCCACTGTGGTACATTGATGTTAGTGTCATAGTCATGTGACAGATTCGTATTTCACATTTGAGTAATTTAGTTTAACAAACGATATCCTCATGGAAGTCTGACTGGGGAACATATAGAATAATGCACCCACGTTTGGATTTCCTCTTTTTTTTAACAGTTTTATCAAGTAAAGTTGTATGATAAAAGGGATGAACATAAAGAGAATAAGAAGAAGAAAAAAATTAATAAAAGTAATAAATAAATTGATAAATGTATCATAACAAATGCTCGCTTATATTTCCACATCAACGATTGGTCTCTCTCATTAGCTCGTTGATTAACGACAATACTTGTATCAGTATATAAGCCGGCGTGGCCTAGTGGTATCGCGTCGGACTCCTGATCGGGAGGCCGGGGTTCGAGTCCCGCTCTGGTCATGCCGGTGTCATGTCTTTCGGATGAGACAGTAAAAACCGAGGCCCCGTGTCGTGGTATGCATGGCACGTTAAAGATCCCTCACTGCTTCGGGTGGGTCCGTTGCAAAGGTCAAAATTTGTATGCTCCGCATCAGGCAGATGCCGTCACCATATGCGTGAAATATTCGTGGTGTGACGTAAAACAAAAATCAATCAATCAATCAATGTATCAGTATATGCTACTCTCCTTCAAAACACATATACTCCCTATGATATATTCATACCTCTGTACGTGAACTTATTTTAGCAAGATTAATACTTTAGTGGTATTAGCGTTGCTCCAAATGCGTTAATTCATGATTACGTTAAATATTAATTCAAACGAAAATTAAGCCCGACAGAGCTTCGACACAATTAACAGATGTGCTAAATCATGACTACGCAGATAATACTCAACCCCGTCTTTGGCAGTTTTCCGCTATAATGTGGTTGCGCTAATATATGTACACGTACAGTTAAGTGATAAATTGTAAATTGAGAGTGGAACACCTCTAGTACAGAGTATTAAGTATCAGAGCGTCTAGAATTGTTTGATTCTGTAGCAATTTTGCCATTTTATTTTTATAGAGACCTCCAAATCCACTCCAAAGGTTTAGATATCTGGACAATTTTACATATGCTCACGAAACAATAAGATGCTATCTGATTATAGTGTGTATATTGCTTAATTCTTTCTTCAAAAGTTCAGTAACCAATCTTGTTTTTCCATTCTTTTCAAAACATCATGGGGAGATTTGATTTGGAAATAAATATTCTTGCTGTTTCTTAATATGCCAAAATAAATATTCTGGCTGGGCTTATGTCAAAATAAATATTTCGAACACATGAAATGTGCAAGCCCCTTTTTATATTTGAAAATGCTTTTTAACTATTCTTTTCTCTATTTATCTATTTTTATTAAAATTGTCATGTACTTTAATATATTTACATATTCTTCATTTCATATATATTCTCCCTCCTTTGAAACTTCTCTAATTTTAATATACTAGCACAAAGTAACACAAAATATTCAAAGGTGGAAAAACACATCTAAATCTCAAAGTATGAAAATCTAAACCCATAAGTTTCATTCAGTCTGATTAAATACACTCTTGTACACCGCAACAAATCGGTCAATAGCAGATTTATTTCTTTATTTTCTATTTATATTAGTAAATTTCACTGTCATAAATCAGAACTAAAATTATATAAAATCAAACATCTGTTTCTTAATTATGTCACAGATAGATCTATCATACTACAGTTTATGGAAGTAAGGAAACGTTTATGGACCCTTCTTATGTTGTAAATATAATCCAAGGAGATAACAAAATTATCAGCTTTTTATATCCTAAATGCTTGCCCAATGTTGTCAATTCATAAAGATATACATTTTATATAATAATGATATTTTTATCTTTTTACATCGATGCAGCTAGTTAATATGTTTAAACAGAACTATTGAAAATTATGTCTAGTATATATCATTTATTTCTTTGTAATTTATATTGTTTCTTTATTTTGTGTATACATATTCAGTAACAGTTACATAAATTAAATATCACATATGGAAACGTATACGGACCCCCTTATTTTGTGAAAAGAAGTATGATATATAAGAAAAACTAGTTCTTATATATTATAAAACGAATATATTTCACCTGTTATTCTTATTATTTGTTGCAAATACATGCCAGTATTTAATTACGTTTTGATTTGAAAATAAATATATCCATAAACTGTCATACAATAAATTACAAATAAAGCAACCATTTTTTGATGTATATAACTTAGATAAATATATAATATAAAATTTTATAGTTGACTATATTTTTCAAAAATAAAATGACATTCTTTGGATCTTTGTGTTTTGTCTTGATATCTTAATAGTTGTGTTCCCTTAAGAAAACATAGGCCATATAGTAGCTCTTCCCTCATTTCAAGTCCTTGCAGACAAGCTAGATAGTAGCTTTTCTTTCGACATGGCTGTCTAAGGTCACGATCCTAAGGTCAAGTTCACAATCAACAGGTAGTCAAATTTAGGGTCAGGTCCAGAACTATTGGATCTGAATAATATGAATAAATACACATTCTTGTTGTCCATGACCTAACAGTGTCTTGATCTTAAAACAAAGTCATTACTCTAAGGTCAAGGTCATAGTGCAGATTTAGTTGTAATTTGTCATCCAGGCCATGATTTCTTACTGCTTAGCCAGAACTGAACAATATTTGGTATGATACAGATTACCAAAAGATGTTCAAAGACAAAGATTAAAAAATCAAGACACACATACAGGTAGTAAAAATTTGTGTGTAGCCCATAACTTTTTAACAACTTTACAAGTGTTGTTCTTGACCACTGGATGTCATGGCTTTGAAGTAAGCCCAAAAGGTCATACTAAGCATGTCATCACTCGGTTAGTTTGATTAGATATCAACCACATTGCCATTCAATACTTGTATAAAGGAAACATAACAAGGTATTGCTGTAACTAATTGCGTTTAAATGTTACTGTATGTTATCCTCTATCATTCTAGTGTATGAGTATTTATGTTTATTTCAGTCAGTCTTGGAACTTCTTAGGTTGATAGTCCTTCCCAAGTAGATGACTCACATTGACATTCTGGCAACATGTCAAAGGTCAAGGTCATTCTGACTGCAACATAGACTTAAGTCTTTTCACATGTTCAATTTTACGGTATGTACATTTTCCCCGCACATTAATATACATGTATTTAGTAGAATTTGATTGCAAATGGCAAACACAACATGTGTAGTTTTATGGCATGTACATTTTCCCACACATTAATATATGTCAGATTGTTGTCAGTTGGGTGTTGAACTGAGTGATAGATTAGCGGATTTCATAATGACTAATGGTCAGTGGAAGCAGCACCATACACGAACCGAAAAAAAGAGCATGAATCTGTAATTCAAACATTAATGAACCCAAGGGCTTACAAACTCAGGAAAAAGGGATAAAAATAGAACAGAAAGCTTTGACCAATCAACGCTGTTTATTGAAAATTCGATTCAAAAAGATATAAATATTATTATTATATTTATTTTTATGAATTGAACACATTTGGGCAAGCATTTTAGCTTCAACATTGCTCTTCATATTTTTATATATTTTGAGAACTCCAATCATTCGGTTACGAGCATCACTGAAGAGACATAACTTGTCGAAATGCGCATTTGGTGCACAAATTTAAAAGGTATACATGTTCTATATTTATTTAAAATATAAAAAGCCGATCATTTTGTAATCTTCTTGGGTTATATTTACAAATTATGGGGAGTCCATAAACGTTTCCGTAATCACATGTACACAACGATCAAGATATATTCATTTACAAAACTCAAGGATCAAAAGAATAGCATTTTACTATTGAAAAATATAAATGGTCAACTATAAAATTTTATATTACTTATTTATCGAAGTTATATACATCGAAAAATGCTTGCTTTATTTGTATTTTATTGTATGACATTTTATGATTATATTTATTTTCAAAGCAAAATTGGATTAAAAACTAGCATGTATTTGCAACAAATAATAAGAATAACAGACGAAACATAATCTTTTTATAAAATATAAGTATTATTTTTTCTTATATATCATATTTGTTTTTACAAAATAAGGTGGGTCCATATACGTTTCCGTAATGGAAGACTCCTAAATATATATATATATATATATATATAACCTCCGACAGAGGAGGGATGTCAATCTGATGAGGAATAGGACAAACCCCCGACTCAACGAATACTTGACTTTTGGTCATTTGAATATATATGTATGTGGATGGACGAAATCAATAATCAACTACGATCAGATATAATAAAACATGCTGATTTTGATATTTTAGTGTGAATGAAACTCATTTGCTTAATAGAGAGGAAATTGACTTGTCCATTTACGGATATAGATGGTTAGGTTTAAATCGGAAACATATTCATATAAATGCCCCAAAAGGATCAGGAGGTGATCAAAAGTCACGTGTTCGAATCGTATAGTGTTGATATCGTAGATCAATCGTATGAAGGTGTTTTGGGCGTGCAATTCGTAAAAAAGCACACGGATTTCTCAATTGTGGTATTCACAGTATACTTACCGCCGGAAAACTCGCCATGGAGACGGGATACCGCTTCTTTCTACTCGCACTTGTTAACTCCGGTATATTTCCATAGTGATAATGACGCTATCATTTTATGTGGTGATAAGAATGCGCGCATCGGGAAATTAGCGAGTGTTTGGACGAAATACCCGACGTGTTTCTGTTGATAACGCCAACAATCAACACAGAAACGCGTTTTTAGAATTTCTGAACGACAGCCGTTGTTGTTTATTGAATGGCCGGTTCGGAGAGTCATCGGAGCAGTGTGCATTTAGTTCAACCCGCGGTCACTCCGTTGTTGACTACATTTGTGTTCCCTATGACAGTTTCAGGCGCTGCTCAAACGTCAGGATAACAAGTTGTAAATAAATTATAGAAAAACACGACCTTATTGGATTGCTGGGAGAAAGTTGCAAAGTACCCGATCACAACGTATTATCTTTGCAAGTTCGCGCATACACCGCAAACCCCACTGTATGAGAAATGGCGAAGGATAATGTGAAGAGACTCAACTTAAGGAGGATCCCACAAGACTCCATGACGTAAAATAACGTATTAACTGCGCTTCAAAATCTTATTGCGAGAATTAAACAATGCCGTGAAACGCAAGAGTAAATGGATAGCGTGTATGAAGAATTAAAAACATTGCATTTCGCGAAATGGAAGACAAAATACCGGTACATGACTGGACAAAGAATACCTGTAAAAATGGCGACCGCATAAGCCATTCTGGAACGATGAATTAACAAACCTATGGAAAACCATGCGCGAAAATGAGAAAATATATTTGAAGTACAAAAGTACCGACAAGCAGGCAAAAGAATTGCAAGAGAAGAATATAAACTCTCACAAAATGCACTTGAAATACGTATACGCTATTACGAAAGGCAATACAAGAAGGGCTTAGCGTTAAATATAGATTCGGCGTCATCATGTGATCCTCGGCAGTTCTGGGAGCAAATTAAAAAGTTAGGCCCGCAGCGTAAAAACAACTTTCCATCCGAGTGTAATGATAATGACGGGGAGATTACAGCTGACCCAACAACAGTATCGCATGCATGGGAGAGAGACTTTGCAAAACTATATGAAACGCAACACGACGCAACATTTAACGAAAATTTTAAAACCGATGCCATCAACCACAAATTAAATCTTGAACGCGAAATGCTGGATCCGCTGTATGAATCTAACACAGAACCAAATCGGGCGCTTACAATAGACGAAATAAGAAAAGTCTTTAGGAAGTCAAAATCAAGAAAAGCCTGCGGAGTGGACGATCTTCCCTATGCGGTTATTAAGTCAGACAATGCCATTCAAAATGTTTATATTGTATTTCGACACCGACTTCGTTCCATCGATTTGGCGAAAAGCGATTATTTGCCCCATACTGAAGGACCCGACTTCGGATCAACGATTACCGCTTAATTATCGTGGAATAAGCCTTCTCTCGGTGGTAACTAAAGTCCTCAGCTCTGTTTTGAATAATCGACCAGTGCAATACCTGGAAGACAACGATCTCTTAGTTGACGAACAAAATGGATTTCGAAGCGATAGATCGTTCATAGATCATGTGTTCACTTTAAACAGTACGTGTCATACAAAACACAGATTCACTTTTCGTTACGTTCATAGATTTACATAAAGCGTTTGACATGGTGGACAGGGAGTTGATGGATTACAGTTTGTTGACAAACAGAGTAGATGGTAACTTTTACCGGGCAATAAAATCCTTATATAAAAATACAGAATCGTGTGTTCGGTTAGGGAACAGCGAAACCAACTTGTTCGAATATCATTTGTCCCCGACAATCTTTGCTCTCTTCATCAATGACTTGGTGAAACAAGTTAAAATCTAAATGAAGGCATTGATATTGGCGATACAACTTGAGCATACTATTATACGCCGATGATATCGCGCTGTTTGCGAGGAATAAAGCCGACATGCAGCAGATTCTACTTACCGTCTACTCGTGGTGCAAGAACTGGCGACTCCGAATAAACGATGAAAAATCCAAACTTATTCACTTCAGGAAAAAGCAGAAAGCGAGGAGCGTCTTTAATTGTACACTAGCCGGAAAGCGCCTAGAATTGGTATCGAACTATAAGTATTTGGGTGTAATATCAATGAATTTAAAGGTTTCAAAAGTAATACGGAAAATGTGACGAAATCAGGAGGAGGTAGAGCTCTTGGATCGATCATTTCTAAAATTCATGGATTAAAGTCGGTGGGATTCAAAACATTCGAAAAATTGTATATGACCGGAGTTACTCCGATTACTGATTACTGTAGTGATGTATGGGGCTGCAACAAAAACCACGATGTACAAGGAATTCAATTGCGCGCTATCCGTTACTTCCTCGGGGTGCATCGATTTACACCGATTCTAGCTATTCAAGGTGAAGTAGGGTTGTTACAACCGTTTATTCGGCACCACATAAATGCGCTTAGATTTTGGAACCGCCTAGTTTGTATGGACGACGACCGTTTGACAAAGAAATGTTTCTCGTGGGAGCGTGATCGTATGATCGGTACGAATTGGACGTCGCAGGTTAGACAGATTTTAATATCAATTGGTATGGAAGAAAAAGGAGGCGTTACTGGCTCAGTTATGTGACAGAAGTCACCATGGAGCTATGCAATACATGAATATCAATAATATACTAGCACATATAACACATTACAAAATATTTTATTGTAGTGCAATTACGATACCGACTTAGGACCGTCATTTAATTTGACAAAAGCCAAACAAATGGTGTGGTTAACCGGTTTACGGGCCCACCTTCCCACTCACCGTAACAGCAGAACAATCAAAGCACGTACATTTAAAAATTTATAAATAATCCTCCATGTAAAGAACAAGGGTCAATAGGTATCGCATATATGGAAGATAAATTCGAATCTCTAGATGTGTGTAATCTGGGTGAAGTAGAAGACAAATTAAGGTCAGCGTACGAAAACAATTGGCGAGCCATAGTTCAAGCTGTTCCAAAACTGAGAACATACTGTACCATCAAACAGGAATTTAAAACCGAAAAATACATATTAATGGATTTACCAGAACAGGAGACATCATCATTGGCAATGTTACGGTGTGGTGTACTTCCTTTGCGTTTAGAAATAGGCCGTTACAAAGGGGAGCCGGTTGAAGAGTTTGCGTTCTATATGAAAATAATAATAATAAAATAGAATCCGAAAAGCATTTTATTTTACATTGTCCATTATATGATGAATTAAGAAAAAATCTTAACGGTAAAACCAGTTTAAGAAATTTACAACCTCTACCGGGAGATGACATCCTTTTTCAAATATTGCTAACAAAACATCCTAGGAAAATATCTAATTTTGCGTTCAATGCTTTCAAATTAAGACAATAAAATATTAGAAAGACCTTCTAATAGTATACATGTATTTAGTTATTAGTATGCTGCAGATAACTTAACAAGTGAGTTTGTAAAAGTGACATATAGGACCGTTGGGCCGGGTGTATTAAATCCGTGTATCATTTCATTTAAATTGTAAACATTGTATCTCCACATGTCACTATAATAAATATTTACTTACTCACTTACCATCTTATATATATATATATATATATATATATATATATATATATATATATATATATATATATATATATATATATATATATATATATGTATAATTCAAAAACAAAATGAAAACGAAAAGAAAAACAAAACCCCCAGAAAAACACTAAAAATAAAACAACCCAAGGCACTGCACAATACGTTATTTACCTAGGCAAAATAAACAGGAAAACAAGATTAGAACGCCATGAAAACATTCCATTACACGGAAAGTACCGTGCCGACGCAAGACGGTCAAGTTATATACAGATGCTGTTAATCAGTTCCCGTGTCCTACCTCCCAGTTTAATGACCAGTGTCGACTTCTTCGGTAGGTCAAGTAATATACAGACAGTTGATGTTTTCAACCGGTTCCTGTCCCTAATACCAATCATACTGGCCAGTGAAATGTATATCATACTGGAGAGTGAAATGCACATCATACTGGCCAGTGAAATGTACATCCATCCATAACGAAGACTGTTCCTGGTCAAGCACAAGCTTACAGAATGTGGACATAAAATCATCATCATCATCATCATCCAGTGTCAGTATTTTGTCTTTCCTTGTCGATTTTATATAAAACATAGTATCTTTTCCAAGTTACTTCAATAATGGAAGTCTACATTTGGTACTGTCACGCAGTAAAAACATTTACCTTCTTAATCTTATTAAAGAAAAAAGAGGAGTTACCGGCTCAGTTATGTGGGAGAAGTCACCATGGAGCTATACAATACATGAATATAAATAATATAATAGAACATTTAACACATTACAACAATATTTGATTGTAGTGCAATTACGATACCGACTTAGGACGGTCATTTAATTTGACAAAAGCCAAACAAATGGTGTGGTTAACCGGTTTACGGGCCCACCTTCCCACTCACCGTAACAGCAGAACAATCAAAAGACGTACATTTAAAAATTTATAAATAATCCTCCATGTAAAGAACAAGGGTCAACAGGTATCGCATATTGAGAGGTCATAAAAATATAAACACGTAAGGTATTGTAAAAAACATAATGGTATAAAAATATATGCGACATCAACATGATAAACCGTGCTCTGCCAGTCTGAAAGCGAGCTAAGACCCTAGATCTGTAGGAGTCCCGACTAAAAGTCAGAGGGGACGAGGTTCAGGACCATGTCTCCTCTGAAAGAGGTTTGGACAAGGCCCGTCATATAGTCCCCACCGCCCTGTTAGTCAGCGTGCAACGTTCAAGTAAAAGTCTGCATAAGGCTGTAGAGGGGCCAAATACAAGACCTATAGTCTTTTTGATGATCTCAATATCATATTGTCTATTTAGGAGACGTTTGACTATTTTATTACATGATAAAATAACGTTATCGGAGCCTTTTACTTTCCTTAGTTTATATACGAGATCACCGTAAAAATTAGGATGGGAAATTCCATTGGATACATACTGTTGAAAAGAAATATTTCCAAATTTAGATAGTTCTGAATAAGATCTGAAGAATTTGCCGAATGTTTTTCTTAGCTTGTGATATCTGTAACTCTGAGTTAAAAGTTTAGTAGTAATTTGTAAATTTCGTTTATGAAAGTCCAAAACATCGGTGCAGCCTCTGACAAATCGAACTAATTGAGATATATAGATACCATATGATGGGAGTCGAGGGACATCGCCATCCAAGTAAGGGAAATTTACAATAGGAAATCCAAAATCCTCACGTTTATCATAAATATTAGTATATATTAGGTTGTTGATAATTTTGATGTTTAAATCTAAGAAAGGTGTAGATTTATCTCAAGTATTAGCTTTATTCAATGTGAGCTCTGGTGGATATATTTCTGATATAAATTGTTCGAATTCAGGGTTGTCGATGACCAAAATGTCATCCAGATATCTGCAAGTATTATTAAATTTGTCAATGAGGTCAAAACGTTTTGATTTTTGAATAGAAACCATAAAATCCCTCTAATAACAATAAAGAAATAAATCTGCTATCAGAGGCGCGCAGTTAGTACCCATAGGAATCCCAACCATTTGTTGATATATCTTGCCATCAAATTGCACAAAAATATTATTCATGAGAAAATCTAGTGCTTTACATAATTCCTTGCAAGTCCAGTATTTATATGAAGTATATTGTTTGTTGGAAAAGAATCCAGAGTTATTGGAAGTACATATGTTTATTAAAAAACAAAAAGAAAATAAAAACCCAAACAAACAAACAAACGGTAAACTTTTCAGCTCTGGGGAAACCATTTGATTATTGAATGTTGAAAGTTAGGAAATGTCAATATTTCATTAAGATTTGTATTTTGGTTATGTTAGCCTGGATGAAAAAAGACTCCAGAAGACAGTGTACTATTCTCCGGAAATATGGATCATCACCGTAGCTGACCATACTACTTGATTTCACGTGCTCTCGGGACTCTTAAGTCTATTCTCTTGTTGTTAAAATAAGCGTGCAAGCTTTGGATTTAAAGATGACAGACTCCGAGGAGTTTCACCAAATTTATTTTTCATATCGGAGTCTGCTTTGCTCTGTATAAGCAGTGTTGCGATCTCTAAATCATTATTTTTAACAGCAATATGCAATGGCGAATCACCATTTTCATCCCTTAAGTTTGGATCACATCCATTCAGCAATAGGAGTTTGACGACATCTAGTCTCTTTCGAAAGACAGAAATAAATAATGGTGTCTGTTTGTTAATTGATTTCTGGAGATTCTTGTTTGCGCCTCTGCTTAGCAAAAGATGGACGACATTTAGATGGCCTTCTTGGGATGATATGAAAAGCGGAGATGTTCCATGCTTACAACATATATTGGGATTTGCATTGTAATCCAATAGCGTCTTTATAATATCGTAATGACCTTTGTCAGCAGCTAGCAGCATAGGAGATGCTCCTTCCTCACGAACTATATCTGGGTCGGCTCCCGAGTTGAGAAGAAATTGCACAACTTCAACGTGGTTTTGTCTAGCAGCATAAAAAATTGGTGTAAACCGCGAGTAAAATTCGCCAACTGATTGATCATGGCATTTCAGTTTTGACTTGGAATTGACATCCACCCCTAAATTGACAAGTTCTTTCACAATGCCCAAGTGACCAAATCCCGAAGCGAAATGTAATGGATCAGTATGACCACATAAGTCATCTAAGAAACGTTTTCCATCGGGAAGGCGTTGCATGAAAGCACGAAACGGACTTTCCAATCCAAGTTTGCAGATCCAATGAAACGGAGTACAGGATAAGACTCCAAAATCTAAACTTGTTTTTCCTTGTAAAGTTGAAATCTCTTCGAATGTGTCATGTGGTAAAATGCAGAGAACATTTTGTAGGTCTTGTAATGGCAATTTTATCAATTCTTCTGTGAATACTTGTTGAAAGTGTTTATCCAGATGTGATGGGTTCAGAAACACGTCGACTACTTTTCCGTCTCGAAGATCATTGATAAGTCTTTTAGAAAAGTTAAGATACGATTTCTTCTCTACTGTCACCAATAATTTGGCTTCGTCTTCGTTTGTCCAAACACCTCTTGGAGCGGCTGCTTGAGATCTGACCATCTCTCGAAAAAGCCATGAACTGCAATATCTAAGCAAATCATGCATATGATCTTTTGCATAAGAATGGACCACAGCACTGAATATGCTCTCATGTAAAAATTCGAAACCTTGGTTTGTTCTTAAGAGATAAACTCCAACGAAATCGCTCAATGCCCTCCTCAACTTCTGAAAATCTTTTGGATAACAGTCAATCCCACAACTCTGTATAATACCATTGCATTTTGCCTGTCTAATACCCTCAGTCAGACTTTCATTATCAAATTTCCCATCATGCAATGCTACAAGTACCAGCGAGCAATATTTATGCCAACAACTTTCTGTTTCACTAAGTTCTTCAATCTGAGTAAGAATGACAGAAGACAGCAGTTGTTGTGGTTTATAGTTTGAAAGCTGAAAATTGTCTATCATAATGAGATGGCAAAGCAGAGGAAAACCAGGGCAGTAAGGCTCCTTTATCAAGTGAGTAAAATCGTCAGATATTTCTTTCTTTAATGCTTTGGCTTGACAAAGCAGAATTCCTTTCTTTTCCTTTGATGATAAACAATGATCTTCAGATAGGTCAACTATGTGATCTGTTAACATGGTTCTCTTCAAATGCATTTTACAGGAATTGAAAATATCTTTCCTTAATGTCACAATCAGTTTCGTTTCTTTCAAATCGATGAACGCTTTAACGTCTTTACTTTTTGATATCCACAGCATAAGTTTCTCTTCGTCAACTAAATGAACACCAATTGGATCATCTATGACAAAAACATGTTTTCTATTTGAATCATGCTTTTTTCTCTCAATTATTATCTTTTCTAATATCTCGTCTATAGAGTAAACATGGAAAACCTTGTATCCAAGACTATGGAACTGTACAGCTAGGTGGATTCCTATCGCCGTTTTCCCATCACCTGGCGCGCCAATGATAGAGACATAGCCCTTGGAATTAGCGATGGCAAAGGATTTTTGTGCTGCCTTTGTTTCAAAAAATGTGTTCTCGTCTGCTCTAACCCATGACAGAAGTACATCACAGTGAAACTCTGAAATAATACAGTTCATTTATCAGTCCATTCATTATAATGTAGAATGATTAGGTTGTAATAGCTTTAGCCTTTCCTCCCCTAAAAGAGAGATGTCGCCCAAGCATGGCGTCATCTCACAGCACTAAATCAATATACGAAGAACATCAACATTACATCAGAGAAATATGTGTACGCTATGTATCCAGTATAACAAAATACATGACTTAAAGACGGGGAAAGAGAACAAATTTCGTTGAATATAATCCCATTCTTGTCCCAATTTTGTAAACTGAAAAGTGTAAGAAATGCACTATTGAATAATAAATAATATATCGTCAATAATTACACTCGCCTTTTTCTGTTAACGAATCAAAATGTATGCTTTTCATTCTCTTGTACAGCTTTTCGGGAATGTCTGAAATATATCAATATAAAATACACATAAAACAAGTAATACTTGGAAAACCCACTATATTATATATACCTCGGTGGTCAGTAATCGAGTCCCTGAAAGATACAGGTGATTGAAAATCCAAATTGTGGGGGTTTTCAACTACAAACACTGACTGCCACTGTATAGTTGAATCATAATATTAAATATGAAATAATCAAAACCAGTGTCAGTTATAATCGCATGTACGAGACATTAGATTAATGAAATTGAAAAACATTTCGCAAACATTTAGTGGTGAAATTGATTGAAATTGTGCATTTTGTGGTTCATAATAAATTACAAACTTTTGAAACTTTTGAGAAATTCACTTGTTCAGTTCCAAGTTTTTGATAAGTTATCATATGATTGCTTTTTTCATCAGATAGTTTCGTGGAACCAGATCTAATTACCTAGTGTCACCGATGAAATCTCGTCGGCTATTTCAGCATTGTCGATTTTCTTAAATGCTCCAGACAGAAGAGACCTAACTTTATCGTCATGGCCACCAGTGTCCTTTAAAGGCTCTACGTACCACTTACTGAGCATGCAGTAATTCCTGTAATATGGTTCTATTGGATAGACTTCATTCAGATGACCAATCTGCGCTGATGTATATCCCAAATGTAAAGCCAGAAATCGCCATCCCGACCCGTCTTTTAGGGCAACCCTGCAAAGCAGCTCTGCATCTGGAAATAGACGAAATATAACATTTGTTCCACATTTCCCTTACAGACGCAATTGCTTAGGAATGTGCCATATAGATATAAATTTGAAGCATGATAGTAGTCACTTTGATTTAATATGAATATCAAAGGAATTTATACCAATAATTGCTTGATCTTTTCTGCTAGAGGTCTCCTGTTTCTCCTGTAAAAGTGTGACTGATATATTCATTGTTTTTTAGGTTAAACGTTACAACATTTATGTCCATTATAAATGTATAAGTTTGTTGATTGAAATAGCAAATAGGTTTCGTCTTTTCGCAAAGTTTTTAAATATAGTATTGTTGAAATAAAGCTGGATATTCTTAGAGCTTTGCCGTATAAAATTGTAAAAAATCTTTATTTGTCACTGTCACTGAATTCAGCCATAACTATATAAGTTAATCAGTGAAGAAAATGATACATTGATGAATCATTTCTAATATCAAATTCGTATTTTCAGAACTGATAGCTAGTTTAATTCACTGAATCAAATTTTTCTATAGACCTTAAAACTTGTCGACGAATGCCGGTCGTGGAATGTTGAGTACTAAGCACAGTTACAAAGCTTCACAATAACATAACGTTTTCGTATACTTCATTACTGTCACACTTGTGTCATTTGCAGTGTGACATTCGTAATTACTTTACAGTGGGGTATGGCTTATGTGTCATGATACTTCTTGCACTGTTTGCGTGTTGTGTAATTGCAGTACTCAATTTACAATTAGGAAATGACTGTAAAAAATCTGTCTATCGATGTATAGACAAAAACGAAAACCGAGGCACAAACTATATAATCCGGGAAGCGGTATTTGCTTTGTCGTTATATAGTCGTGTACTCATGTGCATTTACATACAAATGTGCATGAGTAAATGACAGATTACAAATTGCCTCGCAACGATATGGTGAATCTTTCGGAAAACTTAGACGTTTAACTTGTATTTGGCACGTTTAGCTTGTATTTGGCAAATGGATTCAAACCTAGTGTAAGGATCTTTCGAGTCCTTAAGGAATGAATCTATATTTTTCTTTTTTCGTTTGAAGGAGGTATACCATGAAAAACAGGATGGAAAACTGCATCATTGCGCGTAGCCCATGATACATAAGTTTTCTGTCCTTTTTTTCCAACCCTTAAAAGCATTTCTATTTCTTCTGTATTTGCTGCATATACATAGTAAATACAGAATAAACAGCAATGCTTTTAATCAGATTGCTTCTTGCAATTGTAATTTGTAATGATAATCTAAATAAATCTAAAGGTAAACGTCTATGCCGCGGAAGTGTCCGCAGAATCGGACTTGAAACATACCGTCGCATTCATGGCGTACAAGAAAATGGCTGACGGGTTTGGATGATTGACCATAAGCCATCTTTAGAGGTTATTCAGCGAATTATTACCCTCCAAAACACTTGAAATATTTATAGGTCTACAAATAACTCTCAAGCAAAACCGCTCGTGTTACACCTCCATATTTAGACAATATTTTAAGATGTTTAAATGTAAGTTCAATAGGTATACGATGTATATCCGCAATCAACCGCAATGTTGCGGTGAATCACCGCGATCGACCATCGCGTGGCTAAGTTGTGATTTGCGGCGATGTGAACGCGATAGTCCGCGTCAAAATAGTCGGCCGCGATACGCGGAGAATTGGACAATTTGAGGATCAAGGAAGGGGGAGCCAACTCCGTGATACATCCGGACTGTAGCTAGATTATTATGCATTGTACATCAATCTCGTTTGACTGTATTTTGTGTCTTTAATTTCATTGCGGTTGGGGATTGCCGATCAGTAGACGCTCACTTGTCTGAAGTATGTGATCTCATCTTGGACTCCCAGTAAACGTCCAGACGGGTATACTGTTGCCAGGTTCACAATATTTTATAAGGTACCGGTAATCTATAAGGTACCAGTTATTTCATACTTCATTTTGACTTTATGTTGACTGAATTTCTTGTGGTCCCTACATTAACTTTCATCCAAATAGAAGGGTAAACGCGAGGAAATGCGAAGGAAGGTTAACGTTGAAGGAGAGAATCATCTATTCGCCTGTTATAAATTACTTAATAATATACAACCGTTATACTGTACAATGTTACTGTACATCTATATCTTTAAAAAAAAACAAAAACAAAAAAAAAAAACAACAACAACAACAAAAACCAAAACAAAACAAAACAAAACAAAACAAAAAACTGTCGCTACAAGTATTCGTCTAAATTTTTCTCGTTTTCAAATTATGCTTTAAAATCAAGGTTTTAAAAATGCACATTTATTACAATAGAAACCGAAACTACGAGTATATATATACAAACAGAAACTCGTTATAACTGTTTCGCACAACAGACGATAGTACCTATCAAGCAGAATCTTATATCTTTAAGCATTTTGTAAATAATTCAGACGAGTCTGATCAAACTCTGATTAACCAAAACTAGTTCTACCAGTTTTTCCACGATAACCTCCTGATTTTACGTTACAGTAAGGCTAATCGTGATTAAACGTGGCGACGTTTTATTTAATCATAAAAAAACCCAAAGAAACAATCAAATAAAACATTTTCTCAGAGTCACTGAGATATAACTGGAATGCAGTATAATCTATTCATAACAGACTCAGGGTTTAGTTGAATTCCAGTATCATTCATTACTTCCGCATTACTAAATAATTTGATCATTGACTTGGATATAATAATAATCTTTCCGAATATAATATTTATAGTAAGTAAACATCTGTTTGTCACCGTGTGTTCTTCTTTGTTTTGTTTTGTTTTTTTTTTTTTTTTGGACGAGGCTCACTACCGTCTTCTTCCCTCTCTAAAGATCGTTTATAGAGCTCAACTTCTCCGGACATGCTTGTCAATGTAAATTGTATTGTCAATCATTGTAACGAAACAAAACACTGCGTACAGTAGTATTGCGCATTAAAAAATGCTGGGTTCGTTATAGACAAATATTTATATCCAGAATTTGCTGATTGCGCGATAATATAATCTAAAGAACGGACTGGACTGGATAAGGGCGTTTGTGCGGTTTAAGCAAAGTCTTGAGCATCATAAGCAAAATGAGTAAACGAGGAAAAGCAGGTAGGTGAAAAAATCCTTTTAAAAAGCATGTCATTCAGAAAATGAATCCTCCAAATTGTGTAATGCGGTGATTCACTGATTGTGCTGTGATTCTCGAAGTCGGCTAGTCCGACAAATCTGACGAAGGGCATTTTTATCATTTGTTGTTATGCCCTACTTATGCTAGGGCCCTACCTTAGCTTCAATATTTCGCCACTCCAAACGTAATTTCTATTGAAACGGTCGGCTCATACCGTGAAGGTATGAGCCGACCGTTTCAATAGAAATTACTCCAAACGTCATTTATTATCGGCTATTTATTTTGTTTGGTGGGGCTTCATTGCTGTGACTATGTGGGCATCGGCGCAGGGCCGATTGTGAATCACAATCGGCATTTTTTTTGCACATTTGCAGGAAATAAAGTCACAGGTAAGTAGTTAACTTTCGTAGCGATTTGAAAAATGGAAAATCGTAGTAAACTTTGCAATAGAACTTTTAAAACATATTCAGTTTGGAGCTGGGTTAATGCTTCTTGAGTCATTCATTCAATGTCCATTTTTGCCTACTTTTGGCGCTAAAATGTCAAGATATAGCCTTATTTATGTGTTAGAGAAGCCTTATTATAATGTTTACTACGATTTTCCATAAAAGGAAATTGATCCTAAATAAGGAAACCATGTGACATCGCGACTCATTTATTCCCACGACGTCATTGCAAATGGCCGACTGGTAAAGTTTTCAAATCGCTACAAAATTTTACACGTGAAATAATGTATGTTAAATGGATGCTTTACAAGAGAGTTTGCAGTTTTTAATTAATATAAGGAATGTACTACTTACCTGTGACCTTATTTTCTGCAAATGTGCAAAAAATTCCGGATGTTGTAGTTGATGGCTTTGGGTACGATATAATACCATTTCAGAGATCGTGGGCCATGCTGCTGAACAGGATGGCTTCTCGTCAGCACCAACAGATCTCATTGGAGAATATATTGGAATAGATACATCACTTCCTGCTTCCTCAGCTCCGTCTGCTTTCTCCCACCATCGCTGTTCCCTGAGGTGTCCATGGCTGTGGGGGATTCCTCGCTTTCCTGCACGCATGGTTCGTCAATGTTGCATCTATCAACATCCATCAGACCACCAGAGGTATTCATCACATTCCTAAAAGGGGAGTCAACATCTTGAACGCCGAAGATGAGAGCAGGGGAGAATTTCTTGGCATCAACAGCTTGGGGGTTAAAAGGGTAGATACCGCTGTCCCGAAAGCCATTGATGAAGGTCTCGGCTTTCACTCTTGCCTCCCATGCAGACCGGAACACTTTGGCAAACACTTGTTTGGTGACGGTCTGCCCCAGATTTTCGTCTTTGTAAGTTTTGACAGCTTTTCTCCATTTCACCTTTAGAGGCCGAAAGAAAGCGACATCCAGTGGTTGAACGATGTGGCTTGCATTAGCTGGCAGACAATAAAGGATGATCTGGTTCCCCCGACAGAACTTCGTGATTTGAATGTCTATATGTGTGGAATGGCCATCGACCAATAAAATCACTGGTCTTGTTGGAGGTATATGGACAATGAAGTGATTGGCAAGCCACATGTAGAATAATTCCGTATCCATCCAACCATTCTTGGATCGTCCAAGAAAAGTAGTTAAAACAGAACTCATGTAGCAGGTTATATTTGAAACGCTCACCAGGAAATACATGCATTGGCGGCAACACATGTGAGTACGATCTGCCGAAGCCATGTTGTATACGTCCTTTGCACCAACCTCTGCCAGAACCTTCCCTTCAGACTTTGGGCTTAAAGGAAACTCAGCCTCATCAGCATTGAATAGTTGAGTTGGGTTTGAGAGAACATCAGTACATTTTTCTTCGTTTGTGTTGTAAGATTTGAAGTCCTGGAACCAATTCATGATTACCTCTTGTGAACATGAAATCGCTCTAGCTTTACTAAGGTTCTCTGTTACTCGTAGGGATAAGGATGGATTTCGTTTTAAGAATGCATTCCACCACTCTTTGCCTAGTATCTAAATGAAGATAATCCCTGAAACGTTCCGAGGATGACCTGGGAGATAAACTCGGTGTTTATCATAGACCGTAATGCAACTTTGCTGAATTATATTTTGAGCATAAGAGCTGAATGACTCTTAACACTTTTGTTATTCATTGAGGAATCTCATGAGGAATGACTCTCTTTCCTTCTTTGTATTTTATATGACCACAGTTTGCAGAAATTAGATTTTAAAATATCGGATTCTTCGTATAGAGGGATGATAAATCTCGAGAGTTATCCCCCAACAAATATGATGCAAATTGGGTCATGTGACCAGTTCGACTTCAAGAATCATGCAATTGTGACAACTCGACTGGTACATACTACGTAGTCAGCCATTTGGACTAGTTCCATTTGTTATGTAAACACACATGGCCATGATCAGCATGCCTGTTATGTTTGCACGAAAATACAGGGAGTAAGATTAACTCAAAACCCTTGGTAGCCACCTGGGCCCCTAACTTCAGAAGATTTAGTAGCCCAGCCAAAATTTTAGTAGCCCAACTTTTTTCGTCAATAATAATGTATCAAAATAAAATCATAAAAAGAATAAAATTGTTTGATAATTTTATTCTGACAAATAGATCAATAAACATGTCTTTATTTCATTTAGACAAATAGATACATTCAAAATTTCTTTCTTATATTTTAATGAGACATATAGATTTATTCAAAATTCCAATTCTCTTTCTAACTCCCTCAATACTTGCACAACATGACTCTCTTTCTCTGTTTCTTCATCACTTTCACTTTCACTCTCTTCCTGGACCTGAATATCTTCTTTCTCATCATGAGGTTCCTCATTCTCACTCCTATGCTCCTCCAGAGTCCCCCACTCCTCCTTTCATCATGTTCCCTTTAAGTTATCGTAATCCTTAAAATATTCTTTTTCGGTTTTTCATTTGTTTCCCGGCTTTTGAATTCCCTCTATATACTGCCACATGGCGCTTCGGACTTATATTGCTAACGTGAGTGCTAATCTTACTCCCTGAAAATAGGCAATTATGCCCATTGCCTGCATTTGTCCATATTTGTTTCTCTCTGAATGGGTGAACTACATGTAGTAAAAGTAGTATGATTTTTTCACTGCGAAGCCTAGGCATGTGCACTGGTTAAATGTCACTTCACGTTTCCTCTGATTCGTTTCCAATGTTCTAACATTTAAAAAAAAATTGTGAAATTTGCTATAATTACTGAACTACCGTTATAATTGTATAATATTCATCAAAACGGTTATTACATTTCATACTGAACTTCTCATATCCTAAATTACAAAAACAATCCTATAAACTTTTTTTTCGCCTCATTTCGCATTGTGCTCCTACGAGGAAAGCTGAAGAATTGAAGTATTTTGGTATATATTGCTGCGCCGTTTGGCTTCCGAGTCTTTTTTTGTAAAAAATGGCGATGATGTTCCGATTGGTGATCATGATGATTAGAGAATGTTGCATGCTGGTAATTTCCATACATGGTAAATTCAGTACCAGGGTTCGAAATTAGCAGTCGTCCAGTCGTCAAAAACAACCTAAATTTTTGGGCAACCTAAAATTTCAGTAAACACATTGGCAATCTGATTAAAACCACATCTTTATTCCCCTTCACTATCTGTCCCTTTGCAAAACCGTGTAAGAGGTCATGTTCTGGTGAACTCTGATGAAACCATTATTTCCCATAGTAACAAACACTTGTAAAAAACTACCCTGTTGGTCACGCACGCCGTGGATGTAAATTTTATTCATAGGAATTTGTAGCCGATCCACTGATTGGCTGAAAATCAGAGTTCACCATAACATGACCCCTTACGGAGTTTCGCCAGATCTTTATCCATAATGGGACAAAAAGAAAAAAGGAATAAAGATATCGTTTTAATCAAATTGACATATTGGAGGTCGTCCAAAATTTCTTTAAAATGATGATTTGATGACCCAAATTTTTTGCCAATTTTGAGCCCTTTAGTACATGGAAAATTCAGGACATTGTGGTAATCTGGTACATGGTATTTTTGGTACATACATTTGTATACACAGTGCTGCTACTTGGAACAATTCTCATACAGGACAGCAGGACTTGAAATTCAGAGAAATTTTTAAGGAGCCATACAGGCTCTAAGATTGCAAATGCAAGGAGCCCGTAACAAAATCAAGGAGCCCGTAATTTTCAAAGGTGTTTTTTTTTTTTTTTTTTTTAAACCAAAAAAACGTATTGTAATCAAAGATAACGAAGATGCACCACTGATGTAAGTTTGGTACTTGTTCAACTTGTAGTTTATCCAGAACTGAGATACCTCAAAAAGGTTGATCAAATCACTTGAGCAGAAAATCTAGGTCAGATGCAGCATCCAAAGCATGCACTCAAAATGGCATCCCCCAAAGAACCATTGGGGCAAGTTTGGTAGCTGTAGCACTTAGAGTAAGTTTACAACTGAGTTACCCCCAAAAAGTTAACCATACATGGACAGAAATGAAAGGATCAAAGGTCAAGTAGGTCAGATGCAGCATCCAATGCATACATTCAAGTCAACATCTGCCATTTGATGTCACAGCTTTTCACAGATTGGTTTTTTAAGATACATAGATATATACACAAACCTGTATACGATCCGTTACCGCTGTTTTTACGATGCCGATCACCATCAGACTTATGTTTTATAAAATCAAACACTGAAGCGATCTAGATTTTGAAAAATACTTTACTCCAAGCCAATATTTTCTTCTTTTTATTTAACACGCCAAATGGGCTAGTTCAGACGGAAAACCACTTCCAAAATCCATCTTGGCAGTAAGAAGTTATGGCCTGGACAATGATTTTGGCTATGTGTGCACTATGCCCTTGACCTTGAAGATATAACCTTAGGTTGAGGTCATGACACACCCTTGTGTCATGTACAACAGTTATGTGAAATGTTATGCAGATCCAACATAGCAGTAAGGATTTATGGTCTGGACAAGGATTTCAACCAAGTGTGTACTTTGACCTTGACCTTGAAGATAAGATCTTGAGTCAAGATTATGATACATGTACCCCTTGGGTCGTGGACAACAATTGTGTAATATATTATCCTGGATAATAATCCAAATTTACAGTAAGAAATTACAGGTCGGACAAGGATTTTGTCTATGTATGCACTGTGACCTTGACTTTGAAGATATGACCTTTGGTCAAGGTCATAACACAGCCTTGGGTCATGAACAACAATTGTGTGAAATATTATCCAGATCTGATAAGGGTATAAGAAGTTATGGTCTTGACAAAAATATTTGCTATGTGCACTGTGACCTTGACCATGAAGATATGAACATGGGTTAACTTAAGGTCATGACACACCCTTGTGTCATGTACAGTAATTGTTTGAAATGTTACTCAGATCCAACATAGCAGTAAGGAGTTATGGTCTGGACTAAGATTTCGACCAAGTGTGTACTATGACCTCGACCTTGGCGATATGATCTTTAGTCAAGGTAATGATACACCTTCGGGTCATGGACAACAATTGTGTGATATATTATCCAATTTGGCAGCAAGAAGTTACAGGCCGAACAAGGATTTTGGCTATGAATGCACTGTGGCCATGACCTTGAAGATATGACCTTTGGTCAAGGTCATGACACACCCTTGGGTAATGGAGAACAGTTGTGTGAAATATTATCCAGATCTGATAAGGGTATCAGAAGTTATGGCCTGGACAAAAATTTTTGCTATGTGCGCACTCTGACATTGACCATGAAGATACGAGGGGTGTTCCGAAATTATTGTTACTTGCGCAATATCTCGTGGAAATAGTGCTACATGAGCTACCTCATGGCGATAGCGTGATATCTGAAGCATGGTATAGGTAAATTTCTCGCTCACAATTACACTGACCTTGGTGCTGTGTACATTGTTTTGTAGCGTACTCGTTACACTCTATATAAATATGGTTGGCAAGAGAGCTGAAAACGTAATTGAAATTAGGGCCTATATCAAAGGTAGGTCTCTACTTGGCTTAAAGGCAGTAGATATTCATCGTGAGGTGTGTGATATTTATGGGAAGGGTCAAATGTCATATATGACTATTTGTAGGTGAGTTGCTCGATTTAAGTCGGGACACCAGCAGCTGAAAGATGCTGCTCACACAGGTCGCCCTGCAACAACAACAACAAAGCATAACATTGAACGAATTCGGCAAATCCTTGAAAAAGATGCAAGGTACACTGTCAGGCAGTTAGCTAAAATGACAGGCTTGTCTTTAGCACGTATTCACTGTATTTTAAAGAAACATCTTAAGCTGGGCAAGATCAATGCCAGGTGGATACCCCATTTACTAACTGACGACCAAAAGAGGTCCCGGGTTGACAAGGCCAAATCCTTATTGAAGAAATACCCAAAATACAGCAAAAAGGCTTTTGATAATTTTGTCACAGGTGATGAAACATGGGTGTATTTTTTCGAGCCCAAAAGAAAATGCTCTAATCGAATCTGGGCAAACAAAAACGCCAGGCGCCCTAGCATTGCTAAAAGAATACGCACCGTGAGGAAGGTTTTGTATGTCATATTCTTTGATAACAAGGGTCCAATCATGCAAATCCCTGTTCCGAAAGGCAAAACTGTCACAGCAAAGTATTATAGAGACGTTGTACTTCGAAAACTGAAGAAAGTCTACAAACGCCACCGCCCACATACAGGTTTGAAGTACCTCAGGCTCTTGCATGACAATGCGTCAGCACACAAGGCACGTATTGAAGGCAGAAAAGGTCACTGTCCTCCCCCACCCTGCATTTTCACCAGACTTGGCCCCCTGTGACTTTTTCTTGTTCCCCAAACTAAAATTTCACCTATCTGGAAAAAAATATAAATCAAGAAATGCCCTTGGCTCTGCCATTCACCAGTATCTTATGAGTATACCAATTCAAGAGTGCGAAAACTGTTTCCAAAAGTGGATTGATCGGTTGAAACGATGCATAAATGCAGAGGGGGAGTACTTCGAAGGACAGGGCAAAGTAAAATGATCACAATTACTTCTATCAAAAAGAAATCGCCAAAGTAACAATAATTTCGGAACATCCCTCGTATGACCATGGATTTAATGTCATGACACACCCTTGTGTCTTGTACAATAATTTTTGAAATGTTATTCAGATTCAACATAGCAGTAAGGAGTTATGGCCTGGACTACCGGGTATGATTTCGACAAAGTGTGTACTGTGACCTTGACCTTGGAGATAGGATCTTGAGTCAAGTTCATGATACACTCTTGGGTCATGGACAACAATTGTGTGATATATTATCTTGGATAATAATCCAACTTAGCGTAAGAAGTTATGGGCCGGATAAGGACTTTGACTGTATGCACTGTGACATTGACCTTGAAGATATGACCTTTGGTCATATGACCTTGGATCAAGGTCATGACACACCCTTGGGTCATGGAGAACAATTGTGTGAAATATTATCCAGATCGGATAAGGGGATAAGAAGTGGCCCGGACAAAAAAATTGCTATGTGTGCACTGTGACCTTGAAGATATGATCATGGGTCAAGGTCATGAAACATCTTTGTTATGTACAACAATTATGTGAAATATTATCCAGATCTGACAAGAGGGTAAGAAGTTATGGCCCGGAAAAAACAGACGGACAGACTGACAAACAGACAGACAAACAGACAGGGTGATCCCTATATACCCCCTCAAACTTTGTTTGCGGGGGGTGTAATTAAGATTTTATAAAAAGAGTGGGGGATAATTTTTGTGTGCAATGTTAAGCTATGATGGACTTACTCAACATTAGAACAAAGATTTTGATGAAACTTGGCATGAATGAAGTACTCACTGTCCCCAACTATGTTATATATACACCCATGGCAAACAAAGTTTTGGGTTGGGGTATATAGGAATTTTAAGAAACACCTTATCTGTCTGTCTGTTCACATCTGGTCCGGGCCATAACTTCTTACCCCCTTGTCAGATCTAGATAATATTCCACAAAATTATTGTCAATGACCTGTGTCCACGCTACTCGATCGCCAAATCGCCAAATGTGAATTCAAAATTGAAATGGCAAAACCTTTTTAATACATGTACATGAGTATCACGTTGGCAAATACATTTTGTAAGTTTAAAAAATTCTGGTTTTTTCAATTTATTATGTTTATTATCGTTAGCATAAATCATGGTTATCACAACTCTTTAATTTAGTTACTATTGATATCAACTTTATCAAACTTCAAAGTGATCGCGAAGTAAACCATCTCTAAACATTCTGAACGGTGAACATGGTTAAACAAGTTCCTTGATATCATTTCAAGGGTTTATACAATCGCCGAGTGGCACCCCATCATTAGAATCTGTGACAACAGATACAGGTTTCAGGTATCGATGTTTGTTGACACGCATCATACTACCTAATTATGAGATAGTAAGATGTGTGTCAACAAACATCGATACCTGAAACCACTGACAACAGATAAACAAGATGAAACACCGATTAAGAAAAAGAAAAATGCTAACAAACGTAACAAATCAAATTGGTTTACAGAGTTTGAATGATTAACAGAAAAAAATGATGAATTTTATTGTCAGTTGTTTTACCCTTTGAGGAATCGGTCAGATTTTTTTCGGAGATTTGTTATTCGAGCTAATTGGAGGATGATCGATGATTTTGTTAGATGAGATTAAATATATCAGAATACGTCTATGTTTCTCTTCTTTATTTGTCGGACAGACAGTTTTTCTTTCGGACCTGTGTGAAACTTCACTACATCGGTCCGACCTATGGGGACCGAAAGTTATTGGGAATAACTGTTATTGGTTATTTTTTCAATATTAAATTCAGTTATTTTTATATACCCGTCAAAAAACGGGACGTATTATGGTATGGCGATGTCTGTCTGTCCGTCCTTCCGCTATGTAACGCACTAACTTTAGTAAACGTCAGCTGTATTACGTGAAGCTCTTAAAGAATACTTAAATTGTGTAGACAAAGCCGCCTTTCGATTTTGAGCAAATTCCATTTTGTCATTATGGGACTTGGATTTAATTTTTACTATGAAAAGATGCTATGGAACACGATAAATTAAGTAAACGTCAGTTGTTTTTCATGAAACTCAAACAGAATGTTGAAATAATGTAGAGGAAGCCGCCTTTAGATTTTGAGCAAATTCCATTTTGTCAATCGGAAGTTGTGGGACTTGGATTTAATTTTTACTATGAAAAAATGCTATGGAATGCGATAACTTAAATAAACGTCAGTTGTTTATCATGAAACTCACACAGAATGCTTCGATAGTGTAGAAGAAGCCGCCTTTTGATTTTGAGCAAATTCCGTGTTGTTGTTAAAGAGTTATGGTACTTGGATTTTATTTTCACTATGAAAAAATGCTATGGAACACAATAAATTAAGTAAACGTCAGTTGTTTTTCATGAAACTCATACAGAATGCTTAGATAATGTAGAGAAAGCTGCCTTTCGATTTTGAGCGAATTCCATTTTTTTCGTTCCAGAGTTATGGGACTTGGATTTAATTTTTACTATGACAAAATGCTATGGAATGCGATAACTTAATTAAACGTCAGTTGTTTTTCAGGAAACTCATACAGAATGCTTCGATAATGCAGAAGAAGCCGCCTTTCGATTTTTAGCAAATTCTGTGTTGTTGTTTAAAAGTTATGGTACTTATTGATTTTATTTTTAATATGAAAAGATGCTATGGAATGCGATAACTTAAATAAACATCAGTTGTTTTTCATGAAACTTATTCAGAATGCTTCGATAATGTAGAAGAAGCCGCCTTACGATTTTGAGCAAATTCCGTTTTGTTGTTCACGAGTTATGGTACTTAGAATTATTTTTACTATGAAAAGATGCTATGGAACATAATTACTTAAGTAAACGTCAGTTGTTTTTCATGAAACTTATACAGAATGCTAAGATAATGTAGAGGAAGCCGCCTTTCGATTTTGAGCAAATTCCATTGTGTCTTTCAGGAGTTATGGGACTTGGATTTAATTTTTACTGTGAAAAAATGCTATGGAACGTGATAACTTAAGTAAACGTCAGTTGTTTTTCATGAAACTCATACAGAATGCTAAGAAAATGTAGGGAGAGCCACCTTTTGATTTTGAGCAAATTCCGTTTCGTCGTTCCAGAGTTATGGGAATTGGATTTAATTTTTGCTTTAGTACGATGATATGGAACACAATAACCTTAGTAAGTGTCAACTGTTTTTCATGAAACTAATACAGGATGCTTAAATAGGGTAGGGGAAGCGCTGTTTTGATTTTAAGCAAGTTCTGTTTTGTCGTTATGAAGTTATGGCACTTAGATTTTTACTATGATAAGATGCTATGGAGATGCTATGTAACGCGATAACTTAAGTAAACATTAGTTGCTTTTCATGAAACTTATACAGAATGCTTAATTAGTGTAGGGGAAGCCACCTTTAGGATTTCAACATTTCATAAAAGTTTTACCGAAGAGACCCAAGTTTGGGGGTAATAAAGCCATACGTTCACATTGATCCCATCCAAAGTAAGCGACGGGTGTATAAAGCCACGCTAAGCGTTGCTCTTGTTTCAATATCAAATTTGCTTACACATTTGGCTAATTATTTTGTGCTTGCAGTAGCAAAATGGCTATTGAACAATTTATGCTACTGCTAGCACAGATGACCCAATGGTGTGCCATGCCTTGACCCTAGGTCAATTCAAGGTCAAGGTCACAGTGCACACATAGCCAAAATCCTTGTCAGGGTCATAACTTCTTACTGCCAGGTTGGATCTGGGTAATATTTCCCACAATTGTTGTCCATGACTCAAGGATGTGTCAGTAACTTCAAGGTCAAAGTCATGTTGCAGCGCTCGAAATTGTTAAAAATGTTGGGTCATCAAAGTGGCAATTGACGACTTCCATCATATTTACTGAAATTTGAGGTTGCCCAAAAAGATTTAAGGTTGTTTTTGACGACTGTAATTTTGAACCCTAATAGTGCACAAAAAAGCCAGAATTCCTGTTCAGGCCATAGCTTCTTCCTTGTATGTTGGAAGTTGGAGATTATATTTCACCCTATTGTTGTCCATGACTAGTGATGGGAAACTGGTTCAAAACAATAATTGATAATCAGTTAGAATTGGATGTTGTATCCGATGCGATTCTACCGATTTTAATTGGTTAATCACATAAGATGTAGGGCCTTCATATTTGGCATGTGTGTCACTAATTGCATTACCTGTCCGTCGGTACCAAACATTTTATCATGTGACCTTTGACCTACTTCAGTGTAATTTTTTAACCGTAAGACATAAGGCCTTCATATTTGGCATGTGTGTCTCTAATTGCAATACCTTCCGTTGGTACCAGAATTACTTATCATGTGACCTTGATTGTGACCTTTGACCTACTTCAATGTAACTTTTTAGGTCTCCTCACAAAGTGAGAGGGAGCTTATGCTATCACCCTGTCGTCGCCGTCGGTGCCTGTCCAGATAATAACTCGAGAACTATTGTAGCTAGGAAGTTTAAACTTAAATAAATGATGTATCTTTATGTGTAGATGTGCATGCCTGTTTCAGATTTAGGTTATGACCTGTATTTTCCACTCCAGTGCACATGTTCGAAAAATTTGAGTAAAATGATAAAAAGTTTTATTTTTTTATTTGGACAGTAAAGAAGTCCAAACTTGCACAAATGATGTATCTGTATATGCCAAAATGGATGCTGGTTTCAGATTTAGGTAATGACTCATATTTTCTGCTCCAGTGCACATGTTATGAAAAATTGAGTAAAATGTTAAAAAGTTTTATTTTTTTATTTGGACAGTTAAAAAGTTTGAAACTTGCACAAATGATGTATCTACAGTACAGTCCGGGTGGAACTTAATTTGTTCACTGGTCACAGTGGGCATTTTTAGAGCGGGCATTAAAAATGTCCACTGGACATTTTTGTAAGAGCCAGTTAGAATTAACATACAGGTAATTGGACAGCTTGATAGCTCAGGTAAATGTCCACTCCTAATGCCCACTGAAATTTCAGGTGGACTGCCCACTGTGGACAGTGGGCATTCAAAGTTCCACCCGGACTGTACTGTATATCTGTAAAAATGGATGCTGGTTTCAGATTTAGGTGATGACCCATGTTTTCCGCTCCATTGCACTTGTTAGGAAAATTTAAGCAAAATGTTAAAAAGTTTTATTTTTTGATTTGGACATCTAGGAAGTCCAAACTTCCACAAATGATGTATTTATGTATGCAAAGATGGATGTAGAAATGGATTTAAGTTTCAGATCTAGGTCATGACCTATATTTTATGTTGCAGTGCACTTTAATCTGATTAAAACCATATCTTTATTCAGCTTCTCTATTTGTCTCATAGCAGATAAAGATCTGCCGAAACTCAGTAAGGGGTCATGTTCTGGTGAGCTCTGATGACGTCTCAGTCACTGAAACCATTATTTCCCACAGCCAATCAATGGCTCGGCTAGGCACGTGATAGTGACGCAATATGTAACAAACACTGTTCAAAAACTACCTTGTGGGTCACACACCCTGTGGATGTTAATTTCATTCCTAGGAATTTGTAGCCGATCCACTGATTGGCTGAAAAATATTACCCCTTACGGAATTTCGCCAGATCTTTATCCGCAATGGGACAAATAGAGAAGTGGAATAAAGAGATGGTTTTTATCAGATTGCAGTACACTTGTTGAGAAGAAAGCAACATGTGAAAAAAGGTTTTATATTTTTTTTCATTTGGACAGGTACCAAAGTTCTTGGTTCTGCTGTAGGGATAATATTATGTTTTATTGGCAAATATGCTATGAAGTGAGCTTTGTAATCTTTGATTACTCTATGTTTAACCGTAAGACATAGGGCCTTCATATTTGTCATGTGAGTCTATAGACGTGCACAACCATGACAGTATGTCACAGATCAATGCATCCTTACTGATAGAACCCCAAAAGGGGGACCACAATTCTCTCAATTTGCTTGTTTGTATATTTTATTCAATTAAAAAAACTGACTTTTTATTCAGTTACACCTCACTCGATATATAGATCTATATCTAGATCGGAACTGGAGTTGTGTTTATGTGCTGCTCTGATTATGTATTACTCGAAGGAATATTGTCTATAGACTATACAGAAATAGACTGTGTTTTACTCCGTGCGTTTGTATATATGTTATACGGTCAATGTCGAAATAGTTTTCCCGCTATCGATTATTTGACTTTACAATCGATTATCAAAATCAAGTGACTTCAGTACGCCGCTAATCGATTATTATCGATTATCGGCCCATCACTGTCCATGACCCAAGGGTGTGTCATGACCTTGAACTTAGGTCATATCTACAAGGTCAAGGACAGGGTGTACACTTACCAGAATTCTTTTTTTCATGATTATACCTCAAAATGTTCAAGTGGGACATCCATTACACTTATACCAGTGATGTATCTTGAGATGAATTATTACATGTTTTAACTTTGTTGCCATGGGGGGTAGGGTAGCCCGGGATATTTGTCCCATTAGGACAGCTCTAGTTTGGTTTAATCTGTCAAGGGATGAATCCATTGTATCCTCATTTCACAAAGTACTTCTTGTCAAACAGAATTATTCAGAGTATTTCGGAAGGATTTGCTTTAAGAGTTGCTCTTTTTGATTTTATTCCAAAATGAAATTGTTTTCTCTTCAGACGTTGATTTTTTTTTTCTTTTGAGAGAGAGAGAGAGTCATGAGTGTGGCAGAGTAGGTCCAGGAGACACCCTCCTACTCAAAGAGAAACTTTAGTTAGCCTACATTAAATGAAAAACTAAATGAATCAAAATGTTTTAATAGCATAGTGCAATCCAGGTATTGGGAGAAAATGCAATAAACACAATGGGAAAATTACACTACCATTGTGAAAATTTTGGTGGTAGTTTACACTGTAAAATCAGTTTCTTGTATAATTTCAATCCTGGATGAGGACAGTTGTATATTGCTTAAACCTTCCTAAGACTAGGATGGTTGTGTTTGGTGTAGCCTTTTTAGCTTGATTCCGAAATGACACTTGCAATAATGGAATATTACAGATGCTCTTACTGTATTTTAGAAAATTCTGATATTGTTTTATTTTGCCTTGTGATTAAGATGCTCATGTGAGAGGTAAAGGCCCAATTGGATCCTTTGTTATGTGATATTTGTTCATCTTGAATTTCAGGAAAAAGGTCTGCAGAGAATATAGAAAATGACAGTGGACCTTCTACAAAGAAAACTAAGTCAGGAGTACCATCTATTGATAATTATTATGTGCGATGGGAATGGGAAGGAGACAAGGGGATATGGATGCAATATGCAGATGAGATGAATAGAAACCTCACTGATGCCTATGTGAATGAAAAAAAACAGGTGTGGAAGAAACTATAATATGGATATATCTAAGTACATATTTGTATAAACTTATATATAGATTTTCAAGCATTGTACATTAAAACCAGTGCTCTTGATTGTACTATATTTCATAGTTTATAGCTCACCTGAGCCAAATACTCAAGTAAGCCATTGTAATAGTCTGCAGTATGTCATTTGTAAATTTTTCACTCTTAAGACTTTTGGTATGGAATTGCTGCATGGAATTTCTTTAAACTTTACAGGAAGCATGTACTTACTATTCTTTATTAAGTTTGTTTACCTGATCCCTAAACCAAGATGGCTGCCATGGACTCTGATGGCAGACTTTTTTTCCACTTCTCATCTGCAATTGCTGCATAGAATTTCACAAAACTTTTCAGGATGCAAACTCTCTGCAATTGCTACATAGAATTTCACAAAAAATTTCAGGATGCAAACACAAAATTTCCTCTACCAAGTTTGTTGTTTGGGTTTTTAGCTACTGTGATCAATCACCGTCCGTCGTCCGTCCGTCGTTAACTTTTCACATTTTCGACTTCTTCTCCAGAACCACTGAACAGAATTTGATGAAACTTGATAAGCATGTAGTACTCATGGTCCCCTACAAGTGTTGTTGTTTTTGTCCGGATTCATCAACAGGTGGCGCCACCACAGGCAAAAGTAGGTCAAAGAGGGTACCCTCCTTTGACAAACTTCTTCTTCAGACGGGGGGCATACAGAGACAAACCGAATGCATAGGAATGATCTAGAGGGATGTGTGAAGAAGTGTTGTTATTTTTGGTTCCGTTCCGAAATCAAATTTTTGACGTTTTTTTGTACTTGGTAGTTTTAATGCAGAAAAGAGGTATTTTTTTCTTTTAGTAAACATTGATGCATTAATTTCGTTTAATTTGATCATTTTGATGGTAAGAAATACTACTGCGAAGAAAATTTTTCAATATTTTATGTTTTGGATTTTTTATGAATTTTTTAAGACTTTCAAGAAAAAGGGGGGTGGGATAATTGGTGTAAACATTTCACAGTTTGAACTTTTTCTTCGGAACCACTTGCTGGAATTCAATGAAACTTGGCATGCATCAAATACTCAAGGTCCCCGACAAATGTGGTCATTTTTGTCAGGATCCATGAACAGGTGGCACCACCACAGACAAAAGTAGGTCACAGAGGGTACCCTCCTTTGACAAACTTCTTATTCAGATCAGGTGCATACAGCGACAAACCGACTGCATAGGAATGATTTAGAGGCATATGGGAAGAAGTGTTGATATTTTTGGTTCCATTCCGAAATCAAATTTTTGACGTTTTTTCATTTTTATTTTGGACTTTGTTATTTTAATGCATTAAAGAGTTATTATTTTCTTTTAGTAAACATTGATGCATTCATTTGGTTTCATTTAATCATTTCTATGGTAAGGAATGCTGGTGCGAAGGAATTTTTTCAATATTTCGATTTTTGAATTTTTTATGAATTTTTTAAGGGGGGGGGGGGGACAATTTTTTCATATCTTCAACTTGATCTACAGAACAACTTGAAGGATTGTGATAAAACTGGGTAGGATGCAAGTACTCATAGTCCTTTTCAGAGGTTTTGTTTTTTGTGCGGATCATCCAAATTGGTTAACAGATAATGCCACCATGTCTAAAAGTAGGTCTCACAATGGTACATATACCACTTGGTAATTGAAATATGGAGAGTAGCGGTTCAAATCCAGCTGTGGTCAAAAAAATTTTTTTTTTTTTTTACACATCTAAATAAGTTTTTAGATGTTTCTCAACACTCAACATATGAAATTAGGAATTTTACGTTTAAGACTTCCAAAAAAAAAAAGGGGGGGGGGGGGTGTTTTGGCCATTTTTCACATTTTCAACTTTTTCTACAAAACTGTTTGAGGGAATTTAATAAATCTTGGTAGAAATAAGTCACTTATGATCCTCTTCAAATTCTGTTGTTTTCGTCCAGACCTCTTTACAGGTGGCGCCACCATAGTCAAGAGTAGGTCACAAAAGAGTTCCCTCGTTTAACAATATTCTTTTTCATACGGGCTGTATACAGAGACAAACAGAATGCATAGAAATGATCTAGAGGGATGAGTGAAGATGTATTGTCATTTTGGTTCCCTTCCAAAATCAAATTTTAGAATTTTTTCTGACATTTCTTTGGACTTGGTGATTCAATGCAGAAAAAAGTGTCATATTTCCTAGTTAATTGATAATGATGATTTCTTATGGACTATTGTGATCATAATTATGGTAAGGATTGTTACTTTGAAAGAATTTTGTCAATATCTCATTTTTGGATTTTCTATGAATTTTTTAAGAC
The DNA here is from genome assembly GCA_035048485.1 of Pteria penguin. Taxonomy (NCBI): domain Eukaryota; kingdom Metazoa; phylum Mollusca; class Bivalvia; order Pterioida; family Pteriidae; genus Pteria; species Pteria penguin. The sequence goes on along the minus strand of CM068582.1, from coordinate 57,486,425 downwards.
TTCCAAATGAGGGTTTATAGGAACAATTCAATCACATTTTTCACTTCTGCTGTTATACCACATGAAAGATTTTAATGAAACATGGAATACATGAAGTACTAAAAGTCCTCTATCAATTTGGTAAATTTCATCCAAATTGGTTAACAGATAATGCCACCATGTCTAAAAAGCAGTTCTCACAATAGTACATATACCACTTGGTAATTGAAATATGGAGAGTAGCGGTTCAAATCCAGCTGTGGTCAAAATTTTTTTTTCATTTCTTTACACATCTAAATAAGTTTTTAGATGTTTCTCAACACTCAACATATGAAATTAGGCAATTTTAAGTTAGATCTGGACAATATTTGAAACAATTGTTGTTCATGACCCAGACTTGAAATCAGTCAACAAAAGGCCCCACCTAAAGAAAATGACTAACTTGTTGCCCTGAATGACTTCTTGCAGAGACAAAGGAAATGCTTAATATCATAATCACTTGAATGGATGTGCAAAAAAGTGTTGTTTTTTATTCTAGCCTGAAATAAAATTTGACATATTTTCAACATCTGTGTTGACTTAGTCACATTAATGCAAAAATAAATGAATTCTCCTTCATGCATGACTGATAATCTAGGTACTCAGGTGAGCGATATAGGCCCACTTGGGCCTCTTGTTTTTACTGGATTGCAAAGCAAGTCCTGTCAATGAATTGATGATGTCTGTCTGCCCGTCTGGCATCAACAATTTGCATTTAGCTTGATCATTACCGTTAATGATATTAACTTCAAACTTGGTCAGTTTATAGACATTGATGAGTTCTTCCCGACCTACACAAATTTTGGTGACCTTGACCTCAATTTTATGCTTCATTGAACACAGTCTGATTTCGCATTTCGCTTGATTTCTTGCATACCATTAATGACACCAACTACAATCGTGGTCAGTTTGTAGACATTGATGAGTTCTTCCCAACAGACACAAAGATTAGTGACCTAGACCTCAGTTTTACACTTCAGTGAACACAGTCTGATTTTGCAGTTAGCTTGATCTCTTGCATATCATTAATGATACCAACTGAACTTTAAACTTTGGAAACATTTTTAAATTTACAAATACATATTTCTAGATAAAATTCTACAGGTAGAGCTATAATGTTATGCTTTGGAATCTGGTCAAACTGCCTTTGATGGTTTTTGGGGTTTTTTAGCTCACCTGTACCAAGTTCAAGTGAGCTATTGTCATAGTGTACCGTCTGTCGTCCGTCCGACGTCTGTCATAAACTTTTCACATTTTTGACTTCTTCTTCAGAACCGCTGAACAGAATGTGATGCAACTTGGTTTGCACGAAGTACTCAAGGTCCCCTACAAGTGTTAATATTTTTCGTCCCGATCCATTGACAGGTGGTGCCACCATGAGCAAAAGTAGGTCACAGTGGGTACCTTCCTTTGACAAACTTCTTCTTCAGACCGGATGGCTACAACGACAATCCAAATGCATAGGATTGCTCTAGAAGGCATCTTTGAAGAAGTGTTGTTGTTTTTGGTTCCATTCCGAGATCAGATTTTTTACCTTTTTTCATCATTATTTTGGACTTAGTAATTTCAATGCAGAAAAGTTTTATATTTTCCAGTTAATTGATAATGATATTTTTATGGACTATTTTGATCATAATTATGGTAAGGAATATAGTAATGTGAAAGAATTTTGTCAATATCTCAGTTTTTGGATTTTTTATCAATTTTTTAAGACTTCAATAAAAGAGGGGGGAGGGGGGGTTTGGCCATTTTTCACACTTTCAACTTTTTTCTGCAAAACTGTTTGAAGGATTTTAATAAATCTTGGTAGAAATAAATCACTTATGATCCCCTTCAAATTCTGTCGTTTTTGTCAACTTTACAGGTGGCACCACCACAGTCAAAATTAGGTCACAAAAGAGTACCCTCCTTTGAAAATCTTCTTCGTCCGTCTGTCTGTGTTCGTCCCGATTCGTGTCCTGGCCATATCTTTTTATTGGGTGGATGGATTAAGATAATATTTCACAGGGTTGTTGCCCATGACCCAAAGGGTGTGTCATGACCTTGACCAAGATCATAAGTCAAATGTTAAGGTCACTGTAAACTTGGCTGTTAAAATCGTGACCGGGCCATATCTTTTTATTTGGTGGATGGATTTAGATAATATTTTACAGGGTTGTTGCCCATGACCCAAAGGGTGTGTCATGACCTTGACCCAAGATCAAAGGTCAAGGTCACTGTGAACTTGGTTGTTAAAATCGTGTCCAGGCCATATCTTTTTATTGGGTGGATGGATTAAGATAATATTTCACAGTATTGTTGTGACCCAAGGGTGTGTCATGACCTTGAACCAAGGTCATAGGTCAAGGTGATAATAGACACAAAAAGAAAACCTTTGTCCACACCATAACTTCTCACCCTGTGCACAGATTTCAATAATATGTCACAGAGTTGTTGCTTAGGATCCAAGGGTGTGTCATGATCTTCAACCAAGGTTATAGGTCAAAGGTCATAGCAATAATAGACACAATAAGAAAAACTTTGTTCGGGCCATAACTTCTCACCCTGTGCACAGATTTCAATAACATTTCATAGAATTGTTGCTTAGGATCCAAGGGTGTGTCATAACTTTGAATCAAGGTCATAGGTCAAAGGTCAAGATCATGATAGACACAATAAGTAAAATCTTGTCCGTTCCATAACTTCTTCCCCTGAGCATAGATTTCAATAATATTTCACAGAATTGTTGTTTAGGATCTTAGGGTTTGTGACGACTTGAAACCACGTTCATAGGTCCAAGGTCAAGGTTATAATAGACACAATAAGTAAAACCTTATCCCAGCCATAACTTCTTCCCTGGTGCATAAATTTCAATAATATTTCACAGAATTGTTGCTTAGGATCCAGGGTTGTGTCATAACCTTGAACCAAGGTCATAGGTCAAAGGTCATAGCAATAATAGACACAATAAGAAAAACTTTGTTCGGGCCATAACTTCTCACCCTGTGCACAGATTTCAATAACATTTCATAGAATTGTTGCTTAGGATCCAAGGGTGTGTCATAACTTTGAATCAAGGTCATAGGTCAAAGGTCAAGATCATGATAGACACAATAAGTAAAATCTTGTCCGTTCCATAACTTCTTCCCCTGAGCATAGATTTCAATAATATTTCACAGAATTGTTGTTTAGGATCTTAGGGTTTGTGACGACTTGAAACCACGTTCATAGGTCCAAGGTCAAGGTTATAATAGACACAATAAGTAATACCTTATCCCAGCCATAACTTCTTCCCTGGTGCATAAATTTCAATAATATTTCACAGAATTGTTGCTTAGGATCCAGGGTTGTGTCATAACCTTGAACCAAGGTCATAGGTCAAAGGTCATAGCAATAATAGACACAATAAGAAAAACTTTGTCCAGGCCATAAGTTCTCACCCTGTGCACAGATTTCAATAATATTTCACGGTATTGTTGCTTTGGATCCAAGGGTGTGCCATGACCTTGAACTGCAGTTATAGGTCAAAGGTCAAGGTCACAATAGACACAATTGGTATAACCTTGTCCGGGCCATAACTTTTTTCCCTGTGCACAGATTTCAATAATATTTCACAGAATTATTGCTTAGGATCTAAGGGTGTGTCATGACCTTGAAACAAGATCATAGGTCAGAGATCAAGGTCACAATAGACAGAATGGTTAAAACCATGTTTTGATTGATTATACCTCAAATGTGCTTGTAAGTAGGACATCCATTACACTTATATCAGTGATGTATATTGGGATGAATTATTGCATGTTTCTACTTTGTTGCCGCGGGGGGTATTTGTCCCGTTAGGACTGCTCTAGTTAAAATATGGGGAGTAGCGGTTCAAATCCAACTATGGTCAAAATGTTTTTTCATTTCTTTACACATCTAAATAAGTTTTTAGATGTTTCTCAACATATGAAATGAGGCCATTGTAAGTTGGATCTGGACAATATTTGAAACAATCGTTGTTCATGACCCAGACTTGAAATCAGTCAACAAAAGGCCCCACCTAAAGAAAATGACTAACTTGTTGCCCTGAATCACATCTTGCAGAGACAAAGCAAATGTTTAATATCAAAATCACCTGAATGGATGTGCGAAAAAGTGCTGTTGTTTTTAGTCGGAATTGCGTATTTATTCTGGTCTGAAATAAAATTTGACATATTTTCAACATTTGTGTTGACTTAGTCACAGTAATGCAAAAATAAATAACTTCTTCCTTCCTGCATGACTGATAATCTAGGTACACAGGTGAGCAATATACCCCCACTTGGGCCTCTTGCTTCACCTTGATCCTTCAACCAAGCTACCAAGATCTTCGATTTCTGATGCATTTTCAACTTCTCTGTAATGACTGCATCCACTCAGACTCGTCTTCTTAGTTTGTTCTTATTTTCAACACAATCCCTCAACTAAGACGGCTGCCAAGTGCTTTGATTGGATGCATTTTCAACTTTTTCTTCACAACCTACATATAACTTCACCAAACAGGGAGCAAGTACTCAAGGCATGATTTTCTACTAATGTTTGTGTTTCTTGCTTCGATCAGTCAACCAAAATGGGAGCAAGAGCTCTGATTTGCTGACACAATTTTGACTTCTCTGCAACTGCCGCATAAAATTAAACCAACCATCATAGGAAGAGATTTCTTGTAGTTTTTTTACCAGTCTGTCATCCAAAATGGCCATCAATGGCTTTAATTGGCTGATGCAATTTGGACATTCTCTTTTCAATTGCTGCATAGAATTTCATTAAACCTAATAGGAAGCAAGTACTTAAGGTCCTCAACCAATTTTTTGTGTTTTTTTTAACCAATCTTTCAACCAGGAAAACTGTAAAGGCTGTGATTGGCTGACACATTTTCGTTTTTTACTCAACTGCTGCATGGAATTTCACCAAACTAATGGAATGCAAGTATTGAAGATCCTTCATTAAGTTTGACCTGATCTGAATAGACCAAGATCATCAACTCTCACAAGTGACAACAAATTTTTTTCTGGGTGACAGGAGGGCATTATTGTAGAGCACTAAAAGTAAATCTTAAAGTTGAATATTTGTTAGTTATTCAATCATTTCAGTTTTTACAATTATTCAATGTATGTATTTATTTGCCCTTCTGTATTTCCTGAGTATTGTGTGAAACTTTTAGTAAAATATTTTTAGATTGATTTCGATGTTGGACCAAAAGTTACAATCCAGATTATATTTGAGAAAATGGTTCAAAAAAATAAAAAGACAGGATGGGAAAGGAGAATCAGATGTGCATTAGAAGAAAAAAAAGGTAAAGCCCAAAAGGAAACTTGTTAAAAACTTACAAAATCATAAGAAAAAAAGGTATTGGAGCATTACATATATATGGAGCATATATATATATTATAGTTCAAAATGAAGTTTTATAACACAGTGAATACATGGAAAGAGATATAAACATTTTCTTTCAGAGTAAGAAACCACGTTGTAGTAAAACACATTATTGTCGAAAGTAGAAGTATATTTAAAAATACTTGTTAAATGTTGGATGGATATAAATGATTAATGATTTTGAATGACAGTTTTATCGATAGTAAGTCAACTCTTTAATACTGGTATGAGTCTGCAAGAAATAAGATGCATTGTTGACTCAGACTTGGTAGCTAGATTTCTCTTACTGCTTTTAGCTTGCATATATTCCAAAATAGAGGATTAATGATTAAAAAAAAAAAGAATTAATCAGGCATCTTTTAATTATTTACAGACTTCTATATTTGGCAATGGAAAGATGAAAATGGTAAATGGAACCCATATGATGTGCAGACTACAATAGCCCTGGAAAAAGCTGGAGATTCTGATAGTGTGGATTTTGAAGCTTGTCATAGATCTTATACTGTAGATATGGCCAAGAAAGAACAAGTAAACACAGTTACTGGGGTTATACGTAAAGTGGAAAGGTGTAAATCAGGTACTTGATGCCAACAATAGGTATAACGAAAATGTTTCTTACTAAGTACCATATTTTAGGACTGTGGTTAAAACTTAAATGTTGAATATAGGTCAATGGGCTTAATATGAGGATATTTTCTAAAGTTACGTCTTAAAAAATGTTGAACTGCTGTATAAATTTAAGACATGCACAGATGAAATTCATATTTCATTGTTATATTAGTTTTTTAACTTCAGTGTATATGTTTAATTATATATAATTGATATATCATTTTTTGTACTTTTAAAAACTTCAGTATTTTGCAAACTAATCACATTATTCATATTTGTCTCATCCATTCTGCACCTTATGTATATACATTAGGCATTGTTAATCTGATGACAATTACATCCTGCAAGTACATGTGTCGTGAATGTTCAATATATAAAAGGTGGTACATAAATCAATTCTTTCAATGTTTTCTACACACAGGAGTAGACGATCTTCATATTTTACATCGTATAAGTGGCCCCAAGACCCGACATGCAACTCTATGGTGGGATTTTTATGACCCCCCCCCCACCCCCGCGCAGATATTATTTAGGTTAAGGGCTCTAGGACTAAGGTCACTCAAGGTCATTTCTGAAAGATCAAGGTCACTTATTTACTATGACTTAAAATACCATAAAATATGTATATCTCCTACAACTTTCATCAGAATTTGATCATACTTCACCAAAATATTATTTAGGTTAAGGGCTTTTGGACAAAGGTCACTCAAGGTCATTTCTGAAAGGTCAGGGTCACTTATTAACTATGATTAAAAGTAACAAAGTACTCTTATAACCTACACCTTTCATCAGAATTTGATCATACTTCACCAAAATATTATTTAGGTTAAGGACTTTTGGACAAAGATCACTCAAGGTCATTTCCGAAAGGTCAAGGTCACTTATTAACTATGACTTAAAACACCATGAAGTACTTATATCACTTACACCTTTCATCATAATTTAATCATACTTCACCAGAAATGTTATTTGGGTTAAGAGCTCTTAGACAAAGGTCATTCAAGGTCATTTCTGAAAGGTCATGTTCACGATAAAATGTTTTATTTCATAGCTAATCAAGGTCAAGCTTACTCATTTTATTTAAGATATTGTGATCACTTGTTGTTCTACATTTGACTCAATTGGTTATCCATATGACATATTTAGATTTGAAATCGTCATCAATTAATACAATGATTTCCTATATACTGAGTCATTCATTTCCTTCATTCTTGGAGCATCCATCGGTTTTACTGATTTTTGTATATCAATTGAGTCATCAATTTCCTGCATCATAACTGCTGTTCGGGGAGAATACATCAGTTTTACTGATACTCTTATTATTTTGATGTTATTGCTTAAATTGTGACGTCACTATGTAGTTCTTTAGGTCAGAATGTGAAGACCCTGTCAAAAAGACTGTCTATTCATGCCCAGTGTGTGATTAGCTCATCTCAACAGAATTGAGATCAGCTCATAATTAGGAATGTAACAATATATAAATATATATATATATATATAGAGAGAGAGAGAGAGAGAGAATGTGCCAAGACCTCTCATTGGGTACCAAAATTTGTGACCTTGACCTTGAAGTTTGACCTACTTTTAAAAAACTTTAACCTTGGTTATAATTTATGAACAATAAAAGATAATGCTGAAATATTTCATGCGTGTATTCCTTGTGACAAGACCTTTGATAAAGTATCAAGATTCTTTGTGTTTTGATCTTGAAGATTGATCTACTTACCCCCGGTATAAAAATTTTGCTATTTAAATTTGGTTGTTGCTTTGTTGTCTCTTGACAACTCTTGGTTTAGAAGTTAGGGGTAGCTCAGTATTGGATAAAGTACTAATGCCAGATTAACCCAACTTGCATCAGAGGTTCATCTTAGGATGCCAAATGGACCTATGTGTCAGATGCTGCATGAGTCTCTTGGTGAAGAAATTTGGGGTAACTAAGTATTGGGCAAGGTACTCGTGCCAGTGAATAAGCTTGCATCAGTGCTTTTTTTCAAAATACTGAGAGACCCATGCATCAGATACTGCATTTTGCCTACTTTTTATGCCCCCGCCAGGTATGGCAGGGAGCATTAGGTGTTTGCTTTGACTGTCCTCAAGTATAATATTTCACAAAATTGTTGTCTTGGACCCAAGGGTGTGTCATGAATTTGAACCAAGGATAAATTTCATGATTTAATAGCATTATATTACAAGAGTTTTGCCTCTTTAATGAAATTAAGTACAAAATTAGGGGGGTGCAATTTCAAAGCCCTGAATAAGGAGATGAAATTTCTCCATACATTCACTTTACCCCTCCTCAGAGTAAGTGACGGTTGTATTATGCAATGGTAGATGTTGGGAGTAGCTCAGTATCTGTTGTTTCCTATTTAGACATCAAATTATCAAAGTTGAATTTGAACTGACTATTTTACTGCACCTTTAGCTCACCTCTACAAAATTTGGCAAACTTGGGCCTCCTATATATAAATAAAAATATTTTCAATCCGGAGTGCCTTGATTTGATGCTTAAATTACTGCATAGTCTCAGTATTTTTTTCTAGAAAAAAATTCTTAAATACAGATTAAACAATTGATATATATAGAAGTGCAGTTATTGCCTGGCTTTGATTTTTCTATGGAGAATGTTTTCTCTTCAGTCAAAATGGATAAACAATATCTTTATGGTCATAGTTAATAACATGCATCAAATTAGTCAGATTGAAAATCAGGAGAACTAATGTCATATACTCAGCATTGTGGTCATCGGAGTCTGTAGACAAAACTCTGACCTGCTCAGTATCTTTTGAAATGCAAGGAACAGGACTTTGATATTTCACAGCTTGATTCCTTGGGATCAGAGTTTTCATTTAGGGTCATGAGTTTTGACCTAGTGAACTTAACCTTGGTATTTTACTTACTTTCCAAAAACATTACCATATTTTGAACCTCAAGGACAGGGCTTTGGTATTTCATACATAGATTTCTAATGACCAGAACTTTCATTTTAGGTCATAGCTTTTGACTTCGTGCCATTGGACTTTGATATATTTTTTAAAAAACTTAAATCCAGCCTACATCTTTTGAATCATAAGAACAAGGCATTGATATTTATGGATATTTCACGTATAAATTTCTCAAAAGAAGAACTTTCATTTAGAGTCATGGCATTTGATCTAGTAAAGTTGAACTTTGTCAGTTTGACCTGCTTTTCAAAAACTTTGACTGTGATGTATCTTTTGAATAGTAAGAGATTACTTTCAATTAGTACCATGACTTTAGACTTAGTGACCTTGAACTTATATACTTTGAACCGTAAGGGATATTTACAACATGTGTTTTCCAAAAAGTCTTTGAACCATGAAAAATACAGCTTCCATATATTTCATGAAGTAGATTCAATATAACTTTACCCTTTGCATCCTCTTTTTATGCCCCCATATCAATATATCAGGGGCATATTGTTTTTGTCTTGTTTGTGTGTCTGTTGTCAACTTTAACCTTGGCTATAACATTTGAACTTTGAGGGATAGAGACTTTATATTTGACGTGCTTACTCAACTAATGAAGCCCTCTCAAATGACACCAAGATTGATGACCTTTGACCTTGACAATGACCTTCACGCTAAAAGTAACTCTTTGGACTTAGGGCTATAACTTTTGAACTATGAGGGATAGAGACTTCATATTTGACATGCGTACTCAACTAATGAAGCCCTTTCTAATGATACCAAGGTTGATGAATTTTTTTACCTTGACAATGACCTTTACGCTAAAAAAAACATTTTGGACTTTGGTGCCGTTGGGGGCATAAAAGTTTCTCAAACACAGCTTGTTCTTGTAGTATTGACCTATGGCTTTGGCCAGTGGTTTGTATTGTAATAATATTCTTTTCTCATCAGTACTTCATACTGCATCTGGAATCCTGAATTTTATTTTTTTGGAAGTTGCAACATATTAAAAATTCCCCCATTCCGGCACACCTTGTTGTCTACAGATAACTCTTGTTTTTATGAAAATGGTGTATACATAAATATGACATGGCTATCTATTATGTTTTTTAATTAAAACTGGAAAAAAGACATTCAAATTAAATTCCAATGATATCAAATAAACTCAAATAAGGACATAAAAACTATTTAGATTGAAGTGATATTTAAATGTGAAATGAAGTTAAATGGATAAATGCAGAATTGGAATATGCAGTAATACAAAACAAACACCTCGTCAGAAATAAATGTTTGCCTTTCATATATAAAGAAAATGAAATGTTTTGTATAATTTACATATGTTAAATGTTAATGTCTTTTCTCATAAATTTGTACACAATTTACAATCTGCACTTTCTTTGTGTGGTTTAGATGCTGAAGCTCCAGATTCCTCTGCTGTTGTTCCCACTTTAAGAGTGAACAGTTCATCAGATCCTGAACCTAAATCATCTAGAGTAGCTAGAAGTTCAAAGGCTAAGGTCAAGGCTGAGCCAGAAGAAGAAGAAACTCCTTCTGCAAGCAAAGGAAAAAAAGGGTCAGCCAGAAGTGGAAAGGTCAAATCAGCAAGAGGGGGAGGAGATGCAGAAGATGAAGAGGAAGAAAGAGGTGAAAATAAAACTTTTGCAGAGTTTTAGATTTTGAAAGAAAATAAGAAAACTATACAAATCAATAAAATTATGTATTTATTCTGTTTATGACAGCTATGTATCATGCATATTGTGCATTATCAGAAGATATCCATTAATTTGATAGGTGGAGCTGTTTTTCACTTCTGTTAAATACATGACTTTTTATAAATGTCTCTTTCTCCATTATATGGTGTAAATGTTTATTACTTAAATACATCAGACGAAGTTTAAATTAAGTCCCATTGTATTTGATAGTGCGAACTGTTGTTGTAAAGGGCAAAGCCCCAGTTGATCCAGAATGCCATAGTATGACAGGGAAGGCCCATGTATACTGTGAAGGAAAAGATATTTGGGACTGTATGCTGAATCAGGTATGGAAACGTAGGGAGAAATAGAATTTTATAAACTATTAAATTTGCAATAAATTTTCTATTTCTCAAGTTACCTTAATGGCACCATGTATCCTAGAATGGCAGAATATTTACCAGAATCGCACCAGATGGCAATTGTACTTTATTTGCAAATTAATAATAAAAATGAGATATGCTTCATATATTTCACTGAAAATATAAATTTCATTTCTTTCAAAGGCAGCAGTATCAGATTTGTTCTTTTTGTATCCCGGACAGTGTGTACCAATATCATATACCACATGATTACACATTATTATTTGATTTGAATTTGTGGTGTTAATAAGATTTGTGAAGTTCTTCTTGTAACATAATATTCTCTAAATTGTAATTATATCCCCCAAAAGTTAACATAACAAAGTTGAAGACAGTCAGTTTCAACAAAGGAAATTCAATTTACAATCTCGCCACAGAAATATGAGGAGGAACTAGAATTTGAGTGAAATGATTTGTGATTAAGTAGATATGTATGGAAACACCACTATTTATTAAAACAAAGTGCCAGTTTGGTACTTTCAAGTGCCAGTTTAGTACTTTCAAATGCCAGTTTGGTACTTTCAAGTGATATTTTGGTAAACAGCTTCATTGTGGAATACACTGAGCTAAGATTGTTAAGTCACACCAGAGTGACACAACAGTGAGTGACAATCATCATGTGCCAGGCATTTACTGAGAAATGAAATTAGTATAAAACAGGTCTATATGATTCCTTGACCTAACTCCTTAACAGTCTATATTTCCCAAACTGAATACCCATGTAATTTTCTGATAGTTTTACAAATATGTGCAAAAAAGAAAAGAGTCATGTAGTTTTTATATTCTCATTATAGATTTCAAATTTCATCCCGTAAAGCTAAGTGACGGGCATATTATGTCATGCTAGGTGTTGTTCTTGTTATTTTTATATCAATAACTTGGGTAAACTAAACTGAATACAATAAAGCAATGCCACCATGATTATTTGATTATGAATTTATCGTCTAATATGACTTTATGATTGATAAGTGACTATTTCAAGTAGGAGATGTAATATTACACATTTACCGGTAAGCATTGCCTTTCTGTATTGCAGACAAATGTGGGTAACAACAACAACAAATATTTCCTGATTCAACTTTTAGAAGAAGATGCTAAAAAGTCTTATCATGTGTGGTTTAGATGGGGAAGAGTTGGTTATTCTGGACAAAACAACCTAGTGCCTTGTGGACCAGACTTAACTAAAGCTAAAACTACTTTTATGAAAAAGTGAGGCAATTTATAATTCAAATGAAATATTAGAATGATATATTAATTACCCCAAAAACACAGACAACTTATGAAATATTTGGGATGTGATGAATTGCACCACAATGTTGTAGAGGCTGATCACCTGCTGCTTCTATGACTGAATGATAATTGCTGTAAGTGACGTTCATCCCTAATTGAGCAATTTTAAGATTTAGCAACGTAATGCAAGAACTGAATATGTATTTTTTTGCGTAAACATAAATCTAACAAAGATTTCTTTCAGTATTGATTAACATACCATACATTATTTCATATGTTGCTGTTTGTAGAGTTTCAATATATTTTTAGTCATGTTTTGATGCATTCAGTACTTGTTGAAATATTCAGGTTTTCAGATAAAACAAAAAATGATTGGCATAATAGAAACACATTTGTTAAAGTCCCTGGAAAATACGACCTACTGGAGATGGACTATGGCACAAAAGTAAGTTGTTGATACAAGTTTTCATTTGATTTGATTTTCATTTGTTGTATTATATCTGATGCATTGCACAAAATTTCAGCTTCTGGAATGGATCCGTCAAAAGCAGTCAGCAATTAAGGATCTTTTACTTATTATTTTAATGTATCGTATTCATAAGAAAGACAGTACAGTTGTTGAGGGATTTGAATGCAGGATCACTTTATCCTGAGTAAAACTCTCTGCCAACTGAGCTTCACTTTCTCTCATGCTTGTGTTAAAACAAGTAGTAATATTCATGTGATGATTTGTATTTATATTGTGTGTGTGTGTGTGTGCGTGTGTGTGTGTGTGTGTGTGTGTGTGTGTATGTGTTCTTTTCATAAACTGCTGCATGGATTTGAATGAAATTTTATGTGATCTTGAGGATAAGTAAATCAGTTTCTCCAAATGTTGTTTATTATCTTTGAATAGGCACTTCAGGGGTCAGGAAAAGGTGTAAATTTGTAAATCAATAAAAATCTTCTTAAGAACCTTAAGTGACAATAACTTCATATTTGGTATACATCATCATTATGACATGAAGTATCAAGTTTGTTCAAAGGTGAGCTCTATAGCAACATTCAATTTAATATTGGAACAGAGATGGAGAAAGTGCATTGAGATGAAGGGAGATTATATTGAAAAATGATGACCATTCTTTCAGTCCTGGGTATTGCTATAAACATATTGCCTTGTTGAGAACTTTATTTTTAAATTTTTTTTTTTCATAGCAGTTGTGATGAAACTTTATAAATGTGATCATTCAATATCTGATGAATGTGTATGAAAAAAATGGTGTTGTGGTGTCTAATATATAACTACTATGACAGCCATCTTGAAAATCTTAGAACTGGATTTTCTCTTCCACTTTCAAAGCAGTAGACCCTTTCCCGTTTAGTTTCATTCGGAACTTTTTCCTAAAAAATAACGCCACTTCTACCCACCAACATAATGAAATGACGTCATATTATGCCAAATCGTAGCATGCACTATTATGCAGTGACGTAATTTGATTGTGGGCATGAAAAGTCAAAAGTGAACCGAATGAAGCTTAACGTGAAAGGGTCTTTTACTGTAAATCTTAATTGAAATGATAGAATGTGCATATTTTATGGACACGTTAATAAATGGTTCTGCATAATTTAATATGGCAGCCCTCACAGCTATTTTGGACATTTCAGAAGTGGATTTTTATCTTCATTTTCAGAGCAGATACACGTATAATGAAACTTTAATGCAATGATTTACTCAAGATACTCATCCAGCATATTTGAAAAAAATAATGATGTTACCTTTAACATGGTATTCTTAAGTGTTGATTTTCTGTTTTATTTTCGTAGTAGTTTTGATTAAACTTTAAAGAAAAATCCTACTCATAACCTGCTTTCTTTATGTGAAAAGATGGTGAAATGTAATCTGTCTTGAAAAACCTAAATGTCAGTTTTGCAGCAGTTATGATGAAAATTTTGGGAATGATCTTCTGATGATATTAATTCTAGGATATACAATATACATGCAATTTCAATCTACAAAACTTTCCTGTGCTTTGATATGATTAGAATGGTTAAAGTATACCCTACAATTCGGCATAATTTAAAAAATTAGGGCATGTAAAACAAAAACTGTATTTTTCTCATATGGCTGAAGTTATTAACTTTGTGTTAATAACATTTTTTTGTTGCTTCAAACCCTCGGAGATATCAAAATAAAAAGAAAATTCTTCGTAAATAAAGTGGGTATTCCATAAATACAACCGTAACCTGACTTCGCGCATGCACAGTTTAGTCAAAACAAATACGAGGAAGGGAGACTCCAGAGGAAAACGATTTCAGTAAATACTAACTTTAGCAGACTTGAATGCAGATTTTAAAAGTTACTCGTCAAGTTTATTTACCTCGCCCTCCATCAGTGTCCATGATGCGATGGCTTCCGAATTCGATCACGTGATAAGTTGGTTGTAAACATTCTGTTTACAATTATCACGTTTTAGACAGCCATATCTCACTTAATACGACAAATTTGATCACAAGATTTGCAAGGGTTCTTTTTTAATATATGTTTTAGGCTTACATATATAATCAAAATAATTTAGAATAAATTAACCTGTAATATGCACTGTACTACTGAACATTGGGTATACAGCTTTAAGAGCAAGGTCTCGCTTTGAACAATGATAAAAAAGATCATCTGTACCTAGTCCCTTTCATTGACTAGACATTTAGAGCTGAAGACTTGACAGACTTTTTGGTTTATAATGAATTCAGAGTCAACTGGATTATCAATTGCTACAATACTTTATTATACAGGAAGATGAACCAGATGCAAAGATAAAGAAAGAGAATTCTGATGTAAAAGTGCCTGACTCCAAGCTGGATAGTGTAGTACAGGTTAGTCTCATGCTGTAGATTACTGACCTTATGCTAGGTATATTTACTGTCATACATCATTTGGTTTTAGTAGTATGGTCCTTAGCTTAGTTTGTGTATTTTTTTTCTAAGGTCAAGTGAAGATAAATATAGGTGACAGTTTTTAACAATGTATTAAACATTAATTTTCTTCAGTGAAAGAAAATTGTAATTTTTTGGTTATTGTTGAATAATTGGCTGAATTGTAAAGCAATTCCAGCTTATAGATTAGCAATGTCTGTCTTTCTGTCTGTCTGTCAACATTTTGGTTAAAGTTTCTGGTTGCAGCATAATCTCAGCAACTAAGAGGAGTGTAAACATAATACTTCACATAGGTTCCTTATGACCAGATCTTTCATATTATGCTATGGCTTTTAATGTAGTGACCTTGATCTTCCACTTAACCTTTTTTTAAGAAATTTCAACATTGGCTATATCTTTTAAATCAAAATGAATAGGGCTTTGATACCTCTCACATAGGTTCCTTATGACAAGTGCTTTTAATTGATACTATTGCTTTTGATCGTGTGACCTGGACCTTGAACTTTGACCTACTTTTAAGAAACTAACTTTAGCTATATCTTTGAAATCAATAGGGGTAGGGCTTTGATACTTCACATATAGATTCTTTATGACAAGTGCTTTCAATTGATACCATGGCTTTTGACCTATTGACCTTCACCTTAGACTTTTACTATTACTTTTAACTTTGACTATATCTTCTAAATCATTAGGGACAGGGCTTTCATACTTCACACATAAGTTCCTTAAGACAAGTCCTTTCAAGTGACGCCATGACATTTGACCTTGAGACCTTGACCTTTTTCCACATTTGCTCAGCAATCTGGCCATAAGGTCTTTAGTGATTTCCTGTTCATTTTTAGCTCACCTGAGCCAAAGGCTGAAGTGAGCTATAGTCTTAGTGCACCGTCCGTTGTCGTTGTTGTCGTCGTCCGTCCGTCATTAATTTTTTCACATTTTCGACTTCTTCTCTGGAACTACATTGCAGATTTGGATCAAACTTTGTGTAAATGATGTACTCAAGGTCCCCTACTAAAATTGTGTTTGGGGTCCAGGGCGGGGTCAAAAGTGCCCAAAACGGTACCCCTCTTCAAACATCTTCTCCTCCAGAACCAGTACATAAATCGGGAAACTAATTGCATTTCAACAATCTATAAAGATGGGTTATTAAGAATTGTGTTCAGGGTTAAGATCCGTCAAATAGAAATTTATGCTTTTTTGATGTGTTTCTGGACTTAGTCATTTCAATGCAGAAAAGTGTCATGTTTTTCAGTTAATTGATATTGATGATTTCTTAATGACTATTATGATCATAATTGTGGTAAGGAATATTATTGTGAAAGAATTTTGTCATTATCTCAATTTTTGGATTTTTTATGAATTTTTTTTAAGACTTCCAAAAAAAAGGGGGGGGGTGGCCATTTTTCACATTTTCAACTTTTTCTACAAAACTGTGTGAAGGATTTTAATAAATCTTGGTAGAAATAAGTCACATATGATCCTCTTCAAATTCTGTTGTTTTCGTCCAGACCTCTGTACAGGTGGCGCCACCATAGTCAAAAATAGGTCACAAAAGAGTTCCCTCCTTTAACAATATTCTTTTTCATACGGGCTGTATACAGAGACAAACAGAATGCATAGAAATGATCTAGAGGGATGAGTGAAGACGTATTGTCATTTTGGTTCCCTTCCAAAATCAAATTTTAGAATTTTTTTTCGACATTTCTTTGGACTTGGTGATTTCAATGCAGAAAAGTGTCATATTTCCTAGTTAATTGATAATGATGATTTCTTATGGACTATTGTGATCATAATTATGGTAAGGAATGTTACTTTGAAAGAATTTTGTCAATATCTCAATTTTTGGATTTTCTATGAATTTTTTAAGACTTCGAAATGAGGGTGTATAGGAACAATTCAATCACATTTTTCACTTCTGCTGTTATACCACTTTGAAAGATTTTAATGAAACATGGAATACATGAAGTACTAAAGGTCCTCTATCAGTTTGGTAAATTTCATCCAAATTGGTTAACAGATAATGCCACCATGTCTAAAAAGTAGGTCTCACAATGGTACATATACCACTTGGTAATTGAAATATGGAGAGTAGCAGTTCAAATCCAGCTGTGGTCAATTTTTTTTTTCATTTCTTTACACATCTATATAAGTTTTTAGATGTTTCTCAATACTCAACATATGAAATTAGGCAATTTTAAGTTAGATCTGGACAATATTTGAAACAATTGTTGTCCATGACCCAGACTTGAAATCAGTCAACAAAAGGCCCCACCTAAAGAAAATGACTAACTTGTTGCCCTGATTGACATCTTGCAGAGACAAAGGAAATGCTTAATATCAAAATGACCAGAATGGATGTGCAAAAAAGTGTTGTTTTTTATTCTAGCCTGAAATAAAATTTGACATGTTTTCAACATTTGTGTTGACTTAGTCACAGTAATGCAAAAATAAATGAATTCTTTCTTCATGCATGACTGATCATCTAGGTACTCAGGTGAGCGATATAGGCCCACTTGGGCCTCTTGTTTTTTTCTATGCTGTTCCATGACCAGCGTGTTTTCAGCGCTTACAGAGTCAGTAGTGGATTTAAAAGGGTGGGGGGTGGTCTGGGCCCCCGTATTCACCACATATTTACGAGTAAAAATCCTGACTTGGCACCAAAAATTGCTGAGTAGTTTGGCAAGTACATATGTGGGCTAATACACATTTGGCTAATACAGATTTCCTTTTTGGAAATATTGGAAGTTACTGACCTTAAACAATGCCAGAGACTCTGCGTGTGATCCCATGGCAGATCACAACTTTATTACCTTTGTCCCAAAGCTACAAGAAATTCTCGTTCTAAAAAGTGGAATGGAGAAGTTTGAAAATAATGATTTATTATCAAATGAGTCATGCAATTTTAGAAAATTTCTAGAGGAATATCACGCTGGAAGACATACTAGTCCATGGTATACTGTATATGTATTTGAACATGCAATTCTGACCTTAAGGGCTATGAATCCTTTCATTTTACTTTGCTGATTTTCCACATTTTATGGAGTTTTCTTCAAAATTCAAATTGAGAGTGGTTTGAATCATAAGGTGTCATTTCTGGTTCAATTTTGAAATAAAGTTTTTGAAGGAGGAGACTTTTGTCACAGAAAATTATGAAATTTTGTAGGTAACTCATGTGCTCAAAGTGCTCGGGTGAATGATGTAGACCCATTTTGGCCTCTTGTTCATTAAATATATAACACTATTTTTTAGCTCACCTGAGCCAAAGGCTCAAGTGAGCTATTGGCATCACTCTTCGTCCGTCGTCCGTCGTCTGTCGTCCGTCCGTAAACTTTTCACATTTTCAACTTCTTCTTCAGAACCGCTTAAAGGATTTGCATGAAACTTGGTGTGGATGAAGTACTAGGGGTCCTCTACCAAGTTTGTTCATTTCATATAAATCCCTCAATAGGTGGCGCCACCATTGCTAAAAATAGATCTCAGAGGGTACCCCTCTTTGAAAATCTTCTTCTCCAGAACCAGTGTATGGACTATAAAACTAATGGCATCTGAGTGATCTAGAAGGATGTATGTCTAAAGTTTGTTCATATCGTTGAAATCCGATAAATAATTTTTGACGTTTTTTTTACGTTTTTTTTGGACTTTGTAATTTTAATGCAGAAAAGAAGTATTTTTGTCTTTTAGTAAACATTGATGCATTAATTTGGTTTAATTTGATCATTTTTATGATGAGAAATACTACTGCGAAGAAATTTTTTCAATATTTCATTTTTTGGATTTTTTATGAATTTTCTAAGACTTTCAAGAAAAAGGGGGGGTGGGACAATTGGTGTAAACATTTCACAGTTTGAACTTTTTCTTCAGAACCACTTGCTGGAATTCAATGAAACTTGGCATGCATCAAGTACTCAAGGTCCCCGACAAATGTGGTCATCTTTGTCAGGATCCATCAATAGGTGGCGCCACCACAGGCAAAAGTAGGTCAAAGAGGGTACCCTACTTTGACAAACTTCTTCTTCAGACCGGGGGCATACAGAGACAAACCGAATGCATAGGAATGATCTAGAGGGATGTGTGAAGAAGTGTTGTTATTTTTGGTTCCATTCCGAAATCAAATTTTTGACGTTTTTTCATTTTTATTTTGGACTTTGTTATTTTAATGCATTAAAGAGTTATTATTTTCTTTTAGTAAACATTGATGCATTCATTTGGTTTCATTTAATCATTTCTATGGTAAGGAATGCTGGTGTGAAGGAATTTTTTCAATATCTCGATTTTTGAATTTTTTATGAATTTTTTAAGACTTCCAAGAAAAGGGGGGGGGGACAATTTTTCATATCTTCAACTTGATCTACAGAACAACTTGAAGGATTGTGATAAAACTGGGTAGGATGCAAGTACTCATAGTCCTTTTCAAAGGTTTTGTTTTTTGTGCGGATCATCCAAATTGGTTAACAGATAATGCCACCATGTCTAAAAGTAGGTCTCACAATGGTACATATACCACTAGGTAATTGAAATATGGAGAGTAGCGGTTCAAATCCAGCTGTGGTCAAAAAAATTTTTTTTTTTTTTTTACACATCTAAATAAGTTTTTAGATGTTTCTCAACACTCAACATATGAAATTAGGAATTTTACGTTTAAGACTTCCAAAAAAAAAAGGGGGGGGGGGGGGGGGGGTTGGCCATTTTTCACATTTTCAACTTTTTCTACAAAACTGTTTGAAGGATTTTAATAAATCTTGGTAGAAATAAGTCACTTATGATCCTCTTCAAATTCTGTTGTTTTCGTCCAGACCTCTTTACAGGTGGCGCCACCATAGTCAAGAGTAGGTCACAAAAGAGTTCCCTCGTTTAACAATATTCTTTTTCATACGGGCTGTATACAGAGACAAACAGAATGCATAGAAATGATCTAGAGGGATGAGTGAAGATGTATTGTCATTTTGGTTCCCTTCCAAAATCAAATTTTAGAATTTTTTTCGACATTTCTTTGGACTTGGTGATTCAATGCAGAAAAAAGTGTCTTATTTCCTAGTTAATTGATAATGATGATTTCTTATGGACTATTGTGATCATAATTATGGTAAGGATTGTTACTTTGAAAGAATTTTGTCAATATCGCAATTTTTGGATTTTCTATGAATTTTTTAAGACTTCGAAATGAGGGTGTATAGGAACAATTCAATCACATTTTTCACTTCTGCTGTTATACCACATGAAAGATTTTAATGAAACATGGAATACATGAAGTACTAAAAGTCCTCTATCAATTTGGTAAATTTCATCCAAATTGGTTAACAGATAATGCCACCATGTCTAAAAAGCAGTTCTCACAATAGTACATATACCACTTGGTAATTGAAATATGGAGAGTAGCGGTTCAAATCCAGCTGTGGTCAAATTTTTTTTTTCATTTCTTTACACATCTAAATAAGTTTTTAGATGTTTCTCAACACTCAACATATGAAATTAGGCAATTTTAAGTTAGATCTGGACAATATTTGAAACAATTGTTGTTCATGACCCAGACTTGAAATCAGTCAACAAAAGGCCCCACCTAAAGAAAATGACTAACTTGTTGCCCTGAATGACTTCTTGCAGAGACAAAGGAAATGCTTAATATCAAAATCACCTGAATGGATGTGCAAAAAAGTGTTGTTTTTTATTCTAGCCTGAAATAAAATTTGACATATTTTCAACATCTGTGTTGACTTGGTCACATTAATGCAAAAATAAATGAATTTTTCCTTCATGCATGACTGATAATATAGGTACTCAGGTGAGCAATATAGGCCCACTTGGGCCTCTTGTTTTAGTTAAGTCAGATATTGATGTAAAAAAACATACATAAAGTGTTATTGGCAAAGCATTGAATGGTTTTCCACAATTTGTATTTTTTGAATACAGAATGAAATTTGTAATAATACAATGATTTCTTCCCTGAATATTTGTGTAGGATCTCATCAATCTAATATGTGATGTAAACCTGATGGAGGAAGCTGTGAGAGAAATGAAATATGATGCCAAGAAAGCTCCTCTAGGTATGATTTATATGGGTATTTATACTGTACATAAATTTTCTGGGGTTATTTAGGTATGAAATTTTGATTATGAAAAGGTGATGACACTGAGATGAACAAATATTTATCTGTAATCTTCTGTTTATATTTAGCTTAAAAATTTTTGGATTTATCATTTAGTTCCAGATGAGATACTGAAAGCAAAAACAAATAAAAAATCCCAATGATAAAATAATTCTATTTCAACATCTAATGACACTTATGGAAAAACTGTTGATGAATATAGAGGATATATTTTTGTGTAGGGAAACTAACATCAGAACAAATCAAGGCTGGATATGCAGCCTTAAAGAAAATTGATGTATGTATAACAAATGGAAAGTTTGGTACTGCCCTCACAGAAGCTTGTAATGACTTCTACACAAGGATTCCTCATGACTTTGGGTAAGTAATGTTGGTGATGATATAAAATGACTACTGAGGGATTCCTTATGACTTGAAATGAAATGACATCTAAATTAGCATTCCAAATGACTTCGGGTAGTCAAGGTCTGTATTAACATAAAAGGACACCTAAAGGATTCCTCATAACTTTGGGTAGGTATTATCTATAATGACTTGAAAGGACTTCTCAAAGATTCCTCATAACTTTGGGTAGGTAATGTCTATAGTGACTTGAAAGGACTTCTCAAAGATTCATCATGACTTTGAGTAGGTAATGTCTATAATGACTTGAAAGGACTTCTCAAAGATTCCTCATAACTTTGGGTAGGTAATGTCTATAGTGACTTGAAAGGACTTCTCAAAGATTCCTCATGACTTTGAGTAGGTAATGTCTATAATGACTTGAAAGGACTTCTCAAAGATTCCACATGACTTTGGGTAGGTAATGTCTATAATGACTTGAAAGGAATTCTCAAAGATTCCTCATGACTTTGGGTAGGTAATGTCTATAATGACTTGAAAGGACTTCTCAAAGATTTCTCACAACTTTGGGTAGGTAATGTCTATAGTGACTTGAAAGGACTTCTCAAAGATTCATCATGACTTTGAGTAGGTAATGTCTATAATGACTTGAAAGGACTTCTCAAAGATTCCTCATAACTTTGGGTAGGTAATGTCTATAATGACTTGAAAGGACTTCTCAAAGATTCCACATGACTTTGGGTAGGTAATGTCTATAATGACTTGAAAGGACTTCTCAAAGATTCCTCATGACTTTGGGTAGGTAATGTCTATAGTGACTTGAAAGGACTTCTCAAAGATTCCTCATGACTTTGGGTAGGTAATGTCTATAATGACTTGAAAGGACTTCTCAAAGATTCCTCATAACTTTTGGTAGGTAATGTCTATAATGACTTAAAAGGACTTCTCAAAGATTCTACATGACTTTGGGTAGGTAGTGTCTGTAGTGACTTGAAAGGACACCTTCAGGATTCCTTATGACTTTGGGTAGTTAGTGTCTGTAATGACTTGAAAGGGCACCTTCAAGATTCCTTATGACTTTGGGTAGGTAGTGTCTGTAATGACGTGAAAGGACTTCTTCAGTATTTTTCTGTTAGGTAAATAGGTAACTCTTGCACATGTTATTATTGCTTTTGATGGGAATGTGACTTCCATTAGCACAGTAAAGAGGCTGCTCATGCACATTGTTTTTCATCCAAAATATAATGGATTTATAGATTCCATAGTGGACTTTGGGTAGGTAATATTTGTAATGATGTGAAAGGACTTCTTAAAGATTCCTCATGACCTTGGGTAGGTAATGTCTGTAATGACTTGAAAGGACTTCTCCAAGATTCCTCATGACTTTGGGTCAGTAATGAGAGGACTTCTTGAGGATTGGTCATTGCATTTAATATGACTATATGGTGATTATACTATTCTGAGTCTTTCCAAGTTTTGACACAGGCCCTGTTTATGAATCTATGTTAAAATATTCATAAAGTAAAGGAATACTATGATAGATCAAATAAGTTTGATACCATATTTATATTGATGTTTCATTTTTGACATCTCTACATTGTAGTTTTGTTTCTACATGCATTACAATGTATTTAGTACCAAAAGTTAAAACTTTAAACTTGAACATACTGTTCTTCTCAGGATGAAAACACCACCTTTAATTCGTGACAAAGCAACAGTAGAATTAAAACTACAACTTTTGGAGGTAAGGTAGAAATTTTAATAATTGATAAGAATGTATCATGAAAATGTAGGATGGTCATAGATTGGGTTTGTAGATCTTAATTAACTAAGCATTATTTTGGGTTTTGATGAATTTTGTCCGTGTTGATCTCCTTATGATCTAGTCAATTCTGATCTCATTTAATCGGGGTAAAAGTTAGGTAAATAGATAACTCTTGCACATGTTATTATTGCTTTTGATGGAAATGTGACTTCCATTAGCACAGTAGAGGCTGCTCATGCACATTGCTTTTCCTCCAAAATTAAATGGATTTATAGATTCCATAGTGGCTGTTTGATGGATGGTGTCCTGGTGTGGTTAGTATCTCAGAACAGTAAAACTTCTGAAGCTTCTGTGTCGTAACCATACCTGTTACCCATCACATACACTACTTTTTGTCAGGTAAACTCTGAAAAGTTTTTCGCAACAGAAAGTAGGGTACAAAAATATTTGCAGAAATATAAGTACAAATCTTTTTCATCTTTAAAA
This sequence comes from Pteria penguin, assembly GCA_035048485.1. NCBI lineage: Eukaryota > Metazoa > Mollusca > Bivalvia > Pterioida > Pteriidae > Pteria > Pteria penguin. Next base: position 57,462,548 of record CM068582.1, on the reverse strand, counting down.
ATATTTCAGGCTTTAGGTGATATAGAAATTGCAATGAAAACTTTGAAAAAGGGAGACTACTCAGAAAATCCTGTGGATCGTCATTATCATTCCCTTGAATGTGATCTTAAACCTGTGTCTACAACAGAGGAATCCTACAAGGTAAAGTATGCTTGGTGTACCGTAATTACCAGTATATAATGCCTACCAGTGTATAATGCCTACCAGTGTATAATCCATACCAGCATATAGTGCACACCCCCAAAAGTGAGAAAGAAAAATACAGAAAAAGTCCACTTCTCATGTGTTATGCACAGGTAAAATATTAATAAATAGTGAGCGGTCGTGAAGCTAACATTCCAGCTGTTAATGTACAGTAGCATGAATTATCCGTCACTCTACGTTTTTCACACATCAATTAATACAAACTGGACAAAATTCAAGGATGTATATATCTTTATACATCCATGACAAAATTTGTCCATTTGTCATTCGTCCTGTATATCAGGCAGAGGCAATGTATGCCAGATATTAAACACATTCATTAATGAGCATATGGTATTCAGAGATGGCTTTGTTTTGTAAACAGTTTGGGTATTCCAGTTTTGATTTTTGTTCATGATATTGGATAGTTCAGCAATGAACTTTAGTGCTTTTAGACAGTCAGCAAAAGTTGAAAATATTGAATTATCATGTTCCTTATTCTAAACGATTACAACAGTAGTTTTCAACAGCTTACTTGGTAAGATGTGGATTGTAAACATTGATGAAAGGGTTATTTGGGATATTTGTTGAGAAAAGAGATGAATTTACTTAAACTGTAAACACACTTCTTCATAAAGGATACTACTTAGTACAGTGTAAAGGAATGGAGGATGCTCTTAACATTTATCACCAACACAAGATAGTGGATTATCCAAGCATTCATACTAGACAACTTGCGGAAAGGAAAGGCAACTTGATTCATTTATTCTTTTTAATATTCAGTACAGAATATTGCAACTAAAATAAGGTCAACATACCCGCACACTTTGTGATTGTTATGACTTCATATGATTATGATGTAAGTTGCCCACATAAAAGTGCCCACATCAAGAATTAGGATTTGGTAGGTGACTAAATGCAAACCGTGATGGATTTTAGTAGTTGCGATACTCCATATTGGATGTTTATCTATTTCAAGCAACACCATGGCATATCCTGCCATATTATCTGTTGCAACAGTATGGGACTTGTTCACCAATTTATTTCAGATAGCAGACAAACAGCTGTATGGGTTAGGAAAAGTTGAAAATTTAACATGTCTTACAAGGAGAACAACATAAGTCTTTTTAGCTCACCTGAGCCAAAGGCTCAAGTGACCTATTGTGATCAATCGTAGTCTGTCATCCGTCCGTCGTTAACTTTTCACATTTTCAACTTCTTCCTCAGAACAGCTGAACAGAATTTGATGCAACTTGGTACGCATGAAGTATTCATGGTCCCCTACAAGTGTTGTTGTTTTTCGTCCAGATCAGTCAACAGGTGGCGCCACCACAGGCAAAAGTATGTCACAGAGGGTACCCTCCTTTAACAAACTTCTTCTTCAGACCGGGGCATACAGAGACAAACCGAATGCTCAGGAATGATCTAGAGGGATGGGTGAAGAAGTGTTGTTATTTTTGGTTCTGTTCCGAAATCAAAATTTTGACGTTTTTTCGACTTTTTTTTTTTTTTGGTACAATTGGTAATTAAAATATGGAATGCAGCGGTTCAAATCCAGCTGTGCTCAAAATTTTTTTTTCATCTCTTTACACATCTAAATAAGTTTTTAGATGTTTCTCAACACTCAACATATGAAATTAGGCCATTTTAAGTTGGATCTGGACAATATTTGAAACAATTGTTGTTCATGACCCAGACTTGAAATCAGTCAACAAAAGTCCCCACCTAAAGAAAATGGCTAACTTGTTGCCCTTAATCACATCTTGCAGAGACAAAGCAAATGTTTAATATCAAAATGACCAGAATGGATGTGCAAAAAACTGTTGTTGTTTTTTATTCTGGTCTGAAATAAAGTTTGACATATTTTCAACATTTGTGTTGACTTAGTCACAGTAATGCAAAAATAAATAACTTCTTCCTTCCTGCATGACTGATAATCTAGGTACTCAGGTGAGTGATATAGGCCCACTTGGGCCTCTTGTTAATGACTTTTACCTCATAGATCAATCTTTACCAGTGCATTTACTGCAGATTTGAATGCTGACGGAACACATTTCTGTTGCTTTAATGTACTGACTTGTTAATACCATGTTGTTGCATATAAAAAACTAAATAAATGATTTCTGTTTGATTTAGACAGCTTTCTGAATTATAAAATGCATTACTATTACATGGTCCTGTATAAGCTAGTAGACCTTGATGTAATACCCCCCTTTGATTATGCTGATTTGACTGATGGACATGATAAATACATTACTACTACATTGTCCTGTATAAGTTAGTAGACCTTGATGTAATTCCCCCCTCCCCTTTTGTTAAGATAATTAGACTGCTGGACAGAGGATGGAGAAACATGTTGTACTGTTTGGAGAAGTCAAGGAAATTAATACTAAATGATAAATGTCTTTACAAATAACTATCTACCGGTACTTTAGGATTGAAATGTATGTAATAATCATTGGGAAAGTTTACTTTGAGTATGTGAATAATATACAAATACTTGTTATTTTCAGATGGTTAATGAATACCTACAGAATACTCATGCTTCTACTCACAACCAATATAAAATGAAAATTATGGACTTATTTGAAGTGTGTAAAAAGGAAGAGCAGAAGAAATTTCAGGATGTTGGCAATAGGTATGAAGCATGCATGTGAAGGGTTAAAGCAACCATACTAGATTTTAACACGTCTTTGCTTTTATCTGGATCGTGTTTGTCTGTGGGTAGGTTTTTCATACTTGAAGCTTAAAAAAACCCACATTTTAAATTTCAGATTTTTTTTAATGCCCCCAGATCAATGGATGTGGGGCATATTATTTTTGTCCTATCTGTTTGTCTGTTTGTTTATCTGTGTGTTGTCAACTTTAACCTTTGAAATAACTTTTGAATCGAGAGAGATAGAGACTTCATATTTGACATGTTCACACTCCACTAATAAAGCTTTTTAGCTTACCTGAGCCAAAGGCTTAAGAGAGCTATTGTCACAGTTAGTCCAGCGTTGTCCATTGTCCGGCGTCCGGCATCCATCATTAACTTTTCACATTTTCAACTTCTTCTTCAGAACCGCTGAACAGAATTTGATGCAACTTGGTATGCACAAAGTACTCAAGGTCCCCTACAAGTGTTGTTATTTTTCGTCCAGATCCATTCACAGGTGTTATTTTTGGTTCTGTTCCGAAATCAAATTTTTGAGGTTTTTACGGCAATTTCTTGGACTTGTTGATTTCAATGCAGAAAAGTGTAATGTTTCAGTTAATTGATAATGACGAGTTCTTAAGGACTATTTTGATCATAATTATGGTAAGGAATATTATTCTGAAAGAATTTTGTCAATATCTCAAGTTTTGGATTTTTTATGAATTTTTTAAGACTTCCAAAAAAAGGAGGGGGACCATTTTTCACATTTTCAACTTTTTCTCCACAACTGTTTGAAGGATTTTAAAAAATCTTTGTAGAAATAAATCACTTATGATCCCTTTCAAATTCTGTCGTTTTCGTCGAGACCTCTTTACAGGTGGTGCCACCACAGTCAAAAGTAGGTCACAAAAGAGAACCCTCTTTTGACAATCCTCTTCTTTATACTGGCTGCATACAGAGACAAATAGAATGCATAGAAATTATCTAGAGGGATGAGTGAAGAAGTCTTGTCATTTTGGTTCCCTTCCAAAATCAAATTTTAGAAATTTTTTCGACTTTTTTTTGGACTTGGTGATTTCAATGCAGAAAAGTGTCATATTTCCTAGTTAATTGATAATGATGATTTGTGATGGACCATTTTGATCATAATTATAGTAAGGAATATTATTTTGAAAGAATTTTGTCATTATCTCAATTTTTGGATTTTCTATGAATTTTTTTAAGACTTCCAAATGAGGGTGTATAGGGACAATTCTTCACATTTTTAACTTCTGCTATTATACCACATGAAAGATTATAATAAAACATGGTATACATGAAGTACTATACATCCTCTGTCAATTTTTACATTTCATCCAAATTGGTCAACAGAGGGTGCCACCATGTCTAAAAAATGGGACTTACAATGGTATATATACCACTTAGTAATTAAAATATGGAGAGTAGCGGTTCAAATTCCGCTGTGGTCAAAAATTTTTTTTCATTTCTTCACACATCTGAATAAGTTTTTAGATGTTTTTCAACATTCAACATATGAAATTAGGCAATTTTAAGTTGGATCCTGACAATATTTGAAACAATTGTTGATCATGACCCACTCAACAAAAGGCCCCACCTAAGGAAAATGACTAACTTGTTGCCCTACATCACATCTTGCAGAGACAAAGTAAATGCTTAATATCAAAATCACCTGAATGGATGTGCAAAAAACTGTTGTTTTTTTTTATTCTGGTCTGAAATAAAATTTGACATATTTTCAACATTTGTGTTGACTTAGTCACAGTAATGCAAAAATAAATAACTTCTTCCTTCGTGCATGACTGATAATCTAGGTTCTTAGGTGAGCCATAAAGGCCCACTTGGGCCTCTTGTTTAAATTACACTTGCGTCATTGACTTCATTACCTTGACCATGAGCTTTGACTTAGATTTCAGGGACTTTGACAGTGATAATAACTTTTAAATAATAAGAGGTAGTGATTTCATATTTTACATATGTAAATCAAGATATAGGACATAGCGAAATTTACATATTTGGACTTCATTGCTGATGAGGGCATTTGTGTTTCACAAATACATCTTGTATATGTTGTTCCGTTACATTTAAAGTTTCAAACATTCAAATTTGAAAGGATGCAAATCAGGAAGAAAAATGAAGTAGCCTAAGATTTGGATACTAAACAGAATCAATATTTTCTTTATTATCAAAATATACTTTGTTTACAGACAGCTACTATGGCATGGATCAAGGTTGACCAACTGGGTGGGGATTTTAAGTAAAGGATTAAGGATAGCTCCTCCAGAAGCACCAGTTACTGGCTATATGGTAGGTATATATCTCACCTGATACTGGCTATATGGTAGGTAGATATCTCACCAGACTCTTGCTATATGGTGAGTAGAAATCTCACCCAATACTGGCTATATGATAGGTAGATATCTCACCCAACACTGGCTATATGGTAGATATTTATCTCGCCTGACATTGGCTGTATGGTAGGTAGATATCTTATCTGACACTGGTTATAAGGTATGTATATATCTCACCTGAGACTAGTTATATAGTAAGTGTATATCTCACCTGACACTGGCTATCTGGTAAGTATATATCTCACCTGATACTGGCTATATGGTAAGTATATATCTTATCTGACACTGGCTCTATGGTAGGTGTATATGTTGCTAACACTGGCTATATTATAGGTAGATATCTCACCTGACACTGGCTGTATGGTAGGTGTATATCACACCTGATGCTGGACCAGGTTGTGACCAGGTTCGACTCCCCTTGTTGGCACACCAGTGACCTGTCTTTTGGATGAGACAGTAAAAATGAAGGTGCTGTATCATTGTAGGCATGACATGTAAGTGATCCCTCACTGCTTTTGGTGGGTCTGTTGCAATGTATAAACTGTGCTCTGCTGCAGACACATACTGTCACCATACATGCAAAGCAATAATGAAGTGAAGTAAAACAGTTATAAATCAATCATGTGACACTGGCTAATTGGTAAGTATATATCTCATTTGACACTAGCTTTATTGTAAGGCTGAAACAATATGCCTCACTCTTTGATTTCATTATCCGTTTGAGCATTTGATTACTGCTAAAACACTCCATTGACAGTTAGATACTTGCTTGTTCCTGTTTTAAAGATTATTTATCTGATATGAAATTTTTTTAGAGAAAGTTAAAATGATATGCTTTGATTTCAGTTCAAATTTACATATCCTTTTTTGAGAAATTGTCTGTGTTTTCCTACTCAGAATTTCCAGATAAAATTAAAATGTTCCAAATAATACATCAGTGCCATCAATTAAAAAGTATTAAAGAATCAAGACATTTGCGGTATTTAAAAAAAGATAAAGAAGAGAACTAAAAAGCTGAGATTATAAAATTAACTTGCAAGTTTTTCTTCATGCCGAATGGGTCTGAAATTAAGACAAATGTTTCAAAAACTGAATCGAAAGAAAATATTGAACCTTATCTATATGGCCATGAGTCTTTCTAGCCCTACTGTATGATAAGTATGTATCACAACTGACACTGGCTATATGATAAGTATGTATCACAACTGACACTGGCTATATGATAAATATGTATCACAACTGACACTGGCTATATGATAAGTATGTATCACAACTGACACTGGCTATATGATAAGTATGTATCACAACTGACATTGGCTATATGATAAGTATGTATCACAACTGACACTGGTTATATGATAAGTATGTATCACAACTGACACTGGCTATATGATAAGTATGTATCACAACTGACACTGGCTATATGATAAGTATGTATCACAACTGACACTGGCTATATGATAAGTATGTATCACAACTGACATTGGCTATATGGTAAATATATATATCGTCTGACACTGACTATATAGTAAATATATATCTCGTCTGACACTGACTATATGGTAAATATATATTTGATCTGACACAGACTATATGGTAAATATCTCATCTGACACTAGTTATATGATAAGTATGCATTTCATCTGACACTGGCTTCATGATAATTATATATCTCATCTGACAATATATGGTAAGTATATGTCTCATCTGACACTATATGGTAAGTATATATGTCATCTGATACTATATGGTAAGTATATATTACAACTGACATTTACCACATGCCAAGTATATTTCACATCTGACACTGGCAATATAGTAGGTATATCTCACAAGACAATTGCTTTATGGTAAGCTTCTCACCTGACACTGGTATGTAAATATATATCGCACCTTATATTGGCTATATGGTAAGTGTATATCACATTTGGTGCTGGCTATATGGAGAGTAAATATCGCATCTTACATTGGCTATATGGTGAGTGTATAGCACACTTAACACTGGCTATATGGAGAGTAGATATCAGGCCATATATTGGCTATATGGTGAGTGTATATCACATTTGGCGCTGGCTATATGGAGAGTAGATATTACACCTTCTTTTAGCTATATGGTGAGTGTATATCACACTTGGTGCTGGCTATATGGAGAGTAGATATCACACCTTACATTGGCTGTATGGTGAGTGTATATCACACTTGGCACTGGCTATATGGAGAGTAGATATCACACCTTACATTGGCTGTATGGTGAGTGTGTATCACACTTGGTGCTGGCTATATGGAGAGTAGATATCGCACCTTACATTGGCTGTATGGTGAGTGTATATCACACTTGGCACTGGCTATATGGAGAGTAGATATTACACCTTCTTTTAGCTATATGGTGAGTGTATATCACACTTGGTGCTGGCTATATGGAGAGTAGATATCACACCCTACATTGGCTGTATGGTGAGTGTATATCACACTTGGTGCTGGCTATATGGAGAGTAGATATCACACCCTACATTGGCTATATGGTGAGTGTATATCACACTTGGTGCTGGCTATATAGAGAGTAGATATCACACCTTACATTGGATGTATGGTGAGTGTATATCACACTTGGTGCTGGCTATATGGAGAGTAGATATCACACCCTACATTGGCTGTATGGTGAGTGTATATCACACTTGGTGCTGGCTATATGGAGAGTAGATATCACACCCTACATTGGCTGTATGGTGAGTGTATATCACACTTGGTGCTGGCTATATAGAGAGTAGATATCACACCTTACATTGGTTGTATGGTGAGTGTATATCACACTTGGTGCTGGCTATATGGAGAGTAGATATCACACCTTACATTGGCTGTATGGTGAGTGTATATCACACTTGGTGCTGGCTATATGGAGAGTAGATATCACACCTTACATTGGCTGTATGGTGAGTGTATATCACACTTGGCACTGGCTATATGGAGAGTAGATATCACACCTTACATTGGCTGTATGGTGAGTGTATATCACACTTGGTGCTGGCTATATGGAGAGTAGATATCACACCTTACATTGGCTGTATGGTGAGTGTAAATCACACTTGGCGCTGACTTTATGGAGAGTAGATGTCACACCTTACATTGGCTATATGGTGAGTGTATATCACACTTGGTGCTGGCTATATGGAGAGTAGATGTCACACCTTACATTGGCTTATGGTGAGTGTATATCACACTTGGTGCTGGCTATATGGAGAGTAGATATCACACCTTACATTGGCTGAATGGTGAGTGTATATCACACTTAATGCTGGCTAATATGGAGAGTAGATATCACACCTTACATTGGCTATATGGTGAGTGTATATCACACTTGACACTGGCTATATGGAGAGTAGATATCACACCTTACATTGGCTGTATGGTGAGTGTATATCAGACCTGTGAATGGCTATTTGATGAGTATGTATTCGTAAGGACTGTAACTAACAATATTCTAGCCACAAAATCAAAATGTTTATCTTGCAGTTCCTGCAGACAAGACATGCAATTTATGCAAGGTATGCAATTCTCCATAAATCTTTCATAAATTAAGTAAATATGTAAGAAATTTTCCATACATAGACAAAGATTTCACTCGCTATAAATCATATAAAGTACATTGCTGTTTCTTTCAGTTTGGTAAAGGAGTTTACTTTGCTGATATGTCCAGTAAGAGTGCCAACTATTGTTTTACATCGCGTTCTAAGAATGTTGGCCTTATTCTGTTGTGTGAGGCAAGTATATTGAATTGTTTACTTTAAAAATCAATTTCAAATAATTAAAATTATGTACATCTTTTGAAAATGCTTGTTATTACACATAGTGAATATGACAAAATTACGTAATGTTAAAAAAGTCTGCTTATGTATTTTTCTAAGATACTTAAGTCGTACACAGCTAACTCGCCATATGGGAAAGCTGTCCTTATTCAGATATTGGCATCCTATTTGAGGCTTATTTTTACAATGATTTTGTTCATGAAACTGGGAAGTGTTTGTACCTGTAGAATTGCCTTGGTTTACTAAGCACAAAAAATTATACCAGTGAGAATTTTACTGTTGGACATAGAAATCTACATATGTAATCTGTTTACAGGTAGCTCTTGGTCAGACAAATGATTTACTGGCAGCTGACTATACTGCTGACAAACTGCCATCTAAGAAACACAGTGTCAAAGGTCTAGGATCTGTAGGACCTGATCCAGCAAAAGCAAAAATACTGTAAGAATTTAGTTTTTAGTTTGCTAAAGCTAAACCCTGTTCATCGCAATCATAGGATTTAAACTGATTTTATTGTCAGTTTGTTCTTGAAAATGCATTTAAGGCTGTAACTCAAGTACCTAATGACATAGAACAGTTATTTAAGACTCTTACTCTAGTACCTTATGACAAAGGATAATTATTTTAAAGGCTGTAACTCCAATACCTTATGACATAGGATAATTATTCAAAATATGACATAGGATAATTATTTATGGATGTAACTCCAGTGCCTTATGACATAGGATAATTATTTCAGGCTGTATCATCAGTACTTTATGACATAGGATAATTATTTAAGGCTGTAACTCCAGTACCTTATGACATAGGATAATTATTTAAGGCTGTAACTCCAGTACCTTATGACATAGGATAATTATTAAGGCTGTAACTCCAGTACCTTATGACATATGATAATTATTTAAGGCTGTACCTCCAGTACCTTATGACATAGGATAATTATTTCAGGCTGTATCATCAGTACTTTATGACATAGGATAATTATTTAAGGCTGTAACTCCAGTACCTTATGACATAGGATAATTATTTAAGGCTGTAACTCCAGTACCTTATGACATAGGATAATTATTTAAGGCTGTAACTCCAGTACCTTATGACATATGATAATTATTTAAGGCTGTACCTCCAGTACCTTATGACATAGGATAATTATTTCAGGCTGTATCATCAGTACTTTATGACATAGGATAATTATTTCAGGCTGTAACTCCAGTACCTTATGACATAGGATAATTATTTAAGGCTGTAATTCCAGTACCTTATGACATAGGATAATTATTTAAGGCTGCTACTGCAGTACCTCATGGCATAGAATAATTATTTAATGCTGTTACTCCAGTACCTTATGACATAGGATAATTATTTAAGGCTGTAACTCTAGTACATTATGATGTAGGATAATTATTCAATGCTGTTACTCCATTACTTTATGACATAGGATAATTATTTAAGTTTGTTACTCCAGTATCTTATATCAGGATAATGATTAAAGGCTGTAACTCCAGTACCTTATGACATAGGATAATTATTTAACTTTAAGGCTGCACTTCCAGTACTTTATTACATAGGATGATTATTTCAGGCTGTAACATCATTATCTTATGACAGGATAATTATTTAAGGCTGTTACTACAGTACTTTGTTACATAGGATAATCATTTAAGGCTGTAACTTTAGTATCTTATCACATAGGATAATTATTTCAGGCTGTATCTTCAGTACTTTATGACATAGAATAATTATTTAAGGTTGTAACTCCAGTACCTTATGACATAGGATAATTATTTAAGGCTGTAACTCCAGTACCTTATGGCATAGGATAATTATTTATGGCTGTGTCTTCATTATTATACCCCCCGCAAACAAAGTTTGGGGGGTATATAGGAATCACCCCGTCTGTCCATCTGTCTGTCCGTCTGTCCATCAACCTTTGTCCGATGCATAACTTTTTTATTCTTTATCATATGATGATCATGTGTCATGTGTCATGACCCTGAACCAAGGTCGTGGGTCAAAGGTCAAGGTCATATATATAGTTCTATGCCCTATTTTGAATTTTGGTGCCGCATGGGGTATTTGTCTCGTTAGGACAGTTGTAGTCTTATGACAGGATAATTATTTAAGGCTGTTACTACAGTACTTTATGACATAGGATAAATATTTAAGGCTGTAACTTCAGTACCTTATGACATAGGATAATAATGTAAGGCTGTAACTCCAGTACCTTATGACATAGGATAATTATTTAAGGCTGTAACTCCAGTACCTTATGACATAGGATAATTATTTAAGGCTGTGACTCCAGTACCTTGTGACATAGGATAATTATTTATGGATGTAACTTCTGTACCTTATGACATAGGATAATTATTTATGGATGTAACTCCAGTGCCTTATGACATAGGATAATTATTTAAGGCTGTAACTCCAGTACCTTATGACATAGGATAATTATTTAAGGCTGTAACTCCAGTACCTTATGACATAGGATAATTATTTAAGGCTGTGACTCCAGTACCTTGTGACATAGGATAATTATTTATGGATGTAACTTCTGTACCTTATGACATAGGATAATTATTTATGGATGTAACTCCAGTACCTTATGACATAGGATAATTATTTAAGGCTGTGACTCCAGTACCTTGTGACATAGGATAATTATTTATGGATGTAACTTCTGTACCTTATGACATAGGATAATTATTTAAGGCTGTAACTCCAGTACCTTATGACATAGGATAATTATTTAAGGCTGTAACTCCAGTACCTTGTGACATAGGATAATTATTTATGGATGTAACTCCAGTACCTTGTGACATAGGATAATTATTTATGGATGTAACTTCTGTACCTTGTGACATAGGATAATTATTTAAGGCTGTAACTCCAGTACCTTATGACATAATTATTTTCAAGAGGAGTAAACTAAAGTATTGTGCACTGTAATTGTAGCTTCTTTTGGCAAGGTTAAATCTATATTTGAGGCAAGTTGAAAGGTTTGTCACTAACTGCTGATGATTGGTGATCTGTTCAATGCACTTCAGTATCATTTGCAAGGGAACTCCAGATAGAGAGATGACATAGTCTGTTGTTCTTGCCTGTCTGTCTATCTGGTCTGGATATGTTAACACTAGTCTCTACAATGAAATTGAAATAACCATGGTAGGGTGATAGAAAATAACAAATATACAGTTTTTTAATGCAGAAATTAACAGAAAGATCTAAATCGATACCAACCTGTACTATACACTGTCTAGACTGTAGGTATCTGTACATTACATTATACTAAAGAAATCTTCTCATGATCAGCAGTTTGGTTTTGTCAAGTACAAATATTTTATACATGTTTTCATTACTCTACATTCTGCTATTTCTTCATTGATAAAAGTAACCTGACTTTATCAGAATGATGTGAAGATATTGTATTACTATCATTTTATTGACTCATTTTTTACAGGCCTGATGGTACCACTGTGCCTCTTGGAAAAGGTAAAGACACAGGAGTACAGAATCCAAATGGCTATACACTAAATTATAATGAATATATTGTGTATGATACAAGTCAGATAAAGATGAAGTACCTCCTCAAAGTCAAGTTCAACTACAAATGACATGAGCTTGTGTATACTTTAATCTGGACATGTGGTCTCAGTGAACAAGTAGAACAAGATGGCTGTTATCAGTAATTAGGCAGCTAATCTTATTGAATTCCTTTTGATACATCTCATTTAACTTGTCTTCATTCTGATTTATATGCAAAATACTTTTTATACATATATGTCAAGAGACATATATAGATACAAGTAGTTATCTATTAAAATCATTAGTACCTTAACAAGGTTGTATAATTGATATACATTGTACCTATTCTACTAAATCATTAGCCCAGATAATTTAGATGGCACAGTTATTTCCCTACTAACAAATTTGCAGAGGAGATATAGCATTGCTGCTCTGCATCTGTCCCCAAATCCTTGTGAGCACAATAGAAGACTAACCACTCAGCATAAAATAATCAAATTTTGTATTTAAAATTAGAATACAATTTCTGAGTTCTAGTACTTTTGGGTCGCTAGTGACCCGTTTATTGTATTGAGCCAGTATACTGGGCAGTTGGTAAGGCACTTGGTTTGTGACTGAGAAGTCCTGGGGTCGCTGGTGTCCTGTTTATTGTATTGATCCAGTATACTGGGCAGTTAGTAAGGCTCTTGGTTTGTGACTGAGAGGTCCTGGGTTGTAGATCAATCTGATTAAAACCATAATTATCTTTATTCTGCTTCTCTAGTTGTCCCATTATGGATAAAGATCTGGCAAAACCTCATAAGAGGTCATGTTGTGGTCACCAAAATTGTTATTTCCCATAGCCATTCAATGATTCGGCCAGGCACGTGATAGTGACGCAATATGTAACAAACACAGTTCAAAAACTATCTTGTGGGTCACGCACGCTGTGGATGTTAATTTCATTCCTAGGAATTTGTAGCCAATCCACTGATTGAAAAGTCATCAGAGTTCACCAGAACATGACCTCTTACAGAGTTTCGCCAGATCTTTATCTGCAATGGGACAAATAGAGAAGCAACATAAAGATATGGTTTTAATTGGATTGGGTTGTAGTGCAGCTGGATCACTAGTGTCCTTTTCTGTATTGAGCCAGTATACTGGACAGTTGTTAAGGCTCTTGATTTGTGACTGAGAAGTCCTGGGTTGTAGTACAGCTGGGTCACTAGTGTCCTTTTCTGTATTGAGCCAGTATACTGGACAGTTGTTAAGGCTCTTGATTTGTGACTGAGAAGTCCTGGGTTGTAGTACAGCTGGGTCACTAGTGTCCTTTTCTGTATTGAGCCAGTATACTGGACAGTTGTTAAGGCTCTTGATTTATGACTGAGAAGTCCTGGGTTGTAGTACATCTGGGTCACTAGTGTCCTTTTCTGTATTGAGCCAGTATACTGGACAGTTGTTAAGGCTCTTGATTTGTGACTGAGAAGTTAGTGTCCTTTTCTGTATTGAGCCAGTATACTGGACAGTTGTTAAGGCTCTTGATTTGTGACTGAGAAGTCCTGGGTTGTAGTACAGCTGCGTCACTAGTGTCCTTTTCTGTATTGAGCCAGTATACTGGACAGTTGTTAAGGCTCTTGATTTGTGACTGAGAAGTCCTGGGTTGTAGTACAGCTGCGTCACTAGTGTCCTTTTCTGTATTGAGCCAGTATACTGGACAGTTGTTAAGGCTCTTGATTTGTAACTGAGAAGTCCTGGGTTGTAGTACTGCTATGTCACTAGTGTCCTGTTTATTGTATTGAGCCAGTATACTGGGCAGTTAGTAAGGCTCTTGGTTTGTGACTTGGAAGTCCTGGGTTGTAGTACTGCTATGTCACTAGTGTCCTGTTTATTGTATTGAGCCAGTATACTGGGCAGTTGGTAAGGCTCTTGGTTTGTGACTGAGAAGTCCTGGGTTGTAGTACTGCTATGTCACTAGTGTCCTGTTTATTGTATCGAGCCAGTATACTGGGCAGTTAGTAAGGCTCTTGGTTTTTGACCAAGAGGTCCTGAGTTGAAGTATGGTTGGGTCGCTAGTGTCCTGTATATTGTATTGAGCCAGTATACTGGGCAGTTAGTTAGGCTCTTGGTTTGTGACTGAGAGGTCCTGGGTTCAAGTACTGTTGGGTCTTGTGTTTTCGATTTTTATTTCTATCTGAAAAACAATAGCTCATTATACTGACTCAATACAATAAACAGGAAACTAGCGACCCAACAGTACTTGAACAGTAGATTTTGCAGGTAAATGATCCCTCACTGCTTCAGGTAGGTCCAATCCATTGGTCTTAGGTTCTGTGTAATCCACCAGACATGCTATCAACATATAAGGGAAATAATTTTGGTGTGATGTACAACGTACACAAAGAAACAAAACAGAATTTTAATATTTTCATTTTTGGGGGGTTTCTTTTTAAATAAACAATCAGAAAAGCTACATTCATAAAATTCATGATATATCTTACGCATACGTAATTCATTTGAAAATATTCTTTTCTCAACTGAACGTTATGATGTAGTATCAACAAGTACTTGGAGATGAGAACGGTGTAGCTATCCTCGTATGACTAGACTACCAGTAAAGGTTTTATATTCCACAAACATTCAAATTCAATCAGAAGACTTTACAATCCATATCTGATCAGTTATCAACGATCAGAGTATGATAGAAGTATCACTGAATCATGGCTTGATCAAGTTTTATACAAAGCGAGATTTTTAGTGTACATGTATTTTGTTGTTGTTTATGTTATATTAATGTAGGAATCTATTTGCTCTGTTTTGTCTACTTTTGAAAGTTTTTAAGGAAAATAAAGTTTTCTGCAATACTATACACTCTTGGTGATTATTGGAGAATACGATTCAGAGTTGTTGGACAAGTTAAAGAAAGGCTTTTGGTCTACCCTGTATATCACTTCGTTAGCCAGGAACTTTCCTGATCCTTAAACTGTAGTAACACCAATTAACTCTTAACGTCATGTATGGTATATATCATCATTTCTGAAGCAAATTTAAGAGGTTCTTTGGAATCGCCATATTCTTTGTGTATCCTTGGAAGTTACTGAGATCGTTCTAAATAAATTAACTGGAGCTGAGGATGGCCATGACCTTGGCTGAAGATTTCTGAATTAAAAATTATTTTGGCCAATTTAGAAACTTCTTTGTGCAAAAGCTTGCCTTTTACAGGTTTGTCAAGGTTTACCCTTTAGACATTTTACTTGAGATTTTAAGGATATGTCTTGAAACAAGTTATTTCTACTAAAGAAGTATGGGCTATTATTTGAAAGAAGGGATTAATTTTTTCCACAACATACAACTGTATATCAAGTATTAATATAACACGCATTAATATTATTTGTAGTGTATTCTTCGAGGGTTGACATACAAATGTATTATGTATATGAAGCCTTTGAAGAGAAAAAAATACCGGGATGGAGAGGGTTTAACTATGATTAAAAAAATAGTTACCTAGTGATTACAATGGTACCTAGAGATTACAATGGTACCTAGTGATTGCAATGGTACCTAGTGGACACAATAGTACCTAGTGGAAACATGTACCTAGTGGATACAATGGTACCTAGTGATTACAATTGTACCTAGTGGTAACAATGGTACCTAGTGATTACGATGGTACCTAGCGATTACGATGGTACCTAGTGGAAACAATGGCATATGTACCTAGTTATTACAATGGCTCAGTGGAAACAATGGTACTTATTTATCACAATGGTACCTAGTTATTACAATGGTACCTAATGGAAACAATGGTACCTAATGGAAACAATGGTACCTAGTGGAAACTATGGTTCCTAATGGAAACAATGGTACCTAATTGATATGATGATACCTAGTGATTAAAATGGTACCTCATGGGCACAATGGTACCTAATGGATACAATGGTCCCTAATGAAAACAATGGTACCTAGTGATTACAATGGTACCTAGTGGATACAATGGTTCCTAGTGGAAACACTGGTACCTAGTGATTACAATGGTACCTATTCATTACAATAGAATCTAGTGATTACAATGGTACCCAGTCTATACAATGGTACCTAGAGGATACAATGGTACCTAGAGGATACAATGGTACTTAGCGATTACAATGGTACCTAGTGGATGCAATGGTACCTAGCGATTACAATAGTACCTAGTGATTATAATGGTACCTAGTGGATACAATGGTAAATAATGGATACAATGGTACCTAGCGATTACAATGGTTCCTAATGGACACAGTGATACCTAGTGATTACAATGGTACCTAATGGATACAGTGGTACCTAGTGATTACAATACCTAGTGGATTCAATGGTACATAATGGATACAATGGTACCTAGCGATTTCAATGGTACCTAATGGATACAATGGTACCTAATAATTACAATGATACCTACTGATTACAATAGTACCTAGCGATTACAGTTGTACATAATGGACAATGGTACCTAGTTATTACAATGGTACCTAATGAAAACAATAGTACCTAGTGGATAAAATGGTACCTAGTGATTACAATGGCACCAAGTGATTACAGTGGTACCTAGTGGATATAATGGTACCTAGCTATTACAATGGTACCTAGTGATTATAATGGTACCCAGTATTTACAATGGTACCTAGTGGAAACAATGGTAACTAGTGGATACAATGGTACTTAGCGATTACAATGGTACCTAGTGGATGCAATGGTACCTAGCGATTATAGTTGTACATAATGGACAATGGTACCTAGTTATTACAATGGTATCTAGTGAAAACAGTAGTACCTAGTGGATAAAATGGTACCTAGTTATTACAATGGTACCTAGTGGAAACAATGGTACCTAATGGATACTATGGCAGTTTCAAGTTTATATCGGTCTTTGAAAACGGATACAATCCCCTGATGTGTTTACATTTGTTGCCGTATTTCTAAATTTGACGTAGATTTAAAGCAAATGCTTTGCTTTAATTTTGGGCCTTTTAATGGCACGTTAACGTCCAAATAAGCGAGAAATTCGAGTGATCGAAGTTCAAATGTCTCTAGAATGATACCTTATATAGAAAGAAGTTTACAATACAAGTAATGTCGCCTGTAAAGAGATCATTCAACTGAAAGATTAAGGTTAGAATTTTTACGTTTTTAGGGATTATGAACTTTACCATTTGAAAAAAAATAACAGTGCTTCATACAACACATTCTCATGTTTTAAGATTTTACTGGATGGATAGTAGATGTTCTACAGAGAGCAAGCTAGGTAGAGAATTTACCAACACTCATTTGTAGCGATATACTAGGAATGATTTGATTAAAAGTGTCGTAGTTAAAACTGTTGGAGTACTTGGACGCCCCCATTTTTAGTTATTTCTCTCCGTGACATCGCCATTATATACACGTTTAATTTACCCGAGTTTTACACCTGACTCGCAGGTACACTAAGGTGAGGTAAAGTGATAAGGCTGTGTATATAAACTTGGCATGTACATTGTTGAATTAGCTTTTTCAAAACTTTCTTGTTTAGCCTACACTTCATAAAGAACTCATTGGTGTTCAATTATGCAATATGAAATTTTCGTCTGAAACTTGCTTCATTTTTTTTTTAAATTCATTAGTTTTTCATAATCAGAATTCAAAAAATTCTGTGTCAACATTTTCATCTTTTGTGGAAAGAGTGCAAAGTCAAATGATTGTGTGACAAATAATGTTTTTCGTTACACTGTATTTGGTAAAATATCATTCAATGACAGCTATGAACTATCATCTTTAAAACTTCATGTCCGTATACCATCTGTCCACTTTTATCCCTGAAGACTGGTATAGGACAACAAATGCAATGTGCATCAAAATATACATGTAATACAGAATCAACTTTTACAAGACAGAACGTGAGCAACGACTATCGTGGCATAATACACACGTTGCTTATTTTGAAGGGATGAATTGTGAAAGTATGGAAACATTCCCTCTTTCCCTATTATTCAGGACCTCAAGATGACACAAGCGTTGGCCCTTGGCAACAACTCTCTGAAATGTTATGGAAATCCATTAAGGCAGCAAGAAGTTGTGGCAAAGAGAAGAACTCAACTTCTACTATTTTTCTTCTTCTATGTGAACAAGAGCAATGCCTAGCGTGGCATAAAACACCCGTCACTCGGTAAGAAGGGAAGGATTTTGAAATTATGGAAACACCCTCTTAAATTGTTCCTTCCACAATAGTTCATTCTGTATCCTGTCTACAAGGTTTTCTAACCAAGTATTTCTGCAATCTTCACCTTTGACCGTGAAAAACAATAAGCGTCTTTGTCTTGGCATGATGGAGTAAGTGTACCAAGTCTTGGCATGAGGAGTAAGTGTACTAAGTTTGACAGTCCTTGCCCCAACGGTTTGGCTATATCAATCACCTGAGCACAATTTCCTTATTCACAAACACCTGACTGCTTGAAGAAACTCACAGGTAGATTTATCCTCTTGCCTATTGTGTCTCTGACAAAAAAAAACCCTGAAAAATTCCTTCTCTGCATTACGTTAATACAAACAATGATACAAATATATGTGAAAAAGATTAAGTCAGAATATTTCTTTCTATTTTTTATTACATACATGTAAAAATCATATTAAATACAGAATACAAAGGACACTTTCAAATAACCCTTGAAATAGAAATTTGAAATAATTATTAGTAAATAAATGCTTAATTGCTTCTCTGTATTGAATAAATCAATGACACAAAAATGTGTAGCAATGACCGAGTTTAAAAAGACGTAAAAAATCAAAATCTAATTTTGAAAGTGAACCAAAAACAACAACGCTTCTTAAGATACAATTCTAGATCACTCTGATGCATTAAGTTTGTTGATTTATGAAGCTGGTTTAAAGAAGAAATTTGTCAAAGGAGGATATTTATAAGGCCTATGTTGTCCAAGTATGCATTGAAAAAAACAGCAACATTTGTTGGGAAACTTGAGTACCTACTTCATATCCATTTTCATTCATATTTTTCAATTAGTTCTGAAGGAAAAATACATCATAGCTAACTATTACATACTGTAGTATATACAACACCTTCCCTCTTTCTTAATCTTAAAATACTGTGAAAAATCCTAGAAATAATATTTCCTTTCCTGTTATATGTATATTTTACAAAAACATCAGTTAAAATACACAAAATCAATACATTGTAAGCAATGAGAAACTTCAAGGAATTACCTGAATATATTAAAAAAAGGTGGAAAAAAGATACCAAAAGCAGTAATAATTTGATTTCTGAATAAAAACAAAAGTCACTTCTTGAAACACCCCTTTCAGATCATTCTGAAACATTCGGTTTTGTGATCTATGTAGCCAGTCTGCAGAAGATGTTGATCTAGTGGATAAAAAGCAAAGTTTGAAGGGAACCTCGAGTACTTCATACCTACAAAGTTTCATTAAAGTATTTGATTATTTCTGAAAGAAAACTCAATAAAAGATTATAATTATTAGACATTGATAGTATATACATCCCCCACCCCCACCCCCTATTTTTTTCATCTAAAACATTTTTGCAAAATTGTGAGAAAAAAAAATTATTTTTGTATTCTATATCTTTCCATTTACACTTATAACAATAAAATCAGTGCCAATACACAAAATTTATACATTATAAGCAGCTTACATGAGAAAATCTAATTTCACATTTACCTGAAATTACATCTAGTAAAAAATAATAATAATAGGCCCAATGACCAAGTCCATAAAGAAGCCAAAATTAAAACTGAGAATATTAATTTTATTTTGGAATTAAGAAAAAAACGCCCTTGTAGATCACCCTGATTAGTTTGATGACATGCAGCTGGTCTGAAAAAGTAGTTACTAGTTTGTCAAAAGAAGGCACGGCTTGCACATTTGTCGCCTTGTCCTGGATCCACCCCTAGACCCTAGTACCCTGGACGGATCCGACAGAAAAACATCACCTTAAGTACTTCATCCCAACCGAGCTTGATCTAAATTTTTCAAACAGTTCTGAAGAAGTTAAATGTAAATGAAAAATTTTAAAAGGACGACGTGGCGGGCTGCACCTTCGGTTCAGGTGAGCTAAATAGGGAACGACAACTCATGTTTAAAATCATATACATATAAAATGTCGGCATTTTTATTACACTCCAATTCAAGTCTAGGAAATGAGCGCACGTTGTAATGCCGTTAATGTAGCATTTGTCCGAACAGCACTGTCCATAACCGAATTTGCCACAGTGATAAAAACATTACCGAACACTTAATCAGATAATGTCCTCGTGCACCGGCAACCCGGGAACGACAATACCAAGTTTTTTAAATCAGTTCAAATGCAGTGTATACTCAGCATGGACGTATGATGAGCTTTTTGAAGTTTCTTATCTCCTTCCTACTGAAAGCTCATCTCGAAAAACAGCATGAATGTGCAATGGAGACAGTGGAAAGCGTTAGGGTTAAAATGGGACGACCATTCGCACCACGTTCCGCTGATAAAATGAAAGTTAGCATAAATCATGCTCATGCGGAGTAACTCTTATAAATAAGTAAGTACTGTATATTTACGCCGGACAAAGTGAAAATGTTTTCTCGGTGTAGCCTACATATTAGATTAGACTGGCAATATCTGTCTAAACTGGCAATGCCTGTCTATATATTGAAATATCTAAAATATCGCAGCGACAGCAAGCAAGAGCAGGTAACTCCAGTATTATACTAGATTTTCTCAAGTCCCTCTATTATTATACAACGTGCGCTCATTTCCTAGACTTGAATTGGAGTGTAATAAAAATGCCGACATTTTATATGTATATGATTTTAAACATGAGTTGTCGTTCCCTATTTTATTTGATTCAATAGAAAAGTATCACTAGAGAGCACGAGTAATAATATTCTTCTTACCCATTTAATATAAACCCTGTCTATCTTATACTGGAAAATTAAGAATAAAAAATAGAGGGACCCGAGCAGGGCCCACAAAGATCTACTAATTCTATCGATTTTACCATTGTAATTACTGAGATAGCAAGACTCTATAGTAGGCTATAAATCGCCTGACATCAAAGAAAAAAAAACTCAGAAAATTAACATAATCTAAATCTTAAATGGCGATTGTTTCAGAATGCACATCACAAAAAGCCACCCCAAGGTTATTCAGTAAAATAGTTTTTGAATTTTGAATACAACTTACCAGATGAATTAGTGCGATAGATCTGTACAGCAATGATCAACTTTTACTTGACTTTACACATAGGGACAAAGCTCGCTTGCACCCTTGCAAACGAGCTTTGTCCCTGTGGCCTCAAACTAAACTAAAATGCGTATGCGGATCCCCCGGGCCCGTATTACCAATTTTAAACAACAATTGTCACAAACTTGGCTAGATCAGGAGAGAGAGATGCGGCAGACTATTAATATTATTCGATAATCGTATATAATCATAGGCGGATCTAGAAACTGTTTTGCATTATTCCGGCAGCCTGGAAATGGGACATGCAGCCCTAAAAATGGTCGAAAATGACATTTTTGGGGGTAAAATTTTCGGACCAAAAGGGGGGGGTTGCAACCCCTGCAATCCCAAGGCTCTAAATCCGCCAATGACAATGGTAGTCCACTTCTTCTTCGGGAGGGTTGCGGGTGTGAAGCGCGCGCCATTCGAGGAGGGTGGAGACAAGGGATGGGGGGGGGGGAAGCGACGTAAGGGAGGGGAGTGTCTCCTCCTCATTGACATTGTTGGTATTTCAATACTGATATACAACAGAAAATTATCAGGTCGCAAACCTCTTGGAGTAAAATTGATTTTGTTAAATAGTGTAAGGATCTTGATGACCAAATGAACACTGTTGTATTTAATTGTGTTTGTGGTTATCTACATAATTCTTTGTAAATAAACTAGAATTGATGTTCAAGTGAACATATATGTCGCCTGTGGGTTTTTTGTTCGACCGCATTACAGTCCAAAACAACTATTCTTAACAAAGAGGTCATAGTAAAAGTCACAAGATCATCGACCTGGGTTTCATTGGAAATTGCTTCATCACAAGCGTAGACTTATAAACAAAATGCTTGACATAAATACCTTCACAATAACTAAAGCATTAGTATGGACTAAAAGATAAAAATGTAATCTGTTAATGTGAAAAAAAAAACAAAACGTGTGACTATTGGACAATACTAAAAATAGGTCAGTCCTTGAGGTCAAGGTCATAGGTCAAGATCACAAGTCCTTGTCATAACGATTATAGATATGCAATATCAAAGCCCTATCACGGCCATTCAAAAATTATGGCCAAGGTTAATTTTATGTAGGTCAAACCCAAGGTCACAAGATAAAAAAAAATTGTGTCGACAGAAAGGTATTATAACATAAGGGGACGACCATTTGATTCTGAGGCGGGGGGAAGGGGGCAAATTTGGTCTAGTCAGATTATTTATTTTCAGATCTTTGAAGGATATAATATTTATTTCCTTGATATACTAGGACAGATTATTTATTTTCTGGATTTTTTGTCGCCAATAAATACTTGTTAGAATTGCATTGTAATATATGCCATTGACACACATCCTTTCTATAATTATAATTTGTTAACAAAACACATTCAAATAAAAGGAAGCCGGCGTGGCCTATTAATTGGTATCGATCTCGCCTCCCGATCGGGAGGCCGGGGCTCGAGTCCCGCTCTGGTCATATCGTTGTCCTGTCTTGCGAATGAGACAGTGAAAACCGAGGCCCTGTGTCGTGGTATGGATGGCACGTTAAAGATCCCTCACTGCTTCGGGTTGGTCCGTTGCAGAGGTCAAAATCTGTATGCCCCGCATCAGGCAGATGCCGTCACCATATACGTGAAATATTCGTGGTGTGACGTTAAACAAAAATAAATTGATCAATCAATCTAATAAAAGGTAAACTCAACAAATAATATGCAAGAGACAACTGAAGACGTCTGACAAAGCTGTATGAATAATCACCAAGGACATGCAAACAAAACATGATAATAGAAGAATATACACGGAAAACGACATTACAAAAATATTCGATTGTGCTGCGGTTACGATACCGACTTAGGGCGGTCAAATGAAGTAACAAACGTCACTCAGTTGGTGTGGTTAACCAGTTTACGGGCGCCCACCTTCCCACTCACCGCAAAAGCATCACAATGAAAGGACACACTTTTAAAATTTATAAACAATCCTCCATATAGAGAACAAGGATCAAAAAGTTTCTCAAGAAGAAAGGTCATAAAGATTTTATTATTCACGAAACGTTTATAGAATAAGATGTTACTATCGAAAATATGTAAGGTGAGATCAACATAAGTAAACCGTGCTCTGCCCTTTAGAGGGTTTCATCTTCCCTTCTTATCGTTTGAAGGTATCATCTTCCTTCTCATCGCTAGAGGGTCACATCTTCCTTCATACCGTTAAAGGGTCTCGTCTTCCATCATACCGTTAGAGGTTATCGTCTTCCTTCATACCGTTAGGGGGTTTCATTTTCCTTCATATCGTAAGAGGATCTCGTCTTCCTTCATACCGTTAGAGGATATCATTTTCCTTCATACCGTTAGAGGGTCAAATATTTTTTCATATCATTAAAGGTAACATCTTTCTTCATACCGTTAAAGGAGCTTGTCTTCCTTCATACCGTTAGAGGATCTCATCTTCCTTCATACCGTTAGAGGATCTCATCTTCCTTCATACCATTAGAGGATCTCATCTTCCTTCATACCGTTAGAGGGTCTCGTCATCCTTCATACCGTTAGAGGGTATCATCGTCTTTCATACCGTTAGAGATCTCATCTTCCTTCATACCGTTAGAAGGTATTATCTTCCTTCAAATTTTTAGAGAGTCATATCTTTCTTCATACCGTTAGAGGGTCTCGTCTTCCCTCATACCCTTAGGGGGTCTCATCTTCCTTCATATATTTAGAGGGTCTTATTTTTCCTCACACCGTTAGAGGGTCTAATCTTTCTCCATACTGTTAGAGGGTCTCATCTTCTTCATATCTTTAGACGGTCACATCTTTCTTCACATCGTTAGAGGGGGTCTCATCTTCCTTCATGCCGTTAAAAGGTCTCATCTTCCTTCATATCATTGAAGGGTCACATCTTCCTTCATACCGTTAGAGGGTCTCATCTTTCTTCATACCATTAGAGGGTCTCGTCTTCCTTCATACTATTAGAGGCTCTTGTCTTCCTTCATACCGTAAGAGGGTCTCGTCTTCCATCATATCTTTAGAGGGTCTCATCTTCCTTGATATCTTTAGAGGGTTTTATTTTTCTTCACACAGTTAGAGGGTCTCATCTTCCTTCATATCTTTAGAGGGTTTTATTTTTCTTCACACCGTTAGTGGGTATCATCTTCCTTCACACCGTTAGAGGGTCTCATCTTCCTTCATACCGTTAGTGGGTATCATCTTCCTTCATACCGTTAGAGGGTATCGTCTTCCGTCATACCGTTAGAGGATCTCATCTTCCTTCATACCGTTAAAGGGCCACATCTTCCTTCATACCATTAGAGGGTCACATCTTTCTTCATACCGTTAACGTTAGTGGGTATCATCGTCCTTCATACCGTTAGAGGTCTCATCTTCCTTCATACCGTTAGAGGGTCTCATCATCCTTCATACGTTTAGAGGGTCACACCTTCCTTCGTACCATTAGAGGGTCACACCTTCCTTCATACCATTAGAGGGTCACATCTTTCTTCATACTGTTTCATATACTTATCAGAGAAGATGTTCAAAGATCATATACATTTTCATTGCAGCTTTTCACGTTCTGCTTGTAGGGGTCATGGATTTCGCACGTCTGGTTAATGGCTTCATGAAGAAAAATATACACACAGTATATCATCACATTGAACCATAAAAGGTCATATGAACCCACCAAAGAAGGGGTTTTTTTTTAGATATAGGGATATTTTCAGATGTTTTTGCCCGTTAAAAGTAATAAATGTTTTAAACTTTTGAAATAACATTTATATTCCTCTTACTCTTGATATGCTTCTGATGTGAAAAATAGTAATACTGGCCCGAAGTTCATAATATTCAATTATCAATGGATGAAAAATTCCCCGACGAAGTCCAACGGTAATAGGTGACCTGTGTGACACAGCTGATTTATGGTGACTCGGGTGACAGCTGATTTATAGTGACCCAGGTGACAACTGATTTATAGTGACTCAGGTGACAGCTGATTTATAGTGACCCAAGTGACAGCTGATTATAGTGACCCAAGTGACAGCTGATTTATAGTGACCCAAGTGACAGCTGATTTATAGTGACCCAAGTGACAGCTGATTTATAGTGACTCAGGTGACAGCCGATTTATAATGACTCAGGTGACAGCTGATTTATAGTGACCCAAGTGTCAGCTAAATTATGGTGACCCAAGTAACAGCTGATTTATAGTGACCCAAGTGACAGCTGATTTAAAGCATAGTTTTCACATAATTAAATGCAAAGCATATTATCATTTTTTCATTTACTTTCGTGTTTGTTTATCCGATAAAACCATTTCCAAGGCGAAAAAAGACTGACAGATTACCTATAATTAAGGTGGTAAGCCATACCTTTACATATGTTGTTTGGCTAAAGCAAAATCGATTTTCGAGTAGCAAATCTATACAGGGTAAGAGGGTTATATGAGTAACAAGAGGGAATAGTTTGCCAAAATATTAAATCACAGATTTTTAGGGGGGGGGGGGTTAAGTACAGATATTTGAAAGTGTTACATTATACGTTCACAAAAAAGTGAAAGTGCACTTTCTACAAAGTGTTTGTTAACATTCATGTATCGTTTGTTTACAGGGAAAGTGCATTTTAAAATTGTGTAAAATCTGCCAAATGGAAAAGCTCATTCATTTGTTTTCTTTACTTTATTTGATAAAGGTCAACATGAAATAACGAAATAAAACATTTTGCCAAAAAGAAATATTGGAGAAGAACTATATTTTCATCTTTACATTGTTCTTAAGTGTTAAAGACTGTCTTTGCTGTTACTATGAATTCCTGGTATTTTTTTTTTCTCACAAAATCGTGCTTACAATATTTCTAAGATGAAAGATGGATAATTTACATTGAAATTACTATATCAATACGAAAATATTAAAATTGTACTTCTGTATGTCAGCTACACAACCCATGTATAGGACACATTTTTAAAAATGCATAAATCTGAAGTACATTATATTCATTATATTAAATATAACCATTGATGCAACAACAATAGCGCGAAGGAAGTAAATCATATTACTCTATTATCATTATTGTACAATAACATTTTCAGTATTCCCCTTAACTGAAATGAAATGTCATTTAATTCAAATAACAGCAAATACTTTAAAGTAACAGTAAATACAAAAAGTAACAGAATTGAGAATTGTCTTTTAAACAGTCGGTTGCAAATGCAAGGAAAACCAAATGTAAGATACTAATTAACCACCATAGAACAAAGAAAACATGAATACACATTTTTATGCCTTAAAAGTTCTAAGTGATATCCTAAACAAGTGTAGATTGACAATTTGGTAACATAAAAGACAATTTTGGTAACAGGAAGGACATATATGAAGTAATTTTCAAAAAATTCCGTTAGAACACTATTTTATATACGAAATATAAATATTATTGTTTAAAATCTTTTGAGCAGATATATATTCAAGCTGATAAACAGGATATTATACGACTCATGCATGGATTCGTATGTAAGTTAATCTGCATAACAGTAAAGACACTTTTGAATAACAGGACAGACAAATGAAATAAAACTGAATATATTACATTATATTTTGCGAATAAGTGCAATATCACGTGAGGTTCAATTCTTATGCAAGAATATGTGGTAAAGGCAACATTAAGAGTCATAAAAGTCTAAAGCAGATTGTCAAAGGAAGCAAGTGTATAAACAATTTGACACAAACGTTATGTACACTTCAACCCATCCCGAGCACTCGCTTTTGAGAAAATAAAAGATGCATTCCTACCAATTACATATCAAAGAGTTATTGTTTGTCATTGCGAAAAGAAGAGTAAGTTTAAATAACAT
Organism: Pteria penguin; assembly: GCA_035048485.1. NCBI lineage: Eukaryota > Metazoa > Mollusca > Bivalvia > Pterioida > Pteriidae > Pteria > Pteria penguin. The sequence goes on along the minus strand of CM068582.1, from coordinate 57,434,997 downwards.
CCTTAGCAAAACATCTGCATTAAATCAATTTTTAAGAAATAAAAGGATTTTATGAAGCGATCATTGATTAAAATTCGCTACATCAATTTCCTTATGTTTCTATCTTAATGAAAATGAGCAATGGACATTTCATGGAGAAGCCTTAAAGGTAATAAATGAGTTTAATTATTTGGGCATGCTATTTAAATACAATGGGAAAATCTCAGTTACTCAGAAACATTTAGCTGAGCAAGGAAGAAAAGCGTTATTTGCTTTAAACAATAAGTTAAAAGATTTTTCATTTAATATTGAAACGAAATGTTCCGTTTTTGATACTTACGTTAATAGTATCTTTGGATATGCAGCTGAGGTATGGGGGTTTCACAAGGCTCCAGATATCGAAAAGATTCACGTCATTTTTGTAAACGAATTCTAGGAGTCAAGCGCAGTAATTTAGTTTATTATGAATTTGGAAGGTTTCCTCTTAGTGTTAATAGAAAATTAAAAGTAATAAAATACTGGATTTCACTTAGGAATACCAGTAACTGTATCCTTAAGGCTTGTTATGATAAATGCTTGTTAGCAAAGACCCTTGGATTGTGAACCTGAAGCTTGAATTAGATAATATTGGATTAAGGTACCTTTTTAATGAAAATTTTGTGGATAAGTCAGTTTACTGTGTAATTGAGCAGAGAGTGAAAGATATATATCTGTTTAATTTTAGCTGAGATACGTAGATCGCTCAAGGGCATACTGTATCAACACCTTGTGGACCAATTTTGCCTGCAGTCGTATTTAAGAAAACCAGTACACAACATATTTCAGATGTATGTATCTAAATTCAGATTGTCTTCACACAATCTAAAGATGGAAAGTGACAGATTTAATAACGAATTACGCCATGATAGACTTTGTACATACTGTAATTTGAATGATATAGAGGATGAAAAATACAGAAAAATATACTACCGAATTAGACCCAACGTTTATAAGTTGACTCAATTACTCAGTACCAGTAATATTAAAGAATTATGTAACTTAGGAAGATTTCTAAAGTACGCATATTCAGAGAGAAATACTATATAACCAGTTATATTTCGTCAATATTCAAGTTATCCTGTTTATTGACGATACCCCCATACATGCAATTATTAACAATATCATTGTGTATTAAACCATATGAATGATTTTATGTATAGTGCTTACGATATACATTTTATGATGTTATTTCACAGCTTATGTATGACCCAGGAGCGTATGACCGGTGGCATATTGATTATTATCCGTCGGTTTGATTGTCCGTCCGTTTGTCTGATTGTTGTCATTTTTTAGTTATTATACATAAACCCCATTGTTTACAGCGTATATATGCATATAATATATTGCATAGTATTACATGTATGTATGTATATATATATACATGTATATTTTAATTATTGTTTACTTATATGTATCACATCTGTGCTTTAGTTGTAGGAAACAATTCAGTGACGCTCATGCCCTTTGCTCAATGTAATCTCTTGAACTATATAATGGACTTGTCATTTCTAATGATCTTATACTTATACTTGTACCCTATTTTTGACACATAAGTTTTGCAGATAATATTGTTTGTTCGCCTGCTTGTTGTCAATTTAACTATTGAACATTAATGCCAGTATTTGCAGAGTACATCTGTTATTGCACTGCATGATATTAAGATAATGTGCTTATATATATTTTCTTATACTTGCTTATTTATATGCAGCATATATATATGCTTTAGTCATATGAAATAATACTCAGAATTTTGGTCATCTGTCTTTACTCAAATCACTTGAAATCTACAATAGCCGTATCATTTGTAATGTTCTTACTTGTATCCTATCCCTAACAGAAACGCAGCGTATGTATGTTATAGAATTGTCATGATGTACATAAATACTTGTTGCAGTATATCTATACTTTATTCGTATAAAACAATACTACGAGACCCAGCGTTTTGGCTGCCTGTCTTCCTAGTAAAGCCAGTTGAAATATATAATGGTCGTATCATTTGTAATGATCTTACTTGTGACCTATTTTGTGATAAGAAATTTTCACGAACAATATTGTTTATTTACCTCCTTATTGTCGATTTAATTATCTTGTGCCGATTCTGGCACTATTATTTATACAGACAGAAACTTCTTATTTCATTTTCATTACTTTTTCTCAAAAAGTAATTATTTGTGACACTCTAAAACGTGTTCAATCTGCATACTGTACAACACATTATATTCTTAGCATCTACATAGTCGGACCCAACATTGGTTAAAATCATAGAAAATAAAAAAGTAGATGGTTTTACTAAATTGTTTATCTTTTTGTCCCGAGACAAGAAAATGCACTTTTTCTGAAAATGACCGGTATATACAGTGCTGAATTATATAAATTTTGTTTGGTCTGTATGTAAAGGCATTTACGGCGGGTGTGTCTAGCCAAAAAGGAGACGTTCACTCCTCTCGGGCACCTGGGTCCGGCGCCATAAACTGAGAATATACTTAAGTCATTATTTCATATTCTTCTGTTCATCAATGAATTAGTAACTGGGGTTTGGATTTAATCTAGTTTTACTCTATTGATGAATAGAATTAAATCATTCTGCATGAGAATTTGTTTGAACGTTTGACAATGGAATAAATTAAAATGAAATATTTGACTTAAGTATATTCTCAGTTTATGGAGTGAACGTCTCCTCTCTAAATTTCAGGGAATGTCCATTGTGGTACATTGTTGTTAGTGCCAGTCATGTGACACCAGTTACTTTCGTATTTTACATTTTTAAAACTCGCTGAGAAGAAGGCTGTCATTCATCATTCGTGCACAGGAAAGTCATATGAAATTTTTAATGAATGTGTTTGGTAAAAATAAGCAATCTGATCTTGAGCATCCACAAGATTAGAAATGTACAGAGCTTATTTGATAATTATAATTTAATTTTCGATGCGACCACCGTATAAAGCATTTTTAACTGCATTATCAGAATTGTTTTTCTATATGACAATAGAAATTAAAACAAGTCACGTGACAAATGGATAATAAACAAGAGGCCCAAATGGGCTTCTATCACCATCCGAGCATTTAAGCACACGAGAAACTTAGAAAGTACCAGAATATTTATGTTTTTTTTTCAAAATTGAACCAAAAACAAAACATCATTCTTAAAAACGTACATACATCAAAGAAAATCAAAGAAAACACCTGAACATTTGCAAAAAGCAACATAGTTCAAAAATATGTCAAAACTTGTTTTCTGAATGGAACCAAAAACTACAAGCTTTTTTAAAAGACACTTTTCAAGATCACTCTAGCGCATTCTATTTGTTGACATACATAGCTGGTGTGAAAAAGTTTGTCATAGGAGGGTATCCTAGGGGGCCTATGTCACCCTGCAGTAATCAAACTCATGGTGGATCTGGTAAAAAGATAAACAAGAGGCCTAAGTGGGCCTATATCGCTCACCTGAGTACCTTGAAGATCAGTCATGCAGGAGGGAAGAATTCATTTATTTTTGCATTACTGTGACCAAGTCAACAAAAATGTTGAAAATAAATAACAAACAACAACAGTTTTTTGCACATCCATTTAGGTCATTTTGATATTAAGCATTTGCTTTGTCTCTGCAAAATGTGATTCAGGGCAACAAGTTAACAATTTTCTTTAGGTGGGGCCTTTTGTTGACTGATTTCAAGTCTGGGTCATAAACAACAATTGTTTCAAATATTGTCCAGATCCAACTTAAAATTGCCTAATTTCATATGTTGAGTTTTGAGAAACATCTAAAAAATTATTTATATGTGTAAAGAAATGAAATAATAATTTTGACCAAAGCTGGATTTGAACCGCTACTCTCCATATTTTAATTACCAAGTGGTATATGTACCATTGTGAGACCTAGTTTTTAGGCATGGTAGCATTATCTGTTGACCAATTTGGATGAAATGTACAAAAATGATAGAGGGCCTATAGTACTTCATGTATACCGTGTTTCATTAAAATTTTTCATGTGGTATAACAGCAGAAGTTTAAAATGTGAAGAATTGTCCCTACACACCCTCAACATAATTATGATCACAATAGTCCACAAGAAATCCTCATTATCAATCAACTTTGAAATATGACACTTTTCTGCATTGACATCACCAAGTCCAAGCAAATGTCAAAAACAAAATTCTAAAAATTTGATTTTGGAAGGAAACCAAAATGACAAAACTTCTTCACTCATCCCTCTAGATCATTTCTTTGCATTCTGTTTGTTTGTGTATACAGCCAGTATGAAGAAGAACATTGTCAAAGGAGGGTACTCTTTTGTAAGCTACTTTTGACTGTGGTGGTGTCACCTGTAAAGAGGTCTGGACGAAAACAACAGATATTGAAGAGGATCATAAGTGAATTATTTCTACCAAGATTTATTAAAATCCTTCAAACCGATTTGCAGAAAAAAGTTGAAAATGTGTAAAAATGGCCAACCCCCCCCCCCTTTTTTTTTTTTGTTTTGAAGTCTTAAAAAATTCATAAAAATCCAAAAATTGAGGTATCGACAAAATTCTTTCACAATAATATTCCTTATCATAATTATGATCAAAATAGTCATTAAGAAATCATCAATACCAATTAACTGAAAAACATGACAGTTTTCTGCATTGAAATTACTAAGTGCAGAAACACGTGTAAATTTCTATTTGACGGATCTAAACCCCGAACACAATTTTTGATAACCCATCTTTATAGATTGTTGAAATTCAATTAGTTTCCCCATGTATGCACTGGTTCTGGAGAAGATTTTTTAAGAGGGGTACCGTTTTGGGCACTTTAAAATACCCCGCCCTGGATCCACCCCTGTGGGAATCTGGATCTCGAACACAATTCTAGTAGGGGATCTTGAGTACATCATATATACAAAGTTTGATCCAAATCGTGCAATGCAGTTTCAGAGAAGAAGTCGAAAATGTGAAAAAGTTAACGACGGACGGAAGGAGACAACGGACCACACTATGACTATAACTCACTTGGCTCTGGTGAGCTAAAAGGGCAACATTTGTAGGGGACCTGGAGTTTTATCAAAACCCCCCCCCCTTTTTTTATATTTCGTGTCTTGAAAATTGTAAAAAGTTCTAAGATTTATCTTTTATTCCATTTCTTTTCCATTAATTACAATTTAATCAATTGAAGTAACAGAAAATCTAAGAAAGTACTTGAAAAATAGGCAAAAACGACAAAGATGTTTAAAACGCATCAACATTCTGATGTTGGAATGAAACCCAAAAAAAATCAAAGGCTTGAAGAGCCACAAAGGCGTCGAGCTTAATTTGATTTAAAGCTGTCAAAAGTAGCAGAAATTGACCTGTCGTGTTCATCTTTTTTGTTGAATTCCGATAATTTTTTGAATAGAGTAAAACTAAAAGCTTAAGGACCAACAGCCATATATCATATTATTTATCATCATAACATTTTATTGTTCTTTACATCATTCTTGCAGAAATGTCAAATATCTTTTCACAAAGAATGTACATGTGAAATCAATCGAACACCATTGCCATTTTTTACAAAATGGACGAGTTGTTACCATTGCCTGTAAAATATGTAAGCCTTATGCTTAATTTGTTTTAAAATATGGTCTAGGTTACTGTTTTTGTCTACGCTACTAACACTGACACTAGGGCCAACAGCTTCTATATATCGTCCAAACACACTAGTTATTCGGTCGTTTATTGTATGTGCACGTTTAAGGGCTAAAACGCCATGCTGTTCGCCGTAATGACGCAAGCCGATTGTGCATCACAATTGCACTTTATCGGTTGATTTGGAATAAAATCTTCACACGTAAGTTCTACGTAATTTATTTTTCATGCATTCAATCTAAAATTTTGTCTTAATCCATGCTATCATCCTTTACATCCGCATTAAATTTTGTAGGCGATTTGAAAACTTTCTCGGCTGCCAATTTTTATGCCCTCGTGGGAACTTTTCCAGATATGTGGAAGACCATGTGATATATACACATGCTACTTCCCTAATAAGGAAAAAATGAGGCGTGGCTTTAGAAATTTTAGCGGGTAAATTCACAACTGCGCAAAAACAAGTAATTCCAATTAACATAAAGCTATTTGGCTTTGTGACCAACATCTTGATCATTTAATGCTATTCCGATTACAACTTAAACTTTTTAAAAAGCTATACTTGTTAAGATAGACTGGAGTTACCTGCTCTTGCTTCCTATCGCTGCGCGAAGAGACAAGTGACCACCGCTATTTTGTAGAGGCTATTCCCTGTCCAGCAAGTGTTATTTATAGCACAGACGGTAAGGGCAAGATAAGATGCTGTACACGCTGCGTGTAGTTATTTTTAAAATTCGTCTACAGTAGCATACACAGCATAGGTATACAGTACCTGATGTAATTTACGAGAAGCTCGTGATGTTTAGCCTTCAAGTTGAGGATGTAATTAATTTTGTCGATATTTGTTGATTCTAGGTTAAATGAATGAAACAAAGCGAAATCCAGTGAGATAAAAATAACCAATAACACGTCACTTGAACCTAGGTCAGCCTCGTTATGAATTAGTGGTCACCTGTCTAGATATCTTTGTGATACGCACTGCCAGTCTATATTTATGATTCTATGAAATATTTTATTTCTTCTTTTTTAGACTGAAATTTATATCTACATATATTATTATTATAGTATTTAATTATATTATTATATATATTTCGAAGATCGCGCGATCGGTTTCCATATTGGCGCTTAATGTCAAATCAGGCCTTGATCGCGTGTGTTACAAGCGTCCTACTACGATTTCTCCAAATAAGGCAATGTCACGTGGTCTTCCCCATATTTGGAAAAATTCCCATGAAGTGCGATTGTAATTCATAATCGGCTTGCGTCATCACGGCGAATGAATATTTTAACACACAAAATAAGCAACAGAATAATAAGTCGTGTTTAGGGCAATATATTGATAATTTAAGTTACGCAGACCTATGCTTAAACCTATGTCTGTGCAATGAAATTTCAATAACAAGGATAACAAAGCCGGTTTTGCAAGAACTTTTACTACGTTAAGTACTTTAAAGAAGGTACTACTTTGTTACGTGAATTAAAAAAGGCGGTGCAGAGGTAAATTTTTTACGATCGCTAGAAGACTGTCGAGCAAATGCTCGACGCCTTAAAAAAAGAACACTTCTTGTAACAGCCTTCTAGATTTCTCTGATGCAATCGACTTGCTGATCTAAGCAGCCAGTCTGAATAAGTTTGCAATGTAGTGTACCCTATGGGACATGTGTTGCCCCACCCTCGATTCATCCTTTGACAGATTTGGTCAAAAGCAGCAACGGTTGCAGTGAATCTCGAGTATCTCATACCTATTGAGTTTCATCAAAATCTTTACTTAAGTTCTGAAAACAACAAAACTTCTTTAGACACCCCTTCTTTATCAATCCGAGGTATTCAGTTTGATGATCTATGCAGTCAGTCTGAAGAGGTTTGTCAAAGGAGGGTAACCCCCCCCCCCCAGGCTTATACTAACCTGCCATAGATCCACCCCTTGACGGAATAGCACAAAAAATAACAAAATCTGTAGGAGAAATTGAGTAGTTCATCCCTACCATGTTTCAGCAAAATCTCTCCTGCAATTCTGAAGTCCAAAGTTTACTAACAAATCCACAAGGAGCTGAAAAGTAAATCAGTGCCAGCTAAATTGTAACTGGCATTCTGAGGGTTTTAATGTGTCTGTTGGCTGGAGTTGCTTACATTTTTTCTTTTTTCCTTTTTTTGGGTGGGGGGGAGCGTTTAAACAAAGGGCAATAATTCTAGAAAATTAGGTCAACCACGCCCAAAGTCGAACTTGATCTGCAACTCTTCATGGGGAAGCTTGCTACCACATTTCAACTTGTTATTAGTAAGCACAGCCAATAAAAGTATGGAAAACTGATTTTGAACAAAGGGCAATCATTCTGGAAGAAGTGAATCAACCGTGACTAAGTCGAACTTGATTTATAAATCCTCATAGGGAAGTTTGCTACCAAGTTTTAGCTTGATATCTGTAAACATGGCTAAGAAAAGTCTGGAAACCAGCATGACAGACGGATGGACAAGCACAGATGGACAGTCCATGGAAACCAAAAGTCCCCTCTGGTTTCATTGGTGGGAGACTGATAAAAGTAGTCCCCTTGCCTAATTAAAATTTTTAATTCTATTTTGCTACTTTATTAACACATATACATGTAGTTTGACAATTGTGTCACTACAGTAGTTCAGCCAGAGTTGCAGAATCTGTATAGTGCACTGCAAAAATGCTTTTAACCTTACAACCAATCCACCACATGAAAATTTCACTATGCTCAGTACTGCATTTCATGTACTGTAGACATTTGAGTGCTGTATAAACCGGCCCATCTTAAATTCAAGTACCACATGTCATTTCTTCTCACAATATGGTTTCGACGAGAACATCGTTATACATTTTCTTACCATTTTACTTTATATTCAATAACATCTCATTTCCATTGTATGTTAACAAATGATTGTTACATATAACTTTAGCATTTTTAAAATTACAATACAGAAAGAATGTGTATATTTAAAAGAGCGCTTGAGTAAAGAGAAGACAATATCTGGTGCATAGAATACCTTTAATGTCATACCCCATAAGACTATATCATACCACACCATACAATGAACAATAATGGCAAAATATTAAAACATTTCCCTGAAACGTCTTTATTGTCATTATATTCACATTCAGATGTATATTACATGTTCTAAAGTCTAAAAAAGATCAATGATTTAAGGTTCATAATAAAGTAAACCAACGAGCTGTTTGATTCCAATTCTCACAGTTAAGATATTTTGATATGCATTTTTACATTTATTAGAGATACCACCTAACTGAACACAAACTGCTGTTACAGTTTCTAATATTCATTTTAATTAGTGGTTTTCCCTTAAGAAAGAATAGAAGCTAAGATCTTAAAATGACACCAATTTTCATATGGAGAGAACAAAGTACTATACCTTACATAAGTGCATAAACACAAAAAGCATGCATTTGTTCACCACTTTACTGACTAAAACATTAGCTACAGTAAAAGTATTGGATAATTTCATTACATTATAATTATGTTTTCTATAAAATCTCAAATGACAAAATCTACAAATATGACTCATGAGCACATAATAAATAAGATCTAAAATTTCTTAGCTTCCCAATGTGCTGTTTAGCCATTTATGCATATGTAAGTACATTCTTTTTTGGCTCCTTTTAAAGTATGTTATCATATGAGATCAACAATACAACAAATGTATAACCTCAGTGGTCTGCAAACAGGAACAGATTGCGGCTACTTCAGGGCATAGTTCTATTTGAAAGATATAAATGCGTACATTACAATATAAATTGCTGATTAGGCAACCATTCACATAACCCCATGTACGTAACACTTGACAAAGCAGCACATGGAAGATATCTGGATAAAAGTTTCCAACATACTGATAAAAACTGAAGCAATACAAAGTAAAAATCAATTATTTCTAATAATTATCTTTGATAATGAAAACTCTACATGACCAATGGTGTGGATACTATACATTTAATATTCAGAGAAATAGATTACATAACAAAAACAATACTTTATGACAGGGATATCACAGTTCAGGATTTAATATCTTACACACACACCTTATAGGTCTATTCCTTGAAAAAAAATATGACTAATACAGATTATTGATTACATTTAATAATTATTACAAATGCCTTGATTCACTGAACACAAATATTATCAATTCACAGACTCAGAATAAATTCATACAAGTAGTTAAACTGAGAGGCAAGGGAATTCAAATGTCTTAAAAATGAAAATGAACACTTGATGATTGACTTTACACAGGGTTTCATTGGACTTGAATGAAATTATAGTTACTATATAAATATCAATCATTCATAACGGTAAATGTCACTGATTAAAGAAGATGAATCATTTAGAGGTGAATATGGCCACATATGAAAGTATCAAAAACCCTCCAAATCTTCAAAGTATATACCAAAAGTAAAATGTAACTCAAAACCAAAGAAACTAATAAAGATATTTATTTGCTCATTACTCTGTAAAGAAACTACTATTTCTTATCCATTTTTACAAAATTGAAAGAAAAATGAAGACAATTAAAATAAGAAAAAAAAAAAACCCCTAATTTTGATTTAAATTACATGTAATAGTATTTTGGGTATGAACAAATCTGAACATCATACATATGAAAAACATTAATAAACTAGAAAACTGACAATCAAGAAGTTTGGATTCAATATCCTCCTTAGAAACCCTTTTCCTTTCACCAGCAGAAATATTCAGTGATGAAAAATTTGAAAACAAAAATGTATGAATGTAGATTTAGTTGTTCTAAAGGATTTCATTGTGGAGAGCGGAAAATGAAAGACTGTATAACAGAGGGCAACATTTAATATAGCCGCAAGTAGTGGCCCTATCATTCATTTAGGGCCACTACTTGTGGCTACATTTAATAGTGGCCCTATCATTCATTTAGGGCCACTACTTGTGGCTACATTTAATAGAATCACAGAACAAGATCAATATCTGCACAGAATTGTAAGTCCTATTACAACAATGTAATCTGGTTCCATTTGATTGGTATATGACATGTATACAGACTTAAGTCCTCTACAGAATATTTTCCTTCTTCAATAACTGTCATAGCTTCAAATACTCACCTTCTCACATATCCTTTTTATCTACTATTCAGATGTGCGGAAGGGACTCGATTCTCCCTTATAGGCTGTAATGGTGCATTTAGATTGTGAATTACAATCACAATATCTCCAAGGATTTGGATAAAATATTCTCTAAATATGAAAAAGAAATTTAAAAATAAAAAAAAAAAAACCCAACATGCATTTAGTCGCAAGTATAATTTGATTATATACTTCACTCTTGTTACTCCGTTTTCAAACCAAACTAGAACTGTCCCAACAGGACAAATACCCCCCATGGCAACAAAATTTTAAGTAGAGTAAAGGTCATAAGGTCAAAGATTTTGGTCCTCACAGACAGATCTTGCTACAAAGAATACACATGTGTAATATGAAGACACCATGTCTTTTGGTTCAAAAGTTATGGCTAAGGTTAAGGTTTTTCAAAAGTAGGTCAAATCTCAAGGTCATGGGGTCAAAAAAAAAGGTCTTGACACAAAGAATACATATGTATAGTAAGAAGGCCCCATCTCTTTGGTTCAAGATTTATGGCCAAGGTTAAAGTTTTCTTGACTGACAGACAAACGGACAGAGAGACAGAGAGACAGACAGACGGACAAGGTGAACCCAATATACTCCCCAAACTTTGTTTGCGGGGGGTATAAAAAGCAACATGAAGTAAGTAATGATGCCATAGGTGTTTTCACTTGGAATTTCATTAAGATCTATATTTATTGTCAAATATTTTTTACTTGTTTGCTACTGACATTTTATGCATGAATTATGTAATAAAATAGGGAAATTAAAAATTAAAATCTCATTTTCTACTGTAATATCACATTATCGTGTGCATGAGCCAGAAATGTTATAAAATTACAAGTCAACACAAAAAAAAATTCCCCAAGTCCCTTAACTCTGTAATAACAAAGCTGATAAGTTTAAAAATCGAAATGGGCCTTCCTTATCTCACTATCATGTATTAAATTTAAAAAAATCTTCAAGAGGAAACTTAAGTTACCATGTGTAAAAGGAAGTGCTGATACACAAGAGAGATACAGACACTCATTTTCTAACGTAATATCAAGTTAACACATGTATTACATAGTGCTGTTATCCTTTTATTAGGAAAAAATGTCAAAGTCCCCCCAAAACAAGAGGCCCAAGTGGGCCTATATCGCTCACCTGAGTACCTAGATGATCAGTCATGTAGGCAGGAAGAATTCATTTATCTTTGCATTACTGTGACTAAGTCAACACAAATGTTTAAAATACATCAAATTTTATTTCAGGCCAGAAGAAAAAACACTTTTTTGCACATCCATTCAGGTGATTTTTTAATATTAAGCATTTGCTTTGTCTCTGCAAAATGTGATTCAGGGCCACAAGTTAGTCATTTTCTTTAGGTGGGGCCTTTTGTTGACTGATTTCAAGTCTGGGTCATGAACAACAATTGTTTCAAATATTGTCCAGATCCAACTTAAAAGGACCTCATTTCATATGTTGAGAAACATCTTAAAACTTATTTAGATGTGTAAAGAAATGAAAAAAATTTTGACTTCAGCTGGATTTGAAGTGCTACTCTCCATATTTTAATTACCAAGTGGTATATGTACCATTGTGAGACCTAGTTTTTAGACATGGTGGCATTATCTGTTGACCAATTTGGATGAAATGTACAAAATTGATAGAGGACAAATAGTACTTCATGTATACCATGTTTCATTAAAATCTTTCATGTAGTATAACAGCAAAAGTTAAAAATGTGAAAAGTTGTCCCTATACACCCTCATTGATTGATTTTTGTTTTACGTCACACCACGAATATTTCATGGACCCACCTGAAGCAGTGAGGGATCTTTAACGTGCCATGCATACCACGACATGGGGCCTTGGTTTTTACTGTCTAAGACATGACACCAGCATGACCAAAGCGGGACTCGAACCCAGGCCTCCCGATCAGGAGTGCGACACGATACCACTAGGTCACGCCAGCTTACACCCTCATTTGGAAGTCTTAAAAATTCATAGAAAATCCAAAAATTGAGATATTGTCAAATTTCTTTCAGAGTAACATTCCTTACCATAATTATGATCACAATAGTCCATAATAAATCATCATTATCCATTAATAGGAAATATGACACTTTTCTGCATTGAAATCACCAAGTCCAAACAAATGTTGAAAAAAAATTCTAAAATTAGATTTTTGAAGGGAAACAAAATGACAATACGTCTTCACTCATCCCTCTAGATCATTTCTATGCATTCTGTTTGTCTATGTATATTGCCAGTATGAAGAAGGATATTGCCAAAGGAGGGTACTCTTTTGTGACCTACTTTTGACTATGTAGGTGCCACCTATAAAGATGTTTGGACGAAAACAACAGAATTTGAAGGGGATCATGTGATTTATTTCTACCAAGATTTATTAAAATCCTTCCAACAGTTTTGCAGAAAAAGTTGAAAGTGTGAAAAATGGCCAACCCAAAGATTTTTGAAGCGGGGTACCTTTTTGGGAACTTTTGACCCCGCCCTGGAGCCTTGAGCTTTGGCTCAGGTGAGCTAAAAACCCCGTCACGTGACTCTGTAACAACAAAGCTAATAAGTTTGAAAATCGAAAAATATCTTCTTTGCTTTATCCAAATATCACGTATTAAATTTAGGAAACTTAATTTACAGTGTGCCATAGAAAGTGTTGACACACAGACAGACAGATGGATGGACAGACAGACAGAGACAGTGATTACTATAAGGCACCTGCCATATGGCTGGAGCCCTTATTAAATTACATGGGCTTCTAGTTAGTCAATACATATCAACAGTGATTGTAATTCATATCTATATGCACTTTTAGCACTCATGGGACAAAACTAAAAACCTCCCTCACATAATAAATAAATGATGAAAATAATGTGTAAGAGGGTGAATTCTTGATGCCATAATTGCAATCAATATTTTTACTTATGTGATAACAATACATGATATCACTAGGTGGATGAGGCATCCAGACAACCTGAGGTAAACTGCCAACATTCTGTAAGTCTACTAGCAGAACATCCAGACAACTTGAGGTAAACTGCTAACATTCCATAAGTATACTAGCAGAACAGCTGGCAATTAAAGCTTTCACACGGTAGAAAGCTATAATGAATTCAATACACTGCTTTAGCTATATCATCATCTGTGACACAATCTTTTAGGCATAGTTGTAACATCTTTTATTATAGAATTTCTTAAATAAGATGACCAAAGACCCCATTTTTTAAATGGTATAAGAATCTGAATAACAATCAAACTGACTGCAGAAATGATCTTCACCATAACAATATGCAAACTGACGTTGTATCAATGGCACAATAGATGCTCTTCAACAATAAATATTTCTTTTTGTCTGGTAATGAGTATACTTGAGATACAGGGATAAACTGGACCAGAAAACCAACATGAAAAAAACTAATGCTAGACTGTAGCAGTTATCATAATGGTTCTTTGGTGAAAGATGGTGCAGTCTTTGGTTGGTAAATGGTCACAGAGGCTATATGCTGGTTCTGCATCACCTGAAAAGTATTTGGGTTACCTATTGATAAAATAGACAATTTCATAACAAATGCAATCATATAAATGAAGAAATGTTTTGACTGATTTAAAGGTTTCATCAATTTTTCAGTCATATCACAATATATGCAGAAGCAGGACTTCATCTACATTTAAAGTATTAAGGTGCAATTCATGGTTAACCCTTTTACATAGACTTCTAATTAATAGCTATACACATTGAATACATATTCTAAATCATATAATCCGAAATTTATACAAGAGAAAAATTCCTTTTTTGTTATTGTTCAATGCCACATCAAGATTTTATCACCTATATGATGGCAGCCAATATACAGAGGTAGTGGAAACTACTGTACTCTAGGTCAATATATTGGCAGGTATGCTGATTAACTTTTCCACTATTGGAGCAACAGTAGATAGAAAGAGGTGGGCATCTACAGTCATCCAGAACACCAAATTGATTCTTTATACAACATTGTACACTTCAGTAATTTATATTGATTGTTAAAATGATAATATACAATGTCATCGTTATTACATTACACAATAGAAATATTTCATATTCAGTATTATTTACTATGAAACACAATACACATGTATTATAGTACAAGAAATTTGTTTTATTCCCAACTGTATTACATTGTGTCGTTGCCTCCACATTGAGTTACCTTAGCATTTACATGCATTAATTACATATTCATGTCCAAGTTTGGTTTTCTGGTAAATGAGAACCAACCTGGTGTTTAGGATGCATTTATAGTGAATCCTAGTTCAGCTCCTTTGCCTGATCATTTATCAAGCCCTTCCTTTTTCCAATAAGAAAAAAAAACAGGTGGTAAGAATTGCATTTACATGTATTAAACCATCACTGTTCAGCTAAATGTCTATCCTAATATTCATTCAGAGTTACACATCATTTCAAATTACATAATATTGCTAGGTGCTTGACAAGACGTGATAACAAATTTAGAAAAACTGCAAAAGTTCTTATGCTGCTTCTGCTTTTATGAAGAATTATTCCCTCAAGATTATTGTTTATACCTCAAATATGAGATCTTGGACCCCAAAACAGAATGTTGAGCCAAAAGGATTGCTGGTGTTGGTAGATGAAGATCTATTTAAGATGACCGGTCTCTGTTCTGGTTTCACTAGATAACTTTGCACACTGTCCCACTACAAATATAATGTACAAAACATCAGATAAACATAAATACAAGGCCAAGTTTGTTTTTGTTTCTTGCCCATTAATTACAAATCTTAAAATCTCAATCTTCTTGGACTTGGTAAAGATAACATTTCACTTCATGAAAAATTTATTTGGTACTTCAAATTACACTTATTATAATCCGCATTAACCTTGACCTTGGAGCTATGAACTTGGCTCAAGCTCATTACACACTGCCTCCCCAAAACAAACAGTTATAACTAGAAAACTGAAAAAGTCAGAAGGGCCACACAGGATGCCTGTCACAATGACCCTGATCTTAATTTGGTACTAGCAGAAAGGTCTTGTCATTAGGAACGCAGATGCCAAATATGAAAGCCCTACTTCTAACAGTTCAATAGTTATGGTCAATGTTAATGTTTTTCAAAGGTCACAGTCAACACCACATGAAAAAAAATTTGGTAACAACGGAAAGGTCTTGTCATATGGTACACACATGCCAAATTTATAAGCCCTAATTCTTACGGTTCAATACTTATGGTCAATGTTAGAGTTTTTCAAATACAAATCAAACCTCACTGTCAAGGTCACATGACCAAAACTTTTGATACCAGTGGAAAGGTCTTGTCATAAGGAATGCACATGCCATATATGGAAGCTCTACTTCTTACAGTTCTATAGTTATGGACAATGTTAAAGTTTTTCAAATGCAGATCAAAGGTCGCTATCATAGTCACATTATCAAAACTTTTGATACCAGCAGAAAGGTCTTGTGATAAGGATTGCACATCTTAAATATGGAAGCCCTATTTCTTATGGTCCAATAGTTATGATCAACGTTAAACATAGGTCAAAGGTCACCATCAAAGTCACATGATCAAAACTGCTGGTACCAGCAGGAAGGTTGATTGATTATTATTTCACGTATATAATGACGGCATCTGCCTGATGCATTGCATACAAATTTAGACCTTTGCAACGGACCCACTTTAAGCAATAAAATATCTTTTACTTGCCATGCCTACCGTGACATGGGACCTCGGTTTTTACTGTCTCATCCGAAAGACAAAATATTGGTGTGCCTAGGTTGGGAGTCGAACCTTGGACCTCTCGATTACGAGCCGAGAACCTTATCCACTAGGCCACACCGGCTTCCAGCAGGAAGGACTTGTCAAAAGGAATGCAGATACCAAATATGAAATCCCTACTTCTAACGGTTCAATAGTTATAGTCAATGCTAAAGTTTTTCAAATGAGGACAAAATTCATCGTCAAGGCAACATGAAAAAAATTACACCAAAAACGCCTTGTCATAAGGAACACGCATGCCAAATATGACAGCTCTACCTGTGACAGTGTATTAGATATGGCCAATGTTAAAGCTTTTGCTGATGGACTGACATACAGATGGACAGATTGACAAATGGACAGACAGACACACAGACAGATAGAGTGATTACTATTGAGCACCCGCTTATGAAGCAGGCCCTAATAACTAGAATTGTTTTCTGAAATCCGCATGTAGAACTAAAGGGTAATACCACAAAGTCTACTTTGACTTGACCCTGAAGCTACGACCTAGACTCTAAGTAATGACATACTTCCTTCCAGTAAGAAACATTTATTCCAAATAAAAACTTTCTGTTTCAGTAGAAATTATAGGCTAAAATTAAGGTACACAAAATCTTAACATTTCTAAGTTACCTCGACCTTGGTTGTATACCATAATATTGAGTCAAAGTCATGACAAATAGTCCTCCCATACAAACATTTATACTAAGTATATCAAATTCTGGAACCAGGAATGTTGAATTTACAAGTCAGACAACAGGTTTTTATCAGAGTCCAAGGTGACCTTGACATTGGAGCTGTGACCTTGGCTCAAGATCATGACATACTGCCTTCTCATAATGAACAATTATATCAAGTATAACTTTCTGGGATCAGGCAAATAGTTTTTATGGGTCAGACCAAAAAATTAATTTAAATCCACATCGACTTTGACTTTAATGGTATGACCTTGGTTCAAGGTTATGACCCACCACCTTCCTGTAAAGATCAATTCTACAAAGTATGAAGTTACGGTAATCCAATAAGGCATGTAGAAGATGAAAATAAAGGCTAGACAAAGTGTTATGGACTGAGACTGTCGCACATTACCAGTAGATAATATATCCCATCAAATGATCAGTGAATAAAAAGATGAAAACTTTGTCAGTATATGTATGTCAGTTCAGGAGGCATTCTTTCACTTTGCCAAAGTATTTGTTTGGGGCCGAGGTGTGAAACTCGTCTTATGAATGTGAAAGTGTTGAAGAAATACCTCTAAAACATAATTTTCAAACCCCCATTATGCATCCCCAAGGTTTTGTTATTATTTACAATGACATCGATATAGATAAAACCAAACAAAATCCTCTCCCCCCCCCCCACCTTCCCGTCCCCACCATTAAAACTCATTTACAGTTCAAATATAAATATATGAGAACTGATAATATATTAAACAAGAGCAACGCCTAGCGTGGCATAATACGCCCGTCGCTTAATTGGGACAGGATCAATTCGCATTTGGCATGATTTTCATGAAAAACATCTGACGTTTACTGAAGTTAATTGCGTTTCATAGCATTTTATCATAGGGATAAGTCCAAAGGCAATATCTCCTGCAAAAATGGTCCTATGCAACCCATCTTGGAAATTGACCTGCAAAAAAAAAACTTGAAATTTTTTAGAACTAGCACCCCCCCCCCCCCCCTCCACTTCTAAAATTATAAATTTCTCAAAAATGAAGAAAAAGATATCAATACCTGTAAAATATGTGGAGGTTGGTACATTTTACTTGTTTCATGATAAATTTCATAATGTTTTTACAAAAATTATATTTTTAATGAATTTTCAAAACAAAATCCAAGGGCCATAAATCTGTCAAAATTGTGTCAATCGTAACAAAACTCGAACTGTTACTGATGCCGCTTCGAATAAGCCTATATATCATATTTCAACTCAATATCTTGAAAGACTGCAAAAAAAAGTCCGGAAAACATGACCTAGGACAAATGGCCACCCCCCCCCCCCCCCCCCCCTAAAATCATAAATTTCTCAAAAATGAAGAAAAAGATATTAAAACCCGTAACATATGAGATAGTTGGTACATTTTAGTTGTTTCATGATAAATTTCATAATGTTTTGACATAAAATAGATTTTTAATGAATTTCTGAAAAAATCTTGAAATTTATAAGTCCAAGGGCCTGACAAAAGTAGGTCAATTGTAACAAAACTCGAACTGGTACTGACGCTGCTTGGTATAAAGCTATATACTAAATTTGAACTCAATGTCTTGAAAGACGGCAAAAAAAGTCCGGAAAACATGACCTAGGACATATGGTCAACCCCCCCCCCCCCTAAAATCATAAATTTCTCAAAAATGAAGAAAAAGATATTAAAAACCGTAACATATGTGATAGTTGGTACACTTTACTTGTTTCATGAGAAATTTCATAATGTTTTGACAAAAAATAGATTTTTAATAAATTTTTGAAAAAATTTTGAAATTTATAAGTCCAAGGGCCATAAATCTGTCAAAAGTAGGTCAATCGTAATAAAACTCGAACTGGTACTGACGCCGCTTGAAATAAAGCTATATACCAAATTTCATCACAATATCTTGAAAGACGTCCAAAAAAAGTCCGGAAAACATGACCCCGGACAGACACACGGACGGATGGACGCACGGACAGCGCCATAACATAATACGTCCCGTCTATTGGACGGGCCTATAAAAATAATAAGAAGCCCATACAGGAATTTTGTGATTGTCCAATAACAAATGGTTATAAATATAATACTGCTTTTCAGGTTGCATTAATAACCTCTATAATTCCCTAAAAGGATATTCATATACCAAAGCATACCAAAACCAAAACAAAAATCTCATTTAATATGATAAACCTACTTTAGAATATGCAGTTATAATGACGTCGTCATCTGTCGTATGCACTGTTTGGGATAATTTAGGTTTAACAGACTCTACCATCACTGGAAGTTTGAATTCACAACGGCAATACCTGTGATTATATACAGAATAAATCCAATACAAGTACAATAATTATATATCATCAAGAACTTTATAAGTCATATCTATACTCACATTGTTTTTTTACAACACATGATTATTAATACTTGCAACCAAATAGATTACTTGAAGTTATACTTACATATTGAAATTGTAATGACCAGGAAAATTGGTGTGAAGAATGAACTTTTTGACCTGGTGAGTATTCGCATCAAACAAAATGTCCTATAATAAACCAGATTGATAAACAAATATAGGAATAAATGGACAAAAAGCTCACTTGATATTGGTTTATTTATGTTATACTTTAAGTGGAAATGTAGTCAAACTTTGATATTTCAAATACTGACATCTTGGATGCTTCCTTGAAGTTAAACACTGGTCCCCAATGTTTTCTTTAAAAACATTATTAAAAGTATCACAGATGTGTCTAACAGTAATTTGTTGAGTACTATACTGAAGTGGAATATTCTTTCATGTCCTGAAGTTCTAATTTACCTGGTTTGCCTCAAAGATGGCATCTTATTGATTGGTCAACATTTATGCAAGTGTTTTTCTCAATTTGGCATAGCGTGATTAATTGATCATGTCGTTACATACAGCAGGACTTATAACAGTATTTAAATCCATTACAGTTTTGCATACTTTGTTTTTGTAAAAAACTGTAATACTATTATGATAGGTAATTAAATAGGAATGCTAATAAAATAATAAAACATTATCCAACACTAAAGTTACAAATACTGCTATTAATTCCAGTATTCTAATTCACTCTGTTTGCAACATGCATTCTGATTGGTTAAATGTTTCAAAAACTGTAAGGGTATTCACATTTAACTGCAGTTTTGCTATTACGGCACAAGCCCCTTGGCAATGTCATTGACGACGTCATTCAAAACTAATGTGTGTAAGCATTCGGGTCAAAACATCTTATTAGGTTTACCATGCCAGTGATTTACAAAAACTGACAGGTTATAAGCAAATATCCTGTCAGAAATATCTGTTTCACCATTTGGCTAATACCTCGTGGTGAAACTCAATTCCTGACCGGTATTCACCGATACCCTGTCAGTTTTTGTAAAACACTCGCATGGTAACCCCTAATTGAGATGAACAATACTAATCAACCTTACTATTTTCAAAGGCATACTGTCTATCAATTAGTTCAGTTGCTTAGCTCAGATAATACAAAAGAATTCAGTAACATCCTGCGCAAAATATCTCAAACAGTCATCTGTCAGGATTTGCAGTGTCAAGAACATTCCGGGCTTTTCATTCTAATATAACAGTTTTAAAACCCATTCTTAAAATCAAACACTATTTCTCAAACTTTAGAAGATATTTTCTCAAATTTTATCAATAAATGGTGTGACTGCATCAATCATTTTATACCTGCATTATAGTCCCTAAATCTCATAAACACTGCAGTTATAATGGCATGTTTCACATAAGTTTGTGAACATGTGAATGGTCTAAGATTGTAAACTCAAATTCTGGATATCTGAAATACACATAGGTTGTAGTACTTTCTACATGCTCTTCGACTTTGAGACAACGAAGTTTGACTGCATACTTAATATGAAATATTTTGGTTTACAATCTTACAGTTTAGGAGAAACAAGGAAGAGTCCACAGATGTAAATGGATAGACGTACCAAGAAGCTTTACTACAGCAAGAGATCTAAGACGGTCTATGTCGCTAACCTGAGACATACAAAACATTGCACACAATGTCATTGTCAATGATATTAAACAACAATGCTTGTAGTTGGCCATAAGACTTCAGTTTCTTTAAAACTTTTATAATATTTAAAATTGTACAGGACCATACTTACCTCACCTACCAAGTTCTCAAAATTAATGTAGAGGTAACGAAAAATTGAAAATGTGAAAAATTTAACAAAAGCATTTTAAAATTAATTCTGGCTTAAATACAGCAATTAAGTGCATCAAAAATCAACCATGGGGAAAATATTTATGAAATGCTTTTTTTGCATTAAAATGACATAGTCCAATAGTAAGTCAAAAATCAATAAAATATTATCATTTAGACTGGAATCCAAAACAGCAACACTTCCTCACACATCTTTTTATATTACTCCGATACATTCAGTTTGTGTCTGTATGCAGTAGTTCTGAAAAATAAGTTTGTCAGCGGAGGGTTTCGTCTAAAACTTATTTTCGGCTATAGTGGCCTAACCTGTTGAAAGATCTGGAAGTAAAACAACCACACTTGTAGGGGACCTACAGCACTTTATTCCTATTAAGTTTCAATAAAAACCATTGAGTTGCTCCAGAGTAAAATTTGAAAATGTGACAAAATGGTATCAGAAGTCATACCCAGGAAAACTCGAACCCAGGAGAACTTGTACCTAGAATGAATGGGTAAGAGTTCTCTGGAGAATGTATAGAATAGAAATTTCTCTAGAGTACAACTTCCCATTTATTTTGGGTACGACTTCTTCTGGGTATTAGTTCCCTAGCAATTGAAAAAATACCTCCAATTTACCTTGAAAAATTCCAAAACTTTTTTCAAAATTCCTAAAAAACATTCTTTTTCATTCTAACTAAAAATTTCAGTGCATCAAAAGTCAATCATAGGGAAAAGTATTGATGAAAACCATGCTATATTACATAAAAATGTTAAAGTCGAAAAAACGTCAAAAACTTGTCCAAATTATTTATTCAATTTCAGTCAAATGAACAAACTTGAAACATACATTCCTCTAGATCACTCAGATGCCATTAGTTTTATTATCCATACAATGGTTTTGAAGAAGATTTTCAAAGAGGGGTACCCTCTGCGACCTATTTTCAGTCATGGTGATGCCATCTGTCAACAGATGAACAAAATAAACCAACTTGAAAGAGGACCTTAATACTTCTGCATACCACATTTCATTAAATTCCTTCAAGCAGTTCTGAAGAAGATGTTGAAAATGTCAAAAGTTTACAGACAGATAGATGGATGACAGCAGGTGATAAGAAAAGCTGGTTTGAGCTTTCACCTCAGGTGAGATATAAAAGCTTTACAAACAAAACATCACCTCTATTGCCTTTCATTTTGCAATATGATACTAGTCATCAACATAGTGAATACTCACCAGTCCCATAGTGAAATAGTTGTAGAAATAGTCAGAGCTGCCACATCGTATTCTCTTGTGAGCATTGGGGGAATGGATTTTCATCTTGTCTTCTGCTTTATAAAACACTCGGCTGGGACTACCTAAGGCACTTACTACGTCCTGATAATACACAAAAAAAATGAAAAATACAATAATGAATTGAACATGTTATACATTGTATCACTTGTGCACAATGTCCTCTGCTTCAAAATTTACAGAGCAAGGGACTATTTATGCCACATGCCATTTTATAAAAGGCACACCCAGTCAATTCTTGTTTACTAGCAGTTAGAACATCAACAACTGGAACTTCTCTGAAAGTCAAACTAATTCTTTTGGTGGTCATAATGCTAATTTTTACCCATATTGCTTGTCCCATGATGTTTAAATTAGAGAGTGAAATGAATCTTATGTTCTGAGCACTGTACTCATCTTTTATGTTTGGTAAAGCGATGACACAAGACTAGAATTACCTACTAAGAAGCCCAAGTGGGGTGGGCCTATATTATTCTTTTAAGCACGTTGAGCACATAAAAAATATCAGAATTTCCCTAAACAAAATGTTCTCTTCATAGTCCACCTAAAAACAAACAATGCCACATTCTGCTAAATGTAGAACTCTGCAATACATCTAATGTTTCATTCTGAGCAAAAAATCTGATATTTTTCCTCATCAAGTATAGTGCCTTTCTGGATATACTTCCCCTGCCAGGAAGCTGTCAAAGAACCGATCTTAATTCAACAAAACTCAAAGAGACCTTGAGAACTTGATTTCTGACGAGATCAATCAAAGTTCATAATAACTAAATATAACATATAAATACTGCAACCCTTTCTTTTTCAATTAAACAAAATTAAATCTTAAAAATCATTTTTGCATTCATTTTGCATTTTTCAAAACATACACAAAATAAATGCATCAAATTATATATACAATCAGACAAGAGCAACATCAATGTAGCATAATACAACATCAAATACTATTTCAAACACAACAGATGTCTTGATGATGCATATCTTAAAAAGACTAAATCAATCAAATGCATTGTGACTTTGGCTTTGGAGGTATGACTAAGTCAAGGTTATGATACATTCTTAAATCATGGACAACAATTCTAAGAAGTATTATATAAATCCATGATGGCAGTTAAAAGTTATGGTCCAGACACGATTTTACCAACCAAATTTACCTTGAAGGTATGACCTTGTGTCAAGGTCATGACATAGCCTTGAGTCATGGGCAACAAATATGTGAGATGTTATTTAAATCCATGAAGAGAGTAACAATTTACACTTTGGGTTGTTTTCTCAAAAACTGTCACATGGACCTTGATACTGAAAATCAATAAGCTTCATCCTCATGTCGTAAGAAATAAGTGTACAAAGCTCTAGCACAAACAGTTTGGTCTGTATCTTGTTTACAAGGTGCTTTATCAAAAAAGTGCCACTTTTGCATTTTGCTATTCAAAAATATCTTTTGTATTCATTTTTCTCAAAAGCTTAGTGTGGATGAGAAACTAACACCTTTTAAGATTGCAAGTTCAAACATGAAATGACTAGAATGGGTGGGATGTAAAACCTGAGTACATTTCAATGCAACTTTAATATCCCTTTTACATTGTAATAAATTACCTGACTGGAATCACCAAAGTGGACAAGTCTCTCTACTGTCTTCTTCTTTGGATCAAGAGCCTTCCCAGGACCATTACCTAACAACAATATAACAAAAATAAATATATAAACATACAGTTATGAACAAACATAAAATCTGAACACCAGTTCCACGGCTAATGGTCTCCTAAGTAAAACAGAGATCCCCTTTGTGAATCACATGACCTGATATACCCTTAATAATTGTAAACTTGCTGCTCTACAATGATTCCCTTAATTTTACATGTAACATGTATTTTGATTGGTTTAAAAATAGGGCATCGCTAACGGGTGCATGATACGCCCGCATCATATTTTAATGTGGTCTACAAGCCACATCCTTTCATATGACACCATCAAAACTTTGGTTCCCCCTTTATTTAAGGAGGAGAAGCCCAGACAAGCTTTTCCAACCCTGCCCATTTTCCCCCACCCTAGGGGCTTAACCCCAACTTTGAAACCCACATGTACAACTACAAGCCACATCCTTTCATATGACACCATTAAAACTTTGGTTCCCCCTTTATTTAAGGAGGAGAAGCCCAGACAAGCTTTTCTGACCCCACCCATTTTCCCCCACCCCAGGGGCCTGACCCAAACTTTGAAACCCACACGCACAACTACAAGCCACATCCTTTTATATGACACCATCAAAAGTTTTGTTCCCTCTTTAGTTAAGGAGAAGCCCGGACAAGCTTTTCCAAACCCACCCATTTTTCCCACCCCAGGGGCCTGACCCCAACTTTGAAACCCACATGCACAACTACAAGCCACACTCTTTCATATGACACCATCTCAAGTTTTGTTCCCCCTCTAGTTAAGGAGGAGAAGCCCGGACAAGGATGGACGGACGGACAGACGACATCAATATAGCATAATACGCCCACATTTTTAAATGCGGGCGTATAAAAATTTATAGTATATCTCATCCGCAGAATTTTTTCTCTGGCAACATAATTTCCTGTGTTTTCTGAACTGTGATGTCAATATTTACACCACCGTGGCAGAAATTACAGACGGTGAGAAATAGTGCAGACAAGACGTACCAATTTCTGATAATATAAAACGTATTTGAAAGGAATGAAATGATAAGGTATGAATCTAATTTGTTTTTTGTTGGATGGAGGCACTGCATCATTGCGCAGTTTCCTTTTTCGCTACGCAAAATTATGCAGTTTTCCATCCTATTTTCTGTGGTATAACTCCATCCAACAAAAAAATTAGATTCATTCCTTAAGTAAATGGAGACAATGATACAAAAAGCTGTGAAAGAGATAAAGTCAGAATTCTTTTTTTCCACATTTTTATCTTAAATAATGATTAAAATTTTGTTTTGGTGTAAATGAACACCAAAAAACATTTTAACCTTTAATAAGGTTTGAATAGCTTCCCTTCAGCACGCCAGAACAGGCCTATATTATAATTTCAAAAAAAGTTATAAAAAACTGAGAAGCTTTGAAATGACACTTTCAAATAACCTTTCGAATAGATATTTTCCCATTTGAAAGGGCTTCATTAGTTGATTTATAACCTTTCAAATAGATATTTTCCCATTTGAAAGGGTTTCATTAGTTGAGTATGCATGTCAAATATAAAGTCTCTATCCCTCATAGTTCAAAAGTTATAGCCAAGGTTAAAGTTGACAACAGACAGACAAACAGACAAACAAACAAACAAGACAAAAGCAATATGCCCCTATCTATCAATTCAGAGTCATAAAAATTTGACAGAAAGAAACAAAAAACAACAAAACTTTTTAAGACACCCTTTTAGATTACACTGATTCAACAATCAAATTTTCTAAACCTTGTGTACACAAGGCACTAAGCTAAAGATTATTTTCTATCATTAAGTACATTTTTCCTGTGTAGCCTGTTCAACAAAATTTAACATATTGCTCAGTAATAATATTTGTGACTCAGAAATGCATTCAAAACTCTTTTTTTCTTGAGGCTGGTTATGATTTGTTTACAGTATCTGTTTAAAATGTACACAATTAAAAAGCTTTTTCAAACCTGTAATCAAAGAGGAATAACTGATATACATTTTAGAGATGATTCTTTAGCATAGGATAACTCTAGTTTATACAAAGAATTTAGAGTCTTTATAGTAATTCTTCAAGTGAAACTAAGTATTGTGCACAGCATATAAATTTCAAATTTTACATGTTACATAAGCCCTCATATAGCCAACCAATTATGTTTTGCCAGAAATTTCATTATGATCACACTAATACTTGGTTGATTGATTATTGTTTTTTACGTCACTCCACAAATATTTCACACATATGGTGATGGCATCTGCCTGATGCAATGTACACAAATTTAGACCTCTGCAATGGACCCACCCGAAGCAGTGAGGGATGTTTTACGTGCCAGCCTACCATGACATGGGACCTCAGTTTATATTTATTTTTACTGTCTCATCCAAAAGACAGAACACCGGTATGCCCAGGGTGGGAGTCAAATCCGGGCCCTGTAGGTCACGAGACAAGCACCCTATAGACAAGCACCCTATCCACTAGGCCACACCAGTTTCACTAATACATGGATTGTCAAATCATATTAGAATACACAACTTTGAGTGGCAAAACATCTCGTGTTGGGCATTTAATGTGAGATACAATTAATATGAGAAAGGTCTATTGTAAAACAGGAGACACTCAATCATGACCTTCTGACCTGAAAATCAATAGGTGTCATCTTCTGCTTATAACCAACTCACATATGAAATATCATCACTGTCAAGCAAAGGGTTTTCAAGATATTGGGCTGACACCTGTTGTGTGACGTACTACATTGCACCTAGTGACCTCTGACCTTTTGACCTGAAAAACTATGGGGGTCATCTACAATTCATAAACAACTCACATTTGAAATATCATTGCTATCAAGCAAAGGGTTCTCGAGATATCAGGCGAACACCAACTGTATACAGTATTCCATTGCACACGGTGACCTTGGACCTTTTGACCTGAAAATCAATAGGGGTCAACGACTACTCATAATCAACCCATATATGAAAAATTTCATTTCAACATATGCACTCATTGCAGAGATAATAAATGGAGACTGAATTATCTGAAATTTTCTAAGTTCAAGGGGTGTAACTCTGTCAAAAAGTTGTTCAATGGTAACCAAATCAAAACCTGACCTATATACTCTAATTATGTATCTGTATGCCAAATTTCAATTCAATATATGCACCCATTGCAGAGATAATGAACGGAAATTAAATTATTTGAAATTTTTTAAGTTCAAGGGGTGTAATTCTGTCAAAAAGTTTGTTCGATGGTAACCAAATCAGAACCTGACCTATATATTCTAATGTTATATCTGTTATATCCAAATTTCATTTCAATATATGCATCCATTGCAGAGATAAATGAACAGAAACTGATCAGGTTACAAACCTACCGCCTGACCAACCAACAGCAACAAAGCAAAATACCCCCTCTTCTTCGTAGGGGGGCACACAAAAATTATGTGCCTCAAAATATTTCGTTATCATATTTCATAGATATGACACTTTTACCAAAATTTTATGGATATGTGTTGAGTGACCTTGAACTTATAGAAATGACCTTGAGAGACCTAAGAAACATTTGTGTGAAATGTAATAGAATTGTAATTAATGGTATAGCAGATATGATCTCAGATTGACCAATGGACAGACAGACAGACAGACAGACTGGACAATGACTACATGTTCCCCTGAAATTTATCAGGGAACATAGAAAACAAGAGCAATGCCTAGTATGGCATAATACGCTCATCACTTAGTTTAAAGGGATGAAAAATGGAAGTATAGAAACATTCCCCTTCGCTGACATTTCGTGAAATATTATTCAAATCTGTGCAATCCCTTGAAAGTTATGGACCATACAAAAGTGTACCCATCATATGCACTGTAACTTTTTACTTTGTAGATATGATTTTGATTCAAGGTTATGACCCAACCCTGGGTTCTGGGCAACAACTCTCTAAAAAAATTATTCAAATTCATGCAAGGGGTAAGGAGTTATGGCCCAGACAAATATTTAACCGTCATATGCAGTGTAACCTTGACCTTGAAGATCTAACCTTGGTTCTAAATCAAGACACATCCTTCAGTCCTGGGTAACAATTCTGTGATATGATATTCAAATCCATGTTAAGGGTAAAGAGTTATGGCCCAGACGAACATTTACCCATCATATGTATTGTGACCTTGACCTTGCAGATATGACCTTTGAGTTATATCATGACACACCCTTGGGTCCTGGGCAACAATTCTGTGAAATATTACTCAAATCCATGCAAGGTGGAAGAAGTTACAACCTGGACTAACATAAGCACTGTGACCTTGACCTTGCAAATATGACCTTGAAAATAAATAGAGTTCATCCTCCAGTCATTACAAATAAGTGTGCAAAGTTTAAAAGTTTATAGCATAAACAATTTGGTCTGTACCTTGTTTACAAGTTGCAGTCTCAAAATATTTTTGCCCCAAAAATGACCTTAACCTTTGATCTTGATATTGAAAATCAATTGGGTTTGTCCTCATGCCATAACAAATAGGTGTACCAAGTTTAAAAGTCCTAGCCTAATCGGTATGGTTTGTATCATGTTAACAAGGTGTGGGCAGACCCACATACACACAGACCCACAATGCTATACATGTACAATATGTCCATCTACGACGGGCGTATAAAAACTTTGCTTTTGAGACTAGCTACTGATTTTATAGTTTATATCAGTCATGATTTATACAACAAGGTAGTTTTTCTTGGTTATTTCAGTATTCATATCACACACTCACTATTAGAATCTGATAAGAAAAAACTAATTCCATTGTTAAGATTTACTGACTCACACATGCTTTTGAGACCAGCTACTGATTTTATAGTTTACATCAGTCATGATTTATAAAACAAGGTGGTTTTTCTTGGTTATTTCAGTATTCATATCATACACTCAGTATTAGAATCTGAAAAGAAAATACTAATTCTATTGTTAAATTTGGATTTACTGACCCTCTGTGACTAAAATACACTTCAATCCATTGGTTACGTTCTGATTTCTAAGCACTTCTATACAGTCCACAAAACAATTGCCATGGAAACAAATAATTGGCAGTGCAGGGACCCTATTAAAAATCAATGAATAACAATGAGTAACATATATATATCATACATATGTTTGATTACCTTATATATGAAGGCTTTAATGAACAGTAGAGGTATTGTCTTCTAGAGATAACAAAGAAATTTTGATAGCTATTTCAGAAAAATTTAAAACTGGTTCTATGCTACATGGTCCAATGTTATGCTCCCCAAACTAAAACAAAATAAACTTACAGGTAATGGCAAACATAAACATTGTATATGAATATAATATTAAATCTTTGTAAATAAACTACAACATTTATATAATTCAATTCAAATGTAAACTACATTAACTAAAAGATTTTTCTTCATATTCTACTATTTCAAACAGGCTTTCTACTATATATGACTAGAAAAAACAGGTAAAAAGGAAGGAAGACCTTAATAGGATTTGAAGTCATGGAAAAAAAACAAACAAGAGCAACGCCTAGGGTGGCTTAATACGCCCGTTGCTTACTCTGGATGGGATCAATGTGAACATATGGTTTTATAACCCCCAAACTTGGGTCTCTTTGGTAATACTTTTATGAAATGTTGAAATCCAAAAAAAGGGATCCAAGTCCCATAACTCTGCAATGACAAAACAGATTTGCTCCAAATTGAAAGGTGGCTTTTCTTACACTATTTAAGCATTCTGTATTCTGTAAGTTCATGAAAAACAACTGACCTTTACTTAAGTTAAAGTGTCACATAGCATCTCTATGGCATCTTATCATAGTAAAAATAAAATCCAAGTTCCATTACTCCGTAACAACAAAACACAATTTGCTCAAAGTCGAAAGGCAGCTTCTCCTACCCTATTTAAGCATTCTATGAGTTTCACAAAAAACAGCCGATGTTTACTAAAGTTACTGCATTCCATACATCTTACAGTAGCAAAAATCAAATCAAAGTCCCATAACTTCGTAACGACAACACAGAATTTGCTCAAAATCAAAAAGCGGCTTCCCCTACATTATCTGAGCATTCTGTATGAGTTTCATGAAAAACAGGTCATGTTTACCAAAGTTATTGCGTTCCTTAACAACTTATCACAGCAAAATTAAACTCAAGTCCCATAACTCCAGAACAACATCACAGAATTTGCTCAAAATCAAAAGGCAGCTTCCCCTACATTATCTAAGCATTCTGCATGAGTTTCACGAAAAACAATTGACGTTTATTTACATTATCCCGTTCCATAGCATCTTTTCATAGTAAAAATAAAATCCAAGTCCTATAACTCCGAAACGACAAAACGGAATTTGCACAAAATCAAAAGCTGAGAGTTTCATGAATAACAGCTTACGTTTACTAAAGTTATCACATTCCATAGTAGACAGATGGACATCGCCATACCATAATACGTCCCTTTTGACAAGTGTATAAATATATTAGGAAATTTAAGGGAAAGACTTACTTTTTGATAAGTGTATAAAAATATTAGGAAATTTAAGAGAAACTTACTTTTTGTTTGGTGATCATTTTAGCAGTACTCACAAATGAATAAACTATTTCTGAGTGTATAATCATCTTGATAACACTATGGATTGGCCGTGTTCACCTGAAGTATTCGTGATAAGTATATCTTAGTGATGCTTTCAGATAAACCATCATTTAGAATATTGTTTTTAGCAAATAACTTATAGCAATCCTATAGTAATATAGTTCCTTCTAGGTAAATACAAATGCACAAGGAATAAAATGAGCATACTGCTGCATTATACACTGCCACTCATAAATGATTATAAATATGTTAAAAACCTTATATGAGTATACAGATTGTGTACTTTTTAAAATGATAAAACAAACACGAAGTGTTAGTATAACAGTGATGCCCTATCCCAGCAGCCATTGTAGAAATTTTTGAAAAGTAGGTTACAGCTCACACCCACGAGTATAAGATCAATGACTGTGATTTAAACAATAAGGCTTTCTCACCAGGAATACCTATGAAATATCGAAGCCCTATTTCTTAATGTTCACAAGTTAAGAACAATATTGAAGTTTTGAAAAAAGTATTCCAATATCTCAGTCAAGGACACCAGATGAAAAATTCTATTGTCAAGAAAAAAATATTGTCATAAGATATACACATCTGATATATCAATCTCATATCAGTTCAAAAATTACTGCCAATGTTAAGATATTAAAAAGTACAGTCAAGGCTTCAAGGTTAAAGAAAAATTTAATTTCAATACAAGAGTATTGTCACAAGGAATAGGTATGTGACATATTCACAAGTTATCATCAATATTAAAGTTTTCTGTCACAGACAGACAAATAGACAGACAGATGGACCAAAATCTTTATGGCCCAGAATCTCCAATTCATAATATCTTAAACATCATGTGGATATGTTCATGATCTGTAATTTTCTTAAAAATCCCTTGTACCAAATTTTTTGAATTTTGGTCTTTGGTATAGAACAAGAAATTCATGATGTATAATTCAACTGATGACAGGGAACAAGAACAGATAACAAAGGGTCGCCAAAATGATGTCCTAAGAAGTTTATGTGTTTTTACACATTTCAGAAACATATTTTTCTGTAAGGTTATTGGAATTACTAGGCCAGGCCTGTTATTAGCATAATTAGTACAAACAAATACCTGTAATAAAGATACTTGTAACAATTTAATACACAGGTTCCCTATACATTAATATGTTCTAATGACATTGCTCACACAATAAACCTGAACCACAGTATTCAAAGGAACAAATGTATTGCATCTAACCCCCACTTTTTATCTCAAAAGAATGACACCTTTTAAACAAATGGACAGAGAGACATATTGACAGAGGTGGCACAAAGTGAGTCCTAAATGCCTTACTGCTTCACAAGTGACACAATATAAATGCCACGCTGCTTCACAAGTGACACAATATAAATGCCACATTGCTTCACAAGTGACACTATATAAATGCCACACTGCTTCACAAGTGACGCTATATAAATGCCACACTGCTTCACAAGTGACACTATATAAATGCCACATTGCTTCACAAGTGACACAATATAAATGCCACACTGCTTCACAAGTGACGCTATATAAATGCCACACTGCTTCACAAGTGACACTATATAAATGCCACATTGCTTCACAAGTGACACTATATAAATGCCACATTGCTTCACAAGTGACACAATATAAATGCCACACTGCTTCACAAGTGACACTATATAAATGCCACACTAGTGACACTATATAAATGCCACACTGCTTCACAAGTGACACAATATAAATGCCTTACTGCTTTACAAGTGACACTATATAAATGCCACACTGCTTCACAAGTGACACAATATAAATGCATATTTTTCTTAAATCCACATCTTTTTTTTTTGTTACAGCAAGGCAAGCTTGAACATGTATGGTATGATAACTTTTATGATTATTATGATGATACTCCTTCTGACCTTTTAAGATTAAAAGTTACATTGCTAAAAAAGATAACATATGGAACATCCAATGTGTATGACTTGATAGAATTAATAGGAACTCACTGGAATATGCCTGTGTGTTTCCCAGTGCTTTCATTATGTAAAGATCAAGTTTTCAGAAAAACTAAATATGATGTAACAACCATCCATAATATTCCAATAAACTGTAATTTGAGTTTGTGCTGTAGTGTAAAATTTCAATCAAAGTAAAAATAAATAAATACCCCACTGGAACCTGTGTTATTAAATAAAGAGCATTACCTTATAATGATCTGGACAGCCAGATCAGTCTACTAGTTCACACTGGCTCAATCAACAGTCTAATCAAGATGATCTCCCATCTGTGAATACACTAGCTAATACACATAAACAAATATCAGGACTTTATTTATGACAAATTATGAAAGATGTGAAACAGCTGAATCAAAGAAAAAAAGAAGCAAAGTGAGAATCAAAGAAATAAAGGGAGAAAAAAGTAGGAACTGTAGAAAGCCTGTGACTTTGTTTTATTGAAAACTGAAGCACAATTTGAAAACTTTAAAAAAGTTATTTCTTGGCAGGGTACAACATTAACTTATCATAGAGGTGTCAAATGGACAGCCTCAAGGAAATTATAATCCTCCAAATTCAAATCCAGGTGGCCCATTTTACATCATGTAGCTGAAGTCATGTGATTCAAGTCCAGAAACTAAAGTATTACATGTTATAAGAGACTACAAAAGATTTAGAAATAAGGAATAATTATAATAAATCTGTAGCAAATCATCACAGTATCAGGAAAAATAGCAGCATTAGTTACTCATAACGTTACTGACAACCTGCAAATAACGACTAAATCTAAACACTGAAACGGTTGTAAAATGTGGAAAAAGCATTGCTAATCTGATTTCGATATAACTGACAGCATAACAGCACTGCTTGATTTCAACATTAAATATAAGAATATCATCTACTTATCACATGACATGTTCAAATGTTACTTTTATTTCACACAACTTGTGTATATGAAAGCAGCTTTCGATAGTTTCCATTTGAACAGTTTTGGTATTTTGATGCTTTATTATTTCATTCACGAAGACCCATAATACTTCATGTTTTTGTTGAATACTAGATACTGATCTCATGTTTGTCAACTGGAAATCTGTCTACTGATAAATAGCGGCTTAAAACTGATAACACTTAAAGTGAAATGAATCAGATATAAAAACCACTGAATAGGCTCAACGGAAAACCCATCCAGTCTGGCTATCTACGGAAAACCCATCCAGTCTGGCTATCTACGGAAATTTCTACCTGTCCACTGCCGATTATTACTAGATAATGTTGGTTGGACGGGCATTAATGTCGAACCCTGCTTGGCCATAAATGTAATGTGTTTAAAACTACATGCATAAGGTCTGATGTGAGTACTTATTCAGTAGTAAAGATAATTCAACAAATAAAGTTCAAGTTTATTTTTTATACAATAAATTTCATCTAAGTTTGCATATGATACCACTTACTTTGTATCTACTAGACTACTTCCTGTGTATATACACATTCTGGAGACAACTGGAGATGAACCATTGGGGAATTGTAACGAACCAAGACCATGAGCATAGGTTGGCTGGAAGCAATGCAAAGTAATATTAGTATGTATTAATACTAAATTACAGTCCAGTTATATAGGCTACAAGGGAAACAAAACAATAATTGTATTGTGATTTTCTTATGTTCAGTAACTGAGTTAAAACAGCACAGTATATCCTACTGTACTACAGCATGCAAAGTTCTTAACTCCATGAATAATTCTACTCACACACGAAAACTACTCTACTGTCATTTAAATTTACTGTCATCAAAAAAACTACTCTACTGTCATTTGATCACATTATGATCAAACCAAATTCTATCTTACACTAAAACTCTAATTCCATCAAATGCCTTCTTTTCTATTCAATGCTCATACTTCAATTCTTTTTTCCACTTGGGTGCAAGTTCAATCTCAGACTCAGGTTCTACATCTAACCCACCCTCAGATTCAATATCTACCTCACACTCAGGTTGTACGTCAACCCCACTCAGATTCAATATCTACCTCACATTCAGGTTCTACCCCACCCTCAGATTTATTTCTACCTCACACTCAGGTTCTACATCTACTCTATCCTCAGATTCAATATCTACATGTACCTCACACTCTGGTTATACATCTACTCCAGCCTTGGATTTAATTTCTACATGTACCTCACATTCAGGTTCTACATCTACCCCACCCATTAGATTCAATTTCTATCTCACACTCAGGTTCTACATCTACTCCACCCTCAGATTCAATATCTACATGTACCTCACACTCTGGTTATACATCTACTCCAGCCTTGGATTTAATTTCTACATGTACCTCACATTCAGGTTCTACATCTACCCCACCCATTAGATTCAATTTCTATCTCACACTCAGGTTCTACATCTACTCCACCCTCAGATTCAATATCTACATGTACCTCACACTCTGGTTATACATCTACTCCAGCCTTGGATTTAATTTCTATCTCATACTCAAATTCTACATCTACCCCACCCTCAGATTCAATATCTACCTCATACTCAGGTTCTACATCTACTCCATTCTCAGATTCATTTCTACCTCACACTCAGGTTCAACATCTACCCTACCCTTAGATTCAATATCTACCTCACACATAGATTCTTTATTACACCCAGGTACATGTACTGTATCTGTCATACATATAATTTCCATCTCATATTTCATCTCTCTATCCAGTTTCTGTATCTACTGTACTAAGGCTCTATATGATATATACCCTGCAACCTATTTCTATATCTACCCCTTTTCAGGCTCTTTATTTACCTGCATGCAAGTTCTACATCTACCCCGAATTCACAGTCTCTTTCTATCCTTATTCAGATTCTGTTTCTGTCTCACTCTACCTCACGCTAACATTCTTTATCTTATACCTTCCTGTATCTACTCCTCACTAAGACTCTGTATATAACGCAAACTAATATTATACATGTATATCTACATGAACCACACACCCAAATTCTATATCCACCCTACACTTAAGTCTATACCTACCCCATGTTCAGCTTCTTTAACTACCCCACACTCAGAATCTGTATCACACTCAGGTACTACTACATGTATATCTACCCTACACTAAGATTATATATCATCCCCACACTCAGCTTTTGAATTTAACACACACCCATTTCTATAACTACCTCACAGTAAAATTCTATATCTACCCAACAATCAAGTTCTACATATTTATCCCACTATCTTGTCCTTTATTACACTCAGGCACCTAAACTAAAATATCTACCATATCTACCCATACCCAAGCTTTATATCTATCCCCCACTCAGGCTCTGCATCTTCTCTGTACTAAGGGTTTGTATCTACACCACACTCTAACTCTTTATCTATCCCAAACTCCGATTCTATATTACACTCAGGTTCTCCTGGAAACTCAAAGTATCTGCTATACACTCAGGTTTTGTATCTATCTCACACACTTCTTCGGTTTTTACCCTACACTCTGGTTTTGTATGTACCTAAACTTAAATTCTGAATCTATCCGCATTTAAGTTCTGAATCTACCTAGTCACATTCAATCTCAGGTTCTGTATCTACCCACATTTACACTCTGCACTGACCCACACTTAGAATCTGTATATACCCACACTCAGACTCTGTATCTACCCACAGTCAGGTTCTGTATCTACCCACACTCAGACTCTGCACTGACCCACACTTAGAATCTGTATCTACCCACAGTCAGTTTCTGTATCTACCCACACTCAGTTTCTGTATCTACCCACACTCAGTTTCTGTATCTACCCACAGTCAGTTTCTGTATCTACCCACACATAGGTTCTGTATCTACCCACACTCAGTTTCTGTATCTACTCTATACTCAGTCTCAGGTTCAGCGTATTTACCAACACTGAGGCTCTGTATCTACAATACATTTCAAACATTTTTCAACTAGAACTGTCCTAATGGGACAAATTCCATCCGCGGCACCAAAATTCAAAATAGGCCATAGACCAAGGACAAAAGTAATGGTTTCAAATGAAAGATCTGTTCATGAGGAATCTCATGTGCAACATAAAGGATCTACTATTTACAATTCACGGCAGAAACATCAGATACATGGTAAAGTTTCAATTCACAAATATATCAGGGGCAGCAATCTCGCAAGATAAAGTCTCGTGAATAGTTGCAGATTTACAGTACTGTACACTTCTTTTATTGCCTGCATTTAAATTTCGCGATTTTAATACAAATTTTCATGTTAAAAATATTTTCATTTACATTTACAACTTTTATAAAGCATAGTTTAATCATACGTTGCACTTTTTCGTGCATACCTGTGCTACTATAATTGCTGTAAGGGTATTGCTAATGACAATCGATGATGATCACTGTAGTATGTTGCTATTGTGTCTACAACCATGTTATCACTAGGCATGTTGGTGTAGATGTGATCTATCGATCCTCCCCTGCGGTGAGTAGGTCACAGGTCAAAAATTTTGGTACCAAAAGAAAGGTCTTGCCACAAGGAATATCCATGTGTAGTATGAATACCCAGTCTCGTTTGTTTCAAAAGTTATAGCTAAGGTTAAAGTTTTTAAAAAGTAGGTCAAATGTCAAGGCCAAGGTCACAAGGTCAAAATGCTGGTACTGACTGAAAGGTCTTGCTACAAGGAATATGTGTAGTATGAATATCCAGTCTCTTTTGGTTCAAAAGTTATGGCTAAGGTTAAAGTTTTTAAAAAGTAAGTCAAATGACATGGCCAAGGTCACAAGGTCAAAAATTTTGGTACCAAAAGAAAGGTCTTGCCACAAGGAATATACATGTGTAGTATGAATACCCAGACTCTTTTGGTTCAAAAGTTATGGCTAAGGTGAAAGTTTTTAAAATGTAGGTCAAGTATAACGCTCAACTTTTGAGTACACTTCGTATTGGAAGAAATATCAAGGCCTGGGTCACAAGGTAAAAAATTTTGACACCAAAAGAAAGGTCTTGCCACAAGAAATATACATGTGTAGTATGAATACCCAGTCTCTATTGGTTCAAAAGTTATAGATAAGGTTAAAGTTTTTAAAAAGTAAGTCAAATGTCATGGCCAAGGTCACAAGGTCAAAAATTTTGGTACCAAAACAAAGGTCTTGCCACAAAGAATATACATGTGTAGTATGAATACCCAGTCTCTTCTGGTTCATAAGTTATAGCTAAGGTTAAAGTTTTTAAAAAGTAGGTCAAATGTCAAGGCCAAGGTCACAAGGTCAAAAATTT
The DNA here is from genome assembly GCA_035048485.1 of Pteria penguin. Classification (NCBI taxonomy): domain Eukaryota; kingdom Metazoa; phylum Mollusca; class Bivalvia; order Pterioida; family Pteriidae; genus Pteria; species Pteria penguin. The sequence continues at coordinate 57,396,847 of CM068582.1, read as the reverse complement.
TGGTACCAAAAGAAAGGTCTTGCCACAAGGAATAAACATGTGTAGTATGAATACCCAGTCTCTTTTGGTTCAAAGGTTATGGTCAAGGTTAAAGTTTTCTGGACAGACAGACAGACAGACGGACAAGGTAATTCCTATATACCCCACCAAACTTCGTTTGCAGGGGGTATAATGATATTATGACAAGGAAACAAGAGGTAACCAAACTCCAAGAGGTAGTGGCAAAATGTAAGAAATGAATCCAGATTGCTTTCACCTAAAAACAAGCATTTGACCACTAAAACAAGTCTGCTTCTATCTCACAAATTACGACAACCAGCAGTAAACAAAGCTCTTTTAGTTCAAAATTATATTATGAGTAGTTCTGCAAGATTACAAATATCACAGGGAATATTACTCACCTCAAACCTAGATTCTATTGGAAAATCAAATGAAAGCCCTCTGAAATTCAATACAAATAACTGTTTCTCAGAGTTGTACACTGAAAATAGAAAATTTTTTAAAAATATATTAAACATGGTGTTACAATATATCTCAAAGGTCAAGAATGCATGTCTAAATTGTTTTTTTAAAATGACATGGAGAAGAGCTCAGAAATCCCATGCATTAAAATAGTTAGATAAATCCGCATATGTGGTCCTTCACTTTAATGGAGGAGGAAGAAGGAGAAATGTGTTTGCTGATAGATCATATTGGATTTGCAAAATATGCATATGCCGCATAGAAAGTATTTTTATCATATAAATTAAGATGACAGGTAGGGAAGGGTCAAAAACTGAATCTGAGCCCAATCTTATTAAAACCCGATTTGTACTTCTATGATATTCACCATGTACATGATCTTACAACTGTCGATTTGAGGTCATCCCACAATAAGCCGGTCTGGTCTAGTGGATGAGGTGCTCGGCTCGTGACCTAGAGGTCCCGGGTTCGATTTCCGCCCTGGGCACACCGGTGTTCTGTCTTTCTGATGAGACAGTAAAACCCGAGGTCCTGTGTTACGGTAAGCTTGGCACGTAAAAGATCCCTAACTGCTTCGGGTGGGTCCGTTGCAGAAATTTCTATGCAATGTATCAGGCAGATGCCGTCACCATATACGTGAAATAACCGTGAAGTGACGACGTAAAACAAGAATCGATCAATCAAAAGTTATCTCCTGATGACCTTTCATTACAGCCAATCAGAATGAGTGGCATCTTTCAGTGTTGTTTTGCATACTAATGATACCAAAAGATCACTTACTCAAATTTTGATTGACTGTAATGAAAAGTCATCCTCGAATTAGCATTTGCAAGATCTTGGACATGAAGAGTATCGTAGAAGTATTAAGTACAAGTCACTCTTTAATGAAATTGAATCTGAGCTGAAATACTTTTTCATTTAAAATTTTCATATATATTGAAACAAAGAACTGTTTTAAAGAACTTCTATTGAAACCAGATTTGCAATAAACAGATATATTCTTGAAATCAAGGTTTAAAGTCAAGATCTCTATATAAGAATATTTGTAATAATGGAGAGGTCTTGTCACCAGGAATACTAATGTATGTGAAATATATCAAAGTCCATTCCAAACTGCTTTTTAAAGTCCTGGCTATTAATGAAAAATATGTAAAAATTCTAGATAAAGACCTGGAATACCCTGCGAGAACAAAAATCCTATTCCTTATCATTCAAAAGTGTGTCAACGGTTACTATGTCAAAATATTTTATACTACTGGGAAGGACTTGCTACAAGGAATACACAAACGAAATATCAAACCTTGTCTATAAGTGTTCACAAGCTATGACTTCAGTTAAGTTTTTGCAAAGAAATAGACAAAAACTGCATCACAAATCATGGCATGAGATGATGAAAAATTCTGTAGTAGGTACTTTTTAATATAGGAAAATGACCACACCACTTTTCGGGTCCCATAGCCCAGAATCAGCAATAAAATTGCACATGCACTACAAGACGACATATAGTACAAAATGAAAGTTGAATTTCTGTGATTAACAGTCTATCAGATAGATACTCTAATAAGAATTGTATACAGAATCACAGACAGATGACGTCGAACGCCGGACAATAGGGTATCGCAAAAACTCGACCAGTCTAGACCAGTAGAGCCGAAGACGTTATTAGGCTTATAACGTATGTCTTAAGAACACAGTATACAAAATGCCAAAAAGTCCTGTTTAAACATGTCTAAATCTGTTTTTCTTCCTTACCATTTCTATAAATATCCAAGATCCTTCTAAGGAAATTTTCATCAACATGACAAAAAGGTACACTTTACGCTAATATAACTCATAATTTTAATATAACTCATAACTTTAATATAACTCATAACTTTAATATAACTCAATTACTCTGCGTTTAAAAGAACTCATTGAAATGAAGGAAGGCCGAAGATTAACACAGACAAAAACTTATAGACAGACCAATAGATATATAGTCAATAAAATCAGAGACGTGTAACTTAGATATATACGTCCTTGATAAAACTGACACAGTAACTTACGGCAATCAGTCTTAGATCAATGTAAGGTGAAGGTCAATGCTATAATAGAAGTGAGCAGAGAACCACCAACCTTCGGCCTACATGCTGACTGACCTTCCCATTTTTTCTTGATCAGAAATCGAATTCATAACTAAGCAGTAAATCGCAGCGACATACTTTGTGATTGTGATTCTATTTGGCCTATTTGTGTCCTTTTCTTTTTCTTTTTCTTTTTTTTTTTCCCTATCTTATCCTCGACTATTGTATAAAAGTTGAATCCCGATACGTTTTGTTTCAATAAAAGTAATTGATCTGGAAAAGTCTTTACAATCAAAGGATAATTCTCTACATTCTGAAGACAACGCATTCTCAACATGAAAACATCCGAACAATGTGACAAAGTTCATGCATATAAACATGTTGGTATCATTTTCACCTGTTCTTAGCAAAGGCGGAAAAATTGTCACAATTGCTGTCTTATTTGCATGCATGATGTGATTTCATTTCTTTATTCTGATTAAACACAACAATGAAAGTTTCCTGTTGATACTGAAAACAAAAGTGAGGAGACGATCAAGTTAGACTTATCACCTGTCAGCGATACAGTAAACTTTGCAGTCTTCCAGCACGTAATTATAGGTGACGCTTTATGATTATTGGTGATCCTCGTCATATCGATAGTTTACAGTCAGCTGAAGACTTTAGTTTCAATGAACTTCACAGATTATGTGGAACCATGAATAATATTAATTAAATGAAATTCTAATTGTATGTAATAATCAAGCAGTAAAAACGGATTATCTTCTGTACAGAAACTTTAAATTATATCCTTTCCACGAAGCTATGGATAAACAAGGATATTCTGAATTTCAAACAGATTTTATCACTACAGATCAATACATTACTTTCTACAGATATGTAAACAAGATTTTATGAATTTATTTTGGAAACTTCCCCTTAAATCTGCATTTACGAATTTTACGAGAATATGCTGTTCCGCCTTTCTGTCTAATGGGACTGTCACACATTGTATGAGAAATTTAGCAAACACGTTGGTGTTCGTTGAATACGTTAGGGTTGCGTTTTTAACAAGTTACAAGCACGCTGAAATACGATACCGAACGCGGCCCAGAATTTTGTGAATGAAAAAAATTTTCAGCGTATGCCGACACGTTAGGCAAAGAAGAATGCAACGATACTATGACGTCACAACCAATCACTCTAATAACCCTCATAATAAAGATTTCAGCGGCGAAGCTTACTGAGCAGCGTACGCGTAATTTATTTCTAACCTATAGCAGACATGACTTGATCAGCAATGAAAAAAGCTGACAGTGCTAAAAGAAAACATATAAACCCTTAACAAAAAGTGCTTTTTTTTCTATTTCCTACTGAATTCAGAAAATTTTGAGAAAATTTTCTTGTAACAAAAACGCTGAAATCAGCTTTATAGCTGATCAGAATCATGCCTGTTATAGGCAATGCACTTTTGACGTCCTTAGAACTCACTGCACCGTGTGAAGAACGCAATGAACGTGTTTATTTGGCACAGATAGGGGTTCAACTACACATATTTGGTACTGAGGACGCATTGGATTCTGTACGAGGGCGACAATGATTATCATCGTCAGAATGGTGGTCAGATGAAGATGGGAACGAGGGTGGGCGTGGAGATGTAAAGATTTCCTTGATTTCTTTGGAAACATGTTGATCAATCGACTTTCACTTCAACAATTACTTGTGGTTATAAAGAGCCGCTTTTACATCTGACGTCACGTGGTAGTCGAAGTGCGCTTCAACATGCTATGTATAAGTTAAGCACAAGTTAGACTAACTTTGTGTATGAATTCCGCATACGTCAAGAACCTTAAAAATTCACTGGACATACACTGTCATATGCTTGTATAAGTTATGTTTACGTTGGGGATAAGTTATGTTTACGTTGAAGATAATTTATATTTACGTTCGGGATAAGTTATGTTTACGTTGGGGATAAGTTATGAATAAGTTACTCATACGTTAAATATAAGTTATCTATTCGTTCAGCGCGTTGGAAGTACGTAACAGATCTATATGAATCCAAAACATCCGTCCTCTTGATTTGTTTAATGATCTTCGCTGTCCGTTATGCGGCGCTTGTGTACAATGAGTAAGAAACGACGTTGAACATTAGCAACCTTATGACGACATAAGAACATTTCATTGTTTTTTACGTCATTTTTGTGGGAATACGTTTCATTTCCTACTGCTGTCAATGGCCGCGAAGTCCATTAAGTTTCAGCGTATGCAAGCGTGTTGGATAATTATTTCGTGAGTCGGAATAAGTTATCTAACACGTTATAGTATGGCAGGCCCATAACGTCGTCGATTTTTGTGAAATGGTAACTATGGTGACGATCAAATTTGTACCTATATGACGTCAGGACTTTAAACTACGTTATAATGTAATTGCATAAAATTTACATTTGTGACGTGCCACAGTCGCGTGGGAGTAGAGTTGCTATAGAAACCATTACCCAATAGTCTTCACAATATTGTATCAGTTTTTTTACCACTGGAGTTGTTGAATGTTCATCTTTCGATTGATATTGAACTTTAAGTTAAGTGATACAGAACAGCACAGTATTATAAGATATCTACGAGCTTTCAGGACAACCGTCGTATACCATTGATATTTATGTCTTTTTGTCTTATATCTACATACATGCACTACCTTTCTATAACTTTACATATACAACACTACTCTGAGTATTCCGGATGTTCATGTTATCGAAAAGATTAACAATCAGTAGTGATAGATTAATTACTGTTTTACGTCACTCCATCATTATTTCACGTACATGTATATGGTGACGATATTTGCCTGATGCATTGCATTGAAATTGATATATTTGAAACGGGCCCACCAAAAGCAGTGAAAGGGACCTCAGATTTTACTATTTTATTCAAACGATAGGACACTGCGCTCCACCATCAATTTGCCGAGAAAGGTGGAAATTTTATGATTTTCTAAGCTCTTTGTAACTATATGTCAAATTGACAAGTCTGCATGACGTCATGCATGTGTTAGGCGTGATTTGGCGAATAATCATATGGATAGAAATACCTATAAAGTTATACTTGAGCAAAATTCAAGTTACTGCAGGAATCACTTTGCTAGAAGTTGAGGTCAGAGACCCGGGTTTTTCTCACAAGTGTCCAAACATGTACATTACAGAACCTACTCTGAAGTCTTTCTGATCTAATTACTGAACGAAAAAACCAACTTGTTTCAATTATTATTGAACACTTTCATTTGAGCCGGCGTGGCTCAATCGGTTAGGCGCTTTGTTTCAAGACAAAATGTTGCAGATATGAGACCTGTCGGTGATTAGTTGATGTCCTCTCTTTCGTATGAGACAAAAACCGAGCTCCAGTGTATAGGTAAAGCAAAAGTCCCTCACTGCTTTGTGCGGGTATGCTGTATAGGTTTCAATTTCTGTGTGTTTCATCAGCATTATTCAAGCACAAGTCGTCATTATACAATGAAGCTTGGGGTGACGTAAACAATATTCAAACAAACAAGCGTTTACATTTTGCTTTTAACCACTATGTTTAAATCTAAAGTTTTGCGGGTTGAAATTTCGTGTAAAGTTTCTATCCGAAAACCAACATCATGAGAAGCCTGCGTATCTCAGTCAAAAGCGTGCTGGGATCGGGATTATGAGGTTTCTGGGTCGAGTCCCATCAGTGTCATATATTTCGGACAAGAAAGTAAAACCGAAGTATATGTCATGGTAGACGCTGAAAAGCTGTTATACTATTTCTTGTGGTCCGCTGCACAGTTCATTGCTGTAGAGTTCCAACAAAATCCAGACTAAAAAGAGGCATAAAAAGGAGCTATATCGCTCACATGACAATGACTTGCTTATGCAATAAAATATTGACTTCTAAAATTTGCAGATAATTACATAGATTCTCTTGCTTACTGCACTGTGACTACTGATAAATGACTGCAAACACTGAATTATCAACCATAAGCATATCAGTAAATGCCAAACTATAGAAAAATTCTTAAAACGTCAAAAAAAAAATACAATAAGGAAATGATTTACAACAAACCAATGTTCTATATAAATTTTCAAATAAGTTTTGAAATACATAGATTCTGTTAAATACAGCAAATTAAAACTCAATTGCTTCTCTACACGAATAAATCATATGAACAACACAAACTCATGTGAAAGAAACTTAGGTAAGATTTTTAATGTCATATCGAGTGCTGCGAATCATTTAAAAACTTGGTTTAGTGTAAAAAATAAAATTTAAAAAATTGCCCAATATGGGATTTGAACTACTACCATAATCTTGTCAGTACTGGCCTATGTCAGTAATAGGAAAAACATGCTGAAAATTTCAGAGCTTACATAACTCACCTCAACTACAGCATTTTACTTTCAATTGCAGGAAGTTGCTTTTACCCTTATGTAGCATAACACATTACTTGAAAATGTAGTAAAATTGTCAGTTCAATTTTAAAATTTTTAACAGGATGCCTAGACAGGAGATAGACAGATTTGTCTAATACTGAGCTCTCCCAAACTTCGTAACCAAGTCACTGAAACGGAGAAGTAGGTCAGACGCCACATCTGATGCATCAGTCTATGATGAACAACTGCCGCAAGTTTGGTCATCATGGCATTAATATTTTATCCAATACTGAGCTACCCCAAACTTCTTTAACAGACGCGGGCACGTGAAAGTATAGCATAAGTTCATATCAGCTCTGTCGAAGTGAGCTAAAATCAGGAAAAATCAAGAAAACTAACTTTGAAAATGAAACTTTTGAATAATCTTTGAAAAAGATATATTCAAATAAAATTTAGGAAATAAAGAAACTTTATTCCTTCGCTGTACCGAATAACAAGTGTCGCAATCACCAATTAAGTACTGTCTTTTGAAGGAATAACAGAGTATATGGCCAGAAGACTTAAAACATTATTAAAAGAGGAATGAAAGTTTGGAACAATAAATCAGTCGTCAAATTTGTTTGCAAATGTGTACAGACGAGCATGTGTGTTGGTATTTGTATTCATAATATCAGTGTAATGAAGATTTACAAAAAGGTCACTGGATATTCTACATATTTAAAATACATGTACGCAACAGAATTTCGAGTTTTAGTTTGTTTCTCTAAATGTTTGATATACTTACCACCGGGATGTGTTGCACCAAACGACTGGTCAATCTGTTCTATTGTTGGTTGTACTTGAGGAGAATTGAAGTGGACTCCACTACAAAGATAATGTATATCAAAATTTAGACTCTGATGGTTGTTTTACACTAAGAAAACAAGAGTCCCACATGAGACTTTACCACCCACATGAACACTATGAGTACTTTGAAAAATGGAAAAAAGAACTAAATTATTTTTGTACGGGAATTGTTTACTGTCACATTTTTCCTGACATCTGATTGAATACTCATAATTAGCGCATTATTTGTCATGATATGCAAGAAAAACAAAGTTCGACAAAATGTCAAAAACATAAAAAGGAAATACAAACACGAATGCCCCCCGCCGGTATCTAAGTTCCTTATGTACATGTATATGTATTGTTGGTTGGTTGATTGGTGTTTTACGTCACTTTCAACAATATTTCAGTTATATCGCGACGTGGAAGCAGGAGTTACCAACCTCTTACACATAGTGGCGCACCCCGGGAATCGAACCCGGATCGTCGGCGCCGCAAATGTATTGAAAATGATATCATTTTGAAATGGGTGAAATATAACTTCAGTAAAAAATTTGCACATCTACATAGTGTGATCTGTATTTTTGCCAAGTTTTGTTGAAATCCTCCTAAGGGTTAAGGATCAGTTGCGAAGACAAGGTGAATTTACTATAAATACATAGAAATTTAAGTCTAAGGGCTATAACTCCAGAAAAAGTTTTTGGACAGAAGTTCCCTTACAATATGCTCATCTATATAGTGTGATCTGTATTTGTACCAAGTTTCACTGACATTCTCCTAATGGTTAAGGAGAAGTTGAGAAGACAAAGTGAATTTACTACATATGCATAAAAAGTCCAAAGGCCATAAGTCCTGTAAAACTTTTTGTATAGTATTCTACTTACAATATGCATATATACATATTGTGATCTTTGTACTTAGTTTTAGTAAAATCCTCCCAAGGGTTTAGGGGGAGTTGAGAAGACAATACATGTAATTATCACGACGGAATGACAATACTATATGCCCCAGTCATATATGCCGGGGGCATAAAAAGAAAAAGGTTTACTTTCGGAAGGGAACCAAAAACAACAACACTTCTTAAGACACCCTTTTAGATCACTCTGACGCATACGGTTTGTTGATCTATACAACTGGTCTGAAGAAGTTTGTCAAAGGAGGGTCCCCCCAGGGCCTTTACCGCCCTGCTTTGCCTTGGATTCTTCCCATGGTGGATCTGGCTAAAAATAAGAACGCTTGTAGGGCACCTTGAGTATTTCATCTCTACCAAGTTTCATCAAAAGAACTTCAGTAGGTCTAAAGAAGTCTAATTTTTTTACACAACACACACAGACAGACAGGCGGCGTGACAGACAAACCCACGGAGAAGGAATTATCACAATAGTTCATTTTTGCCCTCAGCTGGAGTAAGCTGCTAAAAAAAGAACAAGCTGTCGAACAGTTTTATATAACATAAATTAAAACAAGATTATACCTTGATCGCAGAATTATTAATGAAATATTTTTGTACAAAAGTGATACTGTGAGAAACAAATATCTTTGCGTCATTTTGTTATAAAACCGACCTTCATATACGTACCAGTATTTTAAACGCACTTTACACATATTATTTACTTCTATAACCTGAAAAACAAAACAAATGTAAAAAAGTGACACTTGTTTAAAGCATAAATAAGAAAAGCAATGATGAATAATACGATTATGACCGAGTTAAAACAATTGTTACATTTGTGGCACGTGCTTAGAAAATTCATTGCCAATTAGCTGTACCAATATTTCTCTTACAATTGGGAAGGCAATGCAGAGGCAGGTGGCAATCATAAATTTCCCTCATTTCTTTTGTTTCTCGAGCGAACAAAACAAATATCTTTTGTGATTTTATTGACATTTAAAATGTCTTTTGAGGGCACAACTGGACAGTGGTCAGTTGATACTGGACATAACCTTTTACCCTCATTATGGCTACTTCTGTTGGTCAAATGTCAACTAACCATGTTCTTTGTTTAATTTGAAATTCAAGTTTTTTGACCCATTACTTTCACTCCGTTCAGGTCATCTGTAGATTGATCCGTTGGTCAACTTGATTAGGCGCGTTGACCAACTTGTAAAGGTCAGAGCGGGTCACTGTAATAAACCAGACATTCAAAGCATTTCAATCCTATTTGCACTACCATATGTACAAATCAAGAGTCACACACACATAAACTAACGAACCATATACCTGCTTTTCTTTATAAATTTTATGGGATTACATTTCCTTTTGAAAGCAAGACGTTTTCCTATGGCGTAGAATAAGAAATGAAGTAGCCACGACTAATAACGTTGTTTCCATTACAATACGTCGCTGCTAGTCATACAGATAACTTCAGACAGATTTCGTTTTGTCCACAGTGTAACTCGATTCCGCTGGCCGAAACTTTAATGCATGTTTTATCGTTCAAGTTTCTATTTAGTTCACACGGCTTTATCCATTTTTGCAAATTGAACATCCCTACTGCCCGCCCTCAGTGACCATCCTTTGTAACCGCTTGTAATATTGCAGTTGCTACTAATTAACTCTACCGACTGCCATTGTGTCCGAAGAACCCCCCACAAAATCACTCTACTTCCAAAGATATCAATTTATCCTATCTGCTATTTGAACTGAGAAGTGGACAGCAAACTTGTCATAAGTATCATAAATCTGTCAATTAAGTGCAACACATCTTAATGAACTTGCCGCACATTATTCAATGACCATACATTAAGCCTTGAAAAATTAGTTTTTGCTGGACGAACATATGTGATTTTTTTTTTTCGTTGTGGCCTAACCGCACATGGTAGTACGGCCAACAATGAGGGATTGGTCGAAAAAGGTATCACCAATGAGGCACAATGTGGTCATTTTCACGGCTTTGTAATGCTGGTCTCATAAAGAAACTTTACATAACACAGAGAATCAAGAGAGAAAGTGTTAACTTGAGGAAAGCCACCCTTATCATATCTTAAGGCAGCTTCGTTAATCGAATTAAATCTTCATTATTATTCCACAAAATTGGAAAATCATTAGCAAACAGTTCATTTGACACACTCATATATCAAGCAGAATATCAGTTGTTTTAATTCTTTGTATTTGTCTTTATTTCTTTCAGATTAATGTTTAAATACTGACATCACGAGAAAATCTAGGATAATTACTGTATCCGTCTGCATTCTGTACCAAATACGTCTCAATAAGGAGTAAGAGATAAAAAAAAATGTTTTTCCTACTTTCTTGATCGTTTAATGCCCTCGATAATACATTTATTACCATTTTCATAACAGATTTAAAGCAAACCCTTTACCTTCTTAACATCTTTAAGTCATAGAAACGGTAACGCAACTTGAAAGGCTTTATCTATATAATGTACCACGCACAATAATCAAACAACGCATTGATAACAAAAACGTATTTTGTATTTTTATTGTTATTATTTTGGGGGGGGGGGCTGTTTGTTTTGTTTTTGGCGTTTAAAATTTGTGTTATAAACTAGAATAATGTAATGCACTAAAATACATATTGTAATGACAATTATTATTATAATCTAAATTATTAGAGTATTACGTCCCTTTGTGTTCAATCATATCGTGACCCAGGGACAGGAGATTCTCTTAAAAATAGTAAAGACACGCAAAATTGACCAGGAATCGCTCGAATTATCACCTAAATGCTTGTACACACTTCTGCTGATGGTCAAGTACAACGGTTTAACACTGACGTTAACAGGATTTAGGGGATTTAAAAGGGGTGTGTAGTAGAAGAGGAACGATTTCTTAGAATTAGGAAGGATTTACGGTTTAGCAGTTCCTGTACAAAACTTGTTGCAGCGGAAGCATTTTCCTATGAACTTTCCATCACAGTTTTATCTTTGTCCAACATCAAACATCAAGATCAATAACGAAAACATCGTTGAAAATTTTCTACCTATACTATATACATTTCAAGTATAATGAAATGAACAATGAAACACCAAACACTCTAAGTGCATATTCAAAGTACTGTACATGGTAAACTCTTCCAACATTGTGAAATTCGTGACCATGGTAAAGATTTTAAGCCATGGGGTTAATATGGGTCATACTGTAAAAATGCATTCAACCCTAAATCGCAATTCGTCTAAAATCTTAAACCTCAACATCGCGCAGACAAACGGTTTACATATAATATGTACAGGATCGTTTGTCACAATACGAAATTTGATAACGTGAGGATTAATAAATTCGGACCAAAGGGAAGGGTTGAATTATGTTGACCGTTAGATAAATATGGATCATATTCATTACAAGACAAAGATATAAGACAAATTTAACCTTTGCCCACCAAAGCGCTTTCACCCTTTAATTGAAGTGTTGCATTATTTGGAAGCAATTTCAAAAAGAAAAAAATTCTGTAACGAGAATAATTTTTCCAAAGCCTTGGTGCTTAGGATTCACTCTCCGGTTAAACTTCTCCAGATCGATCACTTATTGTTCGGCATAGTTGTTGTAAACTGAATCGTTCAAGATCTTCACTATTGAGTTTGAATTCTGTGTTGCCAAGTTTCATGGCGACTTCCCCAAACTTTGATAACAAAGAGTATCTGTGAAACTGATTTGTGCTCCCCGAACGGCAGTTATACTAATAATGCAGGAAATTGATGATTCAATTCATATACAATCAAGAGGCCAAAGTGCGCCTACTTCGCTCATTTGGATCAAATGTACAAAACTGATAAAGGATCTATAGAGCTTTATGTATGCCACGTTTCATCAAAATCTTTCATGTGGTATAACAGCCGAGGTTTAAAATGTGTAGAAATGTCCCTATACACCTTCATTTGGAAGTCTTAAAAAATTCACAGAAAATCAAAGATTGAGATATTGACAAATTTCTTCCTATATAACATTCCTTACCATAATTATAATCTAAATAGTCCATAAGAAATCACCATTATCAATTAACTAGGAAACATGACACTTTTCTGCATTGAAATCACGAAGTCCAAAACAATGTTGAAAAAAATTCTCAAATTTGATTTTAGAACGGGACGAAAATGACGATACTTCTTCACTCATTCCTCTAGATCATTTCTATGCATTCTGTTTGTCTCTGTATACAGCCAGTATGAAGAAGATTGTCGAAAGAGGGTACTCTTTTGTGAACTACTTTTGACTGTGGTGGAGCCACCTATAAATAGGTCTAGACGAAAATGACAAAATTTGAAAGAGCTTACAATTTATTTCTACAAAGTTTTATTAAAATCCTTCCAAAAGTTTTACAGAAAAGTAGAAAATGTGAAAAACTATGACAATAGCTCACTTGAGCCTTTGGCTCAGGTGAGATAAAAATCAGTAAAAGTGATGGATGCCCGAAGAAGCACTGCAATAATGAAGGAAACGAATGACTCAATATATAGGAAATCATTGTATCAATTGATGATGATTTCAAATCTCACTGTATCATATAGATATCCAATTGAGTCAACTGTAGAACAACAACTGATTTCAATATTACTGTATCTTAAATTAAAATGAGTAAGCTTGACCTTGATTAGTTCTGAAATAAAACTTTTTATCATGACCTTGACCTTTCAGAAATGACCTTGAGTGACCTTTGTCTAAAGGCCCATAACCTAAATAACATTTTATTGAAGTATGATCAAATTCTGATGAAAGGTGTAGGAGATATAAGTACTTCGTGGTATTTTAAGTCCTAATTAAAGAGTTACATTGACTTTTCAGAAATGACCTTGAGTGACCATGACCCATAACCTAAATAACTTTTTGGTGAAGTCTGATCAAATTCTGATGAAAGGTGTAGAAGATATGAGCTCGAACGAACGGACAGACACACGGACACGACAGCGACTATATGTTAAGGATGTGTATCGCGATGTATCACAATATTTCCTCACAATATCGTGATAATATTGCGATAGTTTGCAACATTCTGTTTATCCTTTTTTCTTGGAGAGCATAATAAAATGGGTCTAGATAGATATTTTTTTCTTCTTTATATACATATTTCTTCACATCTGTACGAGTTCTTGACTCTTGACGGAGATATGGAGACATCGAGATTCTTAATTTTCTCTGACGGTATTAAAAATATCATACTTAAAATGCCTTTCGGGAATTTCAAAGTCAACTTCTTTATCTTTCTTCGCGTGTAACCATTTATCCACAACACTATTTATATACTGATATTTAATTTTCAAGCAATGAGATCGTTTTCAGATTTCTTTACCCTAAAAATACATCTAACGAAATTAATACATGTATCATCTTCGCTAACTAATTTCTTCTGGCATCTTTTCTTTATTCATAAATAATACCAAAAATACACGACTACCATTGTGCAATATCTGGTAAATTTCATTAAAATTAAGCAAGTAAATGTCCTAAACCGTATTCTGCAAATCTGAACCGAATGACTATTGTTCACGTCACGGTTATTTCACGTATATAGTGACGGCATCTGCTTCATACATTGCACAGAAATTTATACCTTTGCAATGAACTCACTGAAAGCAGTAAGGGATCTTTTACGTGCCACGCCTGTCGTGACATAGGATGTCGGTTTTACTGTCTCATCCAAGAGACACGATGTCGGTGTATCCACGGCGGGAGTCGAACCTGCGACCTCTCGGTCGTGAGCCGAGCACCTCATCCACTGAGCGACACCGACTTAAACCTTATGAATTCAAAGTTAAGTACAACAACGAAGGAAAACATTGCATACTCTCATCAGACATCAGTAACACACAAGAACAATTACAGTGAATTCAACACAAAACTTTATCCACCGAGTCACAGAGAATCCGTTCCATTATATAAAACAAGAAAATCAGTAAAACTTATAAATGCCCCCAATCAGATTAACACCATATCTTTATTCTTATTCCTCTTCTCCATTTGTTCCAATGCAAATGGGACAAATAGAGAAACGGAATAAAGATATGGTTTTCATTAGATTGAGATGCCCCCCCCCCTTCCCATGATTTGCACCAAAGATTTGAAATACATTTAAATTCAATTCAATTGAGTCTAAATTATTTATAGTTAAAACAGTACATTATCCACCAAATTAGATATGGATATGAATACCCACAGCTTACTTTAAGCTCTAAATCGAGGTTAAATTATTACCAGCTTACGACTGACCAAACACAATTACAGTTACTGTATGAATAACATTTTTCGTATAAACTCACCTTTAACCGTTGTGAAACGGGATCAAATATTAGCCGTATTCCATCACTTGATAGGTTTAAGACGAGGTCCATTTGTAATGGATACTACAAAATAAAGCTACAATAGTTAAGCTACATTATGC
Source organism: Pteria penguin (assembly GCA_035048485.1). Lineage (NCBI taxonomy): Eukaryota > Metazoa > Mollusca > Bivalvia > Pterioida > Pteriidae > Pteria > Pteria penguin. Next base: position 57,381,794 of record CM068582.1, on the reverse strand, counting down.
AAAACAGGTGGCAATAAGTGAATAACACGTTTATATAGAGAGGAGCTACAGATAAGGCGCGTAAAAGCGTAATTACGCATTAAAAATTGTTAATAACGCATTGGAAAAATAAACAGGGCGTAAAATGCGTATTTACATATCACCTTGCGCATTAGATGTACAATGCATTGCGTACGTAATTGTCAACATTAAAACGAAAGTTAAACTGCCTTGCATTTGGATATGTTCTGTTTTTACCTTGTGCCAAACCAAGGCGTTCGGAACGGATCGGGACTTTCCCATTTACTATTTATATAGGTAGTTAGTCTGGTGCGCTTGACCCGGATTTCCGCTTCGCTTCAAAATGGAAGCGTAGCAGAAATCCCGGTCAGGCGCACCCAACTAATAGGTGATAATTTTAGCGAGGGTGCGCAGAGTAGCGAGTGTAAATACAATGACACTGTCAAATCGAACGCGAAAATATGTCGTCTAGTAAGTCTGGCAGATTCAAAAAGAAATAATTAAATCATATATGTATTGTTTTACTGTGAACTTGTGCAGTGAAAAATTAATCGGGTTATGTTTTCAAAGAAAGAGTCACTTTCATTATTTCTATTCCTGTGTGATAACGCAAAATGTTTCGGCTATATCCTGACCTATAGCACAAGTTAACTCAGTTGTATGACAAACTTCACCAAGGGCATTTATGCAATTGAACAAGGGATGTCAAATTAATGACGTACTGTACAACAAAATAAACGTTTAAAATTTCAAGAAAGCTGGCGTGGCCTAGTGGTATCGTGCTCGTCTCCTGATCGGAAGGCCGGGGTTCGAGTCCCGCTCTGGTCATGCCGGTCTTTCGGATGAGACAGTAAAAACCGAGGCCCCGTGTCGTATGCATCGCACGTTAAAAGATCCCCTCACTGCTTCGGGTGGGTCCGTTGCAAAGGTCAAAATTTGTATGCCCCGCACCAGGCAGATGCCGTCACTATATACGTGAAATATTCGTGGTGTGACGTTAAGCAAAAATCAATCAATCAATTAAAATTTCAAGATCGGACTCATCTGTGCATCATTCTACACGCTCAGAAAAAAGGTAATCACAAAGGACGATCAAAGACGTTCGAGTCGGTTGTATGACAAAATTCACCCATTTTGTTTAAGAATAATCCAAGAAGTAAATGCATCGATCAAGAACCCATCTTCTTCTTTCAGAAGTTGGATAGCAAGCCTTCAAGCGCATGTTGTGTGTCTAGTGTATTATACTGTATTAGAAGATCACTATGCAAACAACTGTTTGCAATATAACGTCATATGTACTAGTGACAATAGTAAATTACGACCAAAGAAATATTTCAATAGTACCAATAATGGCCAAACTACTCTAAAACAGTGACCCCATTTTTCGCCATTGCGAAAAAAAAATCAGGGGTGAAAATACCACTCGAAATTTTTAAATTAGCATTGAACTTGAAATCAGGGGGTCAATACTCTTTGGACTCAAAAACTAACTGGAGCGCTCTCTCTCTCTCTCTCTCTCTCTCTCTCTCTCTCTCTCTAAGTATGTATGTATGTATGTATGTATGTATGTCTCGCACTTATGATGATCTCACTATTTCATACTGACAATGTCCGATAAATGATATAATCAGGTTTATTGATGTCACAATGTAATATTGTAATATTGTTAATATTAAGGCTTCAAATGAAATACTAGTCACTGGGATTGTGTCTATGAAATGTGAACATCCTTTGCCATGAATTTATTTATCTATTTATTTGCCTATTTACCTATCTATTTAAACTAATATCCATCTATTGACATTTAAATGTCATCAGTTGCTCTGACTTCCATGTTTTTATCATTTATATTAATCACAACTTCCACTATAATTGTAATTAAAGAAAACAGAGCCATACGAGAGTAATACCAAACAATTGTCACGTTTATTTCATTTGGTATCACAAATGCATAGGTGAAATTGAATCTAAAAGTGTAGAAAAGAATGTATTGTAAACCAGTCAATAGGATGATCTAAATTATGTGTGACTTATCACCTCTATGACGGGAAAGATCGTCCTGAAGGTCGGAATTGCATGTACTTATTATAAATGTAGGACTGTACTGACATTACATTTGGCATCAAACTGTATACATGTTAAAAGCCATAATATAATAAATGAGAAAATACAGATCAGGAATGTGCCAGAGACTTTAATTATAATTTAGCGTAATATCTTAATATGCCACACTTACTAAACCGCATAGTATAATCAAGGGGGGAGGGGGGTCTTACAAGATGTGGTAATGAATTCAGCAAAAATGGCGAAGTTTTAGAAATATATTGCTACAGATTACACGAGGAATCATTGTTTTATCGGTTTTTTACCCTCCCAATTTTTTATCACAATCGTATATGAGAACGAGATATTCCTCTAAAATTCATGAACAAAACAGATACCTCTGATAGTATGCTAAAAAGTGAAATCACATACATGGAAGAAAATAAAGATGCGCTTATCTTACCTAGCTTAATATTCCATAATATCTCGTATTATAAATTTTTCTATGACATTTTATACAAGTGTAGTTCTTCACATGAACTCACAACCGAACACTGCTTGTCGAGATGAATAAGCAAAAGTTAAAACTTATTTTGTGCGTATTTTTAACCATTCGTACCAATGGGTCTACTTTCCGATTAGATCTGAACCTAAAATGGGTACATTGAAATCTTTTTATGTGTTTCATGTATTGGAGGATGTCCCAAACATCATTATGTTTCTTTTCTATAGATCTACTGCTTCTTATATTTTTGACAAGTAATGACTGATCTATTTTTGCTATTTCGACTCAAACTTAAAACGTTTTTGGTGCTTTAAATCGATTTTCCCTGGAATTTCCCTTGTTTTGATAACTAGATTCTAATTCAGTAGCCAAGTGACCATATGTTCACATATATGGCCAAAGTACTATGACAACTCCTTTTTAGCAACACATGTATCCCACTGGAATCTCTGAAATTCATTAAGTCCAAGGGCCGTAACTCTTCCAAAAAATACACCAATCATATCAAATTCGAACTTGATCTTTAACTCATTGATACAAAGCTATATACAAAATTTCAAGTCAGTAACTTCTATGGTTGCAAAAAAAATCCGGAAAACCAAATTGTCCCGGACACACGGACAGACAGACGGAGTGGAAACCTCGAGTCCTCTCCTCGAGGACTTAAAATATCAGAAAAAAAGATATATTCATTATAAGCAAACAAAAGAATGCATGAGTTGGGGCTATTTGAATTTGGGATAATACTTCCCTCACCACCATTACGCACATGTAATAGAGAGGTTATTCATTTCTAAATGAGATAATCCACTCAAAGAGGGATTAATAATGAACACAACAGAAAATTCAAAACCTATTGATGTCAATCCGGGCATCTCCTCTTCGTGTTTTGTACTTTACATCATACGAGAAAGTTGAATCTGGCAAGTACATTGGCATTATACGATATTGACCTCTGTGGTAATGTGAGGATGATTCCAGATCTTGTCAACAATCAAAGTATTACTCAATCTCAATGTGTCTTACCATATTTGTCATGACTGCTATAAACTCTTTTAGTATCATCAACAACCCTCCCCCGTGTGTTCGGTACAAAGTCTCTTATAAATACATCTATTTTCAAACCACTAGTAGCTAAAAGCATTCGCTATCGATAAAGCAGCTTGACATGCTTGTCGTGGGTATAACCGCAGTCGTTCAAGTATCGGCGTGTCGTTAATTTGTCTGATTAGTTGGTGACAGAGACGCTTAATTAAAAGATGATACACGGCTATATTTGATATGCTTTGGGGGCTATTCTCCGGTGACGCAATAAACACAATACTGACGTATAAGGATTTAAGCATTTATCGATGAAAATATTATGTTATTCGTTGTGAATAAAATTCAAAAAACATATTACAAAATCGATATCAAAGTACATCCGCGTGGTGCTCTATATAAACACTACGTAGGTACATTGGAAAAACAGATTACACAATGAACATCGCTGGTCTTGAAAATATTTTTTTTAAATAATATATCGCGGTTTAACCGTTTTAGATATTAAATAAAAATGCAGCAGTAAATTTGAATGACTGATTTGTTCATGAGTTAATAGCGACTCTTTTGTCAACCCTTTATACAAAGGTCAAGGCCATGGGTTATGTAATTGAGTCGGCATAAAGCGACTTCAATTATGGACCAAAACCCATTTCAGTTATACTTGATCTGTGACCTTGGCCTTTTATTTTGATCTCCAAATCAATAGGACAATCCTTGACTCATGTTGAGTCTGTGTATGAAGTCTCTGTTTTACGTCAATAGTTTTAAAGTAAATTCAAAAGAATGGTCCGAACACTATGTTCACTTATCCATGCTCTGTGGCCTTGGCATTTGGCCTTCAAATGAATAGGGCATATTGTCGACTCACGGTGAGTTTGTGTATGGAGTTTCATGTAGATCGGTGTAAAGGGAATTCAGTAATGGTTCAGACACCATTTTCAGTCATCCATGTTCTATGACATTTTGACATCCAAATCAATTATCCTTCACTCAAAGTGAGTGTGTATGAAGTTTCACGTTGATAGGTATAAAGGGAATTCAGTTATGGTCGGGAAACTATAAACAGTTATCGATGCTTTGTGACCTTAACCTTTGACCTTTTGTTCTCCAAATCAGTAAAATCTAATAAGGTTCTACGATTTTCAAGATGGCAACCTTGCCGTTCATGTGCACTGTACTAATCTTCTTTTTCCATTACGAAGTGTATTCAAAAGTTGGGCGTTATACTTCAATTGACAACTTTTCACATACGACAGTCAGATAACTCGAGTAGATCGTTTCTGTAATTTTTAATTATGATTGCTTCGTGAGAAAGAAAATCGAGATAAAGGATACTAGTATTAGACATGTCAGAAGGAATACAATGGCAAATATATTAGATTACGTAACATACTACTTAATTGTTTGTCAGTCCCCCTGAGCTGAGCAGGTCATGGAGTAGGTGCCGTCACCACGAAAGTGATTAAAAAATGATAGTCTGGGTGTAGTTTTACGTAGCTTTCAGTAATTTTCGGTTATATCGCGACATGCAAGTAGGAGATAAACAACCTCCTAAATATCGTAGCGCAATTCAGAAATCGAACTCGTACCATCTACACTGCAAGCTGCACACTACAACTTCACCAAATCTGCCCGAAATGAGAGATGTAACGATACAGCTTCTCAGGAAACAATACATATCGTGTAACAGAACAATGATATGATACATATCGTGTAACAGAACAAAGATATGATACATATCGTTTAACAGAACAAAGATATGATACATATCGTGTAACAGAACAAAGATATGATACATATCGTGATAAAAGAACAATGATACGATACATATCGTGTAACAGAACAATGATACGATACATATCTTGATAACAAAAACAAAGATACGATACATATCGTGTAACAAAACAAAGATACGATACATATCATGATAACAAAAGAATGATACGATACATGTTGTGTAACAGAACAATGATATGATACATATCGTGTAACAAAACAATGATACGATACATATCGTGATAAAAGAACAATGATACGATACATATCGTGTAACAGAACAAAGATATGATGCATATCGTGATAAAAAAAAACAATGATACGATACATATCGTGATAAAAGAACAATGATACGATACATATCGTGTAACAAAACAAAGATATGATACATATCGTGATAATAGAACAATGATACGACACATATCGTGATAACAGAACAATGATACGATACATATCGTGTAACAGAACAATGATACGATACATATCACAATATACTTTCCAATTTTTTCGTCAAGAAATCAGGTTCATAATTTACTGCTTTAATTTCATAAATACGGATCAAAACTGCATTTCACTATATAAACTAAAGACCAGACAAAATAAGACTACAGATGTTTCTCCGTGATATAAATGTCTCTGACAAGTAGTGATCACAAACTACTGATTTTGTCCGGACAACCATAGACAAACGACATATCACATATGCTCAAATGATCATTGGCAAACAAGAGGCCCCCAAGAGCCTGAATCGCTCACCAGGCAAATACACGAGAAATCCATATGTGAAATTTAAACCTCCTTTCCTGTACAGAACAAACGGTATAGTCAATGTTGAAGCTATTGAAAAGTAGGTCAAATTTCAAGGTCAATGTCAGTAAGTCAGATGTCATTGTACGTAAATATAAAACTCTTACCCCTTTTATTCAAAAGATATAGCCAAGATCAAGTTTTTAAAATCCAAGTCAAAGTTCAAGGTCAAGGTCAGTACATCAAAAAGCCCTATTCACAAGGAATTCATATATAAACAAGAGCAACGCCAACGCAGCATATGCCTTCCCCCTGGTTATTTTTGTAACATGGGCATACCTCACATGATCACATTAGAGGTCATCTACTCCTCATAATCACATACAAATAAAATTTTTCCATTCAAAAGTTTGTGCCTACTGATTTACAGATATGTCATTCGTCTTCATTTAATCTAGACATCAGTATTAACTGACACAAAACAAAATCAAAATAAATATGCCAAAGACAGGTATTCTAATTATAACTTATTAACTTGACATAAATATCCTTAAGATGTATCTGTATACCAAATATCAATTCAATATATCTTGCTGTTCTGAGAAAATGAAGAGAACTACTAATTGTAAGAAATTTTCTAAGTCCAAGGGGGATAACTCTCACAAAAATTAATGATCCATAACCAAATTTGAACTTGACCTTATTATCCTTTAGATGTATCAGTATATCAAATACAAATTCAATATCTTTATTGATTATAGAGATAATGTGTGGAAACTGCTAATTTTAAGAAACTTCCTAAGTCCAAGGGGAATAACTCTGACAAAAATTATTGAACCATATCCAAATTTGAACTTGACCTAGATATACTGAAGATGTATCTGTATGCAAAATATTAATTCAATATCTCTATCTGTTACTGAGATAATGAGCAGAAACTGCTAATTTTAAGAAATTTTCTATGTCCAAGGGGGATAATTACGACAAATTTTATTGAACAATAACCAAGTTTGAACTTGACCTAGATATCCTTGAGATGTATCTTTATACCAAATATCAATTCAATATCTTTATAGGTTCCAGAGATAATGAGTGGAGACTGTAAATGGACCGACAGACAGACCGTCAGACCAGCCGACAGCAGCAAAACAATATGCCCCTCCTTCTTCCAATAGGGGCATAAATATAAACCCTTTATTCCTCGTAGTTAGAATCATATAGCACAGGTTACAGTTTTTTCAAACTTAAAGTGGATCAAAGGTTATGGCAAAGGCCACTAAGGGTCATAGTATCAATCCATAGCTTTGATAATGATGAATCTATATGTGGAATAACAAAACTCTCTCTTGTGGTTCAAAATACAGCCAGTTTCAGAAAAGTAGGTCGAAGTATAAGATCAAGGGTCACAAGGTCAAAAGTTGACTAAATGAACAACATTTAGGTTTTCAGATATGGAACACTTTTAATATGTAGAGTATACTTTTAACCATCATAGTTTTTTAGTTAAACTTTTTTAATTTCAATAAAATTTGCTAAACGAGGGCCATTTCTCAAACAAAGAATCATCACATACCATTAATTTTGGACAAAAAACTTCAGTTGTAATTCTTAATCTACTGAACATTTTATGGTAACATTTTTTCAAATTACATTTTACAATGTATTTTAAATCATTAGTTTTGAGATAAAACCAAAAGTACTGGTTTTTATTTCTATATTCTATTTATAAGCATGGCAACCCTTTTTAACCTCCTGATGGGCACAAATAATGGATCTTGTGAAGAAAGTCTACCACTTATCATTATAAAAAATTTCAGAGCATTTTGCTTAGTATTTTCAGAAAAGGAGACTTTTCCAAACTGTCCAATCAGAATCTAAGAAAGTCCCTGGCAGCCATACTGTACATTCAACCAAAACAAAAACAGGGTTGTTTGTAAAGGACATTCCATACATCATCCATGCCAAGATTGATTCAAATCAGATATGTAGTTTCAGGAGATATTGTAAATATGAAAAGTTTACAGATGATGGACCATGAATGATGACGGACACTAAGTCAATGAATATTCACTTTGTTGCCTTAATGTGTGAGAACCACAACCAGATTACATCAGTTACTTTTCTAGTTTTCAATATCATTATCGAAAAATATACATGTACAGAATACATGTATGTTTGTCAATTAATTTACACACCACACAACATCTACATAATACCATGTTTAAGCAGGAAATAATTATTTAAACAAGATATGTTTGTGAAACAAGAATGCCCCTGCAGCTACAAAGTCCAAATCAGGCATATTATGAAATGTAGATCTAAGGTCACAGTCTAAGACATGAGGTCAATGGCCTTGGCGTGACTTGAAAGGGCTTTATTAGTGAAGTATGCATGCCAAATATGACTTTATTATGAGTCTCTATCTCTCACAGATCAAAAGCTATGGTGAGGGTTAAAGTTGATAAAAGACAAACAATACACTTTTATTCTCTAGCTATACCTCTCTAAAATACTTAATAACAAACACAACAACAGAACTTTCATCAAAGGCCTGGTTTTGAATAGTACATAATTCATTTTTTCTTTGTCATTAAACTTCATTTTTTTCATAACTTTTTTATCTTATCTCACGTTATTGAAATTACTTTTAAGACGAATGTTTGGTTTAGAGCTTTTTAGAAATATGTACTTCATTATAAAAATTTTTTCAATATGCCGAATTGCTGCTTGTGTCAACGTCAAATTTTGTCACATTCCTTGCAACAATGATCTTACAATGTAGCAAATGGGAACTGCATAGTTATTGTGTGTATACTTTTGACAGTTACTTTAGTTATTGAAAAAGATGACAAATTATGTTTGCAGGCAGATTGAAGACACATTTAATATCTGCTAGATAATTCAGATTATTACATGTAATAATGACTATCAGTGTATGAATGACTGTCTTGCCAAAATATTTCATATCATAAGTGAAACCTGGTACAAAGAAAGTGTTCCACTGTTGCTTTGCATTTGATAGAAAATTTACCTTCACACATTTTCACAAGTTCACTGTGAATGATTCTAGGTCAAGGTCATGACACTTACTTGTGTCAAGAATAAAACCTGTGTGAAGCATCAACCATATCAAAGAAATATAGATGCTAACACCATTCAATGTTTGATATATGGAAAAGGTGATTTCTACATACCCCATACAAACTTTGTTTAAGGGGGTATAACAAAGCAATGCCATAGATTTTAAGGAATGTGGTTTCTCACTATGTATATCAATTATCATGGAGACAAGTGAATAGAACTCCATGTCCTAAAATTAAATTCTCAGCCCCTGGAGTTAGTCTGTGTTGATTACTTATCCCTAGAACAAAGCAAAGGAGGAATACAGAACATCCTCGTTATCACAGATCACTCTACTAAATATGCCCAGGCCATCCCAACAAAGGATCAAACTGCTAGAACAACAGCAGAAGCACTCTTCAAGAACTTCATAGTGTACTATGGAATACCATCAGTATTACACAGCGACAAAGGAACCCAATTCGAGAGTAATATCATTCAGGAATTATGCAAATTGCTTAATATCAAGAAAACGAGAACAACACCACATCATCCAATGGGAAATGGCATCACAGAAAGATTCAACAGGACATTGATTAAGATGCTTGGTACTTTGAAGATTAGTTTGAAGATTAGCCTCCATAATCTTGATTCATATCAGATTTTGTTCATCTTTATTTCTATAAAGGTATCATATTATGATTCATAATCTAGCAAAATCTACCACAATTTTTCAGTTAATAGAGGTTGAAAAGATAAAGAGATTAATAGAATCTACTGCTATTTTCTGATGGTAATTGGAAAACCCACATACTGAGTGTTAACTTAAGTTAGCTTGGTCCATGTCAATGCTTACCCAGACATGGATACATTAACTTGGTATGAGGGTAAATAAATTTCTCTATCATCACCAGAACCTAGAAATGAATTATTTTCCTCCCATTTCATTATTTTCAGTAATTTGAGCTGTTCATATAAATGATCTGTCCCAGTGAGAACTCTGAAATATGGGGGAAATGATGGTATGACAAAGATATAAGTTCAAAGCTTCATCAGTAAGTTTCAAATAAAATGCTTTAATTCAATACCTGTTGACTGTACCATACTTGAACACCTTTGATAATTCGATCTTGTTTGCGTAGAATACATACTGCTTGATAAAATGGCATGCCTGTAAAACAATGGATAGCTGTTGAATAATATGTCTTGTACTCATATCATCAGTAAAAAGCTAAAAACCATAAATCAACATCAAGAACAATTGAAATTAAATTGAATTTTAAATCAATCTATATATCATTAGGGCCAACAACAGATCATACCCTATTATCCAATAAAATTAAGATCTCACATCATTAAAAGCCAATAGTACTCACTTTCCTAGAAAAAGTAGAGATAGCAGACAATACAAGTTGTAACCTTGGAATCCATACTTAAATTTCATAAAAAAAATTTTATGTTTATTACATTAACTGATTGAGAAGACTTTCAACTGTCACATTTATGACATCATGAAATAATGTGCATCATTTGTCCAATGTTTATTTGAAACCAAAGGATGTCATCAAAAAGTTAAACTATATAAAATGAAAGAGAAAAATGTATATTTTGACTTATGATCTACAATATCTAAAATTCAGATTTGATAATCATTTTTCATTGCTGAAATACAAACTACCATGTTCAAAGAATATTTCAATATTTAGTACTGAAGGATTATTTTAACTGGGACAGAATTTAAATGTGCCCTTTCACTAGCTAGTTGAGATATTTAGATACAAAATTTATTAGCTAAACTAGCCAATATATGTAAATGACATTAAGAGATATGCAGTATGATTTTAAACATTATTCTTTCTCGATGATATATCATACTGAAAATCAGAAAAATATACTGTTGTTATATTTTTTAACATACATGTCTTATTGATCTGGGCTGATAATTCACATAACATTATCAAATGACTACAGTATTAACTAGCCTATCAGACCTGCTCAAGTAGGACTCAAAGGGCCATATAACTACAGTATTAACTAGCCTATCAGACCTGCTCAAGTAGGACTCAAAGGCCCATATAACTACAATATTAACTAGCCTATCAGACCTGCTCAAGTAGGACTCAAAGGGCCATATAACTACAGTATTAACTAGCCTATCAGACCTGTTCAAGTAGGACTCAATGGGCCATATAACTACAGTATTAACTAGCCTATCAGACCTGCTCAAGTAGGACTCAAAGGGCCATATAACTACAGTATTAACTAGCCTATCAGACCTGCTCAAGTAGGACTCAAAGGGCCATATAACTACAGTATTAACTAGCCTATCAGACCTGCTAAAGTAGGACTCCTAGGGCCATATAACTACAGTATTAACTAGCCTATCAGACCCACTCAAGTAGGACTCAAAGGGCCATATAACTACAGTATTAACTAGCCTATCAGACCTGCTCAAGTAGGACTCAAAGGGCCATATAACTACAGTATAAACTAGCCTATCAGACCTGCTCAAGTAGGACTCAAAGGGCCGTATAACTACAGTATTAACTAGCCTATCAGACCCGCTCAAGTAGGACTCCAAGGGCCATATAACTACAGTATTAACTAGCCTATCAGACCTGCACAAGTAGGACTCAAAGGGCCATATAACTACAGTATTAACTAGCCTATCAGACCTGCTCAAGTAGGACTCAAAGGGCCATATAACTACAGTATTAACTAGCCTATCAGACCTGCACAAGTAGGACTCAAAGGGCCATATAACTACAGTATTAACTAGCCTATCAGACCTGCTCAAGTAGGACTCAAAGGGCCATATAACTACAGTATTAACTAGCCTATCAGACCTGCTCAAGTAGGACTCAAAGGGCCATATAACTACAGTATTAACTAGCCTATCAGACCTGCTCAAGTAGGACTCCAAGGGCCATATAACTACAGTATTAACTAGCCTATCAGACCCACTCAAGTAGGACTCAAAGGCCCATATAACTACAGTATTAACTAGCCTATCAGACCTGCTCAAGTAGGACTCAAAGGCCCATATAACTACAGTATTAACTAGCCTATCAGACCTGCTCAAGTAGGACTCAAAGGGCCGTATAACTACAGTATTAACTAGCCTATCAGACCCGCTCAAGTAGGACTCCAAGGGCCATATAACTACAGTATTAACTAGCCTATCAGACCTGCACAAGTAGGACTCAAAGGGCCATATAACTACAGTATTAACTAGCCTATCAGACCTGCTCAAGTAGGACTCAAAGGGCCATATAACTACAGTATTAACTAGCCTATCAGACCTGCTCAAGTAGGACTCAAAGGGCCGTATAACTACAGTATTAACTAGCCTATCAGACCCGCTCAAGTAGGACTCCAAGGGCCATATAACTACAGTATTAACTAGCCTATCAGAACTGCTAAAGTAGGTCTCAAATGGCCAAATGCAACAATTACTAGTTTTCAGCTAGCAAGTTTCTGCTTTTAAATGAGTATTTTTCATCTAAATGAAAAAATAAGAAAATCACATATTTTCTAAAACTCTTTTAACATCATCATTTTGGTTTTGTCTGTGTTTATAAATATTTATAATTCTTATAGATGTAATTGTTTCATCACTATATTTGAGGTAGAATTCTATGACATGTGTAAAAACTCAAAAACAAACAAAATCACTCTCAAGTCCAATTTTCTATACTTAAGACAAGGTATTGCTCATAACAAAAAAGAAGGTGTGAGGCTGCTGCATTATCACTCATAGAAATTAACAATACAAACATAAGAAAAGAAAGGATTTTCATGATCAAACACTACTTGAGTATCTCAATGACGAGAATTTAATAGTGAGGTATAGCTTTTCTCAATCTTCCAGTTAGAGTTAGTCTTAAATTTCTTTGTAAAGAGTATGCCAGGGTCACTAACCACCATTTCCAGCCTAGTGATTTTTGCCAAAATGTTTTGTTAAGATAATAATTTTTTGGTAATGCAACAGGGTATATTCGATCTATTGTGTTAATAAATAATTGAAATTAAGCTACATATTATTCATTCACTTATTTGCAATGTACTTTTATCAATAACACATTGAATGATTTGTAACAGTCTTACTATGCTCATTTTCTAATGAATAGAAGAATTTCTGTTTGTACCAAGTACACACAGTGTATTTAACTTATAGCTATATATGTATATAATAATCTACACATGCATAACGGTTTGTGAGGTCAAAAGCAGGTTCTGTTTTTTGTGATCTTGTCAGTTGTCCGTTTTGATGCAAGGAAGTGAGAGCTCTTATCATTTCTAGAGAGACTTTTCTGATCTATTTTAATACATTTTTCAGATTAATATGTCACATTTCTAATTTTTATTAAATTAATCTATTACATAAAGTGAGAGAAGGGATTGTAAGGGTTTAAAGTATAATAGTGTTTTATCTAAAGCAAAATGGCATGGCGCGGCGCCATGCCCTTTTTATACGGTGCCATGCCCTTTTTCTGAGCGCCATGCCCTTCTTTTCCCTAAGTTATTATTTTATGAGACTAAAGAAGATCGATCTTCATTGACGTAATATGAAACCCTAAAAAAGATCGTTCTTTCCAGGGCAAGTATATTACGAAGATCGCTTCGGACATGCCCTATTTAGAATTTGGTAACACTTTCCGACAACTTTACGCAAGTCAGCTGTTTGACCCGCTAAATATCAACCGTAACCTGAGTACTTCACTGACTGATACTTGTCGAGTGTTAATTGGGGCATTTTAATCAATGTTACCTTCTTAGATTTAGAATACATCTGTACACGAACAGCGTTTGACAAGGTTCCTTAAAAGCAACTATTCTAGGATTACATGTATACGAAAAGCAGAGACGAAAAGTAAAATATCAAATGAAAAGTCGTCTCTGAATATCATATTACCGAATTCGTTTACATAGCCGGTCATGACCGATTAGAAACTTCACTCATACAAACAAAATCTACCCATTTTAAATTCTTTACTTATTATCATTTATCTAATTTTCCAAATTTAACACCAAATATTTAAGATCTACTCTCCACATTTCCTCTGATAATTTTGAACATTGTTTAGTAATTCCGGCGAAGAATATATTTCAGAACAGAATTTATTTGTGAAGGAAAATTGGGTAGATGTGGGAGGCTGAGAGAACTTTTTATTTTTTTAGTATCAAAGTGTTTTCTATATTTTCATCAAAATATTGGTCAGGTTAATTTAAAATTTATTTCAACCTAGAAATACAACAGCTCATCATTCAAATATTTAACATGTTAAGACTGTCTAAGGTACAATTAGAAAACTTGCATAATCTCATGTTGCCAGTAATAGACAGAAGAAGCAGTGCTGCTCTTGGAGAGGTTTAAATTAATTTACAAGAAATGAAACAGTATAAGTTTACAAATTTCGAATTTATGCAATACTCAAAAGCATATAATGTAATTATAACAGATTTTAAATTACTATATAAGAGTTCCTACAAATAAGAAAAGGAATTTATTCTGAAGAAAAGATGGAATTAAATTTTTTCAACAAAAACAATGTTAAGTATTGCAAATTGCATCAAATTATCAATAACAATTACTTTTTACATTTTCACATATCATCTAAGTTAATAAAACAAGAAAATAATGCAATTTTAAACTAAATTTTAAAATATATTTGGTGACAAAAGTCGCTAAATTAAGTGCCCTTTTTTACCAAAGAACACGTTTAAAAGTGCTCTTTTGATGGAGAAATTTGTGTGCCCTTTTTGAATCTTAGATTTAACACTATATAATGAATTATTATACGGAAAATACTAATATATTGTTTAAACAACATGTTAAATGATAATATGAACTATGTATTTTTGTAAAGTAGTTTGCTTTTGAAGTATTTCAGAAGAACCCTTCTTAGGAGAGGAGGGGTCTTTCTTCTTGAAAAAATTAGTGATTATTACACTAAACCTTCGAAGTTGTGTTAAGGCAATACATAATTATATAATGTTGCAGAAAACCCGCCAAAACATAACATGACGTCTTTGTGACGTCACTATGGCCGAGTGCATTATATGAAGCGGAAGACACTGCAACAATCAACATGCCAAGAAAAATGCTGTAGTGCAACCTTTTCCTTGACTCTGTTTGTTGTGTAATTTCAAATAAAGACTGTTCTATATCTATTTGAAATGCGTCTTGCTGGGCCTAAATTTTAGATAATAAAATATCAACAGAATTTCAATTTAATTAGACAATGTCTTATAAGACTACACCATAAAACAATTTCATCGCAGTACTTATTTATACACAATCACGCCTCTTAGAAGTTGGGCACAGCTATAAATATTATTGATAGATTTCCATTTATGATTTACAACAAAATTTTATTACCATATTGGGCAATATGCCCTTGCACTTGTTGAATGTTTGTTGTTAATACTACATCTGCTATATATAGCAGTCAGGTGATTGCAAACAACTAGGGATAAAATTTCAATGTGTGAAAAAATAAACTTGTTAAACAATTTGCATTTTACCATTTTTGCAGAAATAATTTATTCTATTTCTTATGCGGTTTTCAATATAGACTATATAATGACAATCACATCGTGGAGTGCCTTAACGTTACTGCGTTGGCCCTAATCCTGAATATTTGCAGAGACAAAATTACATCATAAAAATGGTTGTACTACATAATAGTACATTGTTGGGCAGATAATGAAATTAAAGCTTTTATATGATTAAGATTGTAAGGTATAAAAACAGAACTGTTGTCAAATGACAACATAGCTCGCTGGTGGGCACCATAATCATCTCATGGTCATTAAAAGCGAAGATTTAAATGTGTTTTGAAAAGTAAGTCAAAGTTCTTATTAGCGAGGTCAAAAAAAAAGGCACCAAATGAAAACTTTGGTCATAAGGAATGTGCACAGGAAATATCAAAGCCTTATTTCTAATAGTTCAAACAATGAAAATCCCAGAATAAAGTTTTTGAAAAGTAGGTCAAAGTCCAAGGTCAAATGAAAGTTCCTCTCATAAGGAATCTGCTATGAAATATCAAAGGCTGATTTCTAATAACTGAAAAGATATAGCCAAAGTTAAAGTTTTTGAAAAGTAGGTCAAAGTCCAAGGTCAAAGTAATGAGGTAAAAAATGATGGCGACAAATGAATGTTTTAGTCATTAAAAATATACATGTGAAATACATAAATCCTATCTTTAACGGTTCAAATAATAAAGACCAGGTTAAAGTTCTTGAAAAGTAAATCTATGGTTAAGGTCAGGAAGTCAAAAATATGGCAACAAATGAAAGTTCTGATCATAAGGAATCTACATGTGGAATATCAAAGTTCTATCTCTAACGATTAAAATTATGATATAGCCAAGGTTAAAGTTTTTGAAAAGAAGGTCAAAGCCCAAGGTCAAGGTCACAACATCAAAAGTGATGGTACCAAATGAAACATCTGGTCATGAGAAATCTACATGTCAAATATCAAATTCCTACCTCTAATGTTGTAAATGATACAGCCTAGACACATGGCTTTCGCCTCGTTGGTCTTCCTCCCCTCAATTATACCAATACTGGTATAATTTGTGGGGAGGACCCATGAGCCAAAAGATCTGTGTCCCATATTAAAGCTTTTGAAAAGTAGGTCACAGTCCAAGGTCAAGGTCATGAGGTCAAAAGTGATGACACTAAATGAAAGCTCTGGTCATGAAGAATCCACTTATGAAATATTTGAGACTTATCTCTTATGGTTCAAAAGTTATACATGTTGTAGCCCAGGTTAAAGTTTTTCAGACGCAGACGTTGGATGACAGATGCTGGGGGTATGACATTAGCTCCCCGAACATTCGTCTAGGCGAGCTACTAAAAATGAAAAAGAAAATGAACTGATAAAAACATATTTAAAAACTCAGAAAACGCAACTCGCTAATTTTTTTAAGTGACTTTACTCACATCCTGCCTACTTGTACTTACATTTAGCAAGTATTTCCAATGAATTTCAAGCCCTTTGTTTGTATATACCTAGGGGGTGGGGGTGGGGGGGAGTTAATGTAAGAGATTTTTCAAAAGCAAGGATGCCTCTAATTTTTTTCAATTCCTACACATTATCTGAAACACTTAAAAATGTTAAAATGTTTTTAAAGAGGAGTAAAATGCAGAAAACTTTCTCAAAATCATTAAGTAAAATTAATATGGAAATGAAACAAAATCTACCACTTCGCCTCTAGCATAGCGAATAAGGTAACCAAAATTTCTAAATTACATAATAAATATTACAACATATTTAATTTAGTGCATAAGAAAACTATCTATACATGTAGAAGTATCACTTAATAAAGAAAAAAGAGGAGTTACTGGCTCAGTTATGTGGCAAAAGTCACCATGGAGCTATACAATACATGAATATAAATAATATACTAGAACATATAACACATTACAAAAATATTTGATTGTAGTGCAATTACGATACCGACTTAGGATGGTCATTTAATTTGACAAAAGTCAAAGAAATGGTGTGGTTAACCAGTTTACGAGCCCACCTTCCCATCCACCGTAACAGCAGAACAATCAAAGGACGTACATTTAAAAATTTATAAATAATCCTCCATGTAAAGAACAAGGGTCAACAGGTATCGCATATTGAGAGGTCATAAAAATATAAACAGGTAAGGTATTGTAAAACACATAATGGTATAAAAATATATGCGACATCAACATGATAAACCGTGCTCTGCCAGTCTGAAAGCGAGCTAAGACCCTAGATCTGTAGGAGTCCCGACTAACAGTCAGAGGGGACAGGTTCAGGACCATGTCTCCTCTGAAAGAGGTTTGGACAAGGCCCGTCATATAGTCCCCACCGCCCTGTTAGTCAGCGTGCAACGTTCAAGTAAAAGTCTGCATAAGGCTGTAGAGGGGCCAAATACAAGACCTATAGTCTTTTTGATGATCTCAATATCATATTGTCTATTTAGAAGACGTTTGACTATTTTATTACATGATAAGATAACGTTATCGGAGCCTTTTACTTTCCTTAGTTTATATACGAGATCACCGTAAAAATTAGGATGGGAAATTCCATTGGATACATACTGTTGAAAAGAAATATAATTTCTAAAAGGTTTCTAAATTCTGGCCAGTTTAAGGGCTTAGTGTTTACCTTGTCCTTTTATAGTCATTTGTCAGTGATCAAACTGTGGTAAGTAACCTCTTTATAAATTCTTTGAAATAAATACATCAAATACTATATGTGCACATGCTATGTATTGTGGCAAGAAATCATAAATTATCTAATATCTGATTCTAATATCATTAATAAAGTAACATTTTCATTAAATCAAAATATTACTATTCAATCTATACATAAGGTTTTGAAACCAAAAGCATTTTCAATAACTCATAACCACATGTGATGATTGATTGATTGACTGATCTTTGTTTAACGTCACACCACGAATATTTCACGTATATGCTGACGGCATCTGTCTGATGCAGGGCACACAAATTTTTACCTTTGCAACGGACCCACCCGATGCAGTGAGGAATCTTTAACATGCCATGCATACCACTTTCATCCGCAAGACAGGACACCGGCATGACCAGAGCAGAACTCGAACCCCGGCCTCCCAATCAGGAGGCGAGTGCGATACCACTAGGCCACGCCGGCTTCCACATGTGATGAACTGTCTCATATAAATCATAACCTCTCCGGTTGAAATGTATTCTCAAAGTCTGTATGACAGCATACTAAGATCTAAATGAAGATCATTACAATCATTTTTTTTTTTTAAATACTTGAAACATTCCAAGGGTGTTCCTCAATTAGACAGTAATGCAGCTTAGCTAAATTACATTTTGAGCATAAGAGTTATATGGGAAATAAAACTACCGAAATTCATTGAGGAATCTTACGAATATTGACCACCTTCTCATCTTTAATTCAATATGACCACAGTTTTAAGAAATGAGATTTCAAAATATATCAGATTTTTCGTATAAAATGAAGATAAATCCAAAGATTTATCCCCCAATACAAACTGAATCTTTATTCCTCTTATCTACTTGTCCCACTGTGGATAAAGATCTGGACAATCCCCTTAACTTAAGGGGTCATGTTCTGGTGAACTTGGATGATATTCCAGTCACTGAAACAGTTATTTTCCATAGCCAATCAATGACTCAGCCAGGCACATGCAAGTGACACAGTATGTAACAAACACTTTTCAAAAACTACCTTGTAGGTCAAGCACACTGGGGATGTTAATCTCATAATCATTCCTAGGAATTTGTAGCTGATCCACTGATTGGCTGTAAATCAGAGTTCACCAGAACATGACCCCTTACAGAATTTCGCCAGATCTTTATCCCCAGTGGGACAAATAGAGAAGCAGAATGAAGATGTGCTTTAAATCAGATTGCCCCCAACATATATAGCACATACTGGATCATGTGACCACTCTGACTTCGAGAGTTCTCAAAGCTGGCATGACGTCACTGTCTCTAATGGCCTACATAGATGCACGACAAGTCTTCTCATGACACTTGGGTGAAACTCAGGATTTATCGTTAGCGTTAATACAATTTCAAGTTCTTGTGAATCCATTCTGAAGGGTTTTTCTTATAAAATACAGTTGGAAAAGTGTAAAAAATGTAGATCTATTCGAAATTTACTTTTTTGAATGATAAAATATTTAATTATTTATTTTACCAAAATTCCTGCAAAATACGCATTGCTATCTATGATGATGTCTAATGCTTTAGAAAAATGCTCCGAATGCTCGTTATCAAACACCCGGATTTAGTAGTATGGAAATGGTATTTATCATTTTACATTTAAAATATTTACTTCCAACCTATACATTTACATATTACAGTCTGACTTCAAGAATAAGACAACAAAATGAGTTGTCTTGACTCTTAGTCATGGTCATGCAGTAGAAATGGCTTGTAATCCTTTCACATAATACATATGACATAAAAATTTTCCAAATCAAACAAGTAATAGACACCTTTAAGTTATCTCAGCTTCTGATTTAAGAGAATTTATTTATATAACCTTGGGACATAATTTGCAAGCTAGTGGGATATGACGTTGTATAATACTCTAAGTGTCATATCTATATCTATCCCTCGTATTATTCGATATTATTGATCAGCTGTTTAACAAAAACTGACCTTCACCCTGGAGATTTTCCTTACTAATTTCCTCTTTCGTATATATTATTAAACTACTCTTATGTCTGAAACTAGAAAATTTCATTTACTAACCGAGATATATTAAAATAAAACCATCCTCTTCCTGTAAATTTCGTATATTGGCAGATGACGACAATGTTTATTTTTGCTTACCCAAAACAAACTCCCATTGTTCATTTCCAAGTGATCTCTCTGGAACTACTTCGAGATCAAGCATTTTGCCAGGAAAAAAGTATATGCTGTATGCGAAACCATCAATATTTTTTATAAACTTTTCTTAACTTGTTGAAAGACTAGATTATCATCGAGGATATGCAAAACCCTTTATTATTCGCCATTGTTGTTTTGATTCTTTGGGCCTGCGCAAAACGCATTTCCGGATACTTTATTTGCATATGATGAGAAGCTAGCGTTTCAAGTTGACCAGAGGCATATATATGCACATGAGTTGACCAACAAAATTTAATATGGATTTCTACTCAGAAAAGGATAATTATTATGATTATAGGCGCTTAAAATGATCAGAGACCTATATATATATGTATATATATATATATATATATATATATATATATATATATATATATATATATATATATATATATATATATATATATATATATATATATATATATATATATATATATATATATATATATATATATATGTCTCTGAAATGATAAGAATCGTTTTCTAGATGAATGGCTCCGAAAGAAACTTCTCCGATGAGTAGATCTAAGTCTCCAACAAATGTACGCCTTTGTAATATATTAATCATTTTATTTGAATTATGTATTTTTTCATTTTATCATATATCATATTATCTATTTATTAATTTATTTATTTATTTATCTATTTATAAATAAGTATTACACACAAAACTTCACTTGGACATCCGGTTATATATAACATTTTAAAGGGCAGCTTTAAAATTGAAAAGGCATTTTTCTTCAATTGAGACATTCAAAAACAACAATATGTATGTAAATAAGTAAAATAAATCAATTGTCATGGAAACAATTTTATTGAAAAAAGGGAATAAAAGAGGCATATTTCAAATATATTAGATTGTTATAAAGTTGCGATACTGAGTTAAAAAGTGGAAGTGCTATAGAAAATTCGTAAAAAGTCAGTGGCGCATTCAAAGTGTAGTTGTTGGTCGTAAAGACATTTTTCTTGTGTATTTTTGAAAAACCTTTTTATCACGAACAGTTCTCTGTGTTGTAGTAGATGTAGGATTAAAATCGAATCTTACGCACCTATGGACATTTGATCACGGTAATTAAATTAAATCATATCCGGCCATTGTGAAAGGTTCTATTCCGGTCATACCGAATATTCCGAATGTAATACGTCTTTGGAGTTTTTTTTTTTTTTTTTTTTGGGGGGGGGGGGGTATTTTGTTTTGTTTTTGGGGTTTTTTTGGAGGGGGGGTTGGGTTTTTATTTTTGTTTCTGTTTTTGTTTGTTTGGGGTTTTTTTCTAACGTATATAAATGTGACAGCCACTGACGAAAAAGGAGGGAATGAAATGTTTGAAAACTTTCCATCAACGATCGATATGCGTTGTTCATTAGACATATTCACGTATATCATATAACCCTTTAAAAAAGTGTAACGAACTATTTCGGATATTTCATGAAACCAATACAGTAAATTATAAACTTGATTTCTGATTTCCCGACTAAAACTTGTATGCACTGCACAGGTATCGTGATACGTATCGTGTAGAGAGAAGCTACATCGTTACAACTCTCTTATTTATAATTGTAATAAATATTTCTCTGATTAATTTGGACGGAATCGTGTTTTACTGATTTTTCTGAAAAGTATTCTCCAATAAAATTTCATTATTCATAAAAACATCATGACAGAAAATATTCGAAATTTAATCACTAACATGAATTTACTCCCGCGTTGTTTATTTGTTACGACACCTCCACAGAAGATGTTTATTTCGCCCACCAATACGCGCTATGTATTATTGCATGAAATGTCAAAATCGTGAAGCTGGTATTAATATAAAAAACATGTTTGTTTGCTTTTAATTGCACTCACACTTAAATTTTCATTTTTCCAACCCTTATACAAAAATAGGTCGTGTTTACTACAAAATACTATCGTGAGAAACTCGTAACATTTGTAGATAAGAACTAGGTCACGTCATACCATAAAAGGATTGTACATTCATTATTCATGAGTTGCAGCCCAACCCTTTCGTCCATATAAGGATCGAGTAATGAAATATTGATAAACGTCATTTGCATAATGAGGAATATCCGCTTACGTAAAGAGCCGATCGATACCTCGGAAACGAGAATTGCCTTATTTGGTAGTCTCCGGAGATCTCCGTCAATTAGAAAATTCGGGATTACGAAACGATCGACCAATCAGATTATACTGTTCACGCTCCGATTGTGTAGTATTGTTGTGGTTTAGTAAATGAATGAAGGGGCCTGAGAAAGCATGCTGTCACTTCTAACAAATACGTTGTGTTGTAAAGTTGGACATCACTTCGCCACAAACATGCCACGAGTCGTGCCAGATCAAAGATCAACATTTGAAAATGATGAACTTTTCAGAAAATTAAGCAGGGAATGTGAGGTTAGGATTACATACTTCGTTTAATCTGACCAGGATATTATATCGTGAACAGAAAGTTTATCAAGTTCAAAAATCACCCATACGCGAAGTCTACTTCATCGAGCAGGAGATTATTGTTTTAAGTTATTCACAGAGGATTTAATCTTCTCTTTCAGGTGAAATACACAGGATTCAGGGACCGACCTACCGAGGAACGGCAACTACGATTTCAAACTGAATGTAGGGAGGGTCATGCAGATGTGGTAAGCATTATTTTTAAACTTTATTTGTTTCACCTATGTACATAAATCTGTGACGGTGGTATGTGTGACAACTTGTGTATGTACATTTAAGAACCTCAAACTTAAAATTGAACAATCTCACTTGTGTATTGAGGCGTATGTGTATGTGTGTCGAAATGAACACCGTAATACTACTATCTATTTCCTTGTTCCTCAGTAGACGTCATCCGCGACCTGTCAGTACAAAATAAGGTGTGTGTGATATAGGTAGAAATAATTGTTGACTAATGAACCATGCGGCACAGGTAAATAGCTCGAATACACATCTCTTAGTAAATTACCGAGATGGCGAGATATCTCAGCACACTCTCAAACTGATTAATTAACGATATGAATAATATTATGTACATGAAATCAAATAAAGAGCAATCTGTTTTATCGTGGGAAATGACGATTTAAACCTGGCAAGGTCATAATTCATTTAAAGTATGTAATTTAGTACTAGGCATTTCGCGAAAACATTACAAAAATGTTCACGTAATATGCAGTACGAAAAAATCTATATTTGTCTTTTCTGTGAAACAAACATGGAAATAAAACCACTCTTGTCTCCCCTTTTAATAATAGTAAACGGCAGCAACCAAAACTTCATCTCGTCAAATCAGTTCTTATAAATGTCTTAACCTAGACTTTCCTACATTACAGTAAATTCAGATATAAATTCAATACTCATATCGACAGAGTAATTAAATTGAAATCTCTCTCTCTCTCTCTCTCTCTCTCTCTCTCTCTATATATATATATATATATATATATATATATATATATATATATATATATATATATATATATATATATATATATTCCATACATAACATTAATACATTGATAATGTTATAATATATCACATTCATGACATTCTTATATTGGTATTTAATATATATTTATAGACTGGGAAACAAATAATGTAATTAGATATTCTAATTCTAGGTTTTATATAGGACGTATCGATATTAAAATATTTTTGAAAAACAATAAATTTCAATATCTATAATGTCCATTAGATAGCAATATACATGTGTACATGGGAAAAGCTGTATGAGAGCTTTTTGTCCGCAAAATGTTACCACGATCTGTTTCCCGGGGCACGTGTACATCCCACTGCACACTCCATGCCATGGAAAAATATAAATTGAATTTGGAAAAGCCAATTTAGGTCGAGAGTCATTCTTAATGTACCTTAACATATGTTGTCCAAATCTGAAAATATACAAAATGTTACCAACTATTCTTATACGTAAGTTGCATGACTCAAGGTTATAGAAACCTGGAACTACTAATGGAGATACTGAATGGCCTAAAAAAGAAATGTATACATGTAGTGGGTAGGGTGTTGGGAAATTATGAATCAGTTGTCCAATTCATATTATATTATATTAAATATTGTAATTTGTGTCACACATTATTATAAATTTGGATTTGTTGGATTATTCTAGAATTATTGAACAAAAATATTTTCTGATAAATCTTCTGAAAAATGTATAAAACATTAATTAGTGCGAAAGAAGAAGGGATCGATACATAATATATCGGGGTGTAATGCATAATATATAATTGTTGTTTATATTTTACAGGCTTTTGTAGCAACAGGGACAAATTTAAATCTTTCATTTGAATCAAACGCTTGGTCAGAACGAGATGAAGATCGAGTTGTCACGCGAGAACATGTTGATTTTGATAGAGAACAAGGAAAGGTAGGTTATATTTACTAGTGAAGGAGTTAGAGAGATATATTTAGGAGTTAGGGAGATATATTGGAAGACAGTACTAAATACCGGTATTATATACTGTTCCATGACAACGTGAGTAGACATAAGTATACAACTTGTAGTACAAGGACGTATGGTATACATTTTGTGTATGACGTCTATCTTATCATACATCACAAAATAAACTTCTGTCACTTTACGTTACATTAGTAGCAGGAAGTCGCTATGGTTTTCCATTAAAGGACCACTTTGAAAAACCCGGATGCTGGACTTCCTCACAATATATAACGGCTTATCTGCCGTTGTTCAGTCTTCATAATAATTGTTATATATAAAGAACAGGAAGGTCGTCAATCGATATTGTCGCATCTACACGGACGACATAAGATAGTCACACAAGTCGTGCCATTCTCTCTAATCCTTATCCCCTTTTAAAATATTGATTTTTATGACCGGTAGTATTGTGTTGGTTGAGAAACAAAGGTTAAACTGGATGACTTGCTGACTGACAGAAATACAAGAGGATGATTGAAGATATTATAATGGTAGTGCTTTGCAGACAGACACGATAATCATTCTATAATGGTAAAATGCATCATTTCATGTCACATTTATATTTGACCGTTCCATTGTTATTTAATACAGTCACCGTTTTTTACAAACTTGTGAATAATTGCACTGCAAAATGACCATGTTATGATGTCCACTTGCGCGGCAACAAGGCATGAATAAAGTGCACTGACAGTAATTGGGGTTTTATCAACTTTTATGGCATTTTTTATGCCATGCTTCGTAAACAGCTATAGGTCAAGTGTTCGCCCATAACTTGCACCAAACCGATTCATCGATAAATGAAAGACACACTGAAGCCGCTAACTTGTGTATACATCATTGCTTGCCCCCGTATCCACTCCCTCTGTTTCAAACCACGTGTTTCAATCCCAGTACTCCTCAGTAAGCTATAGATACTGTATTTGCGGAGTGACTAATGCTGAAAAAACGCCCCTCTACAATTCTCTCTTGGTCTGATCTACATTTGTACTATAAATATAATTCAGGTCAGATTATGGGATTTTCCGGCCTTCCTATAAATAAAGGTCACCCTTTGTCCAAGGAACTGGGCGCACCTCCTATTTAAAAGCAACCCGCTATATCTTATTTACGATGCATTACAAAGCAGAGTAGATCCATGTACGGATATAGAATTTAAATATATTTATTTGGAAACATTAAGACATTTGAAGTTTAAAATTGTACATACACGTAGATACACAATTCCTGCGAGCCCTCCCTGTTCACAGTGTTTGCCATATTCACATATTCCATATTCACATATTTAAAGCTTACAAGACAATAAATGTGACGTCTATTTTGCCTTGTCGTCAGAACGGTTTTTAACATGAAACAAATTACTAATATAGAATAAGGAAATGCCCGAATGCGTATGAATTACGTAGAAGAGAGCAAGGTATTGATTGATTTTTCTCCCACAGTATTGTTAATGCAGTCCGATTAGAGAGCATTTCTATCTAATCGTTTGTCTTTGAAAACACTTCGTTCTTTACTCCCATTGATATACGGTGGCATTAAACATAAAACGTTCAGTCATGACACGCACGTCGCCAGTTCACGGAACAGATTTGTGGCAAGTCTTAACAATATTTTTGTTAGTTAAATGTTTAAACTTTAAGTATAAGGTTTCATACGAGTTTGTTGTCTTTATGCAACGAATTATAACGGTTGTTTGTTCACCTTTAAATGTTTGCGTTTCGTTGCGGAGATCACCTGAAGGTTTTCATTAATTGGATGATATGATTGTCTTTTTATGTAAATGAGACATCGACGTCATTGATAGTTGTTTATACATTTTGTGTGATGAATAGTCGTTCTGTGTAAAATCATTTGCATCGCCATATACTGACGAAGATGAATGAGTAACGAGACTTGGATATAAAATGTATCTAAAGAAGTATTATCATTTACATACATGTTATTATTTATGTATAATATCATAAAGTACTCGCTCAACTCTGTGGGATGATGTGTACATTCAAGTCTATTACGAACGTGTGCGCTGGCAAATCTTCAGGCTAAGGGGGTTTATGGACAATAATTCATAAAATTTGAAAAAGCTATTTGAATACTGATACGAAGTACATGCAGAAATATTTTTTTCGTCCGTTATGTTTTATCCTTCCATAGGATTCTACCACTCTGTGGCTCATCTTGTCTTCAATGATATCAAATACATGTATAACATTCACAAGCCATGTTGTATTGATACTATGGCCCCTCAAACCCGTACTCCCATTCCTCGTCAATAGCTTATTATTAGTGTACGGTACAGTGAGAGTTAATCACCCAGTGTAATGGACCCCCAACAAAGCTCTCATTCCAGCTCCGCACCGATGACCTCGATTTCAGGTCATGTGATTCACCATCGTTCACACCTCCCTCCCACGCATATACATTATAAACTAACCTATGCACAAATGTTTATTTTTCCGATGATCCTATTTTCTTTCATTTTTTCATCTCCCACATATCAATTCTAACTGTAAAGCGTAAGAGTAATAATACCAGGATGGGTTTTTCCCATGTATATGTCGGAGAAAGTGGTGTATGTTGGCCTTGACTTCTTGTCACACCTTAAGCGCTTGTGTTCATGGGTCATTGAATTGCTATGTGTTATGCAATGTACATCGAAGCTATATGTTGAACTTGAAGATAAATGTAAGTCCTTCCTTTTTTTCTCATGTGATTTTATAACAGAAATACATCCAAGTTACTTCTTCCTACTGACTTTCTCTCATTTGTGGTTTCCTGTTCTTACGATGTTACAAAGATTTGTATGAGAATGGTTTAACCACAATAAAACGATCATATCAATGCAATACCAAATGTAGTAAGCTACTTCAAGTTGGATATAGACTGTATGATGAGAAAAGTTATACCACATCCTACCAAGTCTAAAATCTTTTTCTCTCTGTAAAAGATACGAAGTTTTTCTTGACATACTTTGAAAGGTTTGTATCCCCACCTCACTATCACAACCCATAAACTGTAATGAACAAAACAACAAACTTGCCCAACTGAATAGGAAGGATGTTCTCGTCTCTCATTCTGACTTCGAATAAAGATAAGATTCAGATTGAAAAAAGGGAGCAGTTGTACTTCTAGAAAAACACGATTTTGCCCTGTGTGGTTTAATTAGTTTCAATGAAGTAAGACCTTGGTGGTGCACTTTTTAAGATAGCTGGTAGTACACGTCAAAACACTCATGCTGTGATTAATGTTACACCGAAAAACGGTGCACGCATTGTTCAGTAACTACGACTTAAATGAGTACTCATCGAACTCAATATTATGTCTGTCTCATCTACTCCCATATGAGCTATGTTCAACTGATCTAAAAGTTATCTCACATTTACTACTCCTTAAGTATTTTATAAATCTAGCTTTACATATCAGCGGACTTTACACAGTGTTCCTTGCCCGATACATAAACATGTATCGACTGTATTATAGTTAATGTTGTACTAAATGTATGCAGAATCTGGGTATACTTTGTACTCGATGATTTACTTAAGGTTTCCAATATTTACCATTATGCTTCGGGACAGACTTCGTGTAGTAGTTAAGCGCTTGGCTTGTAGTGCAGTCGATCCGAGTTTGATTCCTGGATTGCGCCAAGTGCCATGTCTAAGAAGTTTATTTCCTGCTTCAAACTCACGACTTGAGACTGAAGTATTGTTGACAGGGTTGGTTGGTTGATTGGTGTTTTACGTCGCTTTCAACAATTTTTCAGTTACATCGCGACATGGAAGCAGGAGATGACCAACCTCATAAACAAAGTGGCGCAATCCGGGAATCGAACCCGGATCGTCGGCGCCGCAAGCCAAGCGCTTAACCACTACACCAAGCCTGCCCCCTTGTTGACAGGGACGTGAGACGTTAATCAACCAACGTACCAAAATGTTTCTCGGGTTAAAATAAGTATAATGATAAAAGTGCTGTGACGTAACCAGGGTTCGATTCCCGCATTACTCAGAAGATACTTTCTGGGGGGTTTTTTGTAACAAAGTAATAACAGTATTCTTTAACTGTTGGCAAACTAAACTAAGCTCAATGTTTCAAGTAAATTGTAAAACAGTCCCGAGACTGTGCTCAACTGTCATTGCAAAATTGTAACTATATACATACAGGTCATGTATGCTTTTAAAAGAGCTTTCTATATTGAATTCAACTGTTCTGTATACGCTTTTAAATTTAAGACTGTTGTAAATGTTTATACTGTATTCATTTCTTTCGTGCATGCTTTTAAACTCTGTAAATTAATAGTAGATTGTTTTATCTCAAGACTCGTGTTCGATTCTGGTTATCTGCATGGATTTTTTCAAAGGAGACATCATAATTTGTCCCTCTAGCTAACCTTCGGATGAACCAAAACCATGATATCAATATCAGTGTAGAAAACATATATTTCAGGTAAACATATTTTTCTGATGGATATGATAT
This sequence comes from Pteria penguin, assembly GCA_035048485.1. Lineage (NCBI taxonomy): Eukaryota > Metazoa > Mollusca > Bivalvia > Pterioida > Pteriidae > Pteria > Pteria penguin. The sequence continues at coordinate 57,352,319 of CM068582.1, read as the reverse complement.
CGATGTTGTTACATTTAAGAATATAGTGCTACTCATCTCCAATTTCATTTAGATTGCAAAGCGTACATTTTCGATCATATCTTGGTGTATTATGCCATCTACCAGTTTCTGTTAGTGATTTCACGTTACAACATCTGTATTTACATAATTTTTTTTGCTTTTTTGATTGGAATATATAGGAGATAACATTCTGATTTTCAATTTTGTATTAAAAATTCTATAGTTAGTTGCTTTAGGTGAATTAAAAACGTCGCGTTGCCAATTCTGTACAAATTGATGATACAATATTTCATGAACAGTATTTCGTAACCAATTCACGCTAGAGAATGTATCCGACAACCAAATTTCTAATAAAACACATTCCTCAAGAATATCTTTTATACATTTCTTCCATGGTGTACACGTTACTTTATATGAAAGAACATACAATTTAGTACACAGTTTATTTGAATATACCAATTTTGCCTTAAAAGTTATCATTCGTACTTTAAAATTTATAGCCAAATGGTGCCTTCCCTGACCAAATCACCATATACCATATTGCTTAGAGCAGAGTTCTTAAGGTTCAAAATATATTTAGAAAATATAAGGTGTAATTTCTCTACTACTTTTCTATCAGAAAAAAAACCCCTCATATCTCACAGCTACAATGTATATAGTAAAATTAGTTTAACAAATTTATCAATAAATCTTACTGACAATCAGTTGGTAGATTGTGGATTCTACATTTAGAGATTACACTGTACATTACTTTATCATATGAGTATTTGATGTGATTCCGAAACGCCCTGGTTCTTGAAAATAATACATCTAATTACTGAAAATTGTTTACGATTTCGATTTCAGAACCGGAATATACAAACTTTAAATCTCTAGGTTGCCCGCCCCTACCACATACCATGACCTTACTTTTTCCATTATTAAGTTTCATGTACCAGAATGATCAGTAATCACAAAAATAAATCCAGTTGGTATTGTAAATAATCTTGAAACTCTGATAATAGGACCGTGTCATCAGAATGAAACAGCACAAACAATTTAAGATAAATAAGAAGGTGAATTCCGTTATTTATTTCAGACCCAATCTGATTAAAATGATATCTTTATTCCGCTTCTCTAAACAGAGAAGCGGAATAAAGATATGGTTTTTGATCAGATTGCTTCAGACCCAGTCTAAGAACGGCCACCACGCGTGTCAACTTCTATTTTCATTTTGTACGTTCAAGTTTACAATGTCATTTTAACATTAAAAATACATAATACAATGTAGGAAGAAAGAAACGACTACAATGTACGTATTTGAGTATAAAATAATGAATTAATACCCTAGAACCAGAAAATAAAGAAACTTTTATTTAAATTACTGTTTTGTAATGACAAAACTCATTCGAAGCGAGTGACCTACTATCGGTCATTGCAGTGGGATTCCCAGTAGTAATTCACGTGAATAAACACAGTATCAATTGCAAAACTAAATTTCCGGGTAAAAAGGAATGAGTTTGAATACTGTATTATACTAATAAATGACTGAATATTTACTTTTATTTTGTAAAATATCTGGAAATGTATATCGGTCATTCATTAGTAGGACAGAACCATTGATTTCAGGGCTAGCTTGCATATCAGGCATTGATACAGACGTAGGTGCATTTTGCTAGGGTTTTCTTTATAAGTACAATGTTTTGATTGTAATGTCACAAAACGATTACATATATTTCAGCGGTGAAATACCATATTTCGGAAATGTATATTGTTCTATTTAATTCAACTACGTCGCTATAACATCAGTAGACGTGAAGTTGATTAACGTTCCCTCCATATCTTGCATGCCGTTTAATTTTACGCCATTCTGATCGATTTGGAGAGAACTTTTATCATTTTTACGTCAAATGTTGCATTTCCCCAATTAACGATAAAGATCCAAAATCGGACTTTTCGTGAAAACACGAGTCATTAGACGAGACTAACCAGCCCTATTCTATCTATGCTTAAATTCTTTCTATATTGTACTCGACTGTTTCATATATGCATTTTAAAACTTTTACAAAGCTCTTGACTGCACTGCGTCGTTTGCTTATATTCCTGTATACCTCCATTCATACACACATCGTGATCGTTATGTATTAGAACATGTTGAATGTGAATCTTTATTCTTTAAAGCGTTTTCTGATCATATAGTATATCGATGTAAATAATGAATAAAGAAGAATTAAATGCTTTTTCCCACATCTGTGCTATTTTTCAGCGTCTTTCGTAATTTACAAGGATCCTCAATCGCTTCAAACAGGCTTTTGATCGAGCTATTATCTGATAATCTGCGATGCTTTGAATTTGTCCGACTCGCCCCGAGTTCCTCTTCATCCTTACTAATTATATTTTAATTTATCGGTGTAATTGGCTTACAAAGAACGTGATGTCGAGTCGACCTTTATGCAATCAAAACCTAATTGTTATAAAACGTATTATGGATATCACGCAGCTACACGAGGCCCGTACAGCACACCCTCGCTACAGGGGCCGTCGTACGAGGGGTGACAATGTCAATAAGGACAGTCAAGTTACTGCACTCAGGTGAACGAAAGATATCAGATCGAAGTAACTTGTCTGCAGGCTTTATAGTTCTGCTTCCATTCGATTATCGATACTTTGATTTGCGTTTAATTGCGACTAATCCACTACATGAATGGAGCGCCTTATGATAGGCCTGTCCGCAGTGGCAGATTCTAGAAGTCCTGATCGGATGGAGCGCCTTATGATATTTTCCTTATCACTAGTCACTATTTGAAACAGAGAGATATATGGAAATGTTGTATAGAGAAGGATTAAAGAAAAAAGAACTCTTCTGAATTATGCTGTTTGAATTTTTAGCTTTTGATAATCTTTCAACATCCTTTTTTGGATCCGCCCCAGTGGAATTTAGATAACTGGATTTGTTAATGTTTTGTTTCGTTTGTGTGTTTGTTTTGTTTTGTTTTTGTTTTTGTTTTGTTTTTGGTGGGTTTTTTTTTGTTGTTGCCTTGGGTAAGGGAGTTTAAACTATATAGTTGGCTACCCAATGCTTTTTACTCTTCATTGTTACACATAGCTTAAGTTTAAAAATAACTATTGTCAGTTTCTCTGAAGTATTTTTGTCGAAAAAGGAAATTGAAGAAATGCACTACTATTGGTAAACTAGATTTAATTTATAAATATCAATGGTCGACTTTAAGTAGAAATTACGTTACATGATATAGTAAACGTGACCCAAGTAAATAAACAACTCGGGTGTGTTTAAATTTTAAAATATGTACTGTGTGAACTCCTTCAGTTTTCACAGATTGAAACTACTAAAGATATACTTCATAATCATATTAGATGATCTATCGTAATGGTATGGTACATCTTATTTGTATGTACGTAAGTGGCACCTTTTTGATTTGTGCATCATCGGGTGACTGTTGGTATATCAAATTACCTTTACCGGATAGACTCATGATTTTCATAAATCTCTTGCATTTTTGTAATGGTGATGTAACTACCTTGTCTAATCTTATATAATGAAGTTAGATAAATGTGTATTTCATTGCAATACATATACCCATCTTTGTCAGGTACCAGAGACCTGTCATACTATATATGTATACAACGATACAACAATGCTTGGTTAGGCGACTCGGAGGCTGTCATACTACATATAGCAGTGCTTGGTCAGGTATCCAGAAGCCTGTCATACTGTATACAGCAATGCTTGGTCTGTCATCCAAAAGCTTGTCATTCTGTATACAATAATGCTTGGTCTGGTATCCGAAAGCCTGTCATTCTGTATACAGCAATGTTTGGTCAGTCATCCAAAAGCTTGTCATTCTGTATACAATAATGCTTGGTCTGGTATCCAAAAGCTTGTCATACTGTATATAGCAATGTTTGGTCAGTCATCCAAAAGCTTGTCATTCTGTATACAGCAATGCTTGGTCTGGTATCCGAAAGCCTGTCATACTGTATATAGCAATGTTTGGTCAGTCATCCAAAAGCTTGTCATTCTGTATACAATAATGCTTGGTCTGGTATACGAAAGCCTGTCATACTGTATATAGCAATGTTTGGTCAGTCAACCAAAAGCTTGTCATTCTGTATACAATAATGCTTGGTCTGGTATACGAAAGCCTGTCATACTGTATATAGCAGTGTTTGGTCAGTCATCCAAAAGCTTGTCATTCTTTATACAATAATGCTTGGTCTGGTATCCGAAAGCCTGTCATACTGTATATAGCAATGTTTGGTCAGTCATCCAAAAGCTTGTCATTCTTTATACAATAATGCTTGGTCTGGTATCCGAAAGCCTGTCATACTGTATACAGCAATATTTGGTCAGTCATCCAAAAGCTTGTCATTCTGTATACAATAATGCTTGGTCTGTCATCCAGAGGCTTGTCATACTGTATATAGCAATGTTTGGTCAGTCATCCAAAAGCTTGTCATTCTTTATACAATAATGCTTGGTCTGGTATCCGAAAGCCTGTCATACTGTATACAGCAATGTTTGGTCAGTCATCCAAAAGCTTGTCATTCTGTATACAGCAATGCTTGGTCTGGTATCCGAAAGCCTGTCATACTGTATATAGCAATGTTTGGTCAGTCATCCAAAAGCTTGTCATTCTGTATACAATAATGCTTGGTCTGGTATCCGAAAGCCTGTCATACTGTATATAGCAATGTTTGGTCAGTCATCCAAAAGCTTGTCATTCTGTATACAATAATGCTTGGTCTGGTATCCGAAAGCCTGTCATACTGTATATAGCAATGTTTGGTCAGTCATCCAAAAGCTTGTCATTCTGTATACAATAATGCTTGGTCTGGTATCCGAAAGCCTGTCATACTGTATATAGCAATGTTTGGTCAGTCATCCAAAAGCTTGTCATTCTGTATACAATAATGCTTTGTCAGGCATCCAGAGGCTTGTCATACTGTATACAACAATGATTGGTCAGGCATCCAGAAGCTTGTTTCACTGTACACAGCAATGCTTTACCAGGCATCCAGAAACCTGTATTGAACAATGCTTGGTCAGGCATACAGAAGCTCATTATACTGTACACAACTGTGCTTAGCCAGGCATCCAGAAACCTGTCATACTGTATACAAGTATGCTTGGTCAAGCATCCAGAGGTCTGTCATGCTGTATACAACAATGCCTAATCAGGAATCCAGAGGCCTGTCAAATTGTATACAGGCATCCAGAAACCTGACATACTATACCAATAATGTTTGGTCAGGCAACTAAAATCCTGCACTACTATAAACAATCAACCATATCAATGCTTAATAAGGCATATACAGCATACAACAACACTTGGTCAGACATCTAGACACTTGCCATACTATTGTATACTAGTATACAAGAATGCTTGGACAGATGCCTGTCATACTGCATAAAGCTATGCTGGGTCAGACATTCAGAAACCTTCCATACTGCTCACATCAATGCTCAGCCAGGCATCAAGGAGGCTGTCATACTACATACAACAATGCTTGGTCAGCCATTAAGAGGCCTGTCGTAAAATACATATCAATGCTTGGTTAGGCATCCAGAAGCCTGCCATGCCATACACAACAATGCTTAGACAAACATCAAGAATCTCCTATTAATATACATCAATGTTTGATCAGACATCTAGAAGCTATGTTTGCTCAGGCATCCAGAAGACTGTCTTACAACATTCAACATTGCTTGGTCAGGCATCTCAAAGCCTGCAATTCATATACAACAATGCTTAGTCAGCCATTCAGAAGTCTACTCTTACAATATACTTCACTGCTTGGTTAGGCAACCAGGAGATTGGCATACTACTTACAACAATGTTTGTAGAGGCACCAAGAAGCCTGCAATTCATATACAACAATGCTTGGTTAGAAATTCAGAAGCTTGTCAAACTATACAACAATACTTAGTCAGGCATCCAGAGACCTGCCATAATATATACATCAATGCTTAGTCAGGCATCAAGAGCTTGTCATACTATATTCATCAAGGCTTGGTCAGGCATCTAGAAGCCTACCATATAATATACATTAATGTTTTGCCTGACATCCAGAAGCCTGCCATACTACATACATGTATTACAATGCTTGGTCAGGCATCCAGAAGCCTGCCATACTACATACATGCATTACAATGCTCTGTCAGATGCCTGCCATACTACATACATGTATCACAATGCTGAGTCAGGCATCTAGAAGCCTGCCACACTACATACATGTATTACAATGCTTTATCAGGCATCTAGAAGCCTGCCATACTACATACATGTATTACAATGCTTTATCAGGCATCTAGAAGCCTGCCATACTACATACATGTATTACAATGCTCTGTCAAATGCCTGCCATACTACATACATGTATTACAATGCTTGGTCAGACATCCAGAAGCCTGCCATACTACATACATTTATTACAATGCTTGGTCAGGCACCCAGTCTAGAAGCCTGCCACACTACATACATGCATTACAATGCTTTATCAGGCATCCAGAAACCTGCCATACTACATACATGTATTACAATGCTCTGTCAGATGCCTGCCATACTACATACATGTATTACAATGCTTGGGCAGGCATCTACAAGCCAGCCATACTACTTACATGTATTACAATGCTTGGTCAGGCATCTTGAAGTCTGCCATACTACATACATGTAGTATAATGCTGAGTCAGGCATCTAGAAGCCTGCCACACTACATACATGTAGTATAATGCTTGGTCAGGCATCCAGAAGTCTGCCATACTACATACATGTATTATAATGCTTGGTCAGGCATCTAGAAGCCTGCCATACTATGTACATGTATTATAATGCTTGGTCAGGCATCCAGAAGCCTGCCATACTACATACATGTATTACATACATGTATCTAGAGACCTAGCTGCCATAATAGATACATCAATACTTGATCAGACATCTAGAAGCCTGCCATACTATACAATTAATTAATTGGTTAGGTATCTAGAAGTCAACCATACTACAAACTCAAAGAAAAAAGAATTGAACATTATTCTCACAATAACAATACATAGAGTCTCTTCATTTCATTACTTGCTATCAAGATGTCAGATGAATAATGCTTTCAGAGATTTTTAGTATTCTATCCTGATATCTTGGTTAAAAAGTTTAGGTTTAAAGGGATAGTAGAAACTTGGAATACAGCTAACATTCAAACAAGTTGCATACATCAAGGTTATATAAAATGCATTTGTATATATTTGTATAATACATATCTGAATGGCAAAGTTGCAAGTTTGAATGCTTTTCTTTTCAGGTACATTTAAAATCCAGGTTTATAATGAATGGCGTATGTGTAATATGGCGGGGATGGCTAGATCTGCAGAGATTAGATGGTGTAGGCTGTATAGAATATGATGCAGAACGAGCAGAGGTAGGTAGTCTCAATCTTTTGTACAAAACTTTTCACACATGCCTGTACAGAAGTAACTGGTATGTAGTCCATGATTTCCCCAAATTACGTCCTGATCTTCAATGGCAAATCTCCTCACATGTCGTGTGGACATGTAATGATATTACCTTCACAAAATGTGCAATATTTGTATCGTAATTGCAATACACTCAACAAATCCATCAAAGGACATATTTATTGTCTGTGAACATGAGAAAATATAATTGAAACTCTTCAGAGATAAAGTTGAGAATCTTATGAAAGTTAAATTACACCTCTTTTTTGAATTCTACATTTCTGTGGTGAATTAAAATGATAACTTAGTACATTAGTGTTTTAAAATTCTGAGATTTCATTTTATGGACTAAACTGAGTTAAACAAATCAGTTTAATTTAAAGATCAATTTTTAAAGTAAAATATTTTTTAATGTATATTTTATGTATGAATATATACATATTTAAATATACATACATATATATAATTGCAAGTGCTGATGAACTGAAAGTGTAATCTTTATTACAATCTTTACTAAATTTCTCTTAAAGTTAGAACAAACTAAATTAAAACAGGAAATGCCTTTTGTGTAAATATTCATAAATTTATTAAACTCTAATATGAACATTAAAGAATTAAACTTCAGAGACCCCAGTCTCTTGAATAAAAACCACATAGCATATGGGCAGTGATAAAGAAGAAATGCAGTCTGCAGTTAGAAAGATGATTCAAGATATGTTGTCATAGTGTCAAAATCTCCAGTGAGATGTGTATCAAATAACAGTATTAAGGCGTGCATAAAAAGACAAATTTTACTATTTTGTGCACATTTGGTGGAATTAGTTAATCGCTGCAGCTAAAGCAAATAATTGTACTGCATCAACCACCATTGTTTGTAAAGTGTCAAGAATTTAATAATTACACTGATAAAGTATTACAGTAGGGCTGATTCTTTTTCCTAACCTCATTTGTTACTGTGCTAATGAAAGCATTAGACAAAAGCATTACCCATTTTGTTATTCAAAATGAACATAGCATTTCCTTATTAATTTGTTTTGTGGTATGCCTAGATTTTTTGTTGATTAGATAATATTTCTGTTGATTTATATGCAATTCCTGATCTTTCCCCAGAAGAATTGCATTCTTTTGGCATTTATGCAGTGCTTGGCTGAGAGTTTCCTCTCGCTTCATCAAACCAACTCTAAATTAATGACTATTGCATAAACCATTAATTGCTATCTTCACAATCTCTAAGACCAAATATTCTGATGATGTGTGAAATGGGTGTGTCTATGAAGATGACTAGCAGATGCATCAGATTTAAGGGCAAGATATTATGACTGAGTTCTTAGAAAGTTTAGGTTGGGTATTATAGCAGCCTTGGCTGGAAACTTGAAGTCTATTAGATCATTTTATGATTTCAGACCCTAGATGGTTAGGCTTTCTTGGTAAGACCATATTGCTGGGCCATATGTTGTGCTATAGAGCAGCTGATGTCATAGGCAGCAAGGTTGCACACTTGGTGTTTTTCTAGACCAAGGAACAGGAGATTCTGGGAAACCAGAAGAAGCTGCAGTGTTATTCATACAAAGCTATATTTCATATTGTAACCAACAATTACTGGTTTGGGTTTGACCCTTATGTCTACAAGGCATCTGTTGTAATCTTGGGCATGTTGTATGGAACAAAGACCTTGCATCTCCTGCTTGCAGGAACTGTAAACAAATCTGCAGTTTCCTTTTGCAGATTTTGGCTACTTGTATTATCTGCATGGCAGATTTTTCCTTGCTGAATGTTTCATATGTCAGATGTTGCAAGAAGCTAATAGCCAGAATGGTGAATTTCATAATATTTTATGTCAGAATGGAGGCAAATTAAACTTTTTCCTAGGACAATGAAACACAAAAGACAAAGAAAAATCAATAATTTGTACTGGCATACTCTGAATTCAGCTGCTCTTTCATGTGCTGATTTTTAATAGAGAGTATTTTGTAATCTGGAATGGAACATTTGTGCCATGTGCATCTTGGCTTATACACCCCTGAAGGGAGTAGGGTCAAAGTGATGCAAGATTTTCAAAACCAATTAAACTTTGATATTATTCAATACCAATATCAGGGTGACTGAATTTTTAAATCTGTGCAGCTGATATAGCTGAAATTAATGTAATTTTTCTGCATGGAAAATAGGATTTAGTGTTTCAGATGCATTCCCTGTAGTTTGATCTTGCATGTGTGGCAGCAGTCCCAAGCCTTGACTTCGTAACACAAGAAAATCTGCATATGTTTTAGAGTGTGGCATATTAATTTCATTGTAACATTTTGCAATATTAAGCCAGGTGTAAAAAAAGTAAGAAAATCAAGGGAAACAACTTTTGATTAAAAGTTTCAGCAGCTTGGAGAAAAATTCAAACAAAGGAATTTTGTCTAAAAAGTTTTTAAAAAGTTAGAAATTTTCAAATCTTGTATCTGAAATTTATAGACAGTGTTTAAAAACTTTTCCTCTTATTCAACAGGCAGAAGATGCAATATATAGAGAACAAAGGGAAGAATATAATCGTAGAATCCGAGATTTTCCTGACATTCAACGACAATACCGAGATCAACAAGAAAGGAGAGCAGAACAGGAAGCTGAGGTAGTGGAAGCATTGTTGTGTATATCTGAAGATCGCAAATCTTAATTCAGTTAAGCTACTTCCTCTTGATGTCATCCATTTTGTTTCATCCTACAATACTATTTGTTGTCGTATTCTATATCTTTTTATTTCAAGACTTTGTTTGCTTTTCATTGTTGTAGAAAGTAATAGATATTTAAAAAAAAAATGAAAATATATAATGTGAGGAATGAAATTAAACATTTATTTCATTAATTTTCTCACAATGTGTTAATTTCAGGGTGGTTTTTATGAAAATCTGCGTTAATGTTGTTGCTCAATTCTGATTGGACAAGGTAACTTGCAGAGAACTTAATTATCCAATCAGCTGTAGCTGTTTAAACTTTCAAACCTTGTGTTCACGGAAATGCCTTCTAGCCTTATATCTTCAGATAGAAATACTTCTAATTGTAATCAGTCATAATTGCATTTAATGTTGGTGTTTAAGATGGAAAAAGTTTATGCACTTATTTGATCTAAATACAAATTGTTATAACATTTCGATTCAATGTCTTTCTAGATGTTTTCATTTGAAGTTAAAATTTTTGTGTTTTTATGCTTTTTAAGATGAGCTTCTACTGTGTGTTATGTTTTTTTCCGTTGGCAATTACATTAGGTATGTTTGTCTATATTTTATTGTACATATTATATGTTCATGCATGACTACATTTCATAGTATGTGTTTGCTTATTGTTATTTATCATTCAAAGTATGAAAATTTGACCAATCTTTATGGTTGGTTTTGTTTTGAATTTCAAATTTTAACATTTTTAAAACATAAATTCTCTAGTTAAGCCGTGTGCATAGTGATAGTGATGCACCTTTTATTGGTTTGATTTCATCCATTAAGTTATGAAAATATTATATGTGATATGTAATTATTATATCGATGCCATTTGACCAAATACTGCCAGTCACTGTAATTATCACCTATTTGTCTCCTTTTATATCATGTTGTTGAATGTCATTTTATTTATCTTTTACCATGTAACTCAGATGTAAAGTCAACATGTTGAATATTGAATATTTCTAGTCATATCATAGAATGCCTTGACTCAACTCTGACTGAGCTCAAATGCAATGCAAAATGCAATATGTATATCAAATGACCTTGGTATTGAATATATATATATAAATATATATATATATATACATATATATATATATATATATATATATATATATATATATATATATAATATATATATATATATATATATATCAGGTGACTTTCATTTTAAATGTGTACATCAAATGACCTTCATATTTCATGAATCATATGATCTTGGTATTGAATGTACAGATCTATATCAAGTGACCTTAGTATTCATAAGATATATCAAGTGACCTTGATATTGAACATATATATCAAAAACCTTGCTGTTGTATGATGTACAGTAAATTTTCTGATATCCTAAAGAAAAACATATTTACCTACTCAGATAATATTAGCATAAATGCATGGTTCCTTATTTCAGCATTAGTTTCAATATGAATATATATCCAAAAATTGAGTTAGGAATTAAGAAAACTGCACATGCAATTCACATTTAAGACTTGTAAACTTTTAATAGGAATCAAGAGGGACAACTCTGTAAATAGCAATTTTCTTATATCAAAAGGGAAATACTGTTTTGTCACAAAATTCCTTCACACAAAGCAAACTACTGCAAAGCTGAGAAAAATCAATAATTTCTCTTGCAGATTTTAGAGTTAGCTCCCTTAATTATGCATTAGACAATTGAGTTGCATGATTAGTGCAGGTTACATGTCTGTTGTTTATTCTTGAAGATTTGTTATGGCTGTACAAGCAGCATGAAAGTCTAATAAACTTTCTACTATTTTGATATTTAATTGTGTTCTTAGCTTTTCCTTTCATTTTATGCTATTCATCTGATACTTGAGGTTGAAAACTGAGAAAAGATGTTTAGCTTTGTTCCATAATCAGTGCATGGCTGTGCTTTGAATTGATATGCATACTACACTAAATACAAAAAAGATTCTTCTCCTAAAGAATTGTGATATTGGCAGACCAAAAGCACCTGCTTGTCATATTACAGGAAGATTTTAAAGGTAGTTTATAAGATAGTTTTTATGAAAAGGGGGGGTGATGGTGGTCAAGTCTTCAATGTATCTTGTTACATTGAGTTCCTTGCCTTGCCTTGCAGTGCAACATGAAGTTATAAAGGAAACTCACTTAAAGTCATTTGAAAAAAAACTATAGTTACCTTTGGGAAGAAAAGATTCATTGCATATCAATGGCTGTAGATTTTAATGACCTAGTCATACATACAGAATATGAAATATCATTTTCTACATGAATAATCCAGTTAATACTTATACTGATAATGTTCAGATTTAATGTGGAATGTAAACATGCCTTCTTCATCTCATTACTAAGCCTTTCTTTATGAAACTTTCTTATACTCACAATGTCATTTTGTCTTGTTAAATGTTGTTATACACATACATATATAAATCATGTCACTGAAGTAAATTGAAAATTCCCATAACAGTCTTAAAACATTCAGAGTACGGGATTTACACATACTTTTTGCCTTATTTTCCAACAATTTAACACAGTATTTATCCAAAACTTGTTTACAGAATTGTCAACTTTCTAAACCTCATTTTATACAATCATTTTTTCCTTATTGTAATTTACTAGATAGAATTAAATACAATATGTACCATATGATATGTCTAAGTCTCGTACAAAAATCGAAAAATGACGAATCTATTTAGAACAACTGTATTAACTGCATAGATAAATTTTCCACCCTGTAGAGACTTTGAAGTGATTGACTGAGAAGAGAAACTTTAAAATGTCTTCACATTTTCCGATAAGCTCGCTTAGTTCTGTTTATTTTAAGTGCTCCGCAAGAGCGAATCTTCATCATCTATTGTCAATTAATGTTTCAAGTAATATACCATACAAACGATGCATTCATAAGTAAAATAACAAATAGTGTTTAAAATAATTTAACGGTCTATCTTGTTGTCTCGGACATTAAAAATCTAATCCAGACCTATAATCTCTTTGAATACGGTGTTCTTTGTGGTTTTAAATATTTGACTGTAGTAATTGAAATATTTTCTATAATTCAGCCTAACACGTGCTACCTACAGGCAAAAGAAACCCGAAATGGGGGTTAAACGGTATTTTCTTACAGGAAGGGGAGGTTACAGAGTTAAATGCTAATGAGCCTGCCTAGGGATAGGTCTTAGTATTTAACGTGCGCCGATATTTCAAGGACAGATAGGAGTATTGTTTGTGATCGTTAAACCTGAAAATGACTGATATATCGAGTACTGTCAACAAAGTCGTTTTCGACTCCTACATTTGACCTATGCATTTAAAAGCGCATTCACCTTATATTATATAACCATGTGCTTCAAGACGTTCACAATATTGCGCAATAAACTACAACGCAAATTACTTTGTTTACATGCAGTATATCGACACCTAATCTGCCAGTGTTATTCAGATAGTGGGTGGAAAGGATTGACGATTCATTGATAAACATCGTAACAGAACAGTTCCTCATTTCTTGAATTATTATGATGAGCTTTTGATGCGTGTCGACCAAGTCTGTATTATGATCACACGACAGCACTGGCAGTGTAACACCCATATATCTTACACGATTTCCAGTGCGTGGGTCCAAGTACGAGTCGCACACTTGTGATGGTGAAACAAGTTTGTATTGTAGGTGATTCTGTCTGTATGAATGGGTTGTTCTTTGGTCTCGTCCCTTATAAGACTGTAGAATTCCTGAAGATTTGTATCCTTCCTCCTCACAATAATGGCTATAACAATACACCACTAAATACACTTAATATAGGTCTCTGTACAGGTGTGACTATTTTAAGTTTGCAGTCGCGTTTGTTCTCTACGATGTGGCACCATAAATAAAATGAAAATTTATATAAATACATATATATATACAAATTCACAATACATGTCATGTTAACTACTTTTTACATATGTAACATTCTATGATCCACAGAGTGTTCTTTATTTTCAAGTATATATATATATATATATATATATATATATATATATATATATATATATATATATATATATATATATATATATATATATATATATATTATATGATTAATACTAGTAGGTATTCTTTAACATAATTCAGCACATTTGTATTTCACATTGCATTTAGTAATATGCCAACCACTAGTTCAATCAAACTGAAGATTTTCTGATAATACATTTTACATTAAATAAAAGTACTTTCTTATATATGCCTTTTTGTGATGCTTTGACGTTACTTCATTCACATTGCCTTCCCTCTTATTCAGGTGAGTTCAAACCTACAAACCAGAGGTGTATCGAAATCGACACCGGACTCTAACACAAGCCTACAAAAGAAGTAAGAACTGTTTTCTTTCTGTTGTCCATGGACTGCATAGGGAAGACATGAAAAATACAAAATACGAAAATATTACAAATTTAAAAAAAAATCAAATCTTATTTAATTCATGAAATATCCTCATTAAATATAAATGTTCTTCCGTATGCAGTACATACAAATGTTACTTCAAACAGGCCGTTTTGATGTTCATTTACCTTGGTTTGTGGGCATGAATTCAACTTTGCTCAAATATTTGTTGTCTAAATATATAAATTTATAATTTAATATGTATCTCGTATTCATATAATATGCATCTCTATATGTGTACATTAACATTGCCTTCGCTTAATTATCCTTTATTTCATTCTTATTCATTAATTTTGTCTTCCTCATAGAATTTCATTTCAATGAATTTTATTCATGCTGTACATGAATTCCTTCTACTTGGACACATCTATCTTTTTTTTTTAATCTGCACGTGTTGATAATCAAAAATGTGAAGCCCCTTTTAATTCAACACTATTGCTGGTTGTTTTTGCAACATTTATGAGAGTTCTCCTGGGAGGGAGATTAGATAATGTCCATCATTTGGCGGGTGTCCTGAATCCTATAGAATTGCCTCTAGGTTGGTAACAGCTGAACCCTTGATACATATTGACCAGAGGGGGGCGTTACCGTTTCAATACGATGATCACAGACCGTGGACAGAACATTCAAATTTCATAAACACATTACACTGGGAGAAAAGAATATTTGAATAGTAACTGAGTGACCCTCCAGCACACCACTTCTAAAAATGTTTCAATTTGGACGTTACATGATAAAAAAGAAATTTTCATATCTTACGCAGTTTGGTTTTTCATTTAAATTGTTAAAAGATGACTGGACGCGAACTGAGCGTCCTTGGTCTAAATCAAACTGTTATGTTGCTACATGTAATTATCGAAGGATTAGACCGCCATTTAAAATGAAAAAAGAAGTTCACAGTAATTTGATGTTGTTCATTAGATGTAAGCCACTGCGATGCCGCATTGATTAAAAAGTAAAGATGCATAGAAAATTACCCGATTTACATATGGCTGTTGGTTACGGTCGTATTTGGCATATGTCTCCGAGAAATCACAGCCACCGTCTTCAGGCCATTGGCTTTCATCTGTTTCGGCGAGGCTGTGAGGGGACAAAGCTTGCCTGACAGAGTGAGATATAGTGTAATTTCCGATGGCACCGAAGATATCAGTCCGCGATAAAAACGTAATGTTTTATTAAATCGGTGATTTGTTAAATCGGACTTAATAGCATAGGGGCTGCTCTAATTCTACTCCTGGTGTTTAAGAATAGTATTTCATGATGCAAGTTTTGATGGAAATATTTTGGCATCATTTCATAGAAATATCTTCAATATTTATTTCATGGTTCACCACAGACGCTCTTTGTATTAAACCATAGTAAACCATAATTGCTATACAATGTGCGGAGGTAAAACCAATACTTCACCAAGGAAATAAGGGTCTTATCAATAAAAAGATAAAATAATTTGTGCTGTCACCCATATAAAACGTTATGAGATTTCACTATGCATTTTGAATAAATATGAGAATATATGTAGGGGAATTGCTATTGTTGGTATTGTTAGTAGTTAGTATTTAACGGTAGCACACACGAAAAAAAAGTTATAGATTTAAATCAAATTCAAAATTTATTTCAAAACTTATAGTACCGATTTATAATTTGATGTACATGTATAGTATTCACAGTTTAACAATGAAATTGAAATGTAACCTTTTCACGTGACACTTGCATGTTTGAATATTTACGGATACTTTTTTCCCTTCAATTCATTTATTTTATTCGTATAAAATATTATTGTTAGATATTTTTATGATATTTAGTCGTGATTTTAAGAAGAAAGCTACAACGAAGATACTGCATTTTTTACAAATGCACATAATCATATTCCTCTTTCCTTTGTCATGTACGAAGTGCGAGAAAAGGTAAATGTGTAAGTGGGTAAAAGTTGATGAAGAAGACATAAAGATGGCTATTATTGTCTGTATATTTCTCCATAAACTATCAAATTATCATATTCATCTTAAACCTTTTATCTTTGATGAATATCTGTCTTAAAACAGTAAACTTTATACTTTGCCAAATTATATTTAAATGTATTATAAAGTGAAATATAAGCATGAGTATATTCAAAGAAAAGTATAGAGAAACAAAGTATTTATATAAAAGGTATAGGTATATCTTTGTAATCGAATATATATATATATATATATATATATATATATATATATATATATATATATATATATATATATATATATATATATATATATATACAAAAAAGGAAATTGTAACAACATTCACTATTCATAAGTATCGGATCAACCTCAATGAAGAAGAAGCAGATCGCTTACCTGTGCTTTTATATATATATATATATATATATATATATATATATATATATATATATATATATATATATATATATATATATATATATAATTTCAGTTTAATTTAAGCTTGGACAGATGATTAGTTCAAAACATCTCATTTCAGATTTTTCTTCTCTAATTTCTGTAAGCGCTTTCGCCTTCACACGCTGTTCAAAGGAAATTGTAACAACATTCACTATTCATAAGTATCGGATCAACCTCAATGAAGAAGAAGCAGATCGCTTACCTGTGCTTTTATATATATATATATATATATATATATATATATATATATATATATATATATATATATATATATATATATATATATATATATATATATAATTTCAGTTTAATTTAAGCTTGGACAGATGATTAGTTCAAAACATCTCATTTCAGATTTTTCTTCTCTAATTTCTGTAAGCGCTTTCGCCTTCACACGCTGTTCAGACAGAATATTTGTTGTTATGCTTTTGTAGTGGGGTCATAGCGACGTTATACGATAGCAGTTATAAAAACTGAAACTATTATAAATAAAACGATTATATTCTATTAAATTTTGAATTTAGCATTCTGATGAAGAATTCTTCTTAGCTAATTTCACCGCTCGTTCTTCGGTCTACAATTAAAAAAGGGAAATATCTTAAATTTCCCCCTCCCGCATGTTGCAAAATGTTCACATCAAGGTGTATTACGTGTCGCGGGATCCCTTACTTGCTGTTTATGAACCCTTACGCGTGTAACTAGTCTTCCGGTTTGTCCAGTATTGTATTCATCGCAAGTCGGACAAATAGCGCAATAAATAAGATTTTCCTATTTTAGGAACTAAAACCTAATGCAGACATGAACTCGAAGCCGGAAAAAGGTACTGAGGATTTTCTAGTAATATTTATTTCATATAATATACAGTACAAACTATTCGATGTATCTTAGAGTTTCAAAGAATATTTCATTTCCCTTTTTCATTTTTATGTATAAGATATTAGCCCTTTTTTCTGTGGATTTTTTAAAATAAAATAATATGACAAATCATTTATATAGCATTTATAAAGAACAACGCATTACAACGATACTTTTTGGCATTGAAAATATTTGAAAGTGGAACATAAGTAAGTATTTAATAAGTGAAACATAAGTGAGTATTAAATAAGTGGAACATAAGTGAGTATTAAATAAGTGGAACATAACTGAGTATTGAATAAGTGGAACATAAGTGAGTATTAAATAAGTGGAACATAACTGAGTATTAAATAAGTGGGACATAAGTGAGTATTAAATAAGTGGAACATAACTGAGTATTGAATAAGTGGAACATAAGTGAGTATTAAATAAGTGGAACATAACTGAGTATTAAATAAGTGGAACATAACTGAGTATTAAATAAGTGCCAGACATAACTACATAGATTATCATCATATAAATTACATAAAACAATTTTTATTTAGTTTATTAAAATAAAATAAAAGATATAATTTCATATTAGCACTGGTATTCCTATTTCAGTTTTGTTCAATCTAATCCGAATTATGAGGAGAGAAATGGTGATTTTCAATAACGATTTATATGTTAAATTTGTTTACAAATTGCATATAGCAAATTCAATGGGAGTAGAGGGATGTGCGAATAGATTAATGACTCAACAGCCGGTTCGCTGCCGTACAATTGCGTTCAAATTACTTCGATTTAAAATCATATTTATCTTCAAAAGAAGTAACATTTAAAATTGGGATTTTCACGCCAAAATACAAGATGTAAATGAGATTAATCAAACGTTTTGTTAGGATTACAGTATAGGGGTAATTATCATTAATAGAAAGGAAATTCGACCAGGTTGTGTCATTTGTCTAAAATCCTCTTCTGTAAAAGTTTGATTGGTCCTCATCATGGAAGACCCAAACTGTCGCTGTTTCAACTCTCTCGAGTAGTGGATGGTCCACACTTCTAGTCTTGACTGAAGATTCGCCTTCTGACCTCATGTCACAAGGGTTATTGTCATTGTGTGTCTCTCATCCCAAGGGTCACATTCAGGATGAAGTAAGAATTTACATCATAATGACGATTACGACGGAAATTAACAAGAGAGATTGTGAAGATGTAATGGCCTGCGATAAACCGTCCAAGGTTCACTCACCTAATCTGCTAACGGTGGGCGAAATCACCTCGTGGTAATCAAGTGTTTTCATGCACTGTGGCACGCGTAACACTTGAAGATAAAACAGTTTTTATGTTTGTTTTGAATTTTAATGCTTTTCGATGGTATTACTCAATCCCTTCAAAGGCACGATGGTTTTATGGTTAAACTGGGCAATATTTCGTCTTTATGACGCCCTGTACAAGGGCAGAAATAATTTAGTGATATTTAACATAAATTGGTGTTGATTTTTGAGAGGCCAATGAAATATTCTTTCTTTGAAGGAACAACGATGTCTGTTTGGATATTTAAATGTTTTTTGTTACTCAATCAGTTACGATTAGCGAAGATTGATGATCCATGTCGACTGACTACCAGAGAGTTCTGAGAAATCTAATTTGCTTTCAACACTAATTTCCCCTCATTTAATAAAGAAATGAAAGTGAGTAATTTGCTGGATTGTGATTTATCACATAACATCTTTGTCATGTTTTATACCACCAACAGATGATTCAGAGTTCACCGCACCTGTCTTAAGGTCAAAGTCTAAAGGAAATTCGAGAATCAATAATATTTGGAATGTTCACTTTTTACATAGATTCTGAAGCCAGTTTTCAAAACTCGTATTTGTAGCTAGTATATCATGTCAATGTTTATTTATTTATTTGAAAATAATTTGTCAATCTGACAATTACGCTGATTTTTTTTATTCTAGCAACCAAAATAAATCACATCAAAAAAGTGACCAAACATATACAATGAAATATAAACGAATAAGGTTTTTGACCCTCGTGTTAAACTGTATTGTATATACGCCAAAAAAAAATAAAAAAACGCGCAGTCACTCATGAACTCCACAGCAGTTATGTTTGAGTAAGGAGGTTTTTGAATACCATGGACTCAAGTCTACTTTAACATCGATGTCCTGTACAGAGAAGTTTGTTATATCTGATATGTTACTAACAAAACGTTTCATAAAAATGTCTGTTCTTTAAGAGCTCCCTACAAAAACTTAAATTTTGACCAGAGGAGATCACTTAACTCAATGATCGGTGATTAATTAAAATCACTTTTAATACTTCGTGATATAAGAAATTGGGCTTATAACAACGAATACTGAATGTTTCGTAGATGTAAGTGGAAAATTCGTGTCCATTACTCAATACTGTACTTTGACGGATTTATAAGGGATCTAGTGAGCTTATCTACATTTAACACCGACGAAAATGTGCTTTGCAGTACGCATTTTAGACCAGTTCCGCCTCTTGCTTTATATATATATATATATATATATATATATATATATATATATATATATATATATATATATATATATATATATATATATATATATATATATATATATATATATATATATATATATATGTGTGTGTGTGTGTGTGTGTGTGTGTGTGTGTGTGTGTGTGTGTGTGTGTCTCGTTTTTTTCTATGAAAGTAAGTGGTGTCATGTAACTGTTTCACTCACAACATGTACTGCGACCGATCCTGTAGATCAACTCTAGAACCAAGCGATAGGGAGAAGTAATCGTTTTTTGTTGACTAGCCACCCATGATGATACATAATTATCTGAAAATTGTATGTCTAATGATTATGAGTCGACCCCATAATGAAAATGCATAACGCATAACAAATAATAGCAACACTCAAGTCAATCATTCCGCAGCAACTTTTTGACGAGCTACACCTTGCAAAGGGAAGTAATGTGACATAAATCTAAGATACGGGAATAATCGGTATCATGTGACTGTTATTCAAAATATGTAATACGATCGATATTCATAGACCATAACAATTAGAGGTGAAACCAGGTGCTGACAGAGAGGAATGTCTCTTGTTTGCTTAGTCACGTCCGCCAGAAATGCCTTAACATCTAGACGGCAATACTGTGTCAACACTGTACGTATGCCGACACTTTCAGTGAGTGTCACGGCCAAACAACATAGGAACTAGGGTATAATAACATTTTCTGAGTTAAACTCCGCTAGGAAATGTTTTACAAGATCCAATACTACAAATGATTGTAAAAACATGAAGTAATTAGTATCGTGTGACTTTTACACCCACAACAATCTACCACGGTAGGCAGTCATGGACACCTGAAAATAAAAGACAAGACCAGATGCCCAAGAGGTGTAAGCTGTAAGAGGTAACGCGAGGTGCTGGAGAGGAGTAACCTCTCTTGTCAGGTGAGACCCGGTGCCCTAAGAGAGTAAGCGTCTCCTGTCGGAGGTATGACCTGGCGTCCGAGAGGAGTAATCTCTCCGGTTAGTTGTGAGACTAGATGCCCGAGAAGAGTAACTTTTCCTGTCAGAGGTGAGACCAGATGCTGGAGAGGAGTAACCTCTCCTCTCAGAGGTGTGACCAGGTGCCCGAGAGGTATTACCTCTCCTGTCAGAGGTGAGACCAGGTGCCCGGGAGGAAGAACCTTCCTCTCATAGGTGTGACCAGGTGCCCGAGAGGAGTAACTTTCCTCTCCTATACCCTGTCAATATATCTTTGTAGAAATCTGTGGATGTTTAAAAGAAACTAGCGTATCTTCCTTAAGGTTATACATGTGTATGGTGCGTGACTTTGAGACACATGATTGAGGTATCTTTCATTGAGGTTATACATGTACATAGTGCGTGACTTGGGAACACATGATTGAGGTATCTCTCATTGAGGTTATACACGTGTATAGTGCGTGACTGGTACACAGGATTGGGGTATCTCTCAGTGAGGTTATACACGTGTATAGTGCGTGACTTTGGTACACAGGATTGGAGTATATCTCAGTGAGGTTATACACGTGTATGGTGTGTGATTTGGGTACACAGGATTGGGGTATCTCTCAGTGAGTTTATACACGTGTATGGTGTGTGACTTTGGTACACAGGATTGAGGAATCTCTCAGTGAGTTTATACAGGTATATGGTGCGTGACTTTGGTACACAAGATTGGGGTATCTCTCAGTGAGGCTATACACGTGTATGGTGCGTGACCTTGGGACAGGATTGGGGTATCTCTCAGTGAGGCTATATACGTGTATGGTGCGTGACTTTGGGACAGGATTGGGATTTATTTCAGTGAGGTTATATACGGGTATAGGGCGTGACATTGAGACACAGGATTGGGGTATCTCTCAGTGAGGTTATTTACGTGTAAAGTGCATAATTCTGGGACATAGAATTCAGGTATCTCTCAGTTAAGTGTTTATAAGGAGGCATGACAAACTTCTCTTGTCAGGTGAGACCCGGTGCCCTAAGAGAGTAAGCGTCTCCTGTCGGAGGTATGACCAGGTGCTCGAGAGGAGTAACCTCTCCGGTCAGTTGTGAGACCAAATGCCCGAGAAGAGTAACCTTTCTTGTCAGAGGTGAGACCAGATGCCTGGGAGGAGTAACCTCTCCTCTCAGAGGTGTGACCAGGTGCTCGAGAGGAATAACCTCTCCTCTCAGAGGTGTGACCATGTGCCCGAGAGGTATTACCTCTCCTGTCAGAGGTGAGACCAGGTGCCCGAGAGGAAGAACCTTCCTCTCAGAGGTGTGACCAGGAGCCCGAGAGGAGTAACTTTCCTCTCCTCTACCCTGTCAATATATCTTTGTAGAAATCTGTGGATGTTTAAAAGAAACTAGCGTATCTTCCTTAAGGTTATACACGTGTATGGTGCGTGACTTTGGGACACATGATTGAGGTATCTCTCAGTGAGGTTATACACGTGTATAGTGCGTGACTTTAGTACACAGGATTGGGGTATCTCTCAGTGAGGTTATACACGTGTGCAGTGCTTGACTTTGGTACACATGATTGGAGTATCTCTCAGTGAGGTTATACACGTGTATGGTGCGTGATTTTGGTACACAGGATTGGGGTATCTCTCAATGAGTTTATACACGTGTATGGTGCGAGACTTTGATACACAGGATTGGGGTATCTCTCAGTAAGGATATACACGTGTATTGTGCGTGACTTTGGAACACAGGATTGGGGTATCTCTCAGTGAGGTTATACAGGTGTACGGTGCGTGACTTTGGTACACAGGATTGGGGAATCTCTCAGTGAGTTTATACAGGTATATGGTGCGTGACTTTGGTACACAGGATTGGGGTATCTCTCCGTGAGACTATACACGTGTATCGTGCGTGACTTTGGGACAGGATTGGGGTATCTCTCAGTGAGGTTATTAACGTGTAAAGTGCATAATTCCGGCACATAGAATTCAGGTATCTCTCAGTTAAGTGTTTATAAAGAGGCATGACAAACTGGATATTTTTATAGTCTGTTACTGTGTAAATTTCATGTAGTATATGGGTAGGCATCCCATAAAACCGGCAAATTTGCTGTTTCCGCGGCATTTTGCAGGAAAGTTAACAAAATGGGGGCTAAAGTGCGGTTAAATCATTTCCCTTTCCCATTTTATCTACTTTCATTTTCTAGTTCCAATATGTTTGACATTAAGTGATGGGCGCGT
Source organism: Pteria penguin (assembly GCA_035048485.1). Lineage (NCBI taxonomy): Eukaryota > Metazoa > Mollusca > Bivalvia > Pterioida > Pteriidae > Pteria > Pteria penguin. The sequence continues at coordinate 57,328,826 of CM068582.1, read as the reverse complement.
ATGAATATTTCTCCGTAAATTAAAAGTGCAAGTACTATCTCTAATAGTGTATGTCTTTTGTTATCATGGTTCTGATGACGTCATGTTTCGAGGGTATACTTCCCTTTTGAGGATGATAAAGTTAAGCCAATTGCAACCCTATGTATCTAATGAATGTTGATTGACACTGCACTGTGTCAAAACCACATAACAGAGGAACAAGGGCATAATGAACCACTTCATTTGAGTTGTTACGTTACTGCTTAATGAAATAAAAAAAATAGTAAAGAATAGAGAATCAGGTTCTATATTTGCTGTAGTATTTGCCAAACTGTGAAATTTTCGTCCACATTCATCAAATGTGTACAGTGTTGAAATATTTCTGTGTGGTCTTTTAGGACTTTCATGTGTATTCGTTGCAATCTGCTGGTATCATCTGTGATTGCTAGGGGTCATACATATTAGTTTGTAATGAGTGCCATAAGACCAATTAGACCAATCAGTTTCACATTTTATTATATAAAAAAAAATGAAAATTTATTTCTAAATATCCTGTGTTATTTCAAATTTAAACAATATGATAGTACCAATATAACATTAATACTAATACTAATATAATATTACAATTTGATTTCTATTTAGGGATATTTTCATTCTTCATAAAATGAATATAATGTATTACATTTTGAATAAGATGTATTTTATATATTTCCAAACAAGAAAATTCAGCACAAAAATTTATATATATATATATAATATATATATATATATATATATATATATATATATATATATATATATATATATATATATATACATACATACATACATACATACATATATATATATATATATATATATATATATATATATATATATATATATATATATATATATATATATATAATATATATATATATATATATATATACATGTACATATATATATATATATATATATATATATATATATATATATATATATAGATCTATATAGATCTATATTAGTTTTTAAGAATTATTATTTAGGTATACTTTAGTTTTAGCTGATTATTATTTTAGTGTACGTAATTTTTCGCTAATTATTGTGTACTTCAGTTTTAACTAATTATTATTTGTGTGTACTTTAGTTTTATTTTTCATTATTATTTATTCTTATTATTTGGATTTTACTTTGGTTTTTACTCATTATTATTTAAGTGTGCTTTAGATTTAACTAATTATTATTTAGGTATACCTTAATTTGTATTAATAATTATTCAAGGGTACTTTAGTTTTAACTAATTTTCATTTAGGTATACTTTTGTTTTAGTGACTATTATTTAGATGTACTTCAGATTTTATTCCTTAAGAGTTAGGTGTATTTTAGTATTCACTCATTATTATTTAGTATTTAGGCAAATTTACGTTTTTAGTCACTATTATTTAGTTGTACATGTACTTTAGTTTTAACTAATAATTATTTAGGTGAACTTTTACTTTAGGTGTAATTTAGTTATAACTAATCATTATTTAGGTGAACTTTTACTTTAGGTGTACTTTAGTTATAACCAATCATTATTTAGGTGAACTTTTACTTTAGGTGTACTTTAGTTTTAACTAATAATTATTTAGGTGTATCATAATGATACATATCGATAAATAAATACCGAAAAGGATTCAATGCCTTACTCATGTCAATCTCACTGTACTTTGATACTAATATCATTTAAATAAGAATTAATTGCCGACAGACAACACCAAATTCCTTGTAGGAATAACCATCTCTTGCCCACCGACAAAATCAGATACCTTGTAGGAATAACCATCTCTTCCCGGCCTACAACACCAAATACCTTATAGGAATAACCATCTCTTGCCGACCTACAACACCAGATACCTTGTAGGAATAACCATCCCTTGCCGACCTACAACACCAGATACCTTGTAGGAATAACCATCCCTTGCCGACCTACACCACCTTGTAGGATTAATCATCTCTTACCGGCATACAACAGCAAATAGCTTGTAAGAATAACCATCTCTTGCCGACCTACAACATCAGATACCATGTAGTAATAACCATCTCTTGCCGGCCTACAACACCAGATACCTTGTAGGAATATCCATCTCTTGCCGACCTACAACACCAGATACCTTGTAGGAATAACCATCTCATGCCGGCATCCAACATCAGATATCTTGTAGAAATAACCATCTCTGCCGGCCTACAACACCAGATACCTTGTCGGAATAACCATCTCTTGCCGACCTGCAACATTAGATATCTTGTAGGAATAACTATCTCATGCCGGCATACAACACCAGATATCTTGTAGAAATAACAATCTCTTGCCGGCCCACAACACCAGATACCTGTAGGAATAACCATCCCTTACTGACTGACAACACCAAATTCCTTGTAGGAATAACCATTTCTTGCCGACAGACAACACCAAATTCCTTGTAGGAATAACCATCTCTTGCCGAGCGACAACACCAGATACGTTGTAGGAATAACCATATCTTGCCGGCCTACAACACCAAATACCTTATAGGAATAACCATCCCTTGCCGACCTACAACACCAGATACCTTGTAGGAATAACCATCCCTTGCCGACCTACACCACCTTGTAGGAATAATCATCTCTTACCGGCATACAACACCAAATAGCTTGTAAGAATAACCATCTCTTGTCGACTTACAACAGCAGATCCCATGTAGTAATAACCATCTCTTGCCGGCCTACAACACCAGTTACCTTGCAGAAATAACCATCTCTTGCCGACCTACAATACCAGATACCTTGTGGGAATAACCATCCCTTGCCGACCTACACCACCTTGTAGGAATAATCATCTCTTACCGGCATACAACACCAAATAGCTTGTAAGAATAACCATCTCTTGTCGACTTACAACAGCAGATCCCATGTAGTAATAACCATCTCTTGCCGGCCTACAACACCAGTTACCTTGCAGAAATAACCATCTCTTGCCGACCTACAATACCAGATACCTTGTGGGAATAACCATCTCTTGCCGACCTACAACACCAGATACCTTGTAGGAATAACCATCTCGTGCCGGCATACAACACCAGATATCTTGTAGAAATAACAATCTCTTGCCGGCCTACAACACCAGATACCTGTATGAATAACCATCCCTTACCGACTGACAACACCAAATTCCTTGTAGGAATAACCATTTCTTGCCGACAGACAACACCAAATTCCTTGTAGGAATAACCATCTCTTGCCGACCGACAACACCAGATACCTTGTAGAAAAAAACCATCTCTTGCCGGCCTACAACACCAAATACCTTATAGGAATAACCATCTCTTGCCGACCTACAACACCAGATACCTGTAGGAATAACCATCCCTTGCCGACCTACACCACCTTGTAGGAATAATCATCTCTTACCGACATACAGCACCAAATAGCTTGTGGGAATAACTATCTCTTGCCGACCTACAACAGCAGATACCATGTAGTAATAACCATCTTTTGCCGACCTACAACACCAGATACATTATAGGAATAACCATCTCTTGCCGACCTACAACACCAGATGCCTTGTAGGAATTACCATCTCTTGCCGACCCACAACACCAGATACATTAAAAGGTTAACATCTCTTGCCGACCTACAACACCAGATACCTTGTAGGAATAACCATCTCTTGCCGAGCGACAACAGCAGTTACTTAGCGCTTCTCAAGATATTCATTATCATTTCACGTTGTCAACATGTGAACAGCAAGGCACATCTGATTTCCATCGTACGTGTTGTAGATATCTAGAGTTTATATCTTTTAATCGTGGCGATGAAATGTTTGATTTCCTCAAACGAATTTATTTCTGATATTCATGCTATCGTTGTTGTTCAGATAGATTCTGTTTTCTTTAGCTGTAGTATATGTACATTTTAAGATCAGGTTGTACCTTTACTTTCGCTTTAGGGGTCCTTTGTTTATACTGAACGTCAATAAGATTTTTATAGTATTTGTTGAATGGAATATATCCAGAAAAAGGATGGGGAAGGGTTCCACTCTTTCATGTCCATTATGATTTCGGACATACACTAGATAGTGTTATAACAGATGGAAATGTTTCTTTAAACAGTTATAAAGTCTGAAAATTAACAGTGATTTTTTAGAATTATCCATGTTTCTTACTTTGAAGAAATAAAATTTTTTACGGCAAATGTTATTAGCTTAGTATTAGCTTATTCAATATTGAAATTATATTGAAACAAATTATACCTATGACACGCGTTTTTAACATGAGCTGTGAATAAAAGAAACACTATCCCTCATCGGATTAATAAGTTTTGAAACTTACTATATGCTTTTAAGTTCACTTATGTATGTATCGGACACTATTTCGAAGATTTACAAAAAAAAACTTTCGAAAATGTTGTACCATTAACGAGATACCAATGTCGGAAATCCGTGCTTTTCTCTGCAAATTTCCACGCCTAGATAATGAATATTCATGAGCTATCAATCATGTGACCGCATTAAAACGACAAAGATGTCTTTATTCACATCTGTTTTTCTATTTTTCATCTCCGAATCTCTTAACAAATTCTTTCTTTCCCATTCCTTTTCACTTTCTCCATTTTGCTGATTCTTTTGTTTACGTCTCGTTTTGGAATATATTATTGCGCATGCGCGAGGGCGGCGCCTTCGGCTAATGTGGACAATTTATGTGCACCTTTCAAGAATTCATTTTACTTTATAAATAATGCATGATCTTCGCAGAAGTAAAGTTTTAAAAAATTTTGTATTAACGAGAAGTTTATATCTGTGGGAACCCTACAAAAATAGTAAATCAATAATTTTCTTTTCAATAGCCAAAAGCTTGTTATGAGGGAGAGAGCCTCTGTAAACTGTAAATGTTTCATATGTTGTGTGGCAATGGACATATCTCTTGATAAATCAGCTTTGAAGGACAGTGTGCACAGGTAAACCAGAACTGAAGAACATCAGACGTTGTGCTGATATTATACCTATATCTGATTTGTGTTTCACATTATGTAATGTAAGCATTTATGTTTTTGTGAAATAGGATGAAATACCATATATTTATCGGTCCATTTCTAGGAAGACGGAGGAAACGATAGGTTTTCTCTCCGTTTATCTGTCTGTCCGTCAGTCACTCCGTCAAAATTTTTTCTAGGCGTAACTCAAGCACTATACACCAGATTTAACCCAAAATTGAAAAATAGAAGTCTAGTTAGGTCTGAAAAAGAGATTCCTTGATTCAGAGTCATGAGTCAGATTCAAACCGAATTTGGGTGTATGCTTATTATGAAAGGTGGAAGATACGATAGCTATTTGAGTATAAAGGTCAAGGTCACAGCATCTGAAACTTAAAGGAAATATATGGTAAACATAGTATCAAGGTGATATAGCAATTATCATTCAACAGCTTCAAGCCAAATATTTAGATATTCTTCATTACAAACAAGGTGAAATTTTGGAAAAATGCAAAATTAACGATGAAAAACAAGTGTCCGGTACACCGTCTGCAGTAAACCTAAAAACAACTCGGCAGTAGTTGGTACCTAGAACCGGTATGCGGCATGTAGGAGTGGGTCTAGCCGGTGGATGGGGTGTCTGGCGCACTAGCCGGTGCTCATTATGTGTTTATATGTGTATTAGATTAATCAACAAAATACCATATCAGTATATGTGTTCTTGTCATAGCTTATGTTTGTATGTTCTTGTCATAGCTTATGGTTTTATGATCTGGTCATAGTTCAGCGTTATGTTTGTGTGTTCTTGTCAAAGTTTATGTTTGTGTGTTCTTGTCATAAATTACGTTTGTGTGTTGTTGTTTTAAACATAACTGATATATCCTATAGCTCTTGCAAATCCTTGACTCCTTTGATGTAATACACTGCATTGGTGGTAGAAAGTAGTATAACACAATAACCCTCACCCATCTTAGCTCTTACATAGCTTTGTTGGTGTGTCAAGATGTTGGAACGTGTAGTATATATCAAAACACTACAATGTATTAAATCAAACATCCAAAACATGTTTTCTTGGTACCGGTCAAACGGGAAACGGTGTCGGTCAAACATTTACTTACCGTCACGGAAATGGTGTCGGTCAAACGTTTACTTACCGTAACGGAAACGGTGTCGGTCAAACGTTTACTTGCTGTAACGGAATGGTACCGGCTAAACATTTACTTACCGTAACGGAAACGGTGTCGGTCAAACTTTCTTCTTTAGCCTTAAACCATATCATATGCGTAATGTCCCCTTGTGAACTTTCTATAGAGATGTATGGTTTAAAATGGAGTGTCCTTTTCTCCTCATCTTATATGATGTAAAGTGCCTCATTCACCATTCCATGGTTCGTAAAAGAAAGTGACATTCATACGATTTCAATTGTCCTATTTATGACGTCATTAGTGCAAGATTCTCTGCCTTTCTCCCACTTTTGATATCGACGGTCTGTGTTAAAGGAAACCGCCGATATCAAAATTGGAAGAAGGGCAGAGATTCTTGGACGATGACGTCATAAACAAAAGTGTTATATGTTGGAGTTTTGTCAGACCTAAGATAACGTCATCATAATGAAAAATTGCCTTTTGTGGAAGGGTGAATATCGGACGAACCGCTTTTTGTTGAATTTTCATTATGACGTCAATCATTAGATGGTGACGTCTCAATAAAACGACGCAAATATGACCGGCGAAATTTCCTTTGTCCAATTTTGCTCCTCTCATCAAGTAAAATCGAAAAAAGGTCTACTTTTTTCGTTCACACTGAAACTATGTGTTATGGTAGACATCCTTTATCAGTCATATTTTGATGCTTTATCTCAGGACATAAGTTAGATCGATTACATAGGGGCAATATTAGATGCAAACGGAATAATTCTATGTTGCAAAAGTTTCAATCAATTAAAAAGACACTCTTTTCAGAATTTTCGGCCACTTGACCCTTATCAACAGGCCGAAAATTTGCGAAATGGGTGTCTTTAATTTACCGGGTAATACACAACGACTTCACAGTGGAAAATTTTTCAATGAATATATTGCAGCGTCATGAAGTATAACGCTCAAGAGATCCGGCACTTTCGTTTGAAAATAATATTGAAATTGTGTTAGCTGTACAAGCATATATTAAGGCTACTAAACGCTTTTAACCATTAGATTGCTGGGTTTATTCAAACAATTCTTTTTATATGTAAATGTATGTGCTTTCTTTTCAATTGAAGATTCATAAACTTTCCATTCTCTTCTTTTCTTTCTTCTTCCTACCTTTTGTCTCGTTTTTTCATATAAAATGGATAGTAGTATCATTATTGTACCGCCATTATGACATATTGTTAACAACATTCGAATTTGTAGGGAGAGGGCCTTTCATAATGTTGCTTAACTTGTGGCCCGATCCCGTTTCCTTATTTATGGAAATAAAATATGTTTCAATCAATCAACGCTCAAGTTTTGAGTACACTTCGTATTGGAAGAAGAAGAAGAGCAATATATGCATGTTAATATTCTGTTTTAGGAATGACACTTCCCAATTCTTTAATTTGTTCTTTCTGTGACCCATACTAGCCAAGGACCATTCAGTAGAATTAAAAGAGTGTTGGGAAAATATGTATTGGGAGACAGATGAAGTTATGCATTTGCTGAACAATTTTTCAAGCTTTTTATATGAAATACGGGTAAATGAAGAAACAATTACTTATATACATTTTCAAATCTAGTAGCTTGTACATAAATGTAATGGAAGTATCATTGTATCATCTGACTATATGATTCATAACTGTTACAGCGAGCCAAGCAGGAGACGCTGACTCCTTTCAGCTCTTATTCCTACCTATGGTTTTCAGAGCTTCGTGGATATCCACCGTAGTACATTGTACTTTGCGTCCCTATGACATAGCAACACAGTGTCGTATTCTACATGATCTGGTGATCCCCACAATTCATAATGTATTATTCGGCAGTCTGGAAGGGAAAGCCTTTAGTATGTGATTGATTTCGTTTATTTGTTTATTTTGAGGGGTTTTTTTCTTTTTCATCTTCCCTCCTCTCTATCCTCCTCGTCTTCTTCTTCTTCTGTATGGATGGGAGGGAGGTTCGACCATATTTGTGTGTCGAATAAGGTTAAAGAGAAAACGGAATATTTGTTTTGGTTCTGACATGATACAAAAGGCCAAGGATGTTCAAAATCTCGAAACAATAGACATATATCAAAGACTGTATGAAGACCCTATTTGCATCTTTTACAAATTGACGGTAGCACTTTAGAGTGCATATGGATGATCATTTGAACACGGGTATTGATACATAATAGATATCCATTTTAACGAAAATGTTATGTGTGCGGGTTGACAAGATTTTACAAAACAAACTATAATTTCCCTTCTTTTAGACCAACGTTCTTGTGACAATATTTGATTGAATCATCTGAACAAGAAACCCCTAATATTGTGAATAAGTCGATTAAAAAGTCAATTTTTTCCATTTGATACTTTAGTTGAGATATTTTGGCAGAACCGTAGGGGGTATTTATAAAATGATACAACCTTTTTCCACCTCTTTCACCTGGAAATCGATGACAACAGCGTTTCCATTTCAGGTAATTACGGGAATTCGTCTGTTAGGGCCCGCATGGCCGCATCGTTGAGCGACGCCTGTGATTGTTACGTTATTTGGTGTTATGACACAAGGACGTCATTCGTGCACGTGCGAGGCACGTGCTTCTTACAATGACGGTGTATATTAGGATTTGGGGAAAACTCAAATTGACTTTTTGTCAATACCGATCCTCAAAGTCACCTGTCATGCGCGAGAAGGAAGATTTTTCCTATCATTAACATTAAGATAAATTTCGTTTTTATTTGTATTAACCCAATGCGTATCAATAGCTAGATTCGACAGTGTCGTTCTGATGTCACAATGAAATCATTCGCCATAGGACCGTGGACATGTTCGTCTAGTTATAGATCGATGACAGATTTCACCCCCGGGGCGATAGCAATCCGATCATTTCGGTTTTATTTCTTTTTTATATCAAAAGCACTTAAGAATTTTTACGCTTTGTGACGGAACACTGCTAACATTGAGTTGAAGTGTTAAAGGCCCAGTTGCATCTCTTTACCTTTCGCAAATTAAGAACCCAAAGGCAATGTTATTGAATGAACAAAATGCTCAATACATTGAAATGAGATTGTGGAAATGTTTTTACCACATTGAAATATTTACATATCATAACCATCTGACGTAGTCTTCGGTCTGACACTACACGGGCAAGCCTACACAAAGCTCGATAAATCGTTACGACATAGGGTCAAAGATTTAAATCTTTGAACTGTCACTTGCAGTCAACGGCCCCTGCTCGTGTAATCAAGGAGAATAAAGACTTAACGAAATTGTATCATTTAAAGAAATAATTCATGGAGTTAATTTTCGTCAATTAGCAACATAACATGTAGTAAAGGAGGATGGTATAGATGAGGGGTGTCAGCCGTGCAATACGTGTATTGTATGAGGGGTCGATGGTTTTTCGATTTATTACAGGACTTTCTTTAGCCGTTGGACCTCCCATGCTAGACCACACAAAGTTGTCTGGAGCTAGCTCGCTTTCCATCAAAGTTGTCTGGAGCTAGCTCGCTTTCCATCAAACTATCTTTGCTAAGACTTCTTCACAAACTTTTGATATTCAAATGTCGTTGTTAGGAGAGTTCAACTTCAAATGCCCCCTCTATGTAGGTGTGTAAACGATCGAGATTTATCTCTTTTCATTATGAATTGATATAAAGGGTTTTCAGAAGTGAGAAAAAAAATACATATATGCAGAATTCATTACTATTTATTGTTAAGTACAAAAATGAATTAATGAAGCATTTATCTATTAATATTGTTTTAGTTGTAACATATATATTGAAATTATATTGTGAACTGTTTACACGTTATGAGGGCTTCCATCGTCATTTTGTTGTAATAACTCCAAATAATTTCTGACAATTAATGAAGATATCAAAGAGAAGATAAAACACAGGCACCAACTTGATAAAGGCAATACTAAATTGGAATGCACGATTGTAATTACGCCCGAATGTTGGAACAAATTTCTATAACGTTTATCCAAAAAAAAAAAAAAAGAAGAAGACCAGCATGCTTCTAACTTTTAGCGGTCTGTTTTTACGACGCACCCTGGCAATTTTCCGTATGCATTTTCGTTATGAATACAGTATTCTGTGATTATAACTCTGTAAACACTGAAAATTAATTACCCTAGAAACCCTTCCCGCAATCTGTGTAGCAAAACTGTACAGTTGGTGATAAATGAAAATCGCGGAGATATTCATGATGTCTTTTTTCCCGCAGAGAATAAGTCCATTGTGGAACATAAAGATACCAATACTGTCAGTAATTATACAACTGTTCTGTTGGTTTTCATTAAAATCAAATCCTAGAATACTAGATGGAGAATGATGACAGCATGTCACTGTCAGTATTAATGAATAATGGGTTTTACCTGACTCCATGGCTACAATTATCTTGTGAACCGATCATCTATAATGAATGATGGGTTTTACCGGACATCATGGCCATAGCTATCTTTTGAACCAACCTTGAAAGGGTTTTACCGGACCCCATAGCTATATCCATGTCATGAACATATCACTGAGATGTCATATTTTTTTTATGTATGTTTATGTGAACTAGGAGACACATTTGGGGTTTTCCGAAACAGTAAGAGGGTCTGTGAAAAACATAAGAACACCTGGATAGAGACAAAAAGCCGCTGAAAAATCTCTTAGATTATCCGTTAGATAATGTCAAACAAACTTTATTTGAATTTCAAATTCAATATTCATGCCTAAATAATTGGTAGCTAAATATTTAACTAAAGAACCATCTTCATTATTGTCTAACACAAGCGTTTGTCTTAAAAGTCATCTTGATTATTTTACATCAACGTCTATGCTTTAAAAATCATCTCCATAAATCCATGTCAAGGTTTATTGCCTTTAGAATCATCTTCATTATTCTCTTCAATGGTTTGTTCAGATCCATCTTCATTATTCTCTACCAGAGTCTTTTGTCTTAAAAATCATCTTTATTATACTCTACAATGGCTTACACCCTTAAAAATCATCTTCATCGTTCTTTACCAACGTTTATTGTCTTAAAAATCATCTTCATTATTCTTTACCACGGCTTATTGCCTTAAGAATCATCTTCTTTATTCACTATCATGGTTTATTTCCTCAAGACCCATCTTCATTGTTTTTTACCACGGTCTATTGCCTCAAGACCATCTTCATTATTTTCTTCTACTGTCTATTGTCTTAAGAACCATCTTCATTATTCTCTACCACGGTCTATTGTCTTAAGAACCATCTTCATTATTCTCTACCACGGCCTATTGTCTTAAGAACCATCTTCATTATTCTCTACCACAGTCTATTGTCTTGAGAACCGCCTTCATTATTCTGTAACATGATCTTGCGTCCAAATCACCAACAAAAATAGGACAGATGCAAAGCAAAAATATTCCAAACTTCTGAATTGTGAATAAAAGGTGTATTATCTTTGATAACAGTTTTCATTATTGTTGTATTGGAATAAAAGAGTAAGTTATGAAATTAGTGTCGTTCCTTCCCCTTTTATCTATCAATGAAAAGAAATGATAAGAAGTCGTGGTTTCAATTATACACAAAGTCTACCTGACTTTTGTAATTGGTGAAATTATTGAATAATTGAATGGATGAAATAAACACTTAATAGCCGTTATCTTCAGCCGTGTGAAAATTCTTGTTTTCTGTATTTTGCCTAAAATGCACCAATATCCGATCATGTACAAATCCTAAGCCTTGTTATGCGTCTCTAAACAGTCATTAAAGAATTCTTATCATCACACAGGAATTCATCATCAATTAAAAATACACAAAACAAAATGTTATTAGATCTCTCTTGATGCGTAGAGCATGTGCTTATTGTATATATTACAAAACATAATAATGATAAAATAATATAGGAAAATAATAGATATTATTACTTTAATAGTCATAAGAATAAATAGTTGATAGATGCAATTGAAAGGAATGAAATAAATACCAAGTGTTTCTAATATAATGTTTATTTCAAATGTTGATAACTAAAATACAGGGATAAATCTTACGTAAAATCGTCAGAACACTATGAATATGTGTATTGAAGTGGACTGATTTAAACGGAAACCATTGGAGTGCATGCTTAGGTCAGAACATGCGATATCGCAATAAATACAGATTTAATTACGTTGTTATGATCCTCGTAAATTTAATTATAAATAGAAGAAAACGTTTAAAGAACAAAATTTATAATGTTTAAGTGAGCATGTGTTCACCACATGGGAATAACTCATTTTCTCACTAAAAATGTGACTGTTTTCTTAAATGATGTCAGACAAAGGGAAATGAAAAGTTCATTTTCTTTATCAGTTTTTTTTTTCGAAAGTATAATATATATTTACTATATCTATAAAGCATGTAGCCTAGAACAATTAATCACTCGGTCTTTAGTACCGAGGGACGCATTATACCGGGCAATAGCTGACGATTTTCCTACTTAACCAATCAGATCGCTGGCCAGAATCTCTCCGCCCACTTCCACGATACGATCTCTTTTGTAACTGCTTTTCATTTACACACAGTGCATTTCAAAGGTTATCTCGACGTCAGAAAGGACAACAGACGGGTAATGCATATTGCTTACTTAGGCATCATCAATTTATTTTAATATCTAACAAATCTGAATGAATATATACATTTAGTTGTATTCATACGATAAAGAAATTGTCCGAACAAAAATTGTCTGCTTCAAACAGAAACACGACAACGTGCAATAATGTATTTATTTATGTGTATGTGACCTATCTTTTATATATATATATATATATATATATATATATATATATATATATATATATATATATATATATATATATATATATATATATATGTATGTATGTATCTGTTTGATCTTATAAGTTGTGCTGCTTATGATGAATAAAGTATTCTATTTTTAAAATGAATAATAACATCAATGTGCATCCGTCCAATCACATATTCATGTGCTAGATGTCACCTTTTAATAGGGTATAACAAAATATACTTGCGATGATGTGTGATGCCAATGTGTAACGAGGAAACGGAGCTACCTTCGATTGATATAGACAATATGGTGTTCAAATCTCTTTGAATAAATAAAAGTATGCATCTTTTATATATTCGTCCGTTTTCTATAACATATTTTAAAATGATAAGTCCTAGATTTTAGTAAGATTTTGCTGTGGATGATTTTAGCATACCCTTATAGCTCAGGATCGGCTATAAATCTGATTATGCACTGGCTTATCATTATCTATCCTGAAATTCGAGAGATCAATGTCTTTCGTGGCTCTTTTTATGTTTTCTAATTTCTATAAATTTTAACGGATGTCGACGACATTTTGAATGTCTAATACGGTATTAATTTAAATTCGTTTTATCTTATTTTGCGGTTAACACATATTTAAACCCCTGCAGATTTTGAGATAGTGTTCTGATAGGATTTTTTAAACAAATTCATTTTGATGGTGATCATGCGGGCACTTTATTTCAGTATATATAACGAGGCAAAAGATAAAAACTCCCTTCTGGTAAAGTATCTTAATTACGGACATTTATTTCTCCGATGAAGAAAATGCAAATGAAAATTACAATGGCATAGATGTAGAAGTCGAGAATCTAAATATATGCTCAACAAATTTATGCTAGATACAAAACTGAATCTATGATATTTTAAGACTATTAAATCACGTCCTTGATTTTTCATTAGATCGTATAGATTACCTTAATCCAAACTGACCTTCTTTGTATGGTATATTTGTGATGATACGCTCGTTCTTTTATTGATTGTTATCAGACGCATGGTTAACACGATTGTCTACTGCTCCATTAAGTCAATTTCACAATGAAAAGGGATACATATGCCAAAATGTCTAAATTGAAACTTTTGCACAGCCATCCATAAAAAGGCTCGTACGCCAAAACTGATTGTCGCGCGATCTTAAGAAAAGCAAACGACCCATTCCGACTCAGAAATCAGCTGATGGGCGAGCATAGATAATTTATTCCCGTTTTCATTATCAAGGAAGCATCATAAATAATTCCGACTTGTGTGGCTATTATGTGATGTTTGAATGTGTTTCCATTGCACAGCCTACATGGGCAGAACATGTCTTATTTCTGGTTGGACGCGCATTATGACCTATTGTAGATACCGCTCTGACCGTTCACTTGTTTGTTGCCCATTGTTATTTTTGGCGTATGGTCGAAGCTCTGAAATCGGAATTGGAATAAAGCATAATGATATGGGATTGTTATGATATTCATGCATATCGTGGTGATTGGTTTAATGGGGCTTCAGACAATGCTGTCAGCAAGTCTTTGTCACGGAGACCAATAACATTTCCAGCGCAATATTTTATTATTTTATCATATTTCTAAGGAGACAATATTGCTCTGTTTGGTACAGGAACGTTTTCCTGCTAATAGATAGGAAATTCGAATTTTGCTCGCTGATGTCTATGTGTTGAGTGATAACAATTGTCCTTAATATAAATCTTTAAATTATCCTATGTATTTTATTACTCTAAATATAATAACATCCTTTATGGGGACATTGCTGGTGGAAGGGTGTGATTTTTAAAAATGCCCCAGAAAAACGGACAGACTGAAAAAAAATCCAGTAATTGTCATGACACCCGATTTTATAGTAGTTGTGTATAACTTGCTATCAGAATATCACTGGGTTTTATAATAGTTGTGTATAACTTGCTATCAGAATATCACTGGGTTTTATAGTAGTTGTGTATAACTTGCTATCAGAATATCACTGGGTTTTATAATAGTTGTGTATAACTTGCTATCAGAATATCACTGGGTTTTATAGTAGTTGTGTATAACTTGCTATCAGAATATCACTAGATTTTATACCGCTCACATATGCTCTAATCCCGCGGTTTCATTAAACAGAACTTATTTCAATTTCCATAAATCACTGTCAAACTGAGAGCGAAGGATGAATTTAAAGTCTAGGTCGCTTCATTTTAAAACTTTTATGTCTGTGGTTATTTCGAGCACATGTTCCATGTTGTCATATTGAAAGGTCATTTAGTACTAAAAATCCTGGACGATTTTCTGTATTAAAAGCAGTCTCTTAAACCACTTTAAGCTCATGTCATGAACATTCTTCATTTATAAGTATTAGTACAGGTATAACATTCATGGTTTTAGCTTTTGTGGCAGTATATAGGGCAGTAGAAATATGTTACGTGTAAATGAAGTTCAGAACATTTATGTGATTCTACGTCTTATTATGAAATGATGGTTTGTCGTCTCAGACTGTCTCCGATCACAAGATAAGATGTTCTCCCATTACAAAGACCTCAACATCCTATCGTCAGGCTCATTGATGCTAGAATTATACATAAATGCTTACTATATTTGGCAAATAACGGATGATCATACAAACACATATATTTATTATGTTAATTGGACAAATCATAGATAGACACGTAGGTTTTGAGATGTCGATTTACAAACTATTATGAGAGAGAGAGAGAGAGACCATGTTGATAAATGATGTGTCCGCATGATGAACTGATAGGAGAAAGAACTGAGTATATGTTCAACGAACGAGACACTATTTCATGAATGATCTTATTTTCTGATTTATGCAAAAGTTTTGCGTGGTAATTTTCTATACGTTTATACATGAGCTGTGACGTAAGCCAATACGTGATTCAGCCTCTAGAGAAGTTGTGATTAGGAGCAAATCAAACTTCATAATACGAGCAATACTAGTTTGATTTTAATCGTTCTAATAGTTGAACATTATAATATTATCAAATGATTCGATAGGGACTATATTTTGCAGCCATTAGTATAGTACAGGATAAATACTGTATAAAACATACTTTTCCCAATTTGAAACCTAATGCACATAGAAGCTGATTGGTCAGATTGCGACGCCTTCCCAAAATCCTCTACTTAATTCACATTTCGGGAAAGGCTTTGAAATTAGCAAACTTTAAAATGGTTCAAACTCGTTCTGTATATCATTCTGAATGAGCTCCAAAATTGCGGTATTTTGGTATGAAGTGTGTTGACCAATTATTGTAGATGACTACTTTAGATTCATATATTAAACATATTGGTATATGCATCAGCTATGGCAACAAATATATCGTCTGATATAGTCGATAACATGACTTCTGTGTAGATACTGCTTTGAGAAAAGAAAGCAAACTGCATGATAAAATATCACACACACATGATAAAATAGATTTATTTGACTGAAAGGGGAAAATAAAATGATTAAATATATGACTATTTGACTGAAAAAAAAAAGAAAAATGATGAAACATTGACGGATAGATAATATAGTCAATTTCTTGTGATAAATTTATAAATAAACTGGAGAAAACATTCAACTTAAATTTTTACAATCATCTAGACGAAATTTTTATTTGATATTTAAACGATTAATCTAGACAATATTGCCCGTATGATCCCTGCGAGAGAGTAAGAGTAAAGAATGCTGTATAATGTAAGGTATCAGTAGTAAGTAAACAAAGAGAGAGTCCGAATGATTCACTCCTTCCGGAGTCATTGTTAAGGCGTGAGGTCACTGGCTTAATGTTCGAACTTTAAAGCTTATATGTAATGCTTATATAATGTTTCGATTAAAAGTAAAGCAATTTAATCTGCCTATTAAACTTACGAGGAGTATCAACCTGTAACTATATACAAACGGCGATAGTACATATGCCTTTATAGCTTATATCGACGATCGCAAAACCGCAACAACGAAGGGTATGCCGAGAATGTGTCGACCGTACAAATGCTGTATCAGCTCTATCCTATACCGCAAACAGTGGCATGCAGTTAAAAGTGTCATATATATCTGTTTTTCAGGAACGCTGCAGAATGTCGTGTTTCTGCTGACGCAAGCGCAATGTTTTTGGTATACTTGCATACACAAAACAGTTTTTCATTTTCTGCTTTTCTCATGATTATAAAAAATATGTAAGAGTCACAACAGAAAAAGGAGTACTTATTCTCAAAATCGTAGAGCCGTCCACCTGTATACAGCGCATGCCGTTTATTCAAAGATGTTTTATAGTAACCTTGTCAAAAGTATTGGATTACACTACAATATAAATATTAACGGTGTGCTATACCATGTAAACGTGTACAGTCTACGTTATCTGTCAGTGAAATCTGATAAAAAAAATCACGTGCTTTGTCACAGGTATAAGTGCCATAGAGACACCTCTATGGTAGATATCGTGAGGCATTGGACCAAATACCGGTATCATAGAGAGATCCCGTATCGTGTGGATATCGTGAGGCATTGGGCCAAATACCGGTATCATAGAGAGATCCCGTATCGTGTGGATATCGTGAGGCATTGGACCAAATACCGGTATCATAGAGAGATCCCGTATCGTGTGGATATCGTGAGGCATTGGACCAAATACCGGTATCATAGAGAGATCCCGTATCGTGTGGATATCGTGAGGCATTGGACCAAATACCGGTATCATAGAGAGATCCCGTATCGTGTGGATATCGTGAGGCATTGGGCCAAATACCGGTATCATAGAGAGATCCCGTATCTGGTAGATATTGTGAGGCATTGGGCCAGATATCGGTATCATAGATAGATACTGAAATTTGTGGACATCGTGAAGCATTGTACCAGATACCGCTATCGTAGAGAGATCCTGTATCTTGTAGATATCGTCAGGCATTGTACCAGATACAGGTATCATAGAAATATCCCTTGCCTTGTAGATATCGTTAGGCATTGGGTCATACGATATTTTAATGATATTTATGGATACCCAAACAACAGATACTTGTCTTGTCTCTGATATTCTAGGTACCCTAGTGCCGTCTCTGATCTCCTAGGTACCCAGTCTCGTCTCTGATTTCCTAGGTTCCTAGTCTCGTCTCTGATCTTCTAGGTACCCAGTCTTGTCTCTGATATCCTAGGTACCATAGTGCTGTCTCCTATGTGCCCAATCTTGTTTCTGATTTCCTCGTTACCAGATTTCGTTTCTGATTTCTTAGGTACCCCGTCGCGTCTCTGATCTCCTAGGTACCTAGTTTTGTCTCTGATATCCTAGGTAACCTAGTACCGTTTCTGATCTCCTAAGTGCCCAGTCTTTTCTAGGTACCCGGTCTCGTCTCTGATTTCCTAGGTTCCCAGTCTCGTCTCTGATTTCCTAGGTACCCAGTCTTCTCTCTGATATCCTAGGTACCTTAGTGCTGTCTCTGATCTCCTGGGTAGCATGTCTTTGCTCTCCTAGGAACCCAGTCTCGTCTCTGATTTCCCAAGTACTCAGTCTCGTTTCTGATCTCCTAGGTACCCCGCCTTGTCTCTGATATCCTAGGTACCCTAGTGCCGTCTCTGATCTCCGATGTGCCTAGTCTTTTCTCTGATCTCCTAGGTACCCAGTCTTGTCTCTGATCTCCTAGATACCCTAGTACTGTCTCTGATCTCCTATGTGCCCAGTCTTGTCTCTGATCTCCTAGGTACCTAGTCTTGTCTCTGATATCCTAGATACCCCATCTTGTTCTGATCTTCTATGTGCCCAGTCCTATCTCTGATCTTCTAGGTACCCAGTCTCGTCTCTGGTTTCCTAGGTTCCCAGTCTCGTCTCTGATCTCCTAGGTACCCAGTCTCGTCTCTGATTTCCTAGGTTATCCTAGGTACCCTAGTGTCGTCTCTGATCTCCTATGTACTCAGTCTTGTCTCTGATTTCCTAGGTTCCCAGTCTCGTCTCTGATTTCCTAGGTACCCAGTCTTTTCTCTGATCTCCTAGATACCCCATCTTGTTCTGATCTCCTATGTTCCCAGTCCCGTCTCTAATTTACTGGATACCCGGACTCGTTTTTGATTTTCTGGGTACCCTGTCTCGTCTCTGATTTCCTAGGTACCCGGTCTAGTCTCGTTTCTGATTTCCTCGATACCCGATTTCGTTTATGATTTCCTAGGTACCCAGTCTCGTCTCTTCTCTGATTTCCTCGGTACCAGATTTCGTTTCTGATTTCCTAGGTACCTCGTCTCGCCTCTGATTTCCTCGGTAACCAGTCTCGTCTCGTTTCTGATTTCCTCTGTACCCGATTTCGTTTCTGATCTTCTGGGTACCCGGTGTCGTGTCTAATTTCTGGGGCCATTGAATGTCCACTGTGGTATGGTGTTGAGCGCCACAATGGCATAGTTTTGGTCACTTCCTTTCGTATTTGTTGCTTTATTAGCTACACGTCCCCTCTTGTATCCCGGTTTTGATCGCTACAACTATTGTATTTTGTTTGCACTCTTACCATGTTAGATGTGGTGTAATATTTCATCTAATTATACGCTTGTTTGAAAATCGTTCATCTGAGGGGAAACGAGTGCAATTTTGTTGCTGTCTTGGAATAGTACAGATCCATTCTTGTATCTTAATGACAATACGCATGAATATGAATTCATTTTTATGTGTGATTATTGATATTTGTGTACGTATGTTTGACTTTTTGTTTATTTTGTTTGCATGTTAGTGCATTACTTAGTTAGGAGTTGTTTAAAGTCTTTCTGTATATATGTAAGTAGATCGTGATATGATACTATGTATGTATGTATGTATGTGTGTGTACTGATATGCGCAGATCCAGAAGATGGGAATGGGGGAGGGGGTGGCGGATCCTCCCTGAGACTTGCCAACATAATTTTTTAGAAAAGGTGTGTGGGTTTAAACAATATCTTTTGCTGAAAATAAAATATGACGTGTTGTCATGCATGCGATTAGCTAATGATTGGCTATTAAAGCTCCATTTTTTGTGGAGCTCGGGTAGCTCAGTCGGTTAGAGGGTCGGATGCATGACAGCTAGGTGATTCGGTACCATAGGTCGTGGGTTCGAGTCCCAGATGGGGAACGGATATAAGTGAAATATAGGGTGCCTTGTTAACTGTAGTGTCTTTGTGCTTTATATGTTTGTCTAATTTCTCTTTATTTTCTACAGGTATTTCTTCGGAGATCCAAGGTCCATAGTACTCCCAGGTGTTTCACTGATTCTATTTGTGCTTTATATGTTTATTTCTCTTTCAGTGATGTATCCTCTCAGGGGATCCGCCTGCGTTTACGTCGGGTAAATTCCTTCACTTTCCGCGGCCGTGTTGTCATGCATGCGATTAGCTAATCATTGGCTATTAAAGCTCCATTTTTTGTGGAGCTTGGGTAGCTCAGTCGGTTAGAGGGTCGGATGCATGACAGCTAGGTGATTCGGTACCATAGGTCGTGGGTTCGAGTCCCAGACGGGGAACGGATATAAGTGAAATATAGGGTGCCTTGTTAACTGTAGTGTCTTTGTGCTTTATATGTTTGTCTAGTTTCTCTTTATTTTCTACAGGTATTTCTTCGGAGATCCAAGGTCCATAGTACTCCCAGGTGTTTCACTGATTCTATTTGTGCTTTATATGTTTATTTCTCTTTCAGTGATGTATCCTCTCAGGGGATCCGCCTGCGTTTACGTCGGGTAAATTCCTTCACTTTCCGCGGCCGTGTTGTCATGCATGCGATTAGCTAATGATTGGCTATTAAAGCTCCATTTTTTGTGGAGCTCGGGTAGCTCAGTCGGTTAGAGGGTCGGGTGCATGACAGCTAGGTGATTCGGTACCATAGGTCGTGGGTTCGAGTCCCAGACGGGGAACGGATATAAGTGAAATATAGGGTGCCTTGTTAACTGTAGTGTCTTTGTGCTTTATATGTTTGTCTAATTTCTCTTTATTTTCTACAGGTATTTCTTCGGAGATCCAAGGTCCATAGTACTCCCAGGTGTTTCACTGATTCTATTTGTGATATATATATATATATATATATACATGTGATTAAATTGAATAGTGTCCATGTTGTTTGTTGCTTGGTCATTACTTTAAATGTGTTTTTCCAGGTAGATATGCAAACACATATTTTAAATATAATCACTCTTTATTTATTGAGGAGCAGATAAAAAGGTTACATGTATATAAAGAGCAAATGAGTTAGAAGAAAATGTGTGAGGTAGGGGAAGGAGAATGTGGAAGGTAGGGGGAGGGAGAAGTGTCCTGCTTATTCAGGACGCATGGAAAGTATCATGTACTGCAGAGAAAATGTCCCTGTTGACACCATCACCATACATTATAGGGCATCCTTTGAGTTCCTTTGCGATCCCACCTGATTTTGAAGAGGACTACTCAATGCTAGTGTCCTAAAATATGATTTGAGTGGGGTGTTACAAAAGAAATTGTTCCCAATCTTTGAGTAACTACTCAGTCGTCGTTGAAACACTTATTGCACCTTGGTTGGACCCCCTCTCAAAAACTCGATCAGGGATAGACCCCTTTTCTAGACCCACTCTCGTATTTTTGTGTGTATTACTGTATGTCAGAATCTTATATGATGTGTTTACATAGAAGTACCTCATAAAGTTGTTTCTATTCAGCATTGAATTATCTGACATACTCCACATTTTATTTACCAGTCCATTCTAGTAATGGATAAGGGCTAGGTTTGCATGACTTATTCCTACATGTATGTTATTCTTTATATTACAGACAGAGCGGAGGGGTACACGTTCCAGTCCCCCTGAGACCAGTGGCAGTGAATGACAGACGATCACTATTGCCATGGAAACTTAGAATGTATATTCTGTAAATAAGAGAGAGAGCACTCATTTAACAGAGTATAATATATTTTTGTCAAAACACTTGTCCTAATTTTTTACAATATGCTTATACATGTATTTGTAAAACATTTACCGTATGTCTGTTCCGCCTTACTGTTACGTGAAGGGCGAGTTTTAATGTTAAAACATGAATGATGTTGAAGTAACTTTGGAATGAACGATAACTTGATTTGGTGCTTGACTATTCACTATTCTCAATTGATGGTGATAGGAAATTATGTGCAGTACTTCCATATCATATATACACATACTCGAACGTCTTCACCCAGTTTGTTTCTACATTTGTAGTTCTGTTCTGTTGTTTATCTTACGAATACGATTTCCATTTTGTTTCTTATTACTTGTTTTTGTATATTCAAGTCAGCATTTCTGTATATGCAAATAACATTTCCTCCCTGGCTCAAGCAGTTTGAGTGTAGAAAAAGAAAGATAACTGCGTTTAGGAGTTGGAGGAAGGCAGCATATTCGTCACTTGTGATAACATCTCATGATCTATAAATCACAAGAAATTTAAATCATGTTTGAAATATTGCAAACAATGTTTTACGTCAAGTGAAAATTTGGCCAAGAGAACACTCTGTCCCATTCGGAGAAACAAAGAAATAAAGTACTGCTTGATTTTGATTTAGATTTTAAAATTTTTAAATCAGGAGCATAACCTTTTAGATAAGATCGTGATCACTTATGAAGCATTTAATGGCACACATATTTTTCCTTATTAAATATTCTACGCGTTCATAATAATGTTGAAGTACATTAAATTTCGCTTAATATTTCCTTAGCTGTGTTCTTATATACACAGATATTTCCTATTCAATCAGGATCGTGCCATTCTGTGAATAACGGAGTACATCCCGGTCACAAAAGCAGGAATTAACAGGTTTTAATATAAATCCAGGTAGCTTATTTCAACATTTTAAAGTACATTTCGTGAGGGTTTTTTTTTTCTCACTGTATAAAGTTTCTTTTCAAAATTTTTGTATATTGAAATATTTTAATCTCAATGAAATCCAATAATATGGCCACAAGAAGGGTCAAATGTATTATGATGAACGGCTATAACCAGGGTCATATAAAATATTATTAGGATGAATTCACACATGGGTATAACCCAGGGTCATATACAATTGTATTATGATGAATGGCCATATTGTTATAACCAGGGTCATATACATTTGTATTATGATGAATTGCCATATGTCTATAACCAGGGTCATATACAATTGTATTATGATGAATAGCCATATGACTATAACCAGGGTCATATAGATATACAATTGTATTATGATGAATGGCCATATGACTATAACCAGGGTCATATAGATATACAATTGTATTATGATGAATGGCCATATGGCTATAACCAGGGTCATATACAATTGTATTATGATGCATGGCCATATGCTTATAACGCATCTGATAATGGTTGGGATATTATACAAGTATGATGAATAGGTACTTGGCTACAATATACAAATGTATCATGATGAATAGTCATGTGGCTATTACTGAGATAATAAAATAGATGTATTCTGATGAATATGCATATGGCTATAACTTACTTCATATAAATGTATTAAGATGAATAGCAAGCAAGTAAACTCGTTAATAATCAAATTTCTTTTTTATATTCATTGTAAATCAAATGTAAGAAATCTAGTCAAATGAAATATTCTAGTCAAAATTTTCTTTGCATCGTACTTTTACAGTGTTATACAGTACATTGTATGTGTGTAGAATTATAATTATATATAAAAATATAACTTGTATATAAGCCACACATTCCCCAGTTTGCCTCAGCATTCCAACACGATGATCACAGACATAATTTAGCGAATTAACATATTCATGTTTCTTAACTAGCATGAGATTCTAGATCTATTGATTTTCTCTACTAGTATATCACAACACAGAACCTCTTATATTCAAACTTTGGTCCTTGTTCATTACATTCATTCGGAGTAAATGCAGCTTAACACACACACACACACACACACACACACACACACACACACACACACACTTCAGCGTTACTCTAATTTTGTCCCTAAAAATAAGAACATTCGATACAGTAGTCAGTGTAATTGTGCACTGATTGTTTTACAATGATTCGAAAGTTTTGAATTTTCATATTTATACGTGTGTGTCACCCTAGTCCGGAATTTCCTACTCAGATTCTAATATCGTGCTTGATATTTCAGATTAGTAGCGACACACATCTGGAAATTCCAATTTTCAATTAACTTAACTAGGTATACTTTGAATAAATGAGTTTCAAGTGTTGCATTTAACTGAGTTTTGATTCATTTTTTCGTGTACTACTTTGTATATGTGGCGACACACACCTTTCTTCATATTTTGACCCGGTGATGGATTTTTTCCGTGTACAAGGTAATTGTTGTACATTTTATTACTTTTATTGTATGTTTGTATGTATATAAAATAACGAAAAAAGCGTCAACACTTTTACGTGTATATTAAGATTGAAATAAATATAAAACAACTAACTTTGTTGTGTTCTATATAATAGCAGCCATTTAAAAATACAACTGCGGGGCAGGGTGATATAGGCACAAAACTGTTTCTCAGTTTTTGAGTTAACTTCATTTCAAGGTTTTCCACAACACAGGAAATTCTCTTCGATAGGTCATTGTACAAAGAAGACACTTGATTGGTTAAAGATTGAAACATTTGATATATTGTTTTGTTGTCAATAATGTCTTCATCACAAATTTGTATATTTTCTGGCTTATGTTTCTTTGTCGCCTGATGCTCCTGATCGTTTACTAACTTATATATATCATTCTCAGACAGCTGTCTTTTTCTATTTGGTGTGTGACACATGTGATCGTTTATGTTTTTACTCACCGCTTCACTGACCACGGGTACTGGGCTTACATGAATGTCCGCCATAACTGATTTCACATATTCCTGTGCACCAGCTATACTCATGGGATTATCCTCTTCCATATTCAGCTCAAACGACATTTTCACATAGACACGAGCTTTTACACTATTTTGCTATCCTTTCAACCAAATAAATGCTCAAAATCACCCGATAAATCACAGTTTTGAGTACTAAATATGCACATGTTTTAATGTTATGTGGCATTCAGCAGGTTAAGCAAATAATTAATAATTTAAGGGGAAACTAGGGGGAAAGTAAAAGAACTTTGAAGATCTTTTCCACGCATTTTGTGACATTGTCTTGATTTATTCGATGTAGAGAAGCAAATTTACAGTTACCTTTCAGTTGAGGGAGGGTGGTGCACTCAAAAGAATGGTCTCTCGTCCTCCCCATACATTAACAAATAAACAATTCAGACTTTCTTTGAAAACTACAAGGCCAATTTTCTAAAAACTTGCTATTTGCTTTGAATTCGAATCTTTGGGATAATTGGAATATATCATTTAAACGTTCATGACTTTTGCATCAATGGGACCCAAAGAGATTGGACCAAAACTGTCAAAAATATTCCAATTCTAAAATATCTTTACTCATATACATCTAGAAGAAAAAGTGAATACAGGTTTTGCAATAATTGTAAATTTCATGAACCGTTGGTCAGTAGTTCAGACTCTAAGGTAAGACTCAAAGGGTCATACAAAGTTGATGTCTTAACTAAATAACATAAGGAAAATATAAATGTGTAGAATCTGTACCACCTAACCCAACAAAATATATTTATTAACTTACACCTTTGTGAATGTGTGTCATACAAAGAAGAATAACTCGCACGACTTCATTTTGCATTAACAGTGTCACGTTTCTTATTTTTGGCTAAATACTGATCTAAAAAGATTTGTCATGACAGGCAGTAACTTGAAATTTCGATCATGAGTCACTGTGTTCATGAATGTTAAACAAACGTTTCAAATATTCTAAAACTGCTATCACAAAGAATAGAATGGCCAGTATCTTATTTGCGTATGTCTAGTATCAACAATATTATTTTTTGTAAAGTTTCATTAAAATCACAAGAAGAAATATAGAAGAAAATAGTATTTTTAAGACATTTCAAGACCGCAACATTGTAGGGAACCTTGAGTTTCCCATACCTTCCAACGTCCATCGACATCTATTCATTTGTTCTGAAGAAGTCTATCAAATATTATTATTACATACATTGTACTTGTAAATTATTCTAAAACTAAGGAGTATCTCCCTCATGCATAGCCCTGTCCTCAGATGTGCTCTCTTGCTCTTACTTTTAGCTAGATCTGGTACTAAGTTTGCTCTACAAATATTTATACTATAGATTTCCAAAGTTTATACCTTGAGCATCACTGAAGAGACATAAGTTATCGAAATGCACATATGGTAAACCAAAATTTATACATGTATCTTTTCTGATATTTATCCATATTACATATGATAGCAGTATATTCAACACCCCTTTTTATCTTAAAAAAATACAAAAAATCCTGCAAATTATTTTTGCATTCCATTTCTTTCCAATTTCTTATAACAAAATCAGTTAATATACACACAATTAATGCATTATATGCAACATACACGGGAAAAGATACCTTAAGAATATGCAAAATTGGCATAGCACAAACAGACAAAAATGTCGAAACTTTGATTTCCGAATGAAACCAAAAACAACAATATTTTTTACGACATTTCTTGATAACTCTGATGTATTCAGTGTAATGAACTATATGGCCGGTCTGAAGAAATTTGTCGAAGGAGGGTACCTTTGACGGATTTTGCCAATTACAAAATCTGTAGGGGACCTTGAGTATTTCATCCCTATTAAATTTGAACAAAACTCTCCAGCAGTTCTGAAGAAGCGGAAAGTATGAAAAGTTTATGCGGCACAGACAGATGGACAGACACCAGAAAACTTGAGCCTTTGGGTCAGGTGAACTAAAATTATTATTTATGGTTAGGATAATGATAGGGTATTCATCATTGCATGAACTAGATTGGTCTCTACAAATAAAGGTAAATTAATATACATCATGCAATACATGAATTATGTGTATTTGTTGTTTTTTCCCTGTGATGCTTTGACTTGATGCCACACTTTCTGTACAGTGTTGCTTTAAACTCTTCTGTGCAGTGTTGAAGCATTTCTGTTATCTGTATGTCTGGGCATATACGGCGGACATGTCAAGTAAAACAAAAGCTGCTAACTCCCTCTGGGTACGTGATATTGCCTCGGATTTTATTTGGACCTTTGCATATTATTGTGAGTGTTGCAGCCATATAACACCAGGTACTTTCATACTGACGCCATCTGAATATCGTACTCAGACTTGACAAAGATAAAAGGCTAGTGATTTTCAACGTGGCATTTTAGTCCATCAACTTCTATTTAAATATGATCTCTGTACTGCTCATGAGCTGTATCTGCCGTGTTATACATATATCTTATAAAAAACCATAAATATGACCTCTGTACTCCTCCTGAGCTGTATCTTTGCCGTGTTATACACATATCTTGTAGAAACCATAAATATCATCTCTGTACTCCTCCTGAGCTGTATCTTTGCCGTGTTATACATATATCTTGTAGAAACCATAAATATCATCTCTGTACTGCTCATGAGCTGTATCTTTACCGTGTTGTACATATATCTTGTAGAAACCATAAATATGACCTCTGTACTGCTCATGAGCTGTATCTTTGCCGTGTTATACATATATCTTTGCCGTGTTTTACATGTATCTTTGCCGTGTTATACGTGTATCTTTGCCGTGTTATACATATATCTTGTAGAAACCATAAATATGACCTCTGTACTCCTCATGAGCAGTATCTTTGCCGTGTTATACATATATCTTGTAAAACTCATAAATATGACCTCTGTACTGCTCGTGAGCTGTATCTTTGCCGTGGTATACATATATCTTGTAGAAACCATAAATATGATCTCTATACTTTTCCTGTGCTGTATCTTTGCCATGTTGTACATATATCTTCTAGAAACCATGAATATAACCTCTGTACTGCTCATGAGCTGTATCTTTGCCGTGTTATACATATATCTTGTAGAAACCATAAATATTACCTCTGTACTCCTCCTGAGCTGTATCTTTGCCGTGTTATACACATATCTTGTAGAAACCATAAATATGATCTCTGTACTGCTCGTGAGCTCTATCTTTGCCGTGTTATATACATATATCTTGTAGAAACCATAAATACGACCTCTGTACTCCTCCTGAGCTGTATCTTTGCCGTGTTATACACATATCTTGTAGAAACCATAAATATGATCCCTGTACTCCTCCTGAACTGTATCTTTGCCGTGTTGTACATATATCTTGTAGAAACCATAAATATGACCTCTGTACTGCTCGTGAGCTGTATCTTTGCCGTGTTATACAAATATCTTATAGAAACCATAAATATGACCTCTGCACTGCTCGTGAGCTGTATCTTTGCCGTGTTATACATATATCTTGTAGAAACCATAAATATAATCTCTGTACTCCTCCCGAGCTGTATCTTTGCCTTGTTATACATATATCTTGTAGAAACCATAAATATGACCTCTGTACTGCTCGTCAGCTGTATCTTTGCTGTGTTATACATATATCTTGTAGAAACCATAAATATGACCTCTGTACTGCTCGTGAGCTGTATCTTTGCCGTGTTATACATTATCTTGTAGAAACTATAAATATGATTTCTGTACTTTTCCTGAGCTGTATCTTTGCCGTGTTGTACATATATCTTGTAGAAATCATAAATATGACCTCTGTACTGCTCGTGAGCTGTATTTTTGCCGTGTTATAAATATATCTTGTAGAAACCATAAATATGACCTTTGTACTCCTCCTGAGCTGTATCTTTGCCGTGTTGTACATATATCTTGTAGAAACCATAATAGAACCTCTGTACTGCTCATGAGCTGTATCTTTGCCTTGTTATACATATATCTTGTAGAAACCATAAATATGATCTCTGTACTGCTCGTCAGCTGTATCTTTGCCGTGTTATACATATATCTTTGTCGTGTTTTACATGTAACTTTGAAGTGTTATACATGTATCTTTGCCGTGTTATACATATATTTTTGCCGTGTTATACATATATCTTTGCCGTGTTTTACAGGTATCTTTGCCGTGTTATACATATATCTTTGCCGTGTTACACATATATCTTTGCCGCGTTTTACATATATCTTTGCCGTGTTACACATATATCTTTGCCGTGTTATACATATATCTTTGCCGTGTTATACATGTATCTTTGCCGTGTTATACATATATCTTTACCGTCTTATACATATATCTTTGCCGTGTTATACATATATCTTTGCCGTGTTTTACATGTATCTTTGAATTGTTATACGCGTATCTTTGCCGTGTTATACATATATCTTGTGGAAACCATAAATATGACCTCTGTACTGCTCATGAGCTTTATCTTTGCTGTGTTATACATATATCTTTGCCGTGTTTTACATGTATCTTTGCCGTGTTATACATATATCTTTGCCGTGTTACACATATATCTTTGCCGTGTTTTACATATATCTTTGCCGTGTTACACATATATCTTTGCCGTGTTATACATATATCTTTGCCGTGTTATACATATATCTTTACCGTCTTATACATATATCTTTGCCGTGTTATACATACATCTTTGCCGTGTTATACATACATCATTGCCGTGTTATACATATACCTTTGCCGTGTTATACGTATAGCCGTATTATTCATATATTTTTGCCGTGTTATACATTCATCTTTGTTGTGTTATACCGTGTTATATATATATCTTTGCCATGTTAAACCGTGTTATACATATATCTTTGCCGTGTTATACATATATCTTTGCCGTGTTATACATATATCTTTGCCGTGTTATAAATATATCTTTGTCGTGTTATACATATATCTTTGCCGTGTTATATCTTGTAGAAACCATAACTATCTGACGACACTGGAGCTCTAATGATCTTGAATTGACAACTGGAGCTCTAATGATCTTGACTTGACAACTGGAGCTCTAATGATCTTGACTTGACAACTGGAGCTCTAATGATCTTGTCTTGACAACTGGAGCTCTAATGATCTTTACATGACAACTGGAGCTCTAATGATCTTCACTTAACAAATGGAGCTCTAATGATCTTGACTTGACAAATGGAGCTCTAATGATCTTGTCTTGATAACTGGAGCTCTAATGATCTTGACTTGACAACTGGAGCTCTAATGATCTTGACTTGACAACTGGAGCTCTAATGATCTTGTCTTGACAACTGGAGCTCTAATGATCTTGACTTGACAACTTCATTGACAATTTCCCTTTCTGTGCACCTGGAAAGATTTTCGCCAAAGACACACGCACAGGTAAGCAACAGAACAACACTTTGAAACTATAGTGAATTCACTTTGATAATATATTTCAAGGCTTTATTGATGAAATAACTAGATCGTCATGGAGTTATAAAGGAAAATCTTAATAAGCCTCCTTCTGAACTTGTGAAACATGGATGTACACTAAAATCTCATACACACAACTAAACCACTATGAATCAATCTGTGTTATAATGAAGTCGTTTTGTCAAGTAATCTGTTTTATAATGAAATCATCTTGTCAAGTAATCTGTGTTATGATGAAGTCCTCTTGTCAAGTAATCTGTGTTATAATGAAGTCCTCTTGTCAAGTAATCTGTGTTATAATGAAGTCCTCTTGTCAAGTAATCTGTGTTATAATGAAGTCCTCTTGTCAAGTAATCTGTGTTATAATGAAGTCGTTTTGTCAAGTAATCGTGATATAATGAAGTCGTTTTGTCAAGTAATCTGTGTTATAATGAAGTCGTTTTGTCAAGTAATCTGTGTTATAATGAAGTCCTCTTGTCAAGAAATCTGTGTTATAATGAAGTCCTCTTGTCAAGTAATCTGTGTTATAATGAAGTCGTTTTGTCAAATAATCGTGATATAATGAAGTCGTTTTGTCAAGTAATCTGTGTTATAATGAAGTCCTCTTGTCAAGTAATCTGTGTTATAATGAAGTCCTCTTGTCAAGTAATCTTGAGGAATTGATTATAACATTAACACGCATGGTATTCATACTGAAACTGACCCATGGGTCCATGGAAGAAGGATCTCCATTAAAGTTAAAAATACACAACTAAGCAAGTAGATTATACAATCAAAAACTATATTTTCTGTGTGAAATAATTTCAGAAATGATAGAAAAACAAAACACTGACCACCTCCATTATGGGGTTCCATGGGAGGGGACCTTCTTTAAAATCACAAATCCACAGCTAGACCCTAGAGGAAAGAAGATAGGACCATTTTAAAGTTCCTGTGGTAAAGAGTCTTCAAGATGTGATAATAAGACCAACATAGTGTTAAAAATGGAAAAATGACCAGTCTCACTTTTGGAGTCTGTGGTAAGAAGACCCCTACTAACAGCTTAGACCCTATGGGGAACAAGATGATACTGTAATGAGGTCTCTGTTATCAAAGGTCTGTGAGGAGATGTGATAACAAGAATTGTTTATTTTATAGACATTACTATTTGATTACTGCATGGTTTAATTGAATATTGTTTTACGTCACTCCATGATTGTTTTACGTATATATGGTGACGGCATCTGCCTGATGCATTACATACAAATCTAGACCTTTGCAACGGACCCATTCGAAGCAGTGAGGGATCTTTTATGCGCCATGCCTACCGTGACACCAGGGTCCGGCGCCATAAACTGAGAATATACTTAAGTCAAATATTTCATTTTAATTTATTCCATTGTCAAACGTTCAAATAAATTCTCATGCAGAATAGTTTAATTCTATTTATCAATAGAATAAAACTAAATAAAATCCAAATCCCAGTTATTAATTTATTGATGAACAGAAGAATATAGGATTTTGACTTTAGTATATTCTTAGTTTATGGCGCCGGACCCGGACCTCGGTTTTTACTGTCTCATCCGAAAGACAGAACACCGGTGCGCCCAGGGCAGGAGTCGAACTCGGAATCTTTCAATCACGAACCAAGCACCTTATCCACTAGACCACACAGGCTTAATTATTACATG
Organism: Pteria penguin; assembly: GCA_035048485.1. NCBI lineage: Eukaryota > Metazoa > Mollusca > Bivalvia > Pterioida > Pteriidae > Pteria > Pteria penguin. The sequence goes on along the minus strand of CM068582.1, from coordinate 57,297,052 downwards.
GTATCATAACATTTTACTTATGAAGATTCTAAGTAGTCTTCCAAAGGAAGTCTGGTACATTAAAAGTAAAATAATACAAACACTCTATATTGCAAATTTTCGGCCTCACGACCTTTATCAAGCAATTTAAGAGATGACAAATATAAAGTTAAGTCTAATTGTAGAAGCTAATGTATTTTTGAAACATAGACATGGATTTTACATAACTCTATATTTGTCATTTCTTAAAGTGCTTGATAAAGGCCGTGAGGCCAAAAATTTGCAGTATAGAGTGTTTGTTTTATTTGACTTCTGGACAGACAGATGCTGGACAGGCAGATGCTGGACAATGAAGTATTGTATCAGCTTGACTGGTCTCAACCAGTTGAGCTTAAAAACACAAATCAAATACTATAAAAGTAATTCATTTATATTTATCATGATATATGCTACATAATAAAAGACAATATTATACATCAGTTGAGAAAATGTATTTTATCAGTAGGTGAAAAAAACTACCTTGAGATTATCTAAAAATTCAAGCAAAATTTTAAAAAAGGGAAAATCATTCAATTTTCCTGTAATCTGTTCTGATTTTCTACGTACAAGATTCCTATAATGTCTTTCTTTTTGCAGAATGTTTTCTGTCCATTCTCTTTCCTTCTGTTTTCTATATTCCTCTCGTTCCAGTTCTAAAACAGCTTTCTCTGACATTTGCAATTCTATATTTTTATTAAACTGTGATCTGAATTTTGAGATGTATTCCTGCATGTCCTTTCGATGTTTTTCTTTTTCGGTTTTTAACTGTAACTGCCAACTTTTCTGCAGCTCTTCCTCTGCCTTTCTGTACATTTCATTTGTATACACTTGTCCCTTGTTTTTCTTGAATAAGTCTTCAATCATATCTAAGAAATAAAGTACCTCTCTTTCCCTTACCTCTTTTTCTTCTTTATAACCAAATATAACATATCTGTTACCAATTTCACTCAAAAGATTTTTCAAAGTCCATTCTTTGTCTAACGTATTTATATAATCTTGAATAGTTATACCCTCATATTTAAGTTTATCTTTTCCTGTGAACATTAAAATTAGGTAATCTGAGAGATGTTTTCCAAAAACATTTTTAAAGAAATTCAAAGTATTTTTTTCCTCCTCGGTAAACCGTCCCACCTCAACCACCAAACCAATAGCATGCAGTCCTGGAGATGAAATAGCATAACATTTGGTGATTTCAGTAAGGATTTCTTCTTTAGTAAAATGTGATTCATGCAAGCCTGGAGTATCTATCACTAATAAACTCCTATTGAATCTATCTGCTTTGTCAAAAGCTATCTTTCGAGTAACTGATGAACCAGATATTTTTGAAATGAAAGAACTTTTTCCCAGGATGGCATTACCAGTTGAACTTTTGCCAACACCAGCTTTTCCGATCAATAGTATCCGTCTTTCATTAGCTTCAACTGGAAGATCTAACAGAAAGAAAAAGAGGGTCTGTAGCATTATTTTAAAGCAGGGAGGTTGTGCTGTTGGTAACTGGCACCATTTACATGTTCAATAATATTCCCTCTTTAAGCTGGGCTAATGACAGTGCAAATTCCAAGGGTTGACAACAGAGTTGTCCCCTTAGAAGTCTATACAGATTAATGTCTTTACAAAATAAATGGTATGTAGACAAAAAAATGTTTACAAAATAAAGGGTAATTACACAACACATACTATTAATGTTGTATGTATGTTGTAGTTGTATAAGCTAGTAATTACTTCTTATTCAGATACAAAATTGTATACAGTAGTGAAATGTTACAACAAGAATACAAAAGGGTGCAGTCTATGCAATTACAACCAGATAACTGCGATTAGTTAGTCATCGGCACCTCGACATGAAGATTCTTCAGCAGATCACAGAATTGTTACTTTATACCTGTATTATGTCTGTCCAAACCAGACAGTGTCATGGACAGAAGTTAGGTGTCCAGTATTCAAAATATGGAATAAAATATTAATGCTATGAACTATCCAAAACAGAACTCTCTCATCTTTCTTCTTTTAAATATCAGACACTTTTAACAGGGATTTGTCAAAGTCAAAGACCTTTTTAAAATCCTTTGTACATAATTTTGGTACATTTTCAGACATTATGTAGCATAATTTCCATATATCTACACTTAATAAGTGGCCTCCAACATGAAAATTAAATTTAGTCCACTAACAATCTTGTCTTAAATTTCGATTTAAAGGGCAGCTTTACAACAGACTGGTATATTTATAGGTAATATTGCATATATTCATTTATATGTAAAGGTAATATTGGATATATTCATTTTGATTATTCTATCAACTAGCAACAGACTGACAATGAACTGGTAATTTGATAAAATGACTTATACACTTAGAATTATAAATATGGAATGGCTTTAAACTATTTATTTGAGTATGTCAGTCATACAAGTCAAGCTGTTTCATTATGATTACATTGTCTTTTTCACATATACACAGTACTACATTTATAACATATTGTACTGTACTACATTTATAATATATTGTACTGTACTACATTTATAACATATTGTACTGTACTACGTTTGTAACAGATTGTACTGTACTACATTTATAACAGATTGTACTGTACTACATTTATAGCACATTGTACTGTACTAGATTTTCAGTACAAGAAATTTCTCTTAATCTGCTTTGCTGTCTCCGAGCAAAATCACATTTAAGGTAATCAATCCATAACATGCACTAATTATAATTAGATACAACTTTTGTCCTTAAAATGAATATATCATTTTGAAGCATCTTACAAATAAGACTTTTTATTGTAAAGATTTTTTGAAAATGATGTTATTCGCTTTAATAGGGATAATTAAGATTTGTATTGAACCTTATGGGAATAACTATATTTTGTTTATATTTTTTCACAAAAGACAAAATTCTGGAAAAACTCACATTTAAAAGTTCTCTAATATTGTAATTGATCAATATTCATAAACAAAACTGAAGTTCACTGTGCAGTATTTCTGCACTTTATGTTTTTTATATGTATAATTAGGGGAGATAACTCCTTTAAGGGAATTAATATTGTACAATCCTAAACTTTACAGTCACAAACATCAAGATCATCTAAGGTGACATGCACTTTGCTTTAACGAATAACCATAGCAAAAATTATTTTTGTTGATGTCTTATTTGGTCATTTATTACCTTAAAATCTATAGATATTGTAGTATAACTCATATACAAAGAGCCAACTCCATGTTCCAGTTAAGTACCTTAATGAAAATACAGTAAGGTTTGGCATGCAAAATCCAGGATAATGTTCATCAAGAACTATAGCACTTTGTTTGGTTTGTCAATTATTCTATGCCATTCATGCACATCTTTATCTCACCTTTATTCTTATTTTGGTGGCCAGACACATCTTTTATTTATCTTTACACTGGTGGCCAGACATATCCTTATTTTACCTTTATTCTGATGGCCAGGCACATCTTCATTTCACCTTTACTTTGGTGGCCAGGTACATCCTTATTTCACTTTAATTCTGGTGGCCAGACACATCCTTATTTCACCTTTATTCTGGTGGCCACACACATCCTTATTTTACCTTTATTCTGGTGGCCAGATACATCCTTATTTACCTTTATTCTAGTGGCTAGACATATCTTTATTTCACCTTTATTTTGGTGGCCAGGTACATCTGTATTTCACCTTTACTCTGATGGCTAATGTCTAGTAGTTCCAGTGAAACTGATGTAACAAGAGAAAATCACCAACACCCCCTCCTGTACACTTATACTTTCTCCTACCCACTTCCTTACTGATTTCTATAGGAACACTTACTCATTGTACTGCAAGTGTCTTTAGAACATGTGTCTCTCACTGGCTCAACTGAAAGAGGTATAGATATAGAACAGTTATTTATAATTATGGTATATAAAATTTACAAGTTTAAGAATATATTTACTGCATATTTACAGAACACATAATACAAATATACATTACATTATTCATATTATGGATATAATGTATACCTAGCTGATTAGAGAGATCTTAGTAAAATGTATAGCAAGGTGATGAAGAGATCTAAGTATACTACAATGTACATGGGTAGCTGATTAGGAAATTTTAGTATACTATATAGCTAGCTAATTAAAAGAACTTAGTATACTATGTAGCAAGGTGATTAGAGGATCATAGTATACTATATAGCTAGCTGATTAAGAGATCTTAATACACTATATAGTTAGATGAATAGGAGATTGTAGTATACTATATTGCTAGCTATTAGCTGATTTTAGTATACCATACAGCTAGCTGACTAGAAGATCTTAGTATATTATGTAGCAAGCTGATTAAAGATCTTTGTAAATTATATAGCTAGCTGTTTGAGTATCTTAGTATACTATATAACAAGATGTTTAGGAGATCTTAGTACATGTATACTATATAGCTAGCTGATTAGGAGATCTTAGTATACTATATGGCTAGCTGATTTGGAGATCTTTGTATACTATATAGTATACTAGAGGGCTGGCTGATTAAGAGAATTTAGTATACTATATAGCTAGCTGATTAGGAGATCTTAATATACTATATGGCTAGCTGATTTGGAGATCTTAATATACTATATGGTTAGCTGATTTGGAGATCTTAGTATACTATGTAGCAAGGTGATTAGGAAATCTTAATATACTATATAGCTAGCTGATTAGGAGATTGTAGCATACTATATATAGTTAGCTGATTAGAAGACCTTAGTATACTATGTAGCAAGGTGATTAGAGGATCATAGTATACTATATAGCTAGCTGATTAAGAGATCTTAATACACTATATAGTTAGATGAATAGGAGATTGTAGTATACTATATTGCTAGCTATTAGCTGATTTTAGTATACCATACAGCTAGCTGACTAGAAGATCTTAGTATATTATGTAGCAAGCTGATTATAGATCTTTGTAAATTATATAGCTAGCTGTTTGAGTATTTTAGTATACTATATAACGAGATGTTTAGGAGATCTTAGTACATGTATACTATATAGCTAGCTGATTAGGAGATCTTAGTATACTATATGGCTAGCTGATTTGGAGATCTTTGTATACTATATAGTATACTAGAGGGCTGGCTGATTAAGAGAATTTAGTATACTATATAGCTAGCTGATTAGGAGATCTTAATATACTATATGGCTAGCTGATTTGGAGATCTTAATATACTATATGGCTAGCTGATTTGGAGATCTTAGTATACTATGTAGCAAGGTGATTAGGAAATCTTAATATACTATATAGCTAGCTGATTAGGAGATTGTAGCATACTATATATAGTTAGCTGATTAGAAGACCTTAGTATACTATATAGTTAGCTGATTAGGAGATCGTAGTATACTATATAGTTAGCTGATTAGGAGATCGTAGTATACTATACAGTTAGCTGATTGGGAGATCTTAGTATACTATATAGCTAGCTGATTAGGAGATCGTAGTATACTATACAGTTAGCTGATTGGGAGATCTTAGTATACTATATAGCTAGCTGATTAGGAGATCGTAGTATACTATATAGTTAGCTGATTAGGAGATCGTAGTATACTATACAGTTAGCTGATTGGGAGATCTTAGTATACTATATAGCTAGCTGATTAGGAGATCGTAGTATACTATATATATATGATTGGGAGATCTTAGTATACTATATAGCTAGCTGATAGGAGATTGTAGCAAACTATATAGTTAGCTGATTAGAAGATCTTAGTATACTATATAGCAAGAATGTTAGGAGATCTTAGTATACGGTATGGCTAGCTGATTAGGAGATCGTAGTATACTAGATGGCTAGCTGATTAGAAGATTATAGTATACTATATATAGCAAGATGATAAGGAGATCTTAGTAAACTATGTGACTAGCCAATTACGAGACTTCAGTATAACTATACCTGCAGTCGGCTTATGGCATAAGATGAAGGTAGAAATCCCTAGCATAGATATGAACTTGTTCGTGATACACATGATACTGTATGCATCAGCTGAAATTAAACAATATTTATGAGTTGACTTCATAATTGATAAGTACTATCATGAGCTGACCTCAAGATGTACTGGCATTACCACGAGTTATCCTAACGATATACTGGCATTGTCAAGAGTTGGTCGCATGATGTATTTGCTTTAATATATCATAAGTTAGTTAGCTCTGTGATGTATTGGCATCATCATGATCAAGTTTGCATCTGTATCACAAGTTGGCCTTATTATGTATTTGTATCATCATGAGTTTGTATCTGCATCATGAGTTGACCCCATACTGTACATGTATATTAATTGACATCATCATTAGTTTGTATCTGTATGCAAGTTGGCCTTATGATGTATTGGCATTTAATCTAGTCTTGTAAACATGACCTCGCTGACAAGCGTTCTGAACGGCCGGCAAGTAAATAAGAGGAACGGAGTATTGCATTGCAGGACTAGCAATTTAATCATGAGTTGGCATCTGCACCTTGAGTTGGCCTCATGATATATTTGGCATTATCATGAGTTACAGTAGTTGTCACTGTTTATGCCATGTTCTCTTCAGTAAAGATTTAATCAAATTAGACAGGAGGAGCTAGACTTATAATGCCTTAGTTCCATTTAGTTTAAACATATTTTATTTCATTAAATGAAATCAGATTGGGCATAAGTTATTACAACATTATTTGTGCCCTTTCCCTAAAATTACAACACAATTATAAAGCCACTAATGGTGGTACATGCAAGAATATATAATAACATTTGATTCAAAATATATATGCATCTAAGAGAAAAAGTAAAAGAAGAAGAAGAGAAGAACAAGATGAAGAAGAAGAAGAACAAGATGAAGAAGAAGAAGAAGAAGATAAGAAGAAGAATAGAAGAAGACATAGTAATGATGATATACATAGTGACCCTAATTCATTGATTCAGAATCTCTTGGAAGATTTGCAAAAACCTTTGAACAGAAAGAATAATCTTTTCATTTTCTTCACTGCTTAATGAGACATCACCAAACAATAGTTATCAACAGTTAATGGCTGGAATTGACACAAGGCAGTTTATAGGTTTTATCTTGACTTTGATTGTCATAATTAGGGCACCTCAGCAGAAAATGGAAAGAATCTTCACATCTAAATTACTAAATTAGTTCCATATGATATAGGCTGATATTAAAAACACAACAGTGCTTCTGATACCTGGATTCTGGTATCGAGTTATTTAAAATTTTTGCAGTTACACTTATACTCACGTCTTAACATTCATATGCCTTTAGCCCTTTTTCTCCATCATCCATGTTAAGGGTATTTCCAATAATTTAATGTCTAAAAATAACCAGAGGTATTTCCACCGGAAGACGATCAAATTAGTATGGTGCGCCAGATGTGTTAATTAGACTTTCGTTTTCAATGTTAAGGAGTATTAATTAATTGTTACCATACAGTTTGTGCGAAGTCCACGGAAACTCGAGTCTAAACATCAGGAGATTTCACCGTCCTAAGTCAGCTCAGTACCACAACTGCCAGGGTAATCAAAGCATGTCTTTACCTAGCCTGGTACCCGAGGCCTTCCGATGTGCCAAAGCGCTTCGTGCTTTGGCACATCAGAAGGCCTCGGGTACCTTCCGATGTGCCAAAGCGCTTCGTGCTTTGGCACATCAGAAGGCCTCGGGTACCAGGCTATGTCTTTACCATGCCTTGTTATTCTGGTTTTACTCGATGAATTGTATTTTAATGTTGTGCCAGTGTGTTTAAAATTCACACAGTTTTAGATAAATTTAATCACTTTTGGAAATACTCTGTCTACATCGGTAGACAGGCTACATGGCCAGGTTACACTTTCCACAATATTATAAAGTACGTAACTATCCTCTCCGCATCACAGGCAATCGTATAGTAAGGAGGTGGGGAGAGATGTTATGTGTTAGGAGTAACCATCCCTCCCCACCTCCTTACTGTACTATTGTCTGTGTTCCGCATGTCCTTTCCCTTCTCCGTGTAAAAAAAAACAACAAAAACAAACAATTAAACAAACAAAAACAAAAACATGCGAAACCGCTTAGTACCTGATACGTTTCCATACGTTGGTATTTATAGAAACACCTAATATTAAAACGCTAGATACACGCCAGGTAAGTGAAATATATAGACTGACTAGTAATGTACATAGATATAAATCAAACTAATATGACGTAAGATTTTGTGTTGAATGCGTAATAACGTAGAATACACAATCAGAATCATCTTGATATATATAAAGGTTTTGTACGTATAGTTTTTGTTTACACATTACCCAGAGTTACTGCAGTACAGTACAGTTTCCTTTCACAGATCGGAAGCGTACATATTTAAAATATATGATGAAATAATATCTAGCATGGTGTAAATGGCGTAACTTACAATTTGATAACCTGCTCCACTGAATTTGATATGTACATACATACGCACATACAGATATATATATATATATATATATATATATATATATATATATATATATATATATATATATATATATATATATATATATATATATAAAGATGGCTCTTGCATGATTTCGAGCATGGAAGTGAAATTTAAAGGTTTCCCGTTGATCACTCACTTTTAAAAGTGATGTATCTAATTTTAAAGATTTGATTTATATAGGTTTGGTGAAGTGGTTAAGCGCCTGGCGTGCGGTGCAGACGATCCGGGCTCGATTAACGGATTGTGCCACCATGTGTAAGAGGATGCCGCTTCACTGAAAAATTGTTGAAAGCAACGTAAAACACCAATCAATAAAATTGAGTATATAGGAGTTATGGTCCTTGACACATAGAATTATTTTAGGACATAACATCCTTTACAAACATGATCAAGTTCAATCATACATTTCCTTTAACATTCTTGTTCTTCTGTTAATAAACCTCCGCTTTCACGGTCATAAAATGAACAAACATCGCAAATGATGCGGAACAAATACGCTGTACAAAACGTATGACTTTTATATAGAATGTACCTTTAATGTCATGATTTTTCTTCAAAATTAACGAGAAAGAAGCATATCAGATACTCAGAAAATACCATAAAAATTCATTATTACTCACTGGATTATCCATCCGTCAATTTCCACCCACATTGGAACGTTGTACTCGGGTGTTTGAGTAAACAGTCGGATCTAGGGGAGAACGAAGTGGTGTGTTTGTTCTTTTGTCGTGATGGTTTAGTGCAATTGTCCACAATGGAGTTAATAGCTCATATATCGAATAAAACAAGAAACAATTTGGTGCAAGCACCAAAATGTGGGCCGGAATGGGATGTTTGATAAAACTGCAAAGAATTTTAAAAACAGAATAACGTTTTAAAATTTGTATTGTACAGCCATGTGACTGATAATTAGCAGACATATAATGACCATGATGATCGACAACAGACATATAAATCTCCAGTATCACTTCCTTTTCAGCTAATAGTTTATATTTGGGTTCATTTAGCCCATTCAGTGCATAATGCATGGCAATAGCGAGTTTATCAGACATACGGATTAGCCTGCATTTAGTATGGAAATGTACTTTTAAAATTACTAGCCATATCATCTACTACATGTTTTAAGTCGGTGGACTCAGTGGATGACGTGGCCGAAAGATCCGGGTTCCACTTCCGCCGTGGGCACATCGGTGACCTGTCTTTCAAAATGGACAGTAGAAACAGAGGTCCCGTATCACGGCAGGCGTGGCACGTAAAAGATTCCCCACTTCTTCGGGAAGGTCCGTTACAGAGGTATAAATTTCTATGCAATGCATCAGGTAGATACCGTCACCATTTACGTGAAATAGTCGTGGAGTGACGTGAAACAATTGTTTAAATTTCTATTTAAAGTTAGAAAAAGACAAAACAATAAATCAATCAACCCACTATTTATTTTTAACAACAAAACATAACCAATATATAAGCAACTGGAGGTTTGCTGAGGAAACCAACCCTTCACTGATTAACTTTTGGTAGTGGTGTGGCCGTGCTGGTGGGTAATCTTTTTATTCTCAAGTTTCAATTTATAAGCACAAATTAAGGTTTATCATCTTGCCAGATGAAACAATTGTAGAATATAATTGGTCCTTCTAAGCGTAGCATTCTGTATTCTGACAGTTTAAGTAGGACTTACAGCACACTATTATTCAGTCGTAATATAACAACTCGACCATTTCCGTACGCAAAAAAAAATATATTTTTTTTTGTAAAAAATGACGATGATGTTCCGATTGGCTATTAACCAAAAGTCACTTAGGCAACCGAATAATAATTTTGCTTATGAAGAAAGCGCGTCAAATATTAAAAATTGTAAGGTACTACCCATCCCCAGAAAATATTCCAACAAATTTAATACTTCTGCTGTAACGTACTACATTTACATAAATCTATCAAACTGGGTCAGCGAGGTGACACATGTTCTCTCCGCAGTGAATATAATCCTAATTTTGTCATTGGTGTAAAATCCTGGGGGTGTGGTCTTACTGTACCGCAGAAACGCATGCAACTTTCCCAAACATATATCAAAGGATGGGCCGGCTAGTGCCGGCCCACAATAAATAAATTCTTACCGTAGGCATCATCTTGCTTCAAAACAAACACCAGGTGCGCAACACAACAAACATCCTGTGCGCAACACAACAAGCACTCGGTACGCAACACAACAAACATCCCGTCTACAACACACCAAACACTCCGTGCGCAACACAACGATCACCCATGCGAAACACAACAAACACTCTGTGCACACCGTACTCAATACAGCAAACGCTCCGTACGCAACCCAACAAAGACTCCGTGTGCAACACATCAAACAGTCTGCTCGCAACACAACAAACACTCCGTGCACAATACAACAAATACTCCTTGTGCAACACAACCCATGCGCAACACCACATACACTCTGAATATTAGCATACGTTGTTCGCGGTGTAATTTAAAACAATTTCGAAAAACCTATATCTCAACGAATACATGCATGTATAGTAAAGCGGAGATGTGACACACAGATGGACGGACATGGTCCCTGAGAGTCATCAGGAATTCAGGAAACAACAAAAGGATCAAGTAAACTAATATGGCTGGTTGATAGCGAGACTAAATCATTTTATTCTCTGCATTTTGCATATTTCGTGTTTGTTTCATCCGTCATACTGGTACTACTCCTGTACATATTCGCCATAAGCAATGGTGTGACATTTACATAGCGGACTGGATACTGTTACTATTCATATACGTATTCGCCATAAACAATGGTGTGACATTTACATAACGGAACGGATACTGGTACTATTACTCTACGTATTTGCAATAACATGGTGTGACGTTTACATAACGGACCAGATACTGGAATAATTGCTGTACGTATTTGCAATAATATGATTTGACGTTTAGATAACGGACCAGATACTGGAATAATTGCTGTACGTATTTGCAATAACATGATTTGACGTTTACATAACGGACCAGATACTGGCACTATTACTGCAGTATTCGCAATAACACGGCGTGACGTTTACATAACGGACCAGATACTGGCACTATTACTGTATGTATTCGTGGTAACATGATGTGACGTTTACATGACGGACTAGATACTGGCACTATTACTGCACGTATTCGTGGTAACATGGTGTGACGTTTACATGACGGACCAGATACTAGCACTATTACTGTACGTATATGTAGTGACATGGTGTGACGTTTACATGAGGGACCAGATACTGGCACTATTACTGTACGTATTCGTGGTAACATGGTGTGACGTTTACATAACGGACCAGATACTGGCACTATTACTGCAGTATTCGCAATAACATGGCGTGACGTTTACATAACGGACCAGATACTGGCACTATTACTGTACGTATTCGTGGTAACATGATGTGACGTTTACATGACGGACTAGATACTGGCACTATTACTGCACGTATTCGTGGTAACATGGTGTGACGTTTACATGACGGACCAGATACTAGCACTATTACTGTACGTATAGGTAGTGACATGGTGTGACGTTTACATAAGGGACCAGATATTGGCACTATTACTGTACGTATACGTGGTAACATGGTGTGACGTTTACATGACGGACCAATTACTGGCACTATTACTCTACGTATTCGTGGTAAAGTGGTGTGACGTTAACATGAGGGACCAGATACTGGCACTATTACTGTACGTATTCGTGGTAACGTGGTGTGACGTTTACATGGCGGACCAGATACTGGCACTATTACTGTACGTATACGTGGTAACATGGTGTAACGTCTACATCACGTACCAGATACTGGCACTATTACTGTACGTATACGTGGTAACATGGTGTGACGTTCACATGACGGACCAGATACTGGCACTATTACTGTACGTATTCGTGGTAACATGGTGTGACGTTTACATGACGGACCAGATACTGGCACTATTACTGTACGTATTCGTGGAAAGATGGTGTGACGTTTACATGACGGACCAGATACTGGCACTATTACTGTACGTATTCGTGGTAACATGGTGTGACGTTTATATGAAGGACCAGATACTGGCACTATTACTGTACGTATTCGTGGTAACGTGGTGTGACGTTTACATGACGGACCACATACTGGCACTATTACTGTACGTATTCGTGGTAACATGGTGTGACGTTTACATGACGGACCAGATACTGGCACTATCATTGTACGTATACGTGGTAACATGGTGTGACGTTTACATGACGGACCAGATACTGGCACTATTACTGTACGTATTCGTGGTAACATGGTGTGACGTTTACATGACGGACCAGATACTGGCACTATTACTGTACGTATTCGTGGTAACATGGTGTGACGTTTACATGACGGACCAGATACTGGCACTATCATTGTACGTATACGTGGTAACATGGTGTGACGTTTACTTGACGGACCAGATACTGGCACTATTACTCTACGTATACGTGGTAACATGGTGTGACGTTTACATGACGGACCAGATACTGGCACTATTACTGTACGTATACGTGGTAACATGGTGTGACGTTTACATGACGGACCAGATACTGGCACTATTACTGTACGTATTCGTGGTAAAGTGGTGTGACGTTAACATGAGGGACCAGATACTGGCACTATTACTGTACGTATTCGTGGTGACGTTTACATGGCGGACCAGATACTGGCACTATTACTGTACGTATACGTGGTAACATGGTGTGAAGTTTACATGACGGACCAGATTCTGGCACTATTACTGTACGTATACGTGGTAACATGGTGTGACGCTTATATGACGGACCAGATACTGGCAGTATTACTGTATATATTCGACGTAACATGGTGTGACGTTTACATGACGGACCAGATACTAGCATTATTACAGTACGTATACGTGGTAACATTGTGTGACGTTTACATGACGGACCAGATACTGGCACTATTACTGTACATATTTGTGGTAACATGGTTCGACGTTTACATGAAGGACCAGATACTGGCACTAGTACTGTACGTATTCGTAGTAACGTAGTGGGACGTTTACATGACGGACCAGATACTGGCACTATTACTCTGCGTATTCCTGGTAACATGGTGTTACGTTTCATGACGAACCAGATACTGGCACTATTACTGTACGTAGTCGTGGTAACATGGTGTGACGTTTACATGACGGACCAAATACTAGCACTTTTACTGAACGTATTGCTGGTTACGTGGTGTGACGTTTACATGACGGACCAGATCCTGGCACTATTACTGTACGTATTCGTGGAAACATGGTGTGACGTTTACATGACGGACCAGATACTGGCACTATTACTGTACGTATTCGTGGTAACGTGGTGTGAGGTTTACATGAGGGACCAGATATTGGCACTATTATTGTACGTATTCGTAGTCACATGGTGTGACGTTTACATGGCGGACCAGATACTGGCACTATTACTGTACGTATTCGTGGTAACATGGTGTGACGTTCACATGACGGACCAGATACTGGCACTATTACTGTACGTATTCGTGGTAACATGGTGTGACGTTTACACGACGGACCAGATACTGGCACAATTACTGTACGTATACGTGGTAACATGGTGTGAAATTTACATGACGGACCAGATACTGGCACTATTACTGTACGTATATGTGGTAACATGGTGTGACGTTTACATGACGGACCAGATACTGGCAGTATTACTGTACATAATTGACGTAACATGGTGTGACGTTTACATGACGGACCAGATACTAGCATTATTACAGTACGTATACGTGGTAACATTGTGTGACGTTTACATGACGGACCAGATACTGGCACTATTACTGTACATATTTGTGGTAACATGGTTTGACGTTTACATGAAGCACCAGATACTGGCACTATTACTGTACGTATTCGTGGTAACGTGGTGTGACGTTTACATGACGGACCAGATACTGGCACTATTACTCTGCGTATTCCTGGTAACAATGTGTTACGTTTCATGACGAACCAGATACTGGCACTATTACTGTACGTACTCATGGTAACTTGGTGTGACGTTTACATGACGGATCAAATACTAGCACTTTTACTGAACGTATTGCTGGTTACGTGGTGTGACGTTTACATGACAGACCAGATACTGGCACTATCACTGTACGTATTCCCGGTAACATGGTGTGACGTTTACATGACGGACCAGATACTGGCTCTATTACTGAACGTATTCCTGGTAACGTGGTGTGACGCTTACATTACAGACCAGATACTGGCACTATTACTTTACGTAAACGTGGTAACATGGTGTGACGTTTACATGACGGACCAGATACTGGCACTATAACTGAACGTATGCGTGGTAACATGGTGTGACGTTTACATGACGGACCAGATACTGGCACTATTACTGTACGTATTCGTGGTAACGTGGTGTGACGTTTACATGACGGACCAGATATTGGCACTATTATTGTACGTATTCGTAGTCACATGGTGTGACGTTTACATGGCGGACCAGATACTGGCACTATTACTGTATGTATTCGTGGTAATATGGTGTGACGTTTACATGACGGACCAGATACTGGCACTATTACTGTACGTATTCGTGGTAACATGGTGTGACGTTTACATGACGGACCAGATACTGGCACTATTACTCTGCGTATTCCAGGTAACATGGTGTTACGTTTCATGACGAACCAGATACTGGCACTATTACTGTACGTAGTCGTGGTAACATGGTGTGACGTTTACATGACGGACCAAATACTAGCACTTTTACTGAACGTATTGCTGGTTACGTGGTGTGACGTTTACATGACGGACCAGATACTGGCACTATCACTGTACGTATTCGTGGTAACGTGGTGTGACGTTAACATGAGGGACCAGATATTGGCACTCTTATTGTACGTATTCCTGGTAACATGACGTGACGTTTACATAACGGACCAGATACTTGCAATTTTACTGCACGTATTCGTGGTAACATGGTGTGACGTGTACATGAGGGACCAGATGCTGGCACTATTACTGTACGTATTCGTGGTAACATGGTGTGACGTTTACATGACGGACCAGATACTGGCACTATCATTGTACGTATACGTGGTAACATGGTGTGACGTTTACATGACGGACCAGATACTGGCACTATTACTCTACGTATACGTGGTAACATGGTGTGACGTTTACATGACGGACCAGATACTGGCACCATTACTGTACGTATTCGTGGAAACATGATGTGACGTTTACATGACGGACCAGATACTGGCACTATTACTGTACGTATTCGTGGTCACATGGGGTGACGTTTACATTGTTGACCAGATACTGATACTATTACTGTACTTATTCGTGGTAACATGGTGTGACGTTTACATGACGGACCAGATACTGGCACTATTACTGTACGTATTCGTGGTAACGTGGTGTGACGTTTACATGACGTACCAGATATTGGCACTATTATTGTACGTATTCGTAGTCACATGGTGTGACGTTTACATGGCGGACCAGATACTGGCACTATTACTGTATGTATTCGTGGTAATATGGTGTGACGTTTACATGACGGACCAGATACTGGCACTATTACTGTACGTATTCGTGGTAACATGGTGTGACGTTTACATGACGGACCAGATACTGGCACTATTACTCTGCGTATTCCAGGTAAGATGGTGTTACGTTTTATGACGAACCAGATACTGGCACTATTACTGTACGTAGTCGTGGTAACATGGTGTGACGTTTACATGACGGACCAAATACTAGCACTTTTACTGAACGTATTGCTGGTTACGTGGTGTGACGTTTACATGACGGACCAGATACTGGCACTATCACTGTACGTATTCCTGGTAACATGGTGTGACGTTTACATGGCGGACCAGATACTGGCACTATTACTGTACGTATACGTGGTAACATGGTGTGACGTTCACATGACGGACCAAATACTGGCACTATTACTGTACGTATTCGTGGAAACATGGTGTGACGTTTACATGACGGACCAGATACTGGCACTATTACTGTACGTATTCGTGGTAACATGGTGTGACGTTTATATGAAGGACCAGATACTGGCACTATTACTGTACGTATTCGTGGTAACGTGGTGTGACGTTAACATGAGGGACCAGATATTGGCACTCTTATTGTACGTATTCCTGGTAGAATGACGTGACGTTTACATAATGGACCAGATACTGGCAATTTTACTGCACGTATTCGTGGTAACATGGTGTGACGTTTACATGACGGACCAGATACTGGCGCTATTACTGTACGTATTCGTGGTAACATGGTGTGACGTTTACATGACGGACCAGATACTGGCACTATCATTGTACGTATACGTGGTAACATGGTGTGACGTTTACATGACGGACCAGATACTGGCACTATTACTCTACGTATACGTGGTAACATGGTGTGACGTTTACATGACGGACCAGATACTGGCACCATTACTGTACGTATTCGTGGAAACATGATGTGACGTTTACATGACGGACCAGATACTGGCACTATTACTGTACGTATTCGTGGTCACATGGTGTGACGTTTACATTGTGGACCAGATACTGATACTATTACTGTACTTATTCGTGGTAACATGGTGTGACGTTTACATGACGGACCAGATACTGGCACTATTACTGTACGTATTCGTGGTAACGTGGTGTGACGTTAGCATGAGGGACCAGAGTCTGGCACTATTACTCTGCGTATTCCTGGTAACATGGTGTTACGTTTCATGACGAACCAGATACTGGCACTATTACTGTACGTAGTCATGGTAACTTGGTGTGACGTTTACATGACGGACCAAATACTAGCACTTTTACTGAAGGTATTGCTGGTTACGTGGTGTGACGTTTACATGACGGACCAGATACTGGCACTATCACTGTACGTATTCCCGGTAACATGGTGTGACGTTTACATGACGGACCAGATACTGGCTCTATTACTGAACGTATTCCTGGTAACGTGGTGTGACGTTTCCATTACAGACCAGATATTGGCACTATTATTGTACGTATTGGTAGTCACATGGTGTGACGTTTACATGGCGGACCAGATACTGGCACTATTACTGTATGTATTCGTGGTAATATGGTGTGACGTTTACGTGACGGACCAGATACTGGCACTATTACTGTACGTATTCGTGGTAACATGGTGTGACGTTTACATGACGGACCAGATACTGGCACAAATACTGTACGTATACGTGGTAACATGGTGTGAAGTTTACATGACGGACCAGATACTGGCACTATTACTGTACGTATACGTGGTAACATGGTGTGACGCTTATATGACGGACCAGATACTGGCAGTATTACTGTACATATTCGACGTAACATGGTGTGACGTTTACATGACGGACCAGATACTAGCATTATTACAGTACGTATACGTGGTAACATTGTGTGACGTTTACATGACGGACCAGATACTGGCACTATTACTGTACGTATTCGTGGTGACATGGTTTGACGTTTACATGAAGGACCAGATACTGGCACTATTACTGTACGTATTCGTAGTAACGTGGTGGGACGTTTACATGACGGACCAGATACTGGCACTATTACTCTGCGTATTCCTGGTAACATGGTGTTACGTTTCATGACGAACCAGATACTGGCACTATTACTGTACGTAGTCGTGGTAACATGGTGTGACGTTTACATGACGGACCAAATACTAGCACTTTTACTGAACGTATTGCTGGTTACGTGGTGTGACGTTTACATGACGGACCAGATACTGGCACTATCACTGTACGTATTCCCGGTAACATGGTGTGACGTTTACATGACGGACCGGATACTGGCTCTATTACTGAACGTATTCCTGGTAATGTGGTGTGACTTTTACATTACGGACCAGATACTGCCGACGCCAAACGTGTTTCGTTGAAGGACACATGCATCAGTTTATCGTTCTCCCTGTCGACGGTAAACCCTGGCTCAACCATCATTATGACTAAGGTTAGACCTTGATTCATCAGTAAACAAAACGTTATTCCAGTCATTTCTCGTATTTTAACGTAGTTAACGTCTACACCAGTTAACGCGTGCATTGCGATAAGCAGGCGTCAGAATCTGTCCGAAATATGGTCTGTAAGCTCGTATCGGCCTTTTTCTAGACCTTACCCTGTTATGGATAGTCTGTGCGTTGACACCATAATGCCTGGCAAATGGCGTTGACGGAGATGCGTCAACGCTATGTAACGGTCATCGCGGACCATTCGAGAACGATCTTCAACGCTACCAGTCAGTCTTATACGACGAACTAATAAAGTTATGGTCCTTCTCGTGCAACCAAATGTCCTGGTAACAGCGGTCACTGTTTGGCTTGCATTCAACATGCCAATAGCCTGGTTACGCTGGTCCTGGCTCAGTCTTGGCATGTTTTAATTAAAAACTTTTGTGATTTTCATAACTGCAAGAAGTCTAAGATTGCTTGCAATGCAAAAAATTTAAATAAATTTTACACCTGGCGCACCTGTGCGAGTCAAATATATAGACAACCAACTGCTACCATTATCCAGTTACGGTTGACTGCACATGGATAATTGGTCCTGTCCGGTAGACAGCTATAAGTCGGTCACTATTGCTCATGCATAACGGTGTAAATTTTCGGTATTATAATTATACTCGATATATTTAACATTCAAAAGTGGGTACATTTTATTTTTGATCGGATTGCAAAGCAATGCCGGTCTATGAATTGGCGAAAACCGTCTGTCTGTCTGTCCGTCCGTCAGTCCGTCCGTCCGTCCGTCTGTCCGCCCGCACGGCATCAACATTTTGTTATTTAGTTGCGTTTAGCTTGGTTTCTATCATACCCTAAAGGGTACTTATGTCAAAGTTGGTAGGTTTGTAGATACTTAGATGTTCTATCCAACTAATACAAAAATTTAGTGACCTTGTCATTGACTTTACGCTTCAGTGAACACACTTTTTCTGCCCTTAGGGTGACCACTTGATACATGTATTGTTAATGTTAATGCAAAGCAATTCTGGTCTATAATTTGGCAAAATCGGTCCGTCCCTCTGTCTGTTCGTCCGTCTGTCGTCAACATTTTGCGTTTAGCATTTGCAATCCGGTCATACCGTCCTTGACGGTTTCTTGTTGCTCAATATATTTGGCCATGGACAGCAACAAATTACATTGCATCTCATACAAGGTGTTTAGAAATATTGACAGGATAATATTTCAAGAACTAAAAATGAAATATATCCAGTAAGGAACTAATACCAGAAATCTATGACTTGCGAGTGTGATAATGATACGTAATATTATTTCAATTACTTGGCGAACAAAATTTGCCACAAGCATTGTCATTGCGGACATACGCCGTATTATTTCTATGTCACAGGACCCAATGGGCTTTCATACTGTACCGTATAACAGTACAGATCCACGAAGCGTTGATGATTGTAATAAATCATATACGATGATTTAGTATTTCAGAGTCTATCAAGTCTATGGAGATCGAGACTACTTCGGTGGCGCAATGGAAATTTTTCGGGCGGTCGCTACAACCTTGTTGATGGGAGAGGATGAAAATGACGACGAAGAGGAAGATGCCATCGAAAGAATAAACTATGACCAACTTCACAAATTGTATAATGATTTATGTATATGCGTTCTTCATGAAATGATAGAATGTTTCATGAGGGAACGTAGCAAAGATCTTCAGAATCTTCTAGATTGTAACATACACACATTATATGTATTACACAAACCAAAGCCAATGTATTGTAAATGTGGCTATGTGTACGGGCATATAAAGAAACCGAGAGTTATCGGTCAGAATCAATGGGAACAGCTTTATGGGGTGGATCTTAAGTCTAAGTGTGGGTATTCTGCCAGGGGAGATCTGGAACTTGAAAACTTTGATGTAACGATGTGTTCATTATTGATAATTAATTTAAATATGAAGGAACTTAAATCTATCAAAAAGATAGATCGAAACAATGTGGAACAAGCGGTAGTGAATTTGAGAGGTGGAAGAAATGATATAATTCATCAGTATAGCACGAAGAAGAAAGTGAAAGAAGTCGACTTCCAGTTGTATTGGAAACGTGGAACAGAAGCATTGCAAAGTGTGTCGAAATCCATATCTAGGGAGTTTGCTATGAAGATGAGGAAAAAATGTAGATTCATCAAATCAAAGGGCACCATGCAACGCATTAAGGTAAGAAAGAAAGAAAGAAAAAAAGAAAGAAAATACTATAAAGTATTACATGTATCTAATATGTTTTATTTTATATATTTCAGTCATCATACTTGGCAGCCTTGATTTTACACCTCTTAAGGACATGCTTACTGTTCATTGGATTCCTGATGATCATTACACACACAAGCAGAAACTCGAATGGTAATCCACATTTATTATACAAGTGTCTCTGAAACATTGCAGTATACAAAGAGAAGTCGTTGTAATGGGGTGGAGTTAGAAATGCTACGACAACTAGCGAATTGTAACTTTCCGAAAACATCACGACTTGTGTCGGATACCTTCTGAAGGGGATAATTAGTCCTTGATTGAGTTCTCTCTTGAATTGCTAAAGGGGATATCCAATCCCTGATTAAGTTCTCTCTTACATTACTGAAGGGGATATTTAATCCCTGATTGAGTTCTCTCTTACATTGCTGAAGGGGATATCCAATCCCTGATTGAGTTCTCCCCCCTCTCTCTCTCTTGCTGAATTCTGTTAACATTACGCGACTTCATTTCCACATTGACACTCGGGCAGTATGATAATCCTCTTTATGAAGCGAGTTTAACAATATCTCAGTGTACGATCTGTGTTCGACACTTTTTTCCTACAACCAAAAATTTAATAATTTCTAGGCGTTTAAAGTCGAGTTGTCACAATGTACACGAGTTTATTACATGCATGACTATATCACAGGCTATCAGACAAAACCCTGACGGGGACCCCAGCGTCGAAGCGCCAATGCTCTCTCGAATTTTAGAGTGAAAATAATATTAAATAAACGACGTTTATATAAAGCAGTTTTTAATTTCGAAGCTTTTTCAAACTTCAATTTACATGGCCAGAAATACAATATTCTTGTCATTTGATTTCTGAGTATCAAACGTTTTCAAATTACAGTCTTATGTGGAAAGCCTTTATAAACAAGACAAGGTCTGACCGTATGGACTGCAACCAAGACAAGGTCTGACCGTAAGGATTGTAACCAAGACAAGGTCTGACTGTAAGGATTGTAACCAAGACAAGGAATTACTGTACGGATTGTATTCAAGAGAAGGCCTGACTGTAAGAATTGTAACTAAGACAAGGTCTGACCGTAAGGATTGTAACCAAGACAAGGTCTGACCGTAAGGATTGTAACCAAGACAAGGTCTGACTGTAAGGATTGTAACCAAGACAAGGAATTACTGTACGGATTGTATTCAAGACAAGGCCTGACTGTAAGAATTGTAACTAAGACAAGGTCTGACCGTAAGGATGTAACCAAGACAAGGTCTGACCGTAAGGATTGTAACCAAGACAGGGCCTTACTGTACGGATTGTAACCAAGACAAGGTCTGACTGTAAGGATTGTAACCAAGACAAGGAATTACTGTACGGATTGTATTCAAGAGAAGGCCTGACTGTAAGAATTGTAACTAAGACAAGGTCTGACCGTAAGGATTGTAACCAAGACAAGGTCTGACCGTAAGGATTGTAACCAAGACAAGGTCTGACTGTAAGGATTGTAACCAAGACAAGGAATTACTGTACGGATTGTATTCAAGACAAGGCCTGACTGTAAGAATTGTAACTAAGACAAGGTCTGACCGTAAGAATTGTAACCAAGACAAGGTCTGACCGTAAGGATTGTAACCAAGACAGGGCCTAACTGTACGGATTGTAACCAAGACAAGGTCTGACCGTAAGGATTGTAACCAAGACAAGGTATGACTGTACGGATTGTATTCAAGACAAGGCCTGACTGTAAGAATTGTAACCAAGACAAGGTCTGACCGTAAGGATTGTAACCAAGGTCTGACCGTAAGGATTGTAACCAAGACAGGGCCTAACTGTACGGATTGTAACCAAGACAAGGTCTGACCGTTAGGATTGTAACCAAGACAAGGCCTAACTGTACGGATTGTAACCAAGACAAGGTCTGACCGTAAGGATTGTAACCAAGACAAGGTCTGACTGTAAGGATTATAACCATGAAAAAATCTGACTGTAAAGATTATAACCATGAAAAAATCTGACTAAGGATTGTAACCAAAACAAGATCTGAACGTAAGGATTGTAACCAAGACAAGGTCTGGTCATAAGGATTGTAACCAAGACATGGTCTGACTGTAAGGATTGTAACCAAGACAAAGTCTGACTGTAAGGATTGTAACCAAAACAAGGTCTGAACGTAAGGATTTTAACTAAGACAAGGTCTAGCCGTAAGAGTTGTAACCAAAGATTCACTGTTTCCTACGATTGTATCTGAAAATGACAGAAAGTACAAGCTATTTGAAGAGACATTTCGACGCCATATAAATACATCAATTCTATCTGTCTGTCTATGTATGTATGTATGTATGTATGTATGTATCTGTCTGTCTATCTATCAATTATTTATCTATTTATATATCTTTTTGCAGAGTTGGAAAAGGGCGAACGGAGCATAGACTGCGGTGCATTCACTGGACATATAGGTACAATACTGGGTCATTTTCAATGCTGCTATATTTTCAGTAAAACACTTGTCATTTCACGATTTTTGTTTACATTGTTATTCCGTGAATACGATTTCTTTGTTATATTGCATTTTTAGATATACATGTGATACATAATAATAATATGCACATTTTAAAATACAACACTGTAATGAATTACACGACAGATATTAACGACAAAAATCGACAAAATAAAATGATTATTCAGTTTGCATTTTTCATTATTCTTATGCAGTTGCATGCAATTTTACGATTTTTTTCAGACGAGACTTCTAGAATAATACTCGTTATGGGTGAAAGGCATGGACACACAGCTAATTGGTTAGTAGGAGAGGAGAGGTTCGAATCAGGTTCACTAAAACGAATACGCAGGGCCTCCTATGTCGCCACCATAATAGAGGAGACCAAGTTTGTTATCGTAACATTACCAGATATAGTGAATGTAGACATGTCGTCCAAAGAGATCGATAAAGAAATAGCCAAATGTAATGGTTTAACAGCACTAGGCGTACACCGAATATTATATGTGGTTGAAACGCGGCCATCCACGCATTGTCACTTCAAAACTTTACAGAGAATAACTAGTCAATATGGCGAGAGGGCATTGGACTACATAAGTGTGGTGTTTACTGGAAAAGAAGAAGTGATAAAAGCAAAAGAGACAATGAATTCTTATGTCAAAAGCCTTGACCGTTCATCACATGTAGTAAACCTCCCAAGCATTACCAAAGGCAAGTACTATGTCCACGGGGAATCCACTGAAAGAAAGAATATAATTCAAGACATTACCTATAATTCTGCCAACGCACTACCTGTTCGATGGGGTCCAGGGGAAAAGGAGGAACAGAAAGGACCTTTTGTCATGGAAGAATCTAATGACACAGACGATACCGAAAAGGCGTCCGACTACATCAATGGGATAAAAATCGGTATTCAGTACACGCCATTGTCGTGATAGTCGTGGAGACTGACTTATCTTTCTTTTTTCGTCTTTAAATGCATCTAGTGCTTAATTTTACACAAAGCATCATCATGACATGAATGTACATAATTTGCACTGGTGATATACGGATTATGACATCCTTCCCGAATTTCATATTGCCGAATCCCCGGGGTCGATTACATTCGGATTTTTTGAGGTGATTATTAATCATCTTCAGTCGTTTGGATTTTCTGAGTTGATTTATCATCTTCAGTCGTTTGGATTTTCTGAGTTGATTTATCATCTTCAGTCCTTTGGATTTTCTGAGGTGATTATTAATCATCTTCAGTCGTTTGGATTTTCTGAGGTGATTAATCATCTTCAGTCGTTTGGACGGGACAGTATAAATGGAGGATCTGTGTCATGATATATGTTGACAAGTACACGAACCCTCACTACCTGGCCTGGGTCCGTAGTACTTATAGGACAAAATTAGGAAGTCAAATTAAAGGCAGGTGCCGCCACCATTTCAGTGGAATAATATGACAAATAACAAAACCTACATAATGGTATTATATTGATGTGTTCATTATTATGTTTTATAAGGCCAACATAGTGGTAAAGAATGTACAGTGTAATTCACTAAGAATCTTTTACTGAAAATACGGGACCAGTGGCTTCTTTAAACAATCTATTATCAATCTATAATTTACTTGGCGTCTTCAAGAGTAAAAACTTCAGCCGAATAATGCTGTATGCCTTTCTTCGCCCCAAACAAACTTTATGTATCTATTTTAGGAAGTGAAATGTTTAACCTAAAATAATCTTACGTCTAACCCCAAGACTTCTGCAGGTCATGAACAGGCGCTTATTGAACCTCGGAAGATCTTGTGCCTTTAATGTTACCAACTGGACTCACTTTACACAACTTATGTCTCAAAGGTCCCCCATTGTTCTACATACCCATCACGCTACTTAAGCTTTTAGATTTTCTTTATTTTTGTCTCTAGCTTTGTATTTTGCTCAGTTAAGAGGTTGTACAAAAACATGAATAAAAAGGAATAATAAAGCACTATTTAAGCTCCTACTGTATGGATCGTACTTTATGTGTGTTCTTACTATCTATATACATGTTATTGTAACCGAGAACACAGAGATATGTGTAACAAAGGCAGGTAACAGAGAAAAAGGAACTTATTCTTTTAACACTCATAATCTGACAAATAACACCAACTTTGCAACTTGAAGTTTGTTACTGTCATTTGGATCAAACGTCCATCAAAACTAAAACTGATGCTCAGAATTGATTCAACACCTAATTCTCGATTATGGGCCGAATTGGCCAATCACTCATCTTCGAATGTCAAGGCTTTTTGAGTTCACTAATCAAGCTAACGTTACTGTGGATAAGAGGTCGACCCCCCCCCCCCCCCCCCAACACACACACACACTTTAAAATACCGAGTATTGTTATTTGCCATTTTCTCAAGTTTCCTCTGACCTTGGATGTGATCCGGCCCAACTTGCATTGTTACCTTTTCACAAACATAATTTATCTAATCTTCTTGTCGATCTGATCCCAAGCCCTCAAGTTACTCTAATTATCTCTTTATTTGAAATATTTTAATGTGCTTTTCATCATTTCAAGTTTAGCTCACCTCGATGAAGTTGAGATGAACTTATGCTATACCCCCGGCGTCTGCGTCCGCTTTTAGTTTTTGGGGAAACTCAGCCCTGGACATACTGCAAGTGTTACTGTACATGTACCGAACTTGCATCAGTGGTATATCTTGGGATGCAGACTTGAGTGCTTCGGATGCTGCATCTGACCTACTTTTTACGCATGAGTGACTCGGTTAAAGTATTTGGGGCAACTCAATTCTGGGCATACTACAAGTGCTACATGTACCAAACTTGTACCAGTGGTTCATATTGGGATGCCGATTTGGATGCATGCTTCGGATGCTGCACCTGACCTACTTGTTCCGCATGTGATTCGGTAAAGGTATTTTGGGCAACTCAGTTCTGAGCATACTTCAATGTTTATGTTTCAGTATTAGTCAGTAAAACATAAGTCTATGATGGATCAATGGATTATGATGATCTATGAATGAGAACTTCCTCAGAAGTAAAACTATTATACGACCCAAAGACCGACTTAGCTAAAGTCCAGGTGTATCTTGTACCAAGACAGCTTCATAATTCAATTGACAAGGTGTATATTACATACAGGCTGAACGGCTAAAGCCTACACATCATTTTTCCGGCTCGCACAAGAAACATTGAGCCAGATTTGTTTCTTTTCATAAAGACGTCACATACTAAATTTCAGTCCAGTATCTCAAAGCACCGAATAATTCACCTTAACTGGAAAGCTACATTGACCTTGTATCAAGGTTATGATAAACGGTTTTTCTCTTCTATGTGCAAAAGTAAATAGGAACTTTTTTTCAATGAAGCTGTAGAAGTAATACACCCCACAAGAAGAGTTTTTTCAAATTTGACAGTGACCTCATCTGCATTTAGTTCAGAGGGGAATTAAATGCTGGGGTTAACCAAATGTAGGTCAGGTGAAATCATGATTAGGTGAGCACCTCCTACATACTTTGTTGGTACACCTTTTCTGATTAATTCAGAACAGATTTAAATGCTGTGTTAACCAAGTCATTGAAGCATGGTGAAGCATACACTTCCATAGATGAGTCTACTATGAAAGTTTAGTTGGTATAGAACTTTTGATAATACTTCATAAGGTAGAGTAATACTTACAAAACTGAATGATTTTTGGTGCATAAGCAAATTATTGGCCATAATTCAGTACCGTTCTTGCCAAGTATCAATGCAATGTATGTCCTTTACATTAAAAAAGAACATAGCATGTGTAAAACTGTTTTTATTACGTCTGAGGTCCTTTACTCAGTGGCAGGAAATCATTAGAACCTCTAATTTCAACAGCAGCTGTAAAGATGTATTTCAACTTTACATAATAAAACCTCCAATAAACTGATATAATCTTTCAGATCAGCTTTATTTATTATATCTTTTGTAGTACTTATTGACATTAACATTTAATAAACCTTAGTTTTTGAAAAGAAATGATACATTTGACGGAATTTCTGACTGTTTACCTCGCAAAAAGAAGTGCAGAAAAATATACACAGTTGTCTTCGAAGATGCACATCAATTGTTGTCTTTTATTCTGATGCATTAAAATGAGATAGTGCTTACAATATTCATACTCTCAATGACCTACATATATATATCATATATAAATATAAATGAAAAAATCATATCTATCTTCATAAAAATTTTTAATTATGAATGAAAATTTCAAAAAACACCATGCAACTGAAATAAGGTATGTAACAAGCAAATGCAAAAAGGGCAAGCTTATAATAAAGGTGTAAGTGTGCATATTTCATTATATCATGATAATTACAAATACCTTTCCACTAAAACTCCTTTTTATGAAATATTTTCACTGACCTATAAATGTTCATGTCTTCTAAAGAAAACATCATGACCTAAGCATATCTAAATTCACTCTCCATGTAAATCAACATGAATAAGCACTCTAAATATACTCGAAATAATCCTGAAATAAATCAGCACTTTGTGTTTATAATACATTGGAATGTGTCAGATTTACAGATGGTCTTTACCTCTTAAACTAACATCAAATGCTTGATGCACTGATGATATACAGATCTTTATCTTATTAAGTACAATAATTAAAACAAAGTATAATCTTATATTGTAAACTATTATGAAACTTTTGGTAATGAACTGAAAACTCTGTGATCATTAATATAAGTTTAGATAGTCACAGACTTACAAGTTGATACTTCCCACAGCAAAAGGATTAGGGGAAGAGGTTTATACAAAACAGAATCTTAATTCATACAAACTTCTTTTGTCATTTTAATTGTAATGATAGTTTTCTGTATTAGTGAATTATGTCTTGCTGCAATGGTATAAAGAGGTTAGAGAATTTTATATAATATAGTTTTGGTTTCAATAGGAAGATACTATTCATATTATTTTCAGATAGTGTTGCACCTTAAAAGACATCAATACATTAAGTAGGTGTTAATATTACTTCTCTCATATTTTCATAAATATTGTTTGTTGACAAACAGATTTCACAATTAAATGTAGATGACCTTTCTATGATTTCACCAAGGAGAAAAGTACATGATCAGTCATCCAATTCTCACAACACATTTATCACACAAGAAATCCAAAAAGGACAAGAACTTTTTTTCTATTTTACATGACATTTATATATGTGAATACATGTACAAGATTAAAGCACTTAACATATCACAGAATAGTTCAATTTGCATCAAGTAATGAATCTTCTCTTAATGATAAAAAAGGTGACATTCTATTGTACAGATATACAATAGTCTTTCAAAATAAGAGTTATGAGAACAGTTACATAGTGAAAATGAATCAGATTTGCACTACAAATGTATGTGAAAATGTATTATTTTCAGTGGTTTAAGCATTGGAAGAAAATGTTAATGAGCACAAAATCTCCATGTAAATTATATTGTCAGGAAATGGAGTGGCATTGGTCTTCATGTGACATAATCTTACAAAAAAAAACTTACATAAAAAATTACAGTAACATAGATACTTGTAAATGTGAGCAACTGGTAAATGAAGAAATGGACTGCAACACCAAGGGATTTTCTGAAGCTAGAAATTCTTCTCAAAGCTTTAATATTCTTTTACATATACCTTTATGCAACAGCCTTGACAACAATGTTAAAAATACTTTGAGTAATGAAACTAAAACAAGATATTTATGAAGTTGTGATGACAACTATGTGAGGATCTGTAAAGAATTCAGATTCCTGAAGTCCTAGAGCATGCCATTTTCTGGATAATCACACTATCCCTTATAAAGTATGAATGACTTAGACTTGTGTTCATTTCATCTGGTTTTTGTTCTCTTATATCTTTGCATATTTTGTTCACCTTTACTGGACTGTCCATTGAAATAAAATTTCGTCCTGCTTGATCATATGTTTGTTGCATTTTCAAAGCTTCCTCTGCTTGGCCTATTTTTTGTTGACAGGGATTGTCAAGGTGAAAGACAGAGAGCAATTACAACCTGTGTAGTTTTATCATCACTCACTCAATCAAGACTGGCCAATAAGATTTGAATTTCACGAAACAGTTGTCCTAGTTTTCCACTTTGCTGACCTCCTTTTTTAGCCACAATTCCTCGTATTAAAGAAATTTGTTGGTAACAGCCTGTACATTTCTTATATCTGCAAAATCAAGATCAAATAACATTGTTGTCTAAACTTAAAAGAACTTAACTGGTGTAAAGTTAAGGCAATATATGTTCATACTCAGATCTATGTTGTTTCACATGTCGTTAAAGTCGCTGTATTTGCTTTGCATCAAATTTAGATACACACAACCAACTACCCTACACTAAATTGGGGATATTGGCTTCAACCGTGATGTTTAAAGTAGTGACTGTGCTATGTTAATTCCATTTCATTATATTGTACAATGTACTTGGATATTGAAACATATTTCACAATCTGTTCCTTCATAGTCACAATATACTTCTATAGCTTTAGCAAATAAATTGACATACTGAAAGACTCACCGTTCTTCTCGAGAGATATCTACACCAACACTGGGAGGGGCTGTTAAATTGGACTTTATCACAGGTCCAAAATTTCGAAGCATAATCTTCAAAGCTTCACAAGCTGATATCACATAGCTGAAAAAGGTGTTTAAGTTTTTGTAAACAAGATGACAAAATTTTGGCAAATCTAGTATGACAAAATTGTATTTATGCTTAAAATAAATCAAATCATCATTTCAATCTGAAAATTTAATGAAATTGTTCTATATTTGAACTGGAACTTAAGAAATCAGATTAACCTGCCTTAAGAACAGAGTCATCCATGTATAAGTGAGTGAGAACCAAACGTGCACGTATACTGAACCGTATTACCACATGGATAGAAAACAATTGCCTCAAATGTTGTTTGTAGGCAGAAGATATAATCGGTAATCATGTGTTTATAATAGCCTCCACTGTCCACACGGAAAGGCTCTAGTGTAATACTCACTTAATGATACCTGTTAAGAACTGTCCTGAATGGCAGAGGTAAATCAATGCTGTACAAAATTACTGAATCACAATACTACCAGGAATTTATCAAAGGGATATTACATGGGTTATCCCAAATCATGTCAAATAATGAAACTTAGATAGTCCAACCCAATCTGGGATAGTTTTTGCCTTGGGTCTAGCTCAAGACGATGCATGAGGAAGATGTCCAAGGACCAAACATGCTTTAAAGACTTTAAATACATGTATTCATATTTATGTTCAAAACATTGAAGAAAAATGATGTAGTTTGTAAATCAATTGTATACAAAGATTTTAAAAGTTACGTCTAGGCATATTAAATGTTATGCATTTCAGCACCAGGAATTGATTTTCATATGATAGAAATAATCAATTAAATACATCTCGCTGGAAAAGTACTGAAGCTCTGTATTATGAAACATAACATATCGAAACTATAGTGTATTGTTTCATTCCTATTGAATGGCATCTAAGGCATGTTACAAACATGGAAGCAGTTTAGTACTATTTCAGATGCTTGTCCAGGAAGCAGTTTAATACTATTTCAGATGCTTGTCCAGGAAGCAGTTTAATACTATTTCAGATGCTTGTCCAGGAAGCAGTTTAATACTATTTCAGATGCTTGTCCAGGAAGCAATTTAATACTATTTCAGATACTTGTCCAGGATGCAGTTTAATACTACATGTATTTCAGATGCTTGTCCAGGAAGCAGTTTAATACTATTTCAGATGCTTGTCCAGGAAGCAATTTAATACTATTTCAGATACTTGTCCAGGATGCAGTTTAATACTATTTCAGATGCTTGTCCAGGAAGCAGTTTAATACTATTTCAGATGCTTGTCCAGGAAGCAATTTAATACTATTTCAGATGCTTGTCCAGGAAGCAATTTGATACTATTTCAGATGCTTGTCCAGGATGCAGTTTAATACTATTTCGAAAACTTGTCCAGGATGCAGTTTTAATCTTAAGAGTATTCAATAAACTCAGGTCAACGTCAGATGAGAATTCCATTCATAAAAAGTCTCTCACAGAAAGATATCACACCAACTAGGGAAGAATTATCTAGGAGTTTTCACAAGCTACTTTGTTCCTTTAGAAGCCTTTCGAGTCAAGTTGAAGTAAATATCAAATTACTTTGTTATCATAACTAGAAAACTGACAAAGTCAGAAGGGCCCCGCAGGATGCCTGTCACCATAACCTTGACTTTAATTTGGTACCAGCAGAACAGTCTTGTCACACAGATGCTAAATATGAAAGCCCTACTTCTAATGGTTCAATAGTTATGGTCAATGTTAAAGTTTTTCAAATGCAGGGCAAAGGTCACCGTTAAGGCCACATAAAAAATTCTGGTACTAACAGAAAAGTCCTGTCATAAGGAACACACATGCCAAATATGAAAGCCTTACTTCTTGCATTTCAATACTTGCATTCAATGTTAAAGGTTTTCATATGCAGGTCAAAGGTCACTGTCAAGGACACATGATCAAATATTTTGGTACCAATGGAATGGTCTTGTCATAAAAAACACACATGCCAAATATGAAAGCTCTACCTGTGACAGTATATTGGATATGGCCAATGTAAAAGTTTTTGCTGACAGATAGCTGGACACACAGATGGATGGACGGACAGACGGAGTGATTACTATAGGGCACCCACTTATGACGGCGGGCCCTAATAAAACGAACTACCTGCTCATAAATTGCCTTCATATGTACAAACATTCAACATTAAGCAAAATGTATTCTAACAAAATTTAATCTGTGATATAGAACAGCAAACAGGACAAAGCATACATTGAGACTTTCTTTGTTATCTTACCTTTCATATTTGTTGTCTAGAAGATCTTTAACTTGAGGAAGTAGACTGGCAGTCAGATCTAAACTCCATAACCCTCTGTAATAGCATGATATATAAAAATAAGGGCAGATTTGAATAAGGAAATCTACATGTCAGTTTGTTTTTCTGTATATTACTTATGCCTCACAAGAATGATCCCACCTATATGGTGTTTCATTATGTCTGCTGTACGGCCTCAAAATCTTTAGCATTGCATGATATTTTATTGTATCATACCAAAGACAGATAGGATAGCAGGAGGCGATAAATCACCTTACAAGTTCCAACAATGTGATCCTATCATCAGTAATCAGATGTGATAGCATTTGACTAAACTGCTTCTCTAATTCTGTTCTAGCATTAAGATGGAAATGAAATATCTGCTTATGCACCTACATCTATCCCATAAATCAACTGAAATTTGAAAATCTGTCAGAAATAACTGAGAGCTCATCAGATGATACTTCTACATGTATACCACTGTCTTATGCAATTAATGTATAGATTTGACTTCTTCTTAGAAAGATAAATTGGATCTCTCAATCTTTTCTTTCAGCTGTGACCTTGTCCTTTGGCCTTTTGACTCCCAAATCTATGGGTTTCTTCCTCTCTTAATAGGTAAGCATATATCCAAATTTGGTTTGAATATGGTACTTGAGTTATCATCCAGAAACCAAATGTGTGACCAAACACTTTATGCACCCTGCCATACAAAAACATTCCTTTACTATATTCTGGCTAAAATAAGCATTTCAGTGTATCAAAAGTCAAGCATAGGGAAAATATTGATTAAAACCATGCTATTTTGAATGATTGATTATTGTTTTACGTCACACCACAAATATTTCACGTATAGGGTGACAGCATCTGCCTGATGTGGAGCATACAAATTTTGACCTTTGCAACGAACCCACCCGAAGCATACCACATGCCATGCATACCACAACACTGGGCCTTGTTTTTTACTGTCTCATCTGAAAGACATGCTATTTTGAATGAAAATGTTAAAGTCCAAAAAGATATAAAAAACTGCATGTATACCCCGTTTCATCAAAATCCTTCTGGCAGTTCTGAAGAAGAAGTCAAAAGTTTACAAACAGGTGGTCAGATCCGACAAATTGTTATCAGAAAAACTAACTTGAGCTTTCAGCTCAGGTGAGCAAAAAATTAGTCTAACTGGTTTAACTACGCATAACTTAAAATGCAACGTCATGACCTGACAAAAATTCTTGAAAAAGCAATACAATGATGTAATGGAAATTGTCAGTCAAAATATACTGAACCCACAGCAGGGCCTTGAATCACCCAAATTTAGTTTCAAATCTACTCTAAAAAGAGAGTTGACCTTCTTTTAAGCATACATGTCAATTCTTTGTCCATAATTATCATACTTACGATTTTAAATTGAGAACATTTAATAAATCTACTATCACAGATGGTTCATTCATGCTTATTGCTGAATCAACTGCTGTCTGCAAAATTAAAACCAAAACCATAAAAATATATTTTAAATATTCTGTTTCATAAATAAACTATGTATACATTTAATGCATATGCACTATTTATATAGTGTTCACCTACTATATTTGTTTTGTTTGATTCCTGCTTTATGTCATACCATGATTATTGCACTTACACGGTGACAAGATCTATGCAATAGGCCCATCGGAAGCAGTGACACATCCGTTGTGACTGGGACCTCAATTTTTACATTCTCATAAAAGTATTTTCCCTCTGATGTAACTTCAAAATTGATATTACAAAACTGGGCATTATAAGTACTTAAATGATAGTGTTCCTCAATCCATTTATTGATCACTTGCATTTAGTCTACTCAACAGCTGACTACCATGTGTTGTTTCAAGTACTTACAGTTGTTTTCTACATTTCCAAACAAGTCTACTTTGGGATTATATGTCTTATAATTACACATCAAAGACACATTTGTTGAATACATTTTCCATCTTTCTCATTTGCCCCTAGCTAGTACCCATTTCAGTGAATCAACATTCATGTACTAATCAAAACAATAGTTAATAGTTCATTGATCAAGCTTTCATGGACTATTTTGAAAAGATATAATTTTTTGTTTTTGGCCAATACTGAGACTGAAGCAATTGCTATATCATGGATCTTATAATGTGTTATGCACATTCATTTAACACGACTTTTACTCACCTTGGTATTGCCTGATGTCCACATGGCTCGAACTATTTGTAAATTTTTGCTCCTATGTGATAAAACTTGAGACATAGAATTATGCCCTTTGCCTAATTCAGACATAACTTCCATCTCTGTCACTGCTCGATTTGTATCCCCTCCAGCATTTACTGACTTCTGTAAAAAAGTAAGGTTCTTAATTGTTAACAGATCAAAAATAATACTTATAAATGGGAAAAATACAACAATAACAACTTGGTTTGTTTCTAATTTCTTGTTTCAAATTTCTAAAAGATACATAAACTGACCAAATGAATGCAAGTTGAAATATAAATTTGGACCTTTATTTCCAAAACAATGAACATAACATGGTGCAATCTATGTCATTCTACTAAACACACAGACATAAAATGTCTTACCGGTAAAAAGTCATCTGGGGATATGCTTGATTTTTCTTCCTCTAATGGACCTTTCCAGGGCGGTTTGACGGTAGGTGGTTTGGCCACTGGGGCAACTGGTTTAGTGCTTTGTTTATTTATATTTCCAGCAGGGGCAGGTAGACGTACAGGCTCAGTATCACCTGATGGGTATAGAGGTCAAAATAATACAATAGGGGTTGATATCTTCCACTGCTAGAAAACCTAGCTGTCTAAATGACAAACACAAAGATGGGCAGACAACATATGAGAACCAGACAAATTGATCCCTATATGTCACATTTATTCGAATGCAACACATAAACTATAGATACTGAAAAGAAAATCAACATAAAAAAGTGCTAAAAAGACATAACTTTAGGAAATAAAAAAGTGCTTAAAACTGGTAAACCATAATTATATCATTGAAAACCGTATTTTTTAATAACATTGTAGAACAGCCAGGGAAATGGTGGCTTCTATCAATATAATCATGAAATACCAATGAATACCAATGGAGCACTTTGTTTACCCCCAGTTTAATTAACTATTCACATAGCATCCCTTTACCCTTAAAAATTGCTGTCAATTTCCCTGTTGCGATGTCTACAACAAAGTATTCTAAATCAGAAATTTGAGAAAATAATACATTTGTTAGATAACATATTTTCAGACTACTTTGAGTTTTAAAAGTAACTTCATGAAGGAATTATAGATAATGAGAAAAAATCAAGAATAGTATAGCACCCAAGGCAATTTGGGGACAGTATATCATGTATATATATGTTTGGCTGTCTCTACCAATGTCTATGAAAATTAACGAAACAAAAGAGTTAAAGTTAAAGTTAAGTGACATTGTATGGTAGTATGTTTTACGTTAAATATGGTAAGTCATGACAAAGACCAAAAGGAAAACCAGAGTACAAATGAACATGCTAAAACAATTGAAGGACTTCTCGTGCACATAGCAATTTTTTTTCCAGAATCACTTCATCATAACTTATAAAGGAAAGAAAATTGATTAGATCATATAAGACATAGAAGATTAACAAGACTGGATTTTCATGATTATATATACATAATTATATATATATACAGGTATATTAAGGAGAAAAGGAGCCATTATATGCTATATAATAGAGTACCATAACTACCTGTGTATAATGCTCACCCCAAAAGTTGAAACAAAATGTGAACACAAAGCTTAATTTCTAAGTATAATCCACAGGATAAAAATGATAACAACCAGAGAACTGGGGTTTCCTGCTTTTGGGGTTCTATCAGCAAGTTATGACCAAGGTTAAAGTTTTTGTGACAGATGGACGGACAGAAAAATGAGATTTAATGTCCCCTCGCTTTCACTAAAAGTGGGGGACAAAAAGAAAGTAGTGAGCTGTTGGAAGTTGAGATCAGCTTGTTGAAGGTTCCCACGTTTGTCTTGGCATGCTGTTTATCTTTTATGTGTGGTTAAACTAGCCTCATTATGCAACCTCGGAAGGCAGTGTCGCTAGAAAATCGCAATGTAATGAATGTTAATTTAGTAAAATATATCAATAACCTTGTTCACTTTAACATGGATGCCATGTTTTATAATTAAGAATGCAGGAAGGATGCTATGCCTTATACTGAATAATAGAGGAAAGAAAAAAATGCTGAACATATAATCGATTTTTTGGCCTACACAGAGCAGGTGTTACAGCTACAACAGGTTTCCATATCATAGTCATTCCACTTCCTCATTTTCAAAGCACTTGCTGAAAGTCTAACAATCACATTTAAGTGAACTGCTTACTCATATAATTTTTTTACTGATATAAAGAAAATTGTTATATTTCAGTTCAAGGCTTTATGAAATCAATGTCAGAAATTTTGAAAAAAGTGTGCATTATATACAGGAAATTAAGATAAACTTTTACCAGGATGTACAAGATAATACATGTACAAGTATATGGGACAATTCATTATATAAGTTATTGCTATTTTACTTCTTTAAGTGTTTACTATAGTTTTCACCCATCTACCAATACAGGGAATTATGAAGCAGTAGCAGTCACATCCACCATCTAATAAAAAGTCAGGTCTCCATGCTAAATACATGTAGTAAGGATTCCCTCTATATCACAGCCTCTATATATGCCTTCATGCTTAATACATTACATAACCCTACCGTCATCACTTATAGACTTAGATGATCTACTTTTCCGTAGTGGGGACTGTCTCTCAGATGAAGGTTTGCGTGCATGCTCAGCAGAGTTTGTACGCTTAACTGATGTGACAGAACTTGAGGTAATGGAGACAGATTTTCTGGATTGGGACATACCATCATCAATAGGGGGCTGGAATGGTTCCATATGTCTTGGGGGAGAGTGACTCAGTCGAGATTTTGGTTGGAATACTTGGCAGTAGTCTTCATCATTTTGTTTATCGAGTACTCCATCATCCTTGTCTAGTGTGGGTTCATCATCAGACTCCTTTGGGATGCTACAAGATCACCAAGAAAAATTTCAACTTGATTTTTTAAAAATTACAGTTTAACAAATGATCCAAGTTTAACAAGATTGTATGACCGGATTACAAAACAATCTATTTATACATTGAAATACACAAAAAAGAGTGCAACATATGTTTAAAAAAAATAGGTATCATTAATAGTATGCAAGAGATTAACTAAACGCAAAATCGGTCTGTGTACACTAAAGCCTGACATCAATGTCAAGGTCACTACAATTTTGCATCAGTCAAGAAGAACTTGTCAATGTCAACAAACCTACTAAGTCTGATGTAAATATCATTAATGGTATGCAAGAAATCAAGCTAAATGCAAAATTACTTTGTGTCCACTAAAAAGCCACCAAATTTTGCATCAGTTGTGTATAACACATCAGTAAACATCATAAATGTACCAAGTTTGATGTAAATATCATCAACAGTGTGCAAGAAATGAAACTGTACTTACAAAAATGGCACAAGATCAAGGTCAAAAATTTTACATCAGCTGAGAAGAACTCATTAATGTCTACAGACATATCAGCCCTATCACTTACCATTCGAAAGATATATCCATTATTAAAGTTTTTAAAATGTCAAAGGTCAAAAATTATTGTACCGATGGAAGTTTGTCACCAGGAGTACACATGTGAATATAAAAGCCTCATCTCTTAAAGTTGAACAGTTATATGGAATTTATAGTTTTTTCCCACAGACAAATGAACAAAAGACAGACAGACTGGACAAAAACTAGATGGCCTCCCCTGCTATCCCTTGAATTTTCTTAATACTTTGCACTGTCATGGTAATGCATCACGTCTTTAGACACTTTTAAGAAATTAACTTGCAGAGCAAAATGAAATATAGTGGATTCATCAAATCCCCAACTTGGGTATGGTGACGCTAGAGAAATCCAATGAGACAAATGTCAAGTTAGTTTAGTCTATGTCATGGCTTGCTGAGACATGTATGAGTCACCTTGGCATGAGGATTAGGGGATTTTTCCATTGTCATCATAACCTAATCAGATTATTATTGTACAATTTACCTATCTTCAATTAATTTGAGTCATTTACTTTTTCATTCCCATTGATTATGTGACTACATAGAAAATGAAGCATTAATTGAACAATGACGAAGTCAGAAAGGGCCACACTGATAGGTGTACAGTAAGTCTCACAACGCTGGGAAATTATTCCCTGAGTTCCATAGTGCCAAATCCACAAAAATCTTCTCATGTAATCTCATTTTCTAATGTAACATCAGACCCCAAGTTCCGTAACTCTGTAAAGTGTATAAGTATGAAAATTGAAAAGTCTTCCTTTGCCTTATCCCAATATCATGTATTAAATTCATGATAATTTTCAAGGAGAAACTTAAGTTATCATGTGCTATAGAAGTGCTAAGGGACAGACAAACTAAGATCTATCTCCTACTGTTTATAAGTTATGACCAAAGTTAAAGCTTTTTAAAAGTGGGTCAATCTTCAAGGTCAAGGTGACAAGGTATAACATTTTGGTAGCCAAAGAAAGGTCTTGGCACAAAGAATAAACATGTGAAATATTAATTCCTGTCTCTAATGGTTCTAAAGTTATGATCTAGATTAAATTTTTTGTCTATGTAGGTCAATCTTCAAGGTCAAGGTCAAAACATAAAAAAATCTTGAAATGAAATGAAAGATCCTGTAACAAGTAATTCACATATGAAATACTGAAGCTCTATCTCATACTGTTCATAAGTTATGACTAAGGTTAAAGTTTTTAAAAAGTAGGTCAAACTTCAAGGTCAAGGTCACAAGGTAAAATTTTGGTACCCAATGGAAGGTCTTGGCACAAGGAATACACATGTGAAATATTAAAACCCTGTCTATAGTGGACAACAACAACGACGCCGCGGTACAACAATAATTCGTCCCAGAGAGCTAAAACTATTTCAGTGATTATTGAAAAAAAAGAAATATACTATAAAGGCTAAATCATACCTAGCTTGCCTGGAAGATTGAGTAGGAGGTCGCTCTGTGATGAAACTTTTTCTGCTGCTATAATAAAGTGAAATACATAAATACATATTTCCTTAAGCCAGGAAACTGTTATCTAACTCTTGACTATCTGAATTACTTATATTAACAAAGTATATGAAATTCCGTTTTTTGCAAGGGCAAAGTTTTTTCTGTATCACATAAAACACCAAAATCTTAAACTAATTTGTTAATATTACAGCATAACTGTAAATGTGTAAAAGCTAATGATATAAATACTATGTTCTTTTATTTTTTCTTTTTTCATTTTTTCCATAATAAGCAGTGTTTAATATAACAAGAGTGTTGGCAAAACTGATGGATCCTCCCGAAAGGCAATTATACTTGTAATGCACGAAATTGATCACTCAATACATATTCAAAAAATCAGTAAAACTGATGGATGCTCCAAGAAGCACAGCAATAATGAAGGAAATGAATGACTCAATATGTACCTGTAGGAATCATTGCATTAATTGATGACGATTTCAAATCTCAATATATCATATGGATATCCAATTCGACAACAAGTGATCACAGTATCTTAAACTAAAATGAGTAAGTTTGACCTGGATTAGTTATGAAATAAAACTTTTTATCATGACCTTGACCTTTAAGAAATGACCTTGAGTGACTTTGTCCAAAAGCCCTTAACCTTATTAACATTTTGGTGAAGTATGATAAAATTCTGATGAAAGGTGTAGGAGATAAAAGTACTTCATGGTAGTTTAAGCCACAGTTAATAAATGACCTTGACCTTTCAGAAATGACCTTGAGTGACCTTTGTCCAAAAGCCCTTAACGTAAATAATATTTCTGGTGAAGTATGATAAAATTTTGATGAAAGTTGTAGGAGATATAAGTACTTTATGGTATTTTAAGTCACAGTTAATAGGTGAACTTGACCTTTCAGAAATGACCTTGAGTGACCTTTTTCCAAAAGCCCATAACCTAAATAACATTTTGGTTAAGTATGATCAAATTCTGGTGATAGGTGTGGGAGATATAAGTACATTAAGGTATTTTAAGTCATAGTTAATAAGTAACCTTAACCTTTCAGAAATGACCTAGAGTGACCTTTGTCCAAAAGCCCTTAACCTAAATAACGTTTTGGTGAAATATGATCCAATTTTGATGAAAGGTATAGGACATATGAGCTCAGATGGACGAACAGACAGACGGACAGACAGACACAACAGCGATTATATGTTCCCCCAAAAGTTTTTGGGGAGCATAATAAAATTAGTTGTTGAAAAGTAAAACATCTTAGTAGATTTTAAAGAAATATATCATAAGCATTGGCAGGGTATGATTTTTCTATAGATCCATTCATAATTTTGACTGTTATAGTATGATGTTAAAGTTCCAGAATGGTACTATAAACCTTTCAGTCACTAAGGGAATTGACAAAGTAGCCCTTTGTTACATGTGCAACTACATTAAAATTTGTCCAGCTGTCCCAATAAGCGTGCACAAAATGTCAACATTAGACAGTAGAAAGACAAGCAATCTATCATAAACAGAACAACATATTACACTTACAGATGGATATATCATTATGCTTCATCTACTCTTTGAATGAACACATTGTAGGATACATAAATATTATCAAAGCAGGAACAGTAAGGCTGGTTTGTATGTATTTCAACTTTCCAAACTAGGGGATTTAATACCGTGTGTATTAAACATTGA
Source organism: Pteria penguin (assembly GCA_035048485.1). Taxonomy (NCBI): domain Eukaryota; kingdom Metazoa; phylum Mollusca; class Bivalvia; order Pterioida; family Pteriidae; genus Pteria; species Pteria penguin. Next base: position 57,256,183 of record CM068582.1, on the reverse strand, counting down.
TTCATACAACATATATTGATTAATTGTCTCAACAATAGACAGCATGCATAAGCCTCTTCCCATGCCTCACACCAAATCATGCACTTGTCCCTGATCTTCAAGATACCTACATCTTTCCTGAGTCTACTGTAGGAACTTCAGCTTCACATAATACATCTTCTATATTGCTGTAAGTAAGTGGTTCTATTTTACATCTTGACAATTGTATACAATTGTTTTCTACTGAGGTCCACCTTTGGCATTTTCTACATGTTACCATAATCACTCATGTGTAATACACAGCTCTCAAAGTTGGGAGAAAATGTAATGAAATAGCTTATGTATATTGTGCAGGATGAAAATAGGTAAAATAGGAGATTCAAATGATCTTATATCGGTCATCTGAGCACATGAGAAACAAAAGTGTCGAAATGTTCTCTTGTGAGAGTATCTTTTTCAAAACTTTTAATTTCAAAACTGAATAAAAAACAACACATCATTCTAAAACACTATAATACATTTAATTTTTCATTCAGTGTAACCCATTTAAAATACACTTTGCAAAGTATGATACCTTTCCCAACCCACTTCTCTATACCATGGACAAACCCTGGATAGATTAATCAAATTGACCACAGTCTTGTAAGCCAGTGAGGAACACTAGGTACATCATTCATAGAGGGTTTTATAAATATCCCTCTATTTGTTATGAAGGAGAAGTTTATTAAAGCTTTTTAAATATATAACATACAAGTTAACATTTCTCCTTCCTCAGTTTTTTCCTTCCTTATATCTAAAAAAAGAAACAAAAACAAAAGATGTGTTTGTGAAACATAAATGCCCCGCCCATTGGTAACAAAGTCCAAATACAGCAAAACCCTTTTCTCTTAAAAGTCATAACCAATGTTAAAGTTTTTGAAATATAAGTCAAAGGTCATGGTCAAGGTCACAAGATTTAAATTTATTATACCAACAGAAAGGTCTTGTCACAAGAAATATGCAAGTGAAATATGAAAGCCTTATCTCTTACAGTTTAAAACTTATGTGGAATGTTAAGTGTTTTGCCACAAACAGACAAATAGACATACCAAAGGATATAAAAATTTCTTTACAATTACAACTAGCAGTGATATGTTTACTTTTTTTCCAAGGTGCCTGTTCAATTGGAAAATTAATGACAAAATTGGTAAATTTAGGAAAATTTGGGGAACCTTTGATTTCAGAAATTGAATAATATTATGTAACATCTCAATAATTAAAAGTCCAATTTCTGTTTTCTTTGTTCTTGGAATAATTCTATTAGGTCATGAAAATCATGGTCTTTTATGGCTGACAAATAGTTAAATTACGTTGTTTAGCCTATTTATTATTTGGTTAGAAAGTAGTTCATTAATGAATTAACCTCTGACGCCAGCGCCAAGATCGGGCAGTCAGAGGAGAACCTGCCGTTTGATCTTTCTCCTGTGTTCCCTCCTCATTCACTAATTTTGGTGCTTTTTTTGAAAATGTCAGTGATTTTAGTAAGCCCTTAGTTGTTTTTTAATTGAATATTTACATTATATATAAAATAATGTGATGCCAGGATTTCAAATTATTTTGTGTTTGACATGTTCAAATCTCCATCGTCCAGGCACATGGCGGAAAAGAAAGTTAAACATGCATGTTAAGTAAACCCTTTTGTTTAAACTATACACATGAGTCGCTTAAAAAATAAAACCCAAGAATTGTTAGAAGAAAACACAGCTCACAGTTTCAGTTAATAATCATCTCATAGTTATTGAAATTAAGATTTATAGGTCTGTAATGTGTTTTTGTACTAAAGAAAACCATGTGAAAGACAAAGGTCAAAGAGTAATGGCGTCAAATGGAAGATTTTGTCATAAGGAATCTATATGTGAAATATCAAAGCCCTAACTCTACTGGTTGAAAAGATATAGCCAAAGTTAAAGTTTTTGACAAGATGGTCAAAGTCCAAGGTTAAGGTCACAAATTCAAAAATGATGGCATTAAATGAAAGTTCTGGTCATGAAAAATATACATTTTAAATATCTAAGTCCTACCTCTAATGGTTCTCAAGATATAGCCCAAGTTAAAGTTTCTAAAAAGTAGGTTATAGTCCAAGGACATGGTCACAAGGTCAAAAGATATATCAAATGAAAGTTCTGGCCTATGCACATGAAATATGAAAGCTCTATCTGTTACAACTGAAAAGTTATGTGGAATGTTAAAGTTTTTTTGCCACAGACAAATGGACAAAGAGACAGACAGGCCGAAAGCTAGATTCCCTGGAATCTTTGATTCCAGAATCATAAACATTTCTGAATGACAGGGTCTGTAACACTCAGAAAATGTTAGGAGCCACAATCATCTTACTTCATGTAACATAAACGAAAACCTTACAGTGGTTAAAAAAGGAATTGTGATGACAAAATAAACATGTGTAATATAAAAATTTCGAAGTTTCAAGGACTGTTACTTTTGGAAAATTTTAGGTGTCAGAATGATCTCTCTTCATGATGGTTGTCCTTTAAAACAAAGTAATTCCAATACATGTATAACCACCAAACTTTGTTTGCAGGGGGGGGTGGGGGGGTGGGGGTGGGAATCATCATTTCATTAAATCAGATAAATAAGTCAAAATTAATGCATTACATGCAAACTCCAATGAGGAAATGAAAGAAATCACAAAAAAATGTGTGAAGAAGACGAAAAGACTCCCCCTCCAAAAGTGTCAAAATTTTAATTCTGGATCGAACCAATATAAACATTTTTTAAAGATATACTCTGACACATTGAGTTTGTTGATCTATACAGCCTGTCTGAAGAAGTTTGTCAAAGGCAGGTATATTTGGAGCTTACAACATTTCGACTTGGATCCACCCCTATATGAATCTGGCTGAAAAACATCAACATTTGCAAGGGAACTTGAGTCAAAGAATCCAATGTCTAGTGTTAATTGAGAAATCCACAAACCTGGGTGTCAAGTACATTTTGTCTATGCAGAGGCTTGCAGAGGAATGGACTAGTTAACTTGACACAAGGCTTTGTGGATTTCTCATTCATCATCGGACATTAGGGGTTGATTGTTTTTCTCCCATTGATTAATTTTTCCCATAAAACTGTCTTTTTTCCTTTGTGCAATGTTGGTAAATGAACTAAAATTAGGTCATCCAACTTTGACGAATGTCACGTTTGCCTATGACATCATAATATAATTAAGCACAAAATAGGTCAATTAGCTTGTCATCCACCCCATGTGGTTGACAGGCTGATTATGTCACACATCTTGTAAGGATATCTCTGTGAATATGAGAGATTACTTTATCTTAACAAAGTTTCATTAAAATATTTTCATTAGTTTGGAAGAAGTGTATCAAAGCTTATCAAGGTATGCAAATCTTTTTCATTTTCTTACATGACACTTTTTAACATACTGTGTTCTACAAAATATGTAAAAACCTTTTTTTGGTGTAAAACGAAATAAGAAATGTTTTCCCTTTTCAGTGTCTTTCTTTGTGACAAAGTAATACATATATAACCACCAAATGCCTAATATGTTTAATTTGGGATTATATGTCTTGCTTGTTAAAATACATTATATATGTATTTTTTTTATTTGCCTACAAGAGGTACTAGACATTATGATTTGAACCCATTTCATAGTCAATTATTTTTCTCATTATCAAAGCACTAAATGAAAAGTTCAACAATCACTTTAAATTTCAGCAGTCACATTAAGATGGATCCAATGTTCTTACTCAGATATCATATATTTTCTAAAACATAAAAGTCGTTAAATTTCTCATCCTATGTGTAATGAGCACTAATGAAAATGACACCAGAAAATTTGAAAACAAGATGTGTTTGTGAAACATGAATGCCCCCAGTGGTAACGAAGTCAAAATAAGGTGAATTTAGAAATGTAGGTCAAAGGTCATGAGGTCAATGGCCTTGGAGTAATTTGAAAGGGCTTTATTACTGGAATATGCATATCAAATATGAAGTCCCTATATCTCACTGTTCAAAAGTTACAGGCACAAATTCCAAATAAGGCACACCACGTCACACCATGAATATTTCATGTGTATGGTGACGGCATCTCCCTGATGCGGGGCATACAAATTTTGACCTTTGCAACGGACCCACCCGAAGCAGTGAGGGATCTTTAACGTGCCATGCATACCACGACACGGGGCCTCGGTTTTTACTGTCTCATCCGAAAGACATGACACTGGCATGACCAGAGCGGGACTCGAACCCCAGCCTCCCGATCAGGAGTACGACACGATACCAATAGGCCACGCCGGCTTCAAAGTCAAAGACCGTGGTGTAATCTGAAAGGGCTTCATAACCGGAGTATACATACCAAATATTAAGTTCTACCTCTCATGGTTCAACAGTTATGGTGAAAGTTAAAACTGACAACAGATAGATAAACAGACAGACAAACAAACAGACAGACAGACAGGTCAAAACAATACGTCCCCCATTTATTGATATGAGGCATATAAAGTGTGCATAATACACAAGTGATTATGGTATTCAGTTTCCATATAGTAAATCTTTTGTCTGAGGAAGAGTGGCATTATACACATACCTTGAAAGCTGATTTCCACTCCCCTCTTCACTTGGAACACCACCAAATGGATTTACTCGCTGCAATTAATAAGGAATTTAAAAGTGAAATGTTTAAAAAAAAAAAAACAAACAAACAAACAAACTAAAATAAATGATTTTGCTTTTTTTCTATAGGAAATTCTCTAAGACATCAACTTATTTTATCCAACTTTTACAGATAAAGTTAATTCATTGATGAGTAAAACATTTTACCTTTAAATCAACAACAAATGTGGAAACATTTGTTTGTGAAAAAGAAGCACCTATCTGAAAAAAAAAGCAGTAAAAGAGCATAATCATCTATGATCACGATAAAATTGATAACTGTAAGTGTTAATGCCGATTAAGGATCATTTCATGTACGTGGATTTAGCAAATGTTTAGTGGCTGAAAAAAGACCCTGACAAAATATTAATGGAGCTAAAGTTTCCAACTCTCAACTACTCATGACTGAAGTGCTAAACACAAAGTTGAATATTCTTTCAGGTATGTGTTTGTGTGAGGATGGCAGTTTGACAGAAAATAAGCTTCCCTAAGGTATTTTGGGCGTCTGAACAGCAGATTTCCACCTTGTCAATTGTACTGGACTATGTAATACTCTTTACTTTTTATTTCGTTAAGCAGGTATTATAAATGACAAGAGAAATCAGTTTCCATGACTATCAAGGTGGCTGCCACATTGGAATACATATCGCCATCTTTTTCACATATTTTCATCAGGTATCTTAAGCATATCTTTTTTGTCAAGCTTCCATCTAAGTGACGAAACTTGCTATAAAACTGATATAAATATTTGGTACTTCATTCTTACACAGTTTGGTCAAATTGCCTAAACAAAATGTGTTTGTAAAACATGAATGCCCAAAGCGGCAACAAAGCCCAAAAAAGACAAATTTTGCAATGTCATCTGAATCATAATTGCACATGCACAACTAGACCCCATATGTTATAAAATTAGTCTACAGTAGATTTTCTGTGATTGAGTAACTTAGGAGATGCAATAATAAGAAATATTACAAGATTATGAGGACTTAAGTAGGATTAGCTATGTAAGAACTGCACAGATGGACCCAAGAGGACAAACTTGAAACTGGACAAAAACATAAAAATTTAGAGGTCCAAGAACAATCAATGACCAAAACATATTTCAACATGTTCCCAAGGTAAAGGACCAGAACTAAAACAGCACATGCACAGCTAGATCAGATTTCTGACAATATGAGACTATTGATGACTCTCTGTAATTAACAATCTATAAGAAGATGTGAGAACAAGCACTGTTTATGTAGACTTGTATGGGAAAGTAACCATGCCCCTTTTCTAGGGTCTAAGATCAAGGACCTAGACCAAACTTACACAGAACAGAACAAGACCACATACCTTAGAAAATGTAGATATTGCTGACTTTCTGGAATTAATAGTTAATGAGAAGATATGGTAACAAGAATTATCTACAGACAGACATACATCTTGATGGACGTTGGACAACAGTGTATTGTATTAACTGAATTAACTTATATCATTTACACAGATCAAGACATATACCAAATGTGACAAACACTATGCTGTTTCCTACTTCTGTGACTGTGAATTCACATACACTTATGACATCATGGCAGGTGTGACCAGTCAGCAGGGAATGCTTGCTCCTCCATGGCACTTGATCCCACATCTGTTTTAACTGGAGTCCATGATTGCTTGCATTATATATATATTGTTATGTTTCTGGACTTTGAGTTGTGGAAATTGGATTGGTATCAGTAGATTTTACTGACCTAGTCTTGACCAGTAGAGCTATGCATTTAACTAAGTGAACTATTATTTGATCTTGATTTTGGTCTATCCACTAAAAGTAAGTAAAAGTCAACAAATAAAAATCCTACTATGGCTATGGGTGTTCAAAAGGCGAAGAAGTATTATCCTTGTTCACAAGGAATTTGATGAAAATCTAAAGAATACCCATATGCACGGCAGTGAAACCAGTAAATCCTGCTAAAGCTTCTTTGTAGAGGATACAGAAATAAAAGAAATACCTTGAATAATAGACAGTTTTCTATTTTTAAACATTCAAGACATACCAGTTGATTATTGCCACCATGGATAACAATGTCTGAAACATCACCCCATGCAACAGGGACAGAATCATAACACTTTGAAGGTTCCCATGAATATACTTTCAGCATATCTTTTGCTCCACTAAATATGCAAGAACCATCTGGATGGAAAAATATTCTCCTGCAAGATATATAAATAAATTTTAAATAACAAGTGAAAAGTTTTTATGTAATATATTTGTCTTAGATAAGAAACTACATATTAAATAAAATGAATGAAAAATAACTGAAAAAAAATTGTCATAATCTGCAAAACAAGAGGCCTAAGTTGACTTAACATTATTCACCAAATAAATAAATGTTTAAAAAAACATGCAAATACATCTATTTCCTTGCTTATTGCATTTTGAAGACTGACAAAGGACTTTAAAATTTTGATCATCACCCTAAGCATGTCAACCCAAACTGCTTCCTTTGACTTGACTATTAAAATATCACAGGTATATATGATGTCTTGCAAAAATGTTGTAAAAATATATCCCCAATGAGATCCTTATGGATTTAAAGTCATATGAAACATAAGTGTTTAACCACTCCAAAGAATTTCATAGATTCCAATAATTTATGGCAATCAAGTGCTTGATAACCTGTTTTGATACAAAATGATATGAAAAAACTTATTTTGCCATCTTTCAACATACCAGTGCTGGCTAAAATATACATAAGACAACAGTAAAGAAAAGCAACTGAATTAAATTTTGAATAAAATTTTCAATTCACTTTTAAAATACATAGGTCCTAATAAAATACAGCAATCAAATTTTCGAATGCTTTTATACATTGAATAAATCCAGGAAATGACCCCCAAAAATTTGTGAAAAGTACTATGTCTTCTTAAAAATTACTTATTTCAAATGAATGCTGCAAACATCTAAAATTTGTAAAATGAAATCAATTTTGTTATATTCATAATGAGATTTGGACTGCTACGCTTCAACATGCCAGTACATGTCTATATCCAAGTGAAATAAATATATGTATAACTGTAGTAATGGGACAAATACTCCCCCCGCTCCCCTTGCTGCAAATTTGAATAACAACTAGAGCTGTCCTAATGAGATAAATACCCCCCACTGCACCAAAGTTGAAACATGCAGTAATTTATCCCTTTATGACTAGACAGTAAAGAAGAGTAGTCAACATAGGTTGATAGGAAGCTGAACATTTGATGCTTATTAAAGGGTCTTGCCACAAGAAATTTCAACGAAAGTTAAAACTCGACCTGTAGATCAACTCGATTTGAAGTCATATACCAAGTTTCAGTTCAGTATGTCACAGCAAGCATGGGAAAAGTGTGGAAAAACGAATTTCGGTCAAAGGTCAATCGCAACAAAAGTAAAATTCAATCTGTAGATCATCACACTGAAGTTATATACCAAGTTCCATTTCAGCATGTCAAGGCACATGAGAAAAAAGTACGGAAAATGAATTTTGATCAAAGGGCAATATCTCTTGGAAAAGTGGGTCAATCGCGACAAAATTAAAACTCAATCTGTAGATCATCACATCAAAGTAATATACTAAGTATCAGTTCAGTATGTCCAAGCATGTGAGAATCCTGACAAACATCACTCTTTTCTGTAGTAATGTTATTTCTCTTTTAAAGCAACATGTACTAGAAAATTGACATATAGATACAAAGAGCTCCATCAAATGTTCTAAAAGTGCCATCTCTAGAAGAGTACATAGACGTAAATGATTACAAAAAATAAATAAAAAATATCATTTTCAATAAAGAAGAAATACGTATCAGGATTATGAGAGAAATCCATCAGAAGGTAAATGAGCAGTTACTTACACCAGAATGGAGGTATAAATGGGAAATTTAGTCATATCAATATATCAAACTGTTATGATTTAGTTACAGGTCACCCCTCAGTGCAAGTTTAATGGTCACAGATGATATGATTGATTGATTGATAGATTGTTTTACAAAATTATGTCACTCCATGATTATATCATCATTAATCATGTATATGGTGATGGCATCTGCCTGATGCATTACAGTGGTTGCACAGAAAAAATTTGCAACAGACTTATTGGAAACAATGAGGGATCATTTATGTGCCGCGCCTATCGTGACACTGGACCCTGGTTTTTACCATCTCACTTGTCCAGGCAAACTGAAAATGTAGTTTGAGCAAGTGACCTTGACCTTCAACCTTTAGACTGAAATTAATTTCTGTTGTATTTATTATTGTAAAGGGCGCTGTAAGTTTTCCCTCCAAGCATGCTAAGTGAGTAACTATTGGTATAGTAAAAGTCGTTCAACACATTGATGCACATGTGGTAACAGCTAAATTTTATTTTTGAGGAAATCTTTTGATTTTCAGGGTTGGCTGATTTGTCTGTAATGCATTTAGAATAAAAAGCATGGGATTTAAACTTATAGTAATGTATATGATACATTAGATGGTAATATAGTATTATTATATGGATGTCTAGAAGTTTTAGTGATGCATTGGAGTACTGATTAAGAATAAAGCACAGACATGTAGCGTCACACGTGCCTATTCTAATTAATCTTGTGTTTGTTATTATTTACAATACTAACAAGTAGTTCAGGAGAACAACATTGCTTAAGAAAAACTACAGAAACCAAAAGTGTAGTTTTTGTAATTGTGACAATGATTTTACACTCCAAAATCAATTGGTTTTTTCTCAAATAGGCTATACCTTTCCGCTTTTTTCTAGTTTGGTGGCGAAAGACGTCGCGGCAGATGAAAAATGTAGGAAATCAAATATATACTAGTTTTAGTACACAGATCTTAGACCTTTTGACCTCAAATTCAACAAGCTTCTTCTCTCATAAGTCACAATTTGTGCAAATTGGTGCCAACGCACAATTTCAAGAGAAAACTGACAGAAAGTTCTTGACAGACAAATGGAGTGATTTCTATTGGGCACCATCATTGCTCTAATCATTTAGATGTGGTTATTATGAGCTATCTATTTCCAAGATAAATATATCTTACCTTATTGGAGAAGAATCACCATTTGTAGTAGACACCATCTGAAAATTTTCTAAATCCCAAAATTTGAGAGTCCTGCAAAAGATCAAAATCCAACAAATAATATTCTCTAAAAATTTCAAGTACTAAAATACCACTTACATTCCTTATTACCAAATTTCATTGAACTAATACTTATGATACCATGCTTTAGATGCACAGCAAAAATTCCTACTAAACACAAATTTGAAATATCAAGTAACAAGGATGCTGCAACTGCTTAGCATCTTAAAGAGTAAATGGCACTTAAAATGAAAGTCTGTTTTGGATATATATATAAGGGAGAATTAGCAATTCATTGTAGCAGCATGTGTATACTCTTTGAAAAGCTGTTCATTCATTACTTTATGAATAAGGAAACAGAGTGAAAACAGTCCAGTCCAAACAGTTACCTGCAGAGATGTTCTGACTGCTTTGGACAGTTGTCCAATATTCAGCAAAGAGGATAAATGTTCATTTTATATTATTCTTTTAAACTCTCAAAGATAGAACTCTCTTTCCTATTAATATCTGACACTGTTGATGATGATTTTTCAAGTGACACCAATGGTGTTCATTTTCCAAACTCAAAAACCTTAAATCTTTTGTAGATAATTTTGGAACATTTTCAGAATCTGAAGTTACTGCATTCTCGAGATTTAGTATATACTCTACATGTCTACACCAAAGATTGATTCCGAAAATGATAATCAAATTTAGGACAGTGATAACCTTTCTAAAGTCTACTTAGAACTTTAGAGGCAGATTTACAAGAGAATGGTATATCTATTGGTAATTCATATTGTACTCATGTACTTTGATCCATTGCTAAAAATAGAGGTACTGGTAAATTTGATATGACAATATACATGTACCATGAAAAAAGGATAAATTCATGAAATATAGTATATTTATAGTACATTTTCAACAAGATTCATAAACACTGACAAGAATAACTAGACAGACTCCTCCTTATCTTATACATGTACCCTACAATTCCTTTTCACTACCCCAGGGGCCTGACCCCAACTTTGAAACCGACATGCACAACTGCAAGCCCATCCTTTTATATGACACCATCAAAAGTTTTGTTCCCCCTTTAGTTACGGAGTAGAAGACGGGAAAACCTTTCCGACCCCAGGCATTATCCCCCACCCCAGGGGCCTGACCCCAACTTTAAAACCCACATGCACAACTACAAGCCACATCCGTTCATATGACACCATCAAAAGTTTTGTTACCCCTTTAGTAAAGGTCTTAAGGAGGAGAAGCCTGGACAATCTTTTCCAACCCCATCTATTTTCCCCCACCCCAGGGGCTTGACCTCAACTTTGAAACCCAAATGCACAACTACAAGCCACATCCTTTCATATGACACCATCAAAAGTTTTGTTACCCCTTTAGTTACGGAGTAGAAGCCCGGAAAACCTTAGACCTTTCCGCCCCCGCCCATTTTCCCCCATCCCAGGGGCCTGACCCCAACTTTGAAACCCACATGCACAACTACAAGCCACATCCTTTTATATGACGTTTTGTTACCCCTTTAGTTAAGGAAAAGCACGGGCAAGGACGGACAGACAACAGCGGTATAGCATAATACGCCCACATTTTTAAATGCGGGCGTATAAAAAACTGAAGTCTTCATTTATCCACATCTCTAAATAAATCTGTAAGTAATATACAGATTAATAATTTGCAGTATACATTCTTCAGTTATCTGTTATTCTCTAGTCTATTACAGTAATTGCAAAAATAGAGAATTTCACATGATCTGCTATACATATAATAATACGAAAGCTAAAAGTTGGCATAGCCATCTTTTAGGACTTTTTTTTCTAAAATACAGGAATTATTGCATAGATAAATGAAAGTCCAGGTCATGAGGAATCTATATATGAAATATTAAAGCCCTGTTCCTTATGCTTCAAAAAATACAGGTAAGGTTAAAGTTTTGGAAAGTAAGTTGAGATACAAGGTCATTAAATCAAAAGTTATGTCCCTAAATGAAAGCTTTGGTTGTTAGGGGTCTACATGTAAAATATCAAAGTCTGGTTCCTATAGGTTCAAAATATATCGGCAAGGTTAAAGTTTTTGGAAAAAAGTCGAAGTTCAAAGTCAAAAGTTACATCTCTTTATGAATGCTTTAGCCATGGGGAATCATGAATTAATCATGGTTCAAAATATATCGTCCAGTATAAAATTTTGTTGACGAATGTTGCAGCAGACACTGGAGGTATGGCATCAGCTCTCAAGACTTTTGTCCTGTAAGCTAAATATGGACAGAAGATTGTGTCCGAAGTAGAAAGACTTCGATTAGAATTTGTGTTAGGTAAAAAATTCAAAAATAAATTTTATCCAAATTGGTCTATATCACTCACCTGAGCAATTACAATGTTCCCTAATGAAACTTTGAAAGTATCTTTTTCAGAAATTTTATTAAAAACCAACATCAAATTATTCTAAATCACTCATACAATATTTAAAAAAAAAACCCACTTAAAATGTGTAAAAACAACAGAATCAAAGAAAGTTTCAAGAAACTCTGTCAAAACTATATTTCTAAATGGAATCAATAACTCCAACACTTCTAAAGATCTTTTTTCTACATCACTCTGGTGCATACAGTTGATTTGAAATTGCTAGAAAACCTTAAAATCATTTTTGTATTCCATTTCTTTCCAAATGCATTTATTACAATAAAATCAGTTAAAATACATAAAATCGACACATTATAATCAACCTAGAAGGAGATATTCTAAGAAATTACCTGAAAATCATAAAAAAAACTCCAAAAACAAACAGAACACGCCAAAAAGTAACAATACTTGTAAAATATTCATTCCTACCAAGTGTGATGAAAATCCTTCCAGCAGTTTGAAGAAGAAATCGAAAGTATATGAAGTGTATACTGGACAGATACATAGAAACAGGAATGATCAATAAGCTTGTTTGAACCTTCTGCTCAGGTGAACTAAGCACAAATACCCTGGTATTCCTTGCTCAACTTATCAGGTGAACTAAACACAAATACCCTAGTATTCCTTGCTCAACTTATCAGGTGAACTAAACACAAATACCCCAGTATTCCTTGCTCAACTTATCAGGTGAACTAAACACAAATACCCCAGTATTCCTTGCTCAACTTATCAGGTGAACTAAACACAAATACCCCAGTATTCCTTGCTCAACTTATCAGGTGAACTAAACACAAATACCCTAGTATTCCTTGCTCAACTTATCAGGTGAACTAAACACAAATACCCTAGTATTCCTTGCTCAACTTATCAGGTGAACTAAGCACAAATACCCTAGTATTCCTTGCTCAACTTATCAGGTGAACTAAACACAAAAACCCTGGTATTCCTTGCTCAACTTATCAGGTGAACTAAACACAAATACCCTAGTATTCCTTGCTCAACTTATCAGGTGAACTTAACACAAATACCCTGGTATTCCTTGCTCAACTTATCAGGTGAACTAAACACAAATACCCTGGTATTCCTTGCTCAACTTATCAGGTAAACTAACACAAATACCCTAGTATTCCTTGCTCAACTTATCAGTTATGTGAAGTTTCATTTCTGTCCCATTCAAACTGGAGAAGAATAAAAGAATGTATTGCTAGGGTCCAGTGGATCCAATAACATGAACGTCAAGTTAAATTAATCTATGGACAAGTTAAGATCCTAACAATTGATCACATTTCTCCTATGCATCGTATCATCAGCTTCCTTATTGATGACTCTCCCTGTGATTACTCTGGGAATATGGTAGAAACAGTGCTCATAAACTTTGTCCAGGATGGACAGATGGATGGAAGGGACATACCAGAAACTATGTTTACTAAGGGGAGGAGACATAAATTAACAATATATCATTATAATACAGATGCTTTAAAAACATATGCCCCCACTATTTCATAGCAGTAGCAAAGCTTTCCTAATTAACGTTTTAATTATAAGTTTCATGCACCATAACTTCTATGAACATTATCAGTAGTTACCCTACCTTTTCACATATAGGCAATCAAAATTTAATCTATAGGCATCCTTCCCTTTAAGTAAGATTTTAAATAACCTCTGTTTAAAAGAACTTGACCTGTAAATTATGTGAAATATGAACAAGTTCTGATAAGTAGTTAATGATACATGATATTAATATACAAAAATCACCTGGAAACCAATAATTTCAGTCTTTTATATCAGTTGTGAACTTTTAACCTATGACAGACTGTCCCCAAAAGCAATAGGTTTTTCCTCTCTTTATAAGTAAGCATACATCCAAATTTTGTTTGAATACGATGAAAGGCACTTGAGTTATCATCAAATAGTCTACTTTTGTCAGATGTGACTTTGACCTTTAACATTATGATCTTAAAATCAATAGAGTTCTTCCTCTTGATAAGTAAGCATATATCCATCAGTTATCATTTGGAAACCAAAAATGTGACAGAATGACGGAAGGATAGACAATGCCATCATTTAATGCACCCTGCCATACTTGGCAGGTGCATAAGTCAATTACTGACAATGCTGGAGTTTTAGAAAACATTCTGAGGAAGCTGCATTTTGATCCACCAAAATATGGTCATACGAACTGAAATACAGTCTTGATACAAATGCAAATAATTTTTCACACTGCATTTGAAAAAGGACTCCATTTCAAAGGTCTAGGGCTTAAGTTTCTGTGATTCAATTTGCTCTCCATCCTGCATATTTTACACATTAAACTAGAAGAAAGAAACCCATTGTTTTCTGTCATATGCATCTATTTTCCTGTACCTGTTGTCAGTTTCTTGTTCAGAACATTTTCACCAAATGATATTAATCATAGTGTTAGAGGGACACCAAATGCATGCTTAGCAACATGTAATTTACAACTTGTAATTGGCTAAAACTAAAATACCAACCAATGAAAAGTGTCCCTTAGTGAAATTTGGTGAATTGCAGGAAAAATAAAAGTAAGGGATGTATATATACCTCCGAAAAAAGGTTATGAGGCTTCTTCTGAATCCATGAATGAGTGAATGAAATTAAACGGTCAGACTCATGCAGTGTTGAAATGCATTTTTAAAAATGTTCTGTAAAACTTACATTTGAAGATGTTTCAATATACAGCCTACTTTACAGCAAAGACTGATTGATTTTTGTTTAACATCACACCACGAATATTTCACGTATATGGTGATGGCACCTGCCTGATGCGGGGCATACAAATTTTGACTTTTGCAACGGACCCACCCGAAGCAGTAATGGATCTTTAATGTGCCATGCATCCCATGAAATGAGGCCTCGGTTTTTACTGTCTCATCCGAAAGACCAGAGCAGGACTCGAACCCCGGCCTCCCGATCAGGAGGTGAGAGCGATACCACTAGGCCACCGGCTTTTATAGCAAAGAAAAAAGACTAAGTAGGTTGCATACATGTATCAGTTCAAAGAAAAAGGGGCCATAGAAGAGGTTACAAATACCTGTTATAACTGTTAAAATTAGTAAATTATTCTGTAAAACTTCAGTAAATTGCTGTTAACATTTATTGTAAAATTACTTTTGATTTCACATAACAATCTATTAATTAAAATCTGGGTACAATGAATTTAGATAAGGACCCTGTGTTTTCTAGAGTCAGTTTTTATAATGAATCATTGGTTTGATTAGGATTCATTGCGAGAGGTGTACAAGAATTACAGCAAACACAATTTGGGATAGAAGACAAATGGGTACAGATACAAGGACCAATGAGTAGATTGATATATGCCTGCTGGGATCTTATTACCGTATTCACTTGTGTATAGTATGCATCCGTGTATAATACGCACCCCCAACTTTTGGGAAATAATTGGAGAAAAAGTCTACATCTCGTGTATAATGTGCTGGTGAAATTGCCGCATAAGCAAGTGGTCAAGAACCTTAAGTTTACATAGAAAAAATCTCTATATTACAGATTTCACTACGGAAAACACAATTGGTTACGCGTCTGAACCTTAGGATATTCAATGAATGGAATAAACCCAACTTCCGTAATAAAATTAATTTGTGATCCAAAAACTGTGTTGATAGAAAGAAAACTAAAGAATGGTTAATAAAATTGTAATTAGTATCAGGGACGTGTATATATGTGTTATATACGTCCCTGTTAGTACTCTTGATAAAATACCGATAATGAAGCATGGCTGTCATTTTCTATATATTTTACACTCGTCCCAAAATGTCAATCTTTGTACAAATAAATTGATTAACACAGCAGTAAAGGTAGAAGAAATGCAAACAACCAATTATCCCAGCAGGGTGTACGGCGATGGCTGATTGTTTGACCGCGAAGCCATTTCACCTTGATTGACGATGATAAGATAATTGGATTGCATCGGCACTTGTTATTTTAAAATATGCTATTCTCATTTGTAAAAACATCTTCATTTCAGCGCATATTGTAAAGTGTTCAACATAAGGAGGTAATACTGAAATGATAATCTCTTTATCAAGTGTCTAAAATCCATTTCAGTGGTCAAGTGGGGGTTCCCAAACTCTAAGGTCATGTTCTGATCGTTGTCAGCGGACATTTACGGCAATATCGCTAAGGAAATATGAATTCTCATGTCTGGAAAAAAGGTTCCTCCTTTAGATCTTGTGTATAATACGCACCTGGAAAATCGAAGTAAGATTTTATGAAAAAAAGTGCGTATTATACACGTGTGAATACAGTAACAAATAATGTAAGGACCAACATCAACATACCTATCTGAACTTCCTGATGCTAGAAGAAGCTCATTAGGATGGAATTCAACAATATTTACTGGCCCTCGATGATACGTAAGATCTGTTAGTATTTTTCCTGCTGTTATGTCCCAAATCTGTGAAAACATAAATTTTAATATATAGTTCCTTGTAACTATTAAAGTGAGTATAGATGTTAACCCTGTAAGGAGAATATATTTGATAAGAAAAAAAAAAATCTGCAAAATAGTGTATCTTCTTAAAGAGGGCAAATTCTGATACACAGAATCACCTACATTTGATGCACAACGTACTGTTCCACAATGATTATCCAAAGGAAGCCAGATCTTTATGCAAATGAATATCCATAGACAGTTAGTCTAATGCAAAAATAAAAGTAATGCAAAATCTGATTTATGCTGCAACTTTCAATTTGTAATAATCTTGATGCCTATCAATGCAAAAACTAAAGCAGAGACTCGAGAACATATCTTGCCAAGCTTAGTCCATTCCCCACAAGGCAGATCTCGAGAACACACCTGACTCAGCTCTAATATATTCAGCACAATGCAGACCTTGAGAACATGCCTGGCCTTTTTCTAGTTCTCTGTTTATCAAATTTTAATCTAGCGATACTTTAAAATTTGTACAAAGTTAATATTTCTATAATTAAATTCAGTGGATCATCTGAAAAACCACACTTTTGTTAAACACTGTCCTTGAAAAAATTGAATCAAGAAAAAAATTTCAAAACTATAAATGAGGCATAAAGTTGATGAATTGTTACAATATTTTACCTTGACTAGACCATCCTCTCCAGCTGATGCAATCCATTTCCCATCAGGACTGAATCGGACACAGTTTATACCACTTTTATGGCCCTATAATTAAGGAATGTGATTGCAATAAAATACACAGTATTTACACCACAGAAGTTTGTAAAAACATATGCCCCCCGCAGTGGCAATTTTAAAAGATAAATATTTTCTTTAAAACAGAGGCACCAACAAAACGTTTATCAGATACAGTGCAAGCCGCTTAATTGAATAAGCTATTTGTCAGGACTTTATTATTCAAATAAACGAATATTCAATTACACGGCATGACGAACGAATGCAGTTTCAAAGACCAGTTGATCGACAGATTTTACAAGAATTGCATACGTGTACGCGTGTTTAACTTTCGCCGTATCTGTAATGAAATCAGTGTACATGTATCTATATATAGATACACTAGAGTTACCTCTCTTAGAGCCCTTTATTGTTTGCTTGAGCTACATTAAACTCAACAGACCACATTTTCTATAATTTTGCAACTGTCTTTTTAAGTACAGTGACCAAATGTTATTAAATAACTACATTACACATGCTCAATTGACCGTAAAGATAAAACCGTCGTCTATTGAAATGCACGTAATGTATCTCAGTCGTGTAACCAGGGTGGTCAGAGACATAAGACAGGTTAAACAATTTGTTTTAACAAAGGCAAATTAAAAGGCATATTCAAGCGTGTGAGAAATTTCAATTTTCCATCTGATAGAACAGGCTGAAGTCGTCGCTTTGCTTTTCCTCAAGGAATCGTCGTATTGTGGCCATTGCGTCTGTACATTCGCCGTGCGCTACTCGTGCCGTTTCTTCAGCCTCCTCGTCGTCGCTGGCAACGCATAGTCTAGGCTCGTCTTCGTGGAAATTCGCGAATATTTTCTCGTCAGTCCGGACAGCTTAGTTCTCCAGGTTGCCATCGTTTGTGATGAAGGTATCGAACGTCTAGCTATCAACATCCTCTGGCGGCCGGACATCGTCAGTTTCGCTTGTGTCGCTGTCTGACGAGACAAAGCCAGCCTTCCGGAAGCAGTTGGCGATGGTTGTTGGCTTGACGGTGCGACAGGCCTTACGGAATAGGTGGACGGCATCTAGTAGGGTCAGTCTTCACGCAATGCCGTTGGCTGACAGCGTCATCTTGTCGATGTTTCCGATGATCTTGTGTACGACATGGCTTCGGCAGTTGGTAATTAATTAATCCTTTCATTCCTACCGCCGCGGCCTATTAGACAATTAACGTGTGACTCGGTCAACAGCTGTTACCTAGACAGTAATCTCTTTTGAGATTACCTGGACAGGTGTGAAACCCTTTATCTCTAATAGATAGGTCGCCTGCACGTAGTAAATAACATGACCTCGGGCGTGATGCATTGAAGTTTTAACAAAGGTATGCTTGGTAGAATAATCGCGCTATTCAAATAAACGAAGTCGCTTCTTTATTCTAGTGTAATAAGTGGCGGATTTTGAATAGATTTCATAGAAAATGGTTTTGGATTTCAGGATCTTATTCAATAAAACGAAATATTCAATAATGCGACATTCAATTAAGTGGCGGGCACTGTACTTTAATCTGCTTGAACATAGAGCTAAAAATGCTGAAGAGACTAATACCAACCATAGAAATCTCATCTATTATTTTTACTTTATAGGACCTTGACTTTTGACTAAATGACCCAAAAATTGAGAAGCATCTTCCAATTTTGATAAGAATACACAAGATCACAAATACTCATTCATTCATCTATTGTTCTAAAATTGGGCAGATTTTCTGTCCCTCTCAAGAACAAAAGAATGGTGTGTATGAAAGCACTAGTCAGAATGGTAAAGCAGTAATCACGATCTTGCATATTGATAAGAATCAATACATCCAAATTTGGTTTGTATAGGATTATTGGTACTTGGTACCAAGAATTAAATGGAGGTAGTCAAAGTGATAATAAGTAAAGTAATATGAAATTTAAATCATTTTTTAAATAATAATAACTAAAAAAATAATATTAGGAATATTTTTTGAAGTTAGAAATGATGTCTTAATTTGTATCTGATGTTTTGACATTAATATATATATATGAAAACAGAATGTTTACAGTCTTACCCTGTAAGTATAAATGCAACCTTTCTTCCTTATATCCCATAACTGTAATATCAAAGATGCACAATAAAAAATTCATTCCATTCAAACAAATTTAAAGTACTAAGTGAAAGTTACTATGTATTTGAGCTCAGTATCAGTGAATTTTATTTGATAATAAAAAATCATGAATGTAAATGATTCCCTTTTGATAAAGAAAACCTATTGGTCAATTTTATCTTGACATTACAATCCCTGAATCTGAGGAGTGACTTCACCTTAACACTACAGTCCATGGACCCAAAGGAGTAAACCTTACCTTAACACTACAGTCCATGGACCCAAAGGAGTAAACTTTACCTTAACACCACAGTCCATGGACCCAGAAGAGTAAACTTTACCTTAACACTACAGTCCATGGACCCAGAGGAGTAAACTTTACCTTAACACTACAGTCCATGGACCCAAAGGAGTAAAATTTACCTTAACACTACAGTCTATGGACCCAGAGGAGTAAAATTTACCTTAGCACTACAGTCCATGGACCCGGAGGAGTAACCTTAACACTACAGTCTATGGACCCAGAGGAATAACCTTAACACTACAGTCCATGGACCCAGAGGAGTAAACTTTACCTTAAAACTACAGTCTATGGACCCAGAGGGGTAAAATTTACCTTAACACTACAGTCTATGGACCCAGAGGAGTAACCTTAACACTACAGTCCATGGACCCAGAGGAGTAACCTTAACACTACAGTCTATGGACCCAGAGGAGTAAACTTTACCTTAACACTACAGTCCATGGACCCAGAGGAGTAACTTTAACACTACAGTCTATGGACCCAGAGGAGTAAACTTTACCTTAACACTACAGTCTATGCACCATGAAGAGTATATTGCACCAACACACTATGAGTCCCAAGGTATAAGCTTTATCTAATTGATATAGTCCAAAGACACTAAGGAGCAAAATTTATCTTTACATTACAATCCATGTGTAAATTTTACCTTTACACTCTAGTCCATGGACCTTGAGGAATAAACCTCAACATTACATCCATGATCAATGAGAAGTACAATTAACAGTATCACTACAGTTCCTAGAGGTAAACTTTACCTTAACATTACAGTCCATAGACCTTTGGGAGTAAATTCAACCTTAAAACTACAGTCCAGAGAAACCTGTAGGGATAAACTTCACCTTAACACTAGAGTCCAAGGAGTAAATGATACCTTAACATTACACTTACAGTCTAGAGGAATATTCAGGAGTAAACATTTCCTTAACATTACAGTCCATGGAGATGTAAATGTTACTTTATTATTGTTATTCTTGGACTCTAAGGAGTAAGCATTACTTTAATATTACTATAAATAGACCAAGAGGAGTAAATGTTACATTAACACTACAATCCATGGACTTATAGGGTATGTTTACCCTAGACATAACAGTCTATAGACCCTCAGTAGTAAATGTTACATTAACACTACAATCCATGGACTTATAGGGGTATGTTTACCCTAGACATAACAGTCTATAGACCCTCAGTAGTAAATGTTACATTAACACTACAATCCATGGACTTATAGGGGTATGTTTACCCTAGACATAACAGTCTATAGACCCTCAGTAGTAAATGTTACATTAACACTACAATCCGTGGACTTATAGGGGTATGTTTACCCTAGACATAACAGTCTATAGACCCTCAGTAGTAAATGTTACATTAACACTACAATCCATGGACTTATAGGGTATGTTTACCCTAGACATAACAGTCTATAGACCCTCAGTAGTAAATGTTACATTAACACTACAATCCATGGACTTATAGGGTATGTTTACCCTAGACATAACAGTCTATAGACCCTCAGTAGTAAATGTTACATTAACACTACAATCCATGGACTTATAGGGGTATGTTTACCCTAGACATAACAGTCTATAGACCCTCAGTAGTAAATGTTACATTAACACTACAATCCATGGACTTATAGGGGTATGTTAACCATAGACATAACAGTCTATAGACCCTCAGTAGTAAATGTTACATTAACACTACAATCCATGGACTTATAGGGGTATGTTTACCCTAGACATAACAGTCTATAGACCCTCAGTAGTAAATGTTACATTAACACTACAATCCATGGACTTATAGGGGTATGTTTACCCTAGACATAACAGTCTATAGACCCTCAGTAGTAAATGTTACATTAACACTACAATCCATGGACTTATAGGGTATGTTTACCCTAGACATAACAGTCTATAGACCCTCAGTAGTAAATGTTACATTAACACTACAATCCATGGACTTATAGGGTATGTTTACCCTAGACATAACAGTCTATAGACCCTCAGTAGTAAATGTTACATTAACACTACAATCCATGGACTTATAGGGGTATGTTTACCCTAGACATAACAGTCTATAGACCCTCAGTAGTAAATGTTACATTAACACTACAATCCATGGACTTATAGGGGTATGTTAACCCTAGACATAACAGTCTATAGACCCTCAGTAGTAAATGTTACGTTAACACTACAATCCATGGACTTATAGGGTATGTTTACCCTAGACATAACAGTCTATAGACCCTCAGTAGTAAATGTTACATTAACACTACAATCCATGGACTTATAGGGGTATGTTTACCCTAGACATAACAGTCTATAGACCCTCAGTAGTAAATGTTACATTAACACTACAATCCATGGACTTATAGGGGTATGTTTACCCTAGACATAACAGTCTATAGACCCTCAGTAGTAAATGTTACATTAACACTACAATCCATGGACTTATAGGGGTATGTTTACCCTAGACATAACAGTCTATAGACCCTCAGTAGTAAATGTTACATTAACACTACAATCCATGGACTTATAGGGGTATGTTTACCCTAGACATAACAGTCTATAGACCCTCAGTAGTAAATGTTACATTAACACTACAATCCATGGACTTATAGGGTATGTTTACCCTAGACATAACAGTCTATAGACCCTCAGTAGTAAATGTTACATTAACACTACAATCCGTGGACTTATAGGGGTATGTTTACCCTAGACATAACAGTCTATAGACCCTCAGTAGTAAATGTTACATTAACACTACAATCCATGGACTTATAGGGTATGTTTACCCTAGACATAACAGTCTATAGACCCTCAGTAGTAAATGTTACATTAACACTACAATCCATGGACTTATAGGGGTATGTTTACCCTAGACATAACAGTCTTTAGACCCTCAGTAGTAAATGTTACATTAACACTACAATCCATGGACTTATAGGGGTATGTTTACCCTAGACATAACAGTCTATAGACCCTCAGTAGTAAATGTTACATTAACACTACAATCCATGGACTTATAGGGGTATGTTTACCCTAGACATAACAGTCTATAGACCCTCAGTAGTAAATGTTACATTAACACTACAATCCATGGACTTATAGGGTATGTTTACCCTAGACATAACAGTCTATAGACCCTCAGTAGTAAATGTTACATTAACACTACAATCCATGGACTTATAGGGTATGTTTACCCTAGACATAACAGTCTATAGACCCTCAGTAGTAAATGTTACATTAACACTACAATCCATGGACTTATAGGGTATGTTTACCCTAGACATAACAGTCTATAGACCCTCAGTAGTAAATGTTACATTAACACTACAATCCATGGACTTATAGGGGTATGTTTACCCTAGACATAACAGTCTATAGACCCTCAGTAGTAAATGTTACATTAACACTACAATCCGTGGACTTATAGGGGTATGTTTACCCTAGACATAACAGTCTATAGACCCTCAGTAGTAAATGTTACATTAACACTACAATCCATGGACTTATAGGGTATGTTTACCCTAGACATAACAGTCTATAGACCCTCAGTAGTAAATGTTACATTAACACTACAATCCATGGACTTATAGGGTATGTTTACCCTAGACATAACAGTCTATAGACCCTCAGTAGTAAATGTTACATTAACACTACAATCCGTGGACTTATAGGGGTATGTTTACCCTAGACATAAGAGTCTATAGACCCTCAGTAGTAAATATTACATTAACACTACAATCCATGGACTTATAGGGTATGTTTACCCTAGACATAACAGTCTATAGACCCTCAGTAGTAAATGTTACATTAACACTACAATCCATGGACTTATAGGGGTATGTTTACCCTAGACATAACAGTCTATAGACCCTCAGTAGTAAATGTTACATTAACACTACAATCCATGGACTTATAGGGGTATGTTTACCCTAGACATAACAGTCTATAGACCCTCAGTAGTAAATGTTACATTAACACTACAATCCATGGACTTATAGGGGTATGTTTACCCTAGACATAACAGTCTATAGACCCTCAGTAGTAAATGTTACATTAACACTACAATCCATGGACTTATAGGGGTATGTTTACCCTAGACATAACAGTCTATAGACCCTCAGTAGTAAATGTTACATTAACACTACAATCCGTGGACTTATAGGGGTATGTTTACCCTAGACATAACAGTCTATAGACCCTCAGTAGTAAATGTTACCTTAAAACTATAGTCCATGAACCTTAAGGATTATCTTTGCTTTAACAGAACAGTCCATGCACCCTAAGGACTAAACTTTACCTTAACATTACAGTCCATGTACCCTAAGGAGTAAACTTTACCTTAACACTACAGTCCATATACCCTAAGGGGTAAACTTTACCTTAACACTACAGTCCATGTACCCTAAGGAGTAAACTTTACCTTAACATCACAGTCCATGTACCCTAAGGAGTAAACTTTACCTTAACACTACAGTCCATGTACCCTAAGGGGTAAACTTTACCTTAAAATTATAGTCCATGTACCCTAAAGAAGTAAACTTTACCTTAACATTACAGTCCATGTACCCTAAGGAGTAAACTTTACCTTAACACTACAGTCCATGTACCCTAAGGAGTAAACTTTACCTTAACATTACAGTCCATGTACCCTAAGGAGTAAACTTTACCTTAACACTACAGTCCATGTACCCTAAAGAAGTAAACTTTACCTTAACATTACAGTCCATGTACCCCAAGGAGTAAACTTTACCTTAACATTACAGTCCATGGACCCTGAAGTACAGTAATCACCATATGGATGAAAATCAAGACTTTTAATACTGGAGGTATGACCTGTTAAAGTTCTCATTACTGAAATGTAGAAAAAAAGACAATCTTTTATTGCTTTAGTGTTATGACTTCATTAATGGTTTACATACTAAATAAGCATACTATTGCATGATTTCACGATTTCTTGATCATGATGGATATGTACTAATTACAATAAGCAACCTTGAAAGTGAATGTGTTTGTTCTAGATACAGACATATTTCTGTTGCTGTGTTAGTCTGTTGGTTGCTTAACATCTCCAAAAGAATCACTTCTACCCAACACACTACTTAGAAATTAAGACATCCTGCCCAACGCAGCAAGGATCATTCACATAGCAACATTTACTGTGACACAGAACTCTCTAAGACTCTTTGAAAAAGAATTATCTAAACACACCACCGTTTGAACTACCACATGCTGCTGCTTCTTTTTTGTGAAAATTGGACCTCACACCCCATCCCCTCTTCACCCCACCCTGTGGCAGCAAAGTTGAACAACAACAAATTTTGTCAAAGGCTGAAAATATGATCTGAAGCCAAGAGTGTGTTTTTGACAACTGTAATACTCTTTGAGTACTGTATCATGAATCTAGGATGAAAAGCCATTGAAAAACGAACACAAAGTAATCTATGATTTCACAGCTCACATCAACTTGGACAACAACCTTTAAGCAAATACAATACCTTTTTGTTTTATTTGAAAATAGAACAAGCAAATTCAGTAAATTATCTCAAACCTGACCTTAAGCAAACTTCTTAACATGGTCTGTAAACCTATCTCCTTCGACGAGGTGAGCTCAAAAGTGTACTTTATGGTTCATGAATTTCCTATGTGCCTATTATCATAGCTCTGTGATAAAAACAATGGACTTGAAACCTGAAAACTTGTAGAAATACTAATTTCTTCTAAAATTTAGTCAACCGTGACAAAATTCAAACTTTGTCTGTAGTTAATCAATATAAAGAAGATGGGTACCTAGTTTTCAGACCAAAATCTCAAAGGATGTGTCATAAAAGCTGCAACAAAATTCAAACTCCATCTGTAGTTGTTGGTAACAGAGAGTGTACAAAGATTAAGTTTAATATGTCATACAATGTGTGAAAAAATTACCAAAGAATAATTTCAGACAGTGACCTAATTATTTCAAAGTGGATCAACACAATAAAACATGATCAATTATAAACAACTGTGTACTGACACAAGGGGCCATTTGTTCCAAACTTTAACTACTGGTTAAGCTAACCAATGATTAAGTTTCATCTGACTATATCTTTGAAATGAGAAGACTTTAAGTCATAATCTGTGTACTGATTTGAAGCATATGAAACTTGCTTTGTAAAGTAAATCAGAGTTTTATACAGAAATCTTATAAATTAAGGCAATTGTCTCTCAAATCTTAACCAATGGTTAGCTTAACCAGTGGTTAAAGTTTCAAACAACTGGTCCCTGTATGTCAAATGAATACAACTTTATCAGATTTTTTAGCAAGAGTAGCAACAATGCAAACCAAATCCATTAATAACTTTTCCCACTGTGTTTTGTACAGTTTATCTAAAACACCTGGACTGTACTGTAAACAACAAAAATAGACACATGTATAATTATCAATACGGTTGCAGAGTTTCATTATGTGTCATGTGAAAATTTTTGAAAAAAGCGAATACTGAGCAGTTCTGGTAATTGTTTTGATAACAAAAGAGGCCATAAATCAATACCTTGGGGATGCTTAGACACATCAATTTAAGATTCTGCATCAAAATTTACACGAGATTCAGGTGAAATTTGAAGTACCTACTTCTATGATGATCGACTGGTTCCTGCTTGTTAAAGTACTGAACAGATTAACATCTGATCACTTAAAGAGTTGAAAACCATAATTAATCTCATTCAAATGACTTTTTACACAGTATTGAGCAACTTGTTACTGTCAAAAAACGTTGAATTCATTGACTAAATGAAAAAAGATAATGGAATTCCGCGAAAAACTTGGCGACCCTGTTACAAATTAAATAAAATAGGGGACCAGTAAACAGAAGCATGATACGCCAACACCAGAAGAAAGTTTAAAACCCATGTGCACAACTTCAAGTTGATCCTTTCATATACCACCACCAAAATCATCTGTATCTGTCTTGACTATGAAGAAGAAGTGCAGACAATTTTTTTTTTAAACCCACCAAATTTTCACTACCCGCGGGGCAAGACCCCAGTTTAAAACCTCACATGCACAACTTCAAGTCAGACCCTTTCATACATCACCACCAAATCATCTGTTTGATTTATCATTTTATGTACCTTTCATTGATAAAGAGAAGAAGTACAGACAAGACTTTTATACAAAGTCCATTTTTCTCTACCCCAGGGGGCCAGACCCCCAGTTTGAAGCCCAAGTGCACAACTTCAAGTCAGACCTTTAATATGTCACCAAGAAATCATCTACATCTGTTTTGCTTAAAGAGAAGAAATACAGACAAGTTATTCTTTTTAACCCACCTGTTTTTCCCTACCCAGAGGCCAGACCCCAGTTGAAAACCCATGTATACAACTTAAGCTTAGACCCTTTTATAAACCACCATCAAAATCATCTGTTTCAGTCTCATCAAAAAGAAGAAGCATGAACAATTTTTTGGAACCCACCTATTTATCCCTACACCAGGGGCAGGACCTCTGTCCATTTTTCCATACCCCAGGAGCCAGACAAATTTTTAAAACCTATGCATACAACTTCATATCAGACCCTTCATATACTACCACCAACACCTGCACCTGTCTTGATTAAGGAAAAGAACTTTATTTTTAGGCCACCCATTTTCCCTATCCTAGGGACCAGACCCTAATTTAAAACTCAAGTGCACAACTTTAAGTCAGACCCTTTCCTTTACCACCAAAAAACACACTTGTATCTGCCATGGTTAAGGAGGAGAAGTGTGGACAAGATTGTATAGACAGGTAGTAGTGGTAAAGCATAATACAACCATATTTAATGAAAATCTGCATATTAACTAAAGAGCATTTTTTCACTCAAAGCTTTTTGACCTTGTTTTGAAATATCAAAATGGTTTTATGTAAGAAACAGAAGTCACAGAATGGAATTTCTTAAAAAGCTAATAACGCATAAAGCAAAAAATGCAAAATTTATTTTGAAGGGCCTTAAAATATAACATCCATAATACCTGTATTGGTGAATAAATTTTTCTTGTACAAATGGCAAGGGACCAAAAGTAAATTTTTACAGGAATCTTCATAACATGATCTCTGTCGAAAATCAAAGATATATTTAAACACAAAATCTATATCAAGTTAAGACATACTTTTTGCTTGTTCCAAATCCCAAACTTTGAGAGCCCCTGACAAAGACCCTGCAACAACCATTTCTTCATCATGACCAAATCGCACTGCTTCTACTGGTGTAGTATGGCCACACAAGCTCTAGAAAATAAGACATTAAAAAGGAGGATTATTATGGTAACATTCATGGCACTTGTATGGAGACAACGATATGTCAGGACCAGAGAATAAAGGTCAATAACCTCTACTGCAAAAGCAGAACTTGGCAAAAAGATGCATTTATTTGTATTTCATGTATCTGCATTTCATTTCTATGAATATCAGCCACATGACAAGAGTATAAATGTTGTTATATAGAGACAACATGTAGAATCAATATGTCAGTAAGAAACACGGCATAACTAAGTGGTGCATAAAGGATCAGAAAATGCTGAGATACGAATAGTTTTGACCTATCAGAATTTTCTCAAGTTGAAATAGAGGGTACGCTTCAGATCTACCAGAAAACAAAACAAGCAAATTCAGAGAATTGTGGTCCCCCGCTTTCAGGGTTCTATCAGCAAGGGTGCAGTGATCTGTGATATATTGTCATGGTTGTGCATGTCTACAGACACAAATGCCAAATATGAAGGCCCTACGTCTTACGATAAAAAAGTTACATTGAAGTAGGCCAAAGGTCACGGTCAAGGTTACATAATAAAAAATTCTGGTACCAATGGAAAGGTATTGCAATTAGGGACACACATGCCAAATATGAAGGCCCTACGTCATACAGTTGAAAAGTTACATTGAAGTAGGTCAAAGGTCATGGTCAAGGTCACATGATAAAAATTTTGTTACCAACGGAAAGGTATTGCAATTAGGTACACATCTACCAAATATGAAGGCCCTATGTCTTACGTTTAACAAGAGGCCCAAATTTGCCTATATTGCTCACCTGAGCACAAATTGCTTATTTACAATAAAATGACAGCTCATTTCAGTAGAAAATTTTGCTTTTTTTCTACAAAACTTTCTATAAGGTTTGGTGATATTTTGTGCAGTCGTTTTGAAGAAGTCCAAAATGTGTCAACAAATCAGAGCCAATGGCGGCCATCTTGGATTACGGATCAGCACGAAAAACACAAACTTGGTAGAGGACCTCGAGTACTTACTTCCTATGAGGTTTGGTGAAATTCTGTGCAGCGCTTCTGGAGAAGAAGTCCAAAATGTGTCAACCAATCAGAGCCAATGGTGGCCATCTTGGATTACCGATGGGCATGAAAAACACAAACTTGGTAAAGGGCCTCGAGTACTTACTTCTTATGGGGTTTGGTGAAATTCTGTGCAGCGGTTCTGGAGAAGAAGTCCAAAATGTGTTAACCAATCAGAGCCAATGGCAGCCATCTTGCATTACCGATGAGCACGAAAAACACAAACTTGGTAGAGGACCTTGAGTACTTACTTCCTATGAGGTTTGGTGGAATTCTGTGCAGCCGTTCTGGAGAAGAAGTCGAAAATGTGTCAACCAATCAGAGCCAATGGCGGCTATATTGGATTACGGATGGGCACGAAAAACACAAACTTGGTAGAGGACCATTAGTACTTACTTCCTATGAAGTTTGGTGAAGTTCTGTGAAGCGGTTCTGGAGAAGAAGTTGAAAATGTAGAAAAGCTAACGACGGACGGCGATTGATCACAATAGCTCACTTAAGTCTTTGACTCAGGTGAGCTAATAAGTAATGACCAAGGTTAAAGTTTTTGTGACAGACAGACTGACATTCGAATGAAATTTGATGTCCCCTTGCTTTCGCTAAAAGCGGGGTATGACAACAAATTTATATACCAAAAATTCAGACATCTATATTGAAAGCCAATCAAAAGAAAATGTCATACAGAATTTTAACCACACTGAAATATTTCAGCCATATCACCCTAGTGCATTGACTTTGTTGATCAAAGGAGTTGCAGTGTTTCCGAAACACACCTGACTGCCTGACCTTTCTGGTAAAAATTGGCTTAGTCTGGTAAAACTTTCACTATCATTTCATTTAAATATGATGCTCGACCAGACAAATGTCCTGTAATGCCTATGAAAGTTTTGCACACACTACAGTTGTTCTGAAAAAGTTTAAAGAAAGATGGTAACAACACTTGTAGGGGACCTTCAGAACGTTGTCTCAAATATTCATTAAAATACTTTAAGTGTTGCTACAGAAGAATATGACCAGAGATGCCATAGACACCTTATGCTTGCCTGCACAGGGGCTTTAGTAAACGGAGCCTCTATACCATACATGTATTATATGCTTCTGTTTATCAAAAATAAAGAGTGCAATGGCCTTAATTAATCAAAGTTGCATACAGACAATCAGAATGTTTCCCATTTATCATGTTCATATTAATACTAAATGGAATCATGGAACAAACTCCATAACAACTGCAGGCCTATAATCAAACAGGTACATTACAGATAAGGTTATAATGATAAACAATACACGAGAATCATACAGAGCAGAGGTAAAGAATCAATCATATCACTAAATCAGGAAAAGAAACCAAATAACACCTTAGCATTTGTGTTATCATTTTCTTAAGTCTCAAAATTTACATCCCATGGAACCCACTCTGTAAGAAAATCACACAGGGCAGTGGTAAAAAATGTAAAGGGTCATTAAGTTTCAATCATATCTCTAATTAGCAAAACAAAAAAACAAAAAAAAAAACAAAAGAAAATAGGAAAAGATTGAAATATAACACTAACATCTGTCAAATCACTTCATTGTGAAATAAGTTGCACCCCCTGTGAACTCAAATAACAGGAAAATGTTATCAAAATTTGTAATCAGAGTATTAATACTTTAACCAAACTAAAAATAAAATGTGGTAAGTTCATCACAACATTTGCTTTAAGATTATCATTTTTTGTTGGATCTGGATGCACATTAAAGTGCATGTAAACGAAAAATATATCAAGTTTATGAATGATGACAGACAGATGACACATGGTATGCTATGACAATAGCTCAATTGAGCCTAGGGTTCGGGTGAGCTGAATCTTGCATGCCCTGATAACAAAATTTGAGAATGTGTATCAATCATTTTTCTGGAGATACGCATTTTCAGTGGTTTTAATAAGCAGCTGTTTTCTCAAAGGAAATGTTAACTATATAAAATGTAAATGTTTTTGATAGTGCATACATATATGTAAAGGCATCATCTGATGAGCTCACAACTGTCTCTGATATGCTTTAAATTTCAATATACAGTGATGCTCCGTTAATCTGGGCTCCGTCTATCCGTTTAATTAATTCACTGCTTATTTCCTCTCTGTGCCGATTGCTTGTTTAACAGTTAAACGACGCGTTTACCTGGTCACCTACCTATGGTATTTTAATTACCTATCAAATTAAGAATTGACCGCTTGTGGTGTAGTCAAACGTCATGTTAGCGGTCATTGATGATTGCTTTTTAATAAGTCAGTACACGCTCATGCCAGAAATGAAGATTACTGTTAGTTGAATGATAGTAAATAAATGTAAATTTGCGACTTCGCAGCTTACATTGTTAATTAAATATTGGGGCTTTAAACTGTAACCAAACTTTAGGTAGCGTCACTTTTCTATCAGAGATCGATCATTGATAACATATCCTTACTTAGTGCTAATAAGTGCTCATTACATTATTTTGTAGAGAAGTTTTAACTTTTAGTTATTCTTCTGTTTTTTGGTTATAGAAAATTTTCATATTTAAAACATGAACATTGTATAAATTTATCCGGGCATAAATGCTTTTCAAGTCTAAATTTGTATGACACAGCAGGATGGTAGATAAACACACCGATCACGATAGAAGTGAAATCAATTAGTTAAACGCGAGGTATATACTAAGGCGGCTTTCAACATTTAAATAGAGGACAGTAAGTTGAAAAATCATCCAGGTTTCAGAAATTTGGCTGCGATTATTGTATAATTTACTAAAGATGTTAATAAATTAAATACGTAATAGATATATATATTTCTTCGTATACAAATCAAACGCATATAAGGGTTATTACTTGTGTTTTATCGTGTACTGTATACACCGTTCTTTTATCAAGAAATAAGATTCTTTAACATCTAAAGTACCGGTACTATGATCCGGTAATCCGGAAAATCCGTTTATCCGGACAAATTGGCCAGGAACAAACATGTCCGGATAAACAGAGCATCACTGTAAATTGGAGTTAATGAACCTTATCCTTATGTCAACTAAATGACAGCAGACACCCAATTCCAGAAACATCTCATTCAAAATGATACAAAGAATAATATGCCTTTACGAACAAGGTCAGTATCTGCAAAACTCATCAAACCTACATAACATTGGATTAGATAGGAAAACTCATTTTTATTTCACTGCATTATAAGGCTTCACTAGACTAAGCCCAAGTAAATTTGGCACTTCAACTGTCATTCTACTGAATTATTGATTTTTTTTATACAGCGTTTTTGAGATTTACAGCATTGTTCAATATAAAAGCAATCCAATATTTGTGTATATTTTGATATTAAAAAAAAACATCAAAGGATTTACCATTACACAATTTGGCTTCCCAACTACCCATAGATTAACCTTTCTGTCCTCTCCACCAGTGACCATTACACGTCCTGTTTTCTGACTCAGGGCTACACAGTTCACATTACCGCCATGTGCCACAAATTCCTCTGAAATGTTTTAAAACATTCATAACCAAAGTACACAATGGGACTTTGAATGAGAAATGATAAACAGTCAGTTGCTTTTCCCTTCATCTCGCATGGCGAGAGACTTAAACTGACAAAAATACCTGGTACTGTTTTTGAGTGTTGTGGAAGTTTCATTATGAGAAATATACAAAGGGAGAACTTGAGCTTTTATGATATAAAAAAGAGGATTACCAGTATCTTGGTAAATTACACTTATCCTGCTGGATAATATTATTCATTCAAGCAGTAAAGATTCTGCAAAGAAGCATCTACAAGTCCACTCTATCTATTTGTATATTTATTCATTTGGGAATTTTAGTCCCATTTTGCATATGCTAAAAGATCAATGTTTGGGAAAAATTTAGACAAATTTGGGAAAAAATAAATGAAATTTCCATTAGAAAGGGTCATCATGGACCTGATTTAAAGAATAACAAAACAGTGTATTATGTGATATATGAATATATACATGTATTGTTATGGGACATGTTTCCTCATTCTCGGGTAAGAATTATATTTTCTTTTGTATTATGTATCAGGAAACTAATTGCTTTGCTCCAATTGCATAGTTGCTTTGTCTGTGTTGCCTCATAAATTGGATGACCTACATGTACTAGAGGCCACTTCGCGTTTTAGAAAAAATTAGCAAAAAACAGAGATCGTTTTTTCATATCTCGGAAAGTATGGGGTTCACAACATTTAAACATTAAAAGCATGTATATAAATCATTGATGAATAGTTTACCTAAAAAATCCGGACTATATTATCTTATTTGACCAAATAACATCTTGCCTGTAGTAAAACGGAGGAAGATATTTTCTCTTATTTACACAAATTGAGGTCATGCACTCAAATACTATCCTTCCATCTGTTAGCACGACTAGGGTCGATATGTTTTGAATCAAAATGAAAAGAAAAATATGTTAGGAATCTTGAACATGAGTTATTTCTCTTTATGCAGAGGGCACAAACAGAGGAAATTCTAATTAACTGACATAAAAAGTCATTTATTACAGTACAGTCCAGGTTTTTTTTGTAATTTTTTCACCCACCACAGTGGGCCACATCCAGGTGTAAATTCAAGAATTACCCAATACACTGTGTATTTAACAATGGTGTGAATGAACACAGGTAAATTTCCACTTTACATTCCCACTGTGATTTCAGGTGTTTTTCTCTCTGTGTTTTGTGCAATTTCTCAAAAACACATGGACTGTACTGTACATGTAACTATCACCACTCTATCCATATCAGGAAAATTTAAATAAAGAAACTTGTCATTTTGGTAACTTAACGAGTCATTTCGGTAAATACCAGGTGATTTTGGTACCGAAATTCCAAGTCATCTCAGTAAGTACATAAGTAGTAGAATCGGTTAAATTGGAAAACCGTTAATCTCTTTTGATATTCTTGCACGTGGCCGTTTGATTATGTTGTCATTTATTATTGCCACTCATCAGAATCTCTTCTCAGCCTATCTTCACATTATTCTGGTTTTTGTGATTTAACAACCCTTGTGTAATAATGATCAAAAACACTGTACAAATCTTGTTTCCTGCAGAATGCAGGTCACAGATAATATCCACACATTTTTTTCTTCAATGGCACCTAAACACCGGGATGGCTGAGTAAACACTGAAACGGCACAGAACGGCACATATACTCATTATAATGACTAAGTTTGAATTTTTTAAATTCCTCTGTTCTGGATTATGCCCAAAAAATATATGCATGTTTCTATTTTTATCCTTGAAAAAAATAGAGTCGGTAGGTTGGGATTTCTTTTTCATTTGGTTTCGTCTTACCTTTTGTCAGTATCAATAGCCCGTTTCACAAACAATTATTGTAAGTGAACCCAGCGTGCCTGTAAATGTAGTTGAACTTGTAGTTGTACAATGACACTGCGTGTCACTAAAAATCGTAAACGTAAACTTACGATGAAAATTCATCAAAAGTTATTTGAAGTACGAATTCGAAGTTGATCCCATAAATACCTGACTGAATCACTTGCGTCTACAATTGTTACTGTTAGTGAAAAGGGCTACATTGTTGGATGTCATGCTTTTCATTGAAATCTAGATTTACCATGTCTCGTAAATGTTTGAGCTATAAGCTACCTTTTGAAACCCTTTTCTCACCATGATTTTTCACCTTTTAAAGAAATCGTGAGCCCATTTTTGTTTTGATTTCATAAACTTGTAAAAATTTATAAGGTCGGCGGATAAAAATAGGGTCATTTGGGAAAGGGGAAACACATATACCGGTATATATGTATTTTTTTATCCTTATGGCGATTCAGATTTATTTTGTTATTATTATTTTTTACTCACTAGATATCACAAGGATGCATACATTAATCATGCAAGTTCACTGAAATGGAAATCCCCCCTTCCTCCAGATCCAGAGCTGTCCCAATGATGATAGCTGTCAAAAGTTTCACACGGTTGTACATGCATACTGCTAACATATGTAATAAATAAAAAACAACTGATTTTCCACATTTTATTTGTGCATGATATGAAGACGGCCAATTTTCACAAACTGAAATGGCAGGAAATAGAAAATGTCAAAACTGTGTCAATAGATTTAAGTCACTTCAGCCATTTTCCACTTCAGCCCCAAGTCAATTCGGCCTTTTACAACATCGGCCCAAAACGTTTCGGCCATGCTAAAAGACATCAGCCCAATCAAGGAGACCTTTCAGTCTTATTTTCTTGCAGCTTTACGATTGAAAATGACAATCTATTATTTATTGCTAAAGATACTTTATTGGCAGTATATGAACTTCAAATATTAGTGAGACGCCTTCATGTCCATATATGGTCTGACAGATACGGCGAGTTAAGGTACTAATCAGTTAGAATATTAATAATTAAACATTACTTTAATGTTCTAAAATAGCAGAGACATATATGTGTATATATATGTCTCTGAAAATAGCAATGAAACAAAACAATCTAACAGTTTGCTTGTGATTAAAATTTTTAATTAAACAGTCAAATAGTGTATATATATCGAGCGATAGTCCTATTAATTTAATCCTCATCAGTCTGCCTGAACATCTGGGCACATTCCCATAGAAAATTAGATGTGAATCTCATGTTTTGATCCAGATTGTTCCATAGCTCATGGATAGCTTTCTTGGCCCTCATACACCCAGAGCGATGCCAGCGCCACAGGAGATCGTTGTCGACCAATACGATCTGAATGTCCACCAATTCAGCCTCCTCCCTCAGCAATGGAACCAGCATGTAGAATGGTAAAGAAGATGTGGTCCAATAGACTGAGTAGTATTTTACATATACTTAAATAAACAACGAAAAGATTTGAAATTGAAAGTAGTATGTATCGGTGTAGTATTGTCAAATAATGTAGACCCTATATGCAAGACATCTCGGCCCTTTATGAAAATATATTTTTTAAAATGCGTTAAAAAATGGGCCGAAAAGTTGGTATTGCAGGCCGAAATGTCACCTATGGTGAGCCGAAGTTGCAAAATGGTGAAGTGGGAAAAGGTCAAAGTGACTTGTGGCCGAAGTGGGAAAAGGCTGAAGGGACTGGCATCCGTGTCAATTATGTATCAAATTTTTATCAAAGTTGTTTAATGCAATTTGGGTCAATGTAAAGGACCGTTTTGGTGCCATTCCAGTGTTTACCCAGCTGTTACTGTGATTAGGGTGCCATTTTGATGTTCGATTTTCTTTCTTCCTTTCTTTCTGTTTGGGCATCCGGCAGCCCTGTATTGGATCAGTTGGCTGTATTGATGTTATTAGTATCTGGGAACTCACTGACCAACTGTCTGTTACAGTGTTATAGCCAGACCGTTCCCCTTAGGAGTGCCTCATAGCTCCTTCATTTTATTTAAGAAGCGGAGTGCAACTCCTATTTGTTGCCCACCCTCCACTTGTGTATGTACATGTAGTGTGCATATGTGCTGGAGGGTTGTGTTCATTTTGCAGAGATGTTGAAATTAACCGGTCCGACCGGCAAAACTGGTGAAAATTGGCAATGACCAGTTGAATGAACGAACCCACCAGTCCAAATGACCAGTAATACTGCAGCAACAAATGACATTTTGAAGAGTTGCCTAATCCATTGAATCTTATTCTTTTAAGGGAAGCGTGACTTTCTGCACTATTATTGGGACGATTCCATTCGGTATGCACAAAAAGCGACACTGAGACAGGCAAGATCAAGAAATGACATTTTAGGGGCCGATATTCGGCCCCATTTCCAACACCAAATAGTATCTTTTCCCCACTTTGTTCCCTTAAAATTCCCAACTTTACATAATCAAATTTACTGACCGACACTTATTCATTCGCACGATATTTTCAATTGTAACCAGCGCATCCAACACAAAATGTAAATCTCTGTCACTCGCACCAACTAAATTTTCGGATTGGGAAAGTAGTTTTCAATGTTGTTCTTATCGATGGAAAATGAAATTCAAAATTCCGCAGCTATAATATTAATATGTCAATAAATATCATAATTGTTTGAATAAAGAGTCAATTCCGTCATCTGTATTTTCCTTTCTACAAGGCATTTCAAATGATTTGTATAAAGAAGTTAATTGACTGTGACATGTAACTGTCGTAAATATTTGATACCTGCTGTGATCACTTAGAATAAAGTTGTTTTGCTACTGATAAGATATAAATTTCATGTGAATGGAAAATACACCCATATGGGAATATATTGCAGTGCTCCTAAACACTAAAAACTAACAAATTAATAATATTGTTCCAATCACGGACTCCAATTTACTGCATCAACGAAAGCTATGTTAAAATAATGCACTGTTGAAATATCTAAATAAATTACTAGTACCGTATTTACCTGTGTATAAATCGCACTTTTTCTCAGAATATCTGACATCAATATACATGTAGTTGGTGCGCATTATACACGGGAATATGTTTTTTCCACAAGTATTTGTTCGTAATGTCGATTTTAATATGAACGCTAAATTGTTGTCATCATTCCATGTCCTAAAATCACATCAGGAAGTTAATTTACCATGGAATGGAGGGAGTCGTTCGTTCTCGTATGTGTGATAATACCGACGATCTATGATATACATGTATTTACTAGAGTTTTGCGTATCTATTAGAAGTTACACTAAACACGAATTTGACGGACATGAAATCAACGGTAATTGGCTCTATCACTTTATTACAGACACCCACTGTGCTGGGGGGTTTAATTGTCACTTTTTAACAACACCTGGTCGGTCAACCGTTAAGCGTTGTACACACGCGTCAATCAGACAGTGCTAATTCAGCGGACAACAAAAACATAGAGTATTATGACAATTATAATATATATAACGTTAATACCTAGAACTTTATCAGAGATAAAATGAATTTGTTACCAACATACGGCAACCATTTTATTCAATCTTAGGCCATAATTAAAAAATTGTTTGTTTCCTCTCGCCCCGACCGGGTCAGGAAAAACGCCGCCGAGTCAAAATATTTTTAGCCAAAACGTCCGATATTTTTTTTTTCCGGAAATCGAATCACGGCCATGTCCGTTTTCAATTTTAACGTTACAATATATTGCTTACTGTTTCGGGTTTTTTTCATGTAAGCTAGGGATAAATAAAGCGCATGGCAGAATACGACTGTAATGCGTATTTGAGACCCTCCGACGCGACGAAGATGGACAGAGTTGCGCTGTCGTCCATCGTTAGATTGAAGTATAAACAAAACAATAAAGTAACTCCTGTAGTGATGAATCGATTATATAGTTTCCCCAGTAGGTACACATGGACGGTTCTACTACTTACCGAAATTACCCGGAATTACTGAAATGACTCAATATCTACCGAAATGACTCAGTAAGTTACCGAAATGACCCGTTTTTCATTCTTATTTGACCTGATATGGACAGAAGGGTGATACTTATATGTAATAGATGACTTTTCATGCAAATACCACTTTGTAATAGATAATACCGATGGCTAGAATTTTCTCTGTTGCATCCAATACGTAAAGAGCGATCTTCTTCTTGACCTTTATACTTAAATTTTTACTTCTGTCAAGGGCATTTGTAGTTCATAAACACATCTATTATATCATATTATACATGAATATTAAAGAATTTGGATTCAAACAACTTTTAACGTATGTGATACATGTAGTTCAGCAAAAAAAAAAAGAAAAAGTACCTGCCTGCCAGGTCACATGGAAAAAACAGACCCGGGGGGAGGGGAAACAAACAATTTTTTAATTGTGGCCTTATTTAACCGCGACTTGTTTACTGCGTTGCTCTACGATACTCTCCATGTACATATTATTATAATTGTAAGTTACGGTGTAGTTAATTAATCAAATTCATGGAGGAATCATTTCAGGAACGCAAAAAGAGATGTGCGTCTCTAAATTTGTCAAGTTTATATATATATAAATGATGGGTGAAAAAACGTAAGGTGATGGATAATTCTATCTACTGTACTTTAACATCTTAGCTTCACGGCCGCTCACTATTTATCGATTTTTACCTGCGCATTATACACGGGAACTAGGCTTTTTCTGCAATTTTTTTCTCAATTCGGGGGTGCACATTATACAGGGGTGAGCATTATACATGAGTAAATACGGAACATTAATTAATATTATTGAATGTAGCATATCACAAAAACGATGTCATGATCAGAATAGTGTTAACAGCCAACAATCAAAACCAGCTGTCTCAATGATTCAACTTGATTAAGCCATAACTAAATTCAAATGAAGGGCAGGCATATCAATGTATAAAACGTGATGTACTTGAAATAAACAAATACCAATGTTGATAATACTGCTTTTCTAATTTTGAATATTTTTCCCAATTTGATCCAAAACGCTTTTTTCCAATTGAAAAGGTCCTGGCCCCAATCCCAAAATACACAGAGACGGCTCGGGAGATCGGGAGAAAGACAGAGAGAGAGAGTTGGGTAGAGACTGAGGAGGAGTAAGACTAGTCTAAGATTTTGAAATATATCTAATTAGTGAACATGTGAAGAGGGCCGAAAGAGTAATAGTGATTGTAAGCAGAGTGAAAGTGAAAATATATGAAATTACTAGAGAAAAAGAAATCAAATATACCGATAATTGAAATGAATTAACACTTTACAACAATAGAAGAACTACAGCTATTAATATTGATTTATCTATAGTTGTCGGTCCGGTGAAAATGTGTTCAGACCAGTGAAGTCAGTGCAGTCACCAGTCCGAATGACCGGTTGGTTGGAAAAAATTTCAACATCTCTAATTTTGTACTGCTTGAACGGTCCGTGTTTTCAACGACTTTTATTACAGGTGCCACCACACCGGAACAAATCTGCCGCAGCCAACAGAGTTATTCACCCTGGCCATTTATACTCCCCCAAGGCTGGAGAGCAAATTTTGAAAGGTTTATTTTGATCGTTATTATACAGGGGGTGTCAAATGACAAAAACCAGAATAACGTAAAGAAAGGCTGAGATTCTGGAAAGTGGCAATAGTAAACAATAGCATAATAAAACTGACATGTCCAAGAATCTGGGTTAAACGAAACACCGAAACGGCACCTAAACACAGAAATGGCAGGGTAAACACAGAAACGGCACCGAAACGGCACTTATATACTCATTATAATGACAAATTTGCTCATTTCCATAATATACAGGCTAAACAACATTGGAAATGCTGATTTTTTTTTTTAATTTTGACTTAGAAATAAAAAGTTTGATATTCCGAATTTCCTCTGATTGATATACAATAAACTGTTTAATGTCATTTGGACAACTCTGGATTACAGCAAGTTCAGGATTCGGGCATATTTATCACTGTATCAGAATTAGTTTCGTATCATTTGATCACTGTCATCTACCTATTTATCGCAAGGAATTGCATACATCAGTCTTCCTAACTATAACTTGAATCAAAGGAAAGCATTAATTTTCCCCTAAAAAGTTTGTACTTTCTAGTCCTACCCAAATAAATTCTACAAACTGTGATGATAAGAATAATGAATATATAGGCCTACTGGCTATAAACCTCTTCATGACATGAAGACGGCCATTTTCACAACCTGAAATAGCATGGAAAAGAAAGTGCAATAAGTATGTCAATATATATCAAATCACCCATCAAATCATAATATAACTTGGTTATTGTATGTATAATATATATATCTATCATAAAAAAGTGGTCTTTTGTTTCTTTGATCAATATTAAGTGCCGTTTCGGTGTTTACCCTGCCGCTTCTGTGTTTAAGGTGCCGTTTCGGTGTTTCGATTCACCGCAAGAAACTCAAAAGAGATAAACGTCTATTAGTAATTACATTGTCATGGTTATGACTGAAGAATTGTAAACATTCTAGATGAATTTCTCAGCTAAATTCAAATTATTGTACAAAATAAAACACTTGAAAAGTTATTTCTTAGTAACAAAATTTGTCTAAGAATAATGTGAATACGGCATGAAGTAAAAAAAATATTTCTACTGCAGTACAGTAGATGAGGAAATTCGAACTGCAAATTTCAACACATTTATTTATATTTCTTACGCAGCTTCCAGGCACGCTTTGTATTCGACATGTTGAACTGGACGAATGAATCTGTATAAAGTCTACATTAATATGATCATCTTAAGAGATGTAATGATGGTAACAAAACTTCAAAGGGAACTGTGACAACTTCGGAAAATATGGCTCACATTATGTTATCAATCGTCTGATTGGCTTTAGATGATTCTCGGTAGCCAATGAAAATGAATTTTTCATGTAGATCATATGTTTGTAGAATTTTGTGTATAATATACTCGAGATTTATAAAAAGAGAGGGAGGACAGAAAATATGATTATGAGGAGTATATGTCAACTCCAAAAAAGATTATTGCATTATACCCAAGGTCAAAGTCACGGCAACAGAATTAGAGAATACTTTTATTTCATAGATCACCAGGGTCAGGTACCGGTACATGTACTACAATTGAAGTTTTCCCAATTTTGACATTTTTGTCAAGAGAAAAATGCAGATTTTAAATCAAAACATTATATTCACCAAAGCTGGCGCGAACTAAAGGTATCACGCTCGCTTCCTGATCGGGAGGCCAGGGTTCGAGTCTTGCTCTGGTCATGCCTGTCTTTCGGCATGTTAAAGATATCCCTCACTTCTTCGGGTGGGTTCGTTGCAAAGGTCAAAATTTGTATGCCCTTCATCTGGCAGATGCCGTCACCATATACGTGAAATATTCGTGGTGTTACGTTAAACAAAAATCAATCAGTCATGCAATCATTAAATTAACCCAGACGATCCGTCCACCATTAACAATAGAGTGATATTTTAAGTATTCAATATTTAGGTTTTACATATCCCATACTATCCCTTCACCAAATAATTTGGTGATATTTAATGTATTAAAGATATTTACATTTCACATACCCCAGATGATCTGGCCACTGTACAAATTAGTAATGTTTCATGTATTCAAGATATTTACATTCATTTACCACAGACGGTCTGGCCACCGTACAATATAGTGATATGCAGGTACATGTATTCAAGATATATATGTTTTACATACCATTACATGTCCTGTTTTCTGCTGATTTTCCAATTCCAATGGCCCGGCCCTAGTCCCGAAAAGGGGTATGAGAGCCCTGAACTTGTTAAACCATGATGGAAATGGATGCTGGTGAATTCATTATGATTACCTATAAAGTTAATGATTTTGTTACCTGATGTTGATTAATCGATACCTGATGTTGGTAATTTCAATACCTTATATTTCTTATTTCGATACCTGATGTTGGTTATTTCAGTACCTATTGTATTATACCCTTGTTTTGATTATTTGCTTTATTGTATTTATGAGTTATTTTGGATTAAGAAGTATTGTGCATGTTTAAAGATTATGATAAATTGATGTTATTGTTGTTTATTTTTTAAAATGGAACTACACACATGTAGATAATTAAATAAATGTATAATGTTAATCTAAACTGTCAGTTTATTGAGGTATAATACACAACTTTTTAGATACCAAATCCAAACTGACATTTTTCCAATTTTATACACTCCTTGTGGCAAAATGGGGCATGTTTACCTTTCACTCTACATGTATAAAGGTAATGACCCGCTCTGTTTAAACGTAAATAAATTAACAAATATATAAATGTAATAAGAGACAACAATGTTTGTTTGATCAAATTGATTTGAAAAATCAAACTGAGTCTTAGTAGTTTCAAAAGTGAGCTTTCTTTCCCTCCTTGAAGCGGTTTAGATCTTCAGTACAGCAGATTCTTGT
The DNA here is from genome assembly GCA_035048485.1 of Pteria penguin. Lineage (NCBI taxonomy): Eukaryota > Metazoa > Mollusca > Bivalvia > Pterioida > Pteriidae > Pteria > Pteria penguin. The sequence goes on along the minus strand of CM068582.1, from coordinate 57,213,424 downwards.
CAAGAAGTGTATAAAGAATTTTAAAAATTATAGAGGAAAATGTAATATGTGAACACTTAGGAGACTTCTTTTTCACAATTCTCAACAAATTCGTGCTGGTGGTTTTACAGGAATCAAATCCTTTTAATTCACATTTAATGGGATATTCTTTAATATAACGGCCAGATGTGTACCACCTTTGCCTCAACTTGAGGTCCAAGGAGTGAAAAATTTAAAAATGATTTGTATCTTGAAACTAATGAGATAAGTGGTGGAACATTTTAAAACTCATTGACAGTCTATTCCAATATGTAGTTGAGCTCATTAAGTGTTTTTATACACCTATCGTTATACAGGGCGTGTCATGTCACAGCGATGTCTGTCCGTCAGTAAATAACACTTTGTCCGAAACATAGTTTCTACATGCTTACATGTACTTGGATTAACATCATAGAAACTGTCATAAAGGGAAGGCGATGTGTTATGACCTTGAACTAAGGTCATATCTGCAAGGTTATGGTCACAGTGCATATAATTGGTAAATCCTTGTCTGGGTTATTACTTTGCCCATGTGCATGGAATTGAATAATATTTCACAGAATTGTTGCCCAGGACTCAAAAGAAAAAAAACAGTATGGGTAAATCTTTGTCTGGGCCATAACTTTTTACCCCTTGCATGGATTTGAATATTTCACAGAATTGTTACCCAGGACCCAGAGTGTGTCATGACCTTGAACAAAGGTTTTATCTGCAAGGTCGTCACCTTGCATATGATGGGTAAATTTTTGTCTGGGTCATAACTTTTTATCCCTAGCATGGATCTGAATTATATTTCACAGAATTGTTGCCCAGGACTCAAGGATGTGTCATGATCTTAAACCAAGGTATTATCTGCAAGGTCAAGGTCACAATCTGAATGCGTATAATGGGTAAATTTTTGTCTGGGCCATAACTTTTTACCCCTAGCATGGATTTGAATTATGTTTTGCAGAATTGATTCTCAGGATCCAAAGGTGTGTCATGGTTTTGAACCAAGGTCATATTTGCAAGATTAAGAACACATTGCATACAATGTATGATGGGTAAATCTTTGTCTGATCATAAATTTTGTGATGCATTCATGGAATTGAATAATATTTCACAGAACTGTTGCCCAGGATCCAAGGGTGTGTCATGATATTTGAACCGTGGTCATATCTGCCATGCTTCCTGCTTCAATTTAAGTAACAGGCATATTGTGCAATGTTAGGCATTGTTCTTATTTTCTAATGCTAAAATTACATTACATATTATGTACATAATCTTAAAATGTGTTTTTATGTTAAACATTAACAGATTATAGAGTAAATTTTTATCAAGAGATGAATTAAAACCTCAGCATATTTATGCCCCCGGATCGATAGATTGGAGGCATATTGCTTTTGTCCTGTCTGTTTGTCTGTCTGTTGTCAACTTTAACCTTGGTTATAACTTTTGAATCGTAAGGGATAGAGACTTCATATTTGACATGCATACTCAAGAAATGAGGCCCTTCCAAGGTTGATGACCTTTTGACCTTGACAATGACCTTCATGCTGAAAATAACTTATTGAACTTTGATGCCACCAGGGCATTGGTGTTTTACAAACACAGCTTGTTTTCAAATCTTTAATGTTATGCTATATTTTTGTATTGCTGCATGTAAATGATTGAGAATAAATGTTTAAACTACATGTAATCTGTAAAGTACAAATTCCCAGAGATGGTGTGATGTCACTGTCTGTAATGTTCTGTATAGATTCTTGAAGGATCTCCATGATCAAATGTGATCAGAAATGTGTAAAACATGTACTCAGGTTTTAATGTTTTAACAGGGTTGAATGACAAAATGTTTTAATCCTTCCTTTTTAACAAATTTACTCCAAGGATAAGCATTGCTCTCTATGATGAAGTCTAATTCTGTACCCCAAATGTCCCGAATAGCCATTATCAAATACCCAATGTTCTACTTCAAGAAATAAAAAAGTACATGTACCATGTTTGATTCATATGGTAATCACATATACATGTATTTGTTACCTGGAAAGTAAATGAAAATAAGAGGCAAAACCAAACTGAGTGTTCAAGCTGACAAATTCAATTACATTTATCTAATCATGGCTGTCAGATGTAAGCATCCACTGTCAACATGCCATTGGTTGCCACCAAGAAGCCATTATCAAATAGAAAACAAAACTAAATTAGGAATATCCATGCTAACAAATTCATGATATCATTTTCTATCAACTGGAAAATCATTTACATATCTAATCATGACTGTGTGTATGCACTGTTAACAAGCTACTGGTTTCTGCCAAGAATCTTTTATATCAAATGTAGCTTGTCATCAACTCTTTTAAAACAAAACACGTTTAACTGGCTTAGATACCGGTACCTACACAGCAAGAACAACTTGCTTTAAAATGTTTGAATATTCAATAAAAACAGGCAAAATACAAGTACTGAAAACACTAAAGCCAGGTACTAAAATCACAAGGTACTGAATTCATCATCTGTTGCTGAAATTATCTTTCCATTCACCATCTGTTGCTGAAATCATCTTTCCAGGTACAGAATTCATCTGCACCCGATTGGGGATGATCTTTAATTCTATCTGTGATGCTGTGGGTCCTGATTGATAGATTGGGGGCATATTGTTTTTGTCCTGTCTGTCTGTCAGTTTGTCCATCTGTTTGTCTGTTTGTTTGTCTGTCTGTTTGAAAATGATAATGATCTATGTTGTAATCGAATTATGTGTTATATTTCAGCTCTTCTTAGATGATGCAAAAATAAAGAATTTCACTTCATGTTTTAAAGGTAATTCTACAAGTTAAGAGCTAGATTACTTATATTGATTTATTACTATAGATTATAATAAAATGGCATACTTCAGAAGGTAGCCTTTTTAGCATGGTACTGAGAGATCCAGGGTTTCAGTAATTTCAAGGCATCCGGTCAGTATGCAGTAAAAATCATTCTGTCTGCATGGAGTTAGATATAATGAAAAATAAATCATGAGAGTGTTTTAAAATGATGTTGTTCATCCTTTTATTCTGAAATAAAACTCCTCATTTGAGAATTCCAGTGCTTTCTAAGTTTTCTTGTGTATTCAAGGTACCCAAGTAAAGGATATAAGCCCTCTTGGCTTTTTAAACCCTCCGTAAACAAAGTTTGGGGGGTATATACCGTAGGAATCACCCTGTCTTTCTGTCTGTCCGTCTGTCCACCAAACCTTGTCCGGGTCATAACTTCTCACCCTGTGCACGGATTTCAATGATATTTAATAGAATTGTTGCTTAGGATCCAAGGGTGTGTCACGACCTTGAATCAAGGTCGTAGATCAAAGGTCAAGGTCATAATAGACACAATGAATAAAACCTTGTCCAGGCCATAACTTCTTCCTCTGTGTGCAGATTTCAATATTTCACAAAATGTTTGCTTAGGATCCAAGGGTGTGTCATGACCTTGAACAAGGTCATAATAGACACAATAAGTAAAACTGACTTTGACCTTTGACCTCTATGATAGTAAATAGCACCTAGGATTATTATACCTGCTCTATGGATGCCATATAGGTTGTCATAAAGGGATGAATAATTGCATGTCTCCACTTTTTTGCCGTGGGGGGTATTTGTCCTGTTAGGACAGCTCTAGTTGTTTTTAGCTTTAGTTTTACTGGTCGACCTTAAGTTATACACCATTGACCGATTCTTGTTTTAGTATCTTCTAGGGTACTGATAACAGATATTCATATCTAACCTTATTTTGTCAGGTATGTGTTCAAGACTCTAGTTTAGTGTGTGTAATTTTGATTCCAGTCCTTGACTGTGGGGTCCAGAAAAGGGGCATGGTCACATCTATATAAATCCATATAAACATTTTTGTAATTACTTCTCGTCAATAGACTATTAATCACTGAAAATCATCTTTATAGTCTTGCTTGCCAGGTATGTGCTGCAGTTGTGCGTGTGTAATTTTGCTTGTGGTCCTTGACCCTGGAACCCAGAAAAGGGACATTATCAACCTTCTTGTTTGGTTTTATATAATCTTATGAACAATTATATGCACTCCTCTCTTATTTTTGTAGTGATTTTGATGAAATTTTACAGGAGAGATCTATGCAGTATTTTTGATGGAACAACTATGAAAAACATGTAATACAGTACAGTATGCTTTCCATTGTGTGTCCATCTTTAAAATCCTAGAATTTGGGTTGTTTTTTCATAACAACATGATCTGCTCAAGATTCCTGATGAATGTGTAAAAAAATTATCTTATGTTACCCAGTATGTCTGCTGGGATGTTAATCTTGAAGGAGGTCAAGCTGTTTTTTCCTAGTATTTAAGTCAAGACGTGTAGACATCTAGTCTTTGCTGTAAGGTATTTGAGTAAAATATTAGGTGATTTTTATAATTCTGCCATTAAGTGCTTATTTTGTCAGTCCATTCTTCCTACCATCCATCTGTCATTCGGACACACTATTGGATTACCATATAATATCTAAAGTTACTTGCATCCAAATCTGTAGAAATATGAATATTTATCAAAAAGGGAAGATGCTGATTGATTTTGGGGTCAACAGATCAAAGGTCAAGGTTACCACTAGGTAAAAACACATTGAAGTTACTGGTTAATGGATGATAAATCAGGTACTATAGATCCTTATACAAATCAAATTTAAAGGTATGGTTACTTATCAAAAAGGAAAGATGCCTACTGAATTTGGGGTCAGTAGGTCAGAGATCAAGCTTACTACATGTACTGGTAAAAATGAATTGCAGTTATTGGTTTCAGGATAATAAATCAGGTACAAGTTATCCTATACAAACCAAATTTGGATGTTTTAGTAGTTATCAAAATGGGAAGATTACTCCTATTACCGGGTAATTAATGGTTTCCAGATGATCAATCAAATACCATATCATCTATTCCAATCAGTTTGGGATTTATTAATTTTATCAAAAAAGGAAGATGCCTTTAGTTGAGTGTCAGTAAGTCAAAGGTCAGAGACGAAAATGTCACCGCAGAGGCATATGTTTTACAAACATTGTAGTCTTTTTGGATTGGCTTAGGTCTATTGAATATTTATTGCAGTTATGAATTATTATTAGATTTTATGCAAATGAGTGCAAAACATTTATATAACTTTAAATGTAAATTCTGATTGTGTATTACAGAGAAGGATTTTCTTGTATTTTTCTTCAAGAGGTTGAAGCTGAATGAGAGTGGACGTTTTGAAGATGAGTTCCCATACTTATCTCCTTGTGGTAGAGAGAGGAATTACATACGCTGTGATGATCGACCAATAGTATACACTCACATCATACCAAATGATGCCAATACAGATCCTCAACTGTCATATGGAGGTGCTGGTACAGCAATGACCGTCAACTTTGACCCCTGCAGAATCTGCATGTTGCCAAACACTGGGAGAGTTTATTATCCGGCATTCCGTAAACTAGGGGGCATTGGACTTGTTAAATCAAGTCTGGCCATAGAACTCAGTAAGTGGTTCGAATTCAATAATGGAGAAGAAAATCCACCTACTCATTTTATCTGGAACAAGGTTAGATATGAACTGACCAATGAACTGTTAGATATTATGGATAAATCACCCAAAGAAGTGGCTGAAATCTCACTTGGTGCATGATTAAAAACAACAGTGTGCATTGTTAATTGTGTTTGTGATATATAAGTCATTTATAAATTTGTTATCAGTTTACCTGGATCAGACTTATTCTTTAGTTGTCTGAGTTGAAGATTCACATCACCTAGTATGTGTGTTACAAGTGTATTTCTCATAGTGCAATTGTTGTCACTATGGCATAGCCATTTTGTAGAAAAAAGACTATTGTTACAAATTCTTCATAAACTTCATACATTGTATTTTATGAAGAAGAAAAATGTTTCTGATGTAATATGGATCTGAAGTCAAGGTCACAGTCAATGATGATTCTATTTTATGTGCCTTCTTCATATGGAAATATGCTTATGTCTTTCCTTTTTCTGTATGTCAGTTCATGAAATATCAAGATTTCTTTGAAACTTATGATAACTATTTAAAACTTATGATACATAATCATGAGAAAAATCCCTATTTATTTTAAAGGGCATAGCTCACAGATTAAGGTCGCTGATACTTAGAATAGACAAAATAGAAAAGAACTGTTAGTCGACTTTGTACCATGAGAACAGAAGCATTATTTCACATCAATAATGGTCAATGTACCCAATAGCTAAAAGTGTGTTGTGACATTGACCTAAGGTTAGATAACAAACATCAATGTTACTATGGTTAGATATTTTGTGTAAGCTATAACTCAAACATTAGTGACTAATATTCATGTAACTTTAACTCCTCATAGCCCAAGGATGTGTCATGATTTTCATGAATGTTTATCAAGAAGTTCATGTGTCAGATTTCAAGGTCATGTTAGAATATTTTTGTTTCATGTCTGGGCAACATTTAAGTTCATTAAGAATAGATCTTTATGTACATGTTCCCCATAATCTTATGGCATGTCATCTCCATGACACAAGGTAAAATGTTACCATTTTAAGATTGTTACAGTAAAACACGTCTAGACTACTTTTCAGTCATTTTTGAATGGCTCCTCCAATATATTTACTATCTCTAGACATTTTTAGCTCATCTCAACAAAGTTGGGAGAAGCTTATGCTATACCCCTGGCATCCTTGCTCCTGTCCACATCCGGTCAAGTAATCTGGATTAACTCAGTATTAAATGCTACATTTGCCAAACTTGCACCTCGGTTTCATTTTGGGATGCTGACTTAAGTGCATCCATTTGACTTACATTTTACACTTGAGTGACTCTGTTAAGTAGTTTAAAGTAATGCAGTACAAGTATTGCAGAAAGTATAAGTGCTAAACAATCTGATTAAACCGTACCTTTATTCCACTTCTCTATTTGTCCTATTGCAGACAAAGGTTTGGCAAAACCTCATATATTAAAGGGTCATGTTCAGACCAACTCTGATGATGTTTCAGTCACTGAAACTGTTATTTCCAATCGCCAATGAATGACTCGGCTAGGCATGTGCAAGTGATCCACTGATTGGCTTAAAATCAGAATTCGCCAGAAAATAACCCCTTATCGGATTTTGCCAGATCTTTATCCGCAATGGGACAAATAGAGAAGCGGAAAAAAAGATAATACAAGTTTTAATCAGATTGGATGCTAAAGTTATCTAACTTGCACAATAGGTTCATCTTGGGATGTGATTGTACAACTGATTGCTCTCTGCTTATTGACCTTCTCAGGAACAAAATGTACATGTATAACAAATTTGTTATAGAGTTTACTTTGATACATTCCTTGATTCCCAAAAGCAAAATTTTTGAAAAACATTTTCATATAATAACATATACAGAGCATACATTTTCAGAAAACTCATACTGAGATAGTCATTTTAAATACCATATTGTTAGCCAGATTGCAAAGCAGTGGCAATGTCTGTGCATTTGTCCATCCATCTGTCTGTCCATCAACATTTTAGTTAAAATTTTTGATTAAAGCAAAATCTCAGCAACTAAGAGGAGTATAAACATAATACTTCACATAGGTTCCTTATGACCAGATCTTTCATATTATGCCATGACTTTTTATCCAGTGACTTTGACCATGGACATTGACCTATTTAAAAAAAAAAAAGAAATTTGGCTATATCTTTTTAATCAATAGGGGTAGGCATTTCATACTTACTTCACAAATAGGTTCTTTATTACTACAGTTTTCAATAAATATGGCCACCATGAATTGTGAAATGCGCACAATTTAATTTGTACATCGACTTTGCATTTGTGCTCATCAGGTGAGAGATGAGGCGAATTCAATTAAGACCCATTTTGGCCACTCGTTTTAACGTTAACATTTCGATATGTCTGGCGTATAAAAGAGGGGCAGACAATAGACGAGGGACTTGGAAGAAGGGGTTGGAAATTGGCAGCAAGGGGAGATGGACGACATTATTCCGAACAAGACCTAAAGAGAATATCTCTCAGGAAGCAGATGGTAAGAGCCCTTTTCCCCTGCCCGCCCCTCAAAAAGGACATGCAAACATATTTTTAGCTCACCTGAGCCAAAGGCTCAAGTGAGCTATTGTGATCACAAGGTCCTCTACCAAGTTTGTGTTTTTTGTGCCCATCCGTAATCCAAGATGGCTGCCATTGGCTCTGATTGGTTGACACATTTTCGACTTCTTCTTCAGAACGGCTGCACAGAATTCCACCAAACCTCATAGGAAGTAAGTACTCGAGGTCCTCTACCAAGTTTGTGTTTTTCGTGCCGATCCGTTATCCAAGATGGCCGCCATTGGTTCTGATTGGTTGACACCTTTTGGACTTCTTCTCCAGAACTGCTGCACAGAATTTCACCAAGCCTCATAGGAAGTAAGTACTCGAGGTCTTCTACCAAGTTTGTGTTTTTCGTGCCAATCCGTAATCCTAGGTGGCCGCCATTGGCTCTGATTGGTTGACACATTTTGGACTTCTTCTCCAGAAGTGCTGCACAGAATTTCACCAAACTTCATAGGAAGTAACGATTTGAGGTCCTCTACATAGCTCATGTTTTTCTCGCCGATCGGTAATCCAAGATGGCCGCCATTGGCTCTGATTGATTGACGCATTTTCGACTTCTTCTCCAGAATCGTTGTACAGAATTTCACCAAACTTCATAGGAAGTAAGTACTCGAGGTCCTCTACAAAGTTTGTGTTTTTTTGTGCCCATCTGTAATCCAAGATGGCTGCCATTGACTCTGATTGGTTAACACATTTTGGACTTCTTCTACAGAACTGCTGCACAGAATTTCACCAAACCTCATAGGAAGTAAGTACTCAAGGTCCTCTATCAAGTTTGTGTTTTTCATGCCCATCGGTAATCCAAGATGGCCACCATTGGCTCTGATTGGTTGACACATTTTCGACTTCTTCTCCAGAACCGCTGCACAGAATTTCACCAATCCTCATAGGAAGTAAGTACTCAAGGTCCTCTACCAAGTTTGTGTTTTTCATTCCGATCCGTAATCCAAGATGGCCGCCATTGGCTCTGATTGGTTGACACATTTTGGACACTTCAAAACGACTGCACAGAATATCACTAAACCTTATAGAAAGTCTTGTAGAAAAAAGCAAAATTTTCTACTGAAATGAGCTGTCATTTTATTGTAAATAAGCAATTTGTGCTCAGGTGAGCGATATAGGCCCTTTTGGGCCTCTTATTTAAAAAGCAACAATTTTGTCGAATTGCACGATTCGTCCAATTCTATAAATGAAATGTGAGTTATACAATTAAATTCAACACAGTATTATATAGGCAGCAGGTAAAAATCAACGTGTTTTATAGAACATTCAGCTTTATATTTGCATGATCTAATATATGTACATGACGGCCAGGATATTAATTTTCGTCTCAGTCAAAGTCAGATTCTTCATTTCCAGCACTTTCAGGTTCAGAATATTCATTTCTAAAAAGTGCCAACCCCCTCGACCCTCAGAATGAAATGATCGTCCCCTAAATTGTTATGGTTCAACACACATGGGAAAAACTCAGGACCAATAAATATATGACATCCGCCCAGCGATATATTCGTTAACAATCTGATTAAAACTATATCTTTATTCCGCTTCTATATTTGTCCCATTGCGGATAAGATCTGGCGAAACCCCGTAAGGGGTCATGTTTCTGGTGAACTCTTATTTCGGATTGTGATCGAGAGGTCCCGAGTTTAACTCCCGCCCTGAGTGCAACGGTGTTCTGTCTTTCGGGTGAACAGTAAAAACCGAAGTCCCGTGTCACGATAGGCGTGGCACGTAAAGATCCCTCACTGCTTCGGGTGAATCCGTTGCAAAGGTCTAAATCTGTAAGCAATGCATCGGGCAGATACCGTCATGATATACGTGAAATAATCGTGGAATGACGTAAAGCAATATTCAATCAATGAATCTCTTGAAATCCAAATTTAAAATATGTATGTAGTGGTCAAAACCCTGCATGATGAACAGTCAGTATTAACGACATAACGAACAGATGAGATTAGGTGACGTGAAGGAATGATAATCTACATACAGTTGTGGATATAGCCCCCCCCCCTTTTTTTTCGCTACGTATTTACAAGTAAAAGTCCAGATTCATTTGCCCCGCCTTTTTTTCGGAAATCCTGGATCCGCCATTGACATATCTATCAATTTGTAACTCTTTATAGTTTAGAAAAGCGTGGGAAATTTTGTTGTCGAAATGAGTTTTTACTGAGATAAGATGCAGCAGTATGTACATGATTGTACTTGAATGTAGACATATTTATATGTGGATCATATAGAAATATACTGGTAGCTTTTGACGGGTTTTAAATTGTGCTTTTATCAAGGAGGACTAACACTGGTCCTAAATAATGTGTCACAAATTTTACAAATTTGATCAAACTCAGTGAAAGCGATGGTGTCATAGAAATTTCTGTTGGATTTTAGAATTTAAAAAAAATGCAAAATGCGATCGGTAGTGTGAGCCCTGTCGAGGAAAAGATGTCGATGATATACACACCCCTGTCAGGTAAAAGATGTCGGTAATATACACAGCCCTGTCAGGTAAAAGATGTCGGTGATATACACAGACCTGTCAGGTAAAAGTTGTCAGTGATATACACAGACCTGTCAGGTAAAAGATGTAGGTGATATACACACCCCTGTCAGGTAAAAGTTGTCGGTGATAGGCGCCCTGTCAGGTAAAAGATGTGGGTGATATACACAGCCCTGTCAGGTAAAAGATGTGGGTGATATACACAGCCCTGTCAGGTAAAAGATGTAGGTGATATACACAGCCCTGTCAGATAAAAGTTGTCGGTGATATACACAGACCTGTCAGGTAAAAGATGTCGGTGATATACACAGAACTGTCAGGTAAAAGATGTGGGTGATATACACATAACTGTCAGGTAAAACAGGTCGGTGATATACAGTCCTGTCAGGTAAAAGATGTCGGTAATATACACAGCCCTGTCAGGTAAAAGATATCGGTGATATACAGAGCCGTCCGGTAAAAGATGTCGGTGATATACACAGCCCTGTCAGATAAAAGATATCGGTGATATACACAGCCGTCAGGTAAAAGATGTCGGTGATATACACAGCCTTGGCAGGTAAAAGATGTCGGTGATATACACAGCCTTGGCAGGTAAAAGATGTCGGTGATATACACTGAACTGTCGGGTAAAAGATGTAGGTGATATACACAGAACTGTCAGGTAAAACAGGTCGGTGATATACAGTCCTGTCAGGTAAAAGATGTCGGTGATATACACAGCCCTGTCAGGTAAAAGATGTCGGTGATATACACAGCTCTGTCAAGTAAAAGATGTCGGTGATATATTCAGCTTGTATAGTACGTGGAAATAAGACCGACGAAAACCAGGCTAGATGTTCAGATCCAAGAAATATTTTTGCGAGCCCTTGGGACACAATCAATGACAATAATTTATTCTCACTATTTATAAACAACAGTGTAGAGACTATATAAGAGATGTATTATAATACACACATTTTACATGAGTTAAAATGGATTAACCTGGAGGCTGAATTCCTCGTTTGATGACAAGCAGTAGTTTACATATATTACTTAAACATGGAAAACATTACTATTATTAACAGGTTATTGAGCTGATATGAATTATGATTGTTGAAGTACTTTTTACTTAAATGTTTTCTCATTTGAGAAATAATATCATATTTGACAATTTAGTTAATAATGAAATTCGTCGCCATTTTCGTTGGTATCGCATAAAACACGTTTTATATCTGATTTATATGGTGGCATAAAAGGGACATGTGGAAATATTTTTTTATCTCGTGGCCACGACTTAGCTATCTCGTGGCCACGACTTAGCTATCTCGTGGCCATGACTTAGTATCTCGTGGCCACGACTTAGCTATCTCGTGGCCACGACTTAGTATCTCGTGGCCACGACTTAGCTATCTCGTGGCCATGACTTAGTATCTCGTGGCCACGACTTAGCTATCTCGTGGCCATGACTTAGTATCTCGTGGCCACGACTTAGCTATATACGAGATAGTAAGTCGTGGCCACGAGATAGAAAAAAAAATCCACATGTCCCTTTTATGCCACCGTAGATTTATGTGTATTATTCCATCTGCCAGTTTCTATTATACACACCAAAAGCAAGTTGTTCAAAACTTTACGGATGAAGCTAACCAATGGTTAAATTTCGTCTGACTATGTTTGAAATGAGAAGTTTTAAAGTCATAGTCTGTGTACTGATTTGTATAATATGAAACAAGTTTTGTAAAGTAATTTAAGATTTTCATGCAGAAATCTTATAAATTAAATTAATTGTCTCTCATATTACCATTTGGTCTACTGTTATTTGGTATTTAGTAAAATATCTGTAACGTCAAAGCTCGAAACACAATTATTTTCATAGTCATTTTAATGTTAAACAAAATAAGAACTTAGACAAGCTATTATAATAGAGCATATATGTTTTACAATAAATTTCTTTTAAAACATGCAATAAAAACTGAGAAAGATACAAAATACAAGGAAACTATGTTACCAAGCTTAAGGAAACGTCAGAGAGTACATATTTCCTTGAACGATGTGTTGGTGGCTGAACAAGTAGTGACTTCTGGAGCACAATAAAACATTACTTCTCTAAAAAAATTCATTCCAATAAATGTAAAATAGTTTTGAATGAGAAAAGTGACCTAATAACTGAAACACCGAAAGTTATAAATTTATACCTAAATCACATCGTAGTATATTGACAAATTTTGAACATCCCAAGCATACTGACAAGTTTCAATTGAATTCCATTGATAACTCTATTATTGATAAAATTATTAACATACTGAATAAAAAGAAAGCAGCTGGAAGAGACAGACGGCAGGAAAAACATCTCTTGTACCTTTTTAATCTTTACTGCGAAATACCACTCTGAGAACTTCAATTTTTCCTGATCGACTCAAAGAGGCCTAAGTTACATCATTACTTAAAAACAATGACCCGTTAAAAAGAACAATATCTCAATAATATTCGAGAAGGTCATGTATGAACAACTCAAATTGTATTGCGATAACATTTTAAACACTTATTTATGTGATATTTAAAGAACATCTTTACTCGGTTTATTGGGATTTATTTTACTTTATTCGCCACTTCAAGTCATTTAATTATGCTGATGATAACATACTTTGTTATCTCCTGATTACATTTCATACCATCTCTTGACGAAGACAACGATGCCTTAATTGAGTGGTTCGATTTTAACTGCATGTAAGTCAACCTAGATTAATTTCAAACTAACGCGGTGGGTAGGAAAACATTTTTAGTGATAACCAGCCAGTCTTCAAAATAAAAATATAAACACACACACACACACACATATATATATATATATATATATATATATATATATATATATATATATATATATAGAGAGAGAGAGAGAGAGAGAGAGAGAGAGAGAGAGAGAGAGAGAAGAATGTCTTACATTAAATATTATCATTCCTCCTTGTAGATGCTACATATAAAAATTTACCTAGATTAAAGAGCTCTTCGACATTTTGAATACGTAATTACTACTATCTTTTTATAGGGGGAATTTTAATATAAGATGGAACACATCTTCTATATCATTTAATTTGCACAGTATACATATCCTATTATTTCTCCGTTCGTTGTTGCATCTCCCAGCTTCAATACTTTTAAAAATTATGGGCCGAAATTCTGTAATGTGTAATGAATTTCTTATATTGATGTTCAGTTGGTTTACTTAGATAAAACTGTTAACAGAACTTATCTACAAGGTGTCGATACAAATTTCCACAGGCACTCTTATTGATATATACTTTTTAACGGTTTGCTTACACGTATCCACAGAGACATACATACACATGTGTATATATGTCTCTGGTGTCCATAGATCATTGTTCAATAAGATTGTACAAGTTATTGCTACATTCTACATTTAAAACATACCCAAGTCCTAATCTATATAATCCATCTCTATTTCCAGATATCCAGTTATCATTTGAAAACAATAATCATTTTTCAAAACATGCTTTCAAGAACACAATTTTAAGCACTTTTCAATTTTATCTTGTATTTCAAAATATTCAATTTTCTGACTTGATACAAAGGCAGGCGACCTAGTTCAAAATAAACACAAATTACATGTATTACATGTATTCCTCTTGACACCTAATAACTTTTTACAGAACATATTATGCACTTTTTGTACGTTTGGCGCTTTATGAAGTCCCCACACTTCACCACCATAAATGAATTATGTTAAAATACATGTCAAAAATTAAAAATTGGCGTCAGTATTAAAGCAAAGAATTTTTTAGTTTGTCATACACTGCAAAATATCCCTTTTCCCCCGGTCAGCTATATGAATTTGCGTGAGACTGAATTTTCCAGTATAATTAAACAACATACCTAGATAATTAAAGTGGTTTACTACCTCAATTTCTTTGTTGTCATCAAGACAATTTTCGCCCCTTCTACCCCCGTTTTCACTACAACAATCTTGGATTTATCTATATTAAGCTCAAGTTTCCATTCATTGTTGTAACAGTATAGCTCATTTAACAGATGCTATAGTACTGTTGGTAGTTCTGCAGTAAGTACCAAATTAATTCAACCTTTATGCACAGAAAATGTGAAAGAAATATGGAACTTAGGAAAATATATAAAACATGCTTTTATTATCAGAAAACACATTGTATAAGCTTCATCTTCATTATCAATTATTATCTCACTCTCTGACTATGTCTGATTTATATATGTTGTTATATATGTATTATATCTATGTGCAGAAATGCATACGGTTAACAAACAATTAAATACTATATCATTGACATACATTAAAGAAATATAGTCATTAACTGTAATTTCAGTACAAGGACAATTATTTTTAAGAAAATGCATTTCATAGTCGTTCACATACAATAAATATAATATTGGTGACGATACTTCTCCTGAAATAGGCCGATTTTGTTACTGATATACTCTAATAACATCATACGATCTTATGTTTACTTCTTCGTCGACTTTTGCCCTTGTCCATTTATTTTCTCTGCCAAACGGGTTAATTCTAACTATTTCTCCTGGTTTTAATTCTGGTAGCGGTCTCGCGTTTTGGTCATCGTATTGCTTGGATTTTTGTTTCCTTTGTTCGATATTCTGTTTTTACGTTTTTCTGAGTTTTAGCGAAGATGATTTTATAGGTAGCATTGTACGGGTGCGGCGTCCCATGAGCCTTTGAGCTGCTGAGCTCCCTATATTATTTCTGTCGGAGTATTCCTCCAATCAAGAAGTGCGAGGAACGGATCAGATTTGTCCATTTGTGATTTTCGCATCAGACGTTTTGCGATTTTAACGGCGTTTTCGACTTTTCCGTTTGACTTTGGATATAGAGGTGATGATATAATATGATTGAATTAATGTTTTTCTGCAAAGCATAAGAACTGTTAAACGGCGGTCCATTATCAGAGATAACGATTTCTGGTAAACCGTAACGAGCGAAATGTGCTTTTAATTATTATTTCTTTATACTTCTTATCGTGCAGACGATTAATTTCAAAGAAATCCGAGTAATAATTCACCGTAGTTAAGTAGCTTCGATCGTCGAATTGAAATAGATATGTACCAATCTTTTGCCACGGACTGTCTCTAATCTCGCGAGATATAGATGGGCAGTGCATACAGAACATTGTTTTACGTAATCTGTTATTTCGGCTGTCATATTTGGCCAGTATAGAGCTTCTCTAGCTCTATGTATGCAATTTTGAATTCCAATGTGGCTCGAGTGATTCCTCTTTAAAATTTCTGGTTTGAAATTTTCTGGCGATTCTATCCCCTTTGTAGACTAGGTTTCCTTGTACTGTTAACTCCTCTCTAAAAGGATAGTATACTTCAAGTTCCGTCGGTAAATTACTGTCCTATGACATATTTGTAATTTGGGAAATTTAAGTCATTTATGCATGTTTTAATTTCCCAAATTACAAATATGTCGTAGGACATTACGGTCATCCGTCCATCCATCTAGGATAATTTTCCTGGGTCCGGCGCCATAAACTGAGAATATACTGAGATCAAATATTTCATTTTAATTTATTCCATTGTCAAATGTTTAAATAAATTCTCATGCAGAGTGATTTAATTCTATTTATCAATAGAATAAAACTAAATAAAATCCAAATCCCAGTCATTAATTCATTGATGAACAGAAGAATATGAAATTTTGACTTAAGTATATTCTCAGTTTATGGCGCCGGACTCTGAGCTTCTTAAGTGTGTCATCCTTTTTCGAGTGTGTTTCGAGTCTTCGGAGGGTGACATCTGATATGTATGTATAATCTCGCATATCTATGTGCTCAGCTTTCTCTTCTCTTTTAGATCGATGTGAGAGGTTTAGAACGGTCTCAAACGGTTTTGTACCTTTTGTACTTTTCAAGTAAGCACGGCTTAAGGTATCGGCAACATACATTTCTTTGCCAGATTTATAGATGACCTCGTAATCAAATTTCTGCTATCTCATGAGCATCCTTTATAGTCGTTTAGGCGCACTTCGCCACTTGTTAGACTTTTTCTCACTATAATTTCTATATGTCGACCATAGGTATAGTTTTCAAACTTTTCCATGGCAAATACAACTGCCAGAAGTTCCTTTTCTATTTGTGCATAGTTAATTTCAGTAGCGGTGAGAGCCCTAGACGCGTATGCAATAGACTTGCCTTGTTGCGATATACATACACCCAGTCCACGTTCCGATGCATCGCATTGAAAGACAGTAGCTTTCTTCGGATCAAAAAGTGAAGTGCAGGTGCAGTTGACAAAATTTCTTTCATTTCTCTAAAGGCTTTGCCAGGAACAGTTTCATCCCATATGAATTCATTGTTCTCCTTGAGTAAATCTCGTACAGGTGCTGTAGCCGTTGAGAGATTAGGGACGAATTTCTGTAGATAGTTCGCCATGCCGAGTAGTGTTTGTATATCGGCTTTACAAGTAGGAGTAGGCATTTCCATAATTGCCTTAGTTTTGTTTTGGACAATTTTGAGTCCATCTTTAGAAATCACGTGACCTAGATAAGATACCGAGTCGATTTTAAGTTTCATTTTTTCTTTGTTAATTTTAAGACCTTTTTCTCTGCATCTTTTCAGCAGATTTTCAAGATTGGCGTTATGATTTACGATTGCCTCTTAATCCGTGTCGCCACATCCCCATACGACAATGTCGTCGTGTACGGCTTTTACCCCCAAAGAGTCCAATCAAAGCCTCGTCGATGCGGTGTTGAAACTCTTCACTTGTCGCGGGTTTTATTCCGAAAGGCATACGTAGCCATCTAAATCTTCCCCAGGGCATTCCGAAAGTAGTGAATAGACTACTTTGCTCATCTAGCTCAACGCGCCAGCACTGAGAAGACTTTTGCTTTGTTGAGCTTTGGTAGTATGTCTTCTATAGCAGGAGTTTGTAGTGACTTCTTTTTCTGAATTCGTGTTCGCTTCCACAATAAAAACATTCATTTGATCTTTTTCTTGTTTCTTTTCTGAATGGACATACGGTTTTCTTTTTGGAGGTGCCTTTTGCTTTTTGCGTACAGCAATAACGTCTTCCACGCCAATTTCTTTAACTTGTTACTTGAGAAGCGGACTTTTCGCTTGCCCGACAAATATCTATGCACCTTAATTTTGAGGTCAACTTTTGTTTCTTGCAGTTGTTTTCTTCTTGTACTATTTTCTTTTAAACCTATAACAATTCTGTCTCTGATCATTTCTTCTTTTAGCGCTCCAAATTTACATCTTTTTCTAGTGATCTTAGAGTAGTAACGTAACTGTCAATATTTTCATTTGCTTCTTGATCTCTCTTGTTAAAAGTATATTGTTTATAGATTTCATTTGTTTGGCCTATGCAAAAGGTTTCGAAAACTTCAATAACCTTGTCAATGTTTGTTATATCAGTTTCATCATAGTTAGTAGAGAGGTTTCCTTTTAAATCGAGTCGTACAGGAAGCGGAATGTTGGTCGGCACAAATACAACATTATTAGGGGCTGCTACGGCTGTTTCTTCCATTTTTGTTAGAATTTTGGAAAGCAGAGAATTTCCAATTAAAGAGTCATTTCAACCTAATTTTCAAAATCTAACTGTTTGCACTCAATTGGTGTATGTTTATACAATAAATAAATTGCCGAAAACCCGAAGTTCATATCAACTGTAGATAACGAGATATTTGTGATAAGCTAATGCGCGCTACTAAACCACACCTGGTAAATATACAGAAACGCCAAATTTTGCGACGAAGAGATGCTGACGTCATGTTTTGTAAACAGTGCTGGACTTAAGTATAGAAGTGTCCGAAGAGCAGAGTTGTTTAATAATATTGAAGAGAAAAAAATGCCTCGTGGAGACAAGGGCGGGTAAAGCAACGTCGGGGGAAGGGGTGTTCGTTGTTTTGCTACTAATTATGGGAACACCAATGCGATAGTGTGTCAATGCACGGTTTTCCTAAGACACCCAATGTACGATGCCAGTAGATTAATTTTGTTAAAGAAAAACGAGCAAAATACAAATACAAAATATTCGACCTTATGTTCTCTGCATTTTACACCAAAAAGTTTCCCATTCGCTTTAAAATGCAACAAAGCGGGACATTTGTCACTTCCCGGTGCAATACCTTCTGTCCAATGTCGACCGGCAAACGCATTTGATTCACCTGGGCCTCTATGTAGTTTAGAAGCAACTAACCTTTATTTGTAAATTTTAAGCCTGGATGAGAAAATGGCAAGTCAAACATCAACTCAAAAAAAAAAAATCAGAAGAGCGGATTTAAAGAGGAAAGTATCAAGAGTAAGCTTTTTTTTTTATATATATATATAAGAATATACTGATCGAGACACTGATCAGGAGGAACAAGACAGTGATCAGGCAGAATCAGATACCCATGCAGTGGCGGATCTAGGATTTCCGAAAAGGAGGGGCCCAAATGGGTTTTAGTCAAACTTCCCAGCCATTTTCGGTGCAAAATCTGGATTTTTACTGGTAAATATGTGACCAAAAGTGGGGTGGGAGGGCCCCCGGCACCCTCCCTTTAAATCCGCCACTGCCATGTAGATACAATTGATGTAGATGAGGTAACTAGAATATAATTGATTGATTCAGGAGGTCAGTGGGAGGGCGCAATCCCAACCTCTCACTCACCCGGAATCCCTATGGATCACACATAGATCGAACTCAATTCTTTAAGGTTAATTATTTTCATAAATAAATATATACATAAGATATCTGAACTACATTTTACATTACAATATATTGATGAATTACTTACGGCCCGTGCCGAGGCGCATACTAAATACTGCGAGAAACATATTACTAAAATTATGTTACATTTATGAATGTTACAGAGAAACATGGAAAATGAAGATTTGCTCCAACCAACAAGGAATTCTTTTTCTTGTCAATTTTCAATAAAACCGAACAAACAGTCGAAATCATGTCAAACAACGTCAAAATGGATTACTGACCAGTACGGCTGTACTGACGTATGCAAAGTTCCTTGGATCACATCCCCTTTTTTCTCGTCACTATCATCAGAGACATATATACACATATACATGTCTCTGCTATCATGTTCACCTTCTTCAAATGACGATGTATCGCAAGAAAGATGAACATCACTCTCGTCTAATAAATCTTAATAAAAGAATCCTGTGTACTCATTGTTTTGCTTACTAAATTTCATATAAAACGCGGCGTATTTCTACTATAACTTGATATATCCTGTTTCCATGAAGTGACCACATATCGTGACGTCAGCGATCTGATATTCTCGCACGCGCGGCCGCGTTAAACAGGGAAACATCTGGAATTTAATCAGCAATAACTACTTATTGCAGCATCTGATTGTAAAAGTTTTGGCACCAAGGGGTTTTATTTACATCAATTTATTAAACTGGTATGAGAAAAAAATTGGTGTAGTGGCACTTTAAAGTCGCAAACAAGAGAGTTAATTCACCAATTCTGACACCATGTAATGTTCCCTTTTGTTTCATTATGAAGAAACAAAGTGTAGCGTGGCCTTTCTTACTTCATCTACTTCAAACGCATGACCGCACAATGCGCGTGCATGGCCAGTATCTTGGTAGCGTTCTCTTATCGCCCCAGGCGATTACCATCCATATTGCCCTAGGCAATCTAAGAAACTCCACTGTTTAAATAAGAGGTAGTAAAAAGTTTAACAATTTATTATTTACATCTATATAGAAACATTTTAAGAAACAATCCAAAGACACAAAGTTAATCACATATAAACTAATCACAAGTAATAATGATGATCCTTACATTATAAAATCAAACACAACACCGAGAGGCTTAATCAACACTGAGTCACTCTGCCCAAACCGCCGCCTCTCTATATACATTAACCTGGCTCCCCACGACGGGGAGTTATAATAGCGGCTCCCCACTAAGGGGAGCTAAATAGCGGCTCCTCACGATGGGGAGGCTAGATAACAAGGGCTATTTTAAAATATGTTATATACAATATGACAATCTATAAATATAATGTTTTAAATACATGTATAGGAAAACTGATGATATTTAAAGTACGTTACAAAAGACTAAGAATAGAGCGTGGTATATTTTTACTTGTTTATTCGTCTACATCTGAGTAATAACTGAATACTGACCATGTGCTACAGAGGTAAAGTATTTCATCTAAGAACAGAAAATTGGCACTACGGAAGTGAGAGAGATATGATGTACATGCCAAAGGGTTATATATTGTGAGAAACATAGAATATAAACATATAATACATGTTACAACGTCGTTTTGTTTCTGTGTGCATTTGGCTATAATAATGTTCTACGTGCATGTATTTTGTAATTTGTGTCATAATTTAATCGGATACCTTCTGTTTTAACTTTCAGAAAGCATGCCTAGATCTAATCCATGTCTCTGGCTTCTGGTAAACAAAATTATAAATATTTCGGGCTCATTCGTTTCAATTAATATAAAAAAAAGAAACCGATTCATCCTTTAGAAACTGTCTTGACACTGATAGAATTTACTCAAGTTGTATAGTTTAATCAATTTTCGTAATACATTTATACAGTGAAACGATACAAACAGCTTATGAGAATATCATTACGCGAAGAACGACGAATCATTTCGCACACTTTCTGTTCGTGCATATGTAATTTCGTCTTTATGAATACATTTGTATGTACAAGTACAACTATCTTATTAAAACGCGACTTATATTCCGTTCCTCTACGATACTCTCCGTGCAAATTAATATCAAAACTTTGCACAATAGTCCCACATTACCACATAGAAATATGTACGCTTTGCGCCATGGCCTACCAAATTGTTTTTTGGACATGCAGTTTAATACGCACATGCGCTTTCACCAAAACTATCCGTGGTACAAAAATAAAATCGAACTGTTTGAACCTGGGTTAAGCGCCGAGTTGTTTAATCTCTCAGATGAAGATCTCGATTTTACACTCTTGGGACGTAACACTCAGTATGACAAAGGAACAGAAGTACGAAGATATTTCTGCCTTCTCAATTACAAATTTGTGAAGGAATCTTATATGCATTATGCGGTATGTTTAGCCTACCATAGGCTTAGTTGTAATCTTATAATTAAAACATGTACATGTAATATAAACACACAAGAGCTCGTATCATGTCATGTCATTTGATTTCCGAGTGTTTACACACAAACTGTCAAACATATGTGCGGTATAAATTTACTTCATATATCACATATGCACCTACATGGACGTCCGCTGGTGTCGAGGATGTGATATCCCCACCTCGGAACCGAGCCACGTGCAACCAATTTCAAATTATATATATATCTATATTTATATTTTTCACTAAGACTCGCACTTTCAAAATTCTTTTTTACATTGAATTGCACTACTTGAATTAATTATATGTATTTTGTAAAATCTCTAACTTAGAGGAAATAAAGACTGAATGTCTGTATATCAATTTATTTATTTTTGATTTCTTGTAATTCATAGCATTATTCCAGCCGCATAATTTTAAAACTAAACGATTGGAGGAGACAGATGCGAAACGTCTAAATATGTGCGGAAGAATACATTAGTTGACATTATCACCTTGGCTCCGTTATGGCCGACATATTATTTGAGAAGATAGTTACTTGATCTTGTTTTCGAATTGATAATGTAGAGATAAAGAATGAAAAAGGTTTGTAGTATGATTAGCATCAATCGAACTTCTTATCAAATATAATACTGTTATCATGTATTGCTGTATACGCTTGGCAGTACTTAAAGTTAAACATTGACATTGTTCTTATTCTTCCGATTACATTTACTGATTAGCCTTAGGTACTCTCCATTATAATTGTATACCCGTACCGGTGTTGTAGCATAGACTATCCCTCCGCATAGATTTTTTCCCGGAAAAACTGACCCAGTATAAATCTTCCCCCACGGAAAACCTATCTCACATAGATTATCCCCCAGGGATAAAACGACACAGTGTAGTTTATCCCCCTTGAGATCAGTACGCTTTTTCCCCTTTAGAGATAAAATCCAGTTTGGTTCGAATATTACAACAAGTGAATACAGATAAATATGCATAATGCGTTACCATGTTTATTTGACAAAATCTCATCGGATATCGGCACATTGCCAGTTTGAAAATGAATTTTTAATAGTCTGATTTCCCTGCATAAAAGCATGTGGTTTATTTTGCAAATTAAAAATATCTCTTTACTCTAGCTGATCCTAGATGAGAACCAAACTATGAATTGATTCCTCATTAGGACACATTATCAACTTCATGTCGAGGAAATGAAAATATAAAAACATAATTTTGATCAAATTACATTATAGAAGTGCCAAAAATTACAATTTTAATTTCCTTTGTGGAAATTATATGAAGTGACATTCAAAAGTCGTTGAACAATTATTGGATCTAGAGAGTGGACGTAACATGCAAAAATTATCGGGAAAAGGAACAAAGACATTACTACAAGTTTTGCGAGAAGTATCAATGAAGAGAAGATATTTTTATCTTGGAAAGCTTTTGCAGTACTTGTATAGGATCACACGATGCTGTATACCTACATATATATTTACATACAAGCCTTTCTCACATACATGTAGCCGTGGGTATTATGCACCAGTAATCAAAGATTTGGGATATGTAGTTTTTGTCCTGTCCATTAGTTTGCCTGTCTGTTTGTCTGCAAAAACTTAGACCTTACACATACATTATTAAATGCAATATGATAGAGCTTCCATCTTTCACACGATGAATCCTTGTGATAAGAGGTCAAAGCACAGTAATTCCATTTCCCATAGGGTCCCATGTTAAATGACCAAACTTCCAGAAAGATTTACACCACATCCTACACATTAGCTGTATATAGTCCATATTTCAAAATGTTTGTCAGACCCTCCTCTATCAAAATTTTAACAGTTTAACATAGGTTATATACCTTAATTTCGTCAAAATCATGCTGGAAGGGGGTCATCCCCCAAAATTTGCCAAAATTCAAATGTGAATGACAATTAACCCCTCTTTAGGTCATAAAATTTTTACATACCGTATTTACTCGAATATAATACGCACCCAAGTATAATACGCACCCCTAAAAATGACCTCGAAAATCATGAAAAAACTACTAACTCCGTGTATAACATGCAGGGGAAAAATCCAAAACAAGATGTCCATTTCATGTTGAAACAGCAAGACCGCAAGCTGAATTTGCTTTGCCGTTCACCTTTTACAGTGTAATCGCGTAACATGTATCATTATCAAAAGCGGCACAAAACGACCAGCCTTTATTCATGGTGTGATATCAACGCTTTTCTTTCTTTCATTTCATTTACAATCAAACTCGAGTAGACTTCAAATGTCTTAACTAGTAACCTTGTCCCAAACGATCGCTTCATTCTTTTCTTTCTCTCTCTCTGTCTCATTAGAACAAACGTGCGTGTCTACTAAACTACGTGAACTTTACGAGGAGATCGCAAACATTTGTGACAAAATATATAAAGAACAAATGAGTGAGCGTTATCCAAACTGTCGATGCTCGTGCCGTTACGGTCAAGTAGTTTCACCTGTTGAATAACTATCGATTAACCAATTAAGGATAAATCATTATATCACCCGTACAATCTGCTAATCAGAAACCATTGCTAAATAACACAGCGCAAGTATTCTATCGTGTTCATTGAATGGCACACTGTACTCCTGTTATTGCCTTGGGCATTTACTATGGGAAGCAGACAGTATACAGACAATAGATATATCTCACGCTTCGTGGGTTTGCTGACGGCTTTAGATAATTTAACGGACACACACATCATTCTAAATCTGCCACTGAAGCTTAAAAGCGTGGAAAAAAAGTTCCAGATTTCTAACCCTATGTATAATACGCAGTGAGAAAATGAGGGGTCAATTGGTGAAAAAAGTGCGTATTATATTTGAGTAAATACGGTAAGCAAAATGAGGAAAAAAATTCATGATTTTACAGCAGAATCAATTTTTAATTATAGATATTTTGTTTTTGATTGTTTTTGTTTGTTTGTTCTGCGATCTTGTGCCATAAGATTTTGAACCCCAAAAGCATGAATACAACCAAAGGAAATCCAATTTAGGGATTGAAACTTCTTTTTTCAATACCAGATCTTTTTCTTTTTTAATATAAATGTGATCTAAAATATGAAATGGCATCTTAACGTAATGATAATGAAATTTTCGCAATGATTCTGCTCAATAATCATACATGTATATCTTATTTTTACTTTTTGCTGTGTATTTAATATAGTCTACACCATTAAGAATGATGAAAAAAGAACTTTGTTTTGTATGCATGGTTGTTTATTTTCCTCTATGGCCGGCTGAGTATTTCAATTTCAAATGGACGTAAAATCAAGACTAAATTATGGTTTGAGTTTTCGGATTTGACGAGAATCAGGAATCAATAGGGGTAAAGATGAACCCAGGTCAGTTTATCTGCCTGGGATAGAATATCCCCTTTAGAGGGGGAAGATCTATACTGGGTTTGGTTTATCCAGGGGGAAAGTCTGTGCGAAGGGGATAGTCTATGCTACAACACCAGTGCATGAGGTGCAAGGACAACTTTGTATTTTTTGTGAAAAGTGATTTTCAAAACAATACATGGCAGTGCAGTTAAAAACATCTGGTACGTTTAACATCAGATGTGCACCAGACTACTTTTAAGTGGATAATCAAACCTGTCATTACCTATATCTAATAATAATGTCTAGAAAAACGTAGGAATTCCATATGTCTTCAATCACCCGTAGGTCTTCAGTTAGGTATGCCCATCTCTACAGTATATCTATACTTCCTGTACAGTTGGTTGGGT
This sequence comes from Pteria penguin, assembly GCA_035048485.1. Classification (NCBI taxonomy): domain Eukaryota; kingdom Metazoa; phylum Mollusca; class Bivalvia; order Pterioida; family Pteriidae; genus Pteria; species Pteria penguin. Next base: position 57,188,011 of record CM068582.1, on the reverse strand, counting down.
TAGGTTTTGTGGTATTACCTTCTGTGTTGTCATTCGGACTGGCATAGTACAAAACTGTTTCAGAATGAGGGGAGATTTACGTGTGAAGACTGATTGGAATTGTCTCAGTTGTAACAGGTCATGTTCTTATGAACTTTGGTTACGTTAATCTACAGTCACTGAAACCTTTATTCCCCATAGCCAATCAGTGACTCGGCTAGGTACGTACAGGTGATTCAATATGTAGCAAACACTGTTCAAAAACTGCCTTGTAGGTCGCACATGCTTGGAATGTTAATTTCATTCCTAGGCATTTGTAGCCGATCCACTGATTAGCTGAAAATCAGATTTCACCATAACATGACCCCTTACAGGGTTTTGCCAGATCTTTATCTCCAATGTGACAATTAGAGAAGCAGAATAAAGATATGGTTTTAATCTGATTTTTGTGAGGTATCTTGAATGGTCATGTGGCTGGTGTACACTGCTTAGAGAGAAACAAATTGACCCTATGTACATCAAATGTTTTATTGAAATTTACAATGAAAATGGAAAGGAGTGTAAAAGAAAAGAAGAGTAACTTTAGTCAGTGTCAGAGATTGGGAAGGTTGCCTGTAAAGAGGACAGCATTGTGCATGTTAATGTTAGGTTAGGGTTATGATCATGGTAGGAGATAGTGATGATCAGATATATGTTGAGATAGAGGGAGGGTGAATGGTTAGGGGATATTCGTGTAATTCTGGACACTTTTATACGGAGCTGCGTAAAATGCGGGTCATACATGTCTGGTGACTCGGTTAACCGGATAAATGTCGTACATAATTTGATAATAGCGTCGGCTGGGTGTATGTACGTAATTTGATTGGTTGAATGGTTTCATTCGTAACCTGAAGTGAAAATCTCGGCCATACTAAAAGTGGGGTAATTGCGGACAAGGCCGGGTAAATACGGACATCTCTTCTTTCTGCGTAATTGATAAGGGGAAACGAGAAAAACGCGGTATTAATTAAAGGTGTTGTATTCAGTGACACAGAATATGCTATGCTCCATCATTGAATTTATTATTATTAATGTATTTTATGGAGAAGCCCACAATAATTCAGATTGCAAATGGTTTTAAAAGTTCCATACAGAGAAGATTGGGGGGGGGGGGCATTCCGCCATTTTCATATGCACTTGGATAATAAATAACATCTGACATTTTATGGATGTATAATTTATCTTTCATTCTCTGCATTTTACCATTTTAAATGGAACATAATTTCATTTGGAGATCGCACAGTGACCACTATCCTTTATCAGCATTCAGTCATGCAGAATGCATACATGTCCGCATTTATACGCCACTGAAGAAATATAGTGGGGTAAAAGTGGACACCAGTTTAATGAGGATTTTTGTGAAAATCTTCAACGAATGTCAACATAAAACACAAATTCTAGCTTTTGATAAGTATATTTTAAACGAAAAGGATCGTGAATATGAGATAAATTAGACATATTGCTTACTTACCGTCAATGTAGACAAGGAATGACAACTCGTAAAATACTTGAATTTGCCGCCTGTGTGTATTTTTAGAAAGAGAAAGTAAATGACGTAATTTTAACGCCGCCTCTTTTTGCATGCGGATGGTTTCCGGATACATCATTTCATTTATAATGCTCAAAGACCGTTCTACTTTTAATGAATAAAACCAGAGAGGTCGTGTTCGATGAACTTTGTATAGGATAGGTAGTTTTCATTTGCAGGTTCAAACTGTCCGGATTTACCTCGTGTCCGGAATTACACGGATATCCCCTACTTGGTGATGAAAGTGAAACTGAGTGTTTGCCAGTGAGGAGGAGGAAAGCATTTTTTTTAAGTTACAAGTCTAACTAGTCACTAGAATACATGTGCATTGAAATTAAATGTTTGCAAAAACATTTTACTATTTCAACTGTAACATAATTTTAATGGATTTATCAGTTTTACAAAGCCTTGCCTATACAGGGACTAAAATTAGTGTTTGCCTGGTCGCCCGAGATGACCACTTTGGCTTCCGGGCCCCTGAAATCCTCCTACTTGATCGCCCGAGTGGCGACAATAAATTTTGAGTGTTAGTAAACATTTATTGCCATTTCATTGATAGTACAATCATATTTTGAGTCGTCTGAGCACTTCTTTGTTTGATGTCAATGTTCTTCAGGTGCTTACATTATCTCTGTCTGTTGAATGCTTGAAGTTGCGGAGGACCCACACTAAAACTAGTACCCTGACGCCGATGCGGACTCGGAAAACGTTGGAGATATATTCTTCGTGAAACTTTATACTAGCACTATTGTGGTAATACTTAAGAATATTTACTTTATTACATCTTTAATAACGATAAATCAAGGTTTGTTTGATCAGACTTTTTCAAGTCAGCATTGGAATGCAATGTGTTATGGTCTTGTAAACCAGAGTTAGAGTGCAAAATGATAAGATTGACAGTAATGAGAGACGGAATGAAGGGGAAGATGTCCAGGAGATATGTAAGTATAGTGTGCAAGATATATACAAGATATAGAAAAAGAGCAGAGAGAAGTAATGGACGGAGAGAGAGAGGGATAAGGATAGATGTAGGAAAAGACTAGGAGAAGTGCAAGAGGATAATGACTCAGAGGTGTCAGAGAATGAAAGTGATGTGATTTAGTATATTTTTGAAAACAAAGAGAAAAAGAAAAAAATTAATGTTTAAAGTAATTGAAGTTAAATTTAAATAAGTACACAAACTTAATATCTGCGGAATTGAATTTTGAAAAAGTTAGGAAAGTCTGCATTTATATACTAAACGCTACTCCGGGCTCCTTATATTTGAAATCTGGGCCCCCGGGTGGCTACCATGTCAAAACAGTTTTTTTTTTTGTTTTTTTTTTTTTTTTTTTTTTTTTTTTTTTTTTTTTATCATTTATTTTCAATAATGCCCGTATTCACAGTTTTCGATCATTTCGGGCAAAATGATCGAATTACATATATTTGCATAAACATATTATATGATTATATTCAATTAAAGAATTATAACATATGCATTTATATATATATATGTTGTATATGGATAATAAAAGATATGCAATAACAAAAAGAAAGATCCAAAATAAATTAATGTATTGTATATTAATTACATGACGAATTGTATTAAATAAATAATCATAGATTATCAGAGATTCTTTTAAATAGATCAACATTAAATGGTGCATCAACTTTCTTATAAATCAGGTAATTTCTTGCCAGCATAGTTTTTATGCAAACTTTAATGTTAGTATCATTAGGAATACATCACTCAATTCTTTTTTTCATTTTAAATTTAAATATTTTGCATGCAATAAAGGAGAGTAGATTATTAAAGCCTATAGTCTTTGCATTTATTTCATTGTAAAACCCCAAAACTATTAATTTCCATGTTACATGTATTTGAAAATTCAAAATATGTTCAACAATACACCATAATCCTCTAACATTTGTACATTGGAATATCAAGTGCTCATTATCTTCAATTTCATGACAAAAATCACAGTATTTGCTTTGGTCTTTTGCCCATTTACTAACAACTAAATTATTAGTAAGTAGGTTATTTATCTATTTATAATTAAATTCTGCCACATCTTTTTCTTTAATATTTTTTACCTTTTGTGTATAAACATTTTGCCAACAACACTGGACCTGAAAGAGCTCTGACCATTTGACTTCCATTCTTGGTCTATGAAATTTTTTCATTATAAAGATATCGTAGAGATCTTTCGACTTAAGATTATTAATATCAACTCTTTTCATATTTGTCAACAAAACACTTGTCTGATGGTTCAAAACATTATTTTTTATTACTGTACAATCAAAATGGGAAATATGAGGCTGAAAAACTCCTTTCATAATAAAATATTCACATAAATAGTTTCTTTTATGAAGGATATCTCGTATTTGTAAAACTGTTTTAAAAGATCCATCTTCATTAAATAAATCACTGACATATTTGATATTTGATTTAAACCAATTTGGATAAAAAATTGTATTACCTTTATATTGAAACAGTAAGTTATTCCATAATGGTTGAAGCATAAATTCAATGTCTGATATTTTTTTAATGTTATTTTTAAATTTACAATCATTAAATGATACAAAAACTTCTTTGTAAAAGACATGAATATTTTTTATAAATGTGAATTTTTCTTGATTAATTTCAGAAAGAGATAGTATATATTCTAAATCTGTATTAGATTTTCTTATAATTGACTCGATAAACAGTTTCCAACCACCTTTACAATTCTTTAACCTTGATACCCATGAAGCTTTTATAGAATTTATTTTACTCTCTATATCTGTTACATTAATGCCACCTTTTTCAATTTTTCCAATAAGCGTATTTCTTTTAATTCTTTCTCTTTTATACCACATATATTCATATATCATTTTATTTATGTCTTTTACTATATTACATTTTGGTTTTTCTAGAATTGAAATCACATATATATGTCAAAACAGTTAGTTTTAGTCCCTGGCTTAATATACAGAAATAGATAAAATTTTCTCTGTTCGTTTATAAAGGCATTATACAAGCAAGTTAGAAATAATTCAGTTATTAGTGAATGTTGTAGATATTGCAAGTTGATCAATTGAATACGGAGGGCAATAATTTCCAATTGCTAGTGAAGTTATAGTGAGACTGTCTGATGATCTCCTCACTATAACTTCACTAACACTTGGAAATTAGAAAGAAAGATCAAAATCAACCTAACAGCCCTAATTTGCTTGGCAATGTAACCCAAAACAGACATAGTTTTTTTGTGTGTTTTACTTATCTCAAGTTTTGAAATAGTAAAATAAACAATACTTTAGATATGCAATTATCTCAAGTCTTCAAATGAATAACATAATTCTAAAGAAAAAAAAAAATGAAAAGAAAGCTGTTATTTGTATTAAATTATTACTGTTTAGGTCTAAATATTGGAATGTAAAGTTATATGAATTTCATAAAAAATTAGAATTTCATGTTATCTTTTAAAAAAAAAAATACAATTTATTTCAAAATAAAGTGTACTACATTATATGATAATACACTAATCTTCTTTCTGGTTTTAGGAAAATGCCCGGATATCAACGGCAGCATTATAGACAGAAGAGTCGAAGCAATGGATTTGCTTGTCCTCCTCACCCTTTACAATTTATTGCCTGGTTTGCTGTAATCTACTTTGCTTTTGTATATTTCACTACCTTGGTACCTCATCTAGCCACAGATTGGCAGATTCCAGCATATATTGTATCCTTTTATTACCACCAGCAAGGACAACTTATGTTTAGTTAAAAAAATATCATTTGCACTATTTACTTCGATACATACTAGATGCTAACCACTAAATATTTTATGCCTCATACAGTGTATGTTATAAATATAAAGTACAAATATAAACTGCAATGCTAAGTAGTGAAGAGAATTCAGGAACACACTGAGCTTGAAGTGATGCATCTATAAATTAGGTGAATAGAAAATAGATAAAAAAAACCCTAAATTTATGATGTTGACAATTCTAATTTTATTCTATAACAGTAATATCAATTAAATTTCCATGAAGACCAATAATTTTTATATTTCTTATTTCTCTATTACATATAAATCTAAATGAGTTTTGAAAAATCAATAAACTACCCCGGTACTGCATTTATGATGTTGAGAATTCTCATTTTATTCTATAGCTGTAATATCAAATAAATTTCCGTGAAGACTAAGGATTTTTACGTTTCTTATTTCTCTGCTATATTTAAATTTAACTAATGTATTGTACATTGTACCTAAGGTGAGAAAGTGCTGCAAAATAAATACCTCGTACAGGTCTAATCCACTATGCTTCAACATTTATTCATTATTCTTTATATATATATTTTTAAATCTTTGGGGATACTCCCACTATATATATATTAAATAATCATAAAACCAAGAAAATGCAAATCTATAGATCTTTACCCTTAAAAGTTATACCTTCATGTTTGATATAATATGTTACTTCAAGTCATCAGGTAATTGGGTCATTTTGTTATCAGATTTGGATATATGGGAAAATGGTAAAAACCTCTTGTTAATCAATTAAAAATCTTTAGTGTAGATGTGATTGTATACATGTGTTATAATAAGAATATTACCAAACCATGAGATTGTATGTTACTGTCAGATGTTCTTTAACACTGGTTCAGATAACAGGTGTTATCCTTTTCTCCCATGTTATTGTCCATATAGTAGCCTGTGTCATCAATCCTGCTCATCCATCTGTAATAGCCAAACATGACAAGAAACAAATCTTTGATAGAGACAAACACAGACATGTCATTGAGAACTTACATTGCTACATTTGTGATGCAGATGTGTAAGTTCCTTATTTTCAGTAATATTAAAAATTTAGATGTGGCATATTGATTAAGTTTTTGTATTAAATTTTGTGTCTTAATTTTGATGTTTGACCTTAGGTATAAAGTAGGAAGGGTCTGTTTGTGAATTCTATGTCAGGTCGCTGGTGCTTTACTGCAGGTGTTTTGTCTTCCTCAACCACCAAACACTGGCCTCTGGCTCAGTCAAAGGAATGAAATAATTATTAGTTGGTAGTCAAAGACTCAAAAATCTCCGGGAACTTGAAGTTTTGATTCTGTCTTGACAACGTTTCTAAATATTTCAATGATTACTGGAGAAATCATACCCAGGAGAAATCCTACCTAAGAGATATCATATCCAGTTGTTCGGGTGTGATTTCACTTGTTAAATTGTACTTTGGGTACAATGTTTAACTATCAGATTATGCATATACATATTATAAAACACTTCCTCAGTACATGTGTAAGTTTTGTATCAAAATACTTACAGGGACATTTTTAGGGCCCTGCATTATGACAGATGCCCTATAGTAAATACTCTGTCTGTCCATCTGTTTGTCTGTCAGTCAGTCAGTGCGTCTGTTGTCAGCACATTATTTGGCACATGATAACTTAAGGTTTCTCTGAGCGATTTCCATAAATTTCATACATAATATATGGATGAATGAGATGAAGAAGCCTTTCGATTTTGAAGATTATCTAATTTGTATTTACAGAGTTTTTGGACTAAGAAATTTTTGTTCATGTTATTAACAACATAATAAGACAGATGTTTGCCCTATAGTAACCTGTCTGTCAGTCTGTGTGTTTGTCCATCTGTCTGTCTGTCCATAAGCACTTTCTTCGGCACATGGTTACTTGAGTTTCCTTTGAACAATGTTCATAAATTTTATACATAATTTTTGGATGAATGAGAGTCCTAAAGAAGCCTTTCAATTTTGAAGATTATCTGTGATATTACACTATCAAAATTTCTCATCTTATGGAAAATTGGAATTGTAAAATAAGTGCGATGAAAAATGCCAGTGATCTCTTTTGTATTATTCCTCTTGTTACTAATAGAATTATATCCAGTCAACACTCTCTATGGCACACATAACTTGAGATTTAAAATTAGATTATTATAAATGCTATTCATAATAAGACAGAAGATGGTGAGAGGAAGACACCAATTACTTTCAAGGTCAAAAGTGAAGGTCACTGTAAGATGTGAATTATTAACATAATTTTGAAACATCAATACTTGGTTCTGATACGATAACTCACCAAGAGTATATCATAGAGTCTTCATACTTTATACATAGATAGAGAAAGGCTAATGGTAGACACCAATACCTTTTGAAGTCAAAGGTTAACATCACAGTAAGATGTCACATTTAAAGTGGTAAGAAGAGAGGAGAACAAACTGATGTAAATCAAATTGAATATTATCAGAAATAATGCTGCTGTTTGCTATAAAAGCCTTTCAGCAGAGTAATATATATATATAAGTGATATGTATTCATGTACAGAAAATTCCATCGGGGCTTTAGAAATAATTCAATTTGGAGTTATTGGCATTTGAGGAAACGTGTCAAGTCAACTGATATTCTCTTACTTGGAGATTTCAATAAGAGCTGGCACCCGGCGAAATACCACCGTTTCAAATTATAGAAATCGCCGGTTCTAATTTCTTCTGATCTCAAATTTACTACTCACATTAATGTATGCAGCACTAAAAATGATACGCCTCAAATTTCTAAATCACCTGCTCAAATAATTCTTATTGAAAACCTTGCTTACTGCATTCAAAGCAGCAAAAGAAAAACAGTTGCTTTTCTGTATTCAAATTAACAACACAGAATCTGGGAAATCTCAAACCTACCGAAAATCAGAGTAATTTTGAAGTCATTTCTAATTATTGAATTTCAATGTTTTTGTATTTTTTCATAGTGGCAGTACTTCAAAGCACTGTTATGCCTGCAACAAATGTGTGACAGATTTTGATCATCATTGTAAGTGGCTGAACAATTGTGTTGGAGGAAAAAATTACAGGTAAGTGGATGTTGTAAGTCAGATTAACAATAATTAAGGCCCAGTAAAGAGTGAGCATCTTATAGAGTTAGGACTTTTCATAGAAAGTCAGACCATAATCTGATTTCCCTTAAACCTATAATGATTTTGAATCTTAACAAAGCAACAGACTTCCTGCAAGTCATTAATGTGTGTATAGTGTTTGGGATCAAAGAATCAAATTTTCAGATTATTGATAAAGTCAAACTTCCATATCTCGAACTCTAATGCCTGGGCTATCTCGAGGTCAAATGCTGGTCCTGAATTTTTTCTTAAAATATATGATTAAATTTACCCTGGATATGTTGAACAGCCATGTGTCGAATACCCATGCTTATTTTGAATAATTTGAGGTCCTGAAGTTTAAATTTACTTTTTATGTCTAGAAATAGACTTCATTTTGACATAATTGCTGGCATTTTCCTTTAATTGACGGACTGTGTGCATATCGTTATCTGTACTTATCATCATTATAAAGGATCACTGCAGATCATAAATGTGAATTGTTGAACTAAATACAAGTGTGCAGTAGTAAATATTGCCTTGTGTTGCACTTTATTTGTAGTTAGTGCTGTCTTGTCAATCTTTACAATGTTTATTGTTTCTATTTCCTTTTGTCTACATGTATATTATATGTATGTATTTGCAACATCTAGTGGCTCAGTGTGTTTTGTAAAAAAAGTAATGACGTCTACTTTACCTCTATTACATCTTATTTTAGTCCATCCTGGGTTTTTTGTATAAAATATTTATGTATTTTTTGTTCATTTTGCCTTTTATGGCATAATTTAGCATGTTTAATGGATACAAAAACAGGAATCTCAAACTACCAATATCTCTTGCATGGTCCCTTTGACTTCAGGTTATGGCAGTTTTGAGTGAAAATGTTCTTGGCTTAAATCTCAGTTCCCTTTTTATGCTCCCCGAAAACTTTTAGGGAAGCATATAGTGGCTGTCACGTCCGTGTGTCTGTCAGTCCGTCCATCCGCTTGAGCTCATATCTCCTATACTTTTCATCAGAATTTGATCATACTTCACCAAAATATTATTTAGGTTACAGGCTTTGGGACAAAGGTCACTCAAGGTCATTTCTGAAAGGTCAAAGTCACTTATTAACTATGACTTAAAATACCATGAAGTACATATATCTCCTACACCTTTCATCAGAATTTGATCATACTTCACCAAAATGTTCTTTAGGTCAAGAATTTTTGGAAAAAAGTCACTCAAGGTCATTTCTGAAAGGTCAGGGTCACTTATTAACTATGACTTAAAATACCATGAAGAACGTATATCTCCTACACCTTTCATCAGAATTTGATCATACTTCACCTAAATATTATTTAGGTTAAAGGCTTTTGGACAAAGGTCATTCATGATCATTTCTGAAAAGTCAAGGTCACTTATTAACTATGACTTAAAGTAACATGAAGTACTTATACCTCCTATACCTTTCATCAGAATTTGATTATACTTTACAATAATGTTCTTTAGGTTAAGGACTTTTGGACAAAGTTCACTCAAGGTCATTTCTGAAAGGTCAAGGTCACTTATTAACTATGACTTAAAACACTATGAAGTACATATATCTGACACACCTTCTTTCAAAATTTGATTATACTTCACCAAAATATTATTTAGAATAAGGACTTTTGGACAAAGTTCACTAAAGATCATTTCTGAAAAGTCAAGGTTACTTATTAACTATGACTTAAAATACCATGAAGTACTTATATCTCCTACACCTTAGCTTACTCATTTTAGTTTAAGATACTGTGATCACTTGTTGTTCTACTGTTGACTCAACTGGATATCCATATGATACATTGAGATTTGAAATCGTCATCAATTAATACAGTGATATTCTATATACTGAGTTATTCATTTCCTTCATTATTGCTGTGCTTCTTGGAGCATCCATCGGTTTTACTGATTTTTTGTATATGAATTGAGTCATCAATTTCCTGCGTCATAACTGCTGTTCGGGGAGCATACATCAGTTTTACTGATACTCTTGTTAAATATTGTACCGATAATGAAACTGAATTTCTCTGGAACATGGTTTATAATCATGAAACTTTAGTCACAGACTTCCTTCAAGTCATGTATGTGCCCTATAAATTTTGAGGTTCAAAGTAAAAGTTTCAGATTATCGGTAAATGAAATTGGTTCATGAACAATATCTAGGTTCCTTTTTCAGTTTGCCTGCACTTCAATGCAAAGAGCTATTGCTATACCCCTGGCCTCTCCACCTGCTGCAGTGTCCATGTCCAAGAACAGAATGTCATGAACTTTAATTTAATACATTTTGCTTGTATTTTCTAAAAGTAATGCCCTCATAACCACTACCTTGTATGATTTTCACTCATAGTGGATCTGAAGGAATGCAGCTGTTATGACTTTTACAAAATGATAAGACAAATGTTAAGGTGTTGTAATTTCAGTGTTTTGTATTTGGAATTAAAAGATTGGATTCCATAACCTAAGTTTTGCATGTCACTATTGCTTTCATTCCTTAAAATGTTTTTTGAATTGACCTCTCTGTTTTCTTCATAAAGATTTTCTATTTCAGATGGTTTTTAGCTGTGCTGGTGACAGGTATTGTGGGAGTATTATTGGTGCTAGTGGTAGATGTAGTGGAGTTTGTGGCATTCTACAGTGATCAGAATGACAGGAATATACTCATTCCTTACATAGGTATGACACTGGTCTGATATTATATGAATAGTAATGGAATATGATTGATGATCAGATTTGCATAGAGTTGGATATTACAGTACCAAAGCAGTATCTTTGAACAATACAATATCTTTAGCAGTACAGTACTTTGGCAGTTAATCTTTAGAAATCCTTAGTGTTTTAGTAAATAATTCCAAACAGATGAACATTTGACTTCCATCATTTTCATATGCCTATCATTTGACAAGATGTTATGGTAATGTTCCTCTATTTGTCTGTATGTCTGTCCATTTGTAACACCTTGTCCAACCCTATTTTATACAAGTCTTATTGGATATACCGGTACTTTATTCTGTGTGCATATGATCTTTAAAGAATTTGTCATGACCTTTAGCCATTGTTTAAGCTTGAAGGTCAAGGTCACTGAACTTCATTAAAATACTTTTGTCTGATCTATAAATTGTATATGCCTAATCCCATTTCTGGCATTGTCTATCTATACATCTGTTGTCAACAAATTGCATTTAGCTATCTGTTCAGCATCAAGAAATTGTGTTTAGCTTGACCTCTTGTACACCATTAATGATACCTATGTTAAACTGTATTTGTTAGCAGTGTTTAAGAAATTTTTCAAAAATCCACTTATCAACGGTTAAGTAACTAACAGAAATCCACTTACCAAGGGTAAAAATGTATTTACCCAAAGTAAAAAGGCACATTTTTAAGACTTATGATGTGTAATGCTGAGAAAAGCATAAAATCGGTAAATTTTGTATATTAAAACGCATGTCATTGACTGCAGGAGAGTACAATGCATTGATCTGCAATTTGTAGGACTGAAACCATACACCTTCCTCACGATACAATAATTATTCTGATACGGCAGTAGCAATACGATGATTTTTGATACGAAACAATAAATACTAAAGTTGTAGAAAAACTTGGTCCAAAACGCCTGATCCAACTTTTTACCACGCCTATTACGTAGTTTCATAAAACCGTCAATATGACAAGTACATCAACTTTTTCAAGTCAGTGGACATTCGTCCTTTTTCATAGGATCAAGGTACATATAGTTAATGTATTGTATTCTAAAAAAATTAACAGGAACTTGTAGACTACATTTCATTGCATCATTTCTAGTAAATCATTAGATCTACATTTTGCATTACATATGATACATTAAGATAATTTATCTGACATCAGTTGGATTCATATAGAGAAAATTCATAATGATATGTTTGATTTCAAGTTTAAAGGTTCCATTTACATTTTTGAGAGATCATTTTCTTTTTGTATTGGGAATTTCCTCTTATAAAATTAAAATGTTTCGAATGTATTGAATACTTTCGATCGTTACAGGCCTAATATAAAAATGCCATCTTGTATGAAGTGTTAAAGAAATTAAAGACATGATCTTATTTCAAACTGTATTTAATAGAGATAAAAATAATACTAAACAGTAAAGATAATACAATTAAAAAATTAAAGACATTTGCTTATTTCAAACTGTAATTAAAAGAGATAAAAATATTATTAACAGTAAAGATTATACAATTAAATTATTGTACGTTGATCGAAATTGAGACAAATATATGGAACATAGCGGAATTGAAAGAAAATATCGAGTCGAATCAAATTCATGATTAATTGTGTCAGCCCTAGCAATTTGTCGTCTTTTGATCTCGATACAGTGTTTTTTTTACCAACCAGTCAGGCTATTTCAAAATCAAATTTTAGTAGATCTAGCCGAGGAAAGTTTGGTAGCCTTGGGAGTCGGACTAGTGAGTTTTCGTGAATATTGGGTTCCCCGCAGCGGCCGAGAGCGAGATGGGAAACATAAGATTATTAAATACCAAAACTTACATTTGTAAGTCCTTTCGGTTCCACTATTTCTGGTTGTTATTTTATCATCTTTCTTTTAGCAAAGTTTAAAATTGATGTGATTGACATTACTCAGAATTTACTTACCACCAGGTAAGAGGTTTAAAGCTTTTTAGTCACCCAACCCTTTTTTTCACTTACCACGGGTAATGGGATTTTTCGAACACTGGTTAGTAGGCATTTATGAGTCCTTTCTGACTGATTTGAATTTTGGTGTTCTTGACCTTGATTGCACACTTTAATGAACATAAACTGATTTTGCATTTGGCCAATTTCCTGGATACTATTAATTATACCCAGGTCTAACTTGGTCAGCTTGTAGACATTGATGGGTTTTACCAGACTGATGTGAAATTCAGTGACCTTGGCCTTTATTTCGTGCTTCATTTAACATACTAATTTTGCATGACTCGAAATTTGGTGACCTTGATCTTGATTTCATGCCTCAGTGAGCACAGACTGATTTTGCATTTAGCTTAATTTCATGAATACTATTAATGCTACCTATGTCAAACTTGGTAGGTTTGCAGACATTGATAAGGCCTTTAATTGCGACTGATGTGAAATTTGGTGATCGTGGCCTTGATGTTGGGCTACAGTGAACACAGACTGATTTCCAACTATTTGGATCTCTGGCATACTATTGATGAAACTTGTGTCAAACTTGGTGGATTTGTAGACATTGACACGTTCTTTGACGTTGAGCACATGTGTTGTAGACATTCATGAGTTAATGTTTATGGTTATTGCTTTGCGATCTGGTTATACATGTACTATCTTTGACAGTTTCCTGTTGTGAAGTATTCAAAATTGGCATCTATGTCAATATTTTTAACTCACCTCATGAAAATGCTATCGCCCTCGTGGCGTCCTTGTCCACAATGTTAAGGATTTTTATTTCTTCAATATGAGGCATAGGAAATTCAAACTTACACCAATGTTGCATCTAGTATATGTGTAAAGGAGGAATTTAGTTTCAGATGCTATGTCTGACCTATATTTTCCAGTTGATTGATCATGTTTAGTAGATTCTTACTGTAATGCTAAGAAATTTAATTTCTTTAATGTGAGGTATGAGATGTTCAAACTTATGCAGATGATGCATCTATATGTGAATAAGAAGCACTCACTTTACACAAATTTTCGGCCACCTAGGGTCTTATTCACAATAAACTTAAATCTAAGAATTGAGACCTAAAATACCATGTGTCATTATTAAGAATTTGTCGAACGTTAGTCTGTGAATAGCTTGTGAGATATACTGTTTACAGAGACACTTTTCATTAATTTTTAGAATTAGGACACAATGTGCTACCATATAGGTCTCAATTCTTAGATTTAAGTTTCTTTGTGAATAACATACCTTTTATAAGTAGTTTAATGGCAAACTAAATCTATCTAAGCATAATCCATGTTAGCATAAACATGGTTATTCATGTTCAATGTAACAACTAGCTAACATGGATTGTACTTAGATAGATTTAGTTTACCATTAAACCATTTGAAAAAAAATTTGTGGATATTGAGTGCTTCTCTTTATTTATGTTAAAGACGTCCATTTTTGGAGGATTAATCTACTCTCTAAACTTAAGCCGGCATGGCCTAGTGGTATCGTGCTGGCCTCCTGATCGGGAGACCTGGGTTGAGTCCCACTCTGGTCATGCCGACTTCCTGTCTTTCGGACGAGACAGTAAAAACCAAGACCCAGTGTCGTGGTATGCATGGCACGTTAAAGATACCTCACTGCTTTGGGTGGGTCCGTTGCAAAGGTCAAAATTTGTATGCCCCGCATCAGGCAGATGTGGTCACCATATACATGAAATATTTGTGGTGTGACGTGAAACAAAAATCAATCAATCATAAAAACTCTCCAAACTTGAAATAAAAATAAACAACTGTGTGATTGTAAACCATTATTTACTTACCCTTTTGGTTTCTGTTTTCAGATACCAGCATTAAGAGTAAGTATTTTTATAGTGTATGTTGAGAGTTAATTTCATGCCATTGTTATAGATTATTTAGTATTTTTATATACTTTATTGTTCTTTATGCATATTTATAAAATGAACAATGTAAGCTGTTACATGTAATATTCATTTCATATAGATATGTTATACTTAAGGACTCCCATCCACAAATAACTCTTCTCTTTTTTTTTTTGGGGGGGGGGGTGTTGTTTTTTCTCAAAATACTTGAGCAAACTAGAGAATGTGCAGGAAAATATTTAAAATGAAAATATTTCCATTAATATAATCAATTCATATGATTCAGAATGAAATTCCAATTGAAAAAGTGATTTATAAACGATAAGCATGATATTGGTGTTGATAAAAATCAGCACTTCTAATCTTGATGTTGTCATTACTTTTACAACACTTTCTTCATATAAACTGCAAAGAGCTGGTGTTCTGTGAAAAACAATTAACATTTTAATAAGGATTTGACTTGATGGACTGATTTTCATTTCATGGGAAACATGATGCTCTTGCCACTTAAGTGAATTTTGTGAACACCAAGGGTCTACCGGTATATAAACCAAAAAATGGTACCAACCGATTAATTGATTTATTCTGTAAAACAATGTCAGCAAGATACAAGCAATTTGACTGATCCAGAGAAAATAAGCTAATCTTGGAAGTCTGATATGGGTTCTGTGGCTAGTCATTCAACAGTATACTAAGAAAATATAGTGATAAATCATTATGTACTGGGGATGTCATATATCATATGTGGAAACTGCTAGCAGTGTTGTCCGGGGATCTCTGACTTGTAAATGGATTTGAAAATTGTTACAGGTTATACCTGTTCAACTTCTTACATTAAGTCTCATTCAAAGAGAGAGGGAGATTGGACCTTTCATGTATTCATAAATGCACTGACCATGTTTTAAGCATGAGCTGAATACAGGTTACAAAGTCAAGTCTCATTTAAAGAGAGAGGGAGATTGGACCTTTCATGTACTGGTATTCATAAATGCACTGACCATGTGTTTATTACTGTAGCAAACATATAAAAATAAATTTATCCTAAATTTCATTTCTAGAGAAAGCAATTATACATACATACATATAAACAACTCAAAGATGTGAGCTTGTCATGCATTCAGTTTTCTTGCATTTTGTGAATGGGAACTTTTTTTTACACTTGCATGGGTTTTTTTTCTTGAATAAGTATCAAACTTTGATTAGTTATCAACCTTACAAAATTATTTGTATAATGTATCTGCAATTATAGTAAAATACAACAAAAAGACATGTCTATAAAAAAAATTAGTGTTAGGTACAGCTACCAAAAATATATACCAGTGATGTGTTTAACATTTCCTGTTTATTATTTTAGTTTATACATGTATTGATTTTTATATTTCGTTTTCTAGATTTGTCCAGTGATAATGCAGGTTTGTACATATTACTTAATACATTTTATAGCACAATATCAAATCAAATCAAAATAATTTTCCTCTTTTGCTCCTTTTACCTCCCCTCTGAATACTTAGGTGTTGCAGCATTAGATTCTAATCCATCCCTTCTTTTTTCACATAGAACTCAATAAAACAATACATGTGGGAACCTTATTGTGAGGAGATGCTAATTTGCTGATATCCACGGTATTGTACTTTGATAGGGCCATGAGGGCCATAAAAGGATTAGTCTGGCAAATATTAAAGTTTTCTTCAGAATCACAGTTCAGAGTTAGCTTGTATTTTGCTTATAACATCTTCATGACTTGTAGAATGAGGTTTGTCAAAAAAAAAGCCCTTTAGTGATCTTTGGGCCCACCTCCTAAGGCTGACAATTTTTATATACCGGTAGGCTTGTAAAGGCAAAATATTCTTCGCAAGTATCACAAGCCACAATTACATTTTTAGTATATCGTACCTTAAGACATGAAATATCAAGTTTGTTGAAGGAAAATGCCTTGCACTTATGTTTGATCCCATCCCAAGAGTTATAGGGCTTTACAGGAAAATATTTTCTAAACCCTTTTCTCAAGAAGTAAATGCCATTATCCTTATACATTTCATTTATAACTTAAAATACAAGGCTTAATCGTATGAAACGTCTGCTGCAGATTGTCTGGGTCGTGGTACAAGTAGTTCATGAAAATGATATATGCTGGTACTACCTGGATGGGGTCTTAAAATAGTCATCAAGTGTAAACATCATCTAATATATATTTACGGGATACATCAGATGTTATTTAAACATTTGTTTCTGTGTTTTTGTGTCCTTTGCTGATTGCACGTAAGTTGTAATTAGTTTTTCCAAATATTTTTATGGATGGACATTTAGACAAACTATAATTTGGTAGTTGAGAGGTTATTCTATGCAAACTGAAAAATTCCTAATATATACATGTATATTATCATATCATTCTGAGATCAGTTGAGTTCAGGTGACCATAGTGGCCCATAGGCCTATTTTTAAATTATTGCTATTAACTGTACAGAGTGTAGTTTAACTGTAATGCATTGTGCTGAGTGATGGAAGAATTAGAGAGCCAAGAGAAACATTGACAAGAATTTCCCAGCATATCTGGGTACTTGTGTGAAGTAGTGGAGGGTAGTGGAGAACTTAGCTGTCCATTGAAACATATGCTATAAGTTAGTAGGTAAATGGAAAACAATATTTTATAGTCGTTTCCTGTGTTTTACTTATTGATAGTGTATTCCAAATAATGTTCCTAGATGTTTTAGTTGTGCATTTTGAAATATTCTGGATAATGTATTATGTACCTATTGTTATTTTACTCAGTTGGTAGTGGAAAATCTCAGGTACAAGTCCAAACTTATTAGTTTCTCCTGTGTTTTGATTAAGACATCAAAAGCTTAAGTCGTATGTCATGGTTGATTTTGACACATAGATAATATCTTGGTGCTTCGGGTGGTTCCCTTGCTTAAGTTAAAGTTCTATGCAATCCATCATTCAAACGTTGTCATCATTATAAAATAAGACAAAAATTTGTATTTTACAGTATTCCAGATAATGTACCAGGATGTGAAAAAGGAAGGTTTCATGGCTTTGCTGGGTATTACTGGAATTATCCTTCTGTTAGCTCTGTGTCTGCTTATTCATCTTTTTGGCTTTCATTGCTATCTGAGTAAGTATACAAGAACAACTTCTTTACAATTCATCAAGACAATATAAACAGTTCAAAACTTTGAAGTTCAAACCATTCATGCTGCCACTTTTTAGTTGCACTATTACTTAATTACTGTTTCCTAAGTTATGTTTTAGTATCACACACCAACAAGATCCTAATGTTTTTTGCTTTCCTGAGCCGATCGCTCAAGTGAGCTTTTGTCATAGCATGCCATCTATCCATTCATGACGATTTTCAATATCAAATTCAAAAGTCAAGGTAATTTTTGGGACAAAATTAGCAAATTTTTGAGAATGCAGCTTGTAAACAAAGTACAGACCAAACTGTTTATGCTAGAAGTTTTAAACTGTGCACACTTATTTCTTATGACTGGAGGTTGAACCCGAATGATTTTCAAGGTCAAAAGGGAATGTTTTCATACTTTCAATATTCATCTCTTCAAATGATGGGCAAGCTGGCGTGGCCTAGTGGTATCGCGCTGGACTCCTAATCGGGAGGCCGGGGTTCAATTCCCGCTCTGGTCATGCCTGTGTCCTGTCTTTGGGATGAGACAGTAAAAACTGAGGTCCCGTGTCGTGGTATGCATGGCACGTTAAAGATCCCTCACTGCTTTGGGTGGGTTCGTTGCAAAGGTCAAAATTTGTATGCTCCGCATCAGGCAGATGCCGTCACCATATACGTGAAATATTCGTGGTGTGACATAAAACAAAAATCAATCAATCAATCAATCAAATGATGGGCATATTATGCAATACTAGCCATTGCTCTTGTTGTAATTATTTTAATATCTACAAAAAAAATATTCCAAGGTGTAATAATTAGCCTTGACTGGACTTCTTCTTCAGAAGTAAGTAAAAGATTTTGAAGAAATTTGGAGGGTCTGAAGTACTTAATGTCCCAAGTTTTTCAACAGCTCTGATACAATATAGGCACAAGAGGGTATCATCCTTTGACAAAAGATCATTATACAGAATAAACTAGAGTGATTGTTGTTTTTGGTTCCATTTCTATATTATATATATATATATATATATATATATATATATATATATATATATATATATATACACACATGTTATTGACATTTGTGATACCTTTTGAACTCTGTTGTTTTTACATATATTTTGTATATTGTGTTTTCTTTGATTTTTATGACATATGAGTCTTTTAGAATGGTGTGTTATTTTTGGTTCAGTTGAAATAGAATTACTGAAAAAGGATTCTTGTGTTTAAGAACATTCTGATACTTTCTAAGTTTCTCAGTCTTGTGTGCTCAAAATGTTCAGATTAGTGATACATGTATAAGACCATTTGGGCCTCTTGTTTATTATAATCCTTTGGCAATGTCCTACTGTGTTTCTGAAGTGTGTTATAGTTCAACATATTTACAATATTCTTTCTGTTTCAGTGTATCATAAGATGACAACATATGAGTACATCATTAAACAGAGAGATTTGGAAGAAGAAAAAAACTGTAGTGGCAGCAACTCTTCATCGCGAGCTAAATCCAAAGTAAGAGAAGAATATTATTCAAGTGAATTCATCCATACTATTTACCTAAATACAGACCCTTTAGAAACAGACTGAATTCTTAAATTTCTCTGAAGCATGCATCATAAATGTAGCTGTCATGTAAGGAGTATATCCTGCAGTTATATATTTATACTATTTTCAAGTATTAGATCTTTCATTGTTGTTATGTTGGTAGGCAAATAAAATTGGACCAAGCAAGTTGAGAGAAAATATGACAAAGCCACCAGAAGTATCCAAAAAGTAAGTATCAAGGAGAAATCCTGATTATCTGGGTTTGAGTGGGAATAGGGCAAAAAGTTTCAGCCCATTTGTGATGAGAAGACCTAAACAGGAGATGGCTTAACATAAGATCCACATCTTGTTGCCAGATCCTGCTAGTTCTTAATTGTTGATTGATTTAATATGTATATGCAGTTAATGAATAATTTTAAAATGAATATTGTTTAAACCAACAAGACTTAAACAGTTCTGGGAACAACCTCAGAACAGTAGAATTTTCAGCACAACCCCACTTCCTTTTGCCATTTTAGGGTTATGTTCACATAGAAGTAGTGCATGAGTGTTTATAAAAACAAATGATTTCGTTCATCATTAATATAACTCACATTAACTTAGGTACTTTAGATTAAATTTTATCAGATAACAAAAAAGTACATGTAAAGGTTGCAACTTTTTTTCTGCTGCATAAATATGCAAATGTTATACAGTAATCATGTGAATGCTTGCACAGCTATTTCTTGATTTTATAACAATCCATTTATAACAACTTTCAGTTATGATGTGCTAAAGCACAGAAATCAAAATTGTACTGTTCGCTTTGTGATAGTTTACTACATTGTGGTATTAGTATGGTTACAGTTCAGGCATTCTCTGCATTGTACCAAGCAATGACTGTCAATATATGCTTGTTTTAAACACCATGTAAAACAGGTAAAAAAAAAGAAAGAAAATTGTACAGGTAGTGTTATCTCTTTATAGTTGAACTAATACTGATTGTTCCCTAAAGTGACCGACAAAATGTCAAGTGTACTTATTACCAGTCATGTCTCTTTGCAGAGATGCCATTCCACAGTCAGAAAATCTAAAGAAAGATGAGTATCAGCAGATAATGGAGGAGGTGGAGAGGCGTACTGAAGGCGAGACTCCACCTCCACTCACCAGTCCAATCCGACATAAAGAAAGTAATAACAATGTAAGTTATAATCTATTCAGCAGATAATGGAGGAGGTAGAGAGGCGAACTGAAGGTGAGACCCCACCTCCTCTCACCAGTCCAATCCAACATAAAGAAAGTAATAACAATGTAAGTTATAATCTATTCAGCAGATAATGGAGGAGGTAGAGAGGCGTACTGAAGGTGAGACCCCACCTCCTCTCACCAGTCCAATCCGACATAAAGAAAGTAATAACAATGTAAGTTATAATCTATTCAGCAGATAATGGAGGAGGTAGAGAGGCGTACTGAAGGTGAGACCCCACCTCCTCTCACCAGTCCAATCCGACATAAAGAAAGTAATAACAATGTAAGTTATAATCTATTCAGCAGATAATGGAGGAGGTAGAGGGGCGTACTGAAGGTGAGACTCCACCTCCTCTCACCAGTCCAATCCGTCATAAAGAAAGTAATAACAATTAAGTTATAATCTACTCAGCAGATAATGGAGGAGGTAGAGAGGCGTACTGACGGCGAGACTCCACCTCCTCTCACCAGTCCAATCCGACATAAAGAAAGTAATAACAATGTAAGTTATAATCTATTCAGCAGATCATGGAGGAGGTGGAGAGGCGTACTGAAGGTGAGACCCCACCTCCTCTCACCAGTCCAATCCAAAGTAAAGAAAGTAATAACAATGTAAGTTATAATCTGTTCAGCAGATAATGGAGGAGGTAGAGAGGCGTACTGAAGGTGAGACCCCACCTCCTCTCACCAGTCCAATCCGACATAAAGAAAGTAATAACAATGTAAGTTATAATCTATTCAGCAGATAATGGAGGAGGTAGAGGGGCGTACTGAAGGTGAGACTCCACCTCCTCTCACCAGTCCAATCCGTCATAAAGAAAGTAATAACAATTAAGTTATAATCTACTCAGCAGATAATGGAGGAGGTAGAGAGGCGTACTGACGGCGAGACTCCACCTCCTCTCACCAGTCCAATCCGACATAAAGAAAGTAATAACAATGTAAGTTATAATCTATTCAGCAGATCATGGAGGAGGTGGAGAGGCGTACTGAAGGTGAGACCCCACCTCCTCTCACCAGTCCAATCCGACATAAAGAAAGTAATAACAATGTAAGTTATAATCTGTTCAGCAGATAATGGAGGAGGTAGAGAGGCGTACTGACGGCGAGACTCCACCTCCTCTCACCAGTCCAATCCGACATAAAGAAAGTAATAACAATGTAAGTTATAATCTATTCAGCAGATAATGGAGGAGGTGGAGAGGCGTACTGAAGGTGAGACCCCACCTCCTCTCACCAGTCCAATCCAAAGTAAAGAAAGTAATAACAATGTAAGTTATAATCTAGTCAGCAGATAATGGAGGAGGTAGAGAGGCGTACTGAAGGTGAGACCCCACCTCCTCTCACCAGTCCAATCCGACATAAAGAAAGTAATAACAATGTAAGTTATAATCTATTCAGCAGATCATGGAGGAGGTGGAGAGGTGTACTGAAGGTGAGACCCCACCTCCTCTCACCAGTCCAATCCCACATAAAGAAAGTAATAACAATGTAAGTTATAATCTATTCAGCAGATCATGGAGGAGGTGGAGAGGTGTACTGAAGGTGAGACTCCACCTCCTCTCACCAGTCCAATCCGACATAAAGAAAGTAATAACAATGTAAGTTATAATCTATTCAGCAGATAATGGAGGAGGTAGAGAGGCGTACTGAAGGTGAGACCCCACCTCCTCTCACCAGTCCAATCCAAAGTAAAGAAAGTAATAACAATGTAAGTTAAAATCTATTCAGCAGATAATGGAGGAGGTAGAGAGGCGTACTGAAGGTGAGACCCCACCTCCTCTCACCAGTCCAATCCGACATAAAGAAAGTAATAACAATGTAAGTTATAATCTTTTCAGCAGATAATGGAGGAGGTAGAGAGGCGTACTGAAGGTGAGACCCCACCTCCTCTCACCAGTCCAATCCAAAGTAAAGAAAGTAATAACAATGTAAGTTATAATCTATTCAGCAGATAATGGAGGAGGTAGAGAGGCGTACTGAAGGTGAGACCCCACCTCCTCTCACCAGTCCAATCCGACATAAAGAAAGTAATAACAATGTAAGTTGTAATCTATTCAGCAGATAATGGAGGAGGTAGAGAGGCGTACTGAAGGTGAGACCCCACCTCCTCTCACCAGTCCAATCCGACATAAAGGAAGTAATAACAATGTAAGTTATAATCTATTCAGCAGATAATGGAGGAGGTGGAGAGGCGTACTGAAGGTGAGACCCCACCTCCTCTCACCAGTCCAATCCGACATAAAGTAATAACAATGTAAGTTATAATCTTTTCAGCAGATAATGGAGGAGGTAGAGAGGCGTACTGAAGGTGAGACCCCACCTCCTCTCACCAGTCCAATCCGACATAAAGAAAGTAATAACAATGTAAGTTATAATCTATTCAGCAGATAATGGAGGAGGTAGAGAGGCGTACTGAAGGTGAGACCCCACCTCCTCTCACCAGTCCAATACCACGTAAAGAAAGTAATAACAATGCAAGTTATAATCTATTCAGCAGATAATGGAGGAGGTGGAGAGGCGTACTGAAGGTGAGACCCCACCTCCTCTCACCAGTCCAATCCGACATAAAGAAAGTAATAACAATGTAAGTTATAATCTATTCAGCAGATAATGGAGGAGGTAGAGAGGCGTACTGAAGGTGAAACCCCACCTCCTCTCACCAGTCCAATACCACGTAAAGAAAGTAATAACAATGTAAGTTATAATCTATTCAGCAGATAATGGAGGAGGTGGAGAGGCGTACTGAAGGTGAGACCCCACCTCCTCTCACCAGTCCAATCCGACATAAAGAAAGTAGTAACAATGTAAGTTATAATCTATTCAGCAGATAATGGAGGAGGTAGAGAGGCGTACTGAAGGCGAGACTCCACCTCCTCTCACCAGTCCAATCCGACGTAAAGAAAGTAATAACAATGTAAGTTATAATCTATTCAGCATATAATGGAGGAGGTGGAGAGGCGTACTGAAGGTGAGACCCCACCTCCTCTCACCAGTCCAATCCGACATAAAGAAAGTAATAACAATGTAAGTTAAAATCTATTCAGGCATATGTATTCACTCTATTTAAAGGATGGACTAGACATCATAGATGATAATGAATTGCATACATTAAGTAATAGCTTTCTGAAGACTGAGTTGGGTCTTTGAAATCTGATGAAATTGGCATACATCCAGAATGGCAATAGAGCCCAAAGAAAAAAGAATGAACTTTAGTTTAACCAAATATCAGATATAAGTCTCATTGTTTGCAAGATACAACAGGTTATGCACTTCAAATTTACAGAATGTATGTCAACAAAATTTTTATTGTTTCTTTTGGATTTTGTTACAGTCAAATGATAAATATAATGAAATGAATGAAGATCCAAATAAAGTTAAAAAGTTAAGGAAAAAGAAGAAAAGCTTGAGAAGAGGATCAGAGAGAAGTTACTCTGAAGAAAACACAATATCCACTATTGGTAAGACACTTATAGTTTCTTGGTAAATATTATACATTTATTGCTCTGTAGTCAGGGAGATATGGATTTTTTCAACCCGGAAAAAAGATGTCTTCTGGGGATAAATCTTAAAAGTACACTGTTTTTATGGATTGAACAAAAGCAATTGCACACAGGGATAGAGTATTGATACAACAAAATATTATGTCACATAAACAGTGCATGTGAGGGAAATGAAGATCTGACTGCCCTTTCATGTCATGGTAAATGTTAGGAAGGCAAGAAATGTCAAGTGACCTATTGCCATCGGCAATATTACCAGACTTGTCCATCCATCCAACGATATTTCATGTTCACTGTAACTTGTTCTGTTTGCCAGTTTAGGCACACTTATCTTTCCGGTGGACATGAATGTAAGAATATGTATGTCAAGAAACTTTCAATGGTTACATGGTATTGTGATCCTCCCTGTAAGTGAAATGCTGAAGAGGAAGGGGAATACCAGAAGTAAAACAGCAAGTGGATATGACTTGCCAAGAGAAAATGTTGTTTTAGAGGTCCATTAGGACCTAATCACTTTTAAACATGAGAAAGATTTCGAGGACAATTTTAATGAACCAAAAGAGACCAAAGCAAACAAAAAGAGATATAAATAACTTAGAAAGTAATGAAAACAACGTAAAAGTAGACAAAAAACAGTAAAGTAATGAACAAAAAAAAAACAATTAAGAAATATAACAAAGTAGTTAAGAGATGAAAACAGATACAGATTACTCATAATAAATGAAAACAACCTACATGTGATCAAAAACTGTATAATAATGAATGAAAACAACCTACATGTGATCAAAAACTGTATAATAAGGAATGAAAACAATTTTATTGTAAAACAACAGCCAATGCATATTCATCAATCTATAATAAATATTATCTATATATCTGTTAGTGTTAAACAAACCAAAACCAAAGGAATTCACATTTAGAATGAATTTTCATTGAAGCAAATATTTGGTTAACATTCTAACTTCTTTTTAGCTTACTGGAACAAATGTCTATGGAGCTATTGTCATACCCTGTCATTGTCATCGTCGTCCGTAGACAAAGACTTTATACTAGATCATAACTTTAGAACCATTAGAGACAGGGCTTTAATACTTCACTCGTGTATTCTTTGACCTTGTGCCAGGACTTGTCATTGGGTACCAAAATTTGTGACCATGTGACCTTTACCTTGAAGTTTGACCTATTTTAAAAAAAACTTTAACCTTGGTCATAACTTAAGCAGTAAACAGTAAGAGATAGGGCTTAAATTTTCATGTGTGTATTCCTTGTGACAAGACCTTTCATTACCTATTGAAATTTGTTATGTTTTGACTTTGACTTTGAAGATTGGCCTACTTACAAAAAACTTTTACTATTTAAATTTGGTTGCCACCGGCAAGCTTTGTTGTCTTCTGACAACTCTTGTTATTATCCGAAGATATTTTAATGTTTTGTATGCCATGTTATTGTTTAAGACTATGGTATGATTTGTTATGTTATTTTTTAAGACTATTATTTTTGTTGATGTCTTATTTTGTCACTTGAGGCTTATTATGGGTTAGATACCTTAATACACTCCCCTTAGATATTCTAGCAGTGCAGTCTTGATCACACAAATCTAGAGTCCCACTTCCCTTTTAGTCAGAAGGCAGTGCTCAGTGAAAAATCTGCGTTAGGTTGTAATGGGGCCCAAAATAAAACTTAATGCTTTTTGCAGTGATCTCATGGTCGTACTGTCAATGTATAGGCATTTAAGCTATTTTTTAATCTGATGAGATAAAATTGTTGGAAACTTTGACCCACCTTGGTTTGTATATATAATCACCGAAGAAATTGGGATGAGAGATTCTGCTGGACACATTTAGCTGAAAAGTTAGCTTTCTAAATTAAGAGAAGAGCAAGCTGTAAAATTTTTCAAAAGTCGTTTAAAGTTTAGGGTATCTATAGCCCTTAGTGAAAAGTTTGACAGTATGTATTTGTAGATTTTATGTATGAAAATCCAAAACATTAGTGCAGAATCTAACAAATGGATCAAACAAGCAAATATTTATACTAGATCATGGGACATCACCTTGTCACCAGGTGACTGGAGTAGCTTCATTTATAATAAATTTTTGCCCTGTTTCAAATTTGATAGAAAAATTTTATTTTTATGCCTTCATCTTTCTTGTTTACACTAATAGAATGGGAATTATTTTTTAATAACTGTGTATATAGAAGTACACATGTAAGACCACATTATAATTATATTTCTTTGTGGCTTAGAATCTTTTTAAATTCTCTTTGAGACAGAAAATCAAACAGATTTGGGTCATGCTGTGATGCATTTGACATGCTGCAAGTATAGTATCACGGATACCTTTGATTGGTGCCAAATGAATTTGTCTTCCACTTAAGTTGTTGAGAAGGGTATAATAGCCATGCTCACTGGATATGACCGAAGTCAGTGAATCATACTTCTCCAGATGTGTCATGAATTACAGTCAAACCTCGTTATCTCGAAGTCGGAGGGACCGTGGAAAATACTTCGAGATATCCGTAGTTCGAGATATCCAAATTTCGAGTTTAGGATCACAAATCTTGCAATTGTTAATGTACGCCGATTCATTTGACATTTATGATTTTTTATAGAAGATGTATGAGATATACATGTATTTATCTATAAATACGCAAGAAGATGTGCATATTGTATTGTTCCTAAATAATTAATCTAAATCTCATCATACCTTTCATATTTTATGAATATATAGAAAATATACTCCAAAACTGGAAATGTCATGTTTCCTTTTCAGTAACATCGTAATTTAAATCCAATACTGGATATAACCGTCATATACTATACCTAAAACCGAGGACGGGCTAACACGTAAGACAAGACACACGTCATAATTTGATTTAATTACTATTACTTTGCATAAAAATACATAGACATATACACGGATTGCAAATAGTAATAATGAACAGTGTAAAGAAATTTCTTTAAACGCAGGTATGAAAAAGCATTAATTAAAGTTAATGTTCATTATCTCATTTTGTGTCGAGTTTAATAAACTATCATCATTTATTAATATTTGGTATAAATAACAGGGTACGCACGGATGCGATCGATTATGTAATTACTGCGGCTTTGTACACCGACACGGTCAATTGATCACACCACGCAAGCGACTTGTAATTTAGGGTAAGCGCTGCGGGGAATATTGTCAATAAGAAGCCAACTTCGAGATAAACCGGGTAAATAAGAACTTCGGGACTTGAAAATGTATTCGAGATAAGCATGGTATTCGACATATCAGTGTTCGACACATCCGGGGTGAATTTAATCATAATATGAAGGATTTTTTTCGGGACCGACGTTCGACTTCGAGATATCCCGGGTATTCGAGATATCAGTGTTCGAGATATCGAAGTTTGACTGTAATTACATTTTCGTGTGCACTCTTGCAATTATATAAGGATTAGGTTAAAGTGTAGATTTGCTACATAATCACAAGTATATATCACAAGATCAACCACATAAACGATAAAAAATAAAATCAAGAATTAACATGATCATGGTCATAAAAATAATTTGAAGTTGATCAAAAGTGTTCTGAACTGATACAGCAATTTGTAATAGGTCAAAAACTTAGTGCATTAAGCAGGGTTCACACTGCCCATGGCATTTGTTGAATGATGCAATATTTTGTTTTATTTTGAAATGTGACACAATTTTCAAAAATGATAAAAGTTACTTTAGTATTGTACAACAATTTTGAAAACTGGCACATTTGTTTTCATCCTATACAGTTAGTTAAAAAAATAAGTCACAAAAATTTTTTGGGTCCAGTAAACCTCAGGTTGTTTTATATATGCCTAAGGTTTAGAATGATAGCATGACAGAGAATGAATGTTTTGTGTGTACAAGGTACAATTAGCTTGACTGTCACTTCTATGGATGGATTATATATATATTGGTAAGCCATAAGTTCTTTCATCTGTGTGCTGAAGACTAAAAGAGGCAAAAAATCAGGATAATTATACAGTTCTTCTTTAATGAATGAAATGATGGAACATGTGAATAAATATTGAAAACTGAAAGGGAATAGCACTCAACCCACTCCATCCAAAAAATATCAGTAATGATGATAATTTATATGAATTGTATTTAGTAGAACTATTAGACTTTATGGTATATTATACCAGCCAAATGGTGTGTCTTTATATCTGTGACTTCCCAAAATAGCAAATGAATTGTGAAAGCAATATTTCATCTTTACTGGATATCATAATGTATTGTTTAAATTGTATTGTATGTTCTGTAAAAAAAACCCCCTATGTTTAAATTTATATCATGTTAAGAAGATATATTTTAATCTTGAGGCAGACAAGTCCAGTTGCTGATTGAAGCATCAGAATACCAAAATGTCTGAAATTTAGCCACAATGAATAAAAGTAATAAAAGAAATGTAAGATTACTGTATAAAGGTGGCTTCACTCCTGTGTATGTTTCCATATCAAGCATTCATAAATGAAATATCAAGCTTAAAATTTTATTAAAGTATACCAGAATGGAGAGAATTTGGTCTAAGTTGCTAATTGTATTTTAAGCCAGAATCTGAGTTTTTTGGGGTTTTTTTTTTTATTTTGGTTATTGTTTTTTGTCCTTATTTGGGGGAAGGGGAGTTCATTGATTATATATACCTAGCAGGATAGAGTAATCCTTTTCTGTATATACATGTACTGTGAATTCTTTGGCTTCATTTTAATCTAATCTAGGTTCTGTCTTGTACATTTAATAACCCAGATAAGCCTCTGTGTGAAATTTCCTTTTCATTCTTTATGAAGCTCATTTTGTCTCTTTATTTCTTGTTGTCTCTTTTCGTATCTTTACATTCATTAGACTTTCTGGATTTCTGCTATAAATCCTCCCTTGTTTGTTCTTTGTGCTGCTAGATAAAATTTCAAGTGTCATATAAACAGACAATAGGTTACATGATTACATTAGTGATGTTAAATATCGTGTATTCTCAGGAACCGAGTATGTTTTTCAAATGCAGATAGCATTAAAATATGAAATACATTTCTTTAATGTATCGTATTGATATTTACTGTCAGTGATAAATACTAGTATCATACTAAAGAGATACTACATTTTTCACCTCTATGGATCAGTAAAACTGGTTGATTACAATGAACTTTCTACTACACAAGATTTGATCACATCATTCTTTTAAAAGACCTATATTACTGTACCACCACTGACAAATCATGTCAAATCATACAAATATGTTGTAATCCATTTGTTTATGTATAATCATATTTAAGTCATACACTTAAACAAAACTGGTTTGTTGCTTGATTGGGGTATTACATTACTTTAAACAATATTTCAGTCTTGTCAAATACAGAAACAGAAGGTAATACACCTCTTGAACATGATGGCACAATCCAGGAATCCAAGTCAAGTGCAACAAAGACTACATTATGTCTGATTTTCAAACAGAAATAGAGGCAAACAGTACTCTATGAAAAAAGAATTATTATGAGAGTTTTCTTTTTCCATTGCATGTGTTACAGTAATTCATCTACAAACTCTTCTTTGGAAATAGTTAACTACATTATTGTTGTTTGTTTTACAGATAGCCCTGCATTTTATCAGACTCAACCATCAAACAAAACTGGCCTGGAGTTTCCTCAAAGACATCTGAAGACTTTGCCATCAATACAACACAGAACTGGCATTGGCCTAAATGGCGTGGCATCTCCTGTAAGTTACAATTCTGACACTGGGGATGAACTGATGGAGATATCATCCAAAACATCCACACATAAACTACTCAAAAATAGTTCACCAAAGGGAGGCATTCCAAATAGTTCAGACTCAGGGGTTGTCTCACAAGACTCTTTGAGAAAGAGTAAGCGAGTTAGGAAAAAGAAAGCTCGCAGACCTCAAACTAGTTCTTCACTTAATGAAGTGAATGAGGACCTAAATTCAACAACTGTGTTTCATGTGAACTCAGATGCTAAACTGAATGCTGATGGTAGCTTGGATTATAGTAATGGATTTAGGAAACTCCCACTCACTCCTATCAATTTGAGGAAACCACAAGAGAGCTTACTTCGCAGACCAAAAGAAGTGCCAAAATTAGACCTTGGACCTATCACCGGGAGTCATGAAAGTATATCCTTTCAGCCCCCAAGCTCTCTCAGGTCATCTGACACATACCGAACATACTTGGGCAACATTTCAGAAAAATCTCTTGATACAGAGCTTTAATAGCAATATATTTCTATGGAGACCATCTACTGTTAATTATCCCCTGTGATTTTATTTATATTTATACTGCATGCCATTTTTGTCAGTGCACAATTAGTCTGTGATACTGTTTTTTCATTTTTTTTAAATAATGCTATATGCAGCCTTTCTTTATCTACATTGACTGCCTCTATTTTACAATGCTTGAGATAAGTATGAAATCATTTTCACTTTACACTGAATATTATATCATTTTATACAAATCTCTTATATATTGGTGGTCTGTGTCAAAATTACAATTGCATATGTCATTATTTATTCACAGGGAATTTATTTACATAGGAAATCCAGAAAATGTAATAAATATTTTTTAAAAAGCTATTAGTTTATTTTCTGTAATACATGTAAAGACTAATGAATTATCATATTTAGCAAAAGATTTTTGAAGTTTACCTTATATTGCTTTAAATGTATAATTATTCCAAATAAAAGCACAACTTTTTTTTAAGTTATGATGCTCAAATCTGTTATTTTCTTTTTCATACTTGTATTGGTTTATTCTGGTCATTTATTTCATGTCCTTCTTGTTTCCGTCCACTTTTATTGTCTGTCAAATATTTTTAGTTTTTATTGTGTACAATGTACTTTTATGAAAACATTAATCAACTTTAAAATGTAATTTTCTTGTTGTTAAAATGCACAGCTCTTTTTATCCTACAGATAGGATTTATTGTATTACTTTATTACTTATTCCCTGTGTTTTATCCATTGGTATTTTAGCAATAGTAATAATAATATTTTCATAATTACATATCTGGTAGCTGATCACAATCAAATAATCAGGGTGCTGAAAAAGTTCCAAGGATCAAATTTGGTTTGTCTTTTCTTACAAAAATAAATAAAAAGTGCATTGCAAAATTATTCACTATAAAGTTTTGATATCAGGAAGTGGAAAAAAAAACCGTCTTCACCAGATATCTGTTTACATTCCAATTAAAGTGTTTTAAATTTTTCATCTAGGAAACTTTTGATTTATTTTCTATGTAAGGTTTTGCATCTTTTACTATGTTATGCACTTTGATATATCTATGAGCAAGATTCCAAAGGACCTATAGTGTATCTGCTGATGACAATAGTATAGTTCACTAGGCGTATGTAGTGCAATAATTTTTTTCTCAGCATCTTTATGATTTTTTAATACTTTTGATATATTCATAATGATGTTACCAAATACACCGTTATTGTTTCCACACATACTTATGGTTTGTTTCAGTCAATGGATTCCTATAGCTGATCCCATCTATTACAGTATCATTCTTGATCCTGTATGACACCTATTACAGTATCATTCTTGATCCTGTATGACTACTGTTACAGTACAGGAGGAGCAACAGTATTAATAATTGCAAAACCTTCTTCTTAAGCCTTACAGAATTGATAATCTGGGTATTGATGTTCATGTTATTCCCAAGTTTATTCTTTGTGCCTTTTACAGTTAATACTCCCAGATTCTCATTTCTATGACCACTAACTTTTGCCTTCCCATTTCTTTTGTTATAGCTTAATGCATATAATTTATTTCATAAGTAGGGAGAATATTATTTATTATTCATCAAAAGACTCATTGAAAATACTATAAATCACTCATATTCAGCAGGATTTTATTTCACGTTTATATCACTTTGGATATCGCACAACATTATTTTTGAGAGAAGCCATATACATGTTCCATTTGAATGGACAGATCAAGGAATGCAAGGACTACATTTTTGCCTGAAGTCATACTCATGAAATTATGTAAAAGTAAAGTACTCATGGATAAAAAGTCTTGCGCTATATTATCAAATCATTACAATGTAGATTGATGATTTAAACTGGATTTGATGAGCCATCAGCTTTACTTCTTTTTGGAGGAATACAATAATGGTAGGAATCTGCCTGAAAATATCTGTGATCATATTGTTTATAAACATTTCATAATATTCAGTATTTGTCCTATTGCCGTCTGTATGACTTATATTGTCCTGGTGTTATCTGTTGTTATTTCTTCTTCATTGTTTTAAAATATCTTTCTTTGATAATCCACTGTTGATCTGTGATAGTTGATTTACATAATGCAATACGCTTTATCCTCAGCCAATTATTATATGATCTTGCTTACACGCGTCAAAGATCTTGTTCCGTTTCTAAAAAGCTATTCACCTATGTTTAAGTTCAAAACAAGTATATTCCAATATTGATTGAATTTACACATAATCTGAGATGATTGAAGATAGTCAGTATTTACAAATTTTATGTAAGAACTGGAAATTGTTTTCAATTTGTTGATAGTAATTAATGTAATAAACAAGAAAGAGTATTGCGAAAATTAAATTTGTATCAAAACTTTGAGAACGTGTTAATGATTACATTACTATCGTGGTATCATGTAACAAGATTTTACCAGACTTTATGTGACCCATCATAGAAGGAAGGATATATAATGTTCCAATAAAAGTAAAAATTTGGTAGAACTAGATTTGTCATAATGGCATAAATACTCCCACAGAAGTAAAGTCATACAACAAAGTTTATTAAAGGTTCATGGTCAATGTTGTGTTACAGCCTTTATCATGAGTAATTATTGTAACATCCTAGGAGTGAAGCATCACGATTGTGGGTTGAAGTCATTGCATTACAGCCTTTATCATGGGTAATTATTGTTAGATCCTAGGAGTATAGCATCATGATTGTGGGTTGATGCCATTGCATTACAGCCTTTATCATGAGTAATTATTGTAACATCCTAGGAGTGAAGCATCATGATTGTGGGTTGATGTCATTGCATTACAGCCTTTATCATGAGTAACTATTGTAACATCCTAGGAGTGAAGCATCATGATTTTAGGTTGAAGTCATTGCATTACAGTCTTTATCATGAGTAACTATTGTAACATCCTAGGAGTGAAGCATCACGATTGTGGGTTGATGTCATTGCATTACAGCCTTTATCATGGGTAATTATTGTTAGATCCTAGGAGTATAGCATCATGATTGTGGGTTGATGCCATTGCATTACTATTGTAACATCCTAGGAGTGAAGCATCATGATTTTAGGTTGAAGTCATTGCATTACAGTCTTTATCATGAGTAACTATTGTAACATCCTAGGAGTGAAGCATCATGATTGTAGGTTGAAGTCATTGCATTACAGCCTTTATCATGAGTAATTATTGTACCATCCTGGGAGTGAAGCATTATGATAGTGGGTTGATGTCATTGCATTACAGCCTTTATCATGGGTAATTATTGTAACATCCTAGGAGTGAAGCATCACGATTGTGGGTTGATGTCATTGCATTACAGCCTTTATCATGGGTAATTATTGTAACATCCTAGGAGTGAAGCATCATGATTGTGGGTTGATGTCATTGCATTACAGCCTTTATCATGGGTAATTATTGTAACATCCTAGGAGTGAAGCATCACGATTGTAGGTTGATGTCATTGCGTTACAGCCTTAATCATGAGTAACTACTGTAACATCCTAGGAGTGAAGCATCATGATTGTAGGTTAAAGTCATTGTGCTAAGCCTTTATCATGAGTAACTATTGTAACATCCTAGGAGTGAAGCATCATGACTTTAGGTTGAAGTCATTGCATTACAGCTTTTATCATGAGTAACTACTGTAACATCCTAGGAGTGAAGCATCATGATTATAGGTTGAAGTCATTGCATTACAGCCTTTATCATGAGTAATTATTGTACCATCCTGGGAGTGAAGCATCATGATTGTGGGTTGATGTCATTGCATTACAGCCTTTATCATGAGTAACTATTGTAACATCCTAGGAGTGAAGCATCATGATTGTGGGTTGATGTCATTGCATTACAGCCTTTATCATGGGTAATTATTGTAACATCCTAGGAGTGAAGCATCACGATTGTAGGTTGATGTCATTGCGTTACAGCCTTAATCATGAGTAACTACTGTAACATCCTAGGAGTGAAGCATCATGATTGTAGGTTAAAGTCATTGTGCTAAGCCTTTATCATGAGTAACTACTGTAACATCCTAGGAGTGAAGCATCATGATTATAGGTTGAAGTCATTGCATTACAGCCTTTATCATGAGTAATTATTGTACCATCCTGGGAGTGAAGCATCATGATTGTGGGTTGATGTCATTGCATTACAGCCTTTATCATGAGTAACTATTGTAACATCCTAGGAGTGAAGCATCATGATTGTGGGTTGAAGTCATTGTGTTACAGCCCAGAAATACTTATGAAATAACACTTTGGTGACTTCGATCTTTGGACATCCAAAACAAAATGGATCCACCATCGGTTATGAGCATCACATGTGCATAGTTTCACAACTCCAAGTTGAAAAGCCATGTAGCTTCAATTTGGAAAAGGCTTTCTAAAGGCATTCTTGTTACCTTCGTCTTTCAAAACAAAACACAACAGGGATCTTCGTTCAATTCCTTAACATTAATCAATATTTTTCATAAGTACCCCTGTATGTGAATTGAACATTTTCTTTAAACTAACGATGTATTCTTATGGAGTCATTATCTCCCCTTTCGAATAAACATAAAAAAAATGTCAAGTCATCAGTATTGATGTGGTGGAAAACTCCTATGTGTGCAAGAAGTTTCTGAGTTTACATCTTTGTTTCTTTGGTAGTATCTCAATTACATAAACATGATCATCATGTGTACCTGTCGTATTCCTGACCAGGAATAAAATATGTTCATGTCAAAAGATAAAAATTTAAATGAATACTTCAGGGTAATCTTGGACTCCATTCAACCATTCCAATCAAATCAGTATGTTGATATTTTTTGTTTATCTTTACCAAACAGCTGCATGTATGAAATTATGAACAACCAGATCACGATGACTCTGATAGAAAATAAATGAACACATCATTTCTTCAAGACTTTATTATGAACAATCCACAGGATAAACATTTGGAAACTGATTGTCAAAAATAAAATGAAATCCTTGTTGAAACAAATAAACATTTAGGAATCGAGTGGAAAGATACAATATTTGAGCATTGGAAATTTGACTAAATTAGCATGATCTTATCAGTGTCACTTTCAAAATTGCTGCTTGGATATCTATAATTAACAGACATAATAGTTTGAAAGTACTAAAATATAAAGATTGAATAAAACATTAAAGAAATAAAAAATTCAACTTCATATGAAAATGTAACAGAAGAGAGTAATAGTCTATCTTTACAATATATTCCATGAGAAATATAAAGGACCTAAAGGAATCATCTTCAATTGTTTTCCATCAATCAATTTGACAGACTGAAAAGTTTAAGATACAGTTGCATTTACCTCAAAATTACTAAGGGTATAAGCAAAAGTTACTCATTTTGACTAATCTTTAGTCTTGGGGAAAGTTCAAACAGAATTGAAGAAATTCTCAATGAAATTTTTGTTTACATTAAAGATTCAAATCCCTCTTTCAATATCAAAAAATACCCTACAATTTTTATAGATATTGATAAGTTATTATAAATGCCACACTGGAATTATTTCACCCACAGCTGTACATTTGCAGAACAACATTAGATCAAGTGTAGACATGAAGGTGGTGAGAGGCTTCAGAGAGTTTTAACACTCTGCACTTTTAGTCTCTCTACCAAATAAGATGTCTCAATAATAATACAAGAACAATACCTTTACTTTATACCAAATAAGATGTCTCGATAGTGATACCAGAACAATACCTTTACTTTATACCAAATAAGATGTCTCGATAGTGATACCAGAACAATACCTTTACTTTATACCAAATAAGATGTCTCGATAGTGATACCAGAACAATACCTTTACTTTATATCAAATAAGATGTCTCGATAGTGATAACAGAACAATACCTTTACTTTATACCATCAACATTTCTTTGTCAGTGTACAAGTAATACATCAATATAAAACCTCTGGACTGCACATTAACTGTAGTATAACAAAAATACTGTGTATTGCAAAAACAATACATGATCCCTAACACTGACTTTGTTTTTCAATACTCTGAAAAAGGTAAGAACTTTGCCAGAAGTACATCAACTAAAACAAAAGTCAAACTTGATTTGTAGCTAACAATACAAAGTAACATACCACACTCATTCAGATATCTAGCTGGACAAAAGTCCTGGAAACAGTTTTGTGATGGAATGACTGATAGATGGAAAAGCAGACAAAAAGAAGGACAAGGAAACTTCTACCTTCCTTCAGCTTTGCTGTTATGAAAGTAGAGAATTGGCTATTTTTGAGGTCAAAGAAACCCAATGAGCCTCATTATTGTTGAGGGACCCTTCTTTACCTATATCTACCAATTTGTTGATTATCTATGATACATGTACAATGTCTTGATACCTTAGGTAAATAATACAGAAATGTAATTTAAAACGAGATGTCAGAAAAAATAAAGCTCACTGGAATGGAAAATAATGATACATTGAAATAATTTATATGTGAATATGAAAGCTCTATCCTTTAATGTTAAAAAGTAAAACTCATTTTAATTTTTTTGAAAATTAAGTCAAGATCACTAGGTCAAAAGCCATGGTACCACATGAAACCTTTGATCCCGATGAATCTATGAATGAAATAGGAAAGTTGTATATCTTATGGTAGATAGAGCCAAGGTAAAAGTTTTTAAAAAGTAGGTCAAAGTCCAATGTCAAAGTCACTAGGTAAAAAAACCAAGTACCAAGTTGATCAATGTGTAAATTATGAAAGCCCTATCTCTCACAGTGCGTAATACATAGACCAGGTTAAAGTTAGGTCAACATCATGGACTGATGACAACAATGTGTGTTTGACATTAGCTCTTCAGACTTTTGTCTCGTCAAGCTCGTAAATTGACAATATAAGTGTCATGTACATTCATGAATACTATCAATAACTCTCTATTTCTAATACAGCATCTTTACATACATGTACATTGATGAGTCTATGAGAAACAAAGCAAATCAAATAGTGTACAAGGTCATACATTGGTCTGAATCTGTTCACTGAAGATGTATATTTTCATATCTTTATTAGCAAAGTAAATACTGCAAATAAAAGATCCCTCACTGCTCTGGGTGGGTTCACTGCAAAGGTAAAATTTGTATGCAATGCATCAGACAGATGCCATCACCATATACGTGAAATAATGGTGGAGTGACTAAAGCAATGATCTATCAATCAATTGCTTACTCTCTACGTGACATCATATTTTTTGTAGAAAATGTCTTTTGATAATCTTCATAGGGTATGCATAAAATTTAAAATGAAGTAAAGTTATGGGATATCAATGAAATTTATAAAAAGATCTGACACAAGATTGGGGTTACCCTAAGTACAAGATAAAATTTGGTATTTTCTATGTTCAGCCAAGTTTATCAAAAACAATATGTTTAATCCTTCTATAATTTTTCATATTGACAACCTATAAAACTGTCAACTGTACCATTTCCAACACTTTTCAGAAAAGTTTAATAGTGGATGTCTTTTCTATAGTATAGTGATTTGTGGTTATGATTTTGGGGAACATTTTCCTTTTAGAGACGTTTAAGTATAAGGCTACTGCAATCTAAAACATGTATTTTACAGAGGAATTTCCCTTTGTTTTTAGGTCTGAACTAACAAACATGTGAAATAGATAAACAATACAAATGGACTAAGGATATTCTAAACATGATGTATTATGCTACAGTAACAATACAGCAGTGGTTTAATACGATGTAATACGACATAATGTATTGATTGTTTGTAAAAGTGAACTCCATGTATATGGCAATAAAAGACTCAGTAAATATCACAGATTCTATTGCAAAGATCGCAGGATTTCCCAGAAACATATCAGGCCACCGCAGGAAGTGTACAAAAGTGTTAGTATTCCTCTACTGTGACTTCTAATCCTTCAGTATCCACACTAGCCTCATATACTGAATGTCCCTCAGAACTCTTGAAAGAAAATAAATCATATTAAATTCTCACTCACTGAATTCAATTCAACTGAATTCATCTGAATAGATTTAAAGCTAAATACCTTCCAAAGTACATGCCTGTGAATTTCCTTATGTATACAAATAGAAAGTTAGAAATACAATGAAAACTTGCGCTTATTGTCAAAGCCAATTTGGCAATAACATAACAAGGTCAAGGTCACAAGGTCAAAAGTCATGGTATCAATTAAGGCACTCGTAATAAAGAACCTATGTATTAAGTATCAAAGCCCCTATCCCTACTGATTCAAAAGATATAGCCAAAGATAACGTTTCTTAAAAGTAGGTCAAAGTCCAAAGTCAAAATCACTAGGTCAAAAGTCATGACATGATTTTAAAGCTCTGGTAATGAGGAACCTATGTGTGAAATGTTTATCCTCCTCTTGCTGAGATTCTGCTTCCACCAGAAACTTTAATAAAAATGTTGACAGACTGACAGAAAATCTATAGACTGGAATTGCTTTGCAATCCGGCCAATAAAATTAAATAACTGTCATCTTTACCTTGAGAAAAGATGAAAAATAAAATAAATTAACCAGACTGGCACTTGTCCACTTCTCATCAAAGCAATTTACATCTAAAAACCCAAAGCCTATGTGCATATCCAATTCATGAATATATGTATCAAATGTCAAGAAAAATGCATTTTGAATATAAAGAAATTAAAAATCTAATAAAATAAACTGAGGTAAAAATATTGTTTCTAGAAATTTCAAGCTATAGATGTTAATTCTTTAAACGGCACACAATCCTTCATATGTTTAATGCCTTTGTGCTAAGTGCTCACCTCTACAGTAGGTAAAAGGTCTATCAGAAGCTGTTTGTGTGTCTTGTCTTTGGTCAGGACATAAAGGAAGCCTCCCCCTCCAGCTCCAGCCATACACATTCCATATGAGAAGGGGCGTGCCGCTTCCATCAGCTTGGAGATGCACTCTGTTTCACAGCCTGGAGCCATAATCTTCTTCATCTGCCAATATTTATTTAAGCAGGACCCAACCTTCTTCAAATCACCTAAAAATAGGTGTATACTTGTACATTCAATAGAATGTAACACAACATTGCTACTTATGCTATACAGAAGATTCTTCATGATCGTAACTTCCTCTATTTATATCTCAAATGAATAGATCCTTTCATATTGAATGTAAGACTGACAATTTAAGTGGCAAACTCACACTGTTCCCAAAAATGTCATAAGACATACCGGTAATCAATATTATATCATGTAGTCAAACATTTTATAGATTATAAACAACAGTCCCTCAGTGAACAGGAAAAGGTCTATTAGATAACAAATTCAGAACTACAGTTGATCTTTTACTCAAACACGTAAAGTCAGCTTAACGACTTCAAGTATACTACAATGTCATTAAACATATATAACGCAAGATCTCCTGATAACTCTTACTATTTCTATTACACACTTTACAGTTGGTTTATTGAAAATGCACTGTATTGCAAATCACAAACAAAGTAACTTAAACTTACTCTATAATTTTATTTTAATTTCATTATGAGCTTCAGTAAAGACCTCTGCAAATTTAAAAGAACATTCAAATATTTGGAGAAAGCACACTGCTTTATACATATATCAAAAGTAACCACACAAAATTTGAGATCAATCTGAAATTCTTACCATCTATGAAGGCATGTGCACATTCTTGAGCCAGAACCACTAACGCATCCTCCGTTTCAACTATCTGTGGATTTCGTGCATACCAGTTTCTTACCACCTCCTGTAAAAAATATAGTACATGTACGTGAATGCATACCAGATCCTACGAACATCCTGTACGGAATATAGTGAATGAATGCATACCAGTTCTTACCCACCTCCTATACAGAATATAGTGAATGAATGCATACCAGTTTCTACCCACCTCCTATACAGAATATAGTGAATGAATGCATACCAGTTCCTACCCACCTCCTATACAGAATATAGTGAATGAATGCATACCAGTTCCTACCCACCTCCTGTACAGAATACAGTGAATGAATGCATACCAGTTCCTACCCACCTCCTGTACAGAATATAGTGAATGAATGCATACCAGTTCCTACCCACCTCCTATACAGAATATAGTGAATGAATGCATACCAGTTCCTACCCACCTCCTGTACAGAATACAGTGAATGAATGCATACCAGTTCCTACCCACCTCCTGTACAGAATATAGTGAATGAATGCATACCAGTTTCTACCAACATCCTGTACAGAATATAGTGAATGAATGCATACCAGTTTCTACCCATCTCCTGTACAGAATATAGTGAATGAATGCATACCAGTTCCTACCCACCTCCCATACAGAATATAGTGAATGAATGCATACCAGTTCATACCCACCTCCTGTACAGAATATAGTGAATGAATGCATACCAGTTTCTACCCACCTCCTGTGCAGAATATAGTTCATGAATGCATACCAATTCCTACCCACCTCCTACACAGAATACAGTGAATGAATGCATACCAGTTCCTACCCACCTCCTATACAGAATATAGTGAATGAATGCATACCAGTTTCTACCCACCTCCTGTACAGAATACAGTGAATGTATGCATACCAGTTCCTACCCACCTACTGTACAGAATATAGTGAATAAATGCATACCCGTTCCTACCCACCTCCTATACAGAATATAGTGAATGAATGCATACCAGTTCCTACCCACCTCCTGTACAGAATACAGTGAATGAATGCATACAAGTTTCTACCCACATCCTGTACAGAATATAGTGAATGAATGCATACCAGTTCCTACCCACCTCCTGTACAGAATATAGTGAATGAATGCATACCAGTTTCTACCCACATCCTGTACAGAATACAGTGAAAGAATGCATACCAGTTCTTACCCACCTCCTGTACAGAATGTAGTGAATGAATGCATACCAGTTCTTACCCACCTCCTGTACAGAATATAGTGAATGAATGCATACCAGTTCCTACCCACCTCCTGTACAGAATAAAGTGAATGAATGCATACCAGTTCCTACCGACCTCCTGTAAAGAATATAGTGAATGAATGCATACCAGTTCCTACCCACCTCCTGTACAGAATATAGTGAATGAATGCATACCAGTTCCTACCCACCTCCTATAC
Organism: Pteria penguin; assembly: GCA_035048485.1. NCBI lineage: Eukaryota > Metazoa > Mollusca > Bivalvia > Pterioida > Pteriidae > Pteria > Pteria penguin. Next base: position 57,146,342 of record CM068582.1, on the reverse strand, counting down.
AGAATATAGTGAATGAATGCATACCAGTTTCTACCCACCTCCTGTCAAGAATTTAGTGAGCGAATGCACACCAGTTTCTACTTACCTCCTGTACAGAATATAGTGAATGAATGCATACCAGTTCCTACCCACCTCCTGTACAAAATATAGTGAATGAATGCATACCAGTTCCTACCCACCTCCTGTACAGAATATAGTGAATGAATGCATACCAGTTCCTACCCACCTCCTGTACAGAATATAGTGAATGAATGCATACCAGTTTCTACCCACCTCCTGTACAGAATACAGTGAATGAATGCATACCAGTTCCTACCCACCTCCTGTACAGAATATAGTGAATAAATGCATACCAGTTCCTACCCACCTCCTACACAGAATACAGTGAATGAATGCATACCAGTTCCTACCCACCTCCTATACAGAATATAGTGAATGAATGCATACCAGTTTCTACCCACCTCCTATACAGAATATAGTGAATGAATGCATACCAGTTCCTACCCACCTCCTGTACAGAATATAGTGAATGAATGCATACCAGTTTCTACCAACATCATGTACAGAATATAGTGAATGAATGCATACAAGTTTCTACCCACCTCCTGTACAGAATATAGTGAATGAATGCATACCAGTTTCTACCAACATCCTGTACAGAATATAGTGAATGAATGCATACCAGTTCCTACCCACCTCCTATACAGAATATAGTGAATGAATGCATACCAGTTCCTACCCACCTCCTATACAGAATATAGTGAATGAATGCATACCAGTTCCTACCCACCTCCTGTACAGAATAAAGTGAATGAATGCATACAAGTTTCTAACCACCTCCTGTACAGAATATAGTGAATGAATGCATACCAGTTCCTGCATACCAGTTTCTACCCAACTCCTATACAGAATATAGTGAATGAATGCATACCAGTTCCTACCCACCTCCTGTACAGAATATAGTGAATGAATGCATACCAGTTTCTACCAACATCCTGTACAGAATATAGTGAATGAATGCATACAAGTTTCTACCCACCTCCTGTACAGAATATAGTGAATGAATGCATACCAGTTTCTACCAACATCCTGTACAGAATATAGTGAATGAATGCATACCAGTTCCTACCCACCTTCTATACAGAATATAGTGAATGAATGCATACCAGTTCCTACCCACCTCCTATACAGAATATAGTGAATAAATGCATACCAGTTCCTACCCACCTCCTGTACAGAATAAAGTGAATGAATGCATACAAGTTTCTAACCACCTCCTGTACAGAATATAGTGAATGAATGCATACCAGTTCCTACCCACCTCCTGTACAGAATATAGTGAATGAATGCATACAAGTTTCTACCCACATCCTGTACAGAATACAGTGAATGAATGCATACCAGTTCCTACCCACCTCCTGTACAGAATATAGTGAATGAATGCATACCAGTTCCTACCCACCTCCTATACAGAATATAGTGAATGAATGCATACAAGTTCCTACCCACCTCCTGTACAGAATAAAGTGAATGAATGCATACCAGTTCTTACCCACCTCCTGTACAGAATATAGTGAATGAATGCATACCAGTTCTTACCCACCTCCTGTACAGAATATAGTGAATGAATGCATACCAGTTCCTACCCACCTCCTGTACAGAAAATAGTGAATGAATGCATACCAGTTCTTACCCACCTCCTGTACAGAATATAGTGAATGAATGCATACCAGTTCCTACCCACCTCCTGTACAGAATATAGTGAATGAATGCATACAAGTTTCTACCCACCTCCTGTACAGAATATAGTGAATGAATGCATACCAGTTCCTACCCACCTCCTGTACAGAATATAGTGAATGAATGCATATCAGTTCCTACCCACCTCCTGTACAGAATATAGTGAATGAATGCATACCAGTTCCTACCCACCTCCTGTACAGAATAAAGTGAATGAATGCATACCAGTTCTTACCCACCTCCTGTACAGAATATAGTGAATGAATGCATACCAGTTCTTACCCACCTCCTGTACAGAATATAGTGAATGAATGCATACCAGTTCCTACCCACCTCCTGTACAGAATATAGTGAATGAATGCATACCAGTTCCTACCCACCTCCTGTACAGAATATAGTGAATGAATGCATACCAGTTCCTACCCACCTCCTGTACAGAATAAAGTGAATGAATGCATACCAGTTCTTACCCACCTCCTGTACAGAATATAGTGAATGAATGCATACCAGTTCTTACCCACCTCCTGTACAGAATATAGTGAATGAATGCATACCAGTTCCTACCCACCTCCTGTACAGAATAAAGTGAATGAATGCATACCAGTTCCTACCCACCTCCTGTACAGAATATAGTGAATGAATGCATACCAGTTCCTACCCACCTCCTGTACAGAATATAGTGAATGAATGCATACCAGTTCCTACCCACCTCCTGTACAGAATATAGTGAATGAATGCATACCAGTTCCTACCCACCTCCTATACAGAATATAGTGAATGAATGCATACCAGTTTCTACCCACCTCCTATACAGAATATAGTGAATGAATGCATACCAGTTCCTACCCACCTCCTGTACAGAATATAGTGAATGAATGCATACCAGTTTCTACCAACCTCCTGTACAGAATATAGTGAATGAATGCATACCAGTTTCTACCCACCTCCTGTACAGAATATAGTGAATGAATGCATACCAGTTTCTACCAACATCCTGTACAGAATATAGTGAATAAATGCATACCAGTTCCTACCCACCTCCTGTACAGAATACAGTGAATGAATGCATACCAGTTCCTACCCACCTCCTATACAGAATATAGTGAATGAATGCATACCAGTTCCTACCCACCTCCTGTACAGAATATAGTGAATGAATGCATACCAGTTCCTACCCACCTCCTGTACAGAATATAGTGAATGAATGCATACAAGTTTCTACCAACATCATGTACAGAACATAGTGAATGAATGCATACAAGTTTCTACCCACCTCCTGTACAGAATATAGTGAATGAATGCATACCAGTTTCTACCAACATCCTGTACAGAATATAGTGAATGAATGCATACCAGTTCCTACCCACCTCCTATACAGAATATAGTGAATGAATGCATACCAGTTCCTACCCACCTCCTATACAGAATATAGTGAATAAATGCATACAAGTTCCTACCCACCTCCTGTACAGAATAAAGTGAATGAATGCATACCAGTTCTTAACCACCTCCTGTACAGAATATAGTGAATGAATGCATACCAGTTCTTACCCACCTCCTGTACAGAATATAGTGAATGAATGCATACCAGTTCCTACCCACCTCCTGTACAGAAAATAGTGAATGAATGCATACCAGTTTCTACCCACCTCCTATACAGAATATAGTGAATGAATGCATACCAGTTCCTACCCACCTCCTGTACAGAATAAAGTGAATGAATGCATACCAGTTCTTACCCACCTCCTGTACAGAATATAGTGAATGAATGCATACCAGTTCTTACCCACCTCCTGTACAGAATATAGTGAATGAATGCATACCAGTTCCTACCCACCTCCTGTACAGAATAAAGTGAATGAATGCATACCAGTTCCTACCCACCTCCTGTAAAGAATATAGTGAATGAATGCATACCAGTTCCTACCCACCTCCTGTACAGAATATAGTGAATGAATGCATACCAGTTCCTACCCACCTCCTGTACAGAATATAGTGAATGAATGCATACCAGTTCCTACCCACCTCCTATACAGAATATAGTGAATGAATGCATACCAGTTTCTACCCACCTCCTATACAGAATATAGTGAATGAATGCATACCAGTTCCTACCCACCTCCTGTACAAAATATAGTGAATGAATGCATACCAGTTTCTACCAACATCCTGTACAGAATATAGTGAATGAATGCATACAAGTTTCTACCCACCTCCTGTACAGAATATAGTGAATGAATGCATACCAGTTTCTACCAACATCCTGTACAGAATATAGTGAATGAATGCATACCAGTTCCTACCCACCTCCTATACAGAATATAGTGAATGAATGTATACCAGTTCCTACCCACCTCCTATACAGAATATAGTGAATAAATGCATACCAGTTCCTACCCACCTCCTGTACAGAATAAAGTGAATGAATGCATACAAGTTTCTAACCACCTCCTGTACTGAATATAGTGAATGAATGCATACCAGTTTCTACCCACATCCTGTACAGAATACAGTGAATGAATGCATACCAGTTCCTACCCACCTCCTGTACAGAATATAGTGAATGAATGCATACCAGTTCCTACCCACCTCCTATACAGAATATAGTGAATGAATGCATACAAGTTCCTACCCACCTCCTGTACAGAATAAAGTGAATGAATGCATACCAGTTCTTACCCACCTCCTGTACAGAATATAGTGAATGAATGCATACCAGTTCTTACCCACCTCCTGTACAGAATATAGTGAATGAATGCATACCAGTTCCTACCCACCTCCTGTACAGAAAATAGTGAATGAATGCATACCAGTTCCTACCCACCTCCTATACAGAATATAGTGAATGAATGCATACAATTTCCTACCCACCTCCTGTACAGAATAAAGTGAATGAATGCATGCCAGTTCTTACCCACCTCCTGTACAGAATATAGTGAATGAATGCATACCAGTTCTTACCCACCTCCTGTACAGAATATAGTGAATGAATGCATACCAGTTCCTACCCACCTCCTGTACAGAATATAGTGAATGAATGCATACCAGTTCCTACCCACCTCCTACACAGAATACAGTGAATGAATGCATACCAGTTCCTACCCACCTCCTATACAGAATATAGTGAATGAAATCATACCAGTTTCTACCAACATCCTGTACAGAATATAGTGAATGAATGCATACAAGTTTCTACCCACCTCCTGTACAGAATATAGTGAATGAATGCATACCAGTTTCTACCAACATCCTGTACAGAATATAGTGAATGAATGCATACCAGTTCCTACCCACCTCCTATACAGAATATAGTGAATGAATGCATACCAGTTCCTACCCACCTCCTATACAGAATATAGTGAATAAATGCATACCAGTTCCTACCCACCTCCTGTACAGAATAAAGTGAATGAATGCATACAAGTTCCTACCCACCTCCTGTACAGAATATAGTGAATGAATGCATACCAGTTCCTACCCACCTCCTGTACAGAATATAGTGAATGAATGCATACCAGTTTCTACCCACATCCTGTACAGAATACAGTGAATGAATGCATACCAGTTCCTACCCACCTCCTGTACAGAATATAGTGAATGAATGCATACCAGTTCCTACCCACCTCCTATACAGAATATAGTGAATGAATGCATACCAGTTTCTACCCACCTCCTGTACAGAATATAGTGAATGAATGCATACCAGTTCCTACCCACCTCCTGTACAGAATACAGTGAATAAATGCATATCAGTTCCTACCCACCTCCTGTACAGAATACAGTGAATGAATGCATACCAGTTCCTACCCATCTCCTGTACAGAATATAGTGAATGAATGCATACCAGTTCCTACCCACCTCCTGTACAGAATAAAGTGAATGAATGCATACCAGTTCCTACCCACCTCCTGTAAAGAAGATAGTGAATGAATGCATACCAGTTCCTACCCACCTCCTGTACAGAATATAGTGAATGAATGCATACCAGTTCCTACCCACCTCCTATACAGAATATAGTGAATGAATGCATACCAGTTTCTACCCACCTCCTGTCAAGAATTTAGTGAACGAATGCATACCAGTTCCTACTTACCTCCTGTACAGAATATAGTGAATGAATGCATACCAGTTCCTACCCATTTCCTGTACAGAATACAGTGAATGAATGCATACCAGTTTCTACCCACCTCCTGTACAGAATATAGTGAATGAATGCATACCAGTTCCTACCCACCTCCTGTACAGAATAAAGTGAATAATGGATACCAGTTCCTACCCATCTCCTGTACAGAATATAGTGAATGAATGCATACCAGTTTCTACCCACCTCCTGTACAGAATATAGTGAATGAATGCATACCAGTTCCTACCCACCTCCTGTACAGAATATAGTGAATGAATGCATACCAGTTCCTACCCATCTCCTGTACAGAATACAGTGAATGAATGCATACCAGTTCCTACCCACCTCCTATACAGAATATAGTGAATGAATGCATACCAGTTTCTACCCACATCCTGTACAGAATACAGTGAATGAATGCATACCAGTTCCTACCCATCTCCTGTACAGAATAAAGTGAATGAATGCATACCAGTTCCTACCCACCTCCTGTACAGAATATAGTGAATGAATGCATACCAGTTTCTACCCACCTCCTATACAGAATATAGTGAATGAATGCATACCAGTTCCTACCCACCTCCTATACAGAATATAGTGAATGAATGCATACCAGTTCCTACCCACCTCCTGTACAGAATATAGTGAATGAATGCATACAAGTTTCTACCCACCTCCTGTACAGAATATAGTGAATGAATGCATACCAGTCTGTAAAACACATTCTCATTTGTTGTCAGATTTAAAAATTGCAACGGTAATTACGATAGCCTGCAGATATGACATCATTATACTCTGCAGTTTTTGATTTATGACATCATGATACGATACAGTTTTTGATTTGACGTCTTTGTGATTAGTGACTTGGTTTAGAAAACCGTAACTTTGTGGGTATTGCCTCTATTTGTAATTGTTTTTATCAAATGCATTAGACTGGGCGATACCATGCTTCTGTTTTACAAAAACTGACCGTGTATCCGCGAATACCCTGTCAGAAATTGAGTTTCACTGCAAGGCATTAGTCGGCTAACTCCTGGCAGCGAAACTCAATTTCTCACAGGGTGTTCGCCGATACCTTGTCAGGTTTTGTAAAACACTCGCATGGTAATTCTAAATGCCTTGGCATACTACACATATAGTTTGGAAGAATTCTTATATACTTTTTTCTCAGATTACTGTCTTTGAGAAAATTAATTTCAAAATTCTTTCATCTAAAGAAGACTTCTTTCACAGCAATCTGCAACATGTAATAAGAATGAGTCTGACCTGGAGGAGGTTCTTTGCTAGCCTGGTTTTGCCTGTGTAAATCAGAAGAAGCCTTTCATTGAGAGCCTCTATCACAGTGTCAGAGACTTTCAGGTCCACGGCTTCTACAGAGATTGGAAGTTTGGCCTCGGAAAGTCCAATTCTTATGCCTCCAGTCAATCCACCTACTTGGTCCTGCCACCCTCCTCCAGTGGTCAAAAGCTGTTCTAGATATAACACCTAATAACAAATGCATGAAATTATCAGCATTATTTGTGTCTTGTTTAAAACTGATCTCTATAAATGAATGAAAAATATGCTTACACCCTAGTCAATTAGAAAGGGCTGGTATGAAGATAAACTCAAGCCAAAAGCAAAGAGAGAGAGTGTAATAAAATTTTGAATTTGGTGCACAATCAAATACCATCGGCAGATTATTTAAATCTTTTATGGCTGAAACTACAGCACTTCAGTGTATTTTATTGTGTGGAGAAATAAGGATAAAGTTATGCTGACACATGTAAACATTAGCACAATGTATACTTTATAAATAAAAAAACCATGCAATATTTTCCCTTTAATTTCAATAATGCACTGAAATGAAAGATAAAAGGGTATACTTACAGCATGTATGAGTCCATCCTGGTCACATTCTTTCCCAGAGGCCCTCAATAAGGCAGCCATTACCGCCCCAGCTAATATACTACTGGTCCCCATACCTAAGAGAAAATACCACCATGGTAATACAACTTCATTACATCAATATTCATTTCCTCAGATCTATATATGCTCAGTTATTTTTTTCCAGGTACTTTCTGCAACAATATGAAGAATATGTCTGTATCAGGTATATGGTAACTGGTCAAGAATGCTCAGTTGATCCAGTATATTACAAGCAAAAGGTCCAATATTACAATCCTTCCTTGAGCAAGTTCTTCAAAAGTTTGATCAGTAGATAAGCTAACCAATAAATAAACCTCAACTAGCAATTTCATTGATATGATATCATATGCAGTTAATATTTTCTTCATACTGATATGTAGCCAGCATAATTAACTTTTAAATAGTAGTTCAAGTTTTTGGTAAGTGGGCCCTGTTAAAGAATAGTTGAGAAGTTGTAAGTGGTACTAGAGTGGCAGTCTAGGTCATCTGCCAGATTTATAGTTTTGTCACTTTTGATCTTTTTAAATACTTTTGATAAATAATCATACTGAAAGTCATTTAACAATATATGTAAATGTATTAAAATTCAAACCAGATCCTTGAGGTAAATCGGACCAGCTATGGATTTCAAAACCAGATCCATAGCTGTCCATGAGTTGTTTCTTAAGTGGTTGGTCTGAAAGAAGATTCACTATATCTGCACATATAAAAGCTGCCTTCAGTAGGGCACCTGAAATAAATATATTAATGCTTCGTAGTTTCATCTGGTTGCCAAGTGTGAAGAAAAACATTCTATCACAAGGGTCGTTAAATGAATATTTGGAAATGAGTACAAGAGTGACCTTTTTATTTTGCATGTTATTAGTTTGTAGTTAAAATAGAACCTGCACTTGTTTTAGCTACTTTAAAATATGTCATAAATTCATTTTCTGATCTAGTAATGGAGTTTATTTAGCTGCAAGAAAATGAGAATTTAAATCTGTTTGGCATGGTTTTGCTTGTTTCTCAAGCAACAAATAATTAAGGCAATCCACAATTCAGTAATGGAAGGTCTCAAGTGTAATCAAAACTCTTTTTAATTTCTTCTTTATCACTTCAAAACAAAAGTCTACAATTGACCCAGATGTTTTCCCTCATTTGGTGTATATCAGAATGCAACTCCAGATCATGAAACATGTTAAACTTCAACCTCAACAATTATGTCATTCATTTTATAACTAATTTAAACAGGAATTGTTCCTTTATTCTAATGCACTCTGTTTGCAAAACACATTCTGATTGGTTAAATGATTCACAAACTACAAGGGTATTCATGTTTTACTGCAGTTTTTGCTATGACATCACACGCTCCTTGGCAACATCATTTACAACGTCATTCAAAACTAATGTGTATAAACTTTATATCAGATTCAACAATAACCCGAGCGGTGGAGAGTCCTTATTCAACAATAACCTGAACAGTGGAAAGACTTTATTGAACAATAACCTGAATGATGGAGAGTTTTTATCCAACAATAACCTGAATGGTGGAAAGACTTTATTGAACAATAACCTGAATGATGGAGAGTTTTTATTTAACAATAATCTGAATGGTGAACAGTCTTTATTCAACAGAAACCTGAACAGTGGAGAGTCCTTAATCAACAATAATCTGAATGGTGGAGAGTCCTTAATCAACAATAATCTGAATGGTGGAGAATCTTTATTCAACAATAACCTTAACAGTGGAAAGTCTTTATTCAACAATAACCTGAAAGGTGGTGGAGAGTCCTTAATCAACAATAACCTGAACAGTTGACAGTCTTTATTCAAGAACAAGCAAATTCAGAGAATTGTGGTCCCCCTCTTTGGGGATTCTATCAGTGAGAGTGCAGTGATCTGTGACATATTGTTATGGTCATGCATGTCTACATGTATCTGCAGCCCCATTAGGTACACACACGCCAAATATGGAGACCCACATCTTATGGTTAAAAAGTTATATTGAAGTAGGTCAAAGGTCACAGTCAAGGTCACATGATAAAAATTGTTGTTACCAATGGAAAGGTATTGCAATTAGGGACACACATGCCAAATATGAAGGCCCTAAATCTTACAATTAAAAAGTTATGACTAAGGTTAAAATTTTCGTGATAAACGGACGGACGGACAAATGAATGAGATTTAATGTCTCCACGCTTTCGCGAAAAGTGGGTGACAATAACCTGAATGGTTGACAGTCTTTATTCAAATAAACTGAATGATGGAGAGCTCTTAATCAACAATAACTTGAATGGTGGAGAGTCCTTAATCAACAATAACTTGAATGGTGGAGAGTTCTTAATCAACAATAACTTGAATGGTGGAGAGTTCTTAATCAACAATAATCTGAATGGTGGAGAGTCCTTAATCAACAATAACCTGAATGGTGGACAGTCCTTAATCAACAATAACTTGAATGTTGGAGAGTTCTTAGTCAACAATAATCTGAATGGTGGAGAGTCCTTAATCAACAATAACTTGAATGGTGGAGAGTTCTTAATCAACAATAATCTGAATGATGGAGAGTCCTTAATCAACAATAACTTGAATGGTGGAGAGTCCTTAATCAACAATAACTTGAATGTTGGAGAGTTCTTAATCAACAATAACCTGAATGGTGGAGAGTCCTTAATCAACAATAACTTGAATGTTGGAGAGTTCTTAATCAACAATAATCTGAATGGTGAAGAGTCCTTAATCAACAATAACTTGAATGGTGGTGAGTTCTTAATCAACAATAACCTGAATGTTGGAGAGTTCTTAATCAACAATAACTTGAATGGTGGAGAGTTCTTAATCAACAATAATCTGAATGGTGGAGAGTCCTTAATCAACAATAATCTGAATGGTGAAGAGTCCTTAATCAACAATAACTTGAATGGTGAAGAGTCCTTAATCAACAATAATCTGAATGATGGAGAGTCCTTAATCAACAATAACTTGAATGGTGGAGAGTCCTTAATCAACAATAACTTGAATGGTGGAGAGTCCTTAATCAACAATAACCTGAATGGTGGAGAGTCCTTAATCAACAATAACTTGAATGTTGGAGAGTTCTTAATCAACAATAATCTGAATGGTGGAGAGTCCTTAATCAACAATAACTTGAATGTTGGAGAGTTCTTAATCAACAATAATCTGAATGGTGAAGAGTCCTTAATCAACTATAACCTGAATGGTGGAGAGTCCTTAATCAACAATAACTTGAATGGTGGAGAGTTCTTAATCAACAATAATTTGAATGTTGGAGAGTTCTTAATCAACAATAATCTGAATGTTGGAGAGTCCTTAATCAACAATAACTTGAATGGTGAAGAGTTCTTAATCAACAATAATCTGAATGGTGGAGAGTCCTTAATCAACAATAACCTGAATGGTGGAGAGTTCTTAATCAACAATAACCTGAATGATGGAGAGTCTTTACTCAACAATAACCACCAGATACAAGTTACTTTTTACACATGTGGTTCATTGTTCATCACTGTATGGCAATATTATTGGGCTATTTACCATGTGCATTTTACAACTTGAAGATAATGCTATATGTGCATTCTATATCATATTATATGTAAAATATATGTATGATTAAAATATGATAGATAATATGTATATAAGAGGAAATGTGTTTCCAGAGAACATCCGTCATTATAAGAGTACAGTGGTATAATGAGGAAGAACTGTGTACTATTACACTATTCTGACTCGCTGCAATGTAAAAAATTATAATACAACAATGGTTAATCACAAATAATAATGAACCCAAAAAAGATATCATTGTGAAAAATACACCAATTAATCTATCTGTATAAATGAAGTACTAAATGACTTCACTAACCACAAAATCTTACCTGGGCTGTGTGGGTTGCAGTAATCTTCCAGATCACAAAGTTCTTTACACTCTACACTTGTATTTTCATTATTACTCCCACAAATGACTAACACTAATTTAGGCCTGAAAGAATTACCATGTATATCGAGTAAAATTTGATTGACTGATGAATCATTTAATGTAACATTGGGATTATATCAACTTAAGGATGAGGGCAATTGACTGATATATCATTTAATGTATCATCAGGACTATCTCACCTTGAGGATGAGGACACCTGACTGATGAATTATATAATGTATCATCCTGACTATCTCACCTTGAGGATGAGGGCACCTGACTGATGAATCATATAATGTATCATCAGGACTATATCACCTTGAGGATTAGGACACCTGACTGATGAATCATATAATGTATCATCAGGACTATATCACCTTGAGGATGAGGGCACCTGACTGATGAATCATATAATGTATCATCCTGACTATCTCACCTTGAGGATGAGGGCACCTGACTGATTAATCATACAATGTATCATCAGGACTATCTCACCTTGAGGTTGAGGGCACCTGACTGATGAATCATATAATGTATCATCAGGACTATATCACCTTGAGGATGAGGACACCTGACTGATGAATCATATAATGTATCATCAGGACTATATCACCTTGAGGATGAGGGCACCTGACTGATGAATCATACAATGTATCATCAGGACTATATCACCTTGAGGATCAGGGCATCTGACTGATGAATCATATAATGTATCATCAGGACTATATCACCTTGAGGATGAGGGCACCTGACTGATGAATCATACAATGTATCATCAGGACTATATCACCTTGAGGATGAGGGCATCTGACTGATAAATTATATAATGTATCATCAGGGACTATATCACAGAGAAGTTCTTGGTAGATTCAAATTCAATAACTTGCTGATCTTGATGCAAATTTGAAGGTCTTTTTAATATTTCTTACAACAGTAATACATGTACATGTATTGTTATTCAAATGGTAAAGATGAACAAAAATACATTTTAAAACACAGAAGAATTACAGACAAATTCACAAAATTAAAGACAATAAAAACATGTTTTGTCAATGCAATGTGACTTTTTCTTCGATTTTATATTACATGTATATAAATTACAGTCATGTTAAACTTACTCATCAATTCTTTTTGCTTTTGCTCCAACTGGTTTCTGTATAAATAAATAAACAAACAAATAAAGAGAGATTCTCAACTATTTTTAACTATCCGAGATATATTAGGAGCACTGTATTAGTCTTACGAATTTATGTCTCTCATATGTATCTTCATCTTGTATATAAAGAAAGAAGTCCATATTCTGAATTTGTCTCTTATTATACATGAAGCCTGTCTTCATAATCTTCAAAATCAATTTCAAAGTTTAGTGCTACAATGCACAATAATACAGATTTCCTTAGATTTCACACATTTTCACTTGATAACCAATCTGCCTTTTCCTAGATCCTGAAGTCCTTCCATAACGTCTTGAATTTATAACAATCAATATGGTAAAAGACCATCTGTTTTTCATGACCATTTTATATTGCTTATCGTCATTAAGCAAAGAAGTAAAAGGCAGATTTACCAAAACTTAATGTATTTTCACTTTGTACCTATTATGGATTCCACCCTGCATTCTAAACCCCTGGCCTAGCGTTATACTATATTTAATTTCACAATTTTAGTAGGTTTTCTGCTCATCATAAGGATGCATACATATGAAAGTAGAATGAAACAAGAAGCCCAAGTAGGCCTATATCGCACAATTTGCTTATTCACAAACAAATGACAGCTCAATTCAGTAGAACACTTTGAGTATTTTCAGTACTTACTTTCTTTATGATTTGGTAAAATTCTGTGAAGTACATGTAATTAATGAAAAATGTTGAAAAATATATAGGTAGATTGGTTACCAAGACTTAGTGAAAATGTGTGAAATCTGAGGAAATCTGTATTTCCCTTTTCATAAGTATTCATATATCCATACATGTATTTGGTTTTGATAGGATGCATGAACTTAATTCATCATCCCAAAAAACAATAATTGCAATCTATTCTTACCCATAATCCAGAAACGATTTTAAAAAACTGAAACATGTAGAAAAACCTGACAAAGGGGGATAAACAGCAAACTTCTGTTGTTTTCTTACTTCTTTTACAAAATCTAACACATTTAGAAATAAATTTTCCAAACGAAAAAAAAACAAGAAACCCAAAATCAGTTTTGAAACTGAAGAAAATCATGTCTGATATTGACCTTGACCTTCAACCTTCTTTCAAGTTCTTTCCTGTTTCATCAGTTTCCATATATTCAAATTTAATTTGAATATACTCAAGGAATTTACCATTATTGCAAGTTACTTTCACTAGTAGGAACTGAACTTTTGACCTTTTGACTACCTTGTTGACTTTGACCTATTGACATCAAAATCAACTGGCATCTTCCCATTTTGATAATTATCAGTATCTCCAAATTTGATTTGGGTGAGATGCAAGGAAGTTTATTTACCACATGGAAACCAATTGTTAAAAAGACAAAATGACACAATAATGGAAGGACCATCAAAGCAAACAATTAATGCCCATAACTGACAGTCACAAAATGTGCATATAATATAAATGTTTTCAAACAGAGAGATACACGGACTGATTCCAGTATATTTACCACAGGGTACATTGTATACTAAAAGATCTCTCACATGATATTAATGTCTAAATCACTTTTATTTATCTTTAATCTATTTTTCACACATTTGTGCACGACATCTTTAACATACCTGTCCATTTACTAATAATGCTACTGTGGTCACTGCTCCACCATGTTCATAAGTGATAGGGGGCGTGTCAGACCAGCCTCCAGAAACATCAATCCTGGCTGGACATGTAGCTGTCACCCATTTGTTAATAAATGGCATATTACGTTTCTGTGGCTTAAAAAACTGAAATGTTAAATTTGTTTGTGTAAAACTAGAACCGATATTAAAACCATCTGTATTTGTAAGTATCAGAACTGCATATACTTATTGTTACTTGTTGTAAAAAACTGTTTAACTTTATATGAATGGTTATATTTTTGTTAAAATTCTTTAGTTTTTGCCCCAAAAACATTTAACTAAAACGACAAAATGTATCAGACTATTATTACTGATCGTTTATTATGTCTGTAATATATATGAAGCGTAAGAACTATTACATTTTGCCCCAAAACTCCCAAATTCCCAAATATCGATAAATCAAAAGACTTTTTTTGCTTCAATTTTGATAAATTTTCAGAAAATCATACCCTTCAAAATTACCCTGGGAGGGAAGACAACGGTTATTGGTGGATCAAATTCTACAAGAAAAGAGACCCCCTGTTTTAAACACAGATGCACATTTTGAAGCAATACCCAGTCATATATCATTATCAGATTATTTGTACAAAGAATGAGAAAAAGAAGCATAAAAAAGCTTTTTTACCCAAAACCAAGGGGCTATGCCCCTGTATAATACTGATGTACACAACTGCAACAGATAGACATTCTTGAACTACCATATAATTTTATAATGTTTAGAAGAAGCATAGGTAATATATCTTTTTCAACCCTATAAATTTGTACTACCCCATGGTACAATACCTCCAACTTGAAGCCAGGAGTATAACAACAAATGATCCCCATTTGGGTATTATCATCAAGTCACTTGTATCTCTTCTGGTTCAGAAGAAGGGCAGACAAGTTTTTGTCCCTCCCCAAGGATAAGACCTTCAGTTTGAATCCCAGGTGCACATCTTCAACTAATACCTTTTCATTTACAAAAATCAGTTGATCTGTATTTGTAATAGATTAGGAAGAAGGGCACAAACAATCTTTCGAGGACAGACAGACAAATGGACAGAAAGACAGACATAAATCAGCATAATACAATATAACACACTTATTTTCTGGGCATATAAAAAGTCCCTGGAACAATAATTTTTTACATAGCACATTACAATAAATATCATCTCTGAACACTCCTGGTGAGATACCTCTTTAGTTGTCATCACGGCCTGACGTATCAGTATCTGAGCAGCTCCTTCATAATGTCTGGCTGCTCTCACGAGTAGGTCAGACCGGTGTATCCATTTAGTGCGTTCCTTTGCTAGGGCATCAACTCCTTTCTCTAATTCACCAATCTAATGCATAAATAAATCATATTTTCTGTTAAAATACCCACAAAATTATTTTTTTTAAGTTTGATAGTCCTAGCCCAAATGATTTGGACTGCATCATTTGGGCTGTATCCTGTCTACAAGAGTTTCCTATTAAGTAGTACTACAACTCTGACCTTTGACCTCTGACTTTGAAAAACAATAAGCGTCTTTGTCTTGGCATGAGGTGTAAGTGTACTAAGTTTGACAGTCCTGGCCCCAACGGTTTGATCTATATTCTGCCTACAAGGGTTTCCTACCAAGTAGTACAACCTTGACCTTTGATCTCTGGCCTTAAAAAACAACAGGCATCTTTATCTTGGCATAAGTAGTAAAGGTACCAAGCTTGACAGTTTTAGCCCCAACGGTTTGGACTGTATCCTGCCTGCAAGGTCATTTCTAACCAGTAGTACTACAACTCTGACTTTTAATCTCTATGTCTCTGGATAGATATGTGAAAACTTATGTGTCTCCAGATGGATGTGTGAAAACTTATGTGTTGCCAGATGGATGTGAGAAAAATTATATATCTCTGGATAAATGTGTGAAAACTTGTGTGTCTCTGGACAGATGTGTGAAAACTTATGTCTCCAGATAGAAGTGTGAAAACTTATGTGTCTCCAGATATATGTGTGAAAACTTGCATGTCTCCAGATGGAAGTGTGAAAAATTATGAGTCTAGGGATATGTGGATGAAAACTTAGACACATGAATAGATGTGTGAAAACTTAAGTGTCTCCAGATGAATGTGTGAAAACTTGTGTGTCTCCAGATGGATGAATGAAAGCTTTATGTGTCGCCATATAGATGGGTGAAAACTTGTGTCTCTGTATAGATGTGTGAAAACTTAGGTGTCTTCAGACAGATGTGTGAAAACTTATGTGTCTCCAGATAGATGTGTGAAAACTTATGTTTCTCCAGATAGATGTGTAAAAATTTATGTCTCTCCAGACAGATGGACGTAGAGACAACCTGATTCTAGTATATCCCAAAAAATATGTGAAAGCTTGTAGATAGATCATTGGATGTACAGACAACCTGATTCCAGTATATCCCCACAAATTCTGTTACAATGGGTATAACAAACATTTGTCGCTATAACTTGTACTGAAAATATTCATTTTTTTATCTTATATGATGTGTATACTTCTAGCAATTGAAAAGCCTTGGCCCATGACTTGTTTGCAGCAGGTCCACTGCGTAGTCCACCTTTGACTCCGGCCCAGCAACCCAAGACATCAGCAATATTGGCTAAAATACGCGCAGCAACTCCAGGATCAGCATGGCTCTCTCTAGCCACTGTAGATATATTTAGAAATAATTCAGTACAACAAAAACTCTTACTTAGATGCAAGTAAAGGAAGTAAACAGAAAATGTGAAACATCTGACAAATGAACAATGATAATGATCACCAGACATATACAATTTGAACTCTGCAAATGTCTGAAAATACAGAGACATACACCATTCTAAATACATACTGAAAGCAAAGTTAAGTGTATAGATAATACGGTATTAGTAATATTAAGAATATGTCATGCAAAATAAATATGCTGAAAGTGAAATTTGCAAGTTCAATTTATGCTGAGGTCAGCAAATTTTGGTTTAAAAACATGGATACATTAAAGGATCTATACACCTAGCAAGCAAGTAGTACTAATAAGGGATGTTATTTACAATCTTTGTGATATGGATAGTCTAGCGATGCATGTAGAGTCATTCTAATATAATTCTTTAAACATCAATTTCATCCACAAATAACCCTATCAATTCACCATGCATGTTACATGTTGGATATTGCACAGATGTAAACATAAATGTATCAAGACATAACTAGAAATAACTAGAACAGACCTATCAAGATTCATAATCTCTGTGACAGAAAAGTGGTACAACAAAGTTGGTTGTAGGCACACTGTGACCTTGACCTTAAAGATATGACTTTCAGACAAGGTCAAGTCACACTCTAGATTTATGGTCAACACCTGTGACATTCTATGTGTGAAGTATTATAATTCTGGGTTGAAAGATAGGGCACCGCTAAACTGGCACATATTCTCTCGTATTTTGTTATCCTACGTGTCATACAAACTAAAACTAAATACCTAATCTAACTGTAGTAAACTAAGATTATGTTTGATAATGGTAAAATAGTTCAATTTTTTTTTCAATTGTTTGTTGGTTAATTGATCTTCTTTACACATCCATCATTTCTCGTGTTAACATCCCCTTCTTCATAAATCAACTACGGCTGTATTAAATTTTGAGGAAATGTGAAAATTCCTGTTCAATATGCACATCATCTTAATGTGATTTCTTTGCATACAAAAATCTAAGTCCAAGGGCCATTACTCCTGTAAATTGTTTAGGACAGCTTTCCCCTTCCAATATTCACATCTTCATACAGTGTTTTTTCTTTGTACCATGTTTCATCAAAATCCACAGAAGAGCTTAGGAGGAGTTGCAAAGACAAGGTATTTTGTGTAGAAAAATCGAAGAAATTGTAAGCACAAGGACCATACCTCTTGAAATTTTTTGGACAGCATTCCCTTTAAGTATGTACATCTTCATAGGGTATTTATTCTTTCTTTGTACCAAGTTTCATCAAAATTCTCCTAAAGGATTTAGAAGGAATTGCGAAAACACGATTATTCAAACAGAGGGATGGACAGACGACACTGGTATAGCATAATATGCTCCCATTTTCATGCGGGCATATATAAAAATCATCATTTCACAGTCTTGAATTTTTTTCGAAGGAACAACTCAAAGATCTTGTGCATTTTGGAAAATGCTAGTTTTTCAAGTACATGTAATAGTATTTCAATATTTTTCAATGTCAATCAATTACTTTAATGTACAGTATAGAAAGTTGTATATGAAAAGAAACGGTCATAAATTATTTTATTTTATGAACATGATCAAAATGCATCTTTTGTTTGAAAAACAAACAGTCCTTGGGCCTAGTCAGTCAAAAGAGTCTATAGCTGCTGCCAGTGACAAACAGACACAAAACTACATGCCCCTGAATCTTATGTGATGCTTCAAGATGCACCAATCAGAAAATACTTTACCTTGTAAACTTGCTAAAATACAAAAAATATTCATTACAAATGCTAGAGTAGAAAAAATTATAGATACAAAAGATTTTTAATCTATCAAGACCTATTCAGGACTTTTTGTTCAAAGTAAACTTTTTCTGAATTGTGAGCTTCTCTGATCTTGTATTATATATATATATATGTAAATACTATAACACATTTTAAGTCCATACCACATCAACAATGCTTCAAACTTTATCAATACATGTATCATGAAGACCTCATCAAGCTTTTTGAAGTTTCCTTATTCACATTCAACTTACTACGGCATGAGTGCCAGTCTCAAGTACTATACAGAAGTATATAAATTAATGTATTGATTAATGTTTTAGTCCAGAGTTTTGTTCTACAAAAGTTTACAGTAAGTAGTGAAGTGTTATAGGTGACTCTGACCTGTATCTAGGGTAGAGAGTAAGGCACTTGAGAAGTTATCAACTCTTGCACTATTGTATATGGCACGGAAACCTCGATTCTCGCAGTCTTTCATTGCTTTAGATATTTCAAACTTCTTCACCTCATAAAACAGCTCCCTAGAAAGTCGCATATCAGGAATGTTGAATAATCATTAATTAAAATACATGAAGACTACAATGAACACATTGGATATATGATAATCCCAGAATTTTTACTCAATTAAGAAAAGTCTTAATTCTGCCAACTGTACTATTTCCATTACTGTAACATAAGTCATTAATCTGTGTCCCTTTTTCACAAATGCAATATATTAAAAATTCAACACATTTAGCACATTCAATGTTACATGTGTAAAAAGCTGTTCAGTATGACTTATCATAACTAGTGAGAGCTGTCCTAATGGGACAAATACCCATTGTGGCAACAAAGTTGGAACATGCAATAATTTATCTCAAGATACATCACTGGTATAAGTGTAATGGATGTCCCACTTGTACATTTTGAGTTATAATCAATGAAAACAATCTGGTTTGTATGCACTCTGACTTTGACCATGTAGATATGATCTTGGTTCAAGGTCATTACACATCTTTGGGTCATGAACAACAATTGTGTAAAATATAATCTTCCAGCAACGTAACAGAAAGAAGTTATGGCCTAGACAAGAATTCTGGCTATGTGTGTACTATGGCATTGATCTTGTAGATATCACCTAGGTTCAAGGTCATAACACACCTTTAGGCCATGGACAACAATTGTGTAAAATATTATCTCCCTCCAAATTAAAAAGAAGAAGTTACGACTCGGACAAGAATTCTGGCTTTGTGTGCACTTTGACATTGACTTTGTCGATATCACCTTGGTTCAAGGTCATGACACACCCTTGGTAACGAACAACAATTGTGTGAAATTTTATCCAGATCCAACAAAGCAGTAAGGAGTTACGGCCTGGACAAAGATTTCAACCATGTATGCACTTTGATCTTGACCTTGGAGATATGATCTTCAGTCAGGGCCATGACACACCCTTGGGTCATGGACAACAATTGTATGAAACATTATCCAAATCCATCTTGGCAGTAAGAAGTTATGGCCTGGACAAGGATTTTTGGCTATGTGTACACTGAGACCTTGACCTTGAAGATATGACCTTGGGTTGAGGTCATGACACACTCTTGGGTCATGTACAACAACTGTGTGAAATGTTATCCAGATCCAACATAGCAGTAAGGAGTTTAAAAGGCCTGGACAAGGATTTTGACCATGTGTGCACTGTGACCTTAACCATGGAGATATGATCTTGAGTCAAGGTAATGATACACCCTTGGACAATAATTGTGTGAAATATTATCTTGGATAATAATCCAATTTGGCAGTAAGAAGTTACAGCCTGGACAACGCTTTTGGCTATGTATGCACTGTGACCTTGACCTTGAAGATATGACATTGGATTAAACATATGACACACCCTTGGGTTATGGACAACAATTGTGTGAAATATTATCCAAATCCAACACGGGGTTAAGAAGTTATGGCCCAGACAATAATTTTTGCTGTGTGTACTGTGACCTTGACCTTGAAGATATGATCATGGGTCAAGGTATAAATATGGAGTAGCAGTAAATAAGATTCTCTAGCTTTATTGGATTTCACATACTATAAATACTAATTCAATACTACATACATCTTAATTATCGATTACTATTCACCAGATGAAATGAAATTTATGGTGACTAACCTTTTCCTTTGAAATTCTTCTTCCACATTGACATACTGGAGAATTTCTTTGAGAGATAATCGCCAAGAAGAGCGCCATCTATATAAGAACAAATAAAAAACATTTCATACAAACCCTGTCATCTATAAACTTATCTGTACATGTAACAATATTCTGGATTAAGTTTTAGTTGGTGATGGACCATATACATATATCACTGTGGCAGAACAGTGACATTTCAAATGGAAACAAACAAGTAAACAGAGATTTTCAAATACATTTTGAAGATGTCATTAAATTTCCAAAATCCTTATTTTCAAAGAACAGCAACAACTTTTATACGAAAGGACTTGAAAGTCCTCAAGGTCGGAATTGCATGGTCAAGTACATCAAAGGTAATAAAGTCCTGATCCACCAAGAGATCACACACCAAGCGTGTAGTGTTTAGGATCAGTATTGACAAAAACATGGTCTGCGCACAGGTGCTTGTTTTCATATAAACAACGGCTCCGCCCCTGTACACCCCTGTACGTCTCTGTCTCGTACTATATAGTTATCTCATTCTCTCTTATCACTTTTGATCTTGACAGTAGTGTGAAATTAGCAATCTGGACAGTCTCCCGCTGTACATGTACATTTGGGGAAAACCACGTTTACACATGGAGATCTATAAATAACTGGCTATTTTTAGTAGCATTACACATCAACAACTACCAAGACGTATGTTTATCGTTGTGAAAAGAAGATTGTGGAGTACTTTGAATTCCACTGCTATAAAAAGAAGCGATATTCTCAAGTTTTATTAATTATAATACAACGGATACTAGTACGGACCAGTAGTGTACTTCTTAAATTACGGCACAGCTACACAATAATGTCAATCGTACTTTTTCGGGACTTTCCGTCGAGTATTCGGAAAGATTGCAGGTCCTCAAGCACATGAATATGGCTCATCTAAATCGATGGAATAACGCCACATCTACTAGTACAATATGAATTATAAGTACTAAAAGTAAATCTAATCACGCTTTTTCTAAATATCGACGTACTATTTATACACGAGGAAATATTTTCTGCGTTCCACGCGTTCTCCACAGCATATTGTAATGACTAGGGTCTGGAATTGCTATGCAATTCCGACCTAAAATGAGGTGAACTGCAAATCATACTGTAAATGTACTGTACTGTCTATGATGTGATATATAAAGAAATTGGCATAGAGGGGTTATAGACAATATTTGTGAATGTATAGGGTTCAGTCTGTATTGTGTTACAAGGTTTATTAATAACATTTAGTGTGACCTTGACCTTTGCCCCTTTACCGTCAAAAATGTAGGGCATCAGAAATATGTTTACATAGTTTTACAGTCCTAGTTCAAACTCTTTGGTCTGTATCATGTTTACAAGCTTAGTGCACATACAGACCCACCATCCTATACCATAATATGTCCGTCTATCAAAATGAGAGCATATTTAAAATCAACTTGTAAACATTAAAATAAGGCAACAGTTGTCAGAACACAACTTTAGTTCGCTGGTGGCAACTAAAGTTTAAATAGCAAAAGTTTTTTGTAAGTAGGGTAATCTTCAAAGTCAAGATCAATATATGAAAAATTTGGATAAGCGATGAAAGGTTTTGTCACAAGGAATACACGCAAAATATCTAAGCTCTATCTCTTACTGTTCATAAGTTATGATCAAGGCTAAGTTTTTAAAAGTAGGTCAAACTTCAAGGTCAAGGTCAGAAGGTCAAAAATTTTGGTACCCAATGATAGGTCTTGGCACAAGGAATAGACATGAAATGTTAAAGCTGCATCTTTAACGGTTCTAAAATTATGGCCTAAGTTAAAGTTTCTGTCCAAGTACAATGACAACAACAATGGGGCCAGGGGTATGACAATAGCTCTCCACACATTTGTCACAGCGAGCTATAGATCGCAAGGTGGTAACACTATAATGAGTCAGTTCCTAACAACATTTTACACAACAGACTTTATAAATGTGTGATGTTCATATTTCTCTACCTTTTCAGTATCTCTGCACTATCTTTCTCCTCTGCTTGACCTTGTAACCAAAGAATTTCTTTCATCCCTATAGGATCTGTGGCATGGAACACAGGGAACAGCTTGGCATTGAGTATATTCTGATCATCATCACTCTACAAATGGACACAGCAGTCTTCTGAATAATTTCTATTCTCTTTACGTTGTTAATGTCACTTGCAATTTATGCGCAAGACAAAAGCTAGAACAGCCCTAATACGACAAACACTCCCCATCGTAGCAAAGTGGTACAACTAATTTGGTCAATAGTCTCACAGTATCCTTGAACATGTCATTGACCTGTATTTTTGTCAGGAGTAAAATAATTTCACCAAATGTTTTTGTAGTAGGGCGGAATTTCATTTCACTTCTTAAGTATGAAAATCAAATTTAGTTTTTCATTTAATGTGGCCTATTGTAATCAGTTTCTCTTGGAGAAATAGGATCTACTTTGCGACACTGTGGACCCCTCCTCAGTGGATCTAGTAGAAAAGTATCTATTGTGATGACCATTAGTGCATCAATAATGGTTAATATGACTTACTATACAAATAAAAAGACATAAAAAATACACTGAAAATTTGGTTTTGTTTTGGATGCAAATTAACAATATTTCTAGAAGTCCTCTAGATATTTCTGATGCACTCAGTTTTTCAATCTGATCTTATGGTTGAAGAAGAAATTTGTCAAAGGAGGGTACCTTACAGGGCCTATGTCCCCCTATCCTGTATATCCCCTTGACAGATCTGGTAGAAAACAACAAAAACCAGACCTTCAGTCCAGTATCCCTACCAAAGTTCATTAAAATGCTTTCATTGATTCTGGAAATGTTAAAACTTAAAAGAAAGACAAGTGATAAAGAAATGTGGAAGTGAAGCTATGATTATGGCTAATTGAATTAAAAGTTATGGTAAACTAAAACAAGTGTTAAATATCAAAGTGGCCAAAATATGCACACATAGAAATGATAAGAAGTCCTTTGAAGGACAATGTGAATTAAACGCGTAACGAGAAACACTCAATGTCCACAAACTTCAAAGTACATGCACTGAGCTGATTTAACCTGCAGGTATGGATTTCACTTTGAGATTTTGTTATTTCTGTTTCTGTCTGATAAAGACCAAGTGGATGAAAATATGTGGACATTGAGTGCTTCTTGTTATTCAAAGACACATAGACAATGAGATATTATCATGTCATTCATCCGCTGCAAATCTAATGTAAACTATCTTATTCATTCTGCTTTGATTAGATCAATCCACATACACGTGTCTTTCAACAAGCATGCTGCATGTAACTTAAGTCAACTACAGTACATCATCAGAGTTATACATTAAAATAATGCCACCAAATTATTCATCAAGATTAAAGTTGTTACAATGTCCTTGTTCAAAAAACAAAATCTGAATGAAATCTTGTGAAAATGAAAATCTGTTACATAAATCAACCTGGAGAAACTCTAAAATTGATAAATGATTCAATGGGAGTAGCTTGTACTAGATGATTTTGGGGTTTTTTGTTGGTTTTTTTTTCTTTCTCAAGATAAAGAAAAAGTAAAAAAGATGAGTGGTTCAAGCAACAATGTAAACTTAGTAAAAACAACACCCTCTGAGCAGATTACAGTGAATAATAAAAAAAACTTTCATAACTTCCTTCAAGATGATTTAAGAAATGCTGCATTTACATCATGGTGTAGATGGAACTCATCTCTGCTTCTGGTGATTCAATCAAAGCACAGATATAATATCCTGATATTTCGCAGAAGAAAAAATTACCATATAAACCTGAAAAGTATTCTCACCACTTCATTGCCCCAGAGGTCTTCCTTCAGTATACCCGTAGCATGTAGTACTACCACCCACGTCATATTACAAAATGTACTGGCAGATTTCCACATTGGTGCCTGCAAATCACATCAAGAAGATTTATTTCTCAAAGACACTATCAAGGAACAAATTGTGAAGGGAAATAATTTGGTCATTGAGGTAACATGTTATCCTTACCATGATTTGATACTGTAATAACCCGTGTATAATGTGCTACCCCAAAGACAGGTCAAAGTTGGTAGAAAATGTCATGAAAAAACTTACTTCCTATGCAGAATGCCCCAGATAAAAACTGATTAAAGGAAATGAGTGAAATTACTGGATGCAGAACAATTAAACCAGTTGCCTAGTGCTATATTATGAATGTATCAATGCTGGAAATTAGCAGTGATAGCAATTTATGAAAATGCATGTGAAGGATTTATAATTGCAAAATAATGTAACAGCTGATAATTAAACATGTATGGTTAATCAGATGACATTCACTGTGAATATATGGGAGTTTTTCTACACTCAAATATTGTCAAACTTTGGATTCTATGTCTTTAATACAAAAAAAAAAATTAAACACTTGCTAAATATATTTTTAGGGGTTTTTTTTCGCTTAAACACAACAGGTGTTAGACTCTGCAATAGGTGTCTATTTCATTGTCAATTGACTTTCATGTTATCAAAGCATTTGCTGAGAGTTCAACCATTACATTTAGATAACCTTCTGGGTCAGGTAAAACTTTCTTATATTTTAGTTCCTGTGTATAATGATTAAAGTGCACCTATGAAATAAGAAATTTTGAAAAAGAAAGTGTGAAATAAACACGGGTGATTAAGGTTCTACCAAACAGCGTCTGCACATTTAAATACATCATACAACATGCTGCAAAATTAATGTAATGAATTAATTGCTTTAGATAGAATTCAAGAGACCCTTACCTCCATTTTATCAAAGCGACCATGAGTGGTTAACACTTGTATTGTCTTGTTCAATGTTTTGATATGAATGTTGAAACCTTGTATAACCATGTTGTCTGGTATTTTCAAAGGTTTTCTCTGAAAGTTGAAACACATTAAATGCATTGAAAACAATCACTGCAAAGTGAAGAATATTGTGTCAAAAAATAGGGCACCACCAGCAGATGCATAATACACTCGTACATGGCCCAAATACACAAACAACTGCAAGTAATGTTCTTAGTAATCAACTGCTAGATAAGTTCTATCTATATTAATTTACAAAGGCAACACAGACAAGGTTCTTTTTACCTTACCCATTTGCCCTTCCAATAAGGACCAGACCCCCTGTTTGAAATGTAGATGTACAGCTGAAAGTGATACACTTTCATGTACCACAATTAGGTCATTTGCATCTATAGTGGAAGTAGAAGCCCAGACAAGATTATATGACACTGTCCATTTGCTTTTTCCCTAAGAAAAAACCACCTATTTGAAAAACACAAATAAAAACTGCAAGTGACATCCTTTTACATGTACATACAATCATGAAATCATTAGTATCTATAATGGTACATAAGGTGAATCACAGAGAATATTTTTACCCCACCTACCGGTAATTTCTCCTCTTCTGTTTGAAGCCTGATGCACAACTATAACCCTTCATATATTACCACCAGATCATTTGTAATGGTTTGGGAAGAGAAGCACAGACTAAATCATGGCAGACAGACAGAGAGACGGCAAGATGTCAGCATGATACCACATGGAAGGCCATGTTACTATATCCTCTTGCAAATGTGATTAAGGTATCATAACATTAAAAAATGTCATTGAATTTTGTATGATGCTTAATGCATTTCAATATACACCAAGAGTTGTCAGCTCTGGTCACAATGAATTTACATGTGAAATCTTATCCCTTATATTTCAAAAGAAAAGGGTAAAACTTTTTGAAAAGTAAGTCAAATTCCAAGGTCAAGGTCGAAAGTCATGGTATCAAATGAAAGCTACTGACATGAGGGATCTATGTGTGAAGTACCAAAGCCTCATCCCTATTGGTTCAAAAGATATAGTCCAGGTTAAAGTTTCTGAAAGGTAAGTCAAATTCTAAGGTCAAGGTCAGTCACAGTATCAAATGAAAGTTACTGACATGAGGGACCTATGTGTGAAGTATCAAAGCCCTAACCATATTGGCTACTAAAAATATAGCCCATGTTAAAGTTTTTGAAAAGTAAGTTAAAGTCCAAATCAGGGTATCAAATGAAAGCTTTTGATATGAGGGACTCATGTATGAAATATTAAAGCCCTAACCCTATCTGTTCATAAGATATAGTCCAAGTTAAAGCTTCCGAAAAGTAGGTCAAAGTCCAAGGTTAAGGTTACAAGGTCAAAAGTCATGGCATCAAATGAAAGCTCATGTCATGAGAATCCTATGTTAGAAATATCAAAGCCCCCTATTGGTTCAAAAGATATAGCCCAATTTAAAGTTTTAAAAGGTATGTCAAAGGCCAAGGTCACGAGGTCAAAAGTCATAGTATCAAATGAAAGCTCTTCTCATAACAAAACTATGTGTAAAGTATCATGAGGAACCTATGTGTCAAGTGTCAAAGCCCTACTTCTCTTCGTTCAAAATATATAGCTTAGGTTACAGTTTATGAAAAGCTGGTCAAAGTCCAAGATAAAGGTTACAAGTCTTGGTATCAAATGAAAGCTTTTGTCATGGGGGAACTTATGTGTGAAGTATCAAAGCTCTACCATTAACGGTTCAAAAGATATAGTCCGGATTAAAGTTTTTTATGCACGAGGGCACGGATGCAGACACGGACACCAATGTAGACATGTATGGTATGACAATAGCTCTTTGGACATTTCATCCCAGCGAGTGTAAAAGATAAACCATTATCAAGTATTTTGTTTGTTACACAATACACATGGTTAAAAATATGAATATTGTTTGTCCTTTAAAAATACCAGAATAGCAGTAATAACTGAAAAGAAATATTACAAGTTTAATGCAAAAAGAGCACCTTTATATTTTCCACAGTAACTCCACTAAGAAATGTTTCTCTGCCTATATCAATTAAGCCATTGAGATTGCAGTGGCATAACATTGCTTTTGCACCCACTGTCACACTGCCCTGAAGGACAGTGTTTATACAAACGCTGTCTTCTGATATGTTACATGGTGTCTGAAACATGAAAAAAAAGCAAAATCAAAGTACCGGTAATTTATAAATTTACACTGAATTAAATGTAAATTTTCAAACATAGTTTGGTAAGTACAGAGAAGTAGGGCAAGAATGCAAACCTAGGATAACAAATGCCACCAATAGAAAAAAGAAAAGCTTAGCTTAGAAAAGCTATGTCAATATCAAAACAGAAAAGTATGTTCATCCAGTTTTAAGTCGACTGTGTCTGTGTACCAAGTTTTGTGAGAGTATAGATTTCCAATATGTTCTTTGTAATTGTACTAAGCACAAAATGAACAAATGTAAGGTGAAGGCTATAACTTATGAAAACAGTGTTAACTCATACTCACATTTATTATGTGATTGCAAAAGCATTAAACTTCACTGTTTCCATAAGGGAAGGGTACCCTTAAAACATGATAACGGACAATCAGTGATCACATAAGCTCATCTGAGATTTCAGCTCAAATGAGCTAAACAAAATTGAAAAAAAAATTCATAGAAAATTCCAAAAACTAAATTTTGACGTAACAGTTTCAAATAACCTTGAAATAGACAATTTCTGATGAAAGTGAGCAAAGAGAAGATTTCTTGATTCCTCTGTATTGCAAGAAAATGACAAAAATACATGGGAAACAAACTGTCAGATTTAGTCTTATGCTTTTTATACTATAACATGATTTACTGAGTGCTGCAAAACATTGAAAAAGTTGTTTTTGTGTGAATAAAACAAAAAACAATGAATAGCTACCTTGCAGCATGCCACTGTTGATTGAAAATTCAAAGAACCCTTGAAATAGATATTTTCTAATAAAAATGAGCAAATACACATTTTCTTATTTCTCTGTGTTAAATAAATCAAGAAAATGACATAAAAAGTTGTAGTATAGAATAAATCTGAGTTTTTTGCACTTAATTAGTGCTGCAAAATATTTTAAAATATTGTATTCAAGGCACCCTTTTGGTGCAATCAGTCTAGGCAGCCAGTCTGAAGAAGTTCATCAAAGGGGAACGTCATGTTGGATGATGGATCTTGCCAAAAATAGCAGCATATGTAGGGGACTTCAAATACTTCACACCTACCAAATTTCATCAAAAATATTCTAATTAGTTCTAAAGAAGTTCCTCAAACCATATTGTTACATACTGATACTATAAAACATCCCCCCCCTTTTTTTTTTTAATCTTCAGACAAATTTTTAAAATCCTACAAATTAGTTTGTACTTAATTTCTTTCCAATTACATTCATTAAAATAAAATCAGTTAAAATACACAAAATCAATGCATTATATGCAACCTACAAGAGAAAATCCAAGAAATTACCTGAAAGTAGGCTAATTAATAAAGATAAATACAGCAAGAGGTCCCAATTGGCCTATATTGCTGAACAGAGCACAATTTACTCATCAGCAAACAACTCACTGCTTGAAGAACTTTGCAGATAAATATATTCTCTTGCTTATTGTGTTTTTAACAATGGACAAAGACTGTCAATATGCTTTTCAAAAAAAAAAAACAAGACAATGATACACAAAGATAAGACAGAATCTATTTTTTCTTCTTAAATAATAACTAAAATCTTGTTTTGTTGTAAAATGAACCAAAATAATTTATAATTAACAGCATTTGAACAGCTTCCTTTCAGCATGCCAGAACGAGTCTATATCAAAATTCAGATAACCCTTCAAATAGATTTTTCTGATAAAAGTTAGCAAATAAATGCTTTTTGGTGTCTCTAAATATATCGATTAAATCAAGAAAATGACACAAAAATGTGTGAAAAAGACATCGTAATTAATTGCCACCAAAAAAAATTTAAAAGCTTGTTTTTGTATAAAATGAAATGAAGAAATATTTTGCTTTCAGCTGGGTTTGAACTGCTAACCCTCAGCATGCAAGAACTGGCTTATTTTAAAAATACTTAAAAAGTATGCATGTACTTGAAACCCTGAAATATGTTAATGGGTTTCTGCCATTTACTACATGTATTTCAAAAGCTGCATTTACACTGATATGTGAATGGGTTTGACTTGGCCACATCAAGGTACTTCGTGTGAAATTGCTTTGTAAAGGTGACAAGATGAGAGCTTTCCGATGTTCTTGTAATTCATTGGATAAGTAATGAAATTCTCCACTTTCTATCATACCTGAAATCATATTGCAAAAAAATAAAAAAATAAAAAATTGTAACTTGCATTAAATGTTTTATGACAAATTAAATGTACTAATTCCTTTTTATAAATAAGAACTCTTATTAAAGCAAAATAAATATACATGTATTTGATCTACAGATCATACTATTCAAGTTATCTTAACAATCATGATTTATTCAATAAGAACATGCTTTAGCTGCCTGAATGGTCAGAGGTGTGGATTAAACACTAAACAAATATACTTCAGTCATATTCTGTATACATCTATGTTCTTGACTAGGCATCTCTTTAAATACTAACAGAAAAAAGAAACTATGTAGTTTAGTAATTTTATAGATTCATATACAAAATATTATGTCGCATTATGTGTATCATTATTTCATATAATGCATTGTCCTTCAATTCAAACATCAAATCCAGGATTATGTCTATTATGGTTGATGCGAATAGCCACTGTTGGTAAAGAGGATGCAAAAATGTTTCACAAGTTTAATAGTGTGTATGACCGCCATTTCCATCGATTCTTCAAAACTATGACACATTGAACAAATCAGGTTAAGCAGAAATGCCTGGGGTCTGTTCTGCTATAAGGTGTGCAATAACAATAATGAAAGGACTTGAAAGTCCTCAAGGTCGGAATTGCATGGTCAAGTACATCAAAGGTAATAAAGTCGTGATCCACCAAGAGATCACACACCAAGCGTGTAATGTTTAGGATCAGTATTGACAAAAACACGGTCTGCGTTGAACAGAACAAACAAAAACAATGAAGGACTTGATGCATCGCCTTCGGGCATTCGCCCATTCACACATAAAGAATTAATGTACAATGACACCAAATTTCATTTAAAACTCCAAGCACTTCCAGAGATATACGAGGTCAAATCCGCATGGCCATGGACCCAGCTAAGCATCCGATGGTATGGGGAAAGATGGTCCATTTTGGAAATGCAACAGACGAATGAACTATACATGTCATGTTTAAAGCATATTTGACTTGAATTCTTTGCCTGAAATTGCAAATCAAAGTCATTCGCCTTTTCATTTGCCGATTTTGTCAAACAAATCCGCTATCATTCTCTCTTATCACTTTTGACCTCGACAGTAGTATGAAATTAGCAATCTGGACAAAGTCTCCCGCTGTACATGTACATTTGGAGAAAACCATGTCTACACATATAGATCTATAAATAACTGGCTATTTTTAGTACCATTACACACGTTTGTTTATCGTTGTGACGAGAAGATTGTAAAGTACTTCGAATTCCACTGCTATAAAAAGAAGCGATATTCTCAAGTTTTATTAATTATAATACAACGGATACTAGTACGGACTAGTAGTGTACTTCTTATTACGGCACAGCTACACAATAATGTCAATCATACTTTTTTGGGACTTTCCATCGAGTATTCAGAAAGACTGCATATCCTCCAGCTTATGAATATAACTCGTCTAAATCGATGGAATAACGGCACATCTATTTTCTCATCTGATCAAACTTATCTTGCATTGACTCATACAATATGAATTACAAGTACTAAAAGTAAATCTAATCACGCTTTTTCTAAATGTCGACCCACTATTTATACACGAGGAGGTATTTTCTGCATTCCACACATTCCCCACAGCATATTGTAACAACTAGGGTCTGGAATTAATACGCAATTCCGACCAAAAAATGACACAAAGCATCCAAAGTAGCAGGGAGGTTTGGTTCTAGACGTAGAAGTCATTCCATTTCATCCTAAACATGTTCTATAGACAAAAAATCCACTGACATCTGAGGCTAGGGTAGCACATTCATTATTTGTTGCTGTACATAGTCACTGACAATGCTTGTGGTGCACGGTCGTGCATTGTCCTGCTGCAGAATGATGTTACACTGATTGTTGTGAATGAATGGAATGACATCCTTACATACAATCTTATTAGCATACAGCAGTTAAACGGCCCTCCACAATCACCAAAGGAGTCCTTCCATGTGTTGTAATTCCAGCCGAGACCATAATGCTCCCTCCACCAAATTGGCAGCGCTGAATAACGCAGACATCAATGTAATGATCTCCAGGATGACGTTAAGCCTGAATGGAGCCACTTTGCTGATATCCATAAAGCACTTACAATATTAATATGACCTCCAAAATGCTTTGCCACATTTTTTTGAGACATCCAAGCTTCCAGCATCCCAATAGCATGCAAACGATCATTTTCAATCATGCCTGTGCATCTTTCAATCCAAATTTCATTCCAAAACTAGTATTTTTCTGTTTCAATATACTAAATACTGTCCATGAAAGCAAGAAATTCTAATCGATTATTAACCATGCTTAAGCTCAAAACTCCAGAAAAGTATGCTGTTGCCATCAAGGCAAATTGTACATGATCAGTGATTTTGTATTTTTATTTTTTCAAAGGTGCCTGTACCTTTTCAACTGGGAACTTTTTTGTCCCATTTGCATAAAGTTAAAAGGTCAATGTCTGAAAAACATTAAGACAAATTTTGGGAAAAATCAACAAAATTTCCATTGGGAAGGTCCTTATAACTGATCCAATTTGAAGAAAACAAAAACAATGGTGATATTTAACAAATTGAGTACTCAAACATGTATTTAGTATATTAAACAATGCCTTTAAGAATAAAAAGCGATCAAAGAATACTTTTTTGTTTTTATTTAACTTTGAAGTATACACAGTTTCTTCTTTCCGCTAGTATAAATAAATCTGTAGTTATTTTCTAACTGATTATGTGTTGTAAATGTCGCCGTGTATTTTATCATGAAATTATACTTCCATTCAAATTTTTATATGTCTATAATGAATAATGCTTTCCACTTAAATGTGATCATGATTCATGATACATACATGCCCACAGTTTGAATCCATGCAGATCCTTCCATATCAACGTGCGGGCAGTCTGTCGAATTCTTTGCTCATCCAGGTCATCTGAGGGCTTTATTTGTCTGCTTAATTTTCCTGATATAAAATCATCCTCTTTTACTCCAGTTGCCATTGGCAACACGACATCAAAGAATAAGGATAACTACAACAAACAGGAAAATAAGAATCCTCATTTAAAAATCTTTCATTCTTACTGTAAAATGCAATATTAGCTATAGGCATCAAAATAAAAGCTTCATTAATATTACAAATTTTATAACAAGATGTGTTTGTGAAACACTAAGCCCCTGATTGCGAACAAAGTGTGTATGAGTACTGAGAGACACAGACAATATATGCCTGAAAAATACACTTTTATTTACATGAAAGGCACTTCATTCATCATCAAAAAGTCATTAGCTTAAGATCCAAAGCCGTGACCTTTATCTTTAGTCATTACACTTCAAAATAAATAGGCTTGATAGAAACATAATTGAGTTATCTTCTGCAATAGCTCTGATTTCCTTTATTTTCAGAATATGTCCAGGAAAGGCAGAATAAGGAGACACTTAATGCCCTGGCAATTTCAAGCTAGGGGCATAAAAACTAATCAGGCCATGGCTACTTTATAGTTGGGCATACTTATCTTAAAAATCTCACTATTATCTTACCTGAATTGGAGATTCTCCACTGTCTATTCCCATATATGTACAAGCATCTAGAGGTGGTTTGATACAGAACATAAGCAAACGCTCAGCGACTTTGGTGCTCAGATATATTATAGAACACACCTAAAAATGCATAAATTCAGCTTTTGTGAAAACTGATGAAAATGGTATGTTTAATGGCAAATGAGAATTATCTTGCCTTTATGGTAGTGGCCAGTGTTAAGTGTCAATGGAAACAGAGTAATGGAAAAAGTCAACATCTGACGTGGGGTATAATAGCAAACTTTCTAAGCTGCCCTGTTCAAGGATGGAAACTTCAACCAGCAAAGACTCAATTGAAACAGAAAGAAGAGATCCAGATAAACTGATTATTTACATTAAAAACATTGTCACTTCGTATTAATCAATGCCTATTTTGTACACCAGTGAGTAAGAAAACTAGAGAATCAATATTTTTCACTGTATATGTACATTAATTACAAATTAAAATCACACATAAAATAAGCTGCATTATTTAACTTGGTTATACTAATATAAGAATTAATGACAGTAATTCCTCTCCCTTTCGATTTACTTCTCATTTCAGTGTCATTTCACTGCTATAAACCTTTCTCTGATACAAACCACTGGTACTTTTCCGTCTGCTCTTTCACAACACTCTAAACTAGCAATGTCCTTCTGGTATAGTATGTCTTCTATAAATCCCTACAATTCACAATATTAAGCTTGACAGAACAAATTTTTTTTCACTTAAATTGCAGTTTGATTAAATCCTCACCACTACCAAAACATGCACATAGCTTTGATGAGAGCGACTAGTATAAACTATCAAAATCAAAATCTTACCTTCAGTACACAAAATAAGTATACTTACATAAAATAGCATACTTCATGTCTATGGAAATATCAATTTTATTTTGTATCCTCTGATAATAACCTCTTTTTCATAGATATATACAGCAACTGTCTTAATATCTATATCTATGACAACTTGTATTTACATATCACTGACTACTTGTATATATCTGTATCAAGCAGAAGTTGCAACATTTATTGATTATTGTTTTACGTCACTCCACGATTATTTCATGTACATGGTGGTGGCATCTGCCTGATGCATCGCATAAAAATTTCTATCTTTGCAATGGACCCACCTGAAGCAGTGAGGGATCTTTTATGTGCCATGTCTACCTTGACACAGGACCTTGGTTTTAACTAGCCCATCCGAAAGACAGAACAACGGAGTGCCCAGGCGGGAATTGAACCCGGGACCTCTAGATCAAGAGCCGAGTACCCCATCCACTAGTCCACACTGGTTTGTTTCAACATTTAAATGATATAATCTTGGTAAAACAATGAGAAAAAGACAAGTAAATTCCCAAAAGTAAAAAGCATAACAAAGTTGAAACATTCTCTATAAGAACATTTGAATGTTTTTACCTCATTATCAATTTTGTATACACCATGGTTACGGCAGTACTTGGGAGTTGCAGGAACAGTCACTACAGCTGCATCACAGTCTGACCATGGAATGTCTGAAAACAAGAGATTCATTGAGACCCATGCATACGGTATAAAAAGGATACATTAGTCAAATGGTCATGACTTATTTTCCAAGCATAATTTAAATCTGAATCATACACATAAATCTCATAAACACTTATCACTTACTGTGTAATTTACGCTTTAAAACTGAATGCATAGTGCAACAACAGTAGTCAGAGACAACAGAGCTCACAGGTGGCAACCAAATTTAAACAGTGAAAGCTTTTGTAAGAAGGTCAACCTTTAAGGTCAAGGTCAAAATGTAAAAAATTTTTATATGTAATGAAAGGTCTTGCCACAAAGAATACACACATGAAGTATTTAAGCCCTATCTCCTACTGTTCATAAGGGTTTTTTTAAAGTAGGTAAAACTTCAATGTCTAGGTCACAAGGTCAAAATGTTTAGTACCCAATGAAAGGTCTTGGCAAAAGAAATAAACATGTGAAAAACTGAAGTCTTAACTGTAATGGTTCTAAAGTTATGATCCAGCTTAAAGTTTTGTCTACGGAAAATGACGACAATAACAACGATGCTGGGGGTCTGACAATAGCTCTCCTGACATTAATCCCAGCAAGCTAAAAAAATCATATCTTTTAAACCTCTCTTCCTTCTGAGTTGAAGCAATGTAGTCATTGGATGAAAACAGAAAATTAATTTTGTGACGTTTAGAAAATGATTATCTTAACAAAATCTCCACAACATTGCCAAAAATGACATTTCCTCACTAAATACACGTAGGCATTTACATACATCAGAAAATTTTTATGCCCAATTATAAAGACTATTTTCAAAAAAATTAATCAATGATGAAAACAACAAAAAATTAATATAAATACAAAGAATAAATTCATTATCATACCAAAAGTAATAAATCCAAAAATAATATGTTTGTTTTACATTTAGATTATATGAAAAACAATCAGGTTTTACCCTTGTTTAATCTCTCATTCAAACATTAACACTTTTCACCTTGTTCATCATTTGAATAGTAATTTCAAAATCATTTTATGACCTATTTACTGGTTACTATTTGCAACTATGATAAAGTACCTGCTGTTTTGGGAATGGATAATATCATATCTGTACTGCATACCCATAAGCCTGGTCCTGATTTCACAGCAAGCTACATCATACAAACATTTATTATGATAGTGTTACACGTAATCAGGTGTATCTTAATCTAGCATTAATGTTGAATTTCATGGTCAGACCAAGGGACCTTAATGTTCCCATAGTTTGACATAGGAAAATGCTAAATCACTAATTCGTATACTATGAATTAATAATGTTTCTGATCAAATAGTTGAATGCTGATAAATGTTGACAGAAATGCTTATAAAAATGAGTCTAGAATGACAAAAGCAGTAAATAATACAAATTCAGTAGTCACATAATAGCTGTCCACTTTTTCAAAAATTTCTGATTTTGATTTCTTAGATGCACATTATATATACAGTCTAAAAATATCTGTTGTTGATAAATGCAGATTATCTATAATGTATTCAATGATGCTGAAAGAAATATAATCCCAAACTGTACATGAATATGGATATGTAGAAAACAATGGTATATACACACAGATAGGGTGTAAATCCAATCTGTCTAACAATATACATTTCTGGAGTTTTACTCATTGCATATGATGTGATATTTACTGGATTTGGAAAAATGTCACTCAGGTTATTTATCAGATTTTAATATCTACCTTTTCAGTTAAGTTTTTGATGAGAACATCTAAGTTGCAGATCAAACTGTCGTAGTCAGGATTAACAAGGACGGCAGGTAAAGTAACAAATGCACGACCACATGCTTCATATGGATAACTTCTTCCCTACAAAGAAACTAAATCCATAAATATACAGACGACACAATTAGAAATGTAATCATTTTTTGCTTCACAGCTTAAACCCAAAATTTCCTTTATTCATTCACACATACTTCAGAATATACAAAGAGACAGAAACCCAGTGCGATTGATAAATTGTCATTACTAATAAATGATATGATTACAGAAATTAATTCTTTCCAGGACCATCACACAGGCATTTTTGGATCCAAAATTTGACCCCATTCTCAATGCCAAAGATAATATCTTTTCTCCAGATCTGAGTATTTTTTTTTTCCCATTTGATCTACACAAATGCTATCATCACTACTTTTAGTTAAAATGAATTTCTCTCCATCACATGATTTAGTCAGCAATTTTATTATGTATTTCGTTCGCTTGATTCTTTGTGCTGATGCAATGCACAGAAATCTAGACCTATGCAACAGACCAACCTGAAGTAGTGAGGGATCTACCGTGACATGGGCCCCTCAGTTTTTTACGTTTCATCCAAAAGACAGGACAGCAATAAGTCACCAGCAAGACACAAACCTAGGACTTAGGCCACAAACCAAACATCCTAACAATTGTGCTACACTGGCTCAGTCTAACATGTATGTCAAACAATATGAAGCATAGCCTTAAGTGCCTTCTACGTGAAGGTCACTGTCAAGGTAAAAAAGTCATCAACCTTGGTGACATTTGAAAGAGCTTCATTAGTTGAGTACGCATGTCAAATATGAAGTATCTGTCTTTCATGGTTCAAAAGTTATAGCCAAGATTAAAGTTGACAACAGACTGACAAACAGATATACAGACAGACAAATAGACAGGACAAAAACAATATGCCTCTGATCTATCAATCCGGGGGTATAAAAATCAAATATCAAAGGTAATTGTTATAGTGAAGATGTACTATATACGGTACACAGAGTTATGTTCTACAAGTTTGACAGAATGACTTGTGTCAAATGATTATTTTCTTTGATGAGAACTAATTGCATTCCATAAATATTTTCAATGTTACAGGAAAATTTAGATGGGTGGTTAGAATTATTTCATCTGGGAAGACAGAACTCAATATAAATGAAGTAAGTAAGTTTCGATCTCAACTTGTGTAATGAGAATTTGAAAAACAAAAATTGTTTGATATTCTATAATAGTCAAGAATAAGTCATTACATTAACTATTTAGTCAGTGGGCCTTTTTAAGTTATTGATGACAGACAAATGAACATTTAGAAGCTGACAAAACTACAAATTTCACAAGGTCACTTGCCTTAACAGTATCATTTCTTAAGATATTACGAAGTATAAAGTTGAAACTGATTACATCATAAAGGGCAAAAGCTTTTACAAAAATTGTCAAATAAACAAGAGTATCAGTGAAACTGATGGATGCTCCCCAAACAGCGGTTATACTTAAAATGCAGGAAAATGATGACTCAATTCATAAACAAAAATTAGTAAAACTGATGGATGCTCCAAGCATAGCAATAATGAAGGAAATGAATAACTCAATATATAGGAAATTACTGTATTAACTGATGACGATTTTAAATCTCAATGTAACCAAAATGCTCAGAGTGTAAATGCAAGAGATTTAAAGACTCTATCAATGTCTTTATCATAGCACTAAAAACTGAATAACTCCTCTATACATCTTTTTATACTTGGGGCATAGGATATACATGTAGCTGCTATGGTGTATGCCAAGAACAACAACATACCTAAGTTCTATTTTCTGAGTGGCCTTGAAGTACCGGTACTTCATGACATTTTAAGTTCTAGTTAACAAATGACCTTGATTAATGGTAGGGGCATAAGATATACATGTAGCTGCTATGGTGTATACCAAGACCAACAATATTCTAAGCATTTTAAGTCCTATTTAATAAGTGACCTTGAACTTTCAGAGGTGACCTTGAGGGACCTATGTCCAAAAGCCTTTAACCTAAATAACATTTTGGTGAAGTATGATCAAATTGTGATGAAAGGTGTAGGAGATACAAGTACTTCATGGTCACCTAAATAACATTTTGGTGAAGTGTGATCAAATTCTGATAAAAGGTATAGGAGATACAAGCTCAGACAGACACACGGACGGTACGAAACACGCAAAAGACAGCAACTATATGCTCCCCTGAAATTTTTCGGGGAGCATAAAAATCAATATGTTGAACTAGATATCATGGGTCATCAATCAGAACAACACGACAGAAATATGTCATAAAATATATGCTTACACAAGAGACAGAAGGATGGCAAGGGGCAATAATATATGCCCCAGCTATATATGGTTGGGGCATAAAAATGTTTGTAGAAAATATAATTGCTTAAAGAATATGCATAAGAACTTTACTTATAAGTCACTAACACAAAACTTTTACCCTGAAAAAGTTTTAAAGGCTGTAGCTCTGACAAATACTGTAAAATATAAAAAGTTTCAACAATGTGTTCATATATATATACCACGGGCCATCATCTTACATACGGTAATATGACAGATATCCGTCATATAATAAATGGTTAGATGATAACACAATAATGGTAGAAATAACAGATGTACACAGAGATGGAAGGATGGGAGGGCAGAGGGTCAGATCTAGAAGACAGAAAGGTTACTCTCTTGTACCATTTTTATCATATACAGATCGACTCTCAAAATAACAGTTAAAAAGAGTTTAAAGTGTATAAAACAATAGTCAAATAAAAATTTGGCATTTTGAAAGAAAAGTGATATGAAGATTGCATAGTTTACTAAGTATAGTAACTCACTGATGAAATAAAAATATACTGCAACAACTTACACTATGACAAATCAAAATCTTGGATTCTTTTATCACATCAGGATTTATAACCTGAAAAAAAGGTATTTTGTAAAATGTCAATGTAATCATAAAATACGTTTTATCATTAATACAAATATTGAACATAATTTCACACTTATCATGTAAACACATAAATGTTTATATCTAATGCTGACAATCTGTTTTTAAGACAATTTTACCCCACCTCTGACAGGTCTGCTTTTGTT
This sequence comes from Pteria penguin, assembly GCA_035048485.1. NCBI lineage: Eukaryota > Metazoa > Mollusca > Bivalvia > Pterioida > Pteriidae > Pteria > Pteria penguin. The sequence continues at coordinate 57,106,160 of CM068582.1, read as the reverse complement.
AACCCAAGTTCTGATTTGCTAGTAAAGTCAGTACCCTGTTTTGATGTTGACTTGGTCACTAACCATAAAATGCCATATCAGTTCTTTAAAAGCAGAAATTAATGTCAGTCATCCCTTCTGTGAGACAGCCATCAAAAGTGGTATTACATTACTGTTGCTGTCATTAAAGCTATCAAATACACACTCCTTTGTGTTAATGTTTATAATGATATCTCAGATATCTTATGCAGGCAAGAGGAAACCATGAAAATATACAGTGTGATGAATTTAGGTACAAAGTCCAATGAAATGCATTTAGTAGGTGTGATCAAAAGATTACATAATATGGCACACTTTGGTGCTGCAATTTTCTGTATACAAGAGGTCCAAGTGAGTCTATTTTGATCAAAGGGACACACTGCAAACAAGTAAAGACAGACAGTATCAGGATTGTCTTAAAGAAAGTTTTGCACATATCCAATTTCAGAATCAAACCAAAAACATCACATCCTTATAAGACACTTTTGTTCATCTAATTTTCCTTTCTTTGTGAAATTTCTGAATTTTCTCTTTGTAAATAGGGGTACCTCAATGGACCATCCTTGCTATACTGAAGACCTACTCTCGAGTGTATCAAGGTGAAATGCAACACCATCAAACTCCTACCAATACATATGAAAAAGTCCATCAGAGTTTTATACATGTATAGCATAGAAATAGTGCATTTCCCCTCCTTTTTATCTTGAAAATAAAAGCATTACCTACACTGTAAAATATGACCATCAAATTTCCACTAATGAAAAAAACAGCACTTACTGAAGTGCAAAGCACTTGTTTAATATAGGGCACCATTGAACAGCACATAATAGGCCTGCATTTTATCTTCCTAAGTCATGCAAACTAGAACTAAATATCTAATCAAATGTGGTAAATGTAGATTGCATTTGATATTGGTAAAATAGCTCAGTTTTCTTCTTCAACTGTTTGTAGCTTAATTGATCTTCTGTGCACATCCATTATATCCCATGTTCACACCCCCCTCCTTTCATAAATACACTAACTACAGTTGAATTAAATGTTGAAGAGATGTGAAAATTCCTGTTCAATATGCCCATCTTGATCATGTGACCATTCTTTTACATTTCATCGAAATTCTCCAAAGGGTTTAGGAGGAATTGCGAAGACAAGGTATTTTGAACAGAAAAATCTAAGTTCAATGATTATAACTCCTGAATTTTTTTTTTTTACAGTATTCACCTTCCAATATGCAAATCTTCATATCATATGCTCTTTTTGTGCCATTTTTCATCAAAATTCTCTCAAAGAGTTTATGAGGAGTTGCCAAGACAAGGTATTTTGCATAGAAAACTCTAAGTCCAAGGGTCACAACTCCTGTAAAGTTTTTGGACAGCATTCCTCTTTCAATATGCACATCTTCATATAGTGTTCTTTCTCCATACCAAGTTTTATCAAAATCCATTGAAGGTTTTAGGAGGAGTTGAGAAGACAAGAAAGGTTGGACAGACGGATGACAGCGGTGTAGCATAATTAAGTCAGATGAGTCAATGTCATGAAAAATTCTTTTGCTGCTCCTAATGCATAGCATTGGTTAAAGTTTTTGAAAAGTGGGTAAGGTAAAAATTTATGGTACGAATTGAATGTTCTGGTCACGAGTTATGATAACTCATCCATACCTGGAATGTTAAAACTGTACTTTTTCCTGCTCAAAAAATATAGCGTAGGTTGATGCTTTGTCTAAAGATAATGACAATAACAACAACAACGCTAGGGGTATCACATTAGCTCTCCAGACTTTTGCCCCCCCCCCCCAAGCAAAATATTCTGAAAATTGTTTTCCCAGTTATTTACAGCAACATTTATCTCCCTAAAATTTACTAACATACACAAAATTAACATATAAACAGTCTACAGTAAGAAGATTACAGAAATCTTTTAAACTGTGCCAAACAGAAAATATGTCATATTTATTGGGGGACAGAACAACAATAACAAATCTGTTCAACAATGAAGGGAAATTCAGTTTGATTTAATTACACGTTTTTGTTATGAATTTCTGCAGTTAGTTAACAACATTTTGGTTGAGAAGTCCTTAATTTGCCTTCAATACTGACTATGAACAACTTCTCGCAATTTGTGGGACTTAGAGTATAGCGAAGTTTGGTAATAACAATATTCTAAAGACCCAGCACTTTTATTTTTAGTAGAACTATGATCTTTTGGTGCCTGTAGCCTGTTTGACGCTAACAATCTTTGGAAAAAGTGTACTGTAAACATAGTTGAACCCGATGAAAATGCGTTTCACTGAAAATCATAACGTAAACCCAAGACATGTGGCTTTCACTCCATAACAAATGTCTGTGTATGGCAAAAGTTTGGCACTTGCTGTCATACTTTGGCAGTATGTTGGGAGAATGTTACGCGAGCGTTGCGAGTTTGTCATTGCATGCACTCATACCTCGCAGTTCGTTCTGTACGTCGAAAAATTCTGTGCATGCACAAAAATTCTCGATGTATGCCGATGAACGGCCCATACCCAGTGAACACATACATGTATGCGTATCATTGGCATTTCCACTGTGAGCTCTCACCGTGTGTTAAACAAATAAGTAATGTACGCATAGCGTACGCTTACCGCGTTGTCAATGCACAGATTGTATACTAGCTGCGAGTCTTTAATGCTTTGACCTAGGCTTGTAGTCTGATATATTGCTGATTATCACAAAATTTTATGAATGGACGTGGAAATAGTCATAGAATGCACAGAAAGCTGACAAGAACAGTACTTTTTTTGCAGTTCTGCAACATGATTTTTTCATGAACGAAATTGTGCTGCATGTGTATATACAGATACATGATCTGAAACTTTGACTGAAATTATGGAGATGTAGAAACACAGTTATTGAGTAATGTATAAATAAGCCATGTGATGTATTTCAATTTGTACAACATATGCACAGCGTATGCATATCATACAAAGAACATACGCAAGTGATGCATGGAGCGTACACCAGTAATTAAACACAGACTTATGCGGACTAGGTAAAATTTTTACAATTAGTTACGCGTATGTTGCGTCCTTTCATTAAAGTGTGAAAAAGCGTTTACGTGAAGGAGGAATACGTAGTTAATCTCGTAAATACCTGATTTCTGGTTACGACTAACGTCTATGACTGTTAGTAAATCGGGCTACTAGTCCGGCTGTTTTTCAAGATCAGCTGATTAGGGAGTACATGCAACCTCGCTAAAATGCGGGCAATAAATGACGGGAAGCTAAGCTTTTAAAATTGATTTGGATAGGCTTTGGGGATCGTTTTCCTATTGTTATAACGTCTTTATCAAACAAGATATTACGAAGACACTTAAGTCAAAAATGGAAAACGCACACAGCAGAACCAATGTTCGCTGCTTCAAAATTTGAATGCATAATAGGGCGCACCGAGTAAGTGGTTTAATGCACCATTTTCAATCTCAAAGGGACTATGTCGCAGGGCATGTGACCTTCCCGCTCCCTGTATCTACACTGATCTTGTCAAAAAAGAGACAATGAATACTTTATTTATGATAAATTTAAACAAAATCCCTTCAGTAGATCTAAAGGAGAAGATGAATATTTGAAATTAACAGGCAGACGTCTGCTTTAATGTTATTTCAAAAATTGTTATCCATAAGGTAAATTTGTTACCTAGTCATTTAGCAGTACAACATAGTATGATCTTTGTTCAATAAATTCTATACCATATAAAACTTTAATTCATTTACAGACCAAAGATCACACTCTTCAATGACATGGTAACAGCTTTACACCCAAAACAATATTTGGTAGATTCAAATCAGTAACCCTTCAATTATAAGTCAAACTCCTTGACAACAATAAAAGATATCAATCCAGACATTATAGAAATACATACAGAGAATCCTGTTTTAGCAGACAAATGTTCTGTAATAGTAAGTAAAGCATTAACTGTGGCTCCACCACTTCCTACATTGCTCCTGGGGTCTTCAACTGTTAACAACAACACATTGTTACCTAAAAGGCCTTTACATTGTCGCTTCTCCAACTCTGAAATTGACATTGACATGAAATGTAACGAGGCATTCAATTGTACTTAAATTTCTGTAAATTAAAAAAAAGTCTATGTGAGTAATACCTACAACAGCAGTAAAGTTGTCCTTAAACAAATTTGTCTTAAGCTTACAATAAAATGAGATGCAGAATGCAGATGAAAACACACCCTTTGGTGAAGAGCATGCTATGTGCAAAGTAATTTTGGGATGAAAATCTACTGAGTGGCAGTCCAGATATGCTTCAATTACGGATGAACAGATATAGTACAGGTCAAACCCTTGTATCATAAGTAACAAGAGTGACATCCTATACATAAAATTTCATGACATTTGGTGAAAAGACATCAAGTTACAATTATATATTTAGAATGCTTTAAAAGATTTAAGAAGATTGGTGACCTTGACCTATGATCTTTTGATCCCCAAAACTATGGTGATCTTCCTTCAGTCATGGGCATATCTTATGTCTAAAATATCATGACTCACAGATGAAAAGTTATTGAGACATGGTCCAGAAATGCCCTGCCTACGGATGGACTGAAGGATATATGGTGCAACCAGTATATCCACCTACAACTTTTGGCAGGGACTTTTAAAACTCAAAAATGTTGATGTGTTGATTCAAACCCTGCTTTGTACTTATATATACACACACACAAAGAGAAACATTCACAAAAAGGGAGGAACTATTTGCTTTTAAAGAGAGAGCAAGAAAATCTGTGTGAATCAAGTTTTTGCAAAGACTTCCTGCCCTCCATCCAACCCATACAAATGATGTAAGAATATACTTCCACAAAACTCAAAATGTTTCAAATCTTCAATTGATAAACCTATGCAAGAACTACGGAATATCTATTGGTAAATGATATCCAGCTGCCTCTCCAGAAAGATTTTATTACTGGAATATCAAATAAAAATTACAAAAATTACATTTATTGTCATACGGTTTTACATGCATTCATTACTACATTACTGGGGATAAATTCTGTCACAAAAATTGAATCAAAAATACTATTTTCCAGAATATTATTTTGTACCCAAAACTAAATGTATTTAATCATGTAAAGACAAAAAAAAAACTTCTTAAAGCAAAACACAACAACACATATGAACAATGAAACAGAAATATATGTACCTTGTTGTAAAGGATGGACCCATTCTTTGTTTGCACAAGTCAATACAACAGCTGTCCATTTTACTGAATCCATCTTTTAAATTGATAAACCTACTATGAATAAATATAAAATATTTTTAAAGAGACTTTTGACAGTATAATCATCAGTGCCACTTGGTTGATATACAGATCTGCCAGCCAAATTTCCCTGATCTTAGAAAATAAATATAATGTAGAAATTCAATTGTGCAAATATTTCTGTCTTATCTCCGAATTCCTGCAGGTCACTTTGATCTTCACTGTTTAAAACAAGAAATATGATAAACATTAGACATTTCATATATGATACACGTAGTTTAAAGCTGAATGATTGATGGGTTAAGTAAGATACCACATTTCTATATGACTTACATTGAGATGTCACACTATGTAAACAAAAGTATCCGGTAACTATAACAGCTTTAGTGTGTAAGGAAAGGATAGCTTATTTAAGTATATAAGATGTGTAAAATTGTGTTTTTCTTTCAACTGACTCATGCTCAGTTTTCCCTAACTAGTCCTTCATATAAAACAAAATATAACTTGATGTAAATTTGTAACAGTTATATATATATATATTTTTTTTTTTATTTTATTTTCAGAGCATATGTATATGTATATTTACATAACAATTATAAATACAAAATAACGAGTAGGTACAACATTTTGAATGCAAGTTGCAATTGACACAATGGCTATTTATGTGTATGCCCCACTTTTATATTTGAAGAAATTCTAAATTACAAAAGCATTGCATTTCATACATACTAAAGTATGTAACACTTAAATATTTTGTTATAATTGATATATGAGGTATGATCAAAAAGTTCTTGGCCCAATATACATTGTACATTGAAAGAGTCACCTTCTTATAAGTATACTGTTACAAAATAAATTTGGAAGGGTGAGGGAGAGTATTAAAGATGGTCTGGACATCCCAAGGAGGCTACCATAGACAAAAATGTTGATACTGTGCACACTCTTGTCTTGTGTGACAGAAAGTGAAACTTCCAAGATACAGCCAGAGAAGTTGGCATGAGTTATGGGGATGTTTGATCAATTTAACCAACATCTTAGTCTAAAGTCTTCCCTGGATGGGTCCCTAGACTGTTGACTGAAGAAAAAAGGAGAAACAGGTATGATATTTCTTTGCACCTATTGTCTTGCTATCAGAATAATCACAAGGATTTTACGATTCGAACTGTCACTCGAGATGAAATTGGGGTTCATCATTCTGATCCTAAACCTAAAAAACAAAGCATGCAATGGATTCACCCTGGCTCGTCATCTCCTGAAAAATTCAAGAGAGTTTCCTCAGCTGGCACAGTCATGGCCTTTATCTTTCGGGATGATCAGAGAAAATCATGGTTGATCTTCTTAAAGAAGACCACACGATACATGGTAATATTATGCAAATGAGTTAAAGGGGCTGCATCAGGAGATTGTGAAAATTAGGAAAGGAAAAGCTGACCAGCGATGTTCTGCTCTTGCAGAATAATGCAACCATTTACAGTTCCCAAGTTGCAATGGAATGCAGCTTCGAGGTTCTTTCTTATCCCCCATATTCTCCAGATTTAGCCCAATCTGACTTCAATGTGTTCCCAAAATTAAAATCCTACCTATGTGTTAAGGATTTTGAAAGCAAGGAGGGTATCATGGAAGCTGTATATAAGTACTTAGGGGACCAGAATGAAGCAATATATTTTGGAGTGATTCAGAAATTGGAACAAGGATGAATAAAGTGCATTGAGATAAAGGGAGATTATAATGAAACATTAATGACAATTCTTTCAATCCTGGGTATTCCTAAGTACGCGAGGCTGAGAACCTTTTGATCATAGTACCTTGTAGTGTTTTTAGTAATGAATTAAAATGAATTTCTTGATAACAATTAATTTTCAAAATATTATTATGTTTCCCCCCAACTCTCCTTTTCGGACACTTCTACACTAAAGTCCAGCACTGTATACAAAACATGACGTCAGCATCTCTTCGTCGCAGAATCTGGCATTTCTGTATATTTACCAGGCGTGGCTTAGCAGCGCACATTAGCTTATCATAAATATCGTGTTATCTACAGTTGATATGAACTTCGGGTTTTCGGCAAATTAACTATTGTATGAACATGCACCAATTGAGTGGAAACAATTAAATTTTGAAAATTAGGTTGAAGTGGCACTTTAACTAGCGAATTACCTATACTTCATCTTTCTGCATACACACTATGCCTATGGTAGAAGCATGCATGAATGACCTTCAGTAGTGGATGGCCATGCATAAACTCAGCTTGCAGTTATAAATTACTTTAGATTTTTATTTATTCTGTTTATACATATTATTAAAATATATGGAAATGATAAGTCCTTCGAAGGAAAGCATGACTTAAATATTTAACGAGAAACATTTAATGTCTCAAAATTTTTGGCCACTTGGCCTTAATCATGTTGACGCAAAAAATAACAAAATCTCTTGGTGAAACCGGCCATATCTACTGATTAAATCACTCAGCAAGTATGGAAACCAGCAGATATGGATTGCAAATGGAGATTTTTATTATTTTCATTCCACTTGATAAAGGCCAAGTGGCCAAAAATGTGTGGACATTGAGGGTTTCTTGTTACTTATTTCAAAATATATAACTCCTGGAATATAAATTTGTGGGTGCAGGCAACTATGATAACCACAAAAATTGGATCACCACAAATAAAAAGTATTTCACAGTCAGTAAAACAAAAATAATGCAAGATAACAATGCCAAATCAAATAAGGTGACATATACTATGTGCCACCTCCTAAAGTCTAAGCCCCACGTCCCCGTAGAATCGGAAACGGGTCATGCTGGCTAACGGTCTATGCCTGCAGCATGGAGCCAGTCATCCCTTCTGCGGTACTCACTGACTACAGAAACAGATATACAGAGAAACACATTACATGGTTCATCAGTGGGTAACATCGACAACGAAAGTATGACGTCTAGTCAGGAAAATCATCAGAGAACTACTAGACTGAGAAGCTACCTTCTGAGACCAAACAACAGTATCAACATAGCAGCATGGAAAGTGCAGACTGTCTTTGAAGCCATTAGAACAGCACAGATTGCCAAGGAAATGAGACTATATAACATAAGTATACTTGGTATAAGTGAAGCGCATTGGACAAGCTCTAGGAAAATGACCTAGCTGCAATAATGGTGAGACCATCATATACTCAGGTAAGGTTTAAGATTATCTGAGTGGTGTCACAGTAATGATGAGCAAGGAAATATCAAACATTGATAGAGTGGTACCCAGTGAATGAACGAGTAATGTATGCTAGGTTCAACTCCAAACACATCAAACTCGGTGTTATACAATACAACAAATGAAGCGAATGATGATGAAAAAGATGCTTTCTATAACCAACTACAGAGTGTATTGCACCTAACACCAAAACATGACATGGTAGTAGTTATGGGAGGCCTGAATGCTAAAGCTGGAAGTGATAGCATCGGCAGGGAGACATGCATAGGAGCACACGGCATTGGTCAGATGAATGAAAATGGAGAACGTCTTCTAGACTTTTGTGAAATGAATGGACTTGTGGTTTGCAACTCTATCTTTCTACACATTCAAGAATATCCACAGATACACTTGGGTTTCACCAGATAAGAGAACAAAGAACCAGATCGATTACATCATGATCAACAAGAAGTAGAGGAGATCAGTCATAGATGTCTGAACGTATAGAGGCACAGACATTAATAGTGATCACATACTCTTACATGCCAGAATATGATGCAAATTAAAAGCAGTAAGGAAAGTGCAAGGGCGGAGGAAGTTTGCAGTGAACAAACTCAAACAACCAGAGATGAAGGTGGCTTTTAAGCTAAAGCTGAGAAAAAGATTCTCTGCATTAGAGAACATGGATGATGAAATCAATGAAAAGAGGGGTAACATCAAGATGTGTCTTACTTAGGCGGCAACAGAGATGATTGGATACAGGAAAAGTGTGAAAGAGGAGTGGTTATCAACGGACACATGGACTCTTTTATCAGAGAGAAAAAAGATCAAATCAAAGATTATGAGCTGTAAAGATAGCCAAAGCTGGAGACCTTGTCAAAGTCTTACAAGGAAAAGGATAGAGAGGTCAACAGGAGTGCAAGACGAGACAAGCATCAGCATATTGCAGACATCGCAGGGAGAGCTGAAGAAGTAGCAAGGATCGAAAATACTCAAGAACTCTACAAGATCACCAAACTGATGTCAGGGAAATTCACCAACAATCCCAAAATTGTGAAAGACTGGAACGGCAACATCCTTTCATAAGGAGAGCGACATCATGGAGAGATGGGAGGAACATCTTAGATCTGTGCTCAGGAGACCTATCTCAACCACCCAGTATTGATATTGAAAACGACAACATAGAAGAATTTGACATCAATGTAGAGGAGATTAGTGTATGAGAAATACAAAAGGCTATCAGGAAGATGAAGGACAACAAAGCTGTAGGAGTAGATAACATCCCAGTAGCATTACTTAAGGCAGACATTGAAACAACATTTAATGTGATACACAGGCTATTCCAAGACATCTGGAGACCTAACACAATACAGAGTGGAAAAGTTAGATTCATTATAAAATTACAGAGAAAGGGAGATACAATGGAATGCAGCAAATGGTATGGCATCACACTTCTACCCACAATAAGTAGAGTGTTTACCAGAGTACTCCTGGAGAGAATGAAACAACAGGTTGACGCACATTACGTAATGCAACTAATTTTTATTAATTTAATAACCAAATCAGAAATAGAAACAGAAGAAATCTATCAATAGAATTTGTCAATACTGTACTGATCGACTGGCTACTTCCAACACAATTAAATCATGTACGAATAACTAAAATTGCGAGTTGTCTGTCCTTGTATAAAAACTTTACAAGAATGCTACGTAGCACTGCATTGATTATAAGTATTTGTATACGTTATGCATATACCGTTGGCATGAATATTTATGAAATAGCTCTGTTTTACCTAAATTTCTACTGCTGCTGTTTTGCAGACATGTTATGCATGCTTAACGTCAGCTGCTTTCGATAAAATTTCGGTACTCTGAGTTACCGAAATGTCCTGGTTTTATCAAAATGCCCTATGAAAATACCGAAATGCCTCTTATTTTGGTGTATATGAAGGATATTTTTGCAGTTCACTATAATTTCATCTGTTTCAAACTACGCACCAATAATAGCAGACCCCGCCATCCATCAACAAGTCAGACACAAGTTCCCTTTCGTATAATATCAGAGACATAGAAAGTAGTATATGTGTCTGATAATGTCGAAAGAAAATACTTTTATACGAGTGAATGCAGAAAATATTATTTAGAATAGAAATTTCCAAATTCAAATTAAATTCAATATACAGTTTCCTGATACTAAAAAGGGCATTTCGTCATTTCTAGTGCATTTCGGTAATTCAGATTATCCATAGAATTGAGACGTTTCGTAAACCAAGCATTTGTAGATAGAGACAAAAATTAAAATATGTATACACAGGTTATGAAATGCTCGTAGTAAAATGAAAACTCATATATTAGTGAACGAAGACAACGTCGGCAGTCGAATACAAAATTGAGAAAAAGGACAATCAAGGACCCCTAAAATCAGTTGCCATATGGAGGAGTAAGCATGCATCCCCTGCCGATATACGTCTATGACTTAATTCAAGTCCTTACTAAACAATAAGAAGAGAAAAATCTTAACATTACCATAACAACTATAATTTTCATTTCTAATCATCTGTTAAGTTCAATGGCAAAATCTGAGCATGCTCTCTCTCTCTCTCTCTCTCACACACACAGACACACAAACAAATAAAATAATGACAAACATTATTGAGAATAAAATTCCTTCAGAAATATGAAAGTACTTATTTACATTAATGATTTCAAACAGAGATTTATCTTCTTAAGACATTTTATATCTTGTACAAACATCTCGATCGCTGGATCGATTTCTTCGGTAATGATTTAAAGAAGAAGAAGAAGAAAATTCCTTAATTATCATAAAAATATATATCACAGTTGACAATGACAATGTAAATAACGTGACATAATTTGTACAACTGTCGTGTATGTCAATTCATCTCTATTGGCGGATATAGAGGGGGTGCAACCCCCTCCCCCCCCCTCTTATTGGTCGGAAAATTTTACCCTAAAAAGGTAATTTCCCACCATTTGTAGAGCTGCAACCCCCCCCCCCCTTTCCAGGCCGAATAGTGCAAAAACATTAGTCATGGGAGATATAAACAAAATCAATAGCTGATAATAAACAGCGTTTGGTGTGGCGAAAACTTGAAGCTATAGGGAGACCGCAATTTCCCTCTTTTCAAAAATTTCTGGGTCCGCCTATGATCTCTGAGCTTCTCTATACGACGATCGTGTATATATAGTATGCAAACGTACACTTTATATATTAGGGAACGACCATTTGATTCTGAGAGGGGGCTGGTACTTTTGGGAAATACATATGCTGACCCTGAACGTGCTGGAAATAAAAAAAATACCTGGCTTTGACTGAAACGAAAATAAAAATTCTGGCTGCTAGCATGTACATATATACCAGATCATGCAAATATAAAGCTGGATGTTTTATAAAAAAAAAAACTACACTGATTTTTACCTGGCTCGCTTCGCTCGCCAGATCGTTACCTATATTACACTGTGTTGTAGTTTAATTGTATGATTCGCATTTCAACGGAATTTATAACAATGGACGAATCGTGTTGTTCAACAAAACTTAATAGAATTGTTGCTTTTTAAAAAATGTGTCGTTTGCATACATGCCCATTTTGAGGGCAAAGGCTCTACCATCTGCTTGCTGATAGATTTTCTCCTCAGGTTCTTGTTCGGAATAATGTCCCCTTGCTATCAATTTCCACCCTTTCCCCAACTCCCTCTCCTATTATCCGCCCTTATTTATACACCAGACACACCGATATCTGAGCGTTAAAACGAGTGGCCAAAATGTATCTTAATTTAATTCGCTTCGTCTCTCACCTCAGCAAAAATGCGAAGTCCATGTTCAAATTAAATCATGTGCATTTCACAATTCATGATGGCCATATTTGTTCACACACACACACACACACACACACACACACACACACACACACACACACACACACACACATCTTCTTACCGCTTCTCTATTTGTCCCATTGCGGATAAAGATCTGGCGAAACCCCGCAAGGGATTATGTTCTGGTGAACTCTGATGACGTTTCAGTCACCCAAACCGTGATTTCCCATAGCCAATCAATGACTTGGGTAGGCATTTGCAAGTGACGCAGTATGTGACAAACACTGTTTAAAAACTACCTTGTGGGTCACGCACCCTGGGGATGTTAATCATTCCTAGGAATCTGTAGTCGATCCAACGATTGGCTGAAAATCAGAGTTCACTACAACCTGATCCCTTACCGGGTTTCGCCAGATCTTTATCCGCAATGGGACAAATAGAGAAGCGGAATAAAGATATGGTTTTAATCAGATTACGTTCACCTGAGACATAGAAAACATTGCATTGATATTAAACAATACTTGTAGATGGCCATATATAAAACTTAACCATTTAAAAATATGCAGGACTGTTTTGCGTTATATTTACCAAGTTTTCTCAACTTCAATCCAGACTGAACTAGTGAAGAAAAGGTTAAAAATGTGAAAAATCAATATCTCAAAAAATATTTACGAAATGCCCTTTTGCATTAAAACGACCAAGTTCAAACTCTAAGTAAGACAAAAATGAATAAAATATTATCATTCAGATAAAAATCCAAAACAGCAACACTTATTCACACATATTAGAGTCTATAATAATTTATGGAATTTCTCCTCCTGGATAAAGACATAGCTATGCAATTTTAATTAAAGTAGTGTTTGCATATACATCTATTGAATTTACTTTTTATTGATAATTAGCATCTGTTTTGTTCAATTGGTACATATATATTATTGACGTAAAAAATCAAGCAAATAAATAATCAAATAATCTGTCCCATGATATTAAGGAAATAACATTCCATCATTCAAAAATCTGAAAATAAATATTATCCTACTCCACCAAATTTACCAGCCACCCTCCTCCCCACTCAATATTAAATGGTCGTCCCCTTATGGTCCTGAACTACGCTACTGTACACGACGGTCATTTTGAAAACAATATACACGACGATCGTGTTTGACACTTCCTAGAACGAAGGTTTTAAAAACGATATGGCTTTACTGTAGGTATAGTAAGGGACAATCTCTATAGACTGGCAATGCCTGCCTAGAGAGTTTAATATCGCGCAGCGATAGCAAGCAAGAGCAGGTAACTCCAGTCTACAATCACTAAAGCAGAGTTACGGTCCTTGCACTCCCTTGTGTGTGGATTGTAAAGGAACGACAACTCTGCTTTAGAGATCGGGTAAGGGATTGTACCATACCATGCAGAGACATATAAGTCTCTGATTGTACGATATCGTTCGAAAATTACGAACATAAGCGGAATGCGATGAAAATTAGAAGAGACTAGGTCTAGTACATGTATACATACAGTAGCCTACTGTAGAATTTCTTATTGCGATTGACGTGCATGACTACAGGACGTGGAATATATCTGTTACGTTACAGTAGGCCTATTTTAAAAGAGACCGATGGTCTTCAACAGGTTGGGGACTAATTTCTACATCTGGAACGACCTCGCCCTTTACTTGTACCTTCACACATTTTTATCATTTGTCAGTACAGTAGGGCATAACGTAGCTACGACTGCAACGGAAGAGCTATTTTGGAAGAGACGGGACAAAATGCCTAGACTAGTTACGACTGCAACGGAAGAGTATTTTGTCAAAATACTCTTCCGTTGCAGTCGTAACTAGTCTAGGCATAACGACAAATGATAAAAATGCCTTCATCAGATTTGTCGGACTAAAGCTGCAACACTTGTGCAGCTATAAGCCTTAAAATCCAAAATGCTAAGCTGAAAGGTCAACTTATTTACTAATTTAGTAATTCATGTTCAGCCTTTTTAAGTTTTAAGTCAGAATTCTGAAACTTTATTTTTAGGATCTGTTTACCTCTGGCTCTGCTCAATGATTAATTTTTGAAACTGATCACGGAAAACACATCTATAGGTTGTTACTCAGTTAAGTGATTATCTCTCAAATGAGAGGTTGCACCCAACCTGTTCAGCTCTGATGGAACTACTGTTAAGTCGATTCATGGCAAACATGGATAATTCTAGTGCAATAATTAAATTCAATTAATATATCATATGGGATATGTTATTTCTAGTGCACATGTTATTGTCATCTTCTTAACTCCTCTTTTAATTTTAGGTATAAATCATTTAAAATAAAATAGTGTGTTTAGATTCAGAAATTGATATTCTTTATACTGTAGATAAAACACTGAAATATTTCACAAGTCTAATCTTTGGTCAAAGACAAAGTATGCACTTATGCAAGAATGATCAACTCTTGTTCTGAGAATTATTTTATGAATGAAATCTTTTCCGACCTATGTTTTGCCTCTCAAAGTGACTTAATTCATTCTATTGAGATGTCACAAACCAATTAAGCATCAACATTACAGTGAAAATTTTGGAAAACTGTCATAAATCTCCTTATATCTAATCTAATATGAATTCTTCCAGCACAAATTAAATTTTAATTAAGTCACATGCAGACACACCAACACTGCATTTGCTTCTGTCAAGAACAAGGGTTATTTACAAAGTTTTAACAAAGAATACAAAGTATCTGACTGAGAACACTACTGTCCACACCACTCTGGAAACTGGAAAATCTGGATAAATTTTCAGTTATTCATCTTCAGAATAATTTAAAAAAGGCAAAACCATTTGATAGATCTTGTTTAGTCATAACTTTTGGTGTATGCTATATGTTTGTATGAAGAACTGTTCATATTTGATAGAAAAAAATCAATTTCAGATAGGGCGATTTCCATGTTAAATTTTGACGTGACGTCACCAAGTTTCCCAGAGACTCAATGTTAAACATTATATTAAGGCGACGTCATGTCAAAATTAACAATAGAAAACGCCCTATCTAAAATGATTTTTCCTTATAAAATACAAATGCTTCTTCGTAGAAACATATAACATACACCAAAAGTTACGACTAAACAAGATCTGTCAATTGATATTAATTTTGTAAAACTTTTTTAAAGATAAATAAGTGAAAATCCAGATTTTTTGGTTTACAAAGTGAGTGGCATGGACAGTAGGCCAAAATCCTGTTCAGTTTTTTGTTTTTGTTTTTTAAAATCTGGGGAATGGTGGGTGGGAGGGGGTGTTGGCCTGAGAAACTAGTGTAAGAGAAAGTAGATATTTTAATGATTTCAGAAACAAACTTTCCATGGTGAATTAAGGTGGATCTTGATCAATCATCATACATGACACTTGTCATGTCCTTAACTCCACTTATTATTTATATTTTACTTTGTAAAGATGTTTTAGTAGTATTTCTGGCCCTTTTATTCATTTACCACATGATTCAAAATCGTTGAATTGTTTACTTTCAATTAATGGTCGTTCCGGCCCCATTACCCATCCGGCCTCAGTTGATCTGGCCCCGGTATTGATCCAACCCCCAAGTCCATCCGGCCCTTAATTATTATTTTTATTATATTACTTTGCATTGCTGTCTCCCCTGGGCCAGTGATTTATTTGGCCAATATTACCGTCAAATAACGACAGTTTCCTCTCGCCAAAATAAACCTCCTTTTTCACCTAAAACTGACTTATATCTCCCCAGAAATAAAATATTTCCTTCTTAGATAGGGTTCATCACTCAATCACTGATTGAGATAATTCCATAACCGTTGATATTTAGGTTTACAAACTCGAACATCAGTGATGAAAAAATGTCATTAAGCTTCCTCTTCTTTAATTTTAAGTGTATAATTGGATTCTGAACTCAGGACTTGCTGTAAATGGTATATAGTTATCTTATTGGAGATATTTTTTAAGCATCTACCAATTGCTGTAAGCTCTTGCGATAGCTGAATGGTGTAAGACAGAGGATGAATATGAAATAAGGTGTATTAATAAACACACTAATTACAACTTTAAGTAAGTGATCATATCTTAATATATTACATAAAAAAAAAAGACGCTAATATAATAGTCCTATTTGGGGTAATTGACCTTTAATTAGAATAACTTGTGGGTTGGAGATCAGATCAAGAGGAAGAAGATTAGATAAATTATGTTTGTGAAAACGATAAACAATGTAAGGTGAGGCCGGATCACATCCAAAGTCTGAGAAACTTGTGAAAAGAGCAAAAGATGCCTTTCATTACTCTATAATTTAAAATAGGGCCGGATCGACCAGTGGTGCCAGATCAACTTCGGGCCGGATCAACCTTTATTACCTTTACTGTCATTTCAAGACATTCAACCACTCAGAAGAACCTGTGGTAATAATAATTTTCTTTTATTTAAGAATTCCCCACCTTCTTGTTGAAAAACACCAGATACATATGTGAAATACTATACCTATTAAGGTGGCAACAAAAGTTTTGATCTGTTAGCATGAAGAGATTACATAAACTTATATAGAAAATGAGTAAATGATTCAATTAATTGAGTTTCTCAAAGTGAAAGAAAACAACATTGTTATTTCTAGTGACTGGAGATGGAGAAAATGGACCGGAAAATTAACTTATGTGCCCTTACTTCATGCTCACTGGAATAAAGTAAACAACTTGACCGATTAAAATTTACGTTAAACTGCCAAAGTAAGTCTTGTTTATGAAATCATTACACCCATCCACTTTTTCCTATGCCAGTTTCTGAGGCTAATGCTCTCCAAAAAAAAAAAAAACAAACAAACAAACAAGAAAAAAGTTTATTATGTCTTTGGCCTAGTGTTCTAAGTCTTATACATGTTCTTTGTGGTGTGTCTGTATGTGACTGAATCAAATATCTGTGTAACTTAAGTAACAAATCTTATCTTTTGATTTGCATATACTTGCCTAAAGGGAACAAACTATGTTTTTCCAGAACTCTCAGTTTGAAATTAATGCTTGGATTGTGACATCACAATAAGATCATTAAAGATGAAGCCAATTTTAGTGGCAAAAGATCATGTCTTGCATTAATAGCAAACCATGCCATCTTTATCAGTTTCTGGTTTTATTTACTTCAATTTGCATTTTTGTGAAATGAAATGTCTTAACTTTATGCTATGTTTTTGCAGCCAGAATGGGGATAACAGGTCTAACATCGTTTATGGATGACAATCTCCACTTACTGAAGGAACACAGGTTACAACAAACTAAGATCGTCATTGATGGCAATAATCTGTATCACTTGTTGTATTATGACTATAATGTGGATTGTATACATGGAGGCGATTATGACAAATTTGCTGCAAAGACCAAGGAATTTTTCTGCACTTTGTCCTCTTGTAGAATCACCCCTTATGTAGTGTTTGATGGTGGTTATGAAATAGATGATAGGAAGTTGAGGACAGTGTTACAAAGGAATCAGCAGCGACTAATAAATGCACATTCCATATCAAAAGGAGGGCATGGAAAAATACTTCCAATCCTAGCTTATGAAACATTCAGACAGGCTCTTATTGAAAGCCATGTTTGTTTTGTGGTGTCAGACTTTGAGGCTGATTATGATATAGCAGTACTTGCCAATGATTTGAAATGTCCTGTTCTGTCATATGATAGTGATTTTTATATTTTTCCATTAACTGCTGGCTTTATTCCTTTTGATAGTGTGAACTTTGAAGTTCAAACACAGTCAGAAATCCCATCTTCTCAGTATCTTCTATGCAGGATTTATTTTGTTGAAAGTTTAACGAGACAATTTCCAAGTTTAGGGAAAGATGTTTTACCATTATTAGCTACCTTAATGGGAAACGATTATATTGAACCTGGCATTTTTGAAGTGTTTTTGTCAAAAATTCCAACACCAAAAGAAAATGATACCAATTTCAAAATAGCAAAGTTCCGTACTAGGATGTTGAAATACATGCATTGGTTAAAAAGTATTGGCAGTTTGCAAGAAGCTAGGGACACCATACTGTTGGCTGATAAATCAAATTCAGAACTTGTTCAACAAAAATTTGACAAATCTATGGAAGAGTTTACTTTAAAAAAAGACAGGAGTGCATGCCGGCTTGCAGAGTTTTGTTTAAATGCAGGTGCAACATGTAGCACAAAGGAAATTACAGGTTATGAAGGCTGTCAGGTTCCTCATTGGATAGCAGAAAAACACAGAACAGGAGAAGTGGTAACAGCATTTAAAAATGTTTTGCTTCTGAGAAGACAAATTCTCCAATGTCAAGTAGAAGAAATGAAGAGCCCTTCTTCTTATGCTTGTTCTACAAAAATACGACAAGTAACATATGGAATTCTCACATCAGAGTTAGACTTATCACAATCAAAAAGCATTATAGAATATGATCGAGAGATGAAAAATGTGAAGAAAAATCACATCACTGCATCAAACAGTCACCTTACACTTTCAGTTATTCCAGTCACAGATTTAGAAAAGAGACGGGGAAAATTCTTTGATAGTTTAGAAATCAGTATGGGAAATGTCTTGAATGTATCATTGGACATGAAGGTATTAGTAGGGGTGCTTCTGTATTGGGTGTTTAATTCTAATCCTAAAATCAAAGAAGATCACCTGAAAGCAATTCTTACATGCATTATTTTCCTACAAGTAAAATTTTCTTCAGAAATATTACAGAAGGATTCTACAAAAGGTAGGGAGACCATGAGACATAGTTCAGTCAGTAATGCTTTAATGAATTCCACTTCCAAACAAATAGACATGTTTATCAAAAATTTAAGTAAATTTTGTGGGAAACCAGAGCACACCAAGAAACATCCAATGGATATTGATACGGTACATGCTTTCTCTCAGTTCCAAACATGTCTTTTAGCAGCCATACATCTAAATCAGTTACTACTATGCCCTTTCCCAACTCCCAATCCAGCATTTGTTTTCAAAGGTGTGTTTGTTTACAATCTCTCGCAAGATCTTCATACAAAAGGAGACTCGGACAAGTATTTAGCAGACCTATTCCTGAATAATTCACCTCTCCATTGTCACTATTTGCATTTGCTATATTCTATAAAAGACTGCATTGAAACAAACAAGTTTCTTCCAAAAATCCCTAAACTTTCACTAAGCAAAAAGAAAAAGTCCAAGTCGAAAAGAGTAACAGGTAAATGTTGCTTAGATAATGTAAAGGTACCAGAAGGTAATAGTACATTAGAGGTTTGTACCGAGGAAGAGTCTGATGATGACAGTGAATGTATAGAATTTGAGGCTACATGCTCTCTTGGAAATAGATTTGCTGCTTTGCGTTTATGAGAGTTTTATGTATCGTGTCATGTACTACATCATATATGTAATTAGGTTGTAAAAGTTAGTAACTCATGTACATGTATATAAAGGTAAAAAATCTGTTCTTTTTATTAAATGTATGAAAATATTAGACTGTCCCTTTGTTAGTTCACTATGTATTTACATGTATGTCCCTGTTGCATACCATTGTTGTATCTGACTGTCATGCTCTAGTGTTTAACGAGTCAACAAACCCAGGAGACGAAAAGATTTTAAGGACTCGTACATGACTGAACTGCTTATACATGTTGCATTGAGGGTGCAGCGGGTCAACAATTGGAGCTATGCACAACAACTGCCTATCTCTTAAAAAGTGATTGATCGAGTGATTCATTATTAATGCTAGATAGGGATATTCTTTTACCTATATGTATTGTAGTGCCAACTGTCTGGTGTATTGCACAATACATTTGTATGTATGAATTGGACCCCATCTAGACAAAGTTTTCACACATAATAACATCTACCATGTCACAAGACTGCACAGTTTCTACTCTCACCTAATGTACAAGGCAAAGAGTAGACTAAAGAGGTATTTGAACACAAGATTTTTTGGCCTTTAGCCAAGCATCTTTACTGGTTTTCATAAACAAGTGCAAAACCTAGCTTGGCAAAATATGCCCGTCGCTTATTTTGAAAGGGAGGATTTTGAAAGAATGGAAACATTCCCCCCCCCCCCCACTTAAATTGTTCCATCCCCAATAGTTCATTCAGTATCCTGCCTTCAAGGAATTTTAACCAAGTAATACTACGACCTTCACCTTTGACCTGGAAAAACAATAAGTGTCTTTGTCTTGGCATGGGGAGTAAGTCCTAACCCAATGGTTTGGGCTCTATCCTTTCTACAAAAGTTTCCTACCAAGTAGTACTACGACCTTGACCCTGAAAAACAATAAACGTCTTTGTCTTGGCATGGGGAGTAAGTGTACCAAGTTTGACAGTCCTAGCGTCAACAGTTTGAAAAATGAGACATCTGTCTTGACATGAGGAGTAAATGTACCCAGTTTCACGGTCTTAGCCCCAAAGGTTTGGTCTGTATCCTGCCCACAAAGTTGTTCCTACCAAATAGTACTATGACTTTGACCTCTGACCTTGAAAAACAATAGGCGTTTTTGTCTTGGCATGAGGAGTAAGTGTACTTAGTTTGACAGCCTTAGTCCCAATGGTTTGGTCTCTATCCTGCCCACAAGGTTGGACAGACGGACGACGCCATACCATGATGGGTCCTGTCCTGAGATATCCATTTTCAGGGCAATAAGTCCTGCAAAATGTGGTCACTTGCAACCGAATTCAAACTTAATGTGTAGGACTTCGTACCAAGGAAGTATATAATTAATACAGATATATACATCCCTGCTCATACTTAGCACATAATATGGCCATTCTAAATGTGGCCATACAATAAATTCAGATGAATCTTGTCAAGGTGTCATACTAAATCATGAAAAAATACTGGTTTTGCCTCTGCAGTTATGTTTGTACATGTATATGTAACAATTCATGTCCGAGCTAGGTCTCTGCATTCTTCTATACTGCAATGCCATAGACAGCTGCAGTATGTTAATGCCCACAAAACAGAAAAGTAATTACAGCCTAGAACCACTGTCACATGACCCAAGTTGAAGGTTCAGGGACACTCTAGGTACATCTTTCTCCCAGTTTGTTGCAGATCCTTTCACTGGTAATTTCTGGTCTTGGAGGCAGACAAACTTTGATGATGTGCTCATAATTTCAAGGTGGAAAATCTTGGGCAGGAGAGAATTGTTATGGTTCAAAATGTTGGCACTGGTAGCTTAGTAGTTGAAGTATCCAAAGTATTACAGATAGGTCCTGGGTTCATTGATTGATTGATTCTCCTTTATTTTGTGTATTTGGTGCTGCATCTGCCTGATGCGCTACATACAGATTTTTACCTTTGCAACAGACCCACCCTCAGAAATGAGGGATCTTCTATATTTCACATCTACCATGATGCCTCAGTTTTCCTTGTCTCCTCCGGAGACTTCTCGGTCACAAGCTAAGCATCTCATTCACTGAGCTACACTGGCTTGTCCTGGGTTCAAGTTCCAGTTTTCTCTGTTATTATACCATTAGGTCTTGGCTCAGGAAGATGAGAATATATCCAAGAAATTGGAGGCACCAGAATTTCATTTAGGACCAAATGAAGCTCATACTCTATAAACTTGTTAAGGTCCAATATAAATTTGGTTTGCCATTCAGAAGTAGTAATATTACACAGCCAAGTTAAAGAGACGAAAGACAGTCTGCTGCTTCAGTTCAATAAAACAAAAGTAATATCTGTTCGCTTGCTGAGATTGTATTGTAGTAGCAAATTTAAAAAAATAATAATAACAAGAATAAACAAACGTTTACCAGGTAACTAATTAAATTTCACAAATCAGGTAATGTTACCTGCAATTAGCAGTTTGAACGACACTGATTATTCTCCATGGGGCTGAGAAGACCATGTGGTATTCAGAATGCTGTAAGAGGTGTAAAAATCTAATTGCCTTACAAACCATACATTACACAGTACATTATAAGATATATACAGCAGTAAAATCACTTTGTATTAATAATCACTAAAAAGAATTTTGCATAAGTTAAAATTACACTTTTGTTTTACACAAAGGTAAGTCTTAAACATTGATTAACACTTGACATACACATCCTGTTTTACACAACTGGTAAGTGATTGGAAGCTATAGCTGTATTAAAATACATTCGGACGACAATGCTGATTTTAGATTAATACACCCTGAAAATTCCTTGCAGTGGCAAACAAGACTGAATTATTTCTGTACCTGTCTAACAGCAAACTGCTGCACTCTTGTTAACAGTAATCTATCACTATCTAGCAAAATATTGGGAACAATGGAAAATGACATTAATAAACTAATTCTACCACCCCACCCTGAAATTGAAGTATGCATGACATTGTTAACAAATATGGAAAGTAATACATACTATTTTATAATAGCAATTAAACTGAAATTATTATAAAATTTGGTAATAAATATAAAAATTCTGAAATTCATACAGAGAGATTCAACCAAAAAAGGTTAATAATTTACAAATAACCAGGACACAATAACCCAAAATTTAAACAAATCTGTCCTTACCATCATCAATCATGAATCTGTTTCTACACAGTAATTTCAGAGAGACTTGAAATGGTATACATGTATCATATACAAATATTTGACAATGTTGCAATACCATTGCCTGATATGATATACAATTTAATTCAGAAGCTTAAAATCAATATACAAGATAAAACTAAAGGAAGTATATATTGAAAAACTGGACTATATTTGTAAAACATGTGCTCCCACTATGGGGTTATTTCACAGCAGTAACAAGCTTTCCTAGCTAACATGTTTTACTTATAAGCTTCAAGAGCAATAACTACTACAAAATATTACCAGTTGTGACCTCGACTTCTGACCCCAAAATCAAAAGGCATTCTACCCTTCTGGTTAGATTTAATTCATTCAAATATGGTATGTAAGAATGCATGGTACCTGATTTATCATCTAGAAACCAATAATTTCATTCTATCTTTACCAGTTGATACTTGAACTTTTGACTTACTGACCAAAATCAAGATGTCTTCCCTTTTTGATAAGTATCTATAAATTTATAGTTGGTCTGCATAGGATGCAAGAAGCCTGATTTATCATCTGGAAACCAATAATTGCTTTCGATTTTCACCAGTAGGGTCTTGGACCTGTTGACCCCAAAATCATTGGGTATTTCCCCCTTTTCATAACTATTCATATATCCAAATTTGGTTTGGATAGGATGCAAAGAATTTTAATTATTAACCGGAAAACAATTGTTTGATGGAAGAGCAGACATAGCAAACACTAATGACCACAGTCATTTCTGGTGTGGGCATAATAAATAACAACAGATGATTCTTGGAAACTGAAACACTGATAACTGGGACTGATTTTGAAATTCCCAGTGCTATTTTCTGCTTATGAATAAAAGTCCCAACAATATTTTCTACATATGATTATATATATACTGTATCTACAACTCTAACTTTGCTCAACTCAAACATTTGTTCAGTAGACTGAGGTCAATACAGGAACACACAAGAAACTGTGTAGAATTCACATTCCATGTTAAATACTAATATGCAACAATTTTGACAATAACAAATAAAAGGTGAAATAAAATCTAGTAATTAATGACTGAAAACTTTTTTTTTTATTTCACTTAGTCTGAAATATCAGACCCAAGCTTAAACTTCAGCTGAGATTGACATTTCAGACTAAATTTCACTAAAAAAAATATCTCCGAATGTTTGCTAAAATCAATCGGTAACTTTTAAAACATTCAGCACTTTGACCATTATAGAATTTACCTTGGAATGTAAACGATTAAAAACACCACATTTTGAAATGTGACCTACAATACCTTCATACATGGTCTCAATGAAATTGTATGGCAACACATTGCATGGTTACACTCCCATTTCCTTAGACTGAACACGTGTGTATTTGACCTCAGCCCTCAAGAAATACATTTACATATGAAGATGACGAAATGGGGAAGCACAGGGAAAAAAACCTCCTGGAACTGTAAAAAAAAAATCAAGATACATTTTACAGACATACAGTGAAACCAGAAAATTGAGTTCCCTGCTACACAAACTTGGATATACAATGTATATATATATATATGAAGAATTTTAAAAAATTATATTGCTTGAAATATTGATATTGCTATACTAAACAGCACCATATCCAAAACTATTCATCTTTGGCAAAGCTAACAGGATAACAAATACAAAGCATAGATACTCAAATGCACTGCATTTTTAAACTGAAGTCACTCAGAATTATGTAGTATGTAGTACAACATTATTAAAATAGACTGGCCAAAAGTAAAACAATGATAAAAGAGGAAACTGGATTTAGTCGAGCAAACAGCTAATTAACACATTAAATTCATAGATAACATAGACGATAAGGAATATTTGCGCTGCATACCGGTATTACTGTATCACAGACTCGTTTGTCCTCTGTTTGAGGTTACATCTTAAAATGTGCATAAAAATAATGCATAAGCATGACAAGAAAATCGTACATCCTTCTATCAATTTTTAAACACTTTATACAGAGAGATAAAGCCTAGTATCTTAAAGGCGTTGTTCTTTAAGCCAGCTACTTGCTTTCTCACAATTCTTGAGTATCTATGACAACATCATCTTCATCTGTCTCTGCAAACTCATCTTCCTCCCCAGGTCCCAAAATATGGGCATGTGGAAGAAGCGTTGACAGGAGAGACTGCCGCTTCTAAAATCATAAAACAAGGGTTTTATTAGTAAAGTTTTATCACAATAAATTTTATTTTAATATTTCAGTCAGAGAATACAAGGAATCTGAGGAAAATCATTAAAGAGTATAATTCACTGAATAATTGTCATTTCATAAAAATGGGTTCCACTCACAAGAAATTACCTTTTCTGCAGTAACAACTTTTTTTTTAATTGCAAGTATGTAATGAAATAAATTCTGTAATTGAATTCATAATAGTGCATGCAATTGGTACCCTTATTTTCCTTTAATCTTGTATCTCTTAATTTTTTCTACATTTTCAATTATTCCTATGGGTATATGAACATAATTTTTAATTCAGTGTGAATATCATATTGTCAATAATTAAAAAACCATATTCTACAAAACTTCATAAACATTAAAGAAGTATTTAATTTAAACACAGCTGCCTTTTTTCATTTGTAAAGTTAGTATTTAACTTAATGGTAATTTTTATGTGTATTGTTCTCTGCTATATTAGTGAATTTTTCAGGTTTAAAATTTTAACCTGCTGCAGGGCATTAACACTTTGGTTAAATCAAATTGATCAATGTGCCAGGTCTGTCTTAGACACAGCTTCTAACATGAGGCCCTATCAGTCTCATCCAACATTAAGTCAGCATTTGAATCTGCAACATATGATGTAAGTTTCTGTAATTTATATACAAGAGACTCATCCAAAACCTCAGGATTTACTACCATCTTAACCTAGCTAACAATATCATGCATTGTGATTCATCCCCAAGACAAGGAAAACATTAATCCACTGATGTAGCTCAACCGAATGACTTTCCTTCTGGATGTCAATGCCAGTGCCGGAAATGGAATCCATATAAAATGCTTACAATACAGAAATGACCCATTATTAGACTGCACAATGTGAAAAATAATATGAGAATTACTTAATACATGGAGAGAGTTATCACATTCAATAATATGATGTAGGTGGAATACTTGAAAGATCCATACACAGCTGTAGGTCATTTTACAAAAGTTCTTATGAAATTTTTAAGGTTTTTTTTTTAACTTTCAATTCCAGATTTGCAAACAGGAGGAGACTTGAAATGGATATTAAAGAATCTATAACATTTTTCAGTCCAAAATGCAACAAACCATTTCATATTCTGCACGTGAGGTTTAAAATCATATTCCATCTAGGTAAAAGTTACCAAAAATCCTTTAAAATTTTGCAGGATTTTTTGTGAAATGGACTCCCTGATTCTATCTTAATTTAAGAATTCTCTTTTGCTCTTTGATACATTCTGTATGGACACACTTAGAAGCGACAAGGAATTATAATTAGAATGCCAATAAACACTGTGACATGGCAAACTGCTGAAAGAGTCCTGTTTTAAGGATTGGTCGCTATGCCCCACACATCAAACAAGGTGACCCTTGTTTTCACTAGCAAATAGTATTGGTGGATTTAAACCACTCCCTTTACTTTTTTCAGACTTAATGAAGGTACCAGAATTTTTTTTAAGTAAAATATTCACTACAGAATCTACCAAAATCAATGTCACATCCTTTTAGATCACATGTGATACATTTAGCGATTCATTCTCTACAGGGTATCTGAAGTATCGTTTTACAAAGGAGGATACTCTTCTAGATACACGTTCCCCTACCTTGGATGTACCATTGAGCAGATCTAGTCAATATAAAACAAATCTCCAAGGGAACATAAATGAACTTGAGTGACCTTTGTCAAAGGGATGGCTTGTGTGAAATATGATACTATGCTGATGAATAGTTAAAGAGATTTGAAGCCTTTCCCATTACATGAATATGTGCTAAATGACCCTGACCTTGCAAAAATGACCTTGAGTACCTTTGACCAAAAGTATCTGTTTCAAGGAACACTTGTGTGAAACATGATAAAATTTTAATTAGATGTTTTGGGGAGCGTAAATTAGGGTAATCAAAGATTACATAGCTCACTGCAACAGCAAAAGCATGAAATATCACTTCAAAAAAGAATTAATATAGTCAGTTGAGTTCAAATTTGTTAACAGGATGCCAAGATAGGACACAGATTTTTCCAGTACTGAGCTACCCCAAACTTCTTAATCAAGTCATTCAAGAAGAAAAAGTAGGTCACATGCAGCATATGATACACTGGTCCATCATGGTATCCTAAAACGAACCACAAATGAAAGTTTGAGAACTCTGGCATAAGTACTTTTTCCAGTAACTGAGCTACCCTCAACTTCTTAACCAAGTTACTCAAGCAGAAAAAGTAAGTGAAATGCAGCATTTGACGCTTGGGTCAATCTTGATACCTAAAGATAAACCACTGATGCAAGTTTGATGACTCTGGCACTTGTACTTTGTTCAATACTGAGCTACCCCAAACTTCTTGTTAACCATAGATGTCTAAACTCATCTCAACTTTACACATCTTTACATGATCACTCTGATGCATTAATTTGTCAATCTATGCAGCTGGATTATAGGGGATGTTTGTCAATGGATAGTTTTCTTTGGTATCTTGCCTGCTCTGGATTCATCCCTTGGCAGATCAAAGCTTCCTATATCTATTAAATTTTCAATACCCACCAACTCTCCCTCCACTAAATCTTATAAAGATTGAAAAAGTTATAAAATCAAATTTGCATTCCAAATCTTTACAAAACCTTTAATATTCTCCAAAATAAGATAAAATACACAAAAAATAATGCATTGTAAGTGATCTTCAAAGTGAAAATCACCTGAAAATGTGCAAAATAAAAAAAACCCCAGTCCAAAAAGGCATCACAAAAGCTTCTGAATGGAACTAAAAACAACAACACATGGTAAGACACAGATCTATATTACTCCAATGGATTTGGTTTCTTGACCTTCACAGACAATTTGAACTCTATCATGAACAAACAACAATGCTTATGGGGGACATTGAGTATTTTATCCCTACCAAGTTTCAAAATCTCCTATACAGTTATGAAGGTGTTGAAATTCTATGTTAACAGATTGGCAATGGATGCCAGATGCATCGATATGACCACAGCTCACTTTAATCTACAGCTCAGGGAAGCCAAAAATAACATCTACCAGTAGCCAGATGAGTTGTGCCAAATATCCAGTACAAGTTATTTCTAGAGCCATTACTAAACGATCCAACTGTTTGTTTTTCTATAGTTCTAGAGCACTCAAAAAGAAGCAAATGTTGATATATGATATGATATAAGATGATATGTCTCAGGTAAAAAGACGTGATTAAAGCAAACGATACATTTGTAATCCTTGCTTAGATAAGACAGGTAAGCATGACAACACGACTAAATGATCTACTACTGTGCCAGCACAAGTGAATTTGCTACATATAGTTAATAGTTATTTAGTACAGCTAAATAAATTTTGAAGCTTCTCAATTTAGTACAGCTGCTAAACTTAATATGTGAAAAATGACTGAACATCAGATATATACAGAACCACGCCACATTGATACATATATTAGTAGACCACAAGTCAGTTCTTGTATTCAATTACCATTCAAAAAGGTAAATTTGGACATGCGGTGTATCCGGACAATCGCTATTTTCATTATTTGCTGACCATAATTTTAACTGCACAACTTGAAAGAACGGCATCTTTTTAAAACTGTAAACCAATGAACATTTTGAAATTTGTTCATGTAATATGATTTTAACCAACCGTCCGGATATACCATCTACATGCATACCATTGTGCAATTAATTGTTTAATGTTTAAGTACACATCAATACACTACAGCTATACAACTTGTACATTCACTCACCTTATTGTTATTAGTTTTGAGAATACACTGATTCCTACAAAATTTCTTACAGGCAGTTCACACCGTAACAATTTCAAATCAAAGTATGTCGTATTGTATATCAATTTTTGTTGAATACAATGCAAAAATTAATCATCATGTCAATTCTGTCAGAGAAGGCATTAAAGTTATAATTTCTACACAGTGTTACTATCCATTTCCATATAACTGATATATAATGGCCATACTTATCACAATTTATTTTTATCTACATGTTTTTCTAAAACTATGATAATTTGACAAGTTTGATTAATGCCCGTCTTTTGTTTGTTTGTTTGTTTTTCTTTTGGCATGCTGTACCAGAGATAAAACAAAAATGTATCTAACAACTGTTATTTTTACACAATTGTATCATCTGAAAAGATGAGTACATACAAAACGTTGTTTACAACTGTTAGAACAACAGGTATTACATTGTTTACAGCTTTAAGGACAACAGGTATTACAATGTTTACAGCTTTTAGACAACAGGTATACTTTTATATTTTAGATCATTAGAGATGAAGATTAGGTATTTGTATTTAAACTTATTACAAATACCCTTGCCCATCATCTACTTCATCTCCAGAGATACTTCTATGGTATATTTTTATATCTTTCTAAATCTGTAGGATAGAAACACTCCAGCAAGTAGTACAGACAGAGATAAAAGACTTACTGTCAACCACTGACCACTGGATACAGATCTAATTATCATACTGTTAGACAAAGGATTCACCTTTTCATCAATTCTGTATATTCTGCCTTCTACCTTGGGGGATAAGTAGCTCTGCTGTTCCTCAAGATCCTGCACACTCTCCTGACGTACAAGTCGACTGTTAGATCCTTGTGGAATGTTGAATTGTTTAATCACAGTGTCTTTCCTGAGTTTAGAAATGAAATGACGAACAAGGAGCCGTCGACTTTTGGTGGTGAAGGCACAGCAAAAATAAAAAACAAAACAAAAAAATACAAATTCAAGTTAGTATGAACATTCAATACAAACAGTGCATGCATAAATGAACAACTGAAAATAGGTATTGCATATGCAATTAATCTACTGTCTGGGTGAGGTCCCTCCCATCAATGAATTTTCTTAATATTTCAACAAATTAATACAAACAGAAATGGAAAACGATTGACAGCTTTCAAATCTATTTTGTCATAACTCTTGGCATATTTCCACAAGAAGAAATGTACAAATAACGAAACTATGGAGGATTTAAAACTGAGATAGGACCTGTTCTATAGTAAGTTTTACTCAAAGTAAATGTCATGTGCACTATGACATCATCTGGAACGGTTGAAGTTGATTTGAAATGGGGAGTGCTGAAAGTTTTCAGAGGTATAATCTTTATACAAAGCACTTAACACTATGAAGGCAAAGAGATTGAAAATAACTCCTAAGGTAATGCATCAGACGGCTATTTAAATCATCTGATAAAGAACTGAAATGGAAAGCTCTTGAAATATTGAAGTTCTTTTATTTGCAAGGAACTAACGCCCCTCTAATAATGGATTTGTCAAATTTGACGCTGTTACCTGCCAACTATAACTCAATGTTTTAACATTAAAAATTTCCTATCCAAATGTATTTTCTGTTATTATTCGAAACTAGAGCATTTATTTGAGGAATCTTTTTACAGAAACAGTTACAACAAATGAAAAAAGCAAAGGACACATATTTACTTGAATTCTGATTTTAAAATTTATTTGACAAATTTCATTGACAGGAAGGACTGCACCAAGACAGTAAGGAAGGACTTCTTCATGTATATGTCAAACCAACAATAAGAATAATGTTACTTCACTAGACTCATTATGATCGATTCCTACAGCTATGAATGGAAAATTTCTATTGTTATGTTCAATTACCAAGGACTGTAAAATATATAAAAGGACAAGAAATGTAAAATGCATGAAAGTCTAAAAGCCTGTATAACAAGGAGGACAATGTAGTACATATCTACATGTCTTGTATATTCTGACAAGGTACACTTTTAGGGGAAGTCAATGTTTTATATGACAGCACTTCAGAGATAACATTTTATCTAGTCTGTGAATTTCAGAGCAAGTTAAAGGGTAATAAGGCTATATGATAATTCTATTTGAATTTTCTATTTCAGTATATCAGTCATTATGATGGCAAATGGTGTGTTGTGAAATGCTTTCATTATAGAGCGCCGAATCATGTAGTGCCCTTTTTTAAACAAATTTGTATGCCCCTTCTCAGTTTTTAATTTAACACTATTATCATTGGTAGGGTACAACATTTACAAGTACCACTGCCTTCCAAATAAGTAAGAGGTCAAATAAACAAATGAATATTCCACAAAAAGTAACACATTAGAATCATAACAAAATACACAACTCAAACAAACAAAACATCAAACCATGCCAGATTCTTGCAATGACAAAAACATTGTGGTGGACACACACAAAAAACTTTACATTGTATTTAATCTGGAGTGTTAGAGGCTTAAAATTTTGAAAAACCCTGCACATATGGATATCATTTTAAGAGACTTTTGATGCAATATATCTTTTCATATTTTCCACTTGATGTATGGGGTTCAATGCCTGACAAACCATCTACTGCCATGATTTTCATTATGATATTATTCCTTGGATTGTGATGTAACAGTAATATGACACATTTGAGTGACAAACCATCATATGAATCAAGGTCATGATACAATTTGTGTCATGAGTAACAACTGTGACATCCTATGTGTGAAATATCATGATTTTTGGATGCGAATGAATTACAGTTTGGAAAAGCTTTTGATGAAACAGTCTTGTGACCTTGACCTTTAATCATTTTGGATATGAAAACTTCTTGGTGATAGACATTTTTTGTGCCAAGTGTTATGAATCTTGGCTAAAAAGCTGACTGAGTTGGTGTAAGGAGACATATGGAAAACATAGATGATGGAGCCAGAACTCCAGCAAAAGCAAGTCATTTGTAACAAAATTCAAACTCAATTAGTAACTGATAGTAACTTGGTCTTTAGCTGTTAGCAATAATGATGTGTACTAAGATTCAGTCCATTATCTCAAAGAATGTGTGAAAAAAACTGCTAATTTAACATCAAAGAACCACAACTCGAGCAAATGTAAGTCAGTGGTGACAAACTTCAGACCTGGTCTGTATTTATTTGTAATAAGATGTGTACCAACTGTCAGTCCAATATTTCAAACGATGTATAAACAAATGGCACAAATCAAATGGGCATATATTGCTCACAAGAGAACCATATGCTCTTTTACAAAAAAATGACTACTTGAAAAAAATTCATAGATAAATACATGTATATGCTCTCTTTTTCTGTTTTTGACAAAAGACTAAAGACCATAAACTTTACTACTGTGAATAAATCAAGACAATTACACAAAAATGTAAAGAAGATTAAGTCAGAATTTTCCACTTCTTTTTTTAATGCATTTTATTTCTTACAACTAAATGAAGTTTCTCATAACAAAGGAGAGTGCCCTACTGGGTCTACTTTGCTCCACCTTGGATATATCCCGGAACAGATCCCAAGGTCAATGATCTTGATGTAAGTTTAGAAGGCTTTATTAGTGGAGTATACATGCAAAATATGAAGTCTATATCACTCACAGTTCAAAAGTTATGGCAAAGGTTAAAGCTGACAACAGACAAACACACAAACAAAACAAACAAACCAACCCGTCAAAAACAATATGCCTAAAATCTATCGATCCAGGAGCATAAAAAGCATAGCATAATCTAAAATTATGCAGCTTGGTGAGCGTTTGGCTCATAAGCTGAAATAATAATGAAAACTTGCCTCTCTTTAACCAAAAATCACAAGTACATCTATATAGCTTTGTCTGCTCTCTTATATGAAATATGAATTTTTCTTACCGAACTAAGCTGACGAGGCTTTGTCTGTGTCCTGATCTACATGTCTTCACTCCTTGATATATCTTCACAGATTCAAAGTGATTTCTTACGGCTGTACTTAATGTGCAACATTGTTCAGAGGAAACCTGTTCAAAATGCAAGTTTATTATACAGAGACAATTCTGTTGAAAATTAAATAACAGAAGCTACATTTTAACTGATAGCTGATATTTCTTTTTCAGTAACGTTTCTCTTTACAATTGTTGTCAAGCACAATACCCGGGTATATGATACATTTGATTTACAGCATCTCATTTAAAATCAATATATGTATGAAAGTAAATAAGTGCCTTTGTTCTGAGAAATGATACTTAATTAATGGTTATCACTTCTATCAGAAATGTACCTAGAATGTGTTTGAGCAATATTATAATTAGAAACTAGAGTATGTTTGTAAAACATATGCCCCCACTATGGGATTATTTCTTAATAGTAACAAAGCTTATCTAATGTTCTGAGTATAAGTTTCATGTGTTTTAACTCCTATTAGATATTTCCAGTAGTGACCATAACCTTTAACCCCATATCAACAGGCATTCTTCCTTTCTGACAAAAACCAGTGAGGCATGGCATGTGACAGATCCCTCACTGCTTCAGGAGAGTCTGTTGCAAAGGTATAAGTATCAATGCAATGCATCAGACAGATGCTGTCACCATATATGTGAATAATCATGAAGTGATGTACAACAATAATCAATCGATCAATCCATCTAAATATGGTTTGTAAAGAATGCATGGTACTTAATTCCGGTAACCAAGAATTTCAGTATATTTTTACCAGTGGTGACCCTGACTTTCTGATCCCAAAATGAATAGTTATCTTCATATGTTGATAAGTATCTATATATAACAGTTTGGTTTTAATAAGATGCAAAGAACTTGAGTTATTATCCAGAAACCCATAATTGCAATCTGTTTTTCATCAGTAGTAAACTTGACCTAAAATCAATACTCTTTCAGTAAGTATACAAATACTTTTTGTTTTTAATATGATGCAAGATCATCTAGAAAACAAGAATTGCAATCAATTATCATCAGTAGTGACCTTAGCCTATTGATCTCAAACTCTATAGTCATCTTCCCCCTTTTTTTATTTTGATAAATATCGATTTATCCAAGTGTGGATTGGATAGGATGTAAGGAACTTGAGTTATCATACAGAAAACAATTGTGTGAGGGATGCAATAACAGACAAATCAAACACCTAAACTTAATGCCCCAACCATGTCTCATGGGGGCATAAAAACAAGGAGACATGATACTGAATAGTTGTATTCATATATTCAAAATGTTTGTATGACTCACCACCACAGGACAGTCTTTGAAAACATCATATCCATCTTTTCCTTGAGCTATGTATTCTTTGGTACATAATCTATAATGCTAAACAGACAATGGATATTACATTTCCTTGTAAAGAAATACAGTCAAACTGTGATAACTGAAATATCTAAAATTCAAGTCTCAGAAACTCCAACTAATCCTGACAACATTTATTTAAATTTCAGTGTTATATACCTATTCAAATTGGACTACTGAAACTAAACAAGAGGTCCAAGTGGGCCTATATTGCTCACCTGAGTACCTAGATTATCAGTCATTATTTAATTCCTTTACAACAATTTAGTTATGCGTCTATAATTTCAGTTTTTACTGATCTTATACAATACGGATGCAAGTCTACATAAATAGTGTAAACATGCATATGTTATTGCATTTCATAACATGATCCACTGCAGATAGGAGACGCAAAGGTCTTGTCTGACTAAACCTTTAAACCCCTTTAAACCTGTTTTCCATATTCTACCCAGGTGGTATTTGCCCAAGTTCACTGCCCTCAAGTTTACAATTCTTCCCTGCATCCCACCCCTTTTCTCATTTCTTCTCCTTCCCACCTCACCTCAAAAATAAAATGAAATTCGAAATTAGTATACATAATTCCCAAGGACACTTTCTTGAATTCAGAGTGTTCGATTATAAGTGTTTTTACATTTACAGAGACAAAAAATGATGGAGAGAAGAAACAAGAGGCCCAAGTGGACCTATATCGCTCACCTGAGTACCTAGATGATCAGTCATGCATGAAGGAAGAAGTTATTTATTTTTGCATTACTGTGACTAAGTCAACATACATGTTGAAAATATGTCAAATTTTATTTCAGACCAGAATGAAAAACAACAACAGTTTTTTGCACATCTATTCTGGTGATTTTGATATTAAGCATTTGCTTTGTCTCTGCAAGATGTGATTCAGGGCAACAAGTTAGTCATTTTCTTTAGGTTGGGCCTTTTGTTGACTGATTTCAAGTCTGGGTCATGAACAACAATTGTTTGATATATTGTCCAGATCCAACTTAAAATGGCCTACCTTCATATGGTGAGTGTTGAGAAACATCTAAAAACCTATTTAGATGCGTAAAGAAATGAAACAAAAAATAAATTGACCACAGCTGGATTTGAATCGCTACCCTCCATATTTTAATTATCAAGTGGTATATGTACCATTGTGAGACCTATTTTTTAGACATGGTGGCACCATCTCTTGACCAATTTGGATGAAATGTACAAAATTGATAGAGGACCTATAGTACTTCATGTATACCATGTTTCATTAAAATCTTTCGTGTGGTATAATAGCAGAAGTTAAAAATGTGAAGAATTGTCCCTATACACCCTCATTTTGAAAGTCTTAAAAAATTCATAGAAAATCAAAAAATTGAGATATTGACAAAATTCTTTCAAAATAACATTCCTTACCATAATTATGATCAAAATAGTCCATAACAAATCATCATTATCATTTAACTAGGAAATATGACAATTTTCTGCATTGAAATCGCCAAGTCCAAAAAAATGTCTAAAAAATTTATAAAATTTGATTTTGGAAGGGAACCAAAATGACAAAACTTCTTCACACATCCCTCTAGATCATTTCTATGCACTCTATTTATCTCTGTATACAGCTAGTATGAAGAAGAAGATTGTCAAAGGAGGATACTCTTTTGTGACCTACTTTTGACTGTGGCAGCGCCACCTGTATAGAGGTCTGAACGAAAACGACAGAATTTGAAGGGGATCTACAGTGATTTAGTTCTACCACGATTTATTAAAATCCTTCCAACAGTTTTGCAGAAAAAGCTGAAAATGTGAAAAATGGCCAAACCCCCCACCCCTCCTTTTTTTTGGAAGTCTTAAAATAAAAAAATTGAGATATTGACAAAATTCTTGCACAATAATATTCCTTACCATAATTATGATCAAAATAGTTAATAAGAAATCATCATTATCGATTAACTGAAAAATATGACACTTTTCTGCATTGAAATTACTAAGTCCAAAAAAATGTCGAAAAAACATAAAAAATTTGATTTCGGAACGGAACCAAGAACAACAACACTTCCTAACAGATGCCTCTAGATCAATCCTATGCATTGATCAATCCTATGCATTTGGTTTGTCGCTGTAGCCATCCAGTCTGAAGAAGAAGTTTGTCAAAGGAGGGTACCCTTTGTGACCTACTTTTGCTCATGGTGGCGCCACCTGTCAATGGATCCGGAGGAAAAATAACAACACTTGTAGGGGACCTTAAGTACCAAGTTGCATCAAATTTTGTTCAGCGTTTCTAAAGAAGTTGAAAATGTGAAAAGTTCATGACAGACGACGGACGAAAGACAGACACTGGATGGTGAACTATGACAATAGCTCACTTGAGCCTTTGACTCAGGTGAGCTTAAAACCCCTCATATCCCAGTGATTTCGAGGTATAAAATGATACAAGAGGCCAAGATGCCTTAAAGGTCACTGGTGTTTTCACAATGTTTATTCTGAGCAAAAGCTTTCCATATAGGATAACAGAACACAAAGTTTTAAAAGTGCATTGGTAAGATATCACAAGTATATCATTGACTTAAAATTACATCAAAATTGCTACAAATGAGGGAGAAATCCCAAATTACATTTGAAAATGGTTACCATAACGACCATATTAGATGATACCAATACCATGAAAATATCACTTCTGAGTAGTTTTGCATGGGATTGCTGCCAAAAGTCCAAAAAAGAAAGTCCCAAAAATCTCAGTTCTAAAATGGCTGCCATAATGCCTATTAATGGCAAAATCATATTACACTGGGTTTTCAATAAGGACCAGCACCTGGTGAAATATTGCTGCTTCACATGACATCCACTGTACAAAATTCCTTGAACTTAGGAACTATATGTAATATGAAATGATACATCTAAATTTTTCAACACACCTCCACAGTATTTTCCACATATATTCATCAAGAATCATATCCTGTAGTTTCATCATGAGACATGAATGAGAAAATATAGTTTTAGGATTTTCAAAACAGTCACCATACTATAATACTATAATATGTTACACTATGTTCTTTTCACAAATATTCCTTTGGGTTTATCAAAGAATTATTTGTGAAAAGTTTCATCATAATTACTACAAAGATAGGAGAAGATTCAGTTTTAAGACTTTCCAAGAAGCAGCAACTGCACATACATCTGTCAGGTATTTTTTTAAGTCACCACAATATGACTGAAATAATGTTGGAAGTAACATAAAACAGTAATACAACAACAATAATCAAATTCCTTGAAACATGAATTTTAAGTGTTTTCAATATATATTTATTTGGTCTGACAAGAATCCTTCCAAGTCTAAATGTCTGAAATGATGAAAAAATTTTCAACATCTCTGCTATTGAAACTGTCAGACACATGAAGAACAAGCTTTGTTTGTGAAACGCTAATGCTGAAAACCAAAGTCCAAAAAGTTATTTTTAGCATGAAGGTCATTGTCAAGGTCAAATGGTCATCAACCTTGGTGTCATTTGAAAGGGCTTCATTAGTTGAGTACGCATGTTAAATATGAAGTCTCTATCTCTCAGGGTTCAAAAGTTTATCCAAGGTTAAAGTTGACAACAGACAGACAAACAAACACACAAACAGGACAAAAACAGTATGTCCGGATCTATCGAATTGGGGGAATAAAAAAGTTTCAACATCTCAACATTCTAAAAATATCCACACATGTCATCGGCAAAGTTCAGATTACCTGAATACCAAGAAAATTAACGAGGCACAAACATAAATATGATTTTACAAGTTTTCAATGTATTAAAATTCAAAACCTATCCTAACAGACTCATGACTTTCCAATGGTATTAATGAATTTTGTAAGACAACATGACACACCTTTTTCAATTCTACAAAGTGGTCCTGAATTTTGACAAGTTTGGGTTCCACCCTTCGACCTTTGGGTTTAGAGTCATCAAAAGCAAATTCAATCCCAGAGACTTGTGGAAATCTGCCATCAAAGTTTGGGTATCCTGATACTCCATTCTCTAAGGCTTGCACTATTTGTTCTCCTGTAAAGTGTACAGCATTAAGACACACGAAAGAAGAAAATGCTAAAATTATTGGATATCACAGATGAACATGGATAACTCAAATGTCAAAAACTCAAAATCACCCTTAAAATTCAAGCCAATCATGCATTTCCAACAACCTCTCTATTCATTTTATCAAAAACACAACCAACACTAAATGAATCTCAAAGTGATTTCAAATGTCCATTACCCTTTGAATTATTGAAGTTCGTCTGTATATTGCCCTAGCAGGGCATGGTTCACATTCTAATCTGTTGCTAACACCCTCAATATAGATCTTAAACATACCAACCCTATGTATAATTGATATACTCATAACTAATGTACTGGTAATCTGTAAACCTGAAAAGAATCCTACGTCTTATCTGTGATATTTTGACAAAATGAGTGAAACTTATAAACCCTTACCTGCAACACCTATTTAAGCCACAACATCAAAGAACCAAACAAAATATACAATTCAAGAAGTCTGTAAATAATAAAACTTATTTGTATTTAAGAAACCAATAAAGTCATTATCAAACACATATTTACAAATTCTTTAAAATTATAGCATTAACATAAACACTACATTATTTTTCATAATTACCAGTACACTCAATGACCAGCAATGGATCTACCAGTGGCAAAATAGTAAGAAGATCTTTCAATTTGAATTCCCCGACTGGATGTATTCTATTTGATCGTAATGTCCCAGAGTTCAGCAAAGCAACATCCGCATTGGATACTTCAAGCATGATATCCGTAACAAAATTCCCTGTAGTGTAACACAAATTATGCAGCAATGGTTTTATTCAGGTAACAGCAACTCTTTAATGAATATTTGAATTTACAAATCAAATTAAATAGATTGTCAACACAAAAAATGTGTGTAACCATGTTTTAGACAGGCCAACTACACTTAGTTCATTTAAAAGGACATTTACAGCAGACCATGCATGTAGATTAAACATGAGTTTAACAAGTGCACTTCCCTTTCAAAGTCTAAGAGTATTTTCTGCATGCATAATTATTCAATCTGTCTATTTGGGCATAAATACTCAAATATAGTTGCATATAAGAGCCTGTCTACTCAATATATTTATATTGCAAAATCTTGAATATCATATGCAAATACATGTAATATAATCATTATATCTATCTTCACTACAATACTTAGTAAACAAAAGATTGAAATAAGCATTCATACCTAGATTAGTTTCACCAGTCCTAACAGATGAAAAACGACCATCTAACTCCACTTTCATGTCTCCCAAATGTTCCTCCATTTTATGACTGATATCACCTACAATATACATTATTTAATACTCTTTATTCTCTATCATAAAACAATTCTAAGTACATATTGCTTGTTTGTTGAATATTTCACACAACATCAAGATTACTTCACTGATTTAAGGATGGTATCTGCATGATTTATTTAAAAAAATTTAAACTTTTGCAGAAGACCCATTTGAAGCAGTGAGTGATCTCACCTGCCAATACATTATTGATCTGTGAATTAACTTACGAGTGCAAGGAAAAGGCGTTTGTATCTGGCCCATACTTTATAGCACTTGCACAGGCCATTTTCAATTCAGGTATATAGAAGTTACATGCCTGTAGTTCATTTTACAAATTGACATTTACTGGCAATGTAATGATTGTATCTTATCACTTCTGCTTCCTTGATTTTCATCAATATTCTGAATGACCCAAACACTTTAACAAAACTCTGAAGCAACAATATCCAGAGTGCATGTTTCATATATTAATAGACAGAATCTGATAGCAAATTTTCAGGAGGGGAGCCAGAAATTAAAAAATGTTATAGATATATGATTATAAATGTAATACATGTACTTGTT
This sequence comes from Pteria penguin, assembly GCA_035048485.1. NCBI lineage: Eukaryota > Metazoa > Mollusca > Bivalvia > Pterioida > Pteriidae > Pteria > Pteria penguin. Next base: position 57,066,241 of record CM068582.1, on the reverse strand, counting down.
GGTTTTTTTTATTGTCTATTTTACACCTTTAATTGAAGGACATAGACACCAGTTAGTCATTATTGATAATTATTTTCATACATATACAACGATTAAGTACTGGTAAACTGATTGTGTTAACACTAAGTCAACACACACACATTACTGCAGCTGAACTGTTTTTCAAGGGTAATTAAAGGGGAAACTGTTGGAAAGTTATCACTAACATAGCCAAGGGTGAATATAACATAATGTTTAGACAATCAAATCTGGTTTGGCCAATTTGATTCTGATATGGTGAAGCTTGCAAAATGTGACTAATTAGATTTCCAAAATCTAATTAGTCACATATCTAATACTGATGTCTATGATATTTTAACAATTTATGGCAATTTCTAGGGAAATATCACTTTAACAATACTAAATCTAAAGTATGTCTCAGATTGGAACCACTGGTAATAACTTAAAATCACATCCTCCAAGAGACTGTCTAAATTACTGAGTTATTACCAACCCTAAAATTTTTTAACAGAAAAACAAAGGAAACAATAACATGAAAAGGATTAAACATAAATGATATAAGGTATCTTATTACACATATTGCAGATGACATGTCACTTCTATTAGATGCAGGGATTTCGTAATAATTATTTGAGGAGGTGATTTAGAAATTTGAGCCATATCATTTTGAGTGCGGCATGTGCGAATGTGAGTACATGTAGTAAATTTGAGATCAGGGAAGATTTAAACCATTGATTTCCAGCATTTGAAGCAGTGGTATTTTGCCAGATGCTGGCTCATACTGAAATTCTAGTAGATGGATCTGAAAAGCCTCTATCAGAGACTATTCACACACTTAAAAGTTCTGCTGAAATATCTGACTCTAGATTAAATGAATCTAAAACAAAAGCTATATGGATAGAAAGTAAGAAATTTAGCAGAGAAAACTTTCATCACAGTTATAAACTAGACTGGGAACAAAAAGATTTTAGAGTACTTGGTGCAAAATTTTCATTAGACTTAGCAAGTATGGTAAGATAAATTAAATAGGGAGGGACATAATACTTTGTTGAAGACGTACACTTAATCCCCTGGTGAAAATACCGTAACTCGTACTTAATCGCTTTTCTTGTAAAAACTGAAACGTATCATATCTTCCCTACCAATTACAAGTAAGGACATGTTAAATAAACTTTACAGAATGTTTACAACTTTATATGGAATAACAATAGTAACAATAGTGATAAAATTAGGAGGGAGGTAATAATACAAACTTATGAAAAAAGATTTAAAAATGGTTAATATCCACAACTTCATTAATTCAGTTAAAGGCTAATAAAGCTTCATTGTTAAGGAGAATATTTTGTTGGAATTCAGATATTATACCCTTTTTGATGCTAATTACTATATGTAATATAAAATCCACTAGAGCTGTCCTAACGGGACAAATACCCCTTAAGGCAACAAAGTGAAAAAGTGCAATAATTCATCCCTTTATGGCAACCCATGAGGCATCCATAGAGCAGGTATAATAATCCTAGGTGCTATTTACTATCATAGAGGTCAAAGGTCAAAGTTGAGGTCACAGTGACCTAGTTTTGGTACATGACACATCCCCTTCCCATGATGCATCCACATGTAAGGTTTGATAAAATTCGGTGCTATGGTTCAAAAGTTATGCTCCGAACATGATGGCCCAGGTTTTACTATCGAAGAGGTCCAAAGCTAAGGTCAAGGTCACAGTGACCTAATTTGGTACATGACACATCCCCTTCTCAAGATGCATCAACATTTCTTTTGTCATGAGGAATAAGAAAATATGTGGTTTAGGGGTGGGGATCTGCACCAGATTTGAGATAATTATAGATTCCTGAAATGAGGGGGGCGGGGGAATGACCCTGAGGATCCGCAGCTTATGCTATACAACTCGTCTTGTCATGAAGAATCATGAAGAAAATATATAGGTTAGGGGTGAGAATCTGAACTATTTTCAAGATAAACAAGAATTTACCATCACGGAGGTCAAAGGTCGAGGTCAAAATCAAGATCACAGTGACCTAATTTTGGTACATGACATATCCCCATTGCCCTCCCATGATGCATCCATAGAACAGGTATAATAATCCTAGGTGCTATTTACTATCATAGAGGTCAAAGGTCAGTCAAGGTCACAGTGACCTACTTTTTGTACATGGCATATCCCCTTCCCATGATGCATGAACATGTAAGGTTTGAGAAACCTAGGTGCTATGGTTCAAAAGTTATGCTCTGGACACAAAGTGGTCCAGGTTTTACTATCAAAGAGGTTCAAAGCCAAGGTCAAGGTCACAGTGACCTAATTTTGGTACATGACACATCCGCTTCCCATGATGCATCCACATACCAGGTTTGATCATCCTTAGTCTTACAGTACAAAAGTTATGCAGCGGACAGGAATCGGGACGGTACGACAGACGGACGGACATGGTGATTCCTACATACCCCCCAAGTATCGTTTGCGGGAGTATAAAAACAGATAGGGGAGAATGGTTGGTTTATAGTTTTGAGGAAAATGACCTAGAATCGTTAAATGAATGTTTTTCAATGTGTATTTGTGATAACCACAAAATACTGAATGACAACAAACCCATGTTTTATAAAATGCTAGTGTGACAAAGACATATCTGAAGTAAGCAACTTACTTGATAAGAATTTACATTTTTTCAAATATGAGGAATTTAGAACTTTTTACGACCTACAAACATTTTAGAGTTGCAATCTATCTATCAAACAGGTATTTAAGAAATATGACACAACTTAATAATGTAACAAAGATAAATTTGATGAAAACCTTTAATATCAAAACAATAAAGTGCAAAACAGTTGTCAATAAGTTTATCAGTCACTAATCAAAGTCATAGAAAATGGGTTGTAGAAATTGGTTCATCTACTGGCGAAAAAAGAGTGGTAATCTATCCATATTACACCTTTTAAATCTTGCACATCAGTTCAATTTAGATGGTTTCAGTATAAAATATTACCAGGTAGGTACCAGTAATTTTAATTTGACATTAATTACAGACAAGACTAAGTACTTTTTGCAATGAAAACAGCAATACTCACACACATTAATTCTTTTAGTAGATGGTTCTAATTTAAGACTAATAATGTTTTGAATTTCAGTATCAGAATGATTATAATTGGTACAAATACAAAGTGTCACTGCATACCTTAAAATAATGTTATCATAACACTGAAATATATTATTTATAAAATGTAAAATGCAAAAAGTATATTTAACTTTAATAAATGATTTAAAAATCGAACTTAAATATCAAATTAAATTAGAACGATCTGTTGATTTAAGGAAAACTCAGTGTGAAAAATTGATTAAAGATTAGTATTTATGTATCTCGTTACATACTGCAAACAGAAATTTGTTATCTCTATCATTAATGCTATATTTGTATGCATGTCTTTTTACATGTAAAATTCACTTTGTGTGTGTGTTTTTTTTCTGTACTAAAATTATACTTTGAATATGTATGTCACATTTATAACTTTGTATGTGTGTTTTTGTATTATCTTGAAAGTGTATCTTATATCTATATGCAAAATGAATAATAAAAGCCAAATTCTTAACAGATTCTCAAGATTGCAGGCAATACTGAATGTCGATGTAAGTGATGTTCTCACAATTTACCTAGAGGAATACTATGTGACTATTCTAAGAGATACATTAGGAAACCTGCAACAAACTAGTCTCAAATTTTTCTTCCCTCAAATAAAACAATACAGCCAATGTTAGTTAACAAACAAATAAATATCTAATAATATGTGAAAAATTAATCACATTACTTCATATGGTAAACTATTTAAAATGTTATATACTGTACATGTACTTATTGTAGCGGGGTTCTCATTTTAGTGGTATTAGCGCTGCTCCAGGTGTGCTTGTTCATGACTACCCTAATATCAAATACACTAATTCAAACAAAATATAGTGTGACAGAACCTTGACACAAATAAATCATGATTGCGTTTATAATACACCAACTCTTTTTTTACCGTTTTGCCTTAAAATATGGTTGCACCAATATATGTACATGTACAGTAGTTGTCATATCTTGTACCCTCCTGAATGATTTAGGAAACATACAGTTGAGTCTTAAAATAATGAAAATGTCAAAATATGTCCAAGTCCTTGGGGTTATAAGAATATTTAAAAATCAAAGAGACAAAGCTAAGAGTACAGATAAAGGTGTTGGTAAATGTCCATTCATGAAAGAACTATGTAATATTTGTGTAAATGCAATTAAAACAGTAAGTTTTGCTTGTAATTTAAATACATGTAATCATCAAGACAGAAAAGCCTTTTCCTTACACTTGTGTTGTTAGTATTACTATTAGTGGTAGAGTATGTGTCAGCTTTGAAGAGTATGATGGAATTTATAATAGAAACCACATGAACAGTATATTCATACAAAATTTCAACTCAGACACAAAATATAATCATATTTCACAATTACAGTTTATCTGATACTCAGTTTCATTTAATAACTTTTTGATTAAACAAATCCACTGTACTTTTAAACTGTCTTGAGGATCATGATTGAATCTGTTGCAGGTGTCCTGAATCTGATAATCAGAATGGTTACACTAGTTTTTCACTAAAAATTGGTGTCAATTAAGAAGGCTTCACGCAAATTGGCACTAGATATCACCATCAATCATGTTAATCTGTAAATCATGAGAAATCTTCACAAACAATGACATTTTGGGATTGTGGTCACCTAACAAGGCCTGATCATCATAAATGCTATATTACATGAAGCCTACCGGTAGTTTGATTTATGTTAGTAATTTTTTCCACAAGCTTATGTGGTGCCCTGGTAACATGTCCATGTCACACTAATGATGTTCAGTAGCAAGAACATATGGATACTGATCGAGTTGGTGTTTGTGCCTTCAGAGGCATTAATTATTATTTGGCCTCAGACTAGTTTGACCCAATGGAAATGTTTGATTTTGGTCATGTGACTGACCTACAAATTCTTGTGTAGAGTCAGTTGTAAAAATGTGTACGGCAATGGCGGACAATAAGAAAAACTAGACTGAGAATCATAATATAAACTGCATTGGTGTTCTGGAACTGATCATTTATGTGTACGGTAAATTGTCCTCGACAAAATAAAGCAGTTATTAGGTTTGTTACTGACCTTTCATGGAAATATGTCGGGTTGATAAAGCCCATAGAGGGCCAGGCGCTTGCGCTGAGCCCTCTATGGGCTTTATCAATCCGACAGATTTCAATGTAAGGTCAGTAACAAACCTAATAACTAATATTGTATACATAAGCAATAAATGATCATACCTCAGTACCTGATGTGTTGTAATGGATCTGAATATACATTTTTCTCTTTAAACCTTATCCCTTGCAATATGCCACACTTAGGCATTTTCATCACAATCCAAGCATTAATATCATTGAGATGGGTTGATTGATTGGTATTTCATGTCGCTTTCAACAATTTTTCAGTTATATTGTGACATGGAAGCAGGAACCTCTTGAATATAGTGATGCAACCTGGGAATCAAACCTAGATCGTCTGTGCCACAAGCCAAGCACATATCATTTAGAAATTCCAGACAAAAAGTACTTCAAAAGTACTTACATCAGGTACAGTAGGAAAAAGGTACTTTGTCTTGTGACATGGCTGGGTACTTTTGATATAATATTAGGAGGTTAGAATTAAACTAATTTATGAAGATAAAGTGGCTCTCAAAAATGTTATTATCATATACAGAGGAAACAATACCATAGAAATACATTAATTGTCAACAAATAGCAGAATTTGTCTTGAATTGAGCATTTTATCTGTATTAGATTGTACCTTGTAGATGATTCACTATATCTACCACTTCTGGATCTTCAGGGAAATCACTTGTAAGGTCAACTCTCTCCAGTTTTACTGATACACCTGTACCATTATGACAAATCTTCAGGTTAGTTAGATTCTGAAAGTCAGTTCCACTCTTTACAATGTATTTTCCATTGACCTAAAACATATTTGATTTACTTTCATTATTAATTCTAAAAATATTTATAATGTTTCCCATGTGGTTGTATTAATCTATTATACTAGAGCTGTCCTTTTGGAACAAATACTCCAAGACAACAAAATTGAAAAGTGCAGTAATTCATTCCGAGATACATCACTGGTGTAAGTGTGAAGGTAGCTTCAATACATCGCCACACCAAACATTATTTATTATCGGCTATTTATTTTGTAGCTTCAATATTTATTTTGTTATTTATTATCGGCTATTTATTTATTTTGTAAATAAATAGCCGATAATAAATAACGTTTGGTGTGGCAAAATATTGAAGCTAGTGTGAAGGATGTCCCACTTGTACATTTTGAAAAACTTGGTTTGTTAATCTTCTTAACTGGACAAACAGACAGACAGGGTGATTCCTATATACCCCCTCCCACCAAATTTTGTTTGCATCAGGTATGAAAATTTGTATCTTAATAGCTACTGTATACTATGTAGTAAATACATAATCTAAAATAATTTATTGACAAAATGGCACAAAAGAAAAGTAATTCAAATCCGATTTTCTATTATTCATCAAGTCATATTACACTTGTCATATCTTAATAGCTTGATTTACCTTTCTTCAAAACAATCAGTTTATATATTTGAAGATATCATATATTAACAACTCAGAATTAATTTGTTAAAGAGCATGAATTCTGACTTAATTTCTAACCTGTTCTACACCATAATCATGGTCATGTCCACCTAGTATAATATCAATTCCAGCCACCTCTGCTGCTAATTTTCGGTCATTCGGCCAACGCATATGTGTCAATGCAATAACAATATCTGCCCCCTAAAAACAAATAATCCAAGAACATGTGACATATAAAATATCCATCAGTTCTTTTTTGTTCATAAATGGCATGTACTCTGTATTTCATAGGTAACAAAACCTAACGTATCACATCATATTGATAAATTTTTAATGCAGTAATGGTGAGATTTATAATAAATTACTGATCAAATAGATTGCCAGAAGTGTTAAATTTTGGGAGAGTAGGCATTAATATTATCATTCAAAAACAACTGACTGCTAGAAAATATCTGCGGATTAATATACTTTCTTACAAACTGACTAGTAGCAAATGTATAAAAATTGGAACTATTGTCCATCCCAGGGAAAGGTCTGAATCGTGTCATCCTGAACAGAATGAAAGAGTATGTGGACCCCCTACTACAATATCGACAAGGTGGATTAAGGAAAGGCAGATCATGTACAGACCAGATTGCAAGCCTTCGTAATCACTCTAGAACAGTCACTTGAGTAAAACACATCGCTGTACATAAACTTCATCAATTATGAAAAAGCTTTCGACCACTTAAATAGACAGACACTCTGGAAGCTCTTGGAGCATTATGTGGTACATGTACCAGGAAAGTTTATCTACCTCATCAGGAACCAATACAAAGGAATGATGTGCAGGGTGGTACATATCAAACAGCCCACCCAAGCATTTTAAATCCTGGTCAAGAGTTAGCCAAGGGTGTTTGTTTTCTCCTATCTTATTTCTGCTTGTCATAGACTGGTTAATGAAGACACCCACAGATAAGAATAGAAACAGGATACAGTGGACTCTGCTGGAACACCTTGATGATCTGGACTTTGCTGGTGACTTTGCTCTCCTCTCTCATACACATCAACAGATGCAGGATAAATCAGACACACTGTCATAAAGTTCAACAAGCAATGGACTCATCATTCACAGAGGGGAAAAGCAAGATTCTACAGCCATTGAGCCAACAACATCCCCCAATTTGCTAGAAGGCAAAACATTAGATGATGTGGACTGCTTCACATACCTTCGCAGCATAGTATACAAACAGGATGTAACTGATGCCATGATAGAGCAAGAATTAGGAAGGAGAGGACAGCATTTCATCCACCGAAAAGGATTTGGGGTTAAAATCACAATCTTCAACACAACTGTGAAGTCTGTACTGCTCTATGGCTCAGAAATATGGAGGACAACTGTCACAACAATGAAGAAAATCCAGACATTCCTTAATACCTGTCTCAGATGAACACTCCCCATTAGATGGCCAGTCATCACCAGCAACCATAACCTGTGGAAAAGAACTAAACAGCAGCCAGTAGGAATAGACATCCTTCGAAAACGCTGGAGATGGATTGGACATACAATAAGGAAGCCAGCTTCCAGCACTACAAGGCGAGCTCTGACATACAACCCACAAAGAAATTAAAAGAGAGGCCAGCCAAAGAGCACCTGGCGACGAGATTTAGATGCTGATTCAAAGAGGATGGGACTGGCTTAGAGAGAGCTTGAGCAGCAAGGCCAAGATCTAAGTGCCTAGAAACAACTTGCTGGTGGCCAATGTCCTGCCCATGACCACAGGTTGAGTGAAGTGAAGTATTGATTAGATCAAAATGACACAAAAATAGGAAGTAACTAGAATGGGTGTTCAAGTGAAAACATGTGTTGCCAGTTGGGCTTTTTTTACTATTGCAACACAGTCCAAAACAGCTATTCTTAACAAAGAGGTCATGGTCAAGGTTACAAGGTCATTGACCATGGTTTCATTTGAAATGGCTTCATTTTTTCTACTGAAATCACAAATATGGACTTCTAAACAAAAAGCTCGACATAAATACCTTCACAATAACTAAAGCATCAGTATGTACTAAAAGATAAAATTGTAATCTGTTAATGTAAAAAAAGTGTGACTACTGAAAAATCCTAAAAGTAAGTCAATCTTCAAGGTCAAGTTCATAGGTCAAGGTCACAATTCCTTGTCATAAGGAATATACATATGAACTACCAAAGCCCTATCACTTCCCATTCAAACATTATGGCCAAGATTAAAATTTTTTAAAAAGTAACTCAGACTCCAAGGTCAAGGTCACAAGGACAAAAAAAGTGTCGACAGAAAGGCATTGTCTTAAGGATTACACATGTGAAATATGAAAGCCCTATCATTTGTCATGTGAAAATTATAGCCAATGTTAATTTTCTTAAAAAGAGGTCAAACTCCAAAGTCAAGACTATAAGTTCAAAAATTCTGGTGTCAACAAGAAAGCCTCATCACAAGATATATACACACGAAATATCAAAGCCCTATCACTTGCCATTCAAAAGTTATGGCAAGGTTAAATTTATTGAAACGAAAGCCCAAATTTTGGTCCAAACTAAAAGGTCTTTGTAAAGTTTGTTAATCCTTGCACGTTTTGTCAACTTACCATATTAAATAACAAAGATGTAGCCAATAATGTGAAAGTGTGTCTACCGGACAGATGGATGCTGGACAAAGTGATATCTATGTGCCGCCATGCTTTGCTGGCAACACAATAACTGCCAGAAATTTTTCTTGGTACATTTTTCTCATATAAATTATTAAAAGCTTTTTTAAAACATTTAAGAACTTATTTAGATGTAAAATGAAATAAATTTAAATTGCTACCCTGCATAATGCCAGCCTTAGCCTGCATCAACAAGACAAATAAATCACAAAATATCAAGAATACTAAATTTTGACCTGAAACTTGAAAATAAACTATGAAATAGACAATTTCAGATTTAAGTTGGTAAATAGATACTTTATTGCTTCTATGTATTGAATAAATAAAGAAAATGACACAAAGATATAGTGTGACAAAGTTCAAAAACACATCAAACAAGCTGTGTTTGTGAAAGACTAATGCCCCTGGCAGCAACAAAGTCCAAAATGTTATTTTTAGCATGAAGGTCATTGTCAAGGTCAAAAGGTCATTGGCAATGGAGTCATTTGAAAGGGCTTCATTGGTTGAGTATGCATGTGTAATATGAAGTCTTTATCCCACACAGTTTAAAAGTTAAGGCCAAGGTTAAAGTTAACAAGAGACAGACAGACAAACAGGCAGACAGGACAAAAACAATATGCCAATGATCTATCGATCCGGGGCCATAATAAGGATAAAAAATAGAACAATAACAACAACACTTCTTAGAACACCCATTTAGATCACTCTCATGCATTCACTTTGAGGATTAATGCAGTTGTTTTGAACAAGACCTTTGTCTGAGGAGGTGACTCTTTGTGGCCTATGTCGCCACACCACAGATCCATCTCTTGTCCTTGACTGATGTAGTAAAAGCATACTTATAGAAAACTTGAGTATTTCCTCCCTATCAAGTTTCAACAAAATCAATTCAGTGGTTCTAAAGAACGAGTTGAATGTACAGTGACGGATCCAGGATTTCTGAAAAGGGAGGCCAACATGTATTAGCCAAACTACATTTTTGATGCCAAATCTGGATTTTTACTTGAAAATATTTGGCGAAAAAGCCTCTAAATCTGCCACAGAAGTATAAAAAGTCTGATGGATGGGCAGTTTGAAAGATAGAATCTGCATAAGGAGTTATAGAGATAGCTAGATGAGCTGGAAGGTGTTGTTTTAGGATTCTTTCAAAAATATGTGTGTATGTAACATTTAATCAAGAATCTGTTAAGAAAAGCCAAATATATTGAAATATTTAATACATGAAGTTCAAGAATTCATTTAAAATAACTAAAATGAAACAGTAGTTTAGAAAAGTCTAACTTACCTTTTGTCTCAGTGAATCTGCAAGTACTGTGCCTCTCTCTACAAAATCTTGGAATGTGACATCTTCAGGGTCCAATGTTGCCAAGGTCTCAATCCAGTCTTCCTCTACTAGTCCTATTAATCCTACCTAAGTGGCCACATAAAAACAAGAGGCCTAAATGGGTCTATATTGCTCACATGGGAACTTTGAGCAAATAGAAACTGAGAAAGGTATCAAAATGTTTTCAAACACAAGTGTCCTTTTGCAGAAATATAATAACCTAATTGACCCTAAACCAATCTGATTAAAACCATATCTTTATTCCGCTTCGCTATTTGTGCATTGCGAACAAAGATCTGGCGAAACCCCAAAAGGGGTCATGTTCTGGTGAACTCTGATTACGTTTCAGTCACCAAAATCTTTATTTCCCATTGCCAATCAATGACACGGCTAGGCACGTGACACAATATGTAATAAACACTGTTCAAAAACTACCTTGTGGATCACGGATGCTGGAGATGTTAATTTCATTCCTAAAAAGTTGTAGCCGATCCACTAATTGGCTGAAAATCAGAGTTTACCAGAACATGACCCCTTATGGGTTTTCACTAGATTTTATCCGCATGGGACAAATACAGAAACCGAATAAAGAAATGATTTTAATCACATTGGCCCCAAACAACACATCATTCTAAAGTTCTCTTATACATTTAGTTTTCAGCCTTGTATCCTGTCTAAAAATTCCCTTTATAAGAAAGTGTACTTCCCTGGACCTACTTTACCACACCACAGAACAACCCCTATGCAGATTCAGCCAAAGAAACAATAGTACTTGAAAGGAACATTGAGTATAAAGAAACTGGTCAGAACTTAAATATTAAGTCAGGAGAAAACTTTAATCAAAGATGTGAACCCTTTGGTGCCTATGCTCCCCACCCCTAGAAAAATCTTTGAAAAAAAAAAAACATCAAACGTTGAACGGATATTTGGAGTACATCATACAAAAAGATTTCATCAAAATCTTTGAATTGTAAAGAGGAAGTCCATGAAAACATGTAGTATATCTTAGTTTCATCATAAAAACATCTGAATGAAAATCCTAAAAATTATTTTTGTACTCTATTTTTTTTCTAATTATACTTATTTCAATAAAATTGATCAAAATAAACAAAATTGATGCACCACAAGTAGTCTACAATGAGAAAATCAAATACAAAATATGTGAAAAAACAGCAGAGTTCAGAAGATGTAAAACTTTTTATAGTGACTTCAAGTATTGAACCAAAAACAACAACCCTTCTTATGAAACTGTTCACATAGATCACATGGATGCATTTAGTTTGTTGATCTATGCAGTCAGTCAAAGGAGGGTACTTTCTTAGGCCTGTGTCACCCTGTCCGGTTACACCCCTTGATGAATCTTACCAAAACAAAATATAAAAAAAAACACCCAACACTTATATGGGACCTTGAGTGCTTTATACCTAAATGTACAAAGTTTCATCAATATCACCTCAGCAATTCTGTAAAAGTCAAAAGTTTAAAAAGTTTACATGGGACAGTGCTCCAAGTTGTGACCATTGAAATTGCGAGTGAAAGTCAATCAAATTCACAAAAATGCTACCAACTTTCAGAAATTTGTCTTGTCTGTTTTTGTCCGAGTTCTAAAGTTTTCACAGTTTAGACCACTAAAATTTCCATTGGAAGACATCGGTTGTTATATTTTGCAGAAAAATTTCTTTAAATTAAGTATTCGGAATCAATGGCGGAGCAACACGCTAGTCGATTTCAGTTTTAATTTGCCATCAAAGAGTTCTTAACAGAATGAGTCAGAAGGTAAAAAGTCTACCAGTAAGGAAAAATCATGCGTTGCAATCGAAGAAGCCAGTAGCTCCTGAAGCTAAATGGTTGCATGAATTTTTGTGTTTGCAAGTTCGAGATGCAGAATGTTCTGTACAATATGTTCTGCCTATCAATGGCTGGAGCCAGCGATTTGGCGACAATTGGATGCATCTCATTTAAAAGGGAAAGTGTTGTCATCTATAACTTCTTAGTTCATTAAAATAACATCCCTTTTCACTTTCTTTGCGTAACATTTCAAATGCATTTACTTCTAATCAATAAAATGAAGTTTATTTCCATGGTGTTTATCTAGTTACCTTGAACCCACTGGATTCCAGAATATGCGTTACTTCTCCCTCTCCTAGAGGTTGGTTGGTCAGATTATCAAGAACATTACTCATTAACCAAGGAAATGCTGTCTTCTCCTTCACATCTACTAAGTGATCTATTCCAAAATCTATAAATATATATGTATCAATATGGATTCACACATGCACATTTAGATCTAATTTCTATTGAAACGGTTCGGCTCATGAAATAGAAACTAATTTAGACAAAATTCCTAACAAGTATTTTCAGATGACAAAAGAGCTAACTAGGTTGATCATATAGAAATGAAGGATGTGATACAAATTTAGCATTTCTCTTTTCAAGTTCCTCTCTAAGTTGCGCATTTATATAAGAGCCATATTTACATTCATCCATCTTTCCCGTTTAGCGTATCATATGTAAACAAAGATTTTGATGGACCGGGAACAGTATCGCCATCTGGCGATGCACAGGGGGAGATAACTCACTTCTAATGCTCATTGTTCTTAAAGCTAATTCTCATCTTACTTTGCAAGGAAAATATTGAAAACGAATGACAAAAGTTGTATTTTGGAATTTTTTACAGGAGTTTCACTGGAAAAAAGGCAAAAAATATCAGCAAAATAGATGAAATAAAAAGTTTTAGAACAAAAATAGCAGATTCCATTTCAGATTATCATTTCCATGATTCTGTTTTTGTGGAAAATCACTGGCCTCACTTAACTCAAAACCATATTCACAAGGATATTCCTTCTTAACATTATTTCACACACATTTATAGGGACAGTATGCATGCCTTATGCAAATGCAAATGTACACAAAGATCAACCTATGCAATTTATCCATTAAAGACAGTGAAAGGTCTTTTAAGTTATGACACAAGACCTCAGGTTTTTTTTACTCTTTTATCTGAAAAAGAGAATAAAGACAAGCTATTGATGAGACTTGAACACAGCACCTCTTGGCCCTGAGATGAGTATACTATTAACACAGCTGAAGAGGAGCTATATGATGGCTTATCTCATTCTACTCAAAAGATATGGTTAAGAAGTCTTTTTCATTTAAACTGCTTAAAAGTCACAAAGGAAAATCATTGGAATTATATGGATGAGCTTCTGACAGATACATATATAATATACTCATATACGTATGAAATACGATTATGAAGTAACTATATGAAATCTTTACTTGAAATAAATGAATAAAAATCTTTAACACTGTTTTTGCAATTCAATTCTTTGTAAAAGCATTCACTTCTATAAAATCTGATTATATACACAAATTCACTGAATTTAAATTAAATGTTCAATTAGAAATGAGATAACACCAAACAAGAGGCCCTAATATGCCTATATTGCTAACCTGAGCACATTGAACACACAAAAATTTATAAAGTATCAGAATGTTCTCTAACAAAAGCACCCTTTTCAGAATTAATTTCAAAACTGAGTCAAAAATAATATCACATCATTATTCTAAAATACTCATACATAATGAAAAAGCAACAACTTTTCTTAAAAAACCCTTCTAGATCACTCAAGTGTATACAGTTTGATGATCTATACAGCCATTCTGAGGAAGAAATGAAATAAAGGCCAATAATTCCTGGGCCTATGCTACCCCATCCTGATATCAACCCTTGATGGATCTGACAGAAAAACAACACAACCTGTGAGGGACCTTTAATACTTTACCTCTACCAAGTTGAAAAGGAAACGAAAGACACACACTATAACAATAGCTCATTGAGCCTTCACAGTGAGCTAAAAATATCCCTCAAAAACAAAGTTCTGAAAAACATAAAAAAAAATTAAAAAGATAAAAAGTTTGATTTCTTGATTTCTGAATGGAACAAAGAAAAATCAACAGATATCTTAAGACACAAGTTTAAATCACTTTCATGCATTTGGTCTGTCAGTTTGTGCAAATTTGTCAAAGAAGGGATGTCTTGATGGATCTAGCCAAAAATAACATCACTTGTAGGGAAGCTTGAGCACTTCATTCCTACCAAGAGTCATCAAAACCCATTCAGCAGTTTTGAAGTAAAAGTAGAAATTACAAAACGGCAATGGTGGACAGACAGACTTCAGTTCAAGGGAGGTAAAAACTTGTTGTCTAAGCAGACATTGAAATGCTAAAATACATTGTGTATGACAATTGTTCTGTGAATTTTCATCAAAGCTGGCTAAATATGATGCAATGAATGCCTTGTTATAATGAACAGTCTTAGATAAGTAGCACTCACAAATTATAATTGCTTAGATGTATAACTGAATAATTGGTTAAGAAACTAAGGGATATTTACTCATTGTTCTCAACCAGTAGCACTAAAAATGATTATATTACCGAAATCATGATTTCCATAAACTGCAGTATGCACTCCTATAGCATTTAACACAGGTATCATCTGTTCTCCTTTCATAAATATACTCACTAAAATATAAGAGTATATCAAGTGTACTACACTACAAGAGGAAATGAAGTACATTAAAATTAAAATACATGTACTAAAGCAAAGTTTTAAAAATACAAAATTGTAAACAAAATAGATTCAAATTAAAAACAATATGTTTTAAATTTCACCGCACAACAATTTGGTATTACATTCTATTTTCTACGTATAAATAAGAATTAAACTAGCTGTGAAATACAAAAGCCCCTGGCAACAATTTTAGTCAGTATGAGCTTTATCCTAAAAGTATGTCAAATTCCAATATCAAGGACACAAAGTCAAAATTTTTGTATTAATGGAAAAATCTTGTCACAAGGAATACACATGTGAAATATGAAAGCCCTATCATTTACCCTTCAAAAGATATACCCAATGTTATACTTTTCGAAATGTATGTCAAGATCATGGTCAAGGTCACAAGGTAAAACAAGAGCCATCCCTAGCGTGGCATAATACGCCCGTCGCTTAATTCGGACAGGATCAATTCGCATTTGGCATGATTTTCATGAAAAACATTCGACGTTTACTGAAGTTAATTGCGTTCATAGCATTTTAACAAAGGAATAAGTCCAAGGGCAATAACTCCTGCAGAAATGGTCCTATCCAACCCATCTTGGAACTTGACCTGCAAAAAAAAAGTTGAATTTTTTTAGTACAAGCCCCCCTCCCCCCCCCCACTAAACACCTCCCCCCCCCCCCCTCCTAAAATAATAAATTTCTCAAAAATGAAGAAAAAGATATCAATACCTGTAAAATATGTGGAAGTTGGTACATTTTACTAGTTTCATGGTAAATTTCATAATGTTTTTACAAAAATTAGATTTTAAATGAATTTTCAAAAGTCCAAGGGCCATAAATCTGTCAAAAGTGATCAATCGTAACAAAACTCGAACTGGTACTAACGCCGCTTAATATAAAGAAATATACCAAATTTCATTTCAAGATCTTGAAAGACAGCAAAAAAAAGTCTGGAAAACATGACCTAGGACATATGGTCACTCTCCCCCCCCCCCCCTAAAATTATAAATTTCTCAAAAATGAAGAAAAAGATATTAAAAACCTGTAATATATGTGATAGCTGGTACATGTTACTTGTTTCATAATAAATTTCATAATGTTTTGACAAAAAATAGATTTTAATGAATTTTTGAAAAAATTGTGAAATTTGTAAGTCCAAGGGCCATAAATCTGTCAAAAGTAGGTCAATCGTAACAAAAGTCGAACTGGTACTGACGCCGCTTGATATAAAGCTATATACCATATTTCAACTCAAAATCTTAAAAAAGATGACCAAAAAAAATCCGGAAAACATGACCTAGGACATATGGTCACCCCCTCCCCCTAAAATTATAAATTTCTCAAAGATGACGAAAAAGATATTAAAAACCGTGACATATGTGATAGTTGGTACATTTTACTTGTTTCATAATAAATTTCATAATGTTTTGACAAAAAATAGATTTTAATGAATTTTTGAAAAAATTGTGAAATTTGTAAGTCCAAGGGCCATAAATCTGTCAAAAGTAGGTCAATCGTAACAAAAGTCGAAATGGTACTGATGCCGCTTGATATAAAGCTTATACCATATTTCAACTCAAAATCTTGAAAGACGACAAAAAAAAAAATCCGGAAAACATTACCCTGAACGGACGGACTGACAGCGCCATAACATAATACGTGGGTCAAATGTCATGGTCAATGTAACAATATCAAAATTTTTATACTGATAGAAGGTCACAAGGAATACACATGTGAAATATGAAAACCCTACCTCTACTAACGATTCAAAAGTTATTACCATTGTTAAAGTTTCTGCCACAGACCGACAGACAGACAGGCCAAACACTACATGCCCCCGAATCTTTGAGTCTTTTTATAAAAATAAATTACACAATATGATAGATAACTTTTATAACTAAATTATCTAATTATGATACTTAACCAGTATATAATGTTATTAATGGTATAACACCTCATATGTCTTTTTCAATTTAATATTGAACTAGATTATCTCTCTGTATCATGATATGTATACATGTACTGTGTTCCCATACAGAAGTCCAGTCCAGTTTTCAGAATTTATTGTAACAAAATTATTACTGTGAATGAAAGGGGTAATTAACTTTTTATTCTTTATTTTAGCTTTTTATTACTTACTGAGTGAAGGATTGAGAGCATCTCCACTGAAAAGGACTAATGGGTTGAACTTTTTCTGAGACTTGACATAGGCTGAAAATCGAGCAGCTCCTCCAACAGGTTCATCCTTCTGAGGCTCAATGTTATAAACATCATTAAAGTGGATGATAGTTAATTCCTGTGACATACTGCTGGATACAACTAAGGTGGTATACATATACTACCTGCTCCTTTAATTGTATGAACTACAATCAACCTCCTTAGTCACAGATATATATATATATACACTGCTACCTTAGTCATGTATGCTGTTATTTGTAATTCCCTCTTTATCTTCTGATCTCAACAGGAAAAGATTGACTGCCACTAAAACATAGACATTTACTGTTGATAAAATATGACTCATAAAGTCAGTACTATAGTACTCACAACCAGTCACCACAGGTTGTCTGTCATCGGAAACAAATGTCAATAAAATACAAGTCTTCTCATCCTAAGCTCACACGTACATCAGGTCAGAAACAAACATATACAACATAAGGCACAACTCTACATACATATGTTTACACACTTACAGAGTGACCTAGATCAATATCCTGAGGTAATGAATGTTGTTGACTTACCTCTAGAAGTGTGTGCACAGGTTATTTAACCCTTTCACTATACAATGAAATTTATAAATGAAGAGATAACTGAGTGTAAAATGAAGAAAATGTATATTACTTGTGGCATAATTTACTACATGTTTATGAAAAGGGGCTAACATCAACTTACATGTAATTTGTAATGCAAGTATTCCTACACATTCAACAATAAAGTAAATATCTCAATAAGTCAATTGTTTTGTGAAACTTGAGAAAGAATAAGGAGAAAAAAGAATAAAATGATCAATTAAGGAAGATATATAAAAGATAGTTACACTGATCAAAACATACATGTTTTAATAAAAATGTTATTACAGTAAATTTACATACAAAAGGTTATAGAAATTAGAATGTATACTCTTTAATGTACTTAAACCCCCCTCCTCCTCTATAAAAAGCATAATTGCTAAGTCAAAGAATTGCAAACAATTGCGTGTTCACTTTGCAGTTGTGATATTTTCATATCAATGAGTGATCAAATTACTTGACTTTTATCAAAAACTAATATTAATATGATTCTAAGGGGATTTATACATGTATTTATCTAAGAAATCATGTACAACAACCAACGTCTTTTCAGTGCTGCTGGAGTCAGAAACTGTGGAAAACCAAAGAAAAAATACTTGAAGAGCAAACCAATTGCTAAACTGACCTAAAAGTAATTGCCAAATTAGTCATTATCATATTTTATTAAGATACATCTATACAACATAACACCCATGTACTTTGGCTTTCAACCATGCTAAAAGAGAAAAGCGCTCACCTGTTGAGATACATGTATAATAAATGAAAGAATAAAATTGAAGGTCTAAGAGGCATTTCAGAAAGATGCTACCTTCAAAATATGGTTGGTTGAATGATAGACTATTGTTTTACATCACTCCACAATTATTTCATGCATATAATGACAGGATTTGCCTGATGCAT
The DNA here is from genome assembly GCA_035048485.1 of Pteria penguin. Classification (NCBI taxonomy): domain Eukaryota; kingdom Metazoa; phylum Mollusca; class Bivalvia; order Pterioida; family Pteriidae; genus Pteria; species Pteria penguin. The sequence goes on along the minus strand of CM068582.1, from coordinate 57,047,345 downwards.
TACAGAGAAATTTATACCTTGGCAACAGACCCACTCGAAGCAGTGGAAGATCTTGTACATGTTACATCTAAAGTAACACAGGACCTTGGTTCTTACTGTCTCATCTAAAAGACAGAACACTGACATTGCCATGGTAGGAGTCGATTTTGAGACCTATTGGTTATGAGCTGAGCACCTCATCCATGGAGTCACAACAGCTTCCTTCAAAGTATAAAAGGAACATTATGATATCATTAAGGTCCCTATGATGCCAAATTTTAAAATATATATATTGTGAGGTATAATGCATTAAAGACAGATACTTTTTCAATTAATAAATCATAAAAAAATACTTTGACTTTAATTTGGTGTCCAGTCATTTTTAATTATTTATCTGACACAGGATGAAATTTCTCATAAAAGGATAGGAGTACCTTAGTTTTTTAGTATCTAGACATATTCACTTCCAGTACTTACATGTAAAATGCAAATATTCGATAACATTTTACTGAAGAATTAGTGAAGAAACATTTTAATAAACTATAGTACACAAATAAAATAACAAGCAAATTCAGAGATTCGTGGTTTCCCGCTTCGGGATTCTTTCAATAAGGGTGCAGTGATCTGTGACATACTGTCATGGTTGTGCATGTCTACATGTACCTGCAGTGGAACCTTCTAAAGTTTGATGATACTTAACTAGCTTCTAACATGATTGAGAATTCCCCCTATATTTCCCATAGTGTTCCACTGGGCATTATTCTCCTGTAGACTCACACCCTCAATAGCATGACCCAAATTGGTTTTCTGGAAATCAAAATATTGAGTTTACTGCCAAGGTCACGATAAAAAATGCCGGTATTAACGGAAAGGTATTGCCATTATGGACACATAAGCAAAATATGAAGGCCCTACGTCTTATGGTTAAAAAGTTACATTGAAGTAGGTTAAAGGTCACAGTTAAAGGTCATATGAAAAAATTTTTGGTACCAATGGAAAGGTATTGCAATTAGGGTCACACATGCCAAATATGAAGGCCCTATATTATCTTACGGTTAAAAAGTTATGACCAAGGTTAATGTATTGTGACAGACGGACAGACAGATGAACTGACAGACCAATGAGATCTAATGTCCCCATGCCTTTGCGAAAAGCGGGAACAAAAATAATCAAAGTACACATTTGTAAACTTATATTGTTTTATTTCAGATTTTTCTGTTAATTGTCCCCCGCTTTGGACAAATATTTACCCATCATATACATTATGACCTTGACCTTGCAGATATGACCTTTGAATGAAGGTCATAACACACCCTTGTGTCCTGGACAACAATTCTGTGAAATGTTATTCAAATCAATGCAAGGTGTAAAAAGTTTTGGCATAGACAAGAATCTAAATGACATAAGCACTGTGACCTTGACATTACAGATATGATCTTGAAAATCAATAGAGATCATCCTCCAGTCATAAAAAATAAGTGTGCAAAGTTTGAAAGTTCTAACATACAGAGTTTGGTCTGTACCTTGTTTACAAGTTGCATTCTCATAATTTGGAGATTTTTGCCCCCAAAATGACCTTGACATTTGACCTTGATACATAATGTATTGAAAATCAATAGGGTTCGTCCTCATGCCATAAAAATAAGTGTTCTGAGCTTGAAGTCCTAGCTTAAATGGTATGGTCTGTCCTGTATTAATAAAGTGCAGACAGAGTGAGACCCACAGACTCATGGACACACAGAGCCATACCATAACACGTTCACCTACAATGGCTGTGTACAATAAACAATGCACAAAAAAATACCTCCCACTCTACCTTTTCTCACAGTCTTAAAAAATTACTGAAAAATCAAAAAATTTTGTCAAAATGCTGTCAAAAGAACATTCCTTTACTATATTATGTCTAACATGAGCATTTCAGTGCATCGAAAGTCAACAATAGGGAAAATATAAATGTAGAATGCCATGCTATTTTTCATAAAAAACAAAACAAGTGGGCCTATAGCACTCACCTGAGTACCTAGATATCAGTCATGCAGGAAGGAAGAAGTTATTTATTTTTGCATTACTGTGACTAAGTCAACACAAATGTTTAAATTATGTCAAATTTTATTTCAGACCAGAATAAAAAACAACAACAGTTTTTTGCACATCCATTCAGGTGATTTTGATATGATGCGATTCAGGGCAACAAGTCAGTCATTATCTTTAGGTGGGGCCATTTGTTGACTGATTTCAAGTCTGGGTCATGAACAACAATTGTTTCAAATATTGTCCAGATCCAACTTAAAATGGCCTAATTTCATATGTTGAATAATGAGAAACATCTAAAAACTTATTTAGATGTGTAAAGAAATGAAAAACAAATTTTGACCACAGCTGGATTTGAACCGTTTCTCTCCATATTTTAATTACCAAGTGGTATTTGTACCATTGTGATATCTATTTTTTAGATATGGTGGCACCATCAGGCCCATCTATTGACCAGTTTGGATGAAATGTACAAAATTGATAGAGGACCTATAGTACTTCATGTATACATGTACCATGTTTCATTAAAATCTTTCATGTGGTATAACGGCAGAAGTTAAAAATGTGAAGACCTCATTTGGAAATCTTAAAAAATTCACAGAAAATCAAAACATTGAAATACTGAAAAAATTCTTTCAAAATAACATTCCTTACCATAATTATGATCAAAATAGTCCATAACAAATCATCATTATCAATTAACTAGGAAATATGAAACTTTTCAGCATTGAAATCACCAAGTCTAAAAAAATGTCGAAAAAAATTCCTAAATGACAAGACTTCTTCACTCAACCCTCTAGAACATTTCTATGCATCCTGTTTGTATCTGTATACAGCCAGTATGAAGAAAAAGATTGTCAAAGGAGGGTACTCTTTTGTAACCTACTTTTGACTGTGGTGGCGCCATCTGTAAAGAGGTCTGGACAAAAACGACAGAATTTGAAGGGGATCATAAGTGATTTATTTTTATGGTTGGTTGGTTGATTGGTGTTTTACGTCACTTTCAACAATTTTTCAGTTATATCGTGACATGGAAGCAGGAGGTAACAAATCTCTTAAACATAGTGGCACAACCCGGGAATCGAACCCTGATCATCGGCGCCGCAAGCCAAGCGCTTAACCACTACACCAAGCCTGCCCCCTGATTTATTTCTACCAAGATCTTTTAAAATCCTTCGAACAGTTTTGCAGAAAAAGTTGAAAATGGCCAAACCCCCCACCCCTCTTTTTTGGTAATATATGAAAACTTTTAGAAATATTCATCAGTTTTGTTAGAAATAGCATGATAATTGTGATAATATGTAGTTGGACATACCATCAAATCTTAAATACATGGCTAAGCTCACTGGCTATTATTATTAATATCGATACTATCATCAACTTTGTAAGCCTCAGTTGAACTCTTACCAATTAGTCTGAGATTTGACATTTACCGGACTTTTACATTGTTGTTATATTGCATGTTTGCTTTTGCCAAAGTGCACTTCAACTAAGTATAGTGTCGATCTATTACACGCATTGTACGGGTTTTATAGAAAAAAATGCAAACTTTGGTAAACGAGAGGTTTTAGAACCGGAATATAATATGTTGCTTCCAAGGTCCGAAACATATTTTAATATTAATTCTGATTCGAAATTCTGTGGTCTCAACATGTTACAAGTTAATATATAAATATGTGGAAAATTTTGAAAAAAAAAGATCAACACTCATATTACGCAAATTTACAATGAGAAATTCCTTCGATTCTCTCGGGTATCAATTAACGAAGATAAGAGTGGCAGCATCTTTATCAAGACAAGCTGTCGTGCCAAGATGAAAAAGGAATTATGCTACAATGTAGATATTCACATATGTCAGCGGGGGTCTGTTGTGGAAGCTCAGTGTGAAAGCGGAGCAGGAATGGGACCCAAAGCGCATTGCAAACACGTGTGTACTGCATTGTATGGTGCTGTCATGTTTTCAACCTCAAGGTTTGTCAAAACAGAAGAAACATGCACCCAACAACTTCAGAGCTTCCATAATGCAAAAAAATCATGGGAAGTTTGGAAGAATATATAAGGCAACTGATAGAACGGACAATAAAAAGCTGACTAAGTCTATGACTACAGTCAAAAATGTATGAATAGGGCATGATTTATAAAAATTTGTTAAGTGGAATTATCGATGTACGGCTACATGTAGCTAGTTTAATAGTTAATCAGTGTTTACGCTCAAGAGGTTGCAAGATGTTATGGACCGGGACATGCAGCGCCACCTTGTTATGAACGGTAACTCACTTCTTTCGCTCATAGGGCACATCTTCCAATCATGGTGAGTAAGTGTAGACATTGCAATAGCACTAAAGGTATTGGAATTATGATCCGGAAACCAAGTTTTGATACCCCACTCCTATGATCTTGACCTTTTGACCCAAGAAACAATAGGGCACATCTTCCACTCATGGTGAGTAAGTGTGTGAAGTTTCACTGTAATAGCACTAAACATCTTGAATTTACGGTCTGGAAAAAATTTTTTGATACCCCACTCCGATGACCTTGTCCTTTGACTTTTGACCCCAGAAACAATAGGGCACATCTTCCATTTATTGTGAATAAGTGTATTAAGTTTCATCACAATGGCACTTCCATGTAACATAATGGATTTATGGTCCGAAAAATCAAATTGTTGACGACTGCCCACACAACCCGCCAGCTCACCTTACATCAAATTAAAAGCCGAGTTTTGCAACTCAGCTAAAATGTGAAAAAATATTTTCCCCTTCTAAATTTTTTGCAATCTTGAAAATTTCATTGAATTGATCAAAATTGAAATATACATTCCATTCAGATGGCATTATTTTTTTTCCATACAGTGGTTCTGGAGAAGATGATTTTCAGAGAGGGGTACCCTCTGCAACTTAACTTTAGCCATACAGGACCTATAGTTACTAGTACTTCATGCTTACAAAGTTTCATCAAAATCCTTCAAGCGCTTCTAAAGAAGAAGTTGAAAATGTTAATAGTTTACAGACAGACCGATGGACGATGGACAAAAAGTCATCAGAAAAGCTCACCTGAGCTTTACAATCAAATTTTGAACTATATAGATTGACATCAAAACAATCTGATTCAAACCATATCTTTATTCCACTTCTCTATTTGTCCTATTGCTGATAAAGATATGGCGAATACTATAAGTGGTCGTGTTCTGGTGAACTCTGATTTCCAGCCAATCAGTGGATCAGTTACAAAATCCCAGGAATGAAATTAACATTCCATGCAGCGTGTGTGACCCACAAGTGACAAGATAGTTTTTGAACAGTGTTTGTTACATACTGTGTCTATCATATGCCTAGCCGAGTCATTGATTGGCTATGGGAAATAATGGTTTCGGTGACTGAAACGGGACTTCGCCAGATCTTTATCTGCAATGGGACAAATAAAGAAGTGAAGCTGAAGGAACAATATGACTTCCACATATACATATTTCACAACAGCAAATATTCAAGTCCAAGTTGAAAAAAAACCAAAAAATAAAAACCAAACAAAAACCATGGGTCAAGGGAAGATTTGATGACTGGAATCATTTTGACAAAGACGGCAGCCCTCGAGTGGCAGGGGTGTTATGATTGATTGATGCAATATTAACATATGCCTATTATAATTAATGTATTTCATATGAATAAGTAACTTTTATGTAATTCATGTTATGAAATACTTAAGAAGACAAACATTTCAAGTTAGTTACGCATTTTTCAAATACTGATTTATGCAATGTTTATGTATGTCTCTTATTAATTTTTGATATGTTTTGTCATTCATGTCATGAAATAAATCATGTAACATCATCAGAAAAATATTAATATTCATGTATAAAGCAAGAAGAAAAAAGTAGAGAAAAAGAAATTTGATATGTTATCCACAATAAAAACATGGAGTATGTTTTGACTAAGAGTATGTAGTGGCGTTTTGACTATATGTTAAAAAGAGCGTATGTAAAAATACATGGGGTACGTTTTAACCAAGAGTATGAATATGTTTTAAAATACCTCGAGTAACTTTCTATTGCATTTTTTAATCAACAAAGTATAAACTAAGAGCTGCATCCAATATAAAAATACATTGGGTATGTTTTGACCAAATGTATGAATATGTTTTCAAAAACCTCAGTGTGTTGAGTAACTTTCTATTGCAGTTTTTAATCAACAAAGTATAAAACTGGTACATAGAATCACCGGAATTACCGCTATTCCATTAAATGGCAATTCCGGTCATTTATGTGGTAATTCCGGTGAATAGCGGTAATTCCAGTGATTCTACATGTTTGTGCCAACTGGGACAACATCAAATCAGACATCAAATCTATGACAGTAGATATGCATGAGAAATGCACATCTGGTACCATCAATGACTTATGGGATACATTAAAAAATGGATTACTAACATCAATCAACAAGAACATACCACAAAAAACCAGGCGTATTTAAGTATGACCGTTTAAAAAGCTATATATGTATTAATACACATTCTAATATTTTTAAGAATACATATATCATAATGTAATATATATTTTTTATAATGGATGCCGACACATCCTGCACCTGGTACCGAAACATCCTTTATCTGGTACCGAATCATCCTGTGTATAGGTGCCGAAACATCCTGGTACCGCAACGTCCTGATTCCGTTTTGACTGTGTGTCGTTTTACAAAATATTTCGACAGAGGAAATTCTAAATTCAAGAATGAATCCTTTTGAAAAATATCTTGAATTAATTCATTAATGAATGCTTTTTCGTTTGACTTACTTTAAGATCTCATTTATGATACACAACATACTTACGTTTCTAGTGTTTTTATGTTTGAATGATCCGCCTGCAACAACATCCGGTGGAACTCTTCTGTACTTCCTTTTGTAATTCGGCCATAAACTTGGTATGCAGGCTGAAATGTTTACTATATAATCTGATCCATATCAGCTCAATCCTTCTCAATTGAATAAACTTTTGTGTGATTTTCAAAAAATCAAACTTTTTTTATATCTTTTAAGTTTATATTTATGTTAGTAATTAAAATACAAAAGCTGAAAATAAACCAGAATTTTTGGTGATGCAAAAATTTCAACATGAAAATAGGTTTAATTTCATGTGATTCTATTCACACTAAGCGTGATGACAATATTTTAAAATCATCTGTCACATTACCATGCATTCCTTAACCTTCCTATGTACTCGAGACATTTTTGGAAAATTTAGAAAACGTACCATGATCAATATCTATCGTAAACACCGATTCAGTTACAATAGACCCAGGACCTCTTCACGGCACGTTAACTGTGAAGCTGAAATATTTCTCGGCAAAATGGTAAATGTTCCTGCCAGATTGATCAGAGTGATGTTAAATTACATTTTGACATGTTAAATTTGGAGGGAACAGCATCTTCACAACTTGAGGGGATGTGCTAAGTGAACTTCTCTCATTCCTTGACTGATTGCATTTAAAGGGCATGGGCCAATTCATGATTGGTTCACTTGCTCTGCTTATGAATGAATAAGAACCCTTGAAACAAACAGTGTGACCAAAGATAATATTAGATCTAGCGCATGCGGTCAATGGAAAGAAAGCATCTTTCCCTTTTAGTAAAGCCTTTGAAAAAAATTTGCTATCAAAAGGCACAGAGACTTTACTAAAAGGAAAGATGCTTTCTTTATTATTTTATTTTTCGTTCTGTCTCAATTATTAATTTAATTATTAATTTAAAAAAAAAAAACAGAAAAAAAGGTTTCTTTATATACATTTACAGAGTTTAACTAAAGTCCCTCTGTGCTAGCGATAGCATAAATTGTTCAATAACCATTTGGCTAATGCAAGCACAAATTAATTAGCCAAATGTTTAAGCCATTAGCCAGGTGTAAAAGACAAAACAACTTATACTCAGAATTTTAGAAAATTTAATATTGAAAAAATAACTGAATTTCACCCTAGTCATGCTATGTATAATACACACAAGTAGTGCTGTGAGCTGAATATTTTTCTATGTATTTTGAAAAATAGAAGCATGTTTTTGTCTCTGTTTAATGATGGTTGTTTGCATAATAATATAGATATATCATATACCAAAATGTTAGAAATGTTTGAAGTTTATGAATATTGTAAAAGTTTGAACACAAATTAAGCACAGTAAAGGTAAACTGCAGGTAAATACAGGTAAAAATGACAAAAAGCTAGATTTAGCAATAAATATATCAATTTATTTTAAAAAATACAATAAAAGAGATTGAAATATCAAATAATAATTTAATAAAAGTCCCACACCAGTAGGCCAGTAGTTACTTTCAGGTAAAGCTCGGGTAACATTTAATTGTATATGAAGTATATCTCATGACAGATGCTGATTGGGGTATATACTGCTCCTAAATGATGCCCATTGTTGTAATATAAGTGAACTAGTTTGAATAAGCGATTAAAAAAATCGCAGTTTCCACGTCATACCTGTAAGGTAGTATCGGCCATTTGAAAAATAATTCAAAGTGCCAGAGTCGATATCTGGTGATTACCGATAGAAAAAATGGAATCACATTTACTAAACATGTTGTCCAGTAACAATAAGACTCATCGGCATCACTATAATTAGTCCGTAAACACCTTCATTTCCCCCTTCATTTTTTTGAAAATTCAATTATGAAAAATTGAGCTGTGCTTTAAGTTGCCGGCATTTTCAGTAGATACTGGTCTACACACTGATAAGTTTCATGTGCCATTGTAATCTTTGTCATTTATAAACAAATTGAGGAAATCCAAAGAAGATTGGCATCTTCAGTCATGTTTACAAACACCTGTAAAATTCCAAGTCAACATGTGCCCGGTCGCCATCATGTGCACGTCAGTTATTCATGAAATCTGCCAGATCGTATATTTTTTTCATAATCATTGTCTTCAATTATATCTGCGACATTAAGTGCATCAATTTCCACATCACTATCATTGTTCCAAAGACTTATTTGAAGTAAGAATTGAGTTGTGTTTATAAGTCTGCCATCTTGAAATATAAATTTAGATCTCACCTTTTCCTGCATCTTAATATAATACAAACCAATCAAATTTAAGGTGACCTTATAGCATTTTTTTAAGATAGGAAATCTGTCTCCATTTATAAAACATCTTTTTAGAACGTTTACAATGATTGGAAGGCTATAAATACAATCTAAAAATAAGCTATAGTCGACCTAGTTGTTAACCGGAATTAATTTTGAAAAAATAACTGATAACTCAATTGACAATAAAATTCATCATTTTTGACTGGATTGCAAAGCAATTCCGGTATATGAATTGGCGAAATCCGTCTGTCTGTCTGTCTGCACGGCGACAACATTTTGCGTTTGGCTTGGTTTCTTTCATACCCTAAAGGATACTTATGTCAAAGTTGGTAGGTTTGTAGATACTTGAATGTTCTATCCAACCAATACAAAAATTTAGTGACCTTGAACTTGACTTTATGCTTCAGTGAAAACACACTGTTTTTTGCCTTAGGGTGACCATTTGCATACATGTATTGTTAATGTTAATGCAAAACAATTCCGATAATAAATTGGCAAAATCTGTCCGGCGTCAAAATTTTGCATTTAGCATTTGCAGTCTGGTCATACCGTCCTTGACGGTTTCTTGTTTTCTATTAACCATCCAAACTCTGTAAACCAAGTTGATTTGATATGTTTCTTAGCATTTCCCTTTTCTTAATCGGTAGTTCATCTTGTTATCTGTTGTCACAGGTTAAGGTATCAATGTTTGTTGTCATGCATCTTATTACCTCATAAAGAGGTAGTACGATGCGTGTCAACAAACATCGATACCTGAACCCTTTATCTGTTCTCACAGATTCTAATGATAGAGTGCCACTCAGCGATTGTATAAACCCTTGAAATGATGTCAAAGAACTTTGTTTAGCCATGTTCACTGTTCAGAATGGTTTACTTCGCAATCACCTTGAAGTTTGATAAAGTTGATATTAGTAGTAACTAAATTAAATTGTGTTGTGATGACTATGATTTATGCTGACGATATAAACAGTAAAAAATGAAAAACTTATGAAATATACCATATTCAGGTGTGTATAGTATGCATCCGTGTAAAATACACACCCCCAACTTTTGGAAAATAATTGAAGATAAAGTCTACATCTCGTGTATAATAAGCAGAGAAAATTGACGCATAAACAAGTGGTCAAGAACCTTAAGTTTACCTAGAAAAAATCTACGTATTACAAACAGATTTTACTTTACGGAAAACACAATTGGTTACGCGTTTGAACCTTAGGATATTCAGTGACTGGAATAAACCTATCTGCCGTAATAAAATTAATCTGTGATCCAAACCGTGTTAATAGAAAGAAAACTATAAAGAATTGTAAATAAAATTATTACAATTAGCCACTGTAATAAATATTCTTGATAAAATACCAGTAAGGAAGCAAGGCCACCATTTGCTATATATTTTATCATTTGTTATTTCGAAGTGTCATTGTTTGTGCAAAATAAATTGATTAACACAGCAGTAAATGTAGAAGAAATGCGAACAACCAATTATCCCAGCAGGATGTACGGTAATGGCTGATTGTTTGACTGTGAAGCCATTTCACCTTGATGGACGATGACTAGATAATTTGATTGCATCGGCGTTTGTTATTTTAAAATATGCTAGTTTCATTTGTAAAAACATCTTCATTTCTGTGCATATTGTAAAGTGTTCAACACAAGGAGCTAAAACTTTAATGATAATCTCTTTATCAAGTGTCTAAAATCCATTTCAGTGGTCAAGTAAGGGTTCCCAAAGTCTATTGGTCATGTTCTGATCCTTGTCAGCGGTTGGTTGATTGGTGTTTTACGTCGCTTTCAACAATATTTCAGTTATATCGCGACATGGAAGCAGGAGGTTACCAACCTCTTAAACATAGTGACGCAACCTGGGAATCAAACCCGGATCGTCGGCGCCGCAAGCCAAGCGCTTAACCACTACACCAAGCCTGCCCCTCCTTGTCAGCGGACATCTGCAGCAATATAGTTGCGGAAATATGAATTCTTATGTCTGAAAAAAGGGTTCATGTTTTAGATCTCATGTTTAATACGCACCTGGAGAATCAGTCAGATTTTATGGGGGAAAAAATGTGTATTATACTCAAGTGAATACAGCATTCGCCAACTTGATACACATGTATTAAAAATGTTACGCCATTTCAATTTTGAATTCGCATTTGGAAATTTGGCGATCGGGTAGTGCACACACAGTCCCTGTGATCTGGTGGTCATTCACACCGGCAAAACAGCAATTTTTGCAGGTCCGAATCATTTTTTGGTGGATCCACTAATTAAGGCATGTTTGTGATTTGCTGTTAAATTCTTCCCTCCGTACACATTAATACACAGTGAGCAAGTCCTGAGCCCAGTTATTTCGTCAAATTGTAACCACCCCCTCCCCACTTCCCATAGCTGTTTAAAACTCCTTTCATTCCTTTGTGCCTCATAATTTCTCCTTTTTGAATCCCCCCCTCTGAACACTTTCATTTCTGGCCGGGGATAGCAGTCGATGAATATCTGATCAGCCAGGACACTGCTGTTGTTGTTGTTGTGTACACGTAACTTCCTAACCTGGGCCAGCGCACCTAACTTGGTCAAAAGATTCAGATTGGCCGACAAAAATGTTGTACCCAATCAGTATTCTCGACTTATTACTCAATGCTTTAACAAGTAACAGCAATTTCAGCGAATTTGATTCACTGACAAAAATAGATTTTATTCAATGGGTATTTTCGACACTTTTTCGACTTGGGGAAGAAAGAGACTTCCTTGAATGTGAAAGTGAACAGTGCAGAAATGTGTGTAGGACATTTAGACCAGCAGAATGCGTATTTCTGTCAGTCCTTGTAAAATACTGACCTGATGACCGGCTGGAACGGGTCTTTTGTTAAACTCTGCATTTACATATCAAGTAATGAGAACAATATGAAAATTTTAACAGGCATATTTTTTTCATTGAAAATATTGAATTGACAGAGAATGGCTCATATCACAGGTACTACTTCATATTCAATACATACAACAAGATTGGTACCATATCTAGTCAGAAAAAAAACTGTTTGTAAATTGTAGCAAGGTATATAAAGATTTTTGGTCGGAATTGCATAAGCAATTCCAGACCCTAGTCGTTAAAATAAGCTGTTTGGAACGCTGAAAATACCTCCTCATGTATAAATAGTGCCACAATATTTAGAAAAAGTGTGATTAGATTTAGTTTTAGTACTTATAATTCATATTGTACGAGTCAGTGCAAGATAAGTATGATCAGATGAAAAAATAGATGTGCCGTTATTTCATCCATTTACACGAGTTATGTTCATGCGCTGGAGGACATGCAGTCTTTCCAAATACTCGACGGAAAGTCCCGAAAAAGTACGGTTGACATTATTGTGTAGCTGTGCTGTAATAAGAAGTACACTACTAATCCGTACTAGAATTCGTTGTATTGTAATTAATAAAACTTGAGTATATTGCTTCTTTTTATATCAGTGGAATTTGAATTACTCTAAAATCTTCTTGTCACAACCCTAAACTTAACTCTTGGTAGTTGTTGATGTGTAATGCTACTAAAAATAGCCAGTTATTTATACATGTGTAGACGTCGTTTTCCCCAAATGTACATATACAGTGGGAGACTTCGTCCAGATTGCTAATTTCATACTACTGTCAAGGTCAAAAGTGATATGAGAAAATGATAGCGGATTTGTTTGACAAAATTGGCAAATGAAAAGGCGAATGACTTTGATTTGTGATTTCAGGCAAAGAATTCAAGTCAAATATGCTTTAAACATGACATGTATAGTTCATTCGTCTGTTGCATTTCCAAAATGGACCGTCTTTCCCCATACGATCGGATGCTTAGCTTGGCCCATGGCCATGCGCATTTGACCTCGTATATCTCAGAAAGTGCTTGGAGTTTTTAAATGAAATTTGGTGTCATTGTACATTAATTCTTTATGTATGAATGGGCGAAAACCCAAAGGCAATGCATCAAGTCCTTCATTGTTTTTGTTTGGTCTGTTCAATGCAGACCGTGTTTTTGTCAATACTGATCCTAAACATTGCACGTTTGGTGTGTGATCTCTTGGTGGATCACGGCTTTATTACCTTTGATGTACTTGACAATGCAATTCCGACCTTGAGGACTTTCAAGTCCTTTTTTATTTTATTTTTTTTTTTTTTTTTTTTTTTTAAATAATACATTTGTTCACAATGACCCATTTACACAATAAGGACGTCATTTCGGGCAGAATGACTCCTTTACAGAAAGTTACAAAATACAATGGTATAAATTTTACAATACATGGCATTAAAGCAAATCATAAACCTTTCTGATAACTGAAAGTTGCAAATTTTTATCTAATTTCAACAAAACTTTGTGATTTATGTCAAAAGAGCTGTCTTAATTTGACACTGAATATTTTGGCTACTTTTAACTTCACCTTTAATTCTAAAAAAACATTTTATATTTATATATTTTACATGTAATAAATGAAATCAAATTATTGAACAAAATTGTCTTATTGTTGATTTCATCATAAAATCCAATTATAATATGCTTCCAACTTATATCAAACAATAACCATTTAATGTCTTGTAAATGCATGATTTGTCCCATAATTTCATAAAATCTACAAGCCCATCGCCAGATTTTCCAACAGTTTCAGAAAGTGTATTTATGAAATATAGTAACATTAAGTCATTTGATACATGAAGCTTTCGTAACTGAATTCAATATCATGTATTTTACGTAGTAGTGAGCAAGCTTCTACGGCCTTGAAATGGTTAAGTTTTAAAGTGTTTTTAGTTTTAGACTTAAAAAAAAAGACCAATTACAGGATTCCACATGAGACTTGCTGACACAAAGGGGGATAAGGTTAGAACATCCAATGTCCTAGGCCTCCTGGTAAATGTAACTGCTCAGGTAGCTTGCTCAATTCATAGTTGACTCAGGGGAAGAGGTCTCAGGTTTGAACCCCAGCACTGATTTATTGGTGTCCAGTCTTTCAGAGGAAACAGTTAAGATACAAGTTAGCAGTCTATGGTGGTGTGTAAAACATCTGTTTGTTTGGGTTAGTCTGTTGCATAAGTTTGTGTTTTTAAACTTTACATAATTTCTGTTGCATAATATCTATGTAATGTGCCATACAGATGCTGTTGCTACACATGTTAATAGTCTTGATGTTACAAAACAACAAACTATTTGATTCTTTTTTTAGGTCACACCATAGCTATTACACTTATATGGTGACAGCATCTACCTGAAAGGTAGACCTATGTGATGGTCCCTACTGAGAAGTGAGGATCTCTACAGTAACGCGGAACCCCAAGATTTAATGTCTCATCCATAACATAAGACACTGGCAAGTCACGTGTGGGAGTTTATCTCGAGACCCCTCAGTTAAGAATCAAGCACTTAAATGATTGAGCTACAGCAGGTTCACAAAAAAGCAAATCAGCTTGGTCAGATCCTTGTAGTGTTAAGTTTGTAAAATTTGCCTATTCAGGGTTTTTGTCAGGGATATGCATATTAGTATCGTTCTTGCGAAAAAGAATTACTGTGGCTGTAAAATATGCATGAATATACTTAGAAAATTGAATGCGTAATTTTAGTGTTTGTATTTGAAATTGAATAATGCGAGTAAAATTTCATAATTATTTTCTTCTTTAGACATGGCCCCCAAGAGGAATAACATCATTCCAAATGGCCATTTCCGTAAGGATTGGCAGAGATATGTTAAAGGTTGGTTCAATCAACCTATGAGAAAGAAGAGAAGACATGAAACAAGAATCAAGAAGGCCAGAAAAATTGCACCCAGACCTGTAGGTGGCATCTTGCGTCCCATCGTCCACTGTCCTACAGCCAAGTATAATACAAAGATCCGAGCGGGAAAGGGCTTCACTTTGGATGAATTGAAGGTATCACCACTCAAGTTGAAAAATGTACCCATATATCACTAACATGTTATCAATTTGATCTTTAATATCTTCAGCAGTGGCCTGTTTCTCCAACAATTGTTAGTGAACCTATTAATGTATAGCTGAAATTTTTAAGCTCAACTTATGATGAAAATGCCATGAAAATTCATCAAAAATTATGTCTACTATTGCCTATGTCCAACGGAAGAGCTGCTTGTGTCGGACAAAATGTCAGACAATGTTGACAAGTTGCAAGTCCTATTTTTGTGTCGCCTGCGAAGCATAGCGGCACATATGGATCACTTTGTCTGTGCGGTAGTCACACTTTCACATAATTGGCTATATCTTTTGTTATTTAATATGGTAAATTGACAAACTTGCAAGGATTACCATATATACTCGCATATAAGTCGACTTTTTGGGAGTAAAAAATCGTGGTCGAAAAGCACTACTGACTTATATGCGAGACACTAATGGAGAGAAAAAAAATCTTACCTTGGACTGAAGCCAAACTTTCCCCATTTATTATTAGATAATGAAGACATTAGACATGATAGATAACATAGGTGAAATTCCCTGTCCATACTACTTTAAAATGTGATTCTATAACAATAAAATGTATATTTTGTAACCAACAGATTCTGTACTAAAAAGTCGTAATATATCGCTTTTTTGTCGTTGAAATATCCATTACAAAAGGTAAAACAAATCCGCTACAGTGCGTCTGCAGGTTTAGTGAGCCGTGACGTGTTGGCCATTGATTAAATAACGGTCCGACACTAGAAGTATGTTAGTGAAACTGGTAGGTTTGTCGGTGTTGTAAAAGAGTCTTTGTCTGGTATCATTCACCGATTCATAGTAGGGTTTTACTGCGTTGATGAATTAATTTCAATAAACAAGCAATGAAGCCTCGATCGTTTTCACGGCCACAAAAAAAAACCCGGCCATTTTCACGGCTACCAAATTATTCGAAAAGTACTCACTTAAGCTATGAGGTAACACCAGGTAGATCGTTTTATCTTAAATAAATACATATTTTATATGTCACGTTTTAAATGCCCCTCTATTGAATTTGTCAATTAAATTCCCATAGTGTGATTACGCACGATCATCAGAGCGGAAAAATTCTCCCAAACCTTTGTATACATTTCTATGAATGAATGTCGGTTAACATGTACAGGCTTTGTTCACTCAAAAATTCCAACCGATTTATATGTGGGTCAACGGCAAATCCCAGAATTTGAGCTCCAAACATACCCTATTTTACAGTCTTCCAGGCGATACATAAATCTTCTGAAATATTTTCATGTGTTTGCTTCAGAACATTCCGAAATATGGATTTTCTGAAAACGTGTTGGTTCATATAATTAGTTTTGCACTGTTTCAAGGAAGCGCTTAATATAATAGTAATAATTAATAGTACAATGTAGCTTTGTTGTCAAAGTAATTTGTCCATTGTCCATCTGTGAAGTCATGGAAAATTTGGTATGAGACATTGAAAAGTCCTGGAATTTTGGTACAGAATTTCAGTACAAACCATGCTTCCTGTCAACACAAATTGTTTCCTTGTGACGTTGACCTTAGCCATAATTTTTGAAAGGCAAGTGATAGGGCTTTGATATTTTATATGTATATTCTTATGACAAGGACTTGTGACCTTAAACTTGAAGATTGACCTACCTCAAAGAGATTGTCCAGTAGTCACTTTTTTTCACATTAATAGATAACAATCTTTTAGTCCATACTGATGCTTTAGTTATTTTAAAGGTATTTATGTTGAGCATTTTGTATATAAGTCTATGCTTGTGATATCAATAAAAAACATGAAGCCATTTCAAATGAAACCAAGGTCAATGACCTTGATTGTGACCTCTTTGCTTAGAATAGTTGTTTTGGACTGTCTTGCAGTAGTACAAAAAGCCCCACAGACGACACAAGTGTTCACTTGAACACCCACTCTATTTCAAATAATGCACCCATTAAATGTCATTAGTGTGTTACTGTTACTTACAGTGTTAGCGCATCCCACTGAGAGTCTTAACATAAACTGCTTGTTTGTGATCAATGTCACCTGTGTGAGACAAGCCTGGCAAGTATCTTAATGTGATCGTCGAAGTGAATTTGGGTACAGATGTTTCGATACACAGACAGATCAGTACACAATTTTAAGATACTTCGAATTTCTTGGAAAAAAAACCATTTTGGTACATGTTCTGTTGCTTAATCGATTGTATCGGTAGACTTAATTTCTTTAAATTCTTACATGTCATGCTTTAATTATAGCATGCATAATGTGGAATAACTGTTGTCCAAATTTTGATAGAGGTTGAGATGTTTAGCAAGTCAGATGATGAATGTGAGCAAGATGAGGGGAGAGTGAGAGATTTTGCAATGAAATTGAGACGGAAAATGAAGTATGAAAAAAATAAAATGTGAAACAGTTATACATGTACGATATATAATACATTAGTTTTGTTAACTGAAGCTTGTGTAGATGAGTGGATAAGGTGCTTGGCTCATGATTGAGAACTCCCGGGTTCAACTCGCACAATGGGCACACTGGGATTCTACCATTAGAAGGAGACTGCTAAAGTTGAAGTTGCCCAGATACATAAATTTGTTTGTTAGTCCCCTGCCAGTGAAACTGGAGAGGACTATAAATCAGATTTGTCAACCCTTCAGTTTTTATCATAATTTTTCCGTTCTAAACCCAGAACTTCAGCCTTTACGTTTTTAGTTATATTCCTTGCAATTTTTCTATTAAATCCGGAATTCACAGCACTTTTTTATACGCCCGCATGTAAAAATGTGGACATATTATGCTATACCGCTGATGTCTATCCGTCCGTCCGTCCATCCATCCTTGTCCAGGCTTCTATTCCTTAACTAAAGGGGGAACAAAACTTTTGATGGTGTCATATGAAAGAGTGTGGCTTGTAGTTGTGCATGTGGGTTTCAAAGTTGGGGTCAGACCCCTGGGATGGGGGAAAATGGGCGGGGTCAGAAAAGCTTGTCTGGGCTTCTTCCCCTAAACTAAAGGGGGAACAAAACTTTTGATGGTGTCATATGAAAGGATGTGGTTTGTAGTTGTGCATGTGGGTTTCAAAGTTGGGGTCAGGCCTATGGGGTGGGGGAAAATGGGTGGGCTCAGAAAAGCTTTTCCGGGCTTCTCCTCCTTAACTAAAGGAGGAACAAAAGTTTTGATGGTGTCATTTGAAAATATGTGGCTTGTAGTTGTGCATGTGGGTTTCAAAGTTGGGGTCAGACCCCTGAGATGGGGGAAAATGGGTGGGGTCGGAAAAGCTTGTCCGGGCTTCTCCTTAAATAAAGGGGGAACAAAAGTTTTGATGGTGTCATATGAAAGGATGTGGTTTTAGTTATGCATGTGGGTTTCAAAGTTGGGGTCAGGCCTCTGGGGTGGGGGGAAATGGGCGGGATCGGAAAAGCTTGTCCGGGCGTCTCCTCCTTAACTAAAGGGGGAACGAAACTTTGATGGTGTCATATGAAAGGATGTGGCTTGCAGTTGTGCATGTGGGTTTCAAAGTTGGGGTCAGACCCCTGTGGTGGGGGAAAATGGGTGGGGTCAGAAAAGCTTGTCCGGGCTTCTCCTCATTAACTAAAGGGGGAACAAATTTTTGATGGTGTCATATGAAAGGATGTGGCTTGTAGACCACATTTAAACATGATGCAGGCGTATCATGCATCCTTCAGTGGTGTCCTATTTTTGACCATTACTGTTTCAATGCGTATACCCTTGATCTCCATTATTTGTATGTTTGCAATGAAAAACAGAATTCACCTGGAGGGGACTATAGTGTTTGTCGTTGTCCGGATGGTTTCCAGACAAAAACTTCAGTGAGGAATGACCAATCTGATTCAAACTTCACACAATGTTAGCTTATGTAAAGATCTAATGTGGTATTGATTTGGGGGTCAAAAGGTCAACTCGAAGGGTCACTTTTACTGAAAATAGACATTTATCACTGTATTTTGGTTTCCAGATGATGAGTTAGGAATGAATGATTTAAGGCTAGCTCATGTAAAGGTCTAGGATGGGATTGATTTTGGGATCAAAAGGTCAATTCTTAAAATAACTTACTAATTGATTGATTGATTGATTTTTGCTTTACGTCACACCACGAATATTTCACGTATATGGTGACGGCATCTGCCTGATGCGGGGCATACAAATTTTGACCTTTGCAACGGACCCACCCGAAGCAGTGAGGGATCTTTAACGTGCCATGCATACCACGACACGGGGCCTCGGTTTTTACTGTCTCATCCGAAAGACACGACACCAGCATGACCAGAGCGGGACTCGAACCCCGGCCTCCCATTCAGGAGTCCGACGCGATACCACTAGGCCACGCCGGCTTAAATAACTTACTAAAAACAGACATTCATCACTGCATTTCATTTGATTTTGGTGTCAAAAGGTCTACTCGAAGGGTCATTGTTACTAAAAATAAACATCACAGCATTTCCGTTGCCAGATAATAGCTTGAGTTAAGAATAATTGATTTCTTTTATGTTTCATACATTGCTAGCTTATGTATAGGTCTAGGGGTGGGATAGATTTTGGGGTCAAAAGGTCAACTTAAAGGGTCACTGTTACTAAAAATAGATATTAGCATAATTCAGTAGTAGACTAATTACTGTAAATTGTGATTCATTATTACTTCAGTTTCCAGATGATGACTATAGATACTGATGCCAGATATGAATAAAACAATGCTATGATTTTGCTGTCAGTTTCACTAGAGTTTGATATAAACTACACAGAATTCAATGTTTTTTCTTATTAAATCATACAAAAGGTTACCAAGTTCACATAACTGTTTCATTTTGCTAATAAGGTATTAGTCACTTTGTGGTACAGGTTGTGGCAGGGGATGAGTGTTACTTTTTTTTGGTCGGAATTGCGTAGCAATTCCAGACCCTAGTCGTTACAATATGCTGTGGAGAATGTGTGGAACGCAGAAAATACCTCCTCGTGTATAAATAGTGCGTCGATATTTAGAAAAAGCGTGATTAGATTTACTTTCAGTACTTATAATTCATATTGTACGAGTCAATACAAGATAAGTTTGATCAGATGAGAAAATGGATGTGCCGTTATTCTATCGATTTAGACGAGTTATATTCATGCGCTGGAGGACATGCAGTCTTTCCAAATACTCGACGGAAAGTCCCGAAAAAGTACGATTGACATTATTGTGTAGCTGTGCCGTAATTTAAGAAGTACACTACTAGTCCGTACTAGTATCCGTTGTATTATAATTAATAAAACTATCGTTTCTTTTTATAGCAGTGGAATTCGAAGTACTCTACGATCTTCTCGTCACAACGATAAACAAACGTCTCGGTAGTTGTTGATATGTAATGCTACTAAAAATAGCCAGTTATTTATAGGTCTCCACGTGTAAACGTGGTTTTCCCCAAATGTACATGTACAGCGGGAGACTGTCCAGATTGTTAATTTCACACTGCTGTCAATATCAAAAGTTATGAGAGAATGAGATAACTATATAGTTCGAGACGAAGACGTACAGGGGCGGAGCCGTTGTTTATATGAAAACGAGCACCTGTGCGCAGACCGTGTTTTTGTCAATACTGATCCTAAACACTACACGCTTGGTGTGTGATCTCTTGGTGGATCACGACTTTATTACCTTTGATGTACTTGACCATGCAATTCTGACCTTGAGGACTTTCAAGTCCTTTCATTTTTTGGGGGGGGGGTTCAATTTGAGCCGCAGCCTGCAGGAGATGACTAGAGGTCAGAATTGCGGTGATTTATTCATTGATTGATTGAAATCAATACCTTGAATTTAAAGTAGATTGATTTTATTTGATCAGTTGGCACCTACTTAATGCATTGAATATTAATTGAAGTGCAGTGCACCACCTGAAGCAGTGAGTTTTCTGATAGGTGCCAATGTGTACCCTGAATAAGTGTGACATATGCATATTTACTTATATGCATATCTGGTAAGTGGCAGCTGAAAACTGCTGTAGTTATCACTTAACCTATACAGAAAGAAGCATTAGCAGACTTTGAAAATACAGTCCTTCACAGTGCTGTATATATAACCTTGATAGACATCATTCAATTTTGAGTTGCATATTTCATTTCAGGCAGCTGGTATCAACAAGCGTGTTGCTTTGACAATTGGAATATCTGTGGATTACAGACGCAGGAACAAGAGTGTGGAGTCTCTCCAGCAAAATGTACAGAGGTTAAAAGAGTACAAATCTAAACTGATCCTGTTCCCCAAGAAACAGAGCAAGCCAAGGAAGAGTGATGCTACAGTATGTTTATACTTTGTACATAGATTGTGATAAGAACATGACTTGCTAAAACGCCTTATCGACTGTTTGCTAGAATTTTATTATACTTCACAATTTTCACTCTGAATAAGAGTGACCAAACTAGCATCAGTGGTTCATCTTAAGATATTGTGGTGAACCATTGCGTCAGATGCTGCATCTGACCTACTTTTTCCACTTGAAACACTCTGTTAAGAAAGTTGAAGTAGTTCAGTATTGGATGTATGTCCTATCTAGGCATCCTATTAACAAATTTGAATTTGAACCGAGTTACCATTTTACTACATTTTTGGCTGGGTTGCAAAGGAATTCTGGTTTATAGGTTGGCAATGTCTATCCGTCTGTCAATCAACACTTTGGTTAATTTTATGGTTGAAAGAAAAGCTATTTGGCGGGATTGCAAAGGAAATCCGGTCTATAGATTGACGATATCTATCTGTCTGTCTGTTTTTCAACTTTTTGATAAAGTTTCTGGTTGAAGCAAAATCTCCGCAACTAAGAGGAGTATAAACATAGTACCTCACACATAGGTTCCTTATAACCAGAGCTTTCAAATTATACCATGATTTTGACCCAGTGACCTTGGCCTTGGACATTTACCTACTTTTAAAAACCTTTAATGGATATGTCTTGATATCTTGAATCAATGGGGGTAAGGCTTTGATACTTCACACATCTTTGTTACAAGAGCTTTCAATTGATACCAGACTTTTGACCTTGACTTTGTTTCGAATTTTCTTCACATTAAAGCCATACTGTTTTAGCAGTTTCTTGTTTAAGTAATATTATATATTACAGGGTTCTTCTTAAGAGCCGGCACCCAACGATTTTCGCCACCTACATTCTCTTTTTATCGCCGCCTACTAGTGATGTACCGCTGATCGGATAACATTGATTAACAACAAGAAAAAGCTGTCGATTTCAATGATCGATTATCGTTTTTCATAATCGATCATCACATGCACAAATCCGCGTTTCCGTTCGAGGTTTACTGTTTTGGGTATACACACGCAATCATTTCCCAAACAATATGGCGACGTCCGATTTTGGGACAACCCATGCACAAAATAGAAATCTGATGTGTGGAAGGTCTTCGGATTGTACAAAATCAACGAAGACCTTCCACCATCCAAATCTAATTTGGATATGAAGAAGGCGGTGTTTCGACTTTGCCAAAAAGAGTATGTGAACACGGGCGAGTTCTGACTTCTGAGGAAGTTAAAATTACTATCAGGGGTGCACCGAAGTTGCTTTTTCTTCACAACAACTGTCAATGAGTCTAAATTGGTAGACAGTTACTTAGTAAGAGATAGTTATTGCTCAAATAAATTTGAAAGTACGATTTTGTAACATGTTCTGCGTTTTGGATATAAAGAAGCCCCCGTCCCACTTGGTCTAACCTACATGTTGATTGTGGCAGATTCATTCCACTGCAAAGCACTGCTATTATAGTAATATACAGCTATAATAGCTATATCTATAGGTACTATTTTTGACATAAAATGACATAAATTCTCAATTTCTAAGCAATCACCAAAAACCGCAACAAATGAACACTTGATATTCAGTTGTGGACTGAAAAAGATTACATTTGGTACTGTCATTTGTTATCAATGTAACATTGCAATTACATTGATTACAAATGACACCACCAATGTCATCTTTATTAGTACACTACTGAATATCAGTACATTTTGTTTCGTTTTTTAGCTCACCTGAGCCAAAGGCTCAAGTGAGCTATTGTGATCAATCACCATCCGTCGTTAACTTTTCACATTTTCGACTTCTTCTCCAGAACCACTGAACAGAATTTGATGAAACTTGATAAGCATGTAGTACTCATGGTCCCCTACAAGTGTTGTTGTTTTTCGTCCAGATTCATCAACAGGTGGCGCCACCACAGGCAAAAGTAGGTCAAAGAGGGTACCCTCCTTTGACAAACTTCTTCTTCAGACCGGGGGCATACAGAGACAAACCAAATGCATAGGAATGATCTAGAGGGATGTGTGAAGAAGTGTTGTTATTTTTGGTTCCATTCCGAAATCAAATTTTTGACGTTTTTTTGACGTTTTTTTGTACTTGGTAATTTTAATGCAGAAAAGAGGTATTTTTTTCTTTTAGTAAACATTGATGCATTAATTTGGTTTAATTTGATCATTTTGATGGTAAGAAATACTACTGCGAAGAAAATTTTTCAATATTTTATGTTTTGGATTTTTTATGAATTTTTTAAGACTTTCAAGAAAAAGGGGGGGTGGGATAATTGGTGTAAACATTTCACAGTTTGAACTTTTTCTTCGGAACCACTTGCTGGAATTCAATGAAACTTGGCATGCATCAAATACTCAAGGTCCCCGACAATTGTGGTCATCTTTGTCAGGATCCATGAACAGGTGGCACCACCACAGACAAAAGTAGGTCACAGAGGGTACCCTCCTTTGACAAACTTCTTATTCAGATCGGGTGCATACAGCGACAAACCGACTGCATAGGAATGAGATAGAGGCATATGGGAAGAAGTATTGATATTTTTTGTTCCATTCCGAAATCAAATTTTTGACGTTTTTTTCATTTTTATTTTGGACTTTGTTATTTTAATGCATTAAAGAGTTATTATTTTCTTTTAGTAAACATTGATGCATTCATTTGGTTTCATTTAATCATTTCTATGGTAAGGAATGCTGGTGTGAAGGAATTTTTTCAATATCTCAATTTTTGAATTTTTTATGAATTTTTTAAGACTTCCAAGAAAAGGGGGGGGGGGGGGGACAATTTTTCATATCTTCAACTTGATCTACAGAACAACTTGAAGGATTGTGATAAAACTGGGTAGGATGCAAGTACTCATAGTCCTTTTCAAAGGTTTTGTTTTTTGTGCGGATCATCCAAATTGATTAACAGATAATGCCACCATGTCTAAAAGTAGGTCTCACAATGGTACATATACCACTTGGTAATTGAAATATGGAGAGTAGCGGTTCAAATCCAGCTGTGGTCAAAAAAATTTTTTTTTTTTTTTATACATCTAAATAAGTTTTTAGATGTTTCTCAACATTCAACATATGAAATTAGGAATTTTACGTTTAAGACTTCCAAAAAAAAAGGGGGGGGGGGGCATTTTTCACATTTTCAACTTTTTCTACAAAACTGTTTGAAGGATTTTAATAAATCTTGGTAGAAATAAGTCACTTATGATCCTCTTCAAATTCTGTTGTTTTCGTCCAGACCTCTTTACAGGTGGCGCCACCATAGTCAAGAGTAGGTCACAAAAGAGTTCCCTCGTTTAACAATATTCTTTTTCATACGGGCTGTATACAGAGACCAACAGAATGCATAGAAATGATCTAGAGGGATGAGTGAAGATGTATTGTCATTTTGGTTCCCTTCCAAAATCAAATTTTAGAATTTTTTTCGACATTTCTTTGGACTTGGTGATTCAATGCAGAAAAAAGTGTCATATTTCCTAGTTAATTGATAATGATGATTTCTTATGAACTATTGTGATCATAATTATGGTAAGGATTGTTACTTTGAAAGAATTTTGTCAATATCGCAATTTTTGGATTTTCTATGAATTTTTTAAGACTTCCAAATGAGGGTGTATAGGAACAATTCAATCACATTTTTCACTTCTGCTGTTATACCACATGAAAGATTTTAATGAAACATGGAATACATGAAGTACTAAAAGTCCTCTATCAATTTGGTAAATTTCATCCAAATTGGTTAACAGATAATGCCACCATGTCTAAAAAGCAGTTCTCACAATAGCACATATACCACTTGGTAATTGAAATATGGAGAGTAGCGGTTCAAATCCAGCTGTGGTCAAAATTTTTTTTTCATTTCTTTACACATCTAAATAAGTTTTTAGATGTTTCTCAACACTCAACATATGAAATTAGGCAATTTTAAGTTAGATCTGGACAATATTTGAAACAATTGTTGTTCATGACCCAGACTTGAAATCAGTCAACAAAAGGCCCCACCTAAAGAAAATGACTAACTTGTTGCCCTGAATGACTTCTTGCAGAGACAAAAGAAATGCTTAATATCAAAATCACCTGAATGGATGTGCAAAAAAGTGTTGTTTTTTATTCTAGCCTGAAATAAAATTTGACATATTTTCAACATCTATGTTGACTTAGTCACATTAATGCAAAAATAAATGAATTTTTCCTTCATGCATGACTGATAATATAGGTACTCAGGTGAGCGATATAGGCCCACTTGGGCCTCTTGTTTGCGATTGCTGAAAAATCAAAAATTTGTCATTTTCTATCAAAGACAATAGCTGTAAGTGTTTAAAATTGTAATTTCACTTGTTCATTTTTGTTTCACCAGCAAAGCAAAGCGACACTTACTGGGATCACAGTGTCTGCTTTTGTCTGTTTGTGCATCCGTCTGTCTGTCACACTTAAATATCAAAGCCCGCACAGCACCACGGCCTATAATAAAAATACGAATCAACCGATGCCATGTTCCAGCCACCCTAGTGACTAGTCAAATTTCAATATTGCTAGAGAAATCTGCAGGATTCCATTCGCTTGGTCTGAACTTGGTCAATCTATCAAGCAAATTTGTGCATTAATCTGTAAATATTTGGGAACCAATTAAAATCGGCAAAATCGCATCGAAAGCATCAACCGATGATCGATTATGAAATTCAACCAATCCCCCATCACTACTGCCTACTATTTTTGCCTCCGGGTTGATAGATCAGGGGCATTGTTTTTTATCTATCTGTTGCCATCTTTAACCTTTGCTTTAATTTTGAACCGTGAGGGATAGAGACTTCTCAACTAATGAAGCTCTCTCAAATATACCCCACATGCATCCATGTTGGCATCTTTGGTTTTTCATGACCAGAGCCTCATTTGATACCATGACTTTTGACCTTGGACTTTTAGCTACTTTTCAAAAACTTTGACCTGGGCTATATCTTTTGAATAGAGGTGGCCTTTGATACTTCATACACAGGTTCTTTGTGACAAAAGTTTTCATTGCCTTGTACTACATTCCTGTACAATTCTGCCCATGTACAACTGCCAGTTTGAGGTCATCTCGGGATGAACTTTCATTAAAGCTGGAGATCTTTTGTTGTTATTTTGCAATTGTTATTTTGCATACTAATACAATTGAAACTCATTATCTCAAAGTCACTTTAAGTCAAATTCCGACATCAACAAGGATTGTTTTTATTTGGTTTTTTTTTTTTTTTTTTTTTGCTTTTGCAGGCTGAGGAGATAAAGATGAGTAAACAGTTGACTGGAAAGGTGATGCCAATCAATCAAGTATTCAAACCTGAAAAGGCTCGCAAAATTACTCCTGAAGAAGCGAAATTCAGTGTCTTCACAGCTCTTCGTAAGGCGAGAGCAAACAAACGTCTTCAAGGTTACAGGGAAAAGAAAGCAAGAGAAAAGGCAGAAGAGGAGGCCAACAAGCCTAAGAAATAAACTCTGTAACAACAGCATCAATAAATTATCTATCAGTGCTGATTTCTTCTTATGAAATCCTATACCACTAAAGGGCAGTGTTTGTCTAGTTACACTAGATTTTAACCTGTTATCCAAGTATTGATCCTGGCTGTCAGGAAGGGGACAATTTGTACTCCCATTGTCCAACTTGATGTATTGTTTTGTCCCTGCCAGGTATAACGGGGCATTAGGTGTTTGCTTTGTCCATCCTTCTGTCACACATTGGTTTCCGGATGATAACCCGGTTTCCGGATGATAACCCAAGTATCTTTCAACAAATTCGCTCCAAATTTGGATATGTGCTTACTTCTCAAGAGAGAAAAAAACCTTTTGATTTTGGGGCCAAAGGTCAAGGTCACAGCTGATGAAAATAAACTAATTATTGGTTTCCTGATGATAACTCAAGTACCTTTTAACATATTTAAACCAAATTTGAATCACAAGGCTTTCGGCTCGTTGCTACAGGGTAAAGTGAACACTCGCTGCTTTCCTTTTTAAAAAACAGATTGATTGATTGATTTTTGTTTTACGTCACGCCACAAATATTTCACATATATGATGACGGCATCTGCTTGATGTGGGGCATACAAATTTTGACCTTTGCAACGGACCCACCCGAAGCAGTGAGGGATCTTTAACGTGCCATGCATACCACGACACGGGGCCTCGGTTTTTACTGTCTCATCTGAAAGACATGACACCGGCATGACCAGAACGGGACTCGAACCCCGGCCTCCCAATTAGGAGTCCGACGTGATACCACTAGGCCACGCCAGCTTTTAAAAAAAAAATACAAAAAAAAAAACACAGTCTCTGGGGATGTACAATAAACAAACATAAATAACTCGCTACAGTCAACATATAAAATTTTTATTCCTATCGCCTCACCTTACCTTCAATTGATTTCCATCCTCCGTGACCCCAACCCAGATGCCATTTTAACTTCAACAAGTACATTTCCTAACACAGCTTCTGATTGGTCGGAAGGAACTCTCATGTTTTATCATGTTACAAACAACCATTCAGATGCTGTGTTAGGAAGTGTACTTGTCAATGTTTAAATAGCATTCACTTTTCTGCATCCGCCCCTGAAAAGTTTTAAACGTGAAACAAAATAATTTATACACAAAAAGTGGCATTTTGAATTGATTCCTTATAAAAATCTGTTACTTTGAATAATTGGTTTTGTTTTTCTTTATTCAATGGAATCCATAAGAGTGAAAAGGCGAGAAAATTGCATAAAAAGATGCACCAAATGCTATACTTTTGCTTCATTTTTTTCAAAATTTTCCCGAACCCCCCTATGGGACAGGGACATCCCCTCCCATAACCTACCCCACTCACCCCTTGGGCCCTTGAAAAATGTGGCGTGGCAGCCCCCCCCCCCCCCCGGGCATTGCAAGTTCTGGAGTGCATGTAGCTGCCATCATCAGTGTATTTTTTTCCAGGTGTCTGTACCTTTGCATTTGGGAATTTTTTTGTCTGGTTGGCATAATGCTTAAAACCAATGTTTGGGAAATATTTAGACAATTTTTTGGATAAACCAATGAAATTTCCATTGGAAAAGGTCCTTTTGATAGACCTCATTTGAAGGGGGGGGGGGAAGCAAAACACTGATCATGTACATCTTTGTCTGTCTGTCCACACATCTGAGTTTATATCTTATTCGACAGGTCAAAGTCTATTGGATAAAGATCATTCCTTAAAAGTTGAGGTTGAAGAATTAAAATTCTCGTATCCCATTTATCTTTGAATTTGAATTTTTGATAATATTTTACAAATATCGTTTCTAAATAGCAAAGTCTTTTGAACAAAGGTCATTCAGTATCATACCTGAAAGGTCAAGGTCAATATCTGGTCTCTCATACAGGCCATCAAGACCACTCAATATATCAGAAAGTCGAGGTCAAAGACTGAAAAAACGTAGGTTAGGGGTTTATTGTGTAACTTTTGTTGCTCTTTATTAAAGTTTAAACATCTTTTTTCCAGAGCGTAGCTACTTTTTTTTAGACCACGAGTCAATCGGTTCCTTTGTCCAAGAAAAATTAAGATTTACACGCCTGAACCATGTATTCTATAATTCATCAAGACATAAGTTGTATGGTAAATCCTTCTAGTCACCCACCCCCTTCATTTGATGAATCATTTAAATTTGAAATGAAATTCAAGGGGCCATTTGACACATTAAGAATAAAGTTATCCCAATCCCTGCAAATGTATGGATTATTCAAACTACATATAAACAAAGTAGCAGATTTGACACAAGCTGGGGTTAAACATGTGTAGAGCCTTCAAAGGACAGATTGGGGGTAAGTTTTTATAGCCCCATTTGATTCCAAAATGCGTATTATTGTGTTGGACATTCTGTTTATCAAAACTGCAAGTTTACGCGGCGTGAGGAATTGTGGTACTAGCTGTCATCACAGTAGGGCAACATTTGGTGGCTATGTCCATCCGAGACATTTTCCTTCTGGTTCGGTAGATTGGAGGCATATTGTTCTTGTCCTGTCTGTCTGTTCGTTTTTTGACCACTAAAATAGTTGGACATTAATTTTCATACCAGCCAGTGCACTGATGTTTCACATGTGTGTCCCTTGTGAGAGGACCTTTCCATTTATTCCTTAATTTTGACCTACAATAGAACATTTTGAACAATCTGTGTTTGTGAAACACTAATGCGCCGAGGGCACCACTGAAAGTCCAAAAAGTTATTTTTAGCATGAAGGTCAAAATCATCGACCTTAGTGTCGTAGAAGGGGCTTCATTAGTTGAGTACGCATGTCAAATATGATGTCTCTATCACTCGCAAGGTTAATGTTGACAACAGACGGACAAACAAAATAACCAACAGACAGGACAAATACAGTATACCCCCGATCTATCGATGTGGGGGGGGGGGCATAAAAATTTATCCTTGGTTGTAACTTTTGAACTATGGGAGCTAGGCCTGTCGTATTTTTCGGTTTCTTCTTTCTAGCAAGACCCTTCTATTGATTCCAGAATGCATGACCTTGTAACCTTGACTGGTAAGTTTGACATTAATTGAACAAATTTTACATTCGTTTTCACACTGGAACCAAAGGAGATGAAGCTTTGATATTCCATAGGAGTACTGTTCCTTGTTGCGAGATCCCCAGGTTTTCGGGGACTGCATCATTTAACAATATTGCTGCTACTGCTAATTTCTGTCCGTTTTACGCCATTTTTGTCGTTTAAACTATGTATGTAAGTCGAAGCAACAGCTCTGTCTTGTTCAAAATATGAGTCATACCAGGCTGGAACATTTTTTCAGTGAATTGATGCCACATATAAGTGGCTCATGATACCACACCGCCATCAGGCATCCATCCAGTTTCAACCCAAGTGTGTTATCTAGCTTTTGCTGCTTCTAAGCGGCCAAGTCGAGCATAACTCGGGCCCATACACTCCTGAATTCCCATGCATGCTCTGCTCAAAGGCAATGAAATGGGGTTAACGTGCGATAGCTGGGACAAACGGTGGCACGTTTCATGTGGCCATTTCAACTACTGATTGTGATCAACTTGCGAACTCGTCAACCACATGGATTTGTAACTCGATCGTGTAACAACCCGAACTTTACTAAGCCGGCTCTACTGTCGATTCCATATCCGCAAATGGTATTGAGTGTTTAAAATCGGTATCAATATATTCTGTCACACTTAGTAGTCATACAGCTTCAACAACGGGTAGCCCATCAACAACTACATCCCCTAAGAGACCAAGAGCTCCGAACTCCCATATTCCTCGTAGAGAACTGAGGATCAATCTTGAATTTATCAGATGTCAAGAACAAAGTTCAGGAAATGTAGGTACTTCCTGACAGTGCGGAACGCTATGTGAGCTTTGATAGTGAGACTTGGTTAAACGTCCTACCTACCTATTACCATGTCTTAAGGAGGGACGACGATGGCTATGGAGGGCCCCTAATTGCTATGAAGGACGACCTTAAAATTGTCTACACCCCCACCTACACAAGTAATGACTCAGAGCTAAAGGATGAAAGTTCAGTGAAACAAATTCAAGTCGGTCATCATCACATCACTTTACGGCCTCCTAGTGCAACATAAGAGGAATACTCGGAGCGTGTTGTCGAGGAACTCACGAAGATTCGTCTCGACAATAAGAAATGTCGAACCGATATCTGAGCATTCCCAGCCAGTGCCACGCTCCAACACGAGGCACCAAGACCATTGACCTCTTTCTCACTAACAACCCATCACTGGTGGATAATTGGAAACAAGTGCCTGCGTCGAAGATCATGATACCATCTTAATTGACACTTTCATCATATCAAGGAGAGTGAAATCTACAAAGAAGAAAATCCATTTGTGGGACATTGCCGACATTCTTCTATAACCTTGAAGAGGGAAACTACTAAATACATCACATCTTCCATTTATAAGTCACATTCATCTGTGGATACTATATGGCCCTCCTTCAGAGACACCATTCTTCGCCTAATGGACGCACACGTGTCACAGAAGTATACTTGCTCCAGACACTCCACCCCAGACGACTAACTAGGCAGCGACACAACATAAGGGGACGACCAGTTGATTCTGAGGGGAGGGGGCTGGCACTGTTTGAAAATAAATATTCTGACCCTGAAAATGCTGGAAATAAAAAAATCTGGCTTTGAAATGAAAATAAATATTCTGGCTACTAGCATGTACATATACCACATCATGCAAATATAAAGTTGAATGTTCTATAGAAAACATGTTGATTTTTTTTCTAGCTCGCTTCGCTCAGCAAATTGCTCCTTATACTATAATGTGTAGTACTTTACCTGTATAACTCATATTTCAGTGGAATTTATAGCAATGGACAAATCCTGCTATTCAATATGTTCAGCACAACTTAATAAAATTGTTACTTTGAAATATATATATATATATATATATATATATAATTCTATTAAGTTGTGTTGAACATCTTGAATAGCAGGATTTGTCCATTGTTATAAATTCCACTGAAATATGAGTTATACAGTTAAAGTACTACACATTATAGTATAAGGAGCAATATATGTATATATGCATGTCCATTTTGAGGGGCAGCAGACGGGGGACATGTGCAAGGGCTCTACCATCTGTTCTCTGAGAGATTTTCTCCTCTTCATATCTTGTATGGAATAGTGCCATTCGCGTCTCTTTGCCGTCAATGTCCGATATTTTAACGTTAAAACGAGTGGTCAAAAGGGGTCTTTATTGAATTTGTCTCATCTCTCACTTGAACACACGCAAAGATGATGTTTAAATTAAATCATGTGCATTTCAAAATTTAAGGTGGCCATATTTGTTAACAGTGGTTTCATTCTTTTTAAGTTTCATTCAAATCAGTGCCACAGGACATTCGTCAAATGATTTTAATATATTTATTCAAATGTAAAATAACTATAACCCTAACTTTAAAATAAGAGCAAAAGTAAAACCAACAAAAGTGTGTATCTTCGCTTAACATACATGATGACAAAATTAAAAAGAGTCTCAAATGGGCCTATATTGTTCATCTTAGGCATAGAAAACATTGCACAATGATATTGAACACTGGATGGCCATAAGTCTTCAGTTTCTCTAAAACTTTTAAAACATGTAAAATTGTACACGAAAAACATCTTTGCTTAATATCTACCAAGCTTTCTCAAATTTAATCTAGAAGTAGTGAAGACAAAGTTAGAAATGTGAAAAATCAATATATCAAAAATATGTCATCTTCGCAAGCCAAGGCTTCATGTCGTTCTACTGCACTAGAACGAAACGAATCCTTGGCTTGCGAAGATGAAAATATGTATGAAATGCTTTTCTGCATTAAAATAACATAGTTTAAAGTAAGTCAAAAACGAATAAAGTATTAATTATGATTCAGACAGGAAGCCAAAACAGCAGCACTTCCTCACAAATCCTTCAATAGTGATCACTGGAAACTCTCCCCCTGGGACCCAGAGAGTGAGAGACTATGCACTTCATTATAGAAACTAGTAGTGCAAAGACCAATGCAGGTAAAGAAGTGTTTGCATACTATTTGTTGAGTTTACCTTATATTAGAATGTGTTTTGGTAACAAAATATAATTATAGAAAGGATGTGTGTTAATGGCATATACATATTACATGTAGAACATATACATGTATACCTTTTAATTTAGTGCACCATATGCACATATTATATGTCTATTTATATGCCCCTCTTTTTCTGTTACCCAATCCTCAACCTTTCCTTTCTTAGCAAAATATTTTGCATGTCTATCAAACTGTGGATTTTGTGAAAATCACCGTTCAACAGTTCGGCTATATTAATTTATGACATAGGTGACTTCATAGAGTGGAAAAGAATTGTGTCTAGTCGGTGTTTGATGAAACAAATACCTTTAAAGTGAATGTAAACGTGATAAAAAAATCTAAAGAGAATTTTCATTTCATACGGTATTTATGAAACTCTTTGTGTGTATTATAAAACAAGCAACTTGTTTCATAAATACCGTATAAAATAAAAATTAATTTCAGTTCCTATTATTATTATTATCTTTATTCTCTATTCGCTTTATCTGTAGAGGAAATTTAATGATTCCCATTTTGAATAATGACCGGGATGTCACTGTCGTTGTGGTCTTTTGAGAATTGCTTAGGTTTAGCGTTTAAAATAATTTACTTTAGGATTTCGAACCAGGTCGGTTACTTAATCGTTGGCTCAGGTGACCTAAATATACTTGAAGAAATGTAGAAATTTTTCAGATAAACAAAGTGTGAAAATGGGATTTGATCATGTCTCTACTGAAAGTCCTTCACCAATTCTGTAATACGCATTGAAAATACATATATTATCATATTGAGCTAGAGGGAAAAAAGCATACCTTCCATCTCCCCCTAAGTATTAGGAACTGTTTCAGTCACAGCGGGTGATCTAACATTTTTTTTTGTCAGAAGTCCGTCAAAGGAACCATTTACAGTGAATAGGTATGGAGCTTCAGCCGCCTATAGTTTTAAACCTCTCCCCTTTGTAACCACGTTATAAAACAAAAGTTGTTCCAACGGAACAATTACTCCTTCGGCAACAAAGTTTGAAAAATACAACAATTCATCCCAAAATACACCACATGTATAAGTGTTATGGATGTCCAACTTGTACATTTTGGGATCTTGCTCTGTTAAACTTCTTAATCGGACAGGACGATTCCTATATAATCCCCAAACTTCGTTTACGATGCTGCTACGTACCTTAAAGATATTTTCTTAAATTCGTGCATTTATATTTTTGTATATACATTTGTAAATTACAACGACTGTCTTAAAACACAATACACTCAGATTTTATTGCATTCTGATTATACAGACTTCAGCTTACGCCCATTCTAAGCCGGCCGTCAGAAGCGACATACATTCGGATAAGCTTACGCCCTTTTTAGCCTTGCCCTGCTTTATGAAACGAAAATTCGTCAAAAACTTCTGCTAGTCAGAAAGTTTCGCATACGACCGCTCAGGTGAATGCGTATAATAGTATGGAGTGACAAATGATAATTTAAGTGTAACCTAACATGAAATTATGTGGTAAGCATGACTGAATGTATCAATAAAAGACCCAAGTCCCTTACTCTGCAAATCGAGAGCTCACAACAAGGATAGGATTAGCCAATGAAAACTTTTTTCATTTTATTGATTTTATGGAGCTTGTGATGTTTGATCATGAATTATCTGGCATGCATGCCATTTAATTACATGTATAACAAATTGTGTTATTCAAGCGAACTAAAGCTATCCTAATGGGACAAATTACCATCCCCCTACCCCCATGCGGCAACAAAGCTGAAACATGCAATAATTCAAGATCCAAGATAATCCCTGGTATAAGTGTAATGGATGTCCTACTTCTACATTTTGAGGTACAATAAATGAAAACATGAATTCTGGTGTGTATGCACTCAGACCTTGACCTTGTAGATTTGACCTTAGTTCAAGGTCATGCCATACCCTTGGGTGATGGACGACAATTGTGTAAAATATAATCTCCCTCTAAAATACAATGAAGAAGCTATGACCCGAACAAGAATTTTTTTCTGCACTGTGACCTTGAAGATAGGACTTTGGTTCAAGGTCATGACACACCCTTGGGTCATGGACAAAACTTGTGTAAAATATAATCTCCCTTCAACAAAACAGGAAGAAGTTATGGCCCGGACAAGAATTCTAGCAATGTGTGCACTCTGACCTTGACCTTGTAGATATGAACTTAGTTCAAGATCATGACACACCCTTGGGTCATAGAAAACACTTGTGTGAAATTCAGTCTCCCTGCAATGAAAAAGAAGGAAGTTATGGCCAGACAATAATTCTGGCTATGTGTGCACTATGACCATCACTTTGTACATATGACCTTGATTCAGGTCATAACACACCCTTGAGCCATGGACAACAATTGTGTAAAATATAATCTCCCACCTATGTAACAGGAAAATGTTATTGCCTGGACAAAAACTTCTGGCTGAGTATGCATTGTCACCTTGATCTTGTAGATATGACCTTGGTTCAAGGTAATGACACACCCTTGAGTCATGTACAATAACAATCTGATTAAAACCGTATCTTTATTCCGCTTCTCTCTCTATTTGTCCCATTGCAGATAAAGATCTGGTGCAACCCCAAAAGGGGTCATGTTCTGGTGAACTCGATTTTCAGCCAATCAGTGGATCGGCTACAAATTCCTAGGATTGAAATTAACATCCCCAGCGTGCTTAACCCACAAGGTAATTTTTGAACAGTGTTTGTTACATATTGCTTCACTATCACGTGTCTAGCCGAGTCATTGCTTTGCTTTGGGAAATAACGGTTATTGGTGACTGAAACGTCATCAGAGTTCACCAGAACATGACCACTTACAGGGTTTCGCCAGATCTTTTTCCGCAATGGGACAAATAGAGAAGCGGAATAAAGATATGGTTTTAATCTGATTGATACAATAATTGTGTAAAATATAATCTCCCTCCAACATAAAAGGAAGAAGTTATGTCCCGGACAAGAATTCTGGCAATGTGTGCACAGTGACTTTGACCTGATGGATATGACCTTGGTTCAAGTTCATGACACACCCTTGGGTCATGGACAACAATTGTGTGAAATACTATCTCCCTCAAAAGTAAAAGGTAGAAGTTATGGCACAGACAAGATAGATGGATAGACAGTCAGGCAAACGGACGATAAGACAGACGCCCGGAGTGATTCCTATATACCCCTTCCCAAACTTTGTTTGCAGGGGGTATAACAAGCACATATCAATGTCTGTCCACAATGAAATACAACAAAGTTTTTGGGTTTATTTATTGAAAATCCATAGTAAATTTGTTTTGTGTATAAATCACAAGACAATTTATAATATATAGGTATACATCAAATTGCTTCTGACGATTTAAATATTAAAGTCCTATATTTCCAGTTTATATACTTAGAGTCTATGGAAATATAGTTCTTATTCTGTATTCTTAGACTAAAGAGATACCTATAAAAGCTGGTGTTCATAGTTGCTTCCTCTATATTAAAAGTGAGATGCCTGTACCACATAATATTCTTGGTGAGTATTGCTGTACATGTTTTCTGATTAGGGTGCATGTACATCCTAACAATGAACCGGGGTAATACCATTAGAACACAGGCCAAATTAAAACCTATCGCAAGTCTTATAAGCATATTGTTCAAATTATCTGCATCTTGTAGCATTTTCTTCTCTTCATATTCTTCTAGGCTCAATTCTTCATTTTGTTCATCTTTTTGTATATTTGGAAGTAAAATGACAGTGAACAAAAACAGCACACTAACACACACAACTGCTGTAGCAGATACATACTTAAAGTAATGCATATCATCATATTCATATATCATTATCCATGATTTATCAATGCCATCTTGCTCATGGCGTGGAGTAACTCTGTATTTTCCCACTCTTAGATGGCTACATGCTGACGTACTGAACTGCTGTGGTCCCTCATATTTTGAAATCCTTAAACATCTTAAATGTATACCCTGTAGAAACATAAAACATTGAATTTATAGTAGGTGACTGATAAGAATAAAGAACAACAATGGATCTAATAAACTTATTGGTAACATCTAATGAAAAGCTAAAGATATCCTTTCATGTCAAATAACACCTTGTTTGGAAAAGTCAGTACCTCATTTATATTTAGTTTCATCAGGACCCCATGCACCCATTCGCATTTAACATTTTTCTGTATGTGTTTTATTCACACTGGTTACAAACCTACTGTATGCTTAAAATGTAAATTTCTAAATACATGTACATAGAGTTGAGATAACAAGAGGCCTAAATGGGCCTACATTGCTCATCTGAGCACAATTTGCTCCCTTACAAATGATTAACTATTTGATACATATATTCTCTTCCTTATACTGTTCTAGACAACTGACAAATGAAAATAAGCATGCTTCTCTACATGGAATAAATCACCAAAATGACACGATAATGTATGAAAAAGATGAGGTCTTGTTTTCCACTTTTTTCTTTTTCTTAAATGACATAATTAACCAGAGACATATATATATCGGTACATGTGTATATATCGGTATGTCTCTGAGTTAACATACTGGGTACCGAAAAACTTTAAAATTTGTATTGGTGTAAATTCAAATAAAAAAGTTTTTGTTTATAATGGGCTTGACAACCCTTCAGCAATTGCCAGAACTGGCCTATATCAAAATTAGAAAAAGAAAACTCCAGAAAACAACATTTTAACGTGAAACTTTCAAATAAATATTGAAGTAGTTTTTAATAAAAGATGTCGGCAAATAAATGCTTCATTGCTTCTAGACATAATATTGAATATTCAAGAAAAATATATCAAATTTTATTTCAGATAAGAATAAAAATCAACACCTTTTTGCTTGTTTATTCAGGTGATTTGCTTTGTCTCTGCAAGATGTCATTCAGGGCAACAAGTTACTCATTTTCTTTTAGTGGGGTCTTTTGTTGACTGATTTCAAGTCAAGTCATGAACAACAATTGTTTCAAATATTGTCCAATTCCAACTTAAAATCGCCTAATTTCATATGTTGAGTGTTGAGAAACATCTAAAAACTTATATAGATGTGTAAAGAAATGAAAAACAAATTTTGACCACAGCTGGATTTGAACCGCTACTCTCCATATTTTAATTACCAATAGGTATATCTATATGTACCATTGTGAGACCTAGTTAGCTCACCTGAGCCAAAGGCTCAAGTGAGCTATAGTCATAGTGCGCCATCCGTCGTCCATCGTCGGCGGCGGTGCGTCGTCGTCGTCCGTCGTTAACTTTTTCACATTTTCGGCTTCTTCTCTGGAACTACATGGCAGATTTGGATCAAACTTTGTGTAAATGATGTACTCAAAGTCCCCTACTAAAATTGTGTTCGGGATCCAGATTCCCTCAGGGGTGGATCCAGGGCGGGACCAAAAGTGCCCAAAAGGGTACCCCTCTTCAAACATCTTCTTCTCCAGAACCAGTGCATAAATGGGGAAACTAATTGCATTTCAACAATCTATAAAGATGGGTTATTTAAAATTGTGTTCGGGGTTAAGATCCGTCAAATAGAAATTTACGCTTTTTTGACGTGTTTCTGGACTTAGTCATTTCAATGAAGAAAAGTGTCATGTTTTTCAGCTAATTGATATTGATGATTTCTTAATGACTATTTTGATCATAATTGTGGTAAGGAATATTATTGTGAAAGAATTTTGTCATTATCTCAATTTTTGGATTTTTTTATGAATTTTTTAAGACTTCCAAAAAAAGGGGGGGGGGCCCCCATTTTTCACATTTTTAACTTTTTCTACAAGACCACATGAAAGATTTTAATGAAACATGGAATACATGAAGTACTAAAAGTCCTCTATCAATTTGGTAAATTTCATCCAAATTGGTTAACAGATAATGCCACCATGTCTAAAAAGCAGTTCTCACAATGGTACATATACCATTTGGTAACTGAAATATGGAGAGTAGCGGTTCAAATCCAGCTGTGGTCAAAAACATTTTTTTTTTTTTTTTTACACATCTTAATAAGTTTTTAGATGTTTCTCAACACTCAACATATGAAATTAGGAATTTTACGTTTAAGACTTCCAAAAAAAAAGGGGGGGGGGGTGGTTGGCCATTTTTCACATTTTCAACTTTTTCTACAAAACTGTTTGAAGGATTTTAATAAATCTTGGTAGAAATAAGTCACTTATGATCCTCTTCAAATTCTGTTGTTTTCATCCAGACCTCTTTACAGGTGGCGCCACCATAGTCAAAAGTAGGTCACAAAAGAGTTCTCTTGTTTAACAATATTCTTTTTCATACGGGCTGTATACAGAGACAAACAGAATGCATAGAAATGATCTAGAGGGATGAGTGAAGACATATTGTCATTTTGGTTCCCTTCCAAAATCAAATTTTAGAATTTTTTTTCGACATTTCTTTGGACTTGGTGATTCAATGCAGAAAAAAAAGTGTCATATTTCCTAGTTAATTGATAATGATGATTTCTTATGGACTATTGTGATCATAATTATGGTAAGGATTGTTACTTTGAAAGAATTTTGTCAATATCTCAATTTTTGGATTTTCTATGAATTTTTTAAGACTTCCAAATGAGGGTGTATAGGAACAATTCAATCACATTTTTCACTTCTGCTGTTATACCACATGAAAGATTTTAATGAAACATGGAATACATGAAGTACTAAAAGTCCTCTATCAATTTGGTAAATTTCATCCAAATTGGTTAACAGATAATGCCACCATGTCTAAAAAGCAGTTCTCACAATAATACATATACCACTTGGTAATTGAAATATGGAGAGTAGCGGTTCAAATCCAGCTGTGGTCAAAATTTTTTTTTCATTTCTTTACACATCTAAATAAGTTTTTAGATGTTTCTCAACACTCAACATATGAAATTAGGCAATTTTAAGTTAGATCTGGACAATGTTTGAAACAATTGTTGTTCATGACCCAGACTTGAAATCAGTCAACAAAAGGCCCCACCTAAAGAAAATGACTAACTTGTTGCCCTGAATGACTTCTTGCAGAGACAAAGGAAATACTTAATATCAAAATCATCTGAATGGATGTGCAAAAAAGTGTTGTTTTTTCTTCTAGCCTGAAATAAAATTTGACATATTTTCAACATCTGTGTTGACTTAGTCACATTAATGCAAAAATAAATGAATTCTTCCTTCATGCATGACTGATCATCTAGGTACTCAGGTGAGCGATATAGGCCCACTTGGGCCTCTTGTTTTTAGACATGGTGGCATTATCTGTTCACCAATTTGGTTGAAATATACAAAATTGTCTAGTTCCAATTTAAAGTGGCTTAATTTCATATTTTGAGTGTTGAGAAACTCTAAAAACTTATTTAGATGTGTAAAGAAATGAAAAACAAATTTTGACCACAGCTGGATTTGAACCTCTACTCTCCATATTTTAATTACCAAGAGGTATATTTATATGTACCATTGTGAGACCTAGTTTTTAGACATGGTGGCATTATCTGTTGACCAATTTGGGTGAAATGTACAAAATTGATAGAGGACATATAGTACTTTATGTATAGCATGTTTCATTAAAATCTTTCATGTGGTATAACAGCAGAAGTTAAAAATGTGAAGAATTATCCCTATACACCCTCATTTGGAAGTCTTGAAAAATTCATAGAAAATCCAAACATTGAGATATTGACAAAATTCTTGCAAAGTAACATTTCTTACCATAATTATGATCATAACAGTCCATAAGAAATCATCAATATCAATTAACTAGGAAATATGACACTTTTCTGCATTGAAATCACCAGGTCCAAAAAAATGTCCAAAAAACATTCTAAAATTTGATTTTGGAAGGGAACCAAATTGACAATATGTCTTTACTCATCCCTCTTGATC
Organism: Pteria penguin; assembly: GCA_035048485.1. Taxonomy (NCBI): domain Eukaryota; kingdom Metazoa; phylum Mollusca; class Bivalvia; order Pterioida; family Pteriidae; genus Pteria; species Pteria penguin. The sequence goes on along the minus strand of CM068582.1, from coordinate 57,006,625 downwards.
ATTTCTATTCATCTTGTTTGTCTCTGTATACAGCCAGTATGAAGAAGAATATTGTCAAAGGAGGATACTCTTTTGTGACCTACTTTTGACTGGTGGTGCCACCTGTGAAGACATCTGGACCAAAACAACAGAATTTGAAGGGGATCATAGGTGATTTATTTCTACCAAGATTTATTAAAATCCTTCATACAGTTTTGCAGAAAAAGTTGAAAATGTGAAAAATGGCCAACCCTTCCCCCTCCTTTGCTTTTGAAGTCTTCTTGCCTGTGGTGGCACCATCTGCTGATTGATCCGGACAAAAAATAACAACCCTTGTAAGAGGCCATGAGTACTTGCATCCTACCCTCTTTCATCACAATCCTTCAAGTAGTTGTGTAGAATAAGTTAAAATGTGAAAAATTGTCCTTCCCCTCCCCCCCTCCCCCTTTTTCTTGGAAGTCTTAAAAAATCATAAAAATTCCAAAACTTGAGATATTGACAAAATTCTTTCACAAAAACATTACACTTTTCTGCATTGAAATTACTTAGTCAAAAAAAATGTCGAAATAACATCAAAAATTTGATTTTGGAATGGAACCAAAAATTACAACACTTCTTCACACATCCTCTAGATCATTTCTATGCATTCGGTTTGTCTCTGTATGCCCCCGGTCTGAAGAGGAAGTTTGTTAAATGAGGGTACCCTCTGTGACATACTTTTGCCTGTGGTGGCGCCACCTAATGACAGATATGGACGAAAAACAACAACACTTGTAGGGGACCATGAGTACTTCATGCATTCCGAGTTTCATCATATTCTGTTCAGCGGTTCTGAAGGAGAAGTCGAAAATGTGAAAAGTTAAAGCTCAGGTGAGCTAAAAAGAAGAAAAAAAAATTGATTATAGAATTATAGAACAATTTAACACTTCTTCAGACACCCTTTGAAAAGTTATGATACATTAGGTTGATGATCTTTTACATCTGGCCTGAAGAAGAAATTTGCCAAAGGAAGGTACCCTCTAGGCCTCTCAGTCTGTCTTCCTGCCTTGATCCACTCCTTGACATATCTGGCCACAATGTAACAACACATGTAGGGGACCTTGAGTACTTCATACTTTACAAGTTTCATCAAAATATTTCATACATTTTTGAAGAATTCCATCAAATTTTTATGATTGCATATTGTTATACCCTTTACTATTTTACCCTTAATAGTCATATTCAAAATAGAGTTATCTTTCCTTCTTGTTTATATAAAAAGTATAACAAAACAGTTGTCTGTGGTTTCAGTCAACAGCTGATTTATTGGACCTGAGGATGAACTGTTGACCGAGGCCTCGGGTCCAACAAATCAGCTATTGACCTTAACCCCAGTCAACAACTGTATACTGTTACATACTATTACATGCTATTACATACTGTTACATACTGTTACATACTGTAACATACTATTACATACTGTAACATACTATTACCTATTGTTACATACTATCACATACTATCAATGCATTTCAAACAACCTACAAAAAGAAAATGTCTTTTAAATCCTGCAATGCAAGAGTCAGGACACATAAATCTGCCCTTGGATAATTATATCAATAATTCTAAAAATATTTTCATGATAATTTTTTTTTCAATTGCTAGAGCTTTTACTAGAAAATACTCTTACCTTTGTGTATACTTGTATGAACCCAGATTTAAGAAGAGATTTCCAAGTGTTCCTTACGAGAGACATGGAAGCTAGTTTTTATCCATTCCACAAACAGCACCTGAATTCAAAAGTATTTTATATTTTCCCTCTTTATGACTTCCTGTTACAGTGTTGCTGTGTGACACAACATTTTTTACTTTACAATACCATAAGTCTCATTAGATATAAGATCATTATGTTCCAATATTGTTTCTTGTTTCACATCACAGACTAACACCAAGTCATTTTACTGAAACCACAGTACACAAGACATAATCTTACTTTTATTTTTCTCAGGTGAGCTAAAGCAGTAAAAAGCCTACTCAATATCATGTGTATTTAATTTTGTATACAAGTGTAGAAACGTGGACCTCTTAAAAAGCACAAAAAATAGCACATAAATGTTAAGTGTTGGGCAGGACGTTGTACATTGTGCAATATAAAGCTTGCCCCTATGCTGCAATTAAATCTTAATATACTATAAACCCTACAGTCAAAACAACACATTTTCAATTTTAATGACTTGACACACTTCACTATGTATATTATTCAAGGATTATCTTCAACAACATTGCAATTTACTGATAAATCTTTTGATGTGCCCACATTAAAAAAAATCCACTTTGCCATTACGAAATTTGCATAGCATCAAATCACTATTTCTCAATAAAGTGGAAAATTGTTAAAGATAGTCCTTATAATTTAGTTCAAGACAAGAATAACTAGGTTTCAGATTTTAATTTCAACGATAAATTCATTTCAAAACGTAAAATGGCTATGAAAGAGGAGGAATGTGTCCTGTTAGCAGTTTCAAAAGTGGGCATGTCTAAGGAAACTACCCAATTTAAGGAGTATAAAATAGAAAGAACAGCCCATCGCATTCGCTGTCCTATACAAAATTAAAGTATTTGTATTTATAATCACTTTCTTTTTTTCAATTCATTTTACATGTAATTTAGAGAAAGAAAAAAAAAAAGAAGAAATGATGTATGCCTGTTGAATAAATGGAATCTTATAGATTATTATATGTGTATTACTAAATGCATACACTTACACATAAAATGTACCTATGTACCTGAAGAAAAAATGTTGGAGTTTGAGACATCCTTGTCAATTAAGTGTAATTTACATCAAGGGAATTTTAAATTATGAAAGCCAAATATCTTGTTAGGTGTTTTCATAACAATTTATATTAATTATGTGTATGACGGAGATTATTACGTACTGATACACACTCCTAATATCAAATACAGGAACTGATATATGAAGAAAAATATCAACGAGAAAGTCAGTGTGACAAATATACCAGCACATAAAGGTCTCATTGCTCCTTTAAGTGCAACAAATACACATAAAGGTTTCATTACTCCAGATACTCAGTAAATTTGGTAGACTTTCACTTTACATATTGCATAAATCAAATGAATGTATATTCAGTATTGCAGATGAAATAGCAATAACCGATGTAACAACAGTTGTCATTATTTATCATCAGTGTTTGATAGCAATATACTGTGTGTTTTTTGTGTTTTAAGTTTTTGATTACCTACAATAATTCTATTTGTGAATTTCAACTTTTTGAACAGAATGATTAAAGTACAGTAATTCTAAAATAAAATAAAATGAACAGTAATTATTACAATTGATGTCTATATACATGGATAATGATGATACGTTTGGTTATGAATACTGTATATATCTACATTTTTTTCACATTAATGTGAAATTAAACCAATATGATCATTCCTGCTGTTTTAATCAGGTTGGGTCCAAAGCCAATCTGGCTGTAGAATATATATCCCAATTGGGCTATATTATCCTGATCTGGAAACTTATGTATATTCGATCAGGTTAATGGTCTGATTGGCATGTACTAGATACATCCAGAACAAGAAAAATAGCCCCATTGGGCTATCATAGTTCCATTGCCTTAGGACCCAACCCTAGGTTTTCATTAACAATATTATTTGAAAAGGTGATTTAGAAAATTGAAGCGCATCATCTTCTTCGCCGTATGTGCTAATGTGAGTAGCACATTCGAGATCAGAGGGAATTTTAATCAACAATTTCCCTCATTTGAAGTGACAGTGGCACTCTTATTGAAATCCCTGCTAACCTGTTAAAAGTTGAGAGATCTCTAGGGTTCTCTACACTTCTCTATTTAGTTGGACCATACAAACAGAAATGTGCACATTGGACTTTCAAATCAAAATTCAAAACTTATATTTTCTGTACATGATTACTTTTATTAAATCCTTGAAACTGATTACTGAAAACAGAGACTGTTAGATCTACTGTACAGGATTGCAGGACAACTCATCGTCGAGACAATTAGTAACAAGACAATTCACAACCAAAAAAAGACACCCTGTAACCAGACGATTTGAAAATTTTTGAACAAGGTCAACAAAAAAACTAATTAAAAAAAAAAAAAAAATCTTAATTAAAAATCATGAAGTTAAAATCTTGTTACTAAATCTTTAAATAATATTCATGAAATTGACAAAAACATGTCACCAAAACTAGAAAACACAAGCAAATTCAGAGATTTGTGGTCCCCTTGCTTTGGGGGTTCTATCAGTAGGGTGCAGTGATCTGTGACATAAAGTCATGGTTGTGCATGCAGACACACATGCCAAATATGAAGGCCCTACGTCTTACGGTTAAAAGGTAACATTGAAGTAGGTCAAAGATCACAGTCAAGATCACATGAGAAAGAATTCTAGTACCAACGAAAAGGTATTACAATTAGGGACACACATGCCAAATAGGTAAGCCCTATGTCTTACGGCTAAAAAGTTATGACCAAGGTTAAAGTTTTCATGACAAATGGACGGACAAACAGATGGACAGTTGAATGAAATTTAATGTCCCCACACTTTCGCGAAATGCCAAGGACAAGAGGAGACGCAATTGGGCCTACATCCCTCACCTGAGTACCTAGATGATCAGTTATGCATGAAAGAAGTCATTTATTTTTTTCATTACTGTGACTAAGTCAACACAAATGTTGAAAACATGCCAAATTTTATTTCAGATAAGAATGAAAAATAACACTTTTTAGCTCACCTGAGCCAAAGCCTCAAGTGAGCTATAGTCACAGTGCGTCGTCCGTCATCGTCATCGTCATCGTCCGTCCGTCGTTAACTTTTTTACATTTTCTACTTCTTCTCTGGAACTACATTGCAGATTTGGATCAAACTTTGTGTAAATGATGTACTCAAGGTCCCCTACTAAAATTGTGTGCAGGATCCAGATTCCCTCAGGGGTAGATCCAGGGCGGGGCCAAAAGTGCCCAAAATGGTACACCTCTTCAAACATCTTCTCCTCCAGAACCAGTACATAAAAGGGGAATCTAATTGCATTTCAACAATCTATAAAGATGGGTCATTAAATATTGTGTTCGGGGTTAAGATTCGTCAAATAGAAATTTACGCTTTTTTGACGTGTTTCTGGACTTAGTCATTTCAATGAAGAAAAGTGTCATATTTATCAGTTTATTGATATTGATGATTTCTTAATAACTATTTTGATCATAATTGTGGTAAGGAATATTATTGTGAAAGAATTTTGTCATTATCTCAATTTTTGGATTTTTTTATGAATTTTTTAAGACTTCCAAAAAAAAAGGTGGGGGGAGGTGTTGGCCATTTTTCACATTTTTAACTTTTTCTACAAACCAACATGAAAGATTTTAATGAAACATGGAATACATGAAGTACTAAAGGTCCTCTATCAATTTGGTAAATTTCATCCAAATTGGTTAACAGATAATGCCACCATGTCTAAAAAGTAGGTCTCAGAATGGTACATATACCACTTGGTTATTGAAATATGGAGAGTAGCGGTTCAAATCCAGCTGTGGTCAAAAATTTTTTTTTCTTTTTTTTTACCAGTAAAAAATAAGTTTTTAGATGTTTATCAACACTCAACATATGAAATTAGGCAATTTTAAGTTAGATCTGGACAATATTTGAAACAATTGTTGTTCATGACCCAGACCTGAAATCAGTCAACAAAAGGCCCCACCTAAAGAAAATGACTAACTTGTTGCCCTGAATGACATCTTGCAGAGACAAAAGAAATGCTTAATATCAAAATCACCTGAATGGATGTGCAAAAAAGTGTTGTTTTTTATTCTAGCCAGAAATAAAATTTGACATATTTTCAACATTTGTGTTGACTTAGTCACACTAATGCAAAAATAAATGAATTCTTCCTTCATGCATGACTGATCATCTAGGTACTCAGGTGAGCGATATAGGCCCACTTGGGCCTCTTGTTTGCACATCCATTCAAATAATTTTGATATTCAGCATTTGCTTTGTCTCTGCAAAATGTGATTTAGGGCAACAGTATAGTCATTTTCTTTAGGTGAGGCCTTTTGATTTCAAGTCTGGGTCATGAACAACAATTGTTTCAAATATTGTCCAGATCCAACTTAAAATGGTCTAATTTCATATGTTGAGTGTTGTGAAACATCTAAAAACTTACTTAGATGTGTAAAGAAATGAAATTTTTTTTACCACAGCTGGATTTGAACCCCTACTGTCCATATTTTAATTACATATATGTACCATTGTGAGACCTAGTTTTTAGCCATGGTGGCATCACCTGTTGACCAATTTGGATGAAATGTACAAAATTGATAGAGGACCTATAGTACTTCATGTATACCATGTTACATCAAAATCTTTCATGTGGTATAACAGCAGAAGTTAAAAATCCAAAACATTGTCGAAGAAAATTCTAAACTTTGATTTTGGAAGGGAACCAAAATGACAATACTTCTTTACTCATTCCTCTAGATCATTTCTATGCATTCTGTTTGTCTATGTATACAACCAGTATGATGAAGATTGTTAAAGGAGGGTACTCTTTTGTGACCTACCTTTGACTATGGTGGTGCCACCTGTAAAAAGGTCTGGACGAAAAGAATAGAATTTTATTTATTTATTTCTACCATGTTTTATTAAAATCCTTCCAACAGTTTTGCAGAAAAGTTGAAAAATGGCCCCCCCTCCATTTGGGGGGGGGGGGGAGTCTTAAAAAATCCATAAAAAAATCCCAAAATTGAGATATTTACAGAATTCTTTCACAAAAATATTCCTTACCATAATTATGATCAAAATAGTCCATGAGAAATCATCACTATCAATTAACTGAAAAACAGAAGACTTTTCTGCATTGAAATTACCCAGTCCAAAAAATGCTGTAAACAAGAGGCCCAAGTGGGCCTATATCGCTCACCTGAGTACCTAGATTATCAGTCATGCATGAAGGAAGAATTCATTTATTTTTGCATTAATGTGACTAAGTCAACACAGATGTTGAAAATATGTCAAATTCTATTTAAGGCTAGAATAAAAAACAACACTTTTTTGCACATCCATTCAGGTGATTTTGATATTAAGCATTTCCTTTGTCTCTGCAAGAAGTCATTCAGGGCAACAAGTTAGTCATTTTCTTTAGGTGGGGCCTTTTGTTGACTGATTTCAAGTCTGGGTCATTATCAACAATTGTTTCAAATATTGTCCAGATCTAACTTAAAATTGCCTAATTTCATATGTTGAGTGTTGAGAAACATCTAAAAACTTATTTAGATGTGTAAAGAAATGAAAAAAAATTTTTGACCACAGCTGGATTTGAACCGCTACTCTCCATATTTCAATTACCAAGTGATATATGTACTATTGTGAGAACTGCTTTTTAGACATGGTGGCATTATCTGTTAACCAATTTGGATGAAATTTACCAAATTGATAGAGGACTTTTAGTACTTCATGTATTCCATGTTTCATTAAAATCTTTCATGTGGTATAACAGCAGAAGTGAAAAATGTGATTGAATTGTTCCTATACACCCTCATTTGGAAGTCTTAAAAAATTCATAGAAAATCCAAAAATTGAGATATTGACAAAATTCTTTCAAAGTAACAATCCTTACCATAATTATGATCACAATAGTCCATAAGAAATCATCATTATCAATTAACTAGGAAATATGACACTTTTTTCTGCATTGAATCACCAAGTCCAAAGAAATGTCGAAAAAAATTCTAAAATTTGATTTTGGAAGGGAACCAAAATGACAATACATCTTCACTCATCCCTCTAGATCATTTCTATGCATTCTGTTTGTCTCTGTATACAGCCCGTATGAAAAATAATATTGTTAAACGAGGGAACTCTTTTGTGACCTACTCTTGACTATGGTGGCGCCACCTGTAAAGAAGTCTGGACGAAAACAACAGAATTTGAAGAGGATCATAAGTGACTTATTTCTACCAAGATTTATTAAAATCCTTCAAACAGTTTTGTAGAAAAAGTTGAAAATGTGAAAAATGGCCAAAACCACCCCCCCCCCCCCCCACCCCCCTTTCTTTTTGGGAAGTCTTAAACGTAAAATTCCGAATTTCATATGTTGAGTGTTGAGAAACATCTAAAAACTTATTTAGATGTGTAAAAAAAAAAAAAAATTTTTTGACCACAGCTGGATTTGAACCGCTACTCTCCATATTTCAATTACCAAGTGGTATATGTACCATTGTGAGACCTACTTTTAGACATGGTGGCATTATCTGTTAACCAATTTGGATGATCCGCACAAAAAAAAAACCTTTGAAAAGGACTATGAGTACTTGCATCCTACCCAATTTTATCACAATCCTTCAAGTTGTTCTGTAGATCAAGTTGAAGATATGAAAAATTGTCCCCCCCCCCCTTTTCTTGGAAGTCTTAAAAAATTCATAAAAAATTCAAAAATCGAGATATTGAAAAAATTCCTTCGCACCAGCATTCCTTACCATAGAAATGATTAAATGAAACCAAATGAATGCATCAATGTTTACTAAAAGAAAATAATAACTCTTTAATGCATTAAAATAACAAAGTCCAAAATAAAAATGAAAAAACGTCAAAAATTTGATTTCGGAATGGAACCAAAAATATCAACACTTCTTCCCATACGCCTCTAAATCATTCCTATGCAGTCGGTTTGTTGCTGTATGCACCCGATCTGAATAAGAAGTTTGTCAAAGGAGGGTACCCTCTGTGACCTACTTTTGTCTGTGGTGGTGCCACCTGTTCATGGATCCTGACAAAGATGACCACATTTGTCGGGGACCTTGAGTATTTGATGCATGCCAAGTTTCATTGAATTCCAGCGAGTGGTTCCGAAGAAAAAGTTCAAACTGTGAAATGTTTACACCAATTATCCCACCCCCCTTTTTCTTGAAAGTCTTAAAAAATTCATAAAAAATCCAAAATATAAAATATTGAAAAATTTTCTTCGCAGTAGTATTTCTTACCATCAAAATGATCAAATTAAACCAAATTAATGCATCAATGTTTACTAAAAGAAAAAAATACCTCTTTTCTGCATTAAAACTACCAAGTACAAAAAAACGTCAAAAAAACGTCAAAAATTTGGTTTCGGAACGGAACCAAAAATAACAACACTTCTTCACACATCCCTCTAGATCATTCCTATGCATTGGGTTTGTCTCTGTATGCCCCCGGTCTGAAGAAGAAGATTGTCAAAGGAGGGTACCCTCTTTGACCTACTTCTGCCTGTGGTGGCGCCACCTATTGATGAATCCGGACGAAAAACAACAACACTTGTAGGGGACCATGAGTACTACATGCTTATCAAGTTTCATCAAATTCTGTTCAGTGGTTCTGGAGAAGAAGTCGAAAATGTGAAAAGTTAACGACGGACGACGGACGGTGATTGATCACAATAGCTCACTTGAGCCTTTGGCTCAGGTGAGCTAAAAAAAAGTCCATAATTTGATTTCAGAACAGAACCAAAAATAACAACACTTTTTCACACATCCCTCTAGATCATTCCTATGCATTCAGTTTGTCTCTGTAAGAACCCGGTCTGAAGAAGTTTGTCAAAGGAGGATACCTTCTGTTACCTACTAGTGCATGTGGTTGCACCTTCTGTTGACGCATTGGGTAAAAAAAACAACAACGCTTGTAGGAGACCATGAGTATTTTATTCCTATTAAGTTTCATAGAAATCTGTTCAACATTTCTTGAGAAGAAATCGAAAATGTGCTAAGTTTACGACGGATGGCACGCTATGACTATAGCTCACTTGAACCTTTGTGAGGTGAGCTAAAAATGGGTATCTTTTTTTTTCATAGTGATATCATATTGAAACTGATAACCCAAAGTTTAAAAAAGAAATACTTAAAGTTTTCGATACCGTGTTACCAGAACTTAAAAAATTTTAATGTTATATGAACTACAAATCTACTTGTCACCAAAATTTGAGTGATATTACTGGAAACTCGTCACCAAACCTTTTATGAATTACATCAGCTTCTTACAATATCAATGGAAACTCGTCACCAAAACATTTCTTAAAGTTCACAAAAGCTTGTTACCAAAACTTAGATAAATTTAAACGAAATCATCTGCGGGAACTATTCAATAAAACTTTAAGTTTCATTTTCTTTCTCAAATCATCACCATTATGGTATGCCAACCATCCCTCGCAAATCCTCCGCAAGAATTTTGTAAAATAAAATAAGTAATAAACATGTTAATAACTAATGTCAAAATGTTATCTAATCAGACAAAATCATGCAATTAATGATTACAAAGGATGTTTTAATCAAAAGATTAAAAGAAATGATAATGAATGTGTTATTTTAACAATTCTCACTAATGACAGTTTGACTAATTGAAAGTTAAATGCAATTACAATGAAGTGGAATTTGCAGTCTTTGTTATCAAATTATATAATAATATAATTATAACTCTATGTACAATGTGCGACATCTTTTTACCGAAAGTACACATATTTGATTTTAATACCAAAAACAGTTATAGGTTTACATGTATGTGCATTTAAACACAACAATGGATGCAGTAAGAGGATAGATGTGCATATACATGTAGTTATACAAAAAACAGTAACTGTATATGAAATTCAGAAACAATACACACAAAACTTTTGATGTTATCTATTATGTTTTCATCCACAAATATCACCAAACATTAACGATATACTCCTACATTAACTTGCTTTTTCAAAAATTTTGTTTTATTGGGTTGCTTAAACTTGAGTTAGGTTTCTTTTTGTATTAGATCGATAATAAAAATAAAACATCCAATTAACATGAATAACACCATTAAATTACATCTTTGATAGATTTTTACTTAATGACCTACCGGGTAATAACTGAGGAGACACACTTAAAATCTTCCTTTTCTTCTCTTCTTCTTTCTTTCTATTAATTACTTCATATTAACTTACAGTTTCATCGGTATTTGGTATCGGAACATTGCAAAAAGTCTGTGTTATATCATATATTACATGTATATTATTTTGTTATACATTCCTGTAAATCATATGCCTCAAAAGTTTATATGATGAACTTTTCAGAATTTTACCTTTTTCTTAACTTTTGGTGATGAATTTCCAATAACATCATACTTCTTAACAAGATAATTAAAAGATTTGGTAACATAATAGCTGAAATTTTAATCAATTTATCTAAGATTTGGTGATGAGTTTCAAGTGATATTGCTAATATTTTTTCAAAGTTTTGGTGACGAGTAGATTTGTAGCTCCTAACATTAAAAATTCAAAGTTCTAGTACATGTATTTGAATGTGATACTGCTCAAACATGTTACGTTTTGGTGACAATTTGAGTTGCATTTAATGACATAAAATTTCAATGTTACTAAAACTTCAATTTTTTTTTGTGTTTTGGTGACAAGTTTTCATGTTGACCTTGCTCAATATTTCTATGCTTTGGTTACAAGTTGTGTGGTCAAGTTGTAATCTGGTGACAACTTGACCAGACAATTCGTAACCAAAATTGTCTGGTTACAAGTTGTGTGTTGTTTTGGTTCCCAGCACCAGGGCTGAGTGACCATGACATCATCATGATAGACACCAACATCCTCACATCATGACAGAAACCAGTCAAGCGTCTCATACACTTGTGGAAAAGAGAAGACACTGTGAAAATGGTAGAAGACCTTGATCAACCTGTCAACAACCAATGGAAAACGTTTAAAAGCATCTGCCTCAATATCTCACAGAAACATGTACATACAAAAAGGACATCAAGCAGAGTCAGCCAACCACGGTGTAACAGAAAAATAAAGCGTCTATCCAGGCAAAAGGGAAGAGTTTTCACCAAATACAGTAGGACAGGAAAACAGAAAGACTGGATGAGAAACAGGCACCTCCAGAAGACAACCCAGAAGGAATGCAAGACGGCCTACAACTCTTATGTATCTGACATGGTGCAAGATGACAACAACGACAAGAAACTGTACTCATTTAACAAGAGCAAGAAATGTGACAGCACAGCTGACAGGCATTGCTCCTCTACGCTCTGAGGGAATACTCCAAGGAGACCCAACCACCAAGGCATCAAACATTCCAAACCTAGGCAAGAGTAACACACCAACAGCACCAAACATCAGGGTTACTATGAAAGGGGTCCTGAAGCTCCTGACCAGTCTCAATCCAAACAAGGCTACAGGACCAGATGAGATTTCAACCAACTTCCTCTAGGAGATGGCCCACCCAGTAACATCAGCTCTAACAAAGATCTTCCAAGCCTCCCTCGACCAAGGACAAATCCCATAGGACTGGAAGTCAGTTAACATCTCTCCAATCTTTAAGAAAGGGGATAAGAATAAGCCTTCCAACTACAGACCTGTTTCATTAAATTCTGTTTGTTGCAAGGCAGTAGAACACAACATCCACAGTCACCTCATGAACTTTTTTGAAAAGCATGACATCCTTACTGACTACCAACATGGATTTAGGAAGAAGCAATCCTGTGAATCCCAGCTGATAACAACAATCCAGGACCTTGCAATAGGCAATGACAACGCCACTCAGATCGATGCAATTCTATTAGATTTCTCAAGAGCATTCAACAAGGTACCTCACGTACGGTTGCTGGCTAAACTGCACTATTATGGAGTAAGAGGATGCATTCATGATTGGATAAGGAGCTTTCTATTGATACGAACACAGAGAGTACCAGTACTGGTGGAGGGCCATTTTTCACCAACCACACCTGTCACATCTGGGGTACCACAGGGAAAATCCTCAGCCCATTACTTTTCCTAGCATACATCAAGGACCTGCCAAGCAAAGTCAAATCCACAGCCAGACTGTTTGCAGATGACTGCCTCCTGGACAGATCCATCACCATAGAAGCTGTCGCCAAACAACTTCTGGATGACCTTGACAACCGCCAGCACTGGGAATCTGATTGGCTCATGTGTTTCAACCCAGACAAGTGTGAAGTGATCCGTATAACAACCAAACGGAAGCAACTTGAGATCCCATACTACATACATGGGAAGATATTAACCAGTAGCAATAGAGCCAAATACCTTGGGGTCAACTTTACCAAAAACCTGTCATGAAACCACCACATCGACACCACATGTAAGAAGGCAAACAACACCACAGCATTTTTATGAAGGAACCTGTCTTCATGTCCAACAACCATCAAGGACAGATGCTACAAGACCTTCATCAGACCAAAGGTAGAATATGCATCTACAGTTAGGGACCCTCATACAAAGAAGAACATCGACAAGATTGAAACAGTACAACAAAGAGCAGCAAGATTCACCACCAACAACTACAATCCCACCAGTAGTGTCACAACCATGATGGACCGGCTCAAATAGGGGGGGGGCATACCTAATTGAAAACCTATGGGTAATTGAAGACCTACATTTATCTAGACACTAGTATTAAAAAGGAATTTAATAAACATGTTTATCGTGCTATAAAAGTGTATATTTCACAACAAAAAATTATATAACTTTGTGTTTTATAGCATGTTATAACTCAAATAATGTGCAAGTCTTCTGTGGATTGAAAATGGCTGCCATTAGAGCTCAAGTCATGTAGTGTACTGTAAACATACAATACAGTACAGTAGTCAGAACTTATCTGATCTTATTCCCTTATATATATTAATGTATATTTAATCAAAAATATCTGCTCCTCTATGATATCACATTTTATAAATGGCAATGAATTTTTAATTACTCCATAAAATAGTAATGGCGGCCATTTCAATTGGAAGAAGACCTACACAATATCTTGGTCAAAAATGCAGTATAAATTATACAATATTACAGAACAAAATATTTATATTGTCTTTTTTAATAATACAATTGTAAGAAACACATTTCTAATAACAATTTTTAATAATATTGTCTAGATAAATGTAGGTCTTCCATAGGTCTTCAATGAATGCTAGTCGTTTCAGTACAAGGATGTTTCGGTGCATAAGAAAGACGTTTCGATACAAGTAAAGAAGTTTCGGTACAATGAAAAGGATGTTTCGGTACATATGTTTTGGAGATATATTCACTATATCTTAGTCTGTGTGTGACATGAGACAGCAAGTGTGGCTAGCCAAACAGGTGACGCTTACTCCTACAGACACATGGGTTAACTTTACTAAAGGATGGAGGCCCAAACGTATATGTATAAGTAAACTTTGTCAAGCAATATTTCGTATCCTCGTTAAAAAGCTCCTTAAGAAACTTACACCGTCCGCATCTTTAACAACTGAGTTTTATCTTTAGGCACTTCAAGAAAAATGCAGTTAACGTCCATACAAAAGTAAAAAAGTCAGCATGGCACATTTCCGTAACATTTAGCTAGTGCTGATCTTTTTACTTTCTTCCTGATAGATTGTTGTAATATCCATTTTAATTTGTTTCTGTACTGATATTAAGTTACCTGTACAATAACAACCAAAATCATGTAGGCCTACCGAAACATCTTTGTACCATCTACCTAAATGACTTATTTTTGTGTACCGAAACGTCCTTGTACCAAATAAGAATTTTGATACCCCGATCAGGGTATTTTACCTCGATCAGGGGTATATACCCTGATTTGAATCTATACCCAAACTGTGTAAATTAATATCATGAATATGTTGTCAAATATTTTCTATTATAGTGTATATATATATATATGTCTCTGTTGTAAGGTTTTCTGTAAAAGGGGCCTCTGCCAGGTGCGGATCCAGAACTTCATGTGCCGGGGGGTACCTCACAATTGAGGACTGAAGGGCCGAATGGGGAGGGTATGGGAGGGGTCTGTCTGAACCCCCTCCCATAGGTGGGGGTTCGGGGGGCCTCCCAAGAGAAAAATTTGCAAAAATGAGGCAAAATGGTGCAATCTCAGGTGCTCTTTTTTTTGCATTATTCATCAACATTTTCTTGACTTCAAATATTCCGCAAAAACTCTGAAATCAGAAGAAAACTGTCGTAATATTTTCGGTCAAAAATTATCATGTTCAGCCCTCCCTCCTTCCCACAGGTGGGGATGGGATTTCCCTAAGAAGATAGGACAAAAATCTTGCAAAATTGTGTGTGCCATATTAGACCCCTTTTTTTTCTAATTCACGGAAATTTTATCAGGCATGGATCCAGATTTTCAGTTGGAGTAGGCGTAAAACACGGCGCAGGGTCTAGGGACTGCCTATTGGTCCCCGGTGGATGCAGGGTAGATCCTTGGTAGGGGGAACATGGTGCAAAGTCGCCCTCCACGGAAGCTCCTGTATTTGAGACTTTTGGAGATACAAAATACGTTGTGAAAATAAACTATTCTAGAAATGGCTATAAGTGAAATCCATCTTGTAAATCGCGTAGCTTCAGTACAAGTGTTTCAAAAATTTGTACTGAAGCTACCTGATGTACAAGATGTATTTGAGTAAAATTGTATGGATAGGTAAAATCCATCTTGTACAGCGCGTAGCTTCAAACATTTGTAACATTAATTATTTGCTACACGATGTACAAGTACCCATACGATTTTATTCGCCTGAGGCCAGGTAGCCGACGTTTGTGTGCTGGACATTAATTTTGATTGCACACATATTTGCCTTCCCTCTAGAAGATATTATCGATCATAAATGGGGATCAGGGGAGGTTTATCACGAAATTGATCGTGACTCGACGTGAGTGAAGCAAGTCAACAATTTTTTTTAACTGCAAATTTAAAGAAATATAAGAGAATAACTGGCGAGTGAAGCGAATCAGCGAAAGTTTGGAAATTTAAGACAGAAATGCAGTAAAATAGGCCCTAAAAATAGAATATGGTGCCCCTTCGGCGCATTCGGAACAACCTTGCCCTTTACTTGTACCTACGTACAAAGACTCGGACGTCACACAGCGGAATGACTTATATCGATTCCATGCATCAATCGGTTTCCGGCATTGTACTCAGTAATATATCAGCAATGTAAAATGTGATCCAGTACACAATCTATGTCAAGGAAAGTAATGAAAGCTGCAACAGTTCGTGATTAATGTTTAATTTAAGTCCGTTGAATTGTGAAAGTCTTCTACCGTCTTTATTACACGCCAAGCATTGACCTATTTGTCTGGTACACATGAGAGCGTCTATAACTACAAGAACTACTTTTAAATAATGGCTACGAGTGACGTCCGAGCTTTTTTACGCAGGAAAAGTTCGAGGATGTCCGAATGCCCTTCGGCGGGCAATGCCGGTGTAACGGTTTCAAAGTTCCCCCATGCTGAAAGTTCCCTTTGTCGCACATACGCATGCGTCAATATTAGAATCCCTCAAATTTATCACAATTATATCCTAACAGCCAGATCCAGTACAATTATAAGAATTAATCTTTATTCTTTCATATTTCACGTGGACCAAGGAACTTTGACCACGAGGAAACTTTCACCATGCATATAACACAGACTGAAAGTTTCCTACCGATACGCGCATGCGCAAAACATCAAAAGGGAACTTTCAGCACGGGGGAACTTTGAAACTGTTACACCGGGTGGGGGGCACGTGCCCCCGGCTGGATGCGCGCCTGCAGGCTGCAGAAGAAGCATTTTTGTGGAAACTCATGATGAGTATCCTAGTCCCCTTCCCTGAATCCGCACAGAGTTATGCTGTCTGAATTTACTTTACCAATATCATCTATCCTCTGTAAATTCTCTACCCAAAGTTATCGCTCCTTACTACAGTATGGTCATCTCTAAAATTACTAACCGGGAAAGGAGATAAATATCGCATCAAAGTGTTTGTTTCAGAGACATAGACTACTTTACTGAAAGTAGTCTATACACAAAGCTTTCGGCTCGCCCCCAGTGTTCTATGTCTCTAGTTTGTTTCAGTACTGAATGCCATTTTTCTAAAGAACTTTGAAGTGTTATATTTCATGTATTTAATAAAATTAGAAAACTTTAACGCATAAAACAAATTTTTACAATGGCTAATCCCTCCCCCCCCCCGAAATAAAATAAAAAATAAATGAAAGGAAAAATAAACTAAATCCACACACCTACACACACACACACACACACACAGAGAGAGAAAGCAAATCAACACAGTGATATACAACTTAATGGCAAACAATGATAGGTACGTTTGTACTAAATTTGTGGCAATGTGACATATAAGTAGGAGATAAAATGTGTAAAAGACTTAGAGATATTCAAACAAAGGTGGTAGCTTGTACCAGTATATACGATTTAATTATACCTTGAAATAAGATGCACTTATTTACTGTAAAAAAGGATATTGTTGGGTAAGTGGATCTAATTTTGATGATGTGGATCTCAACAAGGAAGATTCATTATTGTTTAAAATTAGTGGAAGTTTTAAGGGCAGTGACGGGAGTCAAATCTTTTATATCTCTGCGTTGAAGAGTTCCACCCCGTCTGTGTACGATAACCGGCAGAAGTTCCGTTTTGACTCCGTACTTTTCTTTGTCCGCGGCAAAAGGCATAATAACACTTGAGTCAATCCCATTGTTAGTCAATCCCATTGTTAGTCACACTTCAATGCTCATATAAATCAGGATTCATAACCTAAGTAGTCATTATAATTCTCCATGGAAAGGAAATGAATCAACTGAAACTCCTGTTCAAAGGGAATCTGAAGAAGAAAGTCAGGCAAATATTTCCAATCATTTTCTTGGAATTGCCTAATAGGTATTTTATATTCTTCATGCATACTCTTTTATGAGTTTTTGCATAGACTGCAATGCATATTGTAGGCACTGAACGTTGTGCTGGCAAGACTATGTCATCAAGAGAGATAACTCTTATTCATGGTTTACAGAATAAATGCAAGTGTCACTTTCCCGGTGCCAATTTCATAAAAGGTACAAGGGAAAGGTCCCAAGTCCCTGTCTTTATTTAGAAATATGTATTTCAGAGATCTTGTATTTGAATTCTGAACAGAAAATATCTGCCAGAAAATTTTTTATTGTGAATTGTGTATTTCTGCCTATATGAGGCAATGAAGAAATTCCATGTTCTGTCAAGTCAGGAAGTTGGAGATTCTCAAAATGTTTATTGGTAGCCATATCAAAGGTTACAATGAAACTCAATAATGCTCACGTTTAATACAGCACCTCAAAATTGATAGAAAGATATCTGAAAATTGAATAACCGGGATCTGTCCTTAAATCATCGTAAAACTGCCTAAAGTGTTTGAAATACATTTCGTATGTATTTATAATTTTCTCAGTCTACATGTACAGTACGAAAATCAACTGAACTTTATCAGAATAATAAGAAAATTGCATTAGAACATAACAAATGTGTCATCTGCTGTTCTATTGTCTGCTTGTTTTGTTTTAATCGAGTTTTAAAATCTATGAACGGAAAAACTACACTACTACTACTTCTACTATTACCACCACCACCACCACCTCTACTACTACCACTATTACTATAAAACCCCAAAATTATTAAATGAGGGCTACTGGCTTCAACCTCCATTAAATTGTTCAGACGCCACGGGTCAATCTCCTTTCAACATCGAGTCTGATAACTTTGTTAGTAACGGCGGACAGACATGCACAATAATGAAGCTGGGACTTCTTGTTTATAGCTCCTTGTATGACGTAACATATAAACTTTCGGGGAACGTTAAAGTAGAAACTTCCCAAAAATAATAATAATAATAATAATAATAATAATAATAATAATAATTATAATAATAATAATCATCATCATCATCATCATCATCATCATCATCATCATCATCATAACCATGTATAATGAATGTCTTTGTTATAAATCGATGCATAAATCCTCAACAAAATATTTTTAAATTCTATTTTCTATTTTTATTCTCTGTACTCTCTAATAAGATAGAATAAGACAGACTTTATTTAACGTCAACATGGTTATATAAACAAGTAACTTTAGGGCTATTGCACTGACTAATACATGCAGAGACGTGTATATGTATATGAAGTATAACGCTCAACTTTTGAGTACACTTCATATTGGAAGAAGAAGAAGAATAAGACGTGTGATGTGTCTCTGATACATGTACAAAGCTTTAGTGATTGTTAAACATATAACATATGGGGCGGGAATCTAATGGGGTCGGATCCACTGGGGCCGCACATGTACAAGGGGCGGATCCACTATAAACCGTCCGATTCGAAGTCGATGTATCGAAGTTTCTCAACTTGAATCGATCAGTCAACGAGTACCAGACTAATTTCAGCATCCCAAGAGGTGTAGATGTTCTTCTTCCAATTCAAAGTGCACTCAAAGCCTGAGCATTATATATACCTGGGAAGTATATTTTAAATTATACATCCTTGTATAACTTCAGATAATCTCAAAAACTAGTAATAAACCACAGGGGTGACCTTACATTGAGAAATTCCCAAGACGTAATCTGTAATAGACTAGTAATACGTCAATAGGTAAAAGGGAAGACTCATATCACAGGGTTACCAACATCAAACTCGATATCTCCGCTAACTTTGCACGCTTTGACAAAAACCTGGTACCGATCGATCGGGGAGAGTCTCTTCTCTTTGTATATATACACTTTGTTACTGTTTACCCATATAATCCATTTTTTTTTTTTTTTTTTTGCTAGGGGATTTGCTGCGGACTCGGATTAAAGGATATTGCGGCGGTATTTACAGCACGATTTATCTATTAACCCTCTGTATTGCAAATTTTCGGCCTCACGACCTTTATCAAGCAATTTTTCAGATGACATTTGGAAATTCTGTATTGCAAATTTTCGAACTCACGACCTTTATCAGAGACATATATACACATATATGTCTCTGCCTTTATCAGCAATTTTTTTTTCATCTGAAAAATTGCTTGATAAAGGTCGTGAGGCCGAAAATTTGCAATACAGAGTGTTTGTGTTCCTTTACTTTTTAATGTACCGGACTTTCCTTTGGAGGACCTCTTCGAATCTTTACCGTCCGTTTGGAGGCGAAATGAAATAATCGTGCAAGAAAGAGGTGGATTATATAACAGTAACAAAGTGTATATATACAAAGAGAAGAGACTCTCCCCGATCGATAGATCAAATTATTCATCTTATTATTGATTCATTTATGTTTATTTACTTTCATCGTATAAAATAAATATTGGCAAAATAAATTTGAATAAATTTAACCTACCTTCATTGAGACAATATTAAGACTGATTAAGATGATAGATAGATAGATAGATAGATAGATAGATAGATAGATTATTGTTTAACGTCGCACCGGGGATACTGATTAAGATGAAGACGTACAGCAGATAACATACTTTTGTCATGTTTTAATACAATTTTCTCGTTATTTTTATAATGAACACTAAACTATAAGGTTCAATTCACATCTAGGACCAGAGATATACATACACGTGTGTATATATGTCTCTGCTAGAACTAATGACAATGGCGGATTAAGGGAGGTTTGAGGGGGTTCGGAAAAACCCTCAGACCCACAAAATCTTTTAAATAAGCATAAATAGTGGCAAATTTCTTCAAAAATTTGGGATTAAACACCACTAGCCCTGCAAAGAACCTCCCCACATGAGCTTCTGGATCCGCCACTGTAGTGCGAAAGCAAGAAACAGCCAGGAACGTTTTCTCTGCTCACTTCGACTTGCATTTGGGACGGTTATCTATTGATTTGAGAAGAAAAATATTTGAATATGTGTAAATATATTTATGTAATGGACCTCTTTTTATAAAAAAAGACAAAAAAAACCCCCAAAAACCCAACGGTTTCGTGTGGAATCAAGAAATTCAACACTCACATAAAGTATGCATACCTAACATTTCAAGTCCACCGACCCTGAAATGTAAGGTATTTATACTTTACCGAAAATGTGAGTGTTGATCCCAATGAGATTGCATGAATATTTTGCAACTCTTTGGGTAGTTGTGAGATAAAATTTTAAATAAAACACACGATTTCATCTACTTATCAATATTTCTGATTCGAACATACGTGACATATATATATACAGTATGCATAATACGAAATAAAGTTAAATACATTACTGTACAGTACAATATATACAAAAAGTCGAGCTCGAGATACTTACTGTACTTGCAGTATTGTTTTTGCGTTTGAAAATGGAACCTTTGGGTTTTCCCTTCAAAAGGAAATTTGAAGTCTCAAATAAGCAACTAAATTTAAAACCATGACAGACAACATGTACCGTTCAACTCATATTTATCTATAATTCTTCAGAATGGCTTCTTATTCTATGACCAGAGACGAATTCATTGTGGATAAAGATAAAGTGGAATTGATAAAAAGGTTCGAAAATAGGATAGAAAGAGGATTTGAAATTAAGATTCATTTTGACGATGTAGCGGAAGTAGATGACAGCTCAAAGTGGAAGCAGTGGATTTTTGTTGAGGGAGAAAAAGTAGACCGGAAAAATGCACGGGTAAGGCCTACGCTAAGGGATCGATATATGAAATTGATTTATTATTATAGAGGGTGCTCCTATATACCAAACACTACCAAACTTTTACCTTTTTTTGCTTTTAAATGCGATTTCTAGGTGTTTCAAAGGGTGCAGGACGTTTCGGTACAAGGACTTTCGGTACACAAAATAGGTCGTTTCGGTACATGGTACAAAGACGTTTCGGTACATGGTACCCAGACGTTTCGGTACAGGTACCGAAATATCAGTACAGAAACAAATTTAAATGGATATTATGACAATCTATCAAAAAGAAAGTTAAAAGATCAGCACTAGCAAACCGTTACGGAAATGTGCCATGCTGACTTTTTAACTTTTTGTTAACTGCATTTTTCTTGAAGTGCCTAAAGTTAAAACTCAGTTGTTAACGATGCGGAAGGTGTAAGTTTCTTAAGGAGCTTTTAAGCAGAGATACAAATATTACTTGACGAAGTTTACAGATAGATATACGTTTGGGCTTATGTCCTTTAGTAAAGTCAACCCATGTGTCTATAGGAGTAAGCGTCACCTGCTTGCGGTTTTACTACTTACGGAAATTACCCGGAATTACCGATATGACTCATCATTTACCGATATGACTCAATAAGTTACCGAAATGACCCGTTTTTCATTCTTATTTCACCTGATAAGGATAGAAAGGTGATAGTTACATGTTATAGATTACTTTTCATGCAAATACCACCTTGCAATAGATAATACCGATGGCTAGAATTTCCTCTGTTGCGTCCAATACGTAAAGAGCGATAACTCCAAGTTCTTTGATTGGATGAACGGCCAACTACCTCTAAATACCTTTTTAAATATAAAATATGCATGTCAAATTTAATTTAATATACATGCAATGGCAGATTTATCACTAAAATCTGATTTGGCACCAGAAATGGCTGAGTCATAATACAGATGTGCCCCCTCCCCCTCCTTTTCGGAAAAACCTGGATCCGCTACTGGCATGTCTCGTGAAATTTAATTCATTGAAATTGCACATAAGATAAGTTTTTAAACCCCATTTTAAAAATTCATAATAAGTTACCATCAAAGAACTCCCTGTTTGTTTAGTCACACTTGCAGGGTGCCCACTTCCTATAAATTCCTATAAATTCCTTTAAATCTGACATTTCCTATATAATTCCTATATATCTCGAAAATTCCTATAAATTCCTATATTTTTGTAAATTTTCAGGTCAGTTATGTGAATATGTACCAAATTTCAAGAACTATTGGTATCATCTGTATATAGATTTAGTTTCTAACACTTAAATGCATTTAAATTTCTATAAATCAATGTTTTCTCTGTGTGTGTCATACTGTATACAGGTTGTTTTTGGTCGGAATTGCATAGCAATTCCAGACCCTAGTCGTTACAATAAGCTGTGGAGAATGCGTGGAACGCAGAAAATACCTCCTCGTGTATAAATAGTGCGTTGATATTTAGAAAAGCGTGATTAGATTTACTTTCAGTACTTATAATTCATATTGTACGAGTCAATACAAGATAAGTTTGATCAGATGAGAAAATAGATGTGCCGTTATTCCATCGATTTAGACGAGTTATATTCATGCGCTGGAGGACATGCAGTCTTTCCGAATACTCGACGGAAAGTTCGAAAAAGTACGATTGACATTATTGTGTAGCTGTGCCGTAATTTAAGAAGTACACTACTAGTCCGTACTAGTATCCGTTGTATTATAATTAATAAAACTATCGCTTCTTTTTATAGCAGTGGAATTCGAAGTACTTCTCGTCACAACGATAAACAAACGTCTCGGTAGTTATTGATATGTAATGCTACTAAAAATAGCTAGTTATTTATAGATCTCCACGTGTAAACGTGGTTTTCCCCAAATGTACATGTACAGGGGGAGACTGTCCAGATTGTTAATTTCACACTACTGTCAATATCAAAAGTGATGAGAGAATGAGATAACTATACAGTACGAGACGGAGACGTACAGGGGTGTACAGGGGCGGAGCCGTTGTTTATATGAAAACGAGCACCTGTTGGCAGACCGTGTTTTTGTCATTACTGATCCTAAACACTACACGCTTGGTGTGTGATCTCTTGGTGGATCACGACTTTATTACCTTTGATGTACTTGACCATGCAATTCCGACCTTGAGGACTTTCAAGTCCTTTCATTTCTCTTGCGTGATATATCAATATATTTTAGGTTTATGATAAAGTGAAATGTATGACTTGTAATGCTTCTGTGGGTGGAGGAGGCCACATTGTCCTCAAAATGACAAAATATTAATGAAAAATATTATTGAATTACTTTAAACACCTTAAATAGAGCAGAATATTCCTATATATTTCCTATATTTTCTGCAATTATTCCTATATTTTTCCTATATTTTCTTTCAAAAAATCCTATATTGGTGTCTGAATCCTATATTTCTGACATCAAAAGTGAGTGGGCACCCTGCACTTGCTGTCTCATGTCACACCGGCACAGACTAAAATATAGTGAAAAAATCACCGAAACATCCTTTTCCTTGTACGGAAACGTCTATCATTCGTTTCAAACATGTTTTATAGTCCATACGGTCACGGAATATATTTTATTTTTTGGTGTCGAAATGATTAGATATGACCTCATTACATCAATAAACATTAAAATCAATTAAATATATTAAAAAATAGCTTTAATAAAGCTTAGGTTCGGCTAGGTTCGACACGTTCGTTGGGTTCGGCCTTTAGTCCCACCGCTTTGAAGTCCCATTTATGAATGAAGACAAATAAACAGGTTGAGGGCAACCTCTCATATGAGAGATAATCACTCAAATGAGTAACTATCACTGTTTTCAGTAATCAATTTCAAGGAATGAACAGAAGTAAACAAGTACTAAAAATTTTGGAATTATAATTTGAAATTCAAAAGGGCGCATGTTTAAAACATACTGAATATACATAGTTTGCAATAGGTCGGCATTAATGGGAGTTATCTCCTGTTGGTGGCCATCTTGTGTGTCAAACTCTGTATTTTCGTGCATAATTCAACCAAAGTTGATGTTTCAAGACGATGTTATAAAGCAAACTTGTTAATTACTTTCAAATTTGTCTATATCATCTATTTTGAAATATTGTGATAATACATTAAATACAAAATTACGAATGCATGTTTCAAATGAGCTGTTTGAAAATGGTAAGAAAATGATGGAAAAACTATGATCTGACACACAAGATGGCCGACAACAGGAGGTTACTCCAACAAATTCTGTCCTACTGAAAACTATCTATACTTCACAAAACAAGTGGACATTTTTAACTTACTGGGGATCGTATTCAGGGGCATCGTTAATATCCTATCGCTGTAAATCATGTATCTTTTATCAAACCAGATATTACGAAGAACCTATGTACGTTTAAAAACACAAATTGCCAAACCATTGTTCACTGCTTGCATGGAGATTGAGTGTAGAATAGGGTGCACCGAGTAAGTGGCTTAATGTGCCATTTTTGATCAGAATGGGACTATGTCACAGGGCATGTGACCTTCGTGATCCCTGGGGGTAGTGAAAATTCTTGAGGGCTACTTGAATTTAGAATAAACTATCCGAAGGCTCAAGTGAGCTATTGTGATCAATCACCGTCCGTCGTCTGTCCGTCGTTAGCTTTTCTACATTTTAGACTTCTTCTCCAGAACCGCTCCACAGAATTTCACCAAACGTTATAGGAAGTAAGTACTCAAGGTCCTCTACCAAGTTTGTGTTTTTCGTGCCTATCTGTAATCCAAGATGGCCGCCATTGGCTCTGATTGGTTGACACATTTTGGACTGCTTCTCCAGAACCACTGCACAGAATTTCACCAAACCTCATAGGAATTAAGTACTCAAGGTCCTCTACAATGTTTGTGTTTTTCGTGCCTATCTGTAATCCAAGATGGCCGCCATTGGCTCTGATTGGTTGACACATTTTGGACTTCTTCTCCAGAAACGCTGCACAGAATTTCACCAAACCTCATAGGAAGTAACTACTTGAGGTCCTCTACCAAGTTTGTGTTTTTCTTGCCGATCCGTAATCCAAGATGGCCGCATTTTGCTTTGATTGGTTTACGCATTTTGGACTTCTTCTCCAGAAGTGCTGAACAGAATTTCACCAAACCTGATAGGAAGTAATTACTCAAGGTACTCTACCAAGTTTGTGTTTTTTCGTGCCGATCCGTAATCCAAAATGGCCGCCATTGGCTCTGATTGGTTGACACGTTTTTGACTTCTTCTCCAGAAGCGCTCCACAGAATTTCACCAAACTTAATAGGAAGTAACTACTTGAGGTCCTCTACAAAGTTTGTGTTTTTCTTGCCGATCTGTAATCCAAGGTGGCCGCCATTGGCTCTGATTGGTTGACACATTTTGGACTTCTTCTCCAGAACCATTGCACAGAATTTCACCAAACCTCATAGGAAGTAACTACTCGAGGTCCTCTCCTCTACAAAGTTTGTATTTTTCTTGCCGATCTGTAATCCAAGATGGCCGCCATTGGCTCTGATTGGTTGACACATTTTGTACTTCTTCTCCAGAACCACTGCACAGAATTTCACCAAACCTCACAGAAAGTAACTACTCGAGGTCCTCTACAATGTTTGTGTTTTTCGTGCTGATCCGTAATCCAAGATGGCCGCCATTGGCTCTGATTGGTTGAGGCATTTTCGACTTCACCAGAAGCGCTGCACAGAATTTCACCAAACTTCATAGGAAGTAACTACTCAAGGTTCTCTACAAAATTTGTGTTTTTCGTGCCGATCGGTAATCCAAGATGGCCGCCATAGGCTCTGATTGGTTGACACATTTTGGACTTCTTCTCTAGAAGTGCTTCACAGAATTTCACCAAACCTCATAGGAAGTAAGTACTTGAGGTCCTCTACCAAGGTTGTGTTTTTCATGTCGATCTGTAATCCAAGATGGCCGCCATTGGCTCTGATTGGTTGACACATTTTGGACTTCTTCTCTAGAAGTGTTTCACAGAATTTCACCAAACCTCATAGGAAGTAAGTACAGTCAAACTTCGATATCTCGAACACTGATATCTCGAATACCCGGGATATCTCGAAGTCGATCGTCGGTCCCGACAAAAATCCTTCATATTGCCATATTGTGTGATTAAATTCACCCCGGATGTGTCGAACACTGATATGTCGAATACCATGCTTATCTCAAATACATTTTCAAGTCCCGAAGTTCTTATTTACCCGGTTTATCTCGAAGTTGGCTTCTTATTGATAATATTCCCCGCGGCGTTTACCCTAAATGACAGGTCGCTCGCGTGGTGTGATCAATTGACCGTGTCGGTGTACAAAGCTGCAGTAATTACATAATCGATCGTGTCCGTGCGTACCCTGTTATTTATACCAAATATTAATAAATGATGATAGCTTATTAAACTCGACACAAAATTAGATAATTAACATTAACTGTAATTAATGCTTTTTAATACCTGCGTTTAAAGAAATTTCTTTACACTGTTCATTAATTATTACTTTTTCCAATCCGTGTGTATGTCTATGTATTTTTATGCAAAGTAATAGTAATTAAATCAAATTATGACGCGTGTCTTTATCTTGTCTTACGTGTTAGCCCGTCCTCGGTTTTAGGCATAGTATAAGACATTTATAACCAGTACTGGATTTAAATTACGATGTTACTGAAAAGGAAACATGACGTTTTCAGTTTTGGAGTATATTCTCTATATATTCATAAAATATAAAAGGTATGATGAGATAAGATTAATTATTTAGGAACAATACAATATGCACATCTTCATGCGTATTTATTGATAAATAAATGTACATCTCATACATCTACTATAATAATCACAAGTGTCAAATGAATCGGCGTACATTAACAACTGCAAGATTTGTGATCCTAAACTTGAAATTTGGTTATCTCGAACTACGGATATCTCGAAGTATTTTCCACGGTCCCTCCGACTTCGAGATAACGAGGTTTGACTGTACTTGAGGTCCTCTACCAAGGTTGTGTTTTTCATGTCGATCTGTAATCCAAGATGGCCACCATTGGCTCTGATTGGTTGACACATTTTGGACTTCTTCTCCAGAAGTGCTGCACAGAATTTCACCAAACCTCATAGGAAGTAAGTACTTGAGGTCCTCTACCAAGGTTGTGTTTTTCATGTCGATCTGTAATCCAAGATGGCCACCATTGGCTCTGATTGGTTGACACATTTTGGACTTCTTCTCCAGAAGTGCTGCACAGAATTTCACCAAACCTCATAGGAAGTAAGTACTCGAGGTCCTCTACCAAGTTTGTGTTTTTCGTGCTGATCTGTAATCCAAGATGGCCGCCATTGGCACTGATTGGTTGACACATTTTGGACACTTCGAAATGACTGCACAAAATATCACCAAACCTTATAGAAAGTCTTGTAGAAAATAAGCAAAATTTCTACTGAAATTGGCTGTCATTTTATTGTAAATAAGCAATTTTTGCTCAGGTGAGCGATATAGGCCCATTTGGGCCTCTTGTTATATTATAGAATTTAGGAAGAAAAAGTAGACAGGAAAAATGCTGGGCCGGGTGAGGAATTGATAAAAGAGATTGATATATATATGTATAATTTAAAGGTACATGTATAACAACCATTGAGAAGTAGTTGCTAACAACACAATATGACACAAAAAAAAAATTCAAGTAAAGGCATCATACTTGTATTTGTCTTTACAATCTTTGAACAGAGATATGTACCTTCCATTTTAGTACAAAATGCCGGACTCAATCTGATTAGAACCATATCTTTATTCCACTTCTCTTTTTGTGCCTTTGCAGATAAAGATCTGGCAAAACCCAATAAGAGTTCATGTTCTGGTGAACTCTGATGAGGTTTCAGTCAACGAAACAGTTATTTCCTATAGGCAATCAATTACTCAGCTAGGCACATGCAAGTGACACAATATGTGACAACTGTTCAAAAACTACCTTGTAGGTCACGATAGCTGAGGATATTAATTTCATTCTTAGGAATTTGTTGCTGATCCACTGATTGGCTGAAAATCAGAGTTCACCAGAACATGACCCCTCAAGGGGATTTGCCAGACCTTTATCCAAACTGGAACAAATAGAGAAAGATATGGTTTTAATCAAATTGTATCAGACCTAAATATGAGACTTGGGTTTGAATTCTCCCAATCCTATAGAGAGAATGGATTGGGATTGAAAAAATGTTAAATTTTTCTCACTGAAATTTTACTTACCGAGATCATTCAGTTTTCCATTCACCTGTTTATTTCTTGATTTCTGTTTTTAGATTATGGTAAATTCTAAATTTGAATGCAATATGAGAAAATTCTGAGGATAACAGTTAAAAACCACTTGCTGCAGGGCTTATATCGAACTTTCTGTTAAATAGAAGCATTGTAGTTTGGATGTAAACATGTGAATGACAAAGTGATTCAATGATCAGTTCTAAAAAGTTTTGATTTTGTTCAATTCCCATTGATTCTCTGTGTAGGAGGAAGTTAGACCAAGTCTCATGCTTGGGTATGACATTTCGGACTGCCTTTATTTGCATTTGATTAATTTTGGAAGAGAAAAAAGGGAGGGGGTTTTATATAAGCAACCTTTTCTTTTCCATCTGCATAAGAGAGCATAAAGAAATTGAAATACAATGCAGTGTAGTAGAGAATGCTGCCATGTGGGTCCTGGTTGGTCGTAGATTCAGCCCGAGTAGTGGAGGTACTGGTACGCCAGTGCAGACGGGTGATGTATGTGAATATGTCAATGTGAACTGACTCAGCTGATTATACATGTGTATTGACTCTCAGCTGATGGTACATGTGTATTGACTCTCAGCTGATTGTATATGTGGATTGACTCTCAGCTGATCGTACATGTGGATTGACTCTCAGCTGATCGTACATGTGTATTGACTTTCAGCTGATCGTACATTTGTATATCTTAGCTGATGGTACATGTGGATTGACTCTCATCTGATCGTACATGTGTACTGACTCAGCTGATTGTACATGTGTATTGACTCTCAGCTGATCGTACATGTGTATTGACTCTCAGCTAATCGTACATGTGGATTGACTCTCAGCTGATCGTACATGTGTATTGACTTTCAGCTGATCGTACGTTTGTATTGACTCAGCTGATGGTACATGTGTATTTACTCTCAGCTGATCGCACATGTGTACTCACTCAGCTGATTGTACATATGTACTGACTCTCAGCTGATCGTTCATGTGTACCAACTTTCAGCTGATCCTACTTGTGTATTGACTCTCGACTGATTGTACATGTGTATGGACTCTCAGTAGTGGTTATGCGATATCTATTATACTTTAAAATACCAATTAAAAAAGCATGAAATTTAATTTAATGTATACATAGGTTTATATTGAAAATACTTTGCAAGAGAAAATCATTCCTCTACATAAATTTTAAACATCCAGACTTGAAGTCCACATTCTCCGAAACTCCGTTCCTTTCAACTTCAACTTTTCATGTACATTTATTAACTCTCAACGACAGATATTCTATATCTGTATAACTTGATACCAAATTTTCCGAAGCATGAAAATTGAAATTGACTTTAAGTTGATATATCATAAAAATATTTTGCAAGAAATTTCTTGTAGAAGAATTATAAACCTTTGAAGTATAGATAAGTCCTGGTTCTCTGTATCATATACTCTTCAGTACATGTAGCATAATTTATAAGTATTATACATGTACTATAAAACCTGAAAATCAATTCATTACAAAACTATACATTTATATATATGAAATAAATTATATCAAGGAGCAGAGTTGTCTTTCATGATGAGCTGGATGGTCTGATTGGATCTATATACATATGGGTTGAATGGTCCAATCTATAGTATAGGCCATGCAGTCCAACGTCTGAGTTGTCCAGTTACTATTTATACACACCAACCTTTCCCATCTTGAGTGCCGAGAAATTGTATTTCGAATGAGCGTTTTTCTCTCAAACTTTGAAGCGCTGGGAAAAAACTTTCTCTTAAAATACTATTTCTCAACACATAAATAATGAGAGGTTAGTGAAAGTGTGTAGTATATTGACAATTGATGGTAATGACACAAGATTATGATCAGTTTGAGTGGGAAGTCTTTCTGAGCAACCAAATTGACTGACTTCTCAACTTCATGTACAGGATTCAGTCTCTGGTAATACAACTGAGCCGATCTTATTAAAACACAATTTATACTCTGTTACTCTACGAGGAACGGAGTACAAATCATGTTTTAATAAGGTTGCCGACATAGCCTAACTGGGAGCGACCAGAGGCGTGATTAATCAGTCATTCTGTGGAAGAAATCATTTTCATAATGCTATACAGTGCAAGCCGCTTAATTGAATAAGCTATTTGTCAGGACTTTATTATTCAAATAAATGAATATTCAATTACACGGCATGACGAACGAATGCAGTTTCAAAGACCAGATGATCGACAGATTTTGCAAGAATTGCATACGTGTTTAACTTTCGTCGTATCTGTAATGAAATCAGTGTACATGTATCTATATATAGATACACTAGAGTTACCTCTCTTAGATCCCTTTATTGTTTGCTCGAGCTACATTAAACTCAACTGACCACATTTTCTATAATTTTGCAACTGTCTTTTTAAGTACAGTGACCAAATGTTATTAAATAACTACATTACACATGCTCAACTGACCGTAAAGATAAAACCGTCGTCTATTGAAATGCACGTAATATATCTCAGTCGTGTAACCAGGGTGGTCAAAGACATAAGACAGGTTAAACAATTTGTTTTAATAAAGGCAAATTAAAAGGCATATTCAAGCGTGTGAGAAATTTCAATTTTCCATCTGATAGAACAGGCTGAAGTCGTCGCTTTGATTTTCACAAGGAATCGTTGTATTGTGGCCATTGCGTCTGTACGTTCGCCGTGCGCTACTCGTGCCGTTTATTCAGCCTCCTCGTCGTCACTGGCAACGCATAGTCTGGGCTCGTCTTCGTGGAAACTTGCGAATATTTTCTTAGCTCTCCATGTTGCCATCGTTTGTGATGAAGGTATCGAACGTCTAGCTATCAACATCCTCTGGTGGCCGGACATCGTCAGTTTCGCTTGTGTCGTTGTCTGACGAGGCAAAGCCAACCTTTCGGAAGCAGTTGGCGATGGTTGTTGGCTTGACGGTGCGCCAGGCTTTACGGAGTAGGTGGACGGCATCTAGTAGGGTCAGTCTTCACGCAATGCCGTTGGCTGACAGCGTCATCTTGTCGATGTTTCCGATGATCTTGTGCACGACATGGCTTCGGCAGTTGGTAATTAATTAATCCTTTCATTCCTACCGCCGCGGCCTATACGACAATTAACGTGTGATTTGGTCAACAACTGTTACCTAGACAGTAAGCTCTTTTGAGATTACATGGACAGATGTGAAACCATTTATCTCTAATAGATAGGTCGCCTGCACCGTAGTAAATAACATGACCTCGGGCGTGATACATTGAAGTTTTAACAAAGGTATGCTTGGTAGAATAATCGCGTTATTCAAATAAACGAAGTCGCTTCTTTATTCTAGTGTAATAAGTGGCGAATTTTGAATAGATTTGATAGAAAATGGTTTTGGATTTCAGGATCTTATTCAGTAAAACGAAATATCGAATAATGCGACATTCAATTAAGTGGAGGGCACTGTACATGTATTGTATAAGATATCTAAGTGTTGTAGGGTTTCTCTTGAAAATGACTTTTACATTGGGTACATGTGAGTGACAATACAGAATTATTTACCCAGAAGGAAGATTTATTTACCAGAAAGATTTCCTTGTTTGCTTTCTTCTAAGAGTCTAAAGGTGGATTTTGAATATAAATGTTGTATTCAGTGAAATTGTTTTTTGTCTCATAATAAAGAGCTGTGATGGACTAATGCAGATAAAATTTGTATTTAGAAACATTTTAATCTAGTATGAGTCCTGCCTTTAGTAGAATATCCATTGGAATCATGAATAGATGGTCTACATGAAAATTAATGATATAACAAGAATTTCAGTACATAAACTCTCCTCTTTGATTTTCTTATTTATATCTTTAAGATCAATGTTAAATAAAGCAAATGTTTTTAATTTCTATTAATGATATAAACAATAACTGCATCAAATGTTTAGGGAGCAGGCTTGGTGTAGTAGTTAAGTGCTTTGCTTGCGGTTCAGATAATTTGGGGTTGATTTTTGAGTCGGCTTCGGTGAAGCCGCACTCATTGCAATCACTTTCTTTTCAGGGGTTATAACTTTCACTACCGATATAGAGCTTACTACGCCGCTGAAAAATAAAGTGCCGAAAAATTACTGATGTCGTCTTAAAAATTCTTGATCAGCACAATGTACCTTTAGCTCATTTAATTTAAGCTAAACATAAACTAGTTTCAATAACTCGAAAAAGGAGCTGCAATAATGTTTTCAAATTTCGCGTAATAATATGTAGTTGTGACTACTTTAGGATGTGTTTACCACCGACACCGTCGGATGTTTTCGATTGTGTAATTCTCTGGACAAAGCATTTGTCTTGATCTTGTATCGCTTGTTTTTATCGAGATATTTCAATTATAGTTTTCCCCAACATGTTCTGGAACTTTAGTTCTTTTTCACATATCTGACAAATTTAAAGATCGATCTTCCCGCATTTCCTCTGATAATGAAAATGCAATATAAATATTTAGGTAAATGTTGTATATTTCTAAATATAAATGATGTTAAAACATTTTGAGAATCGTTAATAAGATGGTTATTTAATGTCCCACTTGAAGGAATGTCGTTCCTTGGCTCAGCTTCGACTCGTGACAACAATGCAGTAAAACTTGTTGCCATGAAGTTGTCGATTGCACGTTCATTTCGGATACAAGCAGTTGCAAACTCTTTGCCGTAAGATAGTACGAAGAGAGCAAATTTTATTAGCATTTTGTACATAGGTATAATGACGATGTAGTTGCAACAAAGACCTATCGTTAATAAGATGGTTATTTAATGTCCCACTTGAAGGAATGTCGTTCCTTGGCTCAGCTTTGACACGTGACAGCAATGCAGTAAAACTTGTTGCCATGAAGTTGTCGATTGCACGTTCATTTCGGATACAAGCAGTTGCAAACTTTTTGCCGTAAGATAGTACGAAGAGAGCAAATTTTATTAGCATTTTGTACATAGGTATAATGACGATGTAGTTGCAACAAAGACCTAATTTTTGCCTCATTGTCCCACTTTCTCTTTAAACAGCTTGATAATCAGTCCTGCTCGATGCCCTTATGGCCTTTCAGGCCTTTGATTTAGTATCTATGTTTGAAATTGAATTTATTTCAGAGTTATTCTTATGGAAAAATATTGAAAAAGTATGTAATACATACATGTAGGTATTTAAATTAAAATCTGAACAAGTATTGACACTTCTGGTGTATACAAATTGACAGTGTTTACAGGTTGACAGTTTTTACAGGTTGGCAGTGTTTACAGGCTACCAGTGTATAGAGTTTGCCAGCATATACAGGTTGACATATGAAATGAAAATCATTACTTAAAATTTCCACAAAATGATGTCAGAAACTAAAAAAAGTTTTTTACAGTACCATA
Source organism: Pteria penguin (assembly GCA_035048485.1). Classification (NCBI taxonomy): domain Eukaryota; kingdom Metazoa; phylum Mollusca; class Bivalvia; order Pterioida; family Pteriidae; genus Pteria; species Pteria penguin. Next base: position 56,972,629 of record CM068582.1, on the reverse strand, counting down.
ACATGGCAATTACGACATGATTTACATACATTGTACATACATTGGGTGTTTTCTGATTGTAAAGATACTATACCTGGTATATGTAGATGATCGAATCTGGAATCAAAATTACTGACCCATCATATTCATAGCAATCATTAGGTTAGTGTATACATCTGTCTCTTAATCATACAAATATAGAGACAGTGTCCATCAGTCTAGATGGAGGGAATGACTGAATATATGTGAATATCACAGTTTCCAAAATTTTGTATTGCTTCTCATAAGTTTAAAGATAACTGTTCACAATTTTGAAATGCATAAACATTATTCTCAGAGAGAAATTTCTGGAGTTGCAGAGGCCCATTCTCCCTTGACTGTGACTTCAAACTTTTGTCCAAACACTATTATAAAACAAAGTTTGGTAAAAGTTTGCTGTAGCAGAAGTAGTGTTGAATTGGCTACTGAGCAGGGTTAAATCTGGACATTATTCTTATGATAGAAAATTACATTTTTTGACCAATTTCAATGAGAAAATGCTACAAATCTAGAATTTCTGTGCGGGATTTCTGAAATCTAAATACAGCTTCACTCTTATTGACATCAATCATAGTACATCGTATACAGAATATTCATCACAGAAAGTTTACTTTATTATTGTCTTGAAACATTCTTGAGCGTGACAGCGTCTTAGAATATGTGTATTTCTTTAGCTTAAAAGCATTATTTTTCAACCAAAAAAAAAAATAGATAGTAGAAAATTTTTCATCAGATCGCACTAGTGAAACAGGAATTACCGACCTGTACTTCAATATGTTGACGGTCCATTAATAACCAAATTCAGTGTTTACAGTCCATGTCAAACGCTTACTGTCTGAAATACAGTTGAATTGTTTTTGCTGACTGGTAATGTTACAATTACTCAGTTTAATAAAATCAATATAATTGTCTAGTTCTAGGCACTCCCAAAACACTGTTACATACCTCATAATAAGCTCAAACAAGAAAAGGTTGGTAAATGGTATGTCTTTTCTAAGCTTACTAGAGCTTAATGCTACAGTGAGCTAAATTCATCACGTTCATAGCCTTTTGTCATTTTACCCAGTATCCTTTAACTTTTCACATTTTCAACTGGTTCTTAAGAATCACTGTAAGGCCTGTGGTTTTGATGAAACTTGGTAACGGTGAAGTACTTGTGATCCCATACAGGTGCAGTTGTTAAACAGCCAGAGCGATCAATGGATGAATCCAGAATTTAGAATTGTCAAAGGGATTTTGATGAAATTTGCTAGTGATGAAGTATTCAAGGTCTGCTACTATATTTGTTGTTTCTGGGCCAGAGAAGGGCAACCTAGGGTCCAGAGGGTACCCCTCTTTGACAAAAATTTTTCAGATAGGTTGCTGAAGTCCATCAGACTGAGAGTGATTTAGAAGGGTATTTATTACTGTGTCCTACTTTTACAGAGATTAATTAGTGTGCAGATATACAAATAATGTTGTTGAATGTTATATTTTTTTTCATTAAATCTGAAAAGTGTTTTTATTCAAATACTAATACAATACATAGCTGGACATCTGGTTGTTTCCAGAATTATAACATACTGGTCAACATCTCAAAATTATTTTCTCATTGAGTTTTAGCTCCTTTGAGTTGAAGACTCAAGTGACTTATTGTCATAGCATGCTGTCTGTCAGCATCCAGCGTAAACTTTTCAAGATCCAAAATGGCTGTAACCATTTAACAGAATTTTACCAAAATTTACAGGAAGTAAGTACATGTTTCAAGGTTCTCTGTCAAGTTTGAATTTTTTTACCCTATCTGTAATACAAAATGGCCACCATGGGCTCTGATTGGTTGACACATTTTCGACTTCTATGCAAATGAGTAACAGAATTTCAACTAACCCTACAGGATGTAAGTACTCAAGATCCCTTTCCTAGTTTGAGCTTTTTGACTCATCTGTAGTTCAAAATGACCACCATGGGTTCTGATTGGTTTGACATATTTTCTTCTCAGTAACTGCTAGATAGAATTTCGCCAACCATTCATGTTTCTGACAGCTTCCAACACCTCTTATTTTCCATAGAATTGTGCTTTGCCAATAATCCTTTTAAATTTTAACATTTTTCATCATTGTCATGTCACATTGATGTTCAAACATACAACAATCATCATCATTGATTCTTGCAGATGCCACCTTACATCTCAGTCTTTCTTTTTGTCCCTTGCTTTTTGATTTTAACTGTAAGACGTAGGGCCTTCATATTTGGCATGTGTGTCCCTAATCGCGATACCTTTCTGTTGGTACCAAAATGTTTTATCATGTGACCTTGACCGTGACCTTTGACCTACTTCAATGTAGCTTTTTAACCGTAAGACGTGGGGCCTTCATATTTGGCTTGTGTATCCCTAATGAGAATTACCTTTCAGTTGGTACCAGATTATCACAGCACCCTTCTGATAGAACCCCAAAAGTGGGGGACCACAATTCTCTGAATTTGCTTGTTTGAACAGATATTTACATGTGAACATGATTGGGGTGTTACTGTCAAATGTGTCTCTTGCACGACTTTTATTCTGTTGTCAAATATCACAATTTTTGGTGAACAGAGTTATTGGTCTTTGATATTCCTTAACGGATATTGTGAATGCTAAATAATGTTTCAACTTTTTTCATATGTTGTAAATAGTTTTAAAATTGAAAAGCAGGAGGAAAGAGGGGTGTTGTAAAACTTAATACATGTATGAAGCTTTGACTTCTGAAGATTTTGATAAAACTTGTCATGAATGAAGTACTCATTCCCTAACAAGTAGTTTTGCTCTTGGCTTGATATGTCCAGGGGCTGGTCCATAGTGTATCAAAACTGGTCCAGAAAAGTACCATAAAATTAAAAAAAAGGAAAAGTGGGTGGGGGATGGGCAAAACTTTATACATGTATGTATGAAGCTTCAACTTCTTCTAAACTTATATTGTGGTAAAACTCAGCATGAATGAAGTACTCAATCCCTCATAAATAATGTTGCTCTTTTGGCTTTATTTATCCAGGGGTTGGTTTATAGTGTATAAAAATTGGTCCAGAAAAGTACCATCTTTTGTATTTTTAGAGAAAGTTAAGATAAGTTACTTTAGAATGGAAAACGAATTGCATTAGGATTTAGAGTGTTTTAGAATGATGTATTGTTTTTTTTTATTCAATTCTTAAGTTAAATTTCTGAAAAAACCCCCCATTCTTTTATAAGAGAACAATCTGATACTTTCTAAGTTTCTCAGATGTGCAATTATAGCCCATTTGGTCCTTTTGTTACTGTCTCCTTTGAAGGACTGACAAGGAGGCAGAAGACGATAAATCAACAAATCTGAATCCACATCCAAATCAATTCGGATTATCAGATTTGGAATTTTGAGCAATACATTGGAATAACTTGCCCCTTTTTAGTTAAGATAAACTACAGATCAAGTTCGAGTTTGGTCATTGTTGACCCTCATTTGGTGGAATTATGCCCCTTAACAATACAGAAGGCAGTTTGTTTGTCATGATTGACTATTTTTGATTTGAAATTTGCTTTGGTGTGTAAGGAATATGTATTGCTTCAGCAGTATTTGCAGAGGGAGCTTGTTTGTACAGAAAATAGGAAAATAATTTTTATTTTCACCTTATGTACATCTTATTTTTTTTTTTAATTTCAGGAGTATATCATTGCCTTATGTCAGCCTGAATCTGTACAGCAGTTTAACATTAAAGATTGTCATCAGGAAATTGCAACAGAGACCATTGAACAGATTGAAAAGGCCAGTAGTGCTGTCCTTTGGAAAGTAGATGACAATATAATAGAAATCAGAGGCTCTGAATTGTCTGTTATTCTTGCTATGTCAGCATTGGAAAATCATGTTATGAAATTACGAAATGACATAGAAGCTGATGGTGTGCTTCTTGATGCAGAATCATCTAAAAGTGATCCTGATCTTGCTAGTTCTATATGGTCTAAGGAAATAGATTGTAGACTTTTACGAGGGATATCGTCACAAAGTGAAAGCACTGCTTCAATTGAAGATTACAACAAAACAACTCCTAATGTGAAAATGACCATTCTCAAATGTATGAATGACATTGATGACATCAGTGATCAAGATCTGTTTCTAAATCCCTCTTCACAGGAAAACTCTTCATCATTTAAAGTTCCTGTGTTTTTAGAAGGTGAACAGCTATATGATGAGTCATGTAATTCTACAGCATCAGAAAAACAGAACTTAAACATTGAGAATATGGAAGTAGATGAACCAGATTCAACAGCTAGTCATAATACAAGTGGAAATCTTGGGAATTTGGCCTCAAAACTTACACAGGCAAACATTTCCAACAGGAATGCAAGTGAGGAGGATATGCAATATTTACGGACTTTTGGAATATCCGTTGGGTATGATGAAGATACTGTTGAGGAATGTTTGCATTATATTGATGAAAAGACAAAACCGGCGGATTTCCTGGAAATGTTAAGGACATTAATTGAAAACAGAAAGAAATCACAAAAAGAAAATTTAGAGCAAAGTCAAAGTGATAGTAGTAAGGAATTTCCACCTCCTCCTAAAGTGCCAGATGCAGAAAATTTAAGTAGTATTGGTCGCAGAAGTCTACCAAATGAGTATAAACAGAGGCTTATGATTGACTTTAATGAAGAAGATGATAATTTGTCAGTAGAGGAATTGAAAAAAAGAAACACTGAAAGACAGAAAGTGCTCATGAATGCTTTTAATACTGAAAGTACTACTAATACATCAAAGACAGAAGCATCCACACCTTCCTCAAAAAAGAAAAGACGAAAAAGGAAAAACAAAAAGAAGCAAGGTGATGGATCAAAAAGTCAACAAACAGAAAGTGAAAAATCAGGAACAACTTTAGAAAAGCAAACTAAAGCAACAACAGATGGCAGTGATGTTATTGTAATCAGTTCTGATAATGAAGATGATGATGACAATGATGAAGAGGAAACTTGTGTGTTAAAAGCATGGATTCCCCCTGCACAAAATGCCCAGTCAGAGGGAGGAAATGTAAATATTGCTGATATGCCTGTTTTCACTCAACAGAAATGTAGAGGAAACTCACATGCTCAAAATCAGCAGTATCCACTAAGTCAATACAAACCTCATTATCAGAATACACCTAGGAACGCTTGGTCAAGACAACCAATACCAGGGGGACTTGGACTTCTACCCATACCCCAGAGAGGTGGTTTTCCTCATTATTATAGGCAACCTGTACCTTATTTACCCAGAGGCCCAATAATCGAGCATAGACAACCACGTCCATACTATAACAATCAGGGATGTAGGGAAAACATGCCACCACATCCTATGAAGCAAGGTGGATCTGTAAAGAAACAACAACAGAATCTGAGATATATTGTCATTGATGGAAGCAATGTGGCTATGAGGTATGATATCATAGTTTATTCTATTATCCTATGTTGATTGGAATGTAAATATAGTCTAAGCAGACTAAATAGTAAGTTTAGAATAGAATCTGAGGGTTTCAGGTTTTAGATATGCTGAATGCTCGGCATCACATACATGTAGATACACCTGGTGAATGGTAAGTAAAGCTGAAGCCTACACTACAGATAGTCTAGATACTACTGCATACATGTGGAGATCTCTGACAGCTTATGTACAGAATTCTTAGCTAGAACAAAATTTGAGCCATGCATGGAGAGTGTTGTGCTTTAATATTTTGTAGGTACAAGAAATGCGTCCAAATTCTGTGTGGAAAGTATCATACAGCATTAAATGAACAACACTTGTTGATGACTGCCTGTTGTCAGAACATAAAATGTTTTATGATCCACTTATATAGTCAAGTGTGTATACAACTCCTATATTAACATTTACAAATGTATTCATTCAATCATCTCAATCTTCAGAGAAATGTTTTTGGAGTTTAAATTTTCAGTTGGTTCCCTTTATGATTTAAACTGGGTACAATACATTTTGAAAGCCCTGGGTATCTTCAGAAAAAAATTTCTTTAAGTCTTAAATCTTTGGCCTTGAACTACTTTTTTTTAAAGATATAGATTGGCTCACTGATTCAAACAAATCATTATAGACATTTACAAATGTATTCATTCAATCATCTCAATCTTCAGAGAAATGTTTTTGGAGTTTAAATTTTCAGTTGGTTCCCTTTATGATTTAAACTGGGTACAATACATTTTGAAAGCCCTGGGTATCTTCAGAAAAAAATTTCTTTAAGTCTTAAATCTTTGGCCTTGAACTACTTTTTTTGTTAAAGATATAGATTGGCTCACTGATTCAAACAAATCATTATAGACCAGTAACCCTTTCAGTTTCAACAAAAAATTTCTAATTTTATTATAAGTTTTATAACTCACAATTTTTTAAGTGAAATATGAAGTCCTTTTCCAAATATGGGTGTAAACATATCCTGCTAGAAAAAGATTGAAGCTGAAGGCCTTGTGACTATCATTTATTGATTTGGTCTCATGAAGAACTGCAGACTTTGGCCTTTGTTGTTTTATAAGATCAGTGGAGTAGGAAGCAAATCAAAAGTGGGAGGGGGAGGGCATATTTTCATATTTATTAAATATTTAAAAATAATTAACATGCATAACCCCCAAAACAGTAGGTCTAGATGCCAATAATGATAAGTACACATTACATTTTCTATCATAATTTACCTCCTAACATTAAATCAAATACTGTTTTAGAAATATTCTTTTATAATTTTGGTTTTTATTTGAAAAATATTTCATATTTGGGGAGTTTTTCTTTTTGAACAGTGTCATAAAAATGCCTCCTGTCACCTCCCATTTTAGTTTTCTCAATTTCTGACTATTGACACAGGTAAGTTTTTATTAACTGAAAGATAGAAGCTCAAACCTCAGTGTCAGAAGGCAAACTTTGTTTTAATTTGTTTTACACCGATACATGTTGTAATATGTTTTGCAGCACTCTTCTTTAATTCTTAAGCGAACTATATATTGTAAGTTTTTTATGGAAAGGGATACAGTACTATATTCCAGTGCTTTCATATTTTGTATGACTCAAATTTTTAATGGTTAGGTGTTTTTACCACCTCACTGGGAACGGGCTCACATCCCATGAAATTTTGATAAAATGCTTGTGTCAGAGTTAATTTTGGGGGAAAAAATGTAAGAGGAAAGAAGTAAATTCTTATGATAAAGTGTAATTAAATAACCTCAGTTTCTGGAGAATATTCAATATTTTGAATGTAGTTTGAATTTAATTCATCAGTGTTCTTTTCCACCAGACATTGAAGGAAAATATGTAGGGGGATATATGGTTTTAGCTCCTTGAGATAAAAGTTTGAAGAGCTAATGCTATACACCTTTTATTGTTGGTTGACAACCAGGTTAAAGTATTTGTAAATGAGCATAATTTCCTTGCAACAAAATTTAGGGTATCCATATGTCATACCTTATTCTTTTTGACAAAACTTCAAATAAATTTATACAAACAAGTTTAACCTTAATCTTGAGCAATTTTGAAAAAAAAACTTTAACCTTGGTGGCATTGTTTGGACGCTTTTCTTTTTAGGCTAGTGTTTTTCTTTGGACTAGAGTTTAGATTGGTATCATAATTTTGTTCCCTTGTGATATTTGACCTTAACCTTTAAATATTTTTTGTGAACTGTATTCTTAGCTGTATTTTTTTTAATACTAAGAGATGAGGTAGATATTTGGCATTTATTTTCCTGTTGATCAGTTTGAATTGTCACCTGTTTCCATGTATACATCAATATAGTACCTGCGATCTACCCATGTTTGGCATTTTAGGTTTTATCTGGGTTTGCCACTTGTCAGTATGCATACCTGCATTTTGATTAGATTATTTAAGTATAACTAGTTTTTGAAAAGAAAATAATATGAAGCATTGAAGTTTGAAAATCTTCAACAGTATTTGTATTTTTTAAATACAAAGAGAAAAAGGCCTACACATTTAGAATATACATGTATACTGATCCTGTTGATTTTGTGTATTTTAAGTGATTTACTCTGTTAAATATAACTGGAAAGAAATATGATTCAGAAATAATTTCTGGGATATTTTTTTTTTACAATCTTTTCTAAGATAAAGGGAGGGGGTGATATACTTTAGTTTGTAATAATGAGTAATAAAAATGATAAAAGTGAGTACCAGATAAAAATTGTAAAGAGATGGAGATTTCAGATTTGCAGGGTAGGATATTAGCAGTCATCCAGTCGTCAAAATTAACCAAAAATCTCTTTGGGCAACCTAAAATTTCAGCAACTATAACGTTGTCCAAATTTTTTTTTCAATTTACCAACATGACGACCCAAAATTTTTACCAGTTTCGAGCCTTGTATTTGAAAGGTAGTTTCTGAACTGAAAACCTTTTAGGTTTTCAAGTAAAGGAACACAAACACTCTATATTGCAAATTTTTTGCCTCATGACCTTTATCAAGCAATTTAAGAGATGACAAATACAAATTATGTAAAAGCCATGTTTACGTTTCAAAGATACATAAGCTCATAAATCTTTGCCACATAAACATGGATTTTACATAGCTTTGTAGTTGTCATCTCGTAAATTGCTTGATAAAGGTCATGAGGCCGAAAATTTGCAATATAGAGTGTTTGTATTCCTTTACTTTTTATGTACCGGATTTTCACTTTGGAGGACTTCTTCGAATTTTTAGGTTTTCAATTATATCCTGTCCATACTTTTTAACCCACATGCTGAGCTCTACTTAAACTTCTGAGAAACAGACTAAATTAGAACTTGATCATACTTCACCAAAATATTATCTAGAATGAGGGCTTTGGGACAAAGGTCATTTAAAGTCATTTCTGGAAGGTCAAGGTCACTTATTTTCTTTGACTTGAAACACCATGAAGTACTTATATCTCCCATACCTTTCATAAGAATTTGATCATACTTCACCAAAAAAACTTAAATGATGAAGTATGTATATCTCCTACACCTTTGATCAGAATTTGATCATACTTCACAAAAATGTTATTTAGGTTAAGGGCTTTTGAACAAAGGTCACTCAAGGTCATTTCTGAAAGGTCAAGGTCACAATAAAAAGTTTCATTTCATGTTTAATCAAGGTCAAACTTACTCGTGCTAGTTTAAGATACTGTGATCACTTGTTGTTCTACAGTTAACTCAGTTTGATATCCATATGAAACATGAGATTTGAAATCATAATACAATGATTTCCTATATACTGAGTCATTCATTTCCTTCATTATTGCTTTGCTTCTTAGAGCATTAATCAGTTTTACTGATTTTAAGACGGGGTGTATTATGTTACGGCGTTGTCCATCTGGCGTCCAGAAGCTTGTCCGGGCTATTACTTCTTTTCCTGTGTACGGATTTCAATGATATTTCACAGAATTGTTGCTTAGGATCCAAGGGTGTGTCATGACCTTGATCCAGGGTCAAAGGTCGAGGTCACAACATGCAAAGTGAGTAAAATCTTGTCGGGTCATAACTTCTTCCCCTGTGCATGGATTTCATCAATGTTTCACAGAATTGTTAGTTAGGACCCAAAGGTGTGTCATGACGGTCATAGGTCAAAGGTCAAGGTCACAACATGCAAAGTGAGTAAAACATTGTCCAAGCCATAACTTCTTCCCCTGTGCATGAATTTCAGTAATATTTCACAGAAATATTACTTAGGATCCAAGGGTGTGTCAAAGGTCATAGGTCAAAGGTCAAGGTCACAACATGCAAAGTGAGTAAAATCTTGTCAGGCTATAACTTCTTCCCCTGTGCATGGATTTCATTAATATTTCACAGAATTGTTACTTAGGACTCGAGGGTGTGTCATGACCTTGACCCAAGGTCATAGGTCAAAGGTCAAGGTTACAACATGCAAAGTGAACAAAACCTTGTCCTAGATATAACTTCTTCCACTTTGCATGGATTTCGATAATATTTCACAGAATTGTTACACTTGGCCCAAGGTCATAGATTAAAGTGTCAAGGTCACAACATGCAAAGTGAGTAAAACCTGTGCAAAGTATTTCAATAATATTTCACAGAATTGTTACTTAGGACCCAAGGGTGTGTCATGACCTTGGCGCAAGGTCATAGATCAGAGGTCAAGGTCACAACATGCAAAGTGAATAAAACCTTGTTACTATGATAAGATGCTATGGAGAAAGCTATATAACGTGATAACTTAAGTAAACCTCAGTTGTTTTTCATGAAACTTATACAGAATGCTTGAATAGTGTAGGAGAAGCCACTTTTCAGTTTTGAGCAAATTCCATTTTGTTGTTACAGAGTTATGGGACTTGGATCCTTCGTTTTGGATTTCAATATATCATAGAAGTATTACCAAAGAGACCCATGTTTGGGGGTAATAAAACCATATGTTCCCATTGATCCCCTCCAAAGTAAGCGACGGGCGTATTATGCCACGCTAGGCGTTGCTCTTGTTGTATATGAATTGAGTCATCAATTTCCTGCATTATAGCTGCCATCCGGGGAGCATCCATCAGTTTTACTGATACTTTTGTGCAAAAGTTGAAATGTTGTACACTTATTCTATTTTAAAAAATTTGGCTATTCACTCTCAGTAAGTCATGAAGGGACTAAAAGTTTTCAACTTTCAAGTTTTGTTTTGCTTTTAATACATGTACAACATAGAGAACATATAAAGCAAACATTCAAAAGCAGTATTCACACATGCACATGTAATTCACATAAATATATAATTTTAATCATAAATATATACTATATACATTTAACCTGGAGGGTTGACTCTATCTAATTAATTGTATGTATATAATTTTCATTCACTGTTGCAAAGAGAAACTGTTTGTTATCACAATTTTGACTTAGGCATCAACTCTTGAGTAGGAGTTACCGCTGGATTAAAGAGATTACTTGTAGTATGATTTTACTAAAGGTTTCATCTCAACATAGAAAGAACAAATTACAAGAGTCATGCATGAATTTTGCAGTTTTCCTTTGACTGTGAACTAACTTGCAAATGTACTCTAATAAAATGAAAATACTAGTCACCTAACACAGATAGACAAGACTGATTTATTAAATCTTAATCAGTACATATGTATAATGAATGTATTAATATAAGTAAGTATAAATCAAATGTTCTTGTGAATTTCAATTCCAATGGAAGTAAGATTTCAATAAAACTGATTCAGTATATCCATTGAGTTTATATTAATAATTAACGCAGGAATTTGATTAATTGATTTGATATTAATTTGTGTGTATATTTGATAAGCTATCATACTTTAGTACATGTATAGGTGCAGTGGCGGATCCGGAATTTCCGAAAAGGGGGGCCCACATCTTTTAACCAGACTACTAAGCCATTTTTGGAGCCAAATCTGGAGTTTGGTAAATATGTGGCGAAAAGGGTGGGGGGGGCCTGGGTCTCTTGGGCCCCCCTCTAAATCCGCAATCCTGCTAACAAAATTGGGGAGGGGATAAAGGTATCACCCTGTCCATCTGTCTGTGTACAATTTGTATAAAACCCTTGGATAAATTTCAACCAAACATTGTGGAAAGGATGATCATCATGTGAAGTTTTCTAGGATGGGAGATCACTGTCATTCCCTGTATTTTGCAGGAGTTACGGCCCTTGACATTTATAAATTATATCATGCACATTAACCTTGTCATCAAAACTCCTAAACCACAGTAAGGATTGCAATCAAACTTTTCCAAAAAATCATCATGTGTAGATTTACATGAAAGGAGATAATAGACCTTTTCAAGATAACTGCGGTCTTACAATTTATGTATGTACAATAGCGTTTCCGGGTGGCTAACTACCCAGGAGTTCTATTGCACATTTACAAACTCTAAGACTACAGTTATCTTAAAAAGGTCTATTGTGATACCAAAAGTTTTACAAGAGTGACCATGTAATTGTAACTCCTCCTAAATCATTGCAAGGATTTCAAACAAACTTGGTTCAAAGATAAATCATAATGGGTACATTTTCATGATGGGAGATAATTGTGACATAATTGTGACATCTAAAATTTTCCAAAAGTTAACCTAACTTGATACAAAGAAAGACGTCATGTGTAGATTTGGATGAAGATTTGCTGATAGGTAAACTTCTTTGAAGGAAGATAACTCCAGTTTGCTAGGATTTAATTAGCAGTAAGGTATAATTTGAGGGCAGCAAGGGGTATTAGTCACACTCTACTGACAGCTTTACTTTAATGAGAAGCCACCAATAGAAATCTGTTACTTTGATTTTGTAATATTTGTTTTGCAGTCATGGTAATGGGAAGTTTTTCTCATGCAAAGGAATCAAAATAGTGATAGATTATTTCCTGAAAAGAGGTCATAAGGAAGTAACAGCTTTTGTACCAGAATGGAGGAAGTACAATCCTCGACCAGATACCCCAATACGGGACCAGGAACTATTGAATGAATTGAAAGAACAAGGGTATCTGGTATTTACACCATCAAGGCGCATCAATGGCCGTCTCATTACATCCTATGATGATAGGTAATTATTTGTCACTGTATAACAGGATTGCTTCAGTAGTCTCTGGTTTTCATCATAATAATTTTAGTAAAGTCTCAAATTATGTAATTTATTAGTCCTTCACCGGTCAAACTGGAGGGGACTATAGGTTTCCATTTTGTCCTTCTGTCTTTCCTTCCATCGATCTGTCCTTTTGTCTGTCACGTTGGTTTTACAGACTTTTCTTGGCCTTGTTTACAGATATCAAGCTGAAATGGGGTAGCAAATTTTCCCTTGAGGATTTACAGATAGAGTTCAACATTGATCATGGGTTTACTTATTTTTTCCAGAGTTATTGCCCTTTGTTCAAATCCTGTTTTCCAAACTTTTCTTTGTCATGCATACAGATATCAAGCTGAAACATGATAGCAAACTTCCCCATGAGAGGTTACAGATCAAGTTCGACTTTGGTCACTGTTGACCTATCTTTTCCAGAATTATTGCCCTTTGTTCAAAATCAGCTTTCCACACTTTTCTGGACCATGCTTACATATATCAAGCTGAAACTTGGGATCAAGTTCAACTTTGGTTGCGGATGACCTATCTTTAAAAGTGTTATTGTCCTTTGTTCAAAATCATTGTGACACTAAATTACAGTACATTTGAAGGCAGTTTGATGTAGAATGCTTGGCCTCTCTCATATTGTAATAAAAAAACAAATTTCTTATATCCTTTATTTTCAATGAATAAAAGATATCTATCTGACTTAACGGCATGACATTGACCACAAAAGTCCAACAAAATTACAAACATCAAAAAAAAAAAAAAAAAAAGGAAAAAATCAGCATCTCTAGCTACTAGACCCATTTTAAATTCTTAGAATGCTTGTTACCTTTATTTCAGCCCCTTATGGATTTGTTGGAAACAGTGGGGGTCTTGTATTACCTTAGCAATACTCTCAGACTGCTTGTTTATCTTCATTGTAATACTGTTTTAAATATATATACACCTGATATAAAAGGACATGCACATATAGGGAGATAGAACATCCCTTCATTTCACTGATCTGCAGTTTTTTGGTCAAAATAATTGGTTTTGTATGCTCACATGACTATTATAGCTCAAAGTTTTATATTTGTTTATTCAGTAGTGTTTCATAAAAAAAAGTAAAACAAGAAATTGAAGTTTGAAGTCTTAATTTGATTTACAGATATGTGTTAGCATTGGCGGAGACTGAAGAAGGAATCATTGTATCTAATGATCAATATCGAGACCTTATGCGAGAGAAAGCCAGTTGGAGAAAAATTATAGAGGAAAGGTAAACATAAAAATTTGCTTTTACTGCTTCTGAACTGCTTAGTCTTTAATAGGTCACACGAGTCACTAAGGTGATCTATTGCCATTGTCCTTGGTCTGTCATCATATGCATTATCTGTTAACAATTTCCATTTACCATATTTACATGAAGCATCTGTATAATAAGGGAAACTTACTTTGTAAAATTTATGAATCTGATATCCTCTTGAGCCTTATGGGTGGTTCAAGGACAGCTAGAAATGGTCCAATCTTTAAAAATCTTCTTAACTACTGCACACGTGGAAAGAAAACTGTAGACATAGTAGCAAGAACTCCTCTATTTATCTTGTATAATTCATAACCCCATGTGTTTGGTTCAAAGATTTATACCTGTTCTTTATCTTAAGGCAACAAAACTACCAGGAATACCTTGATGTTGAATTGCTTGACCTCTACTGAGGGTAATATTTATTCTGTTTGCAGACTGCTACTCTACTCATTTGCTGGTAATAATTTTATGCCACCTGAAGATCCTTTAGGCAGAGATGGTCCCACTCTAAATGAGTTTTTGTGTAAAAATTCTGGCAGAAAAAGGTAAGATTATTCATATTATATCCTTTATTTTCAATTAATGTACATATGTACAGGAATATTATCTAGTTGTTGTGTTTGTATTTGTATTTGTAGAATCAATCGGGTATTGACATCTCTTTTTTGAGTATGATGGACACGAGAAAATTTTATTTAGATTTTTCTTTCTACAGCCAGGGACAGGGGTTTAGAATCAAGAAAAGACCAACAACTAATCCATTTAGAGATAGTTATGAATATTTTCTATTGTCTTACAAGCAAACATCTGTGTTCTGTGAGCAGAAGCCTAAACTTTTTATAAATTTCAGGAAATGAATAGTGTCAAAAAAGAAATACCCTGGTGTTTTAAATTAAAGTGTAGTGTTTTGAGAAACACGGGTGTCATTTGAGACGATAGCTAATACATATAGACAGACAAGTTATCCTTAATTAAATGCTGTTATGCTTCACAGGCAACATAGGTATATTTTTGTGTCGCCCGTGAAGCATAGCAGCACATAGGGATGACTTTGTCAGGCATTCGTCTGTAGGGTAGTGACACTTTCACATGATTGGCTATATCTTTGTTATTTAATATGGTAAGTTGACAAAACTTGCAAGGATTAACAAACAGACAAAGACCTTATAGTTTGCACCAAAATTTATGACCTTATGACCTAGAGCTTGGAGTTTAGTTTTCATTTAAAAAAATTTAACCTTGGCCATAACTTTTGAATGGCAAGTGATAGGACCTTGATATCTCATATATGTGTTTCTTGTGACAAGGTCTGTTTGTTGACACCAGGGTCCGTGGCCATAAACTGAAAAAGTACTCAAGTCAATTATTTCATTTTAATTTATTCCATTACCAAGCGTTCAAATAAATTTACATGCAGAATGGTTTAATTCTATTTATGGATAGAATAAAACTGAATAAAATCAAAATTCCAGTTATTAATTTATTGTTAAACAGAAGAATTTGAAATTATGACTTAAGTATTTTCTCAGTTTATGGTCACGGACCCAGAATATTTGACCTTGTAAACTTGACCTTGATTTCACCTTCTTTAAAAAAAAGTTAACATTGGCCATAATTTTCAAATGATAAATCATAGGGCTTTCATATTTCACATGTGTATTCCTTATGACAATACCTTTCTCAGGGCTTCAGGTCTGTCTTAAAATCCTAAAAAAAATCCTGAATTATCAGACAATTTGCTAGAATCCTAAAAAGTTAAAATGCCTATAAGGAATATTAGGAAAAATCATAAAAATGTCCTAAATTTTGTGTTAAAATCCTAAATTTTTCCCGTAATAGTCATTATTTATTTTATACTTATATTAGTGTGAAGGAAAAGGATTTGATTTAGTGCATGATTTGTAATGGTGCAATTAATACACATTTATTTGATTTAATTAACAAAATCTTCTCAGTATTTTATTCCAGGGCATTCATTCCATTTCTCAAATCATTTGATGACAAGGCATAGTGAAGTACAAGAAGACTATGAGATCTCAATGCTTCATAATGCAAGAACAATCAACAGGTTTGAAAACGGGAATGAAAGCAGTATGTAAGGTAGTGATTAGAAACTGCTTCAAAGTAAGTGTATGTCCTAAGAATATCCTAGTT
The DNA here is from genome assembly GCA_035048485.1 of Pteria penguin. NCBI lineage: Eukaryota > Metazoa > Mollusca > Bivalvia > Pterioida > Pteriidae > Pteria > Pteria penguin. Next base: position 56,956,685 of record CM068582.1, on the reverse strand, counting down.
TTTTCTGAAAATCCTAAAATTATCCCAAAAGAAGTGAAAAATTGTCCTAAATATTTATCTTCTAAATTATCAAGAAAGGTGGCTTGAAGGCCGGTGTTATATAGTACTTTCTTAACCCATAGTAGTTCCCCCCCCTCCCCTCCCCGAAAAATGGCTATATTGTAGTTTTATACGCCCGCAATGCTATACTGCCGTCGTCTGTCCGTCCATTCATCCTTGTCCGGGATTCTCCTCCTTAACTAAAGGGGGAGCAAAACTTTTGATGGTGTCATATGAAAGGGTGTGGCTTGTAGTTGTGCAAGTGGGTTTTAAGGTTGGGGTCAGGCCTCTGGGATGGGGGAAAATGGGCGGGGTTGGAAAAGCTTGTCCGGGATTCTTCTCCTTAATTAAAGGGGAAACAAAACTTTTGATGGTGTCATATGAAAGGATGTGGCTTGTAGTTGTGCATGTGGGTTTCAAAGTTGGGGTCAGGCCCCTGGGGTGGGGAAAAATGGGTGGGGTCGGAAGGGTTGTCTGGGCTTCTACTCCTTAACTAAAGGGGGAACAAAACTTTTGATAGTGTCATATGAAAGGACGTGGTTGGTTTGAAAACTTAGTTCTTCTTTCACATATCCATTACCACCTCATTAAAAAATGGTGCGGGCGTATCATGCACCCATTAGTGGTGCCCTATTTTTCCCCCATGGCAGAAAAACTGCTATATAGTAGTCTTTCCCCCATAGTAGCTTTTCCCCCTTTACTTAATGGTTTGGAAATTATACGTGTTTGTTCTGTTTGTATAAATTAGATAACATTTGAAATACAAATGTGGTACCATAATAGCCTTTGGATCAAACCGATAGTGTTATGGTTAAGGGGTTTCTATATACTGTTAAGTATTTTGTTGTAAATGTGTGCAAGTCTTTCTTTTTATATATTTAGTATTATTCACCATAGTGTAGTATTTTCTCCTATTACTTCATTGTAAAGAATTGTTGTATGTTTGCGTATACATGTCATTCATGACATGCCATTCATTCTACCAGATTTGTAATTTTCGATCCGATCCCTCACCAAACATGATCGCCAAGGACTCTGATTGGCTGATGCAATTTCAACTTCTCCTTTGAATCCGCTGCATGGAATCATTGGCGACAAGGTTGGACATTATGGTAGCCAATTAAGAGCTGGGGCGTTGTTGTAAATCAGAAAGTCACGACAAATCTTAGCAACATGGGTCCTCCTGTTGTCTTGCTGCAACGTTAACTTGCATTGATGGATAAAAGGAAGGACATGTAGTCCTAAGACCTGATCCCGATATCTTATTGCTGTAATATGGCCATGGATAACCACGAAAGGTTTTTCCAAGCCATGCAATATCCCCGCATATACCATAACAGACCTTCCCCTCCCCGAATATGTCGCTTTCCACTTTGCAAGCATCAGAATATCGCTCACCACCACGTTGATAGACACGTTGTCGTTCATCTGACTGAGCGTCTGTGAACAACACGTCTCCAATGGGCCACACGAAACTGATTAGGCGCATCATAGGGAGTACGCATGTGAAATATGAAAGCCCTACCTGTAATGGTTGGAAAGATCTGGCAAATGTGTTTTAAAAGTAGGTCAAACTACAAGATCAAGGTCACAAATGATGTCTCATCACAGGAAATCTATATGTGAAGTTTCAAAGCCCTACACATTTTAGTACAAAAGATACAGCAAAGGTTAAAGTTTTTGAAGAGTACGTCAAGCTGGAAGCTGAAGGTCACTAGGTCAAAAGTCATGGTCCCAAATGAAAGATATCATCACAAGGAATTTATATGTGAAGTTTCAAAGCCTTAGACCTTTTGGTACAAATGATACAGTCAGGGTGTTTTACTACAGAGTCAGAGTTACAGACAGGTGAAAAACTAGATGCCCCCGAATTTCATTCCAGGGGCATAAAAACGAACTTCTGTTTTTTTTGCGTTAGTATATATATGGATTTCTCGGATTAAATAAAGATACCTCGAATTCTAGTAGAGAAAAGAGATAAAAATTCAAAACTTTTCAATTTAATAAAATGAGATAATCTCTAAATTCAATGGAAATATCTCCCTATCAAAAGTTTAGATATCTCTATTCTAAATAGAAATCTCTCTTTTTATAGTTAGCAAAGTAACGAGCTGGATTTACTTATGTGTGAAAAGAAAATCCGGAATTTCAAACTGGGGGGAAAATTCACTATATAGTAGTTTTTCCCGTGGTAAAAGGGCTGGCTATATAGCTAAATATCCCTTGGGGGAAGGAAACTGCTACATAGCCATTTTTCTGGGGGGAAAAATGGCTAGGGGGAAAGTACTATATAACACCTGCTTTCTGTCAACACAAATTTTTTTATCTTGTGATCTTGACCTTGGAGTTTTACCTACATGCCCCCAGAATGAATTACGAGGGCAAGTAGTTTTTGGCCTTTCTGTCTGTAACTCTGTGGCAAAATAACTTTAACTTTCACCTTAACGTTTGAGTTGTGTCAGATGGAGACTTAGCCATGCATACTCAAGTAATGAAGCCATTTCAAATAAAACCGTTTGATGAACTTGTGACCTCAACCATGACCTCATTGCTTAAAAAAGTTGTTTTTGACTGTGTTGCGGTAGTAGAAAAAGTGGCACAGATGACACATGTTCACTTGGAAACCCATTCTAGCGATATCAATAGAGATGTCATAGCTCAGAAGGTAGCATGCTTTGTACAAGTTGCTACATGAAAGATCCTAACTGCTTCAGGTTGTTCTGTTGCATAGAACTAAATTCTGTGCATTGCACCAAGCAGATGTTGTCATCATGGAAGTGAAATAATGATAGTTTGACAAAACAAGAAACAAATGGATAGAATGAGAATGTATGTCTGTACATCTTAAATCATTGCAGTTGTGACATATTTGTCATATTATGATTAACATTTAAAAAAGGAAGATTTCAAATTGTCATAAACTTTGAAATATAAGGTCAATTGACTACTTAACAATTTTACTGCTCTTAGATTTAGCTTTTGATTTAATCATCCTTATGCTTTCAAATTCCAGAGCAGCATCCCCATCACAAACAGGATGGGGTTTTCAGTATGAAGGAGGGTATGATAGAAATAGTGCTAATAATAATAGATTCCAACGTAATCAGTTCAATGAACAATTCAACCCTGGCAACCCAAATGTTCCATTCAGAAATAATATGAGAGATCATGGAAATGACAAATTTCAACATAGAACTGAACACTTTAGTGACAATCGTGGTAGAGGAAGAGGTGGAGGCGTAAGGAATTCTCCTAGAAAACCTTCTAACGACCAGCCAGCACGCAGTCCTCAGAAAACAAAAGAGTTAACAGAAAATCTGAAAGCTATTTTTCCAGATGAGGAAGCCAAAATAGTAGAAATACTTCAAAATCATCCAAGTGAAATTGACTTAACAAAACTTACAAATTACTTGATGAATGCAATGTTTTGAGTTATTTCCCCAATGGAATATCAAAAATCTTTTAAATTATTTTGCATTGTAATAGATACTGATAATAAGACACATTCTAAGGAAACTTCAACAAAATGATCAGTGTGTTTGAGCTTCTCAATCGAAAAGTTAATTGATCTTCCAAAACAAATTTTGTTTAGAAGGAAATTGGAGCAAAAGAAATTTTTCTTTGATTATTGTGAATCTGGAAAATTGCAATGATAATATGACATATCACTCAGTGACTGCAGTTCTTTGAGAACTAATTCAGAAGTTATGATAGATTGCACAGTTAATATTTTAGAATCCGAAAGAAATTTTCAAGGAATATACAGAACTGTTTAACATTCAAGTAATATCAAAAATATGAAAGAATAATTACGTTATCATTCCGTTATTTGCTTTAATTTCCTGGTGCAAATGATGTTTGAGATATGTTTTCTCAATAAATGAATGCGTTAATTATTTCTATTATTGTATTACTTAATACATGTAATTTGTATTTATAAAAATTGATACAAAATTATCTGAAGGTCATAATATGCCTGTGTATTATGGTAGATCAGTTGCATATATCTATATGAAGCATATTCAAGATGCCAGTTACAGCCAAGGTTTTATTGACTGGACAAGTTTTGGTTGTGACCCTTACTTGGAAGATCTGACTATGTACATACTGTTATGTCAAAGTTTACCAGTAATTCCATGTGAAATATGGAGCAGACATGACAGGACATGTATATAGCAGTTTTACCCATACAAACGGAGAGATACAGTGATTACTAATGTCAGCAAAGTTTTTTGCAGGAGGTGTAGTAACAGTACTTTGTGGGTTAAGTTGTTGTACTGAGATTCACCATCATATCTGACTGGCCTGGATATTATATTTGGATATATGACCCTAATCAGTATGATCACGTAAACAAAATAATCTGGATTGTGACATAAAATAGTAAGAGAAAATGATAAAAGGAGTTGTCAGCTTTTTCAAAGGTGAGTCATCTTTCTTTCTTTTCTCTCTTTTTTTTTTTTGTTTGTTTGCTGAATAAAATAAACAAAAATTGGTAAGTCCTACTGATGATATTTGCTGATCTTCCCAAATAATGAAGTAGTATCTCTTAGTGATATATCAGTCTCGGATGTTTAAACTTCATTTAAGGTATAGTAGGTTTGTTATAACTGTAAAACCCAAAAGTGCATAAAGCATTCTGTACTTTTTATGTCCTGCCAGGTATGGTAGGGGGCATTAAGTGTTTGCTTTGTTGCCCTTCCGTCCTGTCCTGTCACACATTGGTTTCCGGATGGTAACTCAAGTGCCTTTCAACATATTAAAACCAAATTTAGATACATGCTTACTTATCAAAAGAGGAAAGTAGGTGTGGGATAGTGGATAAGGTGCTCGGCTCGTGATGGAGAGGTCCTGGGTTCAACTGAGGTTCCATGTCGAGGTACGCGTGGCATTTAAAAATAAAAGAGCCTCACTCCTATGGTTGGGTCCGTTGCAAAGGTCTATATTTGTAGGCAAATGCCGTCACCATATACATGAAATAATCATGGAGTGACATAAAACAATACTCAATCAATCGATCAATCAATATCAAGGGAGGAAGAAGCTTATTGATTTTGAGGTTCAAAGGTAAAAAGTCAAGGTCACAGCTGACGAAAATAGACTGTAATTATTGGTTTTTGGATGATGACTCAAGTATCTTTCATCATATTCATACCAGTTTTGGGGTCAAAAGGTCAAGGTCAAGGTCAAAGTTGATGAAAAAATACTGTAATTGGTTTCTGGATGTTAACTTGAGTAGCTTTCAATGTATTCAAACCAAATTTGCATAAATGTATACTTATTAAGAGAGGGAGAATTGTATTTATTTTAGGGTCAAAAGTTCAAACGTCGAGGCCACTTGATGAAAATACTGAAGTTACTGGTTTCTGGATGATGACTCAAGTACCAGTCAACATATTCAAACCAAATTTAGATAAACATGTATGCTTATTTATCAAGATAGGGAGAACCCTATTGATTTGGGGATCAAAAGGTCAAGGTCACAGCTGAAGAAAATAGACTAATTATTAGTTTCTGAATGATAACTCAGAAAGTTTTCATCATATTCAAACCAAATTTGGATATATGCTAACTTATCAAGAGGAGAATAATCATCAATCTTGAGGTCAACAGATCAAAGGTCTAGGGCACAGCTGACAAAATAGACAGTTATTATCGGTTTCCAGATAATTGCTCGAGTACCTTGCATTATATTGAAATCAAATTTTTGATATATGCTTACTTATCAAGAGAAGAGGAACCCTATTGATTTTGGGGTCAAAGGTCAAGGTCACCATTGATAGAGAAGACTAAAATTGTTGGTTTCCAGGTGATTCTCGGATATTATCATATACCATTATATGCTCATCAGAATTCGATCATATTTCACATATTTTACAGATCAAGTTCTTTTACATAGAGGTTGTTTAAAGTCTTATTAAAAGGGAAGGATGCCTATAGATATGAAGGTCAGTATGTCAAAAGACAAGGTCGCTACTGGTAGTATTTATAGGAGTTATGGCTCATGAAACTTATTAATAAGAAAACTTTGTTGCTGCTATGAATCAAGCCCATGCGGGGGCATATGTGTTTTTTTGGGGGGTTTTGGGGTTTTTTTCCAGAAAGTGGGTCATTTACTTCAACAGAGTGAGAGTTCTAACATGGATACTTATCCATTTTAGTCTTCTAATGAGACCAAGTGGGTCTACATTACTCGCTTGACTACAAAAATTAAAAGGATCTAAATTTTTCTGAAAAGTTTAAGAAATATTGGAAACCTCACAATATCCTTCCAAAATCTTATTCATTATGATTTTCGTTCCATATGGCCTTTCGTTTATTGTGAAAGAGGGTACATTCTTAGAATTACCATACTGAGGATTCAATCCTGGATTGATCATGTCAAACAGTGACAATACTTGTAAGTACCACTGTGCACTCTGTTCATTCCAAGATTATCCAAATTTCTTAGGTCTGCGGTAAAAGCCCGTTACGGCTTGATAAACAAGAATTGTCCCATCACCAGGGGGCAGACACAAATACCCCCTGCCGGCAGAATGATTTTTGGTCGGACTTGCGTAGCAATTCCAGACCCTAGTCGTTACAATATGCTGTGGAGAATGCGTGGAACGCAGAAAATACCTCCTCGTGTATAAATAGTGCGTCGATATTTAGAAAAAGCGTGATTAGATTTACTTTCAGTACTTATAATTCATATTGTACGAGTCAATACAAGATAAGTTTGATCAGATGAGAAAATGGATGTGCCGTTATTCCATCGATTTAGACGAGTTATATTCATGCGCTGGAGGACATGCAGTCTTTCCGAATACTAGACGGAAAGTCCCGAAATAGTACGATTTACATTATTGTGTAGCTGTGCCGTAATTTAAGAAGTACACTACTAGTCCGTACTAGTATCCGTTGTATTATAATTAATAAAACTATCGCTTCTTTTTATAGCAGTGGAATTCGAAATACTCTACAATCCTCTCGTCACAACGATAAACAAACGTCTCGGTAGTTGTTGATATGTAATGCTACTTAAATAGCCAGTTACCGGGGTATTTATAGATCTCCACGTGTAAACGTGGTTTTCCCCAAATGTACATGTACAGCGGGACACTGTCCAGATTGTTAATTTCATACTACTGTCAATATCAAAAGTGATGAGAGAATGAGATAACTATATAGTTCGAGACGGAGACGTACAGGGGTGTACAGGGGCGGAGCCGTTTATATGAAGACGAGCACCTGTGCGCAGACCGTGTTTTTGTCAATACTGATCCTAAACACTACACGCTTGGTGTGTGATCTCTTGGTGGATCACGACTTTATTACCTTTGATGTACTTGACCATGCAATTCCGACCTTGAGGACTTTCAAGTCCTTTCATTTGAATATGGCCTTGACCTTGTGGAGATTAGGTAAAGGGCATGACAAAATCCCAGGTGAAAAGGGGAAGTTGTGAGTAGTATGAACTTGTACAGTTGCTTTCCTTCAGAGATGTGTGAGTTGTGATGATGGAATTGTAGAAGGACATGCCAAACACACACCTTTAGCTGTCAGGCAAAGGTTCAATATATATTGGAAATTGTTGTAGGAAGTCAAAGAAGATTGAAACTGTGAAACACGTGAGGGTATAGAAAAAATTTACCTGTATAATTGTCCAGTACAGTTGACCTTTGACCCCAAAATCGATCGGGATCACCCTCGTCCCATGGGGAGTCCATATGTGTGATATGGTGACTCTAACTGAAAAATGTTATACTTAAGAGCTCTGAAATGATGTCGCTTTATCAATTTCCAGTACACTTGACCTTTGACCTTTGACCTTTGACTTCAAACTCAATAGGGGTCATCATCGTGCCATGGGGAGTCTGTATATATATTATAGTGATTTAAGGTGAAAAGGGAAACCCATGAAAGCCCAGAAACCATTAACTTTATATCAATGTCCAGTACACTTGACTTTGGACCTTTTGATCCCAAAATCGATAGGGATTATCCCCATCCTATGTGTAGTCGGTATGTGTGGCATCTTGACTCTAGGTGAAAAAGATAACACCATAGAGCCCGGAAACCATTGCGTATACAGACGGACAACTTTGTTGTTGGGGTAAAAATGTATACCCTTTCTTATTCTAATATCTATTCATTTAGTTCTAAAGTTCAAATACCAGCAACCATATTTGATACCCCAGCCGTCTGACCATTCAAACAAAAACAAATTCAAGACAAAAAGTCACTCACGAGGAGCGTAGTTATACATTGTGTATGTGAAATACGGGTATTGGTCATTGCCCAGGCTAGAAAAGAGACGTTCATTCTTCCTAATTTTATCCATATAATCTTGTTTGTGCAATTCCATCCTGATTTTGGTCATGAGTTTGATTAAACTTTATAGACCCTCTCAAGTTAACTGCAGGGCTGACACTTCTGTTGGCAAATCATAGCGTTTCTCCTAATACTTTTACGTCATAATATTGCTTCTGACGTCATTTTACGGAACCGTTATGATTTTGCCAACCAAAAATTCATCTCCGCTCTTTAAATTCATCCTTCCACGGTTCGTAAAAGAACGTGACATTAAGTCCTTTTTAATTGTTCTATCTATGACGTCATAAACAAATGCGCTGTTTGTCAGAGTTTTGTCGGACCTCGGATGACGTCATCACAATAAAAAATTGTGTTTTGTGGAAAGGGGAATGGCCTATAAATCCTTTCATTGTTACTGCGGGATTAACATTTTAGTTGGTAAAACCATAACTGTTGCCGCGGAATGATGTCAGAAATAATCAGTCTTTTTATTACGACGTCAAAAATTTTACGGGATACGTTATCATTTGGTCAACCAAATTGTCAGTCCAACAAAGGGTCTGTACGACTGATCAAAACAAGGTGTCTGAGGAAGTTATGGCAGCCATCTTAAACATCTGGATCTTCTCCCTGATTTCCAAACAATTATAATGAAATTATGCAGAAATTATCTACGCAAAATACTTGAGCGCTGGGCAAAAATATTGTTGCCTAATCCAACAGACCCTTTCATATTAACCGCGGAAGTGTCTTTTTTCATTGGCAAATTGATCAATGTTCCCGCTAAAGTACGCGAGACACCTTCAGAAGTTTTGATACATTTTATGTGAAATAAATGGTGGTACACAAACCGTTATGGCTGCAATATATAAAATCTTATTTTCACCGTAGTTTTTAGCTCGACGGGACGACTCTCCGGAAAACTACTGTCATATCCCCGGCGTCGTCCACAGACAAAAACTGTAACCTGGATCATATTTTTAAATTATTAGAGATATCAAATGCAATATTTGTGTCAAGACTTTCCTTGGGTACCAAAATTTTTTACCTTGTAACCTTGACTTTGAAGTTGGATCTACTTTTTAAATAAAACTGGAACCTTGGCCATAAAATTATGAACAGTAGGGGATAGGGCGTAAATATTTCAAGTATGTATTCCTTGTGATAAGATCTTTCATTACATATCATTTTTTTTAGCCCACCTGAGCCAAAGGCTCAAGTGAGCTATAATCATAGTGCGCCGTTCATCGTCCGTCGTCGTCGTTAACTTTTTCACATTTTTGACTTCTTCTCTTGAACTGCATTGCAGATTTGGATCAAACTTTGTGTAAATGATGTACTCAAGGTCCCCTACTAAAATTGTGTTCGGGATCCAGATTCCCTCAGGGGTGGATCCAGGGCGGGACCAAAAGTGCCCAAAAGGGTACCCCTCTTCAAACATCTTCTTCTCCAGAACCAGTACATAAATGGGGAAACTAATTGCATTTCAACAATCTATAAAGATGGGTTATTGAAAATTGTGTTCGGGGTTAAGATCCGTCAAACAGAAATTTACGCTTTTTTGACGTGTTTCTGGACTTAGTCATTTCAATGAAGAAAAGTGTCATGTTTTTCAGTTAATTGATATTGATGATTTCTTAATGACTATTTTGATCATAATTGTGGTAAGGAATATTATTGTGAAAGAATTTTGTCATTATCTCAATTTTTGGATTTTTTATGAATTTTTTAAGACTTCCAAAAAAGGGGGGGGGGAGGGGGTTCATTTTTCACATTTTCAACTTTTCTACAAAACCACATGAAAGATTTTAATGAAACATGGAATACATGAAGTACTAAAAGTCCTCTATCAATTTGGTAAATTTCATCCAAATTGGTTAACAGATAATGCCACCATGTCTAAAAAGCAGTTCTCACAATGGTACATATACCATTTGGTAATTGAAATATGGAGAGTAGCGGTTCAAATCCAGCTGTGGTCAAAAACATTTTTTTTTTTTTTTTACACATCTAAATAAGTTTTTAGATGTTTCTCAACACTCAACATATGAAATTAGGCAATTTTACGTTTAAGACTTCCAAAAAAAAAAAGGGGGGGGGGGGGTTTGGCCATTTTTTTTAACATTTTCAACTTTTTCTACAAAACTGTTTGAAGGATTTTAATAAATCTTGGTAGAAATAAGTCTCTTATGATCCTCTTCAAATTCTGTTGTTTTCATCCAGACCTCTTTACAGGTGGCGCCACCATAGTCAAAAGTAGGTCACAAAAGAGTTCTCTCGTTTAACAATATTCTTTTTCATACGGGCTGTATACAGAGACAAACAGAATGCATAGAAATGATCTAGAGGGATGAGTGAAGACGTATTGTCATTTTGGTTTCCTTCCAAAATCAAATTTTGGAATTTTTTTCGACATTTCTTTGGACTTGGTGATTCAATGCAGAAAAAAAAGTGTCATATTTCCTAGTTAATTGATAATGATGATTTCTTATGGACTATTGTGATCATAATTATGGTAAGGATTGTTACTTTGAAAGAATTTTGTCAATATCTCAATTTTTGGATTTTCTATGAATTTTTTAAGACTTCCAAATGAGGGTGTATAGGAACAATTCAATCACATTTTTCACTTCTGCTGTTATACCACATGAAAGATTTTAATGAAACATGGAATACATGAAGTACTAAAAGTCCTCTATCAATTTGGTAAATTTCATCCAAATTGGTTAACAGATAATGCCACCATGTCTAAAAAGCAGTTCTCACAATAATACATATACCACTTGGTAATTGAAATATGGAGAGTAGCGGTTCAAATCCAGCTGTGGTCAAAATTTTTTTTTCATTTCTTTACACATCTAAATAAGTTTTTAGATGTTTCTCAACACTCAACATATGAAATTAGGCAATTTTAAGTTAGATCTGGACAATATTTGAAACAATTGTTGTTTATGTCCCAGACTTGAAATCAGTCAACAAAAGGCCCCACCTAAAGAAAATGACTAACTTGTTGCCCTGAATGACTTCTTGCAGAGACAAAGGAAATGCTTAATATCAAAATCACCTGAATGGATATGCAAAAAACTGTTGTTTTTTATTCTGGTCTGAAATAAAATTTGACATATTTTCAACATTTGTGTTGACTTAGTCACAGTAATGCAAAAATAAATGAATTCTTCCTTTATGCATTACTGATCATCCAGGTAGTCAGGTGAGTGATATAGGCCCACTATGGCCTTTTGTTTTCAATCAAAATGAAATCAGTACTATACATTTTCTGTTATATGTCGCAGTATAGGATCTAGTTCTATGCCAAAGGACATACAAGTGGCAATTAAGGATTTTCTACGTGCCAACTAACCGCGACACGAGACTCCTTCATATGAGGGGACACAGATGAACTGACTTCATGACTTGATCAGAAACCATGGAAGCAATGAACTGTGCGACGTCAGCTCTATATGCCGTAAAATCATAGCTAATCAGTAAATCTGAAACAATAACCCAAAATAGGTCTATATCACCATTAACATACAACCGATAATTACATTTATTACAGTAAAATATGTTAAATACACAAAGCTAATGCACTCACTATAAAAACTTAAAAGGAGAAAATCTTAAGAAATTCCCCAAACATGTTAAAAAATGAAAGTCCAAAAAGAAAACAGTAATTTGATTTTTGAATGGAACCAAACCAAAATAGATAAGTGTATTGCATCAAGTTGTAAAGGGGTTAGGAACCGCCATTTTTTTGGCGATAATGATCTCGTAAATATTTTTATTTGAATCAAATAAATTTTACTGTGAATTCAAAACAATACTTTTTATAACTTAATGGTCCTTAATTTTTTAAATCCTTATATTTCATGATAAGGTTTAGATATCGTCATATCGTGTATATTTAATTTCTATAGAAACGTATTTTATTTACTATCAAATATGGGAAATATTAGCATCACGACAGTAAAAATGAGAAAATGCGAGTAGATTAGGAATAGTTACTAAAATAATAATAATAAGTTAATAGAATAAAATAAATAAATAAATAAAAAAAATAAAGTAAACCCGTTTATAGAAGTTGTTTTTCTAGTTTTAGAGAATTAAAAAAGCCCGTAAACCGGTTAACCACACCAATTGAGTGACGTTTGTTTAATCAATTGACCGTCGTAAGTCGGTACCGTAACCGCAGTACAATCGAACATGTTTGTAATGTTTTCCCGTGTATATTCTACTATTATCATGTTTTGTGTGCACGTTGTTGGTGATTTGTGTCACACAGCTTTGTCAGATGTCTTCAGTGTTTTCTCCTTGATTGATTCAATAATAAACAAGTCCCAATATATTATTCAAACGTTTTAAAATATTTAGATTTTCTATAATACTTTACGCCGAGTACCGTTTATTGATTATAAACTTGATTATACGCATTTTTGTGAATTAAATTAATCGATATTAAAAAAAACCGTGTGCCTTAGCACACACACAGACACACAGATATATATATATATATAGTCAGACTCCACGTGACTCTTCCGTCTTTGGCCCCTCTACAGCCTTATGCAGACTTTTACTTGAACGTTGCACGCTGACTAACAGGGCGGTGGGGACTATATGACGGGCCTCCAAACCTCTTTCAGAGGAGACATGGTCCTGAACCTCGTCCCCTCTGACTGTTAGTCGGGACTCCTACAGATCTAGGGTCTTAGCTCGCTTTCAGACTGGCAGAGCACGGTTTATCATGTTGATGTCGCATATATTTTTATACCATTATGTGTTTTACAATACTTTACGTGTTTATATTTTTATGACCTCTCAATATGCGACACCTGTTGACCCTTGTTCTTTACATGGAGGATTATTTATAAATTTTCAAATGTACGTCCTTTGATTGTTCTGCTGTTACGGTGAGTGGGAAGGTGGACCCGTAAACCGGTTAGCCACATCATTTGTTTGGCTTTTGTCAAATTAAATGACCGTCCTAAGTCGGTATCGTAATTGCACTACAATAAGATATTTTTGTAATGTGTTATATGTTCTAGTATATTATTTATATTCATGTATTGTATAGCTCCATGGCGACTTCTGCCACATAACTGAGCCAGTAACTCCTCTTTTTTCTTCTATAACTTCATGAGAATTTTTAACCGACCAAAAGTAATTGATGTTACTATTATGAAATGCGACATCACAATATTTGATAATATGATCTTTTATAGCAGCTAGAGCAGACGTAATATGCTTCGATAGTACCGTAGTAGAGTAGTGGCTAGAATTAGATATGAAACGTGATTTATATGGACTTTTATGTAGTTTTCGGAGCCAATATATGGTTGGTAGATCAGATATATCAGTTTTAATTTTGAAGTCGGACATGGTCATTAGGTGATCGTGCAAGGTGCTGTCTTTTGAGATAGGGCTTTCCACATATGTATGCGTGGAGTTTAATTCGTTTTTAAGTACTTCAATATAATATAGTTTTCAAACTACTATTATATTATTACCTGCTTTATCAGCAGGAACAAAGACATATTTAGCATTTAAGTCGGCTATCTTCTTTTTAATAGAATTTGCCGTCAATGTATTAGGCTGTTGAAATAAATGCGGATTTTCTGTAAAGTTCTTAATACGGATATCGACAATTCTTAAAATGTATTTCCAATCATTAAGAGCATGAACCTTTACCTGTTCTTTTTTACACCAACATTTACAATAAGTAGTTAAAGCATATTCTATAACGTCACGGTATTTATTGAAATCTATCATGGACGGTAACCTATATTTAGGTCCTTTTCCAAAAAGGGTGCGCAATTTCTTGTCCGAAATACAGTTTAGGTCACCAGTAATAACATGACCTGCCGGTTTATAAACATATTTAGAATTTTCACAAGAACACGACGAAGGAATAGAGTCTGAAACATCAGGGTTAGATGTAACTTTATTATAATTTAAAATAAGATTTCTTATAGGCTTTTTGTACTGGTAACAAATAAGTGGAGGTTCTAAATTCTAAAAATATTGGGGGATTTTAGATGTGACTCTATGATCACGGAAAATAGGAAAATATTAGAAATGTTAAGTAGATCGAAGCCTTTATTAATAAATTTAATTTTGAGAAATTGCTGCTTGGGTGGAAGAGACGGAATACGAGGAAAGAGTTTATTATATGAAAATAAGAAATAAAATAGAAGGCCGATTTCATTTCTTTTTCTCTTTCTTATCTTCACCATTGTTGTTTTACTCCGTATGCAAATGAATAATTTTAAGGTCACGTGCGTATTCTCCGGTCTCGTACGAACGTAAGTAGGTTAAATTTGAGGGTCGTATTTCTAACTTGCTGCAGCAATAACTGTATAGCCAAGGCTTATTAGGTTTGGGGATCACTGCAGCATATTATCTTTTTATAAGTAAAATAAGTTAGGAATATATTTTATTGTACCTCTGATTTTATAAAATTAGACATTATGTATCTTTAAATGATATCAATTCTTAATCAAGTAAAATGACAAACATAAGAACACCAAAAGGTGTGTTCAACATATTGAATTTAAATGATATCAATTCTTAATCAAGTAAATGACAAGCATAACAACACCAAAAGGAATGAAAGTATTTGAAATCAGATAACTCAGAACAATACCTCTCCTATGCTTACTTTGGAAACCTGATAAATTACAGATTGAAATATGTACCATATGTGAACAGAAATACCAATTTCATTTGATAACATTCAAGGAATGCATTTCGCGTGATATTATATCCCAATAAATATGAAAGTATTCGAAATCATTAAAAAATAGAAAATTTAAATCTAATAATAAAAGATATAAATAAATCCAAATTACTGAATTTGATTTTTGTACACCCATATTATACATACATGTATATACAACATCCGCTCCTTTAAACAAACTGAAATTCAATTTTATATTTGCGTATAGAAAAATCAAACAATATGACCGAAAAAGAGATCAGTTCAAACATGACATACATTCTAATGAAACTCACTTCATATAATTATGTTGTAAAAGACACAGTGCATATAAAATTAATAATCATGTCACAAACGATTACAGACACCTTGCACTCTGTTCGTAATTGATCAGATTGTGCATTGTTACATACTCCCAACATATCAGTGGTTTGATTATTAACTACCTGTGGCAACGTAATTATAACAATGAAACAATTAAATTCACACATATCCATCAAATGAAAAAATCAAAAAGGCGTACAACGCAATATTGCCTGTAATAAAACCCGTGCGGTTAAATAATACAATGTGCCTTTATGTACAGAAATGTCAACTACACCTGAAAACATCTTGATTGTACTGTGGTATCACTTTTGTGATGCATACATCTTGGTGAGAATGAAGTAACAATCAATTCCAGTCCATCATGAAAGTATAATACTGAAACAAACACAAATCTGCCAGTACACCCCTATGTAACCCTCAAGTTCAAACATTGTGACTGACTGGTTTAATCAAAACCAACCTGATCAACACATTTCTACCGCACCGTAATTCATGGTATAACCCTGGTGGAATAAAACATCCTTGGTTAGTTTGATTACAGGTGAAAATGTGTTATTAGAATCACCATTATATAATTATGCAGGAAAATTGGTTTAATCAAAACCAACTTGATTTTATAAACAAATTTCTACCGCACCGTAATTCATGGTATAACCCTGGTGGTATAAAACGTCCTTGGTTAGTCTAATTACAGGTGAAAAATGTGTTATAAAAATCGCCATTATATAATTATGCAGGAAAATGACCATATAGCATCAAAATAATCAATCAAATGTATGATTCTTGAAAATGGTTAATAAAACTACACTGAGGAAAATCTCATGGACCTATATATCAAGTGAATACAGATGTAATTACCCACTGATTATAGTTATTTTACACAAATTATTTCAAATAAAAACATCAAAATTTTCTAGATAAAATCGTGATAACCTACCACTACTTATTCAATGAAACTATTTACATTAATTTACAACATGAGAGGCGGTCTGGCGATAATTGCACGTTTTGCCTTAGCGTTCAATGCATGTTCCGGTGTAAAGCCGAATAATGACCCCCGTCGAATTATGACCGGATAGGTCATTATTCTACGTAGAAAAATGACTCCCTAGCCGTAGAATAATGAGTCAAAATCGTAGAATAAATACCCGGGGAGTCATTTTTCTACATGTTCGATCTATAGGAAAATGACCCCCATAGAAAAATGACCCTATATTGTACTTAATAATATTTAGTATTTTCCACAACATGATAAGTCTTTGAATCACTATGCTGACGGGAATAATACCCCGTGGCAACAGTATTTTGTATGCTCAAATTGAATATCAAATGTTCTAACAGGATCTTGACAATAAGGTTGTGACCTTGACCTTTCGCACACGACCTTGATACACGTTCATAACACACTAGCATACTTAAAGGAACAAATATACCGAAAATGATATATACCCATTCATACAAGTAACAGATATACACTGGACAAGAATTATGCAATAGTTACCTTGACCTTTGACCTACAATTTTGGTTCAAGGTCATGGCACATTGGCATCTCCATGGGAAAAATGTACCAAGTTAATTCGAATGTAGACGAAATGAAGGTGAGATCTATCGAGGACATAGAACCTCCCCATGTGATTACCAGAAAATTCACCGACAAATTCTGCACCAATTGCAGATTCAAAATCGATCCGAACATCTTTAACACCCTTTGCGATTGGGCAATCTTTGACCAGTTAATAAGCTGACTTTGACAAGATATTGTGGCATGTATCCACTTTCAACAGGATCTGCAAAGGTTTCCTTATCAAGGGATGCTAGGTCTTTTATGACATTTGATTGATTTCAAGCGTCAAAGACGTACTTGAAAACGTGAAAAAACAGTTCGGTTTAATACAAAATGTAATGCATGTAACACGCAATGTTCAATTATGTTTTCTTTACTTTTTTATTATTATCTCAACTGACATATTCGTCTAAGGAAAAGACGTACAAGGTGGAATTTGCCTAAGCTGAAAATTATCTACTTTATTTCTTTATTATACTTCTTTTTATTAAACTATATTAAAAGTATAAATCTATGGTGTCCTTCATTGGAAAGAAGATTGAATAAATGTTCAAACAAACGCTCGTTTGTCTGCAAATTTTCTGTCACGCGGCCTGTATCAATCATAAAAGGAAAACAATAGACGTGTTCAGAATTCTACCTTTGGCAACAATTTGGCACATGTGTCACCGATGGTTGAAATTGGTCGCCAACGCCAGTATCATCAAATTTGAATTAAGTCACCAAACTTGGTCAAACACGCCAACACTATACACCTGTGGTAGAATTTGCCACATAAGTAGAGTGTTGGCGATTTTTACTAAGTTTGATGACCTATTAATAGGCTAATTCAAATTTGATAGTGCTGATGTTGTCGACAAATTTTAACCGTTGGTGACAAATGTGGTAATTTATTACCATTGGTGAAATACTGAACACGGCTAGAATATGGTATCTTACATCTATGTTAACACGCTGATGGCTTCAGCGCTAAAGTCAGCATATTAACGTTATAAAAAATAGACATTGTATTCCACTAAGGCTTGATAATGGCCGTGTGGCCGGAAATTTGCAAAAAGAGTTTGTTTCATTAGTCCTACCGGCAAATTCGCCGAAGAGCATTTTAAGTTTCCACTCCGTTAGTGTGTCAGTCTGTCTATCAAGATTCTGTTCCGCTCTATAATGCAGTCATCAATAAACATATCTTCATCAAACTTGGCACGAATGTTCCTTATGACTCAAAGGTGAGTCACAAAGTTCAATGTCACCAGCTAAGCATGGATTTTTCTGTACCGCTCTACAATTCGGTTATCTATCAACAGATCTTCATCAAACATGGTTCGAATGTTTCTTATGACCCAAAGGTATATCATGACCGTGGACCGAGGTCATTACTCTGATTTCAAGGTCACCATCTGATCATGTGTTTCTGTTCTGCTCGAATTCAGTCTTCTATTAACAGATATTCATCAAACTTGGCAAAAATGTTCCTTATGACTCAAATGTGTGTCATGACCTTGACCCAAGGTCATCGCCCTGATTTCAAGGTCGCCAGATAAGCATGGCTTATTTCATGTTCAGCTCTATAATTCAGTCATTGGAATGTATTGTTTTCAAATGACACCAAGATCATTTACCTTGTGACCTTGATGTCAAAAATATTAGGATGTTGGAAGGTCAGAGAGTTATCGTGCGGAAACACCTTTTTCCACAGACACTTCGTTTGACTTTGACCTATTGACCCCCAATCAATAGTGGTCCTTCTCAGGTCATGGGCAACACATGAGTGAAGTATCAGTATTGGATGTGAACAAGTTTCAAATGGCACCAAGACCATTTTCCTTGTGACCTTGACTGTGGCCTTTATTTAAAAAATATTAGGATGTCTAAAGGTACTGTGAATGACCTAATATTCATGTGGTACCAGTGTTTGCGGTTTTCGTGGATAGTTCTTCCCACGAACTAGTAAATCTATGTATATTTGATAAAGACAAATTTATATATCCACGAATTTTGAACCCCAAAAATAAGTTGTTTTCGCCCAATCCACGAAAATTGGTATACACGAATAAAAAGCCATTCGTAGTGATAGAGTTATCGTGCGGAAATAACTATTCACAGCCACTTCCTTGATCTTGACCTTTGACCTATTGATCCCAAAATTGATTGCCTGAGATCATGGGCAACACATGTGTAAATGAAAGGGGGAAGGTTACTGGCTCAGGTATATGGCGGAGGCTACCACTGAAATATGAAATTCAATGATAAAATAAACATATAAAACATAAAAAAAATATTTGATACTAGTTAGTACAACTACAGTACCGACTTAGGACGGTCATTTGATATAACGAGTGTCAACCAAATGTTGTGTTTAACCGGTTGTGAAGTATCATAACCAGGTGTCCAAAGGTAATAGATTTATCTTGCAGAAACCACTTTTTCAACAGACACTTCGTTTGACCTTGACCTTTCATCGATTAACCCCAAAATCAATAGGGCTCTTTTGAGGTCATGAGCAATATATTTGTGAAGTATCATCAATGGATGTAAAATGGTAAAAGAGTTACCGCAAGAAAACCACGTTTTCCACAGACAGACGGACGGACAGTCTAGTTGAAACAGGTATACCCCCACAACTTCGGTGGCGGGTATAAAAAAAAACAAACTCTTTTTGTAAATTTCGGTCAAGCGGTCTTTATCAACAGATAAAGGATAACGATGACATTTTCAATGACATATATGTTTAGTATGTACCAATAGGCGCATCCGTCGCAAATGTTCTATGGAACACTCTCTGAATTGGTAAGAATTGTCATTTTAGGTAAGGTCATGATTAGGTGTAATGTCTGATTGATTCAGGGTTTTAATGTGTATTGTCTTGTCCCAGAATGCCATTTACATTTCGAGAGAGGGGGACTTCATATTGTGTTGTAGGGTCCTCGTATTAACCATAAAACGTCATAAGTGAGGATAATAATGACGCAAATTTACAAGGCACTTTAATTAGTTATGCAAATTATCCCTTCATTAAGCATATTCTATATAATGTCCTGGATCGTGGGAAAAGGTTTTCGTTTTATACTTCTGTCTTTATGGAAATCTCATTCTTCTCTAAACAGATGAAATAGTTCTCTTTTTCCACACCAAGTGTGCAAACTCAATTGTCATTTTATTTTAACATCTCAGGATGATAATCTGAATACACTAGGAAAAGATTGTTTGACTTCCGGTATGAACCAAGTTCTCCTGTAGATGTAAAGACTCGGAACGACTTGTCCAAGGACGCGTGTACGGGTCTAAAACACATAATTTACTTATGTTATAAATATTATAACATCCGATAAGTCACAAAATGAGGCGATATCTAGGTTTCGAAGGTCATCGGGTTTATTCAATTTATGAATCAGAATTACATACATATTAACCCTACCGATTTCGGCAAAAGTCTTTCGCCTACCGCTGTACAACTCAAATCTTCCGATTTCCTAACTTTCTACCAATTTCTCCCTTTGGATGTTTGGCTTCGGAAACCATTGTTGTTTACGAAATAAAACTTCGTTTATCCATTTCTCGTTTGATCTGGATCTTGATCGTGATCAATGAAAAAATTAGGTGGTTGAAAATAATCTCAAAAATGCATACCAGAATTATCTGAAGTATTATAAGCATCAACATGCACCATATCCACGAACTTTCAGTACACCAAGGTATATATATATAAAAAGTACACATTGAAAACATTTATCAAGAAATCAAGTCGGTTTGTAGGGGGTCATTATTCTATGGGGGTCAATATTTTTCACGAGGGGTTTGCAATTTTTGGGGCTGGTGCCACTTATTCTACGGTCGAATAATGACCCCCTTGGTCGTGGAATAATGACCGGGGGGTCATTTTTCTATGTAGAATAATGACCCCCGGTCATTATTCGACGGGGGTCATTATTCGGCTTTACACCGGCACCCCATATGGCATTGTCAGCTGCCTCTCCGACTATCTGCACCAAATAATGTCCAGAGTCACGCTTGCCCATCACTCTCTTTATCTTATGATGACCGTCTGTATCACTTGATACGGAGAATATTGGAAGATCGGCAGGGTCAACATGATTACTATCTTTGTATCTACGAGGTTTGCGTCGTTGTCTACTTGATGCTTTTTTCTGGCAGGTGATTCTAAGCGATCGTGTGACTGTTGTGCCTGTGTTTGTGTCCCAGTAGTTGTAAATGTTTTATGTGGAATATGTTTACTTACAGCAAAGTATTTTGATGGCGACGGCGACATTACATAGGCTATCTTAAGTCTATCTCGATGTACTGGATTAGGAAATAACTTGTTTGTTTCCGGGTTCCGTAAAAAATGGACCACTGAATTCGTATTGAAGCTTTTGCCCTTTAATACCGATAGGGTCGTTTTGCAGATAAACATAGTCTACCGTTCATAAGTACAAATCATTTGCATGTACATTAACATTTTCCACCATTCGAGCTGATTTAAACCGTGCACTTTCTTTTGCAATATTTCTGATGAAAGTCTCTCCTGATGCTCTTTAAGATAAGCTGGCATATCCTTGTGTATTTTGTCAAAACTAACTATTGGTTTTCTAAGTGGGAAATTCGGGCGTTGTCCAAGTATTATTTCATAAGGTGAAAATTTTAGAGTTGAATTTACAGATGCGTTCATAGCAAATACAACGACTGGAAGGAATTTTTTCCAAGCTTTTCTGTCCTTTGATACATATGGTGTTACCTTCTCTGCCAATGTTAAGTGCATCCGTTCACATGCACCTAAACAATGATGAACAAGCTCGATGTGAATTCTTGCGTGATTTGTAAACTATTGCATAGCTCTTGTGTCAGTTTTAAAAAACTCGCTTCCGTAATCAGTAATTAAGGTACTGCACACTCTACATGTGGTAAATAAACGAAAAAGCGCAATACCTACTGTCAAGGCATGTTTATTTTTTATCGGTATGGCAAACAAATACTTCGAAAACATATCGACCTCCGTAAATATATTCGTTTTACCGTCTGGTGTGGTTGGTAATGGTCCTTATAAATCGACTTGCCATACTTCGAAAGGTTCCGATGGCTTCAAGTTTCAAGTTTATTTATTTCTCATAAGTCGTTTACACAACATCGAGAACATATATACATAATACATAATCATAATTTAAACGCATGCGCATAAATACCAATATGCATATATATGTACATATACAGATAAATAGATAAATTCAAATATCTACCCTTTTTAAGCACAGCAAACACAGCTTTTTGTGCCCTACTACAAACATATTTCTGTGCGTCCATACAAGAACCAAATCTTGAAAAATATATACCTAGATATTTAAAACTATTTACAATTTCAAGTTCCTGCCCATTATAATGCACTTTTATATTATCTGGAATACGCCCTTTGCTAAAAATCATTACTTTCGTCTTATCAGTGTTTACCTCTAATTTCCATGATTCACAATACAACTAGAATATGTCAAGTTGATGTTGTAATTCAAATTTAGATTCAGCTAAGAGTATAGTATCATCTGCATACAGAATTAACATTATTTTCAGTAAAATATTCTATTCAGATTCAATTTCATTTGAAATAGTTTCCAAGCCAACTATATTATGTAAGATAAAAAATTGTTCAAGATCATTAAGAAAAAGGGCAAATAACACGGGAGATTAATTTTCTCCTTGTCTAACCCCAATTCTACATGGGAAATAGTTTGAATATTGGTTATTAGCTGATATTCAGGATTTAGATTCATTATACATATTTATAATAATATTCAATTTTTTCCGGAAATTCCACACTTTAACAACTTCTGCCATAATGCAATCCTCCATACTTCATCAAAAGCAGCTTTAAAATCAATAAATTCACAAAACGGTTTTTTCCTTCATCACAGATAACTCTATTCAACTATAGAAAATATATATATATATATATATATATATATATATATATATATATATATATATATATATATATATATTATTATTATTATTATTATTATTATTATTATTATCCAAAGTTGAATATTTAGCTCTAACCCAGCTTGATTTTCACACAAAATACCATTATTGTCTGTAAAGATTTTCAAACGATTAGAAAGAATTGCTGTAAATAGTTTGTCCATACAACTTAACAATGTGATAGATCTGTAGTTATTAGGGTTACACTCATCTCCTTTGTTCTTATATATAGGGATTATATTACCTACTACCCATGCTTTAGGTAAAATACATGTTTCAAATACAATATTGAATAATTTTTCATACACAGATAACATGATATTTACTGTACTTTTAATATATTCATTTATAAAATTATCTATTCCTGCTGATTTGTTGATTTTGAGAGATTAAATGATATCAATTATCTCCTCTTGAGTTATTGCAGCATCTAACTGTGTGGTATCAAGCGTGTCCATAGATAAATCATGTTCATCATTTGCAATTTGAAATTATGATAGTTTTTGAGCTCCAAAAGCACATACATGCTTATAGCATAACACATTTATACATTCATTTACATGCATGAGAAGCAAAAATACATATTGTAAAGTTTCATAATATAGATATATACTAGTAAATAAATTAAATTATCAAAATAACAAGTTTTAATACAGCAATTCAATACATATTAATAACAATATTCATATTAATTCATCTTTTAATTTCATAGCCGAAAGTATATAATTGGATAGATTAATATAATGTTTACGCTTTTGACTTGAAAATAATTTCATAATTTTTTTGAATATTAGGCCATGAGTGACAGAATTTTGGCAAAAAACTTACTACGTAAATTTTTATATAAAGGACATGCTAAAATAAAGTGATATTCGCTTTCAGTCATATTAAGTGAGCAATGTTTACATTTTCTGTTTTCTCTTACAATGTTTTGATGTCTACCCGATTTTATTTCTAAACTGTGTGCAGAACAACGTATTCTAGACAAAAACATCAATGCTTGACAATTATCAATATTGTCTAAATAAGGTTCAAACTCAAAATTTTGTTTAATAGTAGCATAAAATTTAAACGAGACATTGTATTAATTTTGCTTTTCCAATTCGGAATAAAACAATTAATTAATATTTGCTTAATAGCATAAAATTGCATAAAATTAGAATGCCATAATTCAGAAAATCCAAGCTCATCAAATAGAGTTTTTATCTTAAATGACCAGCAATTAGTGTGATTATTATGGTCAACATTATGTTTTTCTCTTTTGTACATTTTATAAAGTATAGATGAATCATTCTTGACAATATTAATGTAAAGATGATGGATAAATCCAAACCATAAATTTAAAAATCATGAAACCAGAGGAGAAACAAAATCAGTGGAAATGAAAAACAAGTGAAAAATAACAAAATATGTCTACTTGGAGAGCATATGTGAACCCCTGTGATGGAGTGAGATCAGGTGCCCGGGGAGAGTGAGCATCTCCAATATTTTAGCAAACGAATTTTGCAACGTACATCAAACGGTAACTGACCAAGTTCTCTAAGAACAGCATAATTTGGAGTACTTTGTCTAACCTGATATATTTCTGTACAAAATTTGTACAACAGTTTATTAATTGGTTCAACATCATCTAAACCCCATATTTCCGAACCATACATTAAAATCGGTTCTATTAATTTATTGAATATAGACAGCTTTGATGAAATTTTAAAATCTAACTTGGAAAAAAGATCCTTCAATGCAAAAATTGCCTTATTGGCTTGTTCTGAAATAGTTTTTACAGCATGCTTCACTTTACCATTATAATATAAGTTAACACCAAGATAAGTAAAATTATCAACAGTTTCTAAAGTGCTATTGTTATATTTAAAAACAGGATGGTCTCTGGATTTGTTGTTTCAAAAATACCAATTTTGATTTTATTTATGTTAACATGCATTCCCCATTTATTACAATAAGTGTATAATTTATCCAACAAAATTTGTAGTCCCTCTGCAGTTTCTGACAATAAAATTGTATCATCATCAAACAATAACATAAAAATGGAAATATTATCAAAGTTAAAGAAATCATTAGCATTATCTAGTTTTAATGTATCTTCAATATCGTTTAAAAATGACAAAAAAAAAAAAAAAAAAAAAAAAAACTGGACAAGAGTTCCCCTTGTTTCACTCCAGAATGTACATCAAAGAAGTCTGATACACTATTGTAAGATCTTACACATGATTTGACATTTTCATACTTCGACTTCATTACCTACTTCGACTTCTCCATATATAAATACACATGGAATTTACACGATCTGACTCTTTCTACTGGGTATATGTGACGGGTGTTGCTAGCAAGCAGGAGATGCTCACTCTCCCCGGGCACCTGATCTCACTCCATCACAGGGGTTCACATATGCTCTTCAAGTAGACATATTTTGTTATTTTCCATTTGTTTTTCATTTTTACTGATTTTGTATGTCCTCTGGTTTTATGATTTTTGGACTTGTGCTTTGGATTTATCCATCATCTTTACAATTCATAAATATATTTTAGCATTTTCATACATTTTGAACTATAACCTGTTTGATGAAGCTTATAAATAAGTGCGTTTCTGTTAATCATTAAGCAAAGGGTCTTCTATTTTATTATCATTTCCATCATTACATTTTTAAAATATTCATAAAAACTGTCAATGGAAACTGTATGATATTTTGTCATATTTTTATCTTTATTTATGATTTTCCAGTATTCTTTTGGTGTGGAATTTTGCAGATTCTTTATCTTTCTCATCATATTAATTCTATGTTGTTTGATGCTTTTGCCCATTGTGTTTTTATATTTCTTTTCTGCTACGTACATTTCATCTCTAAATACTCTTGAGTCATATTTTCTATACAAACGCTTAGACTTATTATAATATTTTCGAGATACATGACATTCCTTATCAAACCAAACTTTTGATGTCTTACTGTTATTACTGTTAATGCCTGGTCTGATAATTATAGTACCAAATTTGCAACTTTGCAGGTTTTAACAAAATATCTGCTGTTTTAGAAAAGATATCATTCACAATATTCTTACTGGTGTTATTCCTATCAATTTGATCAAGATCATCACATAAACAATATATACGCTCAATATCAATATTTTCTACATACTCCTGTGCTTTTTTACTCGACCATTTATTGATACATATATGTTTTTATCAGTGTATTTTCTACATCATATGCAGTGTCTATATTCACATGTTCAGTAATATCACCGATCAGTTCAAATGAAATTGGCATATGTATATCAGAAAACAATTTACTTAATTCCAATATTGAAAAATTATCCACAAGGTTAATAAATTCTATAGTAGAAATACAATAGTCAACAACACCGGATTTAATCGTAGTAAATTTACCTTCTTCAAGCCTTCCATTCAATACATACAGATTGTTAGCTTTACACATGTTAAGTGAAATATTGCCATAATTATTCTTCTTTCGGTCAAATGAATTTCTCTTTCGATCTATACCCAGTAAGTCTAGTTGATTGACATTAGTTAATGAGTCTAATTCGACTTCATCAAAATGCAGCTCATGTTCTGATAAATCATCATCTTCTAAATAATCATTACAATCTGCTACCCTGCTATTAAAGTGTACCAACAATGCAAAACGATTTTTATATATTATACGTAAATATTCATAAATTACGTAATCAACACTTGATAACTAAGTTACAATGCTTCAGTATCAAGTAATCGCGAGTTAAAGTTGTAATTTGTGTTCAGCAATTATCTAAATTACAATACTGGTTGGTACATTTTACTTGTTTCATAATAAATTTCATACTGTTTTGACAAAAAATAGATTTTTAATGAAATTCTGAATAACAGTAAACTCAAAATAAAATGTTTTACCTCTTACACTCTAAACATTAATACAAATATATATATTATATAATTCCTCAACTTTCATAGCACTACTTTTATGTATCTAGTAACAACATTGTTGCTTAGCTAAAACCTCTGATGCAAACTTTAAAATAAAAAAAGGGGGCAATGTAATTGAATTGAAAAGGGATTAATATGAATTATGAAAAAAAATCAAGCACTCACTCTGTTTCTCTTTTAGCATATGCTCTCTTCATTTTTGTTAGGTGGCGACCACAGTAATAAAGCATTTTCTTAATGTGTTGTATTTTGTATACCGCTTGAACCTGGCCTGAGTTCCTTTTAAGGTGGCTGAATAGCATGGATTGATGGACATGCCCCCTTATTCAAGCGAACGTGCTTTAGCCAATTCCCTGTTTGAGTTTTCTCAAATCGAAATTTAAATGGGTAACAATGCAAAGTAAATGATCTGAACATAAAACTGAATATTTCGAAGGCCCATACCAATTTTTTACTATTGAAGTTGATCCAGCGTTTTCTCTGGTATGGATCCGTTATACAGTGGAATTCGTGTATAGAAACGCCGTTTTTGTTGGTGTTTCCACAATTGGCAGCTACAGATCGTTTTCCAGTACTAGTACCTCCTCGGTCCCTTTTTGCCATATTTCTTTTAAACCTCCAGAAAATCTTGTACGCCTCTTTTCTTTTCATTAATAGCTTTCGACTGCGTTCATCTTCTGACGTCACGCACGGAAACAGCCGATTGCCTGCTGGTCAAGTAAAACCACAGGTGTGCTTAATTAGCTTCAGACACAAAATCGGCTGTATCTCAACTATTAGGGGGTATTTTGATACCGGGTTTTTTGTAATGAATTTATTATCACCATTTCTATCTACAATGATTTTATGATTTCGCATTGTTGGTACACTTTAAAGGATAAGATGTAATGATTATTTTGTTACATTCTGAGTCATTTTACGTTTTTGACAGAAATCACAGGACTTGACATAATCATACACGACACTAGCTAATTGAGGGCAATAAAAGTTTTCCTTAATTTTGTCCAGCGTGTCCTGAATTCCTCCATGACCTCCCATTGGATGAATCATGATACACATTTAATACTTTTAGTACAAGGTCTTGCGGTAAAAACATCTGGTACTGATTTTACGTCTTTGACCGCTTTGATTTTATTACTTTGAAATGATATAAAATTCCATCAAATAATGCAAAGTCCGTGTGTTTTAACAATATTTCACGTGCTGCCGTCTGCGATGTAGGTAATTTACCTTCCGTAAAGTACGTAATAAGCGGCAATAGATTAGGATCGTCTTCCTGATATTTCATAATTAAATCGCGGGTCAGCCTAATAGTATTAATTACCTCTTGATAAGAATGTGTATTAGTTTCATCTGGCTTGGTTGTATTAGCATCTGTCTGATGCTTGGGCAAATTTTGTTCTGTCTACGTACTTACATAATCTGATTTATTGTGGGGTTGTGGAATGACCTGACAAGGTGAATCGCAGTCAGTCTGCGTTATTGCATTATCGCACTCCATGATAGACCGTGAATTGCCCTCATGAGGTGAATCGTGGTCAGTGTTTGTGATATCAGCGTCACTACATTCACTGTCGTCTAGTACAATTGTATTACGATACCAATTTCAAAAGAACAAGATGATTTCGGATCAATTGCAATAAAATCATGGAATTTACTTTTGTCCGACAAATTACCACTGTAAATTAAAATGTCTGTATTATTCTACAGTATCATACACGTCATATTTCGAATCAAGAAGATTGCAACATTTCTGGTTTTCTAATAAAGTTGACAATGTTTGTCCATTTGGTAACGTGATAGACGTCGGATTTTCCTTTGTATACGGGAAAAACAAGTCCTCCAGTATTGTAACACAGTAGGAAATTTTGAATTTCTTGAAAGAGCATCCACTACTGTCATTTGCGATGCTGGTTTATATTCGATACTAAAATCGTAACGTTGCAATAATGCACGCAAGCATTTGTATATCGCACCACGTAATTGCTTTGGAAATAAAGGTTTCAAAGCTTGATGATCACATTCGACAGTGTAGGTCGACTTAAGTAGGTCGAGCAGTCCAATATTGCGGTGACTATGCCCAATAATTCAAGTTTTGTCGGACCGTAGGAACTATGCCATTTCGCGAGTCCTTTTGATCCAGATCGCACAACGCGCGTTGTTTTTTCTGGATGTATTTCATATAGCATGTATCCTATACCTTTACTGGATGTGTCCACGGCCAACCGAAATTCCAGATCATATGGCGGAAACGCAAGTATCGGACTGTTTAATAAGAAACTTTTTATTTCTGTAAATGCATTTTGTTGTTCGGACAACCAAACATAATTAGTTTTGGCTTTGAGAAGTTTATTAAGAGGATTGGCCACTGCATGGCAATTTGGTATAAACTTCCTGAACCAATTAAACAATCCTAGAACACGTCTAAGTTCATTCTCGTTTTTCGAATTAAACATATCACGCGTATGGTGTACAACGTTTTTCATTCTTGTGTCTTGCTGCAGAGCCCTGCTTTGTCTGTCGATATAGCGACCATGTAGGAAAACTTGACGGTGAAATAACACTGTCCATAAACATTTGTAAACTGGTGGACGATTTTCGGATGGCCGCCACAATTGTCAGTTTGATGCATCTGTAATGCATGGTCTACATAAGCAATACGGACATTCGTCTCGGTCTACATTTTGAGGTATGCGGAAGCTCCTTTGGAATGAATCTGATGTTATTTGCGAAAAAAGTATGTTGTTAGGTAGATTTACCTCTTCAAAGGTCCATTCTTGGTGATTGAACAGTGCCACTATTGTTTCCCTTTGTAATTCTGTGACACAAATCGATAAAACCCTTTTCTCTTCATTTTCTTCGTTACCCGCCAATATTTAGTATCCCAGTATTTCCCAGTTTATGTAATTTTGAGGTACTACCAAGGTGTTACGCTTTGGTATGCTGTGCGTAGTCTAAATCAGATGCAATGGCGAGTGGATCGACGATTTATTATAACTCATAACAATGTGCGCCAAGGCAATACATGCATGCAATACAGAGTGAACATCGATCTCGAAAATATATATCAATATTGTTACATCCCCTTTTCTTTGAGTAAATGAAACAGAAACTAACTTAGCACAAAATGTCTCTACAGTTATTGACTAGATGATTCACTACCTGTGACTAGACTTGACTAGATCAAAGAGTACAAAAATGAGCATTTATACAGTCAGATAATAAGTCACACAAATAAACATTTCAAACAAAGTCTTTTAGTTTTTGCGGTACTTTAATTTCACGCCCGGATCTTGTCACTAAAGGTTTTTGATTTTCGGTTTTATCGTTCGGCTGTTCCGGCGGATGTTGCATATCATCGTGATTGTTATCGTGAACGCGCACTTTTTGTTTGGATTCCGGAGTGCTGACTTCGATGTCATCGTAAGAATTTGGAATCACTACATCCTCCTTAGTCGAGCGAATGTCTTTTCTATTCCTACGGTATGTTGCTCCGGTTTCTGTCAACACACTGAATGAACGGTCTCTTACCTCCTCGGTTACGGTTCCTTTGACCCACGGTTTTCCTGGTCGTGTTTTGACGCGGACGGTATCTCCTTCGCTTAGTGGTGGAAGTAAATGCGCATCTCTGTTATAGTACCAAGCTTGTCTAGCTTTTGTTTCTTTCATTTTACGTGATGGATTTTCGGAGACGCTTGGTTTTTAAAAGTTCGCCTCGTATTGGGAGCAAGGTTTTCGTTCGTCTATTCATCAGTCGTTGAGCTGGACTAGATGAAATGCCTTGTGTCGGAGTGTTCCGATAGTCAAGCAACGCTAAATACGGATCTAACTTCGCATACTTGGCCTTTTTCATTATTTGTTTCGCCATTTTCACAGCCTGCTCTGCTTTACCATTGCTTTGGGGAAAGTGCGGAGATGATGTAACGTGTTCGAATTCCCAATTCGCTGCGAATTGACTGAACTCTTCAGACGAAAACTGCGGACCGTTGTCGGAAACACATAAGTCGGGAATGCCATGTCGCGCGAACTGTGCTCGCAGCTTCCGGATTACTTCACGTGATGTTACTTCGTCCAACTTGTCAATTTCAAAGTAGTTGGAGAAATAGTCCACAGCAATGAGATAGTTTTTCCGGTCAAAATAAAACAGGTCTAGGCCTATTTTTGCCCACGGTCGGTCGGGAACCTCGTGTTGCATAATCGGCTCTTTGCATTGTTCACGATCAAATGTTCGGCATGTGTCACACTTACCGATAGCGTCTTTTACATCTGCATTCATTCGCGGCCAGTACACAGATTCTCTTGCGCGACGCAAACAGCCTTCGATTCCTAGATGGGATGAATGAATACGATTGATCATGTCGGTCCTTAACTCATGTGGAATCACTGCTCTGCATCCTTTGAATATGATACCGTTTTGAATGGTTAATTCATCACGAACATCATAGTACGGTAGCAAGAGATTTGGTACCTGCGATTTGTTATTTGGCCATCCTTTTTGTATGATCGATCCAAGTTCCTGGAGTACAGGGTCTGTTGCAGTTTTGTGCTGTATGTCATCAAGGCCTGCTTGCGCAATTGGTAGAAATTGTACCATATTTACGGTCTCAACATCTGTTTCGAATTCAGATGCTGGTTCATCTAATAGATATGCACGGCTAAGTGTGTCTGCAAGTTCCATATCTTTTCCTGGACGGTAGACAATAGTTACGTCATACTTCTGCATGCGTAACAACATACTTTGAAGACGCTTAGGAGCTTGATACAGCGGTTTTTTAATGATTGTTTCTAGTGGCTTGTGGTCTGATTGCACTAATACATGTCGCCCGTATGTATAAATGTTAAATTTCTCTAGACCACAGATAACTGCGAGTAGCTCTTTTTCAATCTGTGCGTATCGGCATTCAGTTTCAGACAACGCACGGCTAGCATACGCGATGGGTCTGTCTTCTTGTAGCAGAGTTATGCCGAGACCCTTTTCGGACGCATCACATTGTAGAGTAAGTTCTTTTGTAGGGTCAAAGTATTTCAAAACTGGACTTGTAGTGGCCAAAGTTTTTATTTTCTGCACAGCATGCTCATGCTGCTCGTCCCAGTGCCATTCGATACCCTTTTGTGTTAGTTTTCGCAACGGTTCGCAAATCGTGCTAAGTTGTGGCATAAATTTCGCAAGATATGTCACAAAACCAATAAGTCGTCTGACTCCTGCAACATCAGTCGGGTTTGGCATATCAAGGACTGCTTTTACCTTGCTAGGGTCAGCTTCGAGCCCATTAGCGGTGATGACATGTCCAATGAATTTGACCTTCGGCTGTCTGAATTTTATTTTGTCTTTGTTGAGTTTTAGGTTTCGCTCACGACAACGTTCCATGAGATGCCTGAATTTCACATCGTGGTCACGTTTGGCTTCGTCCTCGGTGTCTCCTACACCATACACAAGAATATCATCATGCACACTCTTTACCCCGTGCAGACCTTCCACAGCTTGGTCCTGTCTCCTTTGGAACTCTTCGGGAGCGGTATTGATTCCGAAAGGCATACGCGTCCAGCGGTAGCGGCCAAAGGGTGTGTTAAATGTTGTCAAAAATGAGCTTGGTGTATCCAGACGAACGTGCCAGAAGCCATCTTTAGCGTCGAGAACAGAGAAGCATTTTGCATTTGCGAGGTCTGGCAGCAGATCCTCTATCGTTGGTAACGGATAATGTGATCGACGGAGACCTTGGTTGAGATCCTTAGGGTCGATACATATTCTTAGTTTGCCATTTGGTTTCGTAACGGTGACCAAACTTGAGACCCAGCGGGTTGGCTGCGATACTGGTTCAAGAACACCGAGATCAACT
The DNA here is from genome assembly GCA_035048485.1 of Pteria penguin. Classification (NCBI taxonomy): domain Eukaryota; kingdom Metazoa; phylum Mollusca; class Bivalvia; order Pterioida; family Pteriidae; genus Pteria; species Pteria penguin. The sequence continues at coordinate 56,924,016 of CM068582.1, read as the reverse complement.
AGTCGGTCTATTTCCTCTTTAAGCGCGCCCTTGATTGCGATCGGTACTTTTCGGGGAGCATGCACAACTGGTTTTGCAGAATCATCTATCTGCAAGTGGTAGTCACCCTCCAGATGTCCTAATCCAGTGAACACATCTGAGTATATCCTGCCGACGGACTCTTTCGTAAGCGGTTCAGAAGATATTTTTGCGGCTGCATCGATTTTCAAAATATTTTCATGCTTCACTTCCAACAAATTCATTTGCTGGGCTGCTTTGTTGCCCAAAATCGGTTGCCATTGCGAGCCAGGCAGAATAACGAAGACTGCTTTATACTTCAGATTGTTTTTAGGATTAATCAATTTTATCTTGCATTTCCCTAGGGGCTGTACAGTAGAATCGTTGTACATTGTAAGAGATTGCTGCATTGGATCAAGAAAGTGATCTGTTCTAAGGAAACTTTCTGGAAGTATGTTACATGTAGCCCCACTATCTACTTGGAATTTTACATGTATACCTGCTATCATCATCGTTGCATAGATTTTGTCACGCGACACATGCTGAACGATATCGACTCTGTCGTTGTACGCGAGATCAACTGTTTTGATCTCATAAAAATCATCAGAATCATCAGACTCCTCAACCAGATGTACTTGTTTGGTGCTTAGGCATACTCTTTCAAAATGATGCATTTTTTTGCATTTAGTACATTTGTGATTATATGCCTTACATTTTTGTTTGCCTTTATGATGCTTTGAGCCACAGTATTTACAGTCGATTTTTGTTTTCGCGTTATTCTGATGGTTAGAGGATTTTGTATTGCTACTTTTTCCTTGATGCTTGCCACGGTCTTTGTTTGACACGGCGTGCACTTCAGCTGTCGCAGCTGATGCTTGTGACGCAAGTTCCTTGTTCTGCTCCTTAGAGAGCTCAGATGCTCTGCAAATCTGTATGCATTTGTCAAGATTTAGGTCACTCTCGCGAAGTAACCGCTCGCGAATGCCAGAATCTTTCGTGCCGCACACGATTCTGTCGCGTATCATTGAATCTTGCAATACACCAAAGTTACAGGTTTCAGCAAGGATGCGTAGCTCTGCCAAATACTTGTCAAAAGTCTCGCTTTCTTGGTTTCTGCAATAAAACTTGTATCGTTCGACGGTTTCATTACGTTTTGGATCGCAGTGTTTATCAAATTCAGACAGTATCATTTCTACCGTTCTATCCTTTTCTTCAATTTCCTCAATGTTGCCGTCTGCATTTGTTCTGAAAAATTTCATTGTTTTATATATTTCTCTTCCTTTTGATCCTAACAAGTATAACAACATTTTGGCCTTTTGCTCGGCGGTTTTGTCATCCATTGTTAGATCAGTGTAAAGAGTTATCTCTTCTTTCCATTTCTTCCAGGAAACAGACAAATTTTTGGCACTGAAGTTCATTTGTTCAGGCGGATTAAGCTTAGCCATTTTTGTTCCGACACTCGCGCCGCGCCTTTTGCTGACAAAGTGAAAGTAGGGTTGACTTACGATTTAACGTATATCAGATAAAACGGACGCTTGCAGTTCGCTTTATATACACCACAAACCTTCTGACACCATGTCTTCTTGTAGCAGGCAATACATGCATGCAATACAGAGTGAACATCGATCTCGAAAATATATATCAATATTGTTACACAAGGGAGGCGATCTCAAGATAGAACGGGATAATTTGTTTGTTTGTACTAGTACCAAATTACTTAAGGCAAGTGTGATAAATTAGATCATCAAAGACTGGATATTTATCACAAAGTCAATAACTATATCTTGATGCATACATGCTGAGTTATTATCCTTTGAAGCCCTCACACAGGATGGTGTCCAGTGTGGTAGTTGGCGGGACAGCATCATACAATAAACAAAATGCCGGTTGCATCCATTTTTACAATAGGATGTATCAGAGACATATGTGTATATATGTCTCTGGATGTATTATTAATATAATTTATCGTAAATTTGTACATTTCCATTCATTTAGTTACAATTTTTGACGAACATTTTCCATACTACATGAGCTTTTATTATGTATTCAATATACTTGGAAACATGCGCTTCTGTTTACGCTAGAGTTTTGGGCGAGTTATTTATAGCGATAACGCCGTGGAGGCGTGTTTTATCGTTAAAGATCATCCGTACGGATATTCGACAGAGTTAGGTCTTAAAACTGTTAGAAATCCTTGATACTCCGCCTTCATTTACTCGGAACTTTTCGAGATTTTCTATAGCCAGATAATGTACATACGCTAAAAGGTACGACCATCTAATTAGTATTACGCGGGAAAATTCTGTTGGATTATTCCACTGCTGCCGTGGGAAAGGTTACAAGAATGTTGATTTCCAAACTATGAATATCCTTCATATTTAGACATGTTTATGTGGCATCCACTAATTTATTTAAAAATAAGTATTTTAAAGTATTTTTTTTTCATTTTTAGAATACATTGCCTGTAAGATTTTTTTATCATTTATATGCATTCACTTAAGAAAATCAACCTAATTCATAATGTCTAAGCTATTAAAAGCTCTATCATCATATACTCCTCTCTGCGTTTGAATATACGGTAAATACTATTCGTTTGGAACGCTAAACTGTAACATTGATTTAGTAATGAGCATTGCCTTTGAAAGCAAGGGTATTTTTTCTTCATTCCTTTTCCTTTTAAGCGCATTAGAAATATCAATATCATGGACAATAAAAAACTTATACTGCCCGACCTCGTAAAGTAAAGCAACTAGTTTCTGGAGGCTATGTTTTCCCAGCATGCAGCATAATCATGTCGCACATGCGCATTTCCAGATTAGACAACAACGTAATATGCAAACCCCCGACGGGGTTTGCAATTACCGGAGAAATTCAGTTTACCGAAAAGATCGTAAAATCTAAAAAAAAAAAAAAAAAAAAAAAAAAAACCAGAATAAAAATTTACCAGTATTTCCTCTGATTATAATTATAAATGATCACCGAAGAAATTGTATTCTAAGACGTATATATGTAAACTTATGCTTAAGAATGATAGATACACTACCCTCCATAAGTAAGTACCCATCCCAGGAATTTTCTATAAATACAACCAAGAATGAGTCAATATTTTAGGTTGTTAGATTTGAACTGATAGAATGTTGGGGCAATTTGTCTGCCAGGAGATGCAGAACACTTGTTAAAAGCATGGCTAAACGTATTCAAGCTGTGATAAGTGCAAGAGGAGGGTACACAAAATATTAGACTGAAATGTGCATTATAAATAAGTATTGCATTTGTATATGATTTTTGAAAAATGTTATATTAAACTTCACTTTTTCATTATAAACAAGTTCTTTCATTGAATATAAACAGAAAAATACCTGAATTATTTCTATTTCTTTCATTTTTGTGAAATTAATTCCAAAAATATGAAAAATATAAGGATGTGTACTTATTTATGGAAGGTTGTGTATAATACAGCATACAAAAATCTGTTTTAAATCAATTTTTACCGATTTAAGCCTTTTAAGTCATTGATTCAGATTTCAATCCCATGTCATCATCTATAATTTCATACATTTGTCTGAAACAAGAGCAAGTGTCTTAGGTAGTACAATTGACCTCCAAAAATAAGAGACGAGATGGGTATAACTTCATAAAACAAAATTTTCTAAGATATTTTAGCTAATTTCGCCTCACATTTTTAAAAGAAAAAAGAGGAGTTACTGGCTCAGTTATGTAGCAGAAGTCACCATGGATCTATACAATACATGAATATAAATAATATACTAGAACATATAACACATTACAAAAATATTTGATTGTAGTGCAATTACGATACCGACTTAGGACGGTCATTTAATTTGACAAAAGCCAAACAAATATTGTGGTTAAGCGGTTTACGGGCCCACCTTCCCACTCACCGTAACAGCAGAACAATCAAAGGACGTACATTTAAAAATTTATAAATAATCCTCCATGTAAAGAACAAGGGTCAACAGGTATCGCATATTGAGAGGTCATAAAAATATAAACACGTAAGTTATTGTAAAACACATAATGGTATAAAAATATATGCGACATCAACATGATAAACCGTGCTCTGCCAGTCTGAAAGCGAGCTAAGACCCTAGATCTGTAGGAGTCCCGACTAACAGTCAGAGGGGACGAGGTTCAGGACCATGTCTCCTCTGAAAGAGGTTTGGACAAGGCCCGTCATATAGTCCCCACTGCCCTGTTAGTCAGCATGCAACGTTCAAGTAAAAGTCTGCATAAGGCTGTAGAGGGACTAAATACAAGACCTATAGTCTTTTTCATGATCTCAATATCATATTGTTTATTTAGAAGACGTTTGACTATTCTATTACATGATAAAATAACGTAATCCGAGCCTTTTACTTTCCTTAGTTTATATACGAGATCATCGTAAAAATTAGGATGGGAAATACCATTGGATACATACTGTTGAAAAGAAATATTTCCAAATTTAGAATAAGATCTTAAGAATTTGCCGAATGTTTTTCTTAGCTTGTGATATCTGTAACCCTGAGTTAAAAGTTTAGTAGTAATTTGTAAATTTCGTTTATGAAAGTCCAAAACATCGGTGCAGCCTCTGACAAATCGAACTAATTGAGATATATAGATACCATATGATGGGAGTCGAGGGACATCGCCATCCAAGTAAGGGAAATTTACAATAGGAAATCCAAAATCCTCACGTTTATCATAAATATTAGTATATATTAGGTGGTTGATAATTTTGATGTTTAAATCTAAGAAAGGTGTAGATTTATCTCAAGTATTAGCTTTATTCAATGTGAGTTCTGGTGGATATATTTCTGATATAAATTGTTCGAATTCAGGGTTGTCGATAACCAAAATGTCATCCAGATATCTGCAAGTAATATTAAATTTGTCAATGAGGTCAAAACGTTTTGATTTTTGAACAGAAACCATAAAACCCCTCTCATAACAATAAAGAAATAAATCTGCTATCAGAGGCGCGCAGTTAGTACCCATAGGAATCCCAACTATTTGTTGATATATCTTGCCATCAAATTGCACAAAATATTATTCATGAGAAAATCTAGTGCTTTACATAATTCCTTGCAAGTCTAGTATTTATATGAAGTATATTGTTTGTTGGAAAAGAATCCAGAGTTATTGGAAGTACATATGTACGTTTTAGATTCTCTGTGAAAACACCATTGTATAAGACACAGCAACTTGCTTTTAATCAAATCATGAGACAGAGATGCATAAAGTGTAGAAAAATCAAATGTAAAAATTTGAGTCTTTTTGAAATTTAGCGAAAGAAGTTTGTCTATAACTTCATGAGAATTTTTTATCGACCAAAAGTAATTGATGTTACTATTATGAAATGCGACATCAAAATATTTGATAATATGATCTTTTATAGCAGTTAGAGCAGACGTAATATGCTTTAAAGGTGAATTGTACAACAAAATGATTGCTTAAAGATAAATAAAGACAACAGATCATGTTTGAAATTATTATCACTAATTATGTAGATACAAAGTTTGAATTAAAGTTTTCCTAGAAATTAAGAAATTGCAAGAAAAGTAAAAGTAATTCAAAATAATACAAACTGTTTTGATACTACTACTTTAAACCTTATGTTCAAAATTTCAAAGTTATAATAGGTAAAAAACCCATGAATTTTTAAACTTAAACTGTAACATTTAATTTCAAACTTTTATTCACTGGTTTGATTTCATTGTAATATTCTTAATTTCGATTCAGTCGATAATATTGATAGTTATATTGAATTTAAAGGTTATATTGAAAGCACTTTAATTAACAGATTTTATATTTGATACAAAGTAAAGATTGGTGAACAATTATTCCAAGATTTATTTTTCATCCCCAAAGTCTCATTTTAAAACTAAACGATTAATCTTAGTGTGATTTGATTTGTACCTGACAAGATTATCCAAACATTATTTGTTTTTAAATTTTGGATTAATTACAAATTTAAAGTTGCATTAGCTGTCAAAATTGGTATAACAAGAATGTTGTGTTTCATTTAATTATCTGAAATTACATACAATCAAACTACAAAACAAAGTTATACTACATCGAACATCAACTCTTTTGGCGACATTGACACGTTTTTATATACCGGAAAAATCACCATTTACACAACATTTGACACGTATGTAGATCGGGTCAGAAAATCACGTGATAAAAACAATGTACTAAAGTGTGTCGCTGAGTATATCTTCGTAAAACATGTTTTATCTGGCTTTGTAAACTCAAAGATATATAGGCGCATACTAAATGCACAGAAGAAAAGAAAAAATGTCATTAGTAATACTGTCAATAGTAGTTTGGCTATATACAACGAACATTTTAAAGCTTTATGTCACATTAGTAGTCCCACATGATTTGATCGAGGGGCCCCAAAAAGGGACTCTAAAAACATTTTCTTTTAAAGAATTTTACAAAATGCATTTACGTTTCTTTCATGTCGTCCACTTTACACATTATTATTAACAGTTAATTTTAGGAGATTACCTTACCTAATGACAGTAAATATCGGACCGCTTTCATAATACAAACTCGCAAGTAATCAATACAATGGAACGTGAAGGCCTCGTGTTGACGTGGTATTGAAAAATGTAAATATTAGAGACTCGTGCGAAGTATTTTGTGTAAATTGACAACTTTCCCCCGTTCTCAGCGCTCTAGTGCAAATTCTTATTGTTCTTGTTCTAAAAATGTTTCGTCACCGATTATTTTTCATCCCTGATGTTATCGAATTCTGTCTTTAATCGAGGACGTCTCATCTCCGATAGCTTTGTCTATGTCACCAGTGTTGTTGTTATTGGTGAAAGTTTCCTAATCTCGCGTTAGGTAGCTAGGTCATTGATACACTGAGCATGCCAGGTGAAGAAAAAATTACCGACTTAGTGCGGGTAGGTCGTTATTATTTAATTACATTTTAATGATTTTTTCCACTACTAACCGAACTTATGTAACATTGTAATTTCGTATAAAGGCTTAACTTCAGGAGAGAGTCCAGGATTAAAAGGTACAGCTTTCGTATTTAATACGGAAAAGACTGCTAGTGCAACTTTAATTTCAATATAAGTTTGAATTGTATTTGAGCCAAGCATAATTTCTTTACATTCACTTGCAGTCAAGTTTTGTAAGTTTTTATAACATACGGCCTCCTCGTCTCTTGTCTATTCTCTTAATTTTCACATTTTGAAATGTTTGTCATATAATAATAAAATAATAAACACATTTCAAACTACAAATGTATAATGATGTGTTTTATGATATGATTTTTATTCGTACTTTCTAGTCAAATCTACGACTTGTCTAGGGACTACTTCTTTTTCTTCCGATTAAGTACATAACTGCCTCTGGCGTATCGTCGTACTGTGTTTAAACGTGTTTTTATTGAAGTCAGAGATTCTCTGCTCTTCTCCCACTTTTGATATCGGTGGTTTGTGAGAGATGGTCAGAGAGACTTAGTTCATCAAACGTTGGAATTTCCGCAAACCGCCGATATCAGTGGGAATAGAGCAGAGAATCTCGGACTATTTTCGTTGCAATACACTGTCATCACTGAAAATTAAGGACGTATGTGGAAACATCATAACCCAGCATGTAGCCTTCACTACAGGGATAATGTGTTGCATGGAACACTGTTGCTTTTAGTTCATCAACCTCATCGCATAATTTGAATAACCACTCTAGCCTTTAAATATTTAAATCAGTATAAATAAAAATTAAAAACACCTAACTGGAAAAGATAGACACGCCATGCAGTGACGGATCCAGGATTTCCGAAAAAGGGGGCCCACATGTGTATTAGTTACACTACTAGGCCATTTTGGTGCCAAATCTGGATTTTTACTTGTAAATAAGTGGCGGAAGGTAGAAGAGCGCGCCTAAACCCACCACTGCCATTGAATCATTTTCATAACTCATTTCAATCAGCTTCATACAAAAAGAGGTCGGGGTGTCCTTTAAGTGAGATACAGATAGATTTCTACTCACAACAAGATGTGAGTGAGAGTATCTTTCAGGACCTTTAATTCTTTTGTTTATACAAGTATTTTCCCAAAGAAAAGTTTTTCATCTGATCTATATATCATTTCTATTCATATTCAAGTATCAATAAGAAATTTAGAATACAGAAATGGACTTTCAACATACTTGGTGTGTTACACTTGCCCTAGCTAACACATAGTGATTTTCAGCAATACATAATGTTTATTTCAGTCAAAGTGTTTTAAATACTTGGCATAAAATGGCTAATTACATAGCAGTAACCTTTACTGTCATTTTGTCTGTCTGTGATAATTAGACATGTATAATGTGCCATGACTTTCCTCCCCGCACAACTAGACAGGAGATGCTTACTCCCCCCTTAAAACTGCTTTCATATCTGGATTTCATCGAAATTGCATCTACATTGCACTTTTCAGACCTTTTTATGTCGCCTGCGAAACAAAACATTTGGATCAATTTGTCCGTTGTCCATCCGTCTGTCTATCAGTCACGTTTTCACATTATTGGCCATAGTTTAGAATTAAACATCCATACTTCAATCAAATTTGCAGGATTGATTTATTACGAGGAGAGCCGAAGGTCAAACTGAGACCGTAAAGGTCATATTCAAGCTCAAGTTTATGGGTAAACATATGGCAAGCGACATCGTGTTTGGGAGCAATGATTTTGTTTTAATTTTTCAAAACAATTAAATACATGTCGCCAAATTACACACTAAGTACTATGGATCACGTGTTAAGTATTGACTTGCTATTAGTTTTAAAGTAGTTTCTTCACGATATTTTAGGATGCTATTTTTCAGTATGAAGGGACATTATCCTTTCAAATATTATTCAATCATAACCAACAAACATAACTCCGATAATTAAACTTTTTTTTTCAAATTACAGTATTACTTCTAGGAACATATCATAATCAGACGTATACTGAGCTTATTACATAAAGTCAAAAAAGAAAACGGTGTTATAACAGCTGTACACTATAGGTAGGTCGAAACCTATAGTAATGGAAATATAAGTCAATGAACAATTTGGTTACGGCCCGAAACTTTGACGCTTGCGTCAATAGATTTTCTTGTTTCGCTATGAAATTCTTATAAAGGCTGTCTCGCACCTAGTTTAAGAATCACAAACATTGCACTTTCAGCCACCATTTTAGCGTCAAACATAACATGTTTTGCATATTGTCCAATGAAATGTGATTTTACAGAGGCCCAATTTGATTTAATTATTCCTTCAAGATTGTTGAACCATACAAGTGAATATGTCTCTCATGAATATGTCTCTCTTCACTGTTAGTTTCTCAAGTAGAAATAAAGTCCAAATAAAAATTCAAAATTTATTTGTTTGAATGCCTGAATAATATCATAAATTGATGAAAATGTTTATTTTATAAAGTTCCAAAATACAAAATGCAATAATTCCAGTTGTACAAAGTTGTCCTAATTAAAGATGACCCAAAAACGCCCTAAAAATGCTCTCTTTCATTCTATATAAGTTGCAAGTACAAAACCATTTACATGTGCGAATTCCGCCTTTATTACAAAAGTACAGCCAATCAGAACATAGGTTACAAATTATGTGTGTTCAACATACTGAATCTAAATGATATCAATACTTAATCAAGTAAAATGACAAACATAAGAACACCAAAAGGTGTGTTCAACATACTGAATTTAAATGATATCAATTCTTAATCAAGCAAATGACAAGCATAAGAACACCAAAAGGAATGAAAGTCTTTGAAATCAGATAACTCAGAACAATACCCCTCCTTGCTTACTTTGGTAACATGATAAATGACAGATTGAAATATGTAGCATATGTGAACAGAAATAACCAATTTCATTTGGTAACATCCAAAGAATGTATTTCGCGTGATATTATATCCCAGTAAATGTGAAAGTATTCCAGAGAGTATTAAGAAATAGAAAAGTTAAATCTTAATTAATAATAAAAGATATAAACAAATCCAAAATTACTGAATTTGATTTTTGTAAACCCATATCATTATACATATATACAACAGTATTCGTCTGCGATTGGGCAGCAGCTCTCTAAATTCTGAGTTATACAATAATCATTTAAGAGATAATGATATTTGTATCTGTGGATGTATAGAAACGGCCTCACACTATTTCTTTAATTGCAAATTATACGATAATATTAGGGTGACCGCCATTAACATAAGCATTAATACATTGCTTTCTGGATGTCCTTTGTATGGTGACGATGTAAACGAGGAGATATTCAAACACGTGCACTTAATAAAACGAAGTAAACGTTTTTTAAATTTGTTCCTAATTTAATAAACCACACTGAATCGCTCCATTATCATTTTACCTAAGCTATGTTGCATTTTCCTTTTCTTTATTTTGGTTGGATAAATTTATTATTACTATTTTCCTTTGTATTACACATGCATATGTATATAAATGATTTAATGTGTATGTGTACGTATAATAAATGATTGAATGTGTATGTGCAAGTGTATATATAAAAATATGTATGTGAATGGATGATTGTGTATGTATGTTTGTCTGCATGTATATGCAAGTGTATATATAAAACGTATATGTGTAATGGTTGACTGCGTATATATATATGAATGTGTATTTATATACCCAAACAGTATATTAATATGACGTCATAAATCACGTCTGCATTATTAAATTGTATCTTTTAAAATAGTGTACAAGGAGAGAGTTTTATATAGGCATTATTGCTTGCTGCTCAATCCTTATCATAATTCATTTGTTTATATATTAGTATGTAACTTTATTAAAATAAATACTGTTTAAACCAATGGTATGGTTATCCAAATAACTGATGCAAAACCCTCCCACTTCCCAGTACACCAGAAAAAAAAATCGAGAAAACATTTTGTCATGAAATGAAACTTTGATTTCCCTTCCTTGTCCCACCATAATCTACACAACCGGACCAAAGACGAGTTTTTTTTCGAAAGAGGATACATTCGACGGATATAACCGAAAAACAACATTTGGAGACATTTCGAACGTTATTCCCACAAAGTTTTGTCAAAATTCCTTCAGTGTTTCTGAAGTTGGAATGTGAAATATTTCCAGAAGACGACGGTTGGACAACAGAAAATGGTTTATAATAATAAATGACTTGAGCCTTCTGCTCAGCCGAGCTAAATCTCAAGGATCTCATTGGAGCAGCACCATTACATATATACGTCCAATCTAAAAATAAGCATTTGATACTCACATGGTACACGCAACACAAAATATACATTTCATCCTAGTTAGATTATTCAAAATAGTTCTTTACTTGAAAATATTTAATTCGAAGTTTTGTCTTGACGTCATCTATCCTTTAAAGCAATATTCCAGCTTAAATACCCCTTCTTTGCTCTCATAGAGGAACAGTTTTGTATTTGACCAACTTACAAGACTTCCTCTCCAAACTTGTATTCTTAATTGAGCAATATGTACAATGTTACAACCTATAAAAGTATGTACTCCTGCACCGAGTTATGGGGTACATGTTGTATATAACAAAGGATTGATCGTAAACGGAATTATGTATACTAGATAATAAGTATCCAAAACAATGAATCATTACGATTGAACAATAAGCTTCCTATAATGAACAACATCAAGGTTTGAGATTACACTACGCTACACTAGAAGCGCAGTGTAATCTCAAGCCTTGACGCTGTGAAAATGAATGAACTGCCATTATTCAATTGTAAAATTATACAAATTAATGATTCTCTTAATAATATAACACGAAAGCCAACCTAAACTGTCTATAATTTGACAGAGGAAGTGCACGTGTAAAGAAAGGATTTGTTTTGGCGGCATGCCAATTTATTATGAACAAGTATACTAGTTGCATTGGGTTTTTGTTTGTCTATTTCATACATCTGCAATTTACTATGGTTTAGACATGAGTACATAAGTATGGTATCGGTTAAAGGATACTATTCAATAAAATAAAAACATTTTCTTCACCACAGAAAACTTGAATCTTCTTGACCATTATCATGTCTGGAAGTGCACCAAAAAATAAGTAGCAAACGAATTTCCAGGGGCGTAACCAGAGTGCTAATGATGTGTACGCACCAGATAGGCAGGGGGTTTGGGGGCTGCCTTGAAGCCCCCAGTGGGTCCAGGGCGAACCCCAGCGGAAGCTAATGGATTTTAGTGTTTTAAAGAAGGATAGAATCGTCATTCTGAACTTTTATCAAATGAATTACAACAGTACTATCAATCTGGAAAGGAAAACGACCACCTCTCTCTCTCTCTCATGAGACACTACATTTTTGACAAAATGATGTGTACGCACGCGAGTATTTGGCGTAATGGTAGCTACGCCACTGATTTCTGCGATTTCCAAACAATAATTGTATAGAGGTAGTATTTCATTAACTGTTTTGCACTATGTGACCAATTGGGCCTGACTTTACATCTAAATTCCTGTCGCAAGGGTAAATATTTCAGAGTTTTAGTGGAAAGTATTACCTCTTCATGACCATGCATATAGTTTACCAATACAAGGCACAGAAGTAAAGACACAATGATTAATACATTTACTTTACGTATAGGAATATGACCATGCATACAGTTTATTATCACATTGAGGGGACAGGTGCAAAGGATATTTCAAAATTAAATACATTTTCAACATGCAACCATGCATTCCTTGCCTTAGAATCTGGAACCCATGAAACAAGGATTTTGGCTTCAAAACCAGATGGAAAGCTTGATATATATAGTTCATAACAATAAAGCATTTAAAATAGATCTTCTAAACTTCTAGAAAGTATCCATATGGGCACCACCACAGCAGGGTCATGCATTTCACATGATAGAGGGCTTCACGTTTTCACAACTACTCAGATTTTCAATTGATTGATTGAGTGATTTTGTTTTACGTCACACCACGAATATTTCACGTATATGGTGACGGCATCTGCCTGATGCGGGGCATACAAATTTTGCAACGGACCCACCCGAAGCAGTGAGGGATCTTTAACGTGCCATGCATACCACGACACGGGGCCCCGGCTCCTACTGTCTCATCCGAAAGACACGCACAGGCATGACCAGAGCGGGACTCGAACCCCGGACTCAGATTTTCTTCCAAATATATACGGGAGTAGAAAAAGATTCATGAGCGTTGGTCCTGTCGCTAAGGAATGGCAGTGGGGTTGATATCATACAATCCACTATTCATGAGCGTTGGCCCTGTCGCTAAGGAATGGCAGTCGGGTTGATATCATACAATCCACTATTTATGTTCTTTTTTCCCAGAGATGCATCATGTGAAAGAATGCGACATGGTTGATTTTTTGAAGTTAAAAACGTTAAATTGTTAACAAAAGATGCATAGCAACAAACAAAAGCCAATGAATATATGTATGTCACATGATTCACCAAGGTGCCTCAAACTATCAAAATCTGCCGAGATAAAGATCACGAGGTTAAAATTTTTGGAATTGACAGAAAGGTCTTCCTACAAGGGATACACATATTTATTATGAAGACCCCATTTTTTTGGTTCAAAAGTTATGACCAAGTTTTCTGGACAAAAACAGACGGACAAGGTGGTGATTCCAATATACCCCCCAAACTTCGTTTGCAATGGGGTATAAAATGTTAAACAATAATGAAAATTCTTCCTTGCTAAGATTTCCACTCATGGATGCGCCTGGAAGATCTGTTGGCATGGAGAGCCAGGATCTCCCTAGACCATGACCAGTGGAGCAGCTTTTCCATATTGCTCTAATCTGGAAAAAGATTTGAAGTACAATAAGTTACACACAAGAAACCGTAGAACGAAAGACGGTATGACCGGATTGCAAAGCGACCTATCTATACATTTAACTACAAAGGAAAAGTGCAACATACGCTTCTCCTGCAAGTAGGTATCATCAATGGTATGCGAAGAATCAAACCAAACGCAAAATCACTCCCTGTGATACCGAGATCAAGGTCACAAAATAGTTCATCAGTGGGAAATAACTTATCAATGTCTATACAAACAACAAAGTCTGACGTAGATATCAGCAATGGTATACAAGAAATCAACCTTAATGAAAAAACAAATGTTCACTGAAGCGTAGCATCAAGGTCGAGGTCAGAATATTTAGCAAGTCAGGAAGAACTCATCAATATCTAAAAACAGGGCACCGCTAACGGGTGCATGACACGCCCGCATCATGTTTTAATGTGATCTACAAGCCACAACCTTTCATATGACACCATGAAAAGTTTGGTTTTCCCTTTAGATAAGGAGTAGCCCAGAAACCTTTCCGACCCTGTCCATTTTCCTCCACCCCAGGGGCCTAACCCCAACTTTGAAACCCACATGCACAAATACAAACCACATCCTTTCATATGACACCATGAAAAGTTTTGTTCCCCCTTTAGTAAAGGAGAAGCCCGGACCAGCTTTTCCGACCCCGCCCATTTTCCATCCCAGAGGCCTGACCCCAACTTTGAAACCCACATGCACAACTACAAGCCACACCCTTTCATATGACACCATCAAAAGTTTTGTTTCTCCTTTAGTTAAGGAGGTTGGTTGATTGGTGTTTTACGTCGCTTTCAACAATATTTCAGTTATATCGCGACATGGCAGCAGGAGGTTACCAACCTCTTAAACATAGTGGCGCAACCCGGGAATCGAACCCAGATCGTCGGCGCCGCAAAGCCAAGCGCTTAACCACTACACTAAATCCTGCTCTAGTTAAGTAGAAGCCCGGACAAGCTTTTCCGACCCCAGCCATTTCCCCGACCCCAGGGACCTGACCCCAACTTTTGAAACCCACATGCACAACTACAAGCCACATCCTTTCATATGACACCATCAAAACTTTTGTTCCCCCTTTAGTTAAGGAGGAGAAGCCCGGACAAGCTTTTTCCGGCCCCGCCCATTTTCCTCCACCCCAGGGGCCTGACCCCAACTTTGAAACCCACATGCACAACTACAAGCCACATTCTTTCATACGACACCATCAAAAGTTTTGTTCTCCCTTTAATTACGGAGTAGAAGCCCGGAAAACCTTTCCGACCCCGCCCATTTTCCTCAACCCCAGGGGACTGACCCCAATTTGAAACCCACATGCACAACTACAAGCCAAATCCTTTCATATGTCACCATCAAAAGTTTTGTTCTCCCTTTAATTAAGGAGGAGAAGCCCGGACAAGGATGGATGGACAGCCGTACGGACAGACGACAGCGGTATAGCATAATACGCCCACATTTTTAAATTCGGGCGTATAGAAACCTAACAATTTTGGCGTAGGTTTCATCAGAGACATATATATGTGTATATATGTCTCTGGTTTCATTAATGGTATGCAAGAAATCAAGCTAAGCGCAAAATCAGTTTACTGAAGCGTGACCTCAGTCACCATTTTTGCATCAGTTGGAAAAAACTCATCAATGTTTATAAACTTACCAACTTTGATGTAGGAATCATTAATGGCATACAAATAATAAAGCTAAACGAAAATTGTCGACGCTTGACTTCGCCAATTAATTGACCGAAATTGCTTTGCAATCCCGTCAAAAACGATATATGTAGAAATCAGGGTTATGAAAATACGGATAACAGAATTAATATTAAGTACATGTATATAACGTTGAAATAAGGACCTGCGAAAATGAGTAATGAATAAATAAAAACTAATAGAAAAGCTTTAAAAGGCATGTTCATAGACACGTGTGTCATTCATTTATTTCTTCTCACTTTAAAACCCAAAATGCTATAACATTATGTATATATTCAATCAAATCTCATGAATTATATCAAAATATCACAAAATAAAGTCGGTATGGATTTCTTACATTTTTTTTAAAACAGAAACTTACAATTAGTATTAAAATATACTCTTATAACATAAAAACAAACATAGTCGGAAACGAAAAAACCCAAAACAATGTGGTTATGAAGTTCCCAAACGCCCATCATAATCAAAAACCTCTTTATTACTACATTTAGCAGGATACAAATATAGAACTATATCCATCTACTTCATACCCGATCCATATCCACAGTAACCAGGGTATAAAATGACAAGTTTATCTTTGTGTTTCCAATGTTTTTGGTTTGTATACAGGGGCTGTAGATTTTGGAAGAGGTGATTTTCCTAAGATGATATCTGCTGCTTTCTCTGCCACCATAACTGTAGGTCCATTCAGGTTTCCACTGACAACACTAGGCATGATTGATGCATCAATAACTCTTAGTCCTTCTAATCCATATACTTTTGCTTCAGGATCTACCACTGCCATTGGGTCATTTGCAGCACCAATTTTGCAAGTGCATGATGGGTGATAGGAACTGTCACCAAAGTTACGAACATGCTCATCAATTTCAGCATCAGTTTGAATTTTAGATCCTGGTCTTATTTCTGGGCCCCTAAATTCATCAAAAGCCTTCTGTTGAAATATTTCTCTTGCTAGCCTGACAGACTCTCTTAATTCCTGGATATCATTTTCTGTGGTAAGATAGTTTGCTATAATGCGAGGATGTTCACGGTGGTCGCGAGATTTGAGTTTAAGATATCCCCTGCTTGTAGGTCTCATTGGTCCAACATGCACTTGGAATGCATGACGGTCTCCCATTTCTCGGCCATGATCATTGACAGTTGAAGGTAAGAAGTGGAACTGGATGTTAGGGTGTTCAACCCCAGCCCGACTTCGGATGAAACCCCCAGACTCTAAATGGGTTGTTGCTCCATCTCCAGTTTGCTTTGCAAACCATTCTAATCCTATCTTTATCATATTATGTGGGAATTTCCACTGAGCAGGATACAAAGTTATGGGTTTTGTGCACTCTTGTTGCACATAGACTTCAAGATGATCTTGGAGATTTTCACCAACACCTGGTAAATGTTGCACCACAGGAATGTCAAATTTTTTCAGATCATCGGCATTTCCTACACCAGAGAGCATTAAAAGCTGAGGAGAATTTATTGCACCTCCACTTAATATGACTTCCTTCCTGGCACGAACACTCCATGTTTCACTGTCTTGCTCATATTCTACACCAACAGCACGTGTCTTCTCAAATATAATCTTTTTACTGAAGGCACTATTTTCTGTCTGCAAGTTTTTACGGTTCAGTGCTGGCCGAAGGTAAGCTGAAGCTGTACTCCACCTTTTTCCTTTGTGAATAGTCATATCCATCCATCCCACTCCCTCCTGCTGGAAGCCATTCATATCTTCTGTGAAAGGGTAACCAGCTTGAACTCCTGCTGCTATAAAAGCATCATGAAGAGGGTTATTTGTTATTCCTCTGGAAACATGAAGAGGCCCATCTCCTCCTCTGTATTCATTTGCCCCTAACTCATGTGTTTGAGCCTTACGGAAATATGGTAAACAGTCAGCATATGACCACCCTTTAGCCCCTTCTTTCTCCCAACGGTCATAATCATATGCATGACCCCTAATATAAACCATGGCATTAAGAGAGGATGAACCGCCCCACACACGTCCCCTTGGCCAGTACATGACTCGATTATTCATTGCTTTCTCAGGTTCAGTATGGTAGTACCAGTTATACTTGTCATCACACAAATTATACATCAGAGCTGCAGGCATGTGTATCTTCCAAGAATCCCAGCTCCAAACATCTTTTGGCCCAGTCTCCAGGAGTAAAACGGAGTTGTTACCGTCAGCTGTAAGTCTGTTGGCAAGAGTACAACCAGCAGACCCTGCTCCTACTATTACATAATCAAATTCTGAAACTCCCCTCCTGGGTGTAGTTGCATAGGAACAGGCAGTGGTGTGAAAGCCACGACGTATGTTTTGCCCTGTTGAAACAATACGGGAAGTTACATTTAAAAGAGAGCCAGTAGAAGTATTACCTGAGAAACTTTTGACCTGTTGTTCTTTGATAATGTGATTCAACAGATGTCCTATATCTGGAATCACATGATCCGCATGAGGTTTCAGATCAGCAGCAGTTCCAACTCCTGAAAGTACCCCTACTTTCTTAAAATCATCTGAGATTTTCAAGTCCCCAACAGCATCTCCTACAACCATCACCCTTTCTCGATTCACTCCGAGCTCATCACAAATTAAATTTGTGTCCAAGGTTGAATCATTATAAGATTTAGGATCATCTCCACAAACCATCATGTCTACATATTTCATTAAATCCATTTTAAGTAAATCATTGAGAGCAGACTCCCGAGATTCTAATGTAGAGATTGCAATCTTTACATTGTTTTGCTTTAATTTTTTGAACACATCTTTGATATTGGGATATAGAACTTTTGGGCTTTCAATAATATTGTTCGACTCTTTCCAAAGCTGATTTACAACCATCATTGCTTCTTCATAAAAAAGTCCTTCTTGTCTAAGCATGGACACCACAGTTCCTTTAACTTCTGAACTTGTGCCTTCTGAAAGTACACCATGTTTTAATTTATGTGTCTTCGGACACATTCCAAATTCAGCATAAAGCTTGTCTTTCATGTCCAAACCAGTAACTTGATTCAATCTGGAAAATACATTTATGAATTAATTAGCATAAGCATAAGACTTAAAACAAAGAACAACGATGAAATTTATTCTATACAAATGACACCTAATTCTCAAGTGTTAAAATTTTCCTTAAAAAATAGGGCACCATTGAATGGCACATAAAAAGTCTGCACTTTATTACCCTAGGTGTCATACAAACTAGAACAAAATATCTAATCAAATTATGGTAAATGTAGGTTACCTTTGATACTGGTAAAATTTGATGTTTGTGCATCCATCATTTCCAATGTTGACACCCCCCTCCCTCTTTTCAGAAATACACGGACTACAATTGTATTAAATATTGAGATGTAATAATTCCTGTTCAATATGCACATTTTCATTATGTGATCTTTCTTTGTGTCAACTTTCAGCAAAATCCACCAAGGGTTTTAGGAGGAGTTGCAATGACAAGGTGTATTGCACATAAAAATTAAAGTTGAAGTCATAACTGTAAATTTTTTTGGGACAGATTTTCCCTATTAATATGCATATCTTCATATGGTGTTCTTTCTTTGTACCACGTTTAATCAAAATCCTTATTTTTTTTTTAACAGCATTCTCCTTGCAATATGAACATGTTCTTTCTTTGTACTATGTTTCAATCCCCCAAAGAGTTTAGGACGAGCTGCTAAGACAAGACAGGTGTGACAGATGGACGACAGCAGTATAGCATAATACACTCACATTTCATGCGGGCGTATAAAAACTGGGTTTGAATTTTTTTATTTTCATGTCTCCTCTTTTTTCTTACTATAGTCTATTGATAACAACAAAGAGATGGTAATATGACATTCTTGTACAAACCTTGAACAAAAATAATCCAAAAGTTTTGAGTATTTGGCATGGGTACAGAGCAATGTACCATGAAGATCCAATATCACAAGGTCTAAATTATTAATGGAGATTTGTTTTCCTTTGCCTGAAATGGTATCCTTATCTTGCTCCACTTCTTCCAGACTATGTGGTTCCATCAATATTCTTTTTGAATCTGAGTAAGCATAGCATGACTTCCAGTTTTCTTGAGGAAGGATGATGGGTAGTAAGTCATCTATATCTGTGATCACATGACTGGCATGTGGCAGAAGATCTGGAGTTTGTCCCACACCACTTAGTACTCCTACAGTCCATCCTAATTGGGCATTATGACCTGCAAAGTTTAAAAAGTATGACACAATGTTCAAAAGACACGAGGGAATAACCATTATTCAATAGTAATGGACTTTTAGTCTTTCTTGAGATTAAAAGTTGAGTATATCAACATAAAGCATGTTTCATTGGGTAAATCCTGACATTCAAACTGGTACAAGACATATAAACATGAGAGAAGTCCTGTACCTAACAACATATCTGTCTCTGTATCTCCTACAATAACAGTGTCAGATGGACTGATCTGCAGCTTCTCACAGATGTTCCAGGCTGTACTTGGTGATGGTTTTGGTTCTGATCCCACATCATCCCCACAAGTCACATGGTCTATATAGTTCTCCAGACCCACTTCCCGCAGGAACTCCATTGTACCCTTGCGATTATCAGATGTACAAACTGCTATCTTAATGCCATGACTTTTTAAAATTTTAAATAGAGTCTCAATGTCACCAAGAATTTTTAGGTGTTCTGGATTATCCACTTTCCCCTCTGTTGAAGCTTCCTCTAACATTCTTAAGGCTTGAGATTCTTCTATACCCTCTTTGACCAGTAGCTTTGTCAACTCTACCTATAAATATGCAATAACTTTGAAGCACTCCATGATGTCATTCAAATTACAGTCAACTACATAACTAATTCAGTGAACATTATATATGCAAAAGAACAGTTTTTAATTTGAATTCTGTTGATATTTCAAAATCTAAAAGTTAGGCCCAGCAAGTAGTATTTCAAACAGATGTAGAACAATGAAGCTATCGCCTTGGGTCAAGGTCATGACACACTCTCAGTGGTTATAAGTGTGACATCCTATGTGTAGACTGTAAAAAAAAGTAATAATAAGCCCTGACAGACAGGTGGATAGACAGATATCAGCATGATGGCATACAATGCCCTTCATTTTATGCAAGTGTATAAAAACAATAAAATAGTAATCAGAAAAAGCTTCTGATGAAACAAAGTCTTGTAGCCTTGACCTTTGAACCCTCCAATGGAATCCTCCTGCATCATGAATATTAATATGCTAAGTATCATGACTCATGATGAAAAGCAATCAAGTTACAATCAGGAATGTGTAAACACGAGGCCCAAGTGGACCTATATTGCTCACCTGAGCACAATTTGTTTATTCACAAACAAATGACAGCTCACTTTCAGTAGAAGACTTTGAGTACATATTTCTGTAATGTTTTTTAAAATTCTATGCAGCTGTTGCTGAAAAGAAGTCAAAAATGTGTCAGCCAATCAAAGCCTTCACGAGCGATGTTGGATGACAGATAAGGTCAAAAGGTAAAAATCTGGTGGTGGACCTTGAGTACTTACTTTCTATAAGATTTGGTGAAATCTGTGAAGCGGTTAATGAGAAGAAATCGAAAAAATTTGTCAGCAAATCATAGCTCTTGGTGGCCATCTTGAATGACGGATAGGGCTAAAAGATACAATTTTGGTATGGGACCTTGATAACTGACTTCCTGTATAGTTTGGTGATACTCTATGCAACAGTTTTTGAAAAGAAGTCAAAAATGTATCAACCAATCAAAGCCCATGACAGCCATCTTCCATTACGGATAACGTTGATTGATTGGATATTGCTTTACGTCACTCCATGAATATCTCACATACATGGTGACGGCATCTGTCTGATGCATTGCATACAAATTTAGACCTTTGCAACGGACCCAACCTAAGCAGTGAGGAATCTTTTACATGCCACCCCTACTGTGACATGGGACCTCGGTTTTTACTGTCTCATCTGAAAGACAGAACACTGGTGCACCCAGGGTGGGAGTCGAACCCGGGACCTCTCGATCACGAGCTGAGCACTTTATCCATTAGACCACACCGGCTTCGGATACCGTTGAAAAACACAAACTTGATAGAGGACCTTGAATACTTCTTGAAAGGTCTGGTGAAATTTTGTATAGTGGTAGTGGAGAAGAAGTTGAAAATGTGTCATTTGCTAAAGGCCAATGGATGCCATCTCAGAGTACGGATCGGGTCTAAAAACACCAACTTAGTGGAGGACCTTGAGTATTTACCTTCTGTGAGGTTTGGTGAAATTTTGTAAAACAGTTGCAGAGGGGAAGTTGAAAATATGTCAACCAATCAGAGCCCATAGCAACCACCTTGAATTAAAGATCAGGTCAAAAAACACAAACTCAGTAGAAGACCTTGAGTACTTACTTCATGTAAGGTCTGGTGAAATTTTGTGAAGCAGTTGTGGAGAAAAATTCGAAATTGTGTCAACTAATCAGGGCCAATGATGGCCACCCTGGATTAAAAATTGGGTTAAAGAACACAAACTTGGTAGAGGACCTTGAGAATTTACTTCCTGTGAGCTTTGGTGAAATTCTGTAAAGCAGTTGCACAGGTGAAGTCGAAAATGTGTGAACCAATCAGGGTTGCAGAGAAAAGTTGAATATGTGAAAATTTTACGACGGAGAGCACGTTACAACAATAGCTCTCTTCAGCTTTTGGCTCAGGTGAGCTAAAAAACTAATTTCAATAACTATATGCAAATTTGGTCTGTAGGTTTTGATCATAAAGATTTGTACCAAGTTTCAGTCCAGTATCTCAGAATGTGTGAAAAAAGTGCAGAAAACTAATTTCAGGTAAAGATCTATAAAAGAAATTCAATTGTGTCAAAATCTGAACTGAATGTATAAAAAAATCTGGAAAACTGATGTGTCTACAGACAGACAACCAGATTCCAGTAAATCCCTCCCTCCGTAACTTTTGTTAAGGGGATATTATAAACCTTTATTTGAAAGTCACCTCTGTATATAGGTTATTTAAAAACATTCCTTTAAATCTTTTATAAAAAGGTTTGATGGTAAATACTTTGAAAAACTTATGGCTCAAATGTAAATTTAATAAATACTTTTATGAACAGACAAGACAGGTATCATCAATCTGATAGACAGTGATTGCTTTGCAACTTGGCTAAAAACTTCACAGCTGCCAAAAAAAAACATCATTCTGTTGTCTACCTATACCTTAATGATGGGCGATGTGGCCTCTGCTAGGAGCCCTGGCAACACTTTCTCTTTTTTGGAACAATATCCAAGCACATCATAAATCTTGTCTTGTATTGGGAGTCCTGTGATTTCCACCATCCTAAAATATATAACATTATACTGTAACAGAAACAGAATTATATTCTAAACTTTATGAATCTGGTATACAGTGAAATCTTTATGAATTTGGTATACAGAGAAATCTTTATGAATCTGGTAC
Organism: Pteria penguin; assembly: GCA_035048485.1. Lineage (NCBI taxonomy): Eukaryota > Metazoa > Mollusca > Bivalvia > Pterioida > Pteriidae > Pteria > Pteria penguin. The sequence continues at coordinate 56,901,100 of CM068582.1, read as the reverse complement.
ACAGTGAAATCTTTATGAATCTGGTATACATTGAAATCTTTATCAACTGGTACATAGTGAAATCTTTATGAATCTGATATACGGAGAAATCTTTAGCAATCTGGCAATCTTTATGTATCTTTATTCCACTTTTCTATTTGTCCCATTAGGGGTCATGTTCTGATGAACTCTGATTTTCAGCCAATCAGTGGATCTGCTACAAATTCCTAGGTAGGAAATTAACATCCACAGCAGTGTTTGTTACATTTTGCGTCACTATCACATGCCTAGCCGAGTCAATGATTGGCTATGGGAAATAACGGTTTCGGTGACTGAAACGTCACCAGAGTTTACCAGTATATGACCCCTTACAGGGTTTTGCCTGATCTTTATATGCAATGAGACAAAGAGAGAAGCGGAATACAGATTTGGTTTTAATCAGATTGGGAATCTGGTACACAAAATTTCTGATGTTTAAGGGCAACTACTATGTCAAAAATTACCGGAACACATCCATTTTTGAACTAGACCTGCATTTTCCTACATTTATATACCCAATATAAATTTAATCCATGAAACCATCACTGAGAAAATGATCGGAAACTGTCATTGTTAAGAAATTTTCTATGTTCAAGGGCAATAACTCTATTAGAAATTGCCGGACCATACCCATATTTAAACTTGACTTGCATTTTCCCTTGAAATATCTATATACCCAATATCAATTTAATCCATCAAACCTTCATTGAAAAAATGAGTGGAAACTGTCATTTTTAGGAAATTTTCTACGTTGAAGGGCAATAACTCTGTCAGAAATTACCGCACCACACTCATATTTGAACTTGACCTGCATTTTGCCTTGATATATCTATATACCTAATATCAATTTGATCTATCAAACCTTCAAATAGAAATGAGTGGAAACTGTCATTTTTAAGAAATTTTATATGTTCAAGGACAATAACTCTGTCAGAAATTACCAAACCAAACCCATTTTTTAACTTGACCTACATTTCCCCTTGATACATCTATATACCCAATATCAATTTAATCCATCAAACCTTCACCGAGAAAATGAGCGGAAACTCGTTTTTAAGAAATTTTCTATGTTCAAGGGCAACTTGACCTGCATTTTCCCTTGATATATCTATATACCCAATATTAATTTAATCAATCAAACCATCAAACTGAATGATGATAGAATAACAGAATGATGGAAAAGGGTAACACTATAGTATAATATGCCCCTGGCCATTTCATGGCGGGGGCATAGAAAAAAAGAATCTATTTGAATTAGTTTTGCAATTTCAGTCCAATACCTACTCAGTGCCACTGAGACATATCATAGTTTCAATTCTATTTGAGAGAGTACGCTCTATAATAAGTTAATATTTTTTGTTTTACTACAGAAAGCTTGTAATTTTTTTTTTCTTCCAATCAAATTTAAGAATTTCAATTTACTTCATACTTTTTTCATTTATAGTACATTACCATGGAAAGTTCAATATTTTTTCAGCATTAAGTCTTAAATCAAGTTAAAACAGAAGAAGAGTATACTTTCTTACTAGTAACTAACTATATTTACTTTGATGCAAAGGATTTTGCCCATGGTCTCCACATAGATTGGAAACAAATGAGAGTGCCATCTTTGTCAAAAATTACAAGGGAAGGTTTCCTCTGCTCACATGAAGATGATGGAGAACTGTTAATGGTCCAGTTTTCATGATTGACCTTGTTCAAGTGTCGATCATTTGAAAAAGTTCTGCGACAGATGCCAAGGGGCATGCAAATCTTATGGCAGAGTTGGTTACCTTTAAACAGAGACACAAAATTAGGTTTCTCTAAAATCAAGCTTTCTGTTGTATATATTTCACTCATTGAATATGCTATGACATCAAATTACATTGACAAATATTATGTTTATATATATATATGACAAGTTTGGTTTTTTTTTATGAATATCAGTTTGACATGACAATGATTAAAAACTGTTAAAAAGATATCATAATCAGCTGTGCATGTTTGAGCAGGGTTGTCAAAAAAAATAAATATGTTTTCCAATTCTATGGAAAAGAAGAGGTGGTGGAAGCTGTTGGAGATTTTGATGGTAACCTACTACAATAGCTTGTGGAAAAGCTTGTATAAGTTAATTTGAAGTATGCACAGGAATGCACACAACGATTAAAAATGCTGAAGCGAGAAAATTGATAAGAATGTGTGCAAATTTATCGTTCTTTGTATATAGTTTGTTACAAAAATAATTGTGTTTAGTTGCTTCAACTTTTACGACAGGAAATTCATCTCAGTAAAAGACATTATATATAGCCATATATTCTAAATACACATGCAACGATTTAATGTCTTGATACATTGCTTTTTACACAAGTATACAGAGTAATTATTTCTTAAGTATAACTATAATTAAGACTAAACATTCTTTGTACTGGCGGGATTCAGGATTATTTCCAAATGCTTCTCATAATTGATTATTGAGTTAATTTAGTTGTGAATCCTACATAGTGGACTACCTGAAGCACTGAAGAATTTGTTTATTTGCAATATCTACCAAACATGGTACCTTAGTTTTTACACTCTAACCTCATTGATGTCTAAATGTCTACTAGGACATGGTATTTCAGTTTTCACAGTCTCATTCCTCCGGAGAGGACTCTGATGTGTAGCTCAGTCAGGGTTCAAATTCTGGTTTTTTTCAGCTCTGAATGAACTATACAACTCCATGTAACAAGAACCATGTTTCAAAACACGCTGGTTATCACTTTTTGATATGCCACTTTGGGCATTACATTTGAAAAATACATGTATTTCTCAGTTATGTAGTTATAAGATGACATTACACTTCCTTTATAGCATTTGCTCTGTCTTTAAATCTAACTACTGAGTTACTTTGAAAAAAGATACTGGATACCTTAGTACCGTTCCCAATCTTTTGTGTGTTGGGTCTTATGAGTAGATCATTTATGGAATCTTCATCAAAACTGATATGATAATGATCATATAACCTTAAGGTTGGATTTGGTTTACAAGTGAAGTACCCAAAACATGATGACAATCAAATAATGTGTATGGAATTCAAAAAGAGGAAATTTTGAAATACTCATGACCACATCCTATACATGTAGTAGTAAAGAATATTGGGTTGAAAAATTATTTTATTAGAGAAGACAAAATACAGGAGTATTCAAGACTCAGATTCGATTGGTTACACTGTAAATGGCCAAAAATAAAAAAAAGTCTGTTTAGGGTCTCATGCCCCAAAACTTAGGTTCAGTCAAATGTTTTAAGGAGCTATTAACAATTTCCACTGTTTGAGTGCAACAATATTAACTATTTGCAAGTAGGAGGACTTGACTTAAGCAAGGAAATCAGACCTTAAACACATCAACTGGGCTGACTAAATTTGATAATCTGATACTGAATCAATCCCTAGATACAAACTATGGTCCTACTAGGTTGCTACATGCACCTTGTATACAATTTCCACTGACCATATTCTTTATAGGTTAAGCATTTGATCAGACATTACTTTTACACTAAATGCTCTAATAACACCTATCATAAACAAGAGCAATGCCTAGCATGGCTTAATATGCCCGTCGCTTACTTTGGATGGGATCAATGTGAACGTATGGTTTTATTACCCCCAAACATGGGTCTCTGGTAATACTTTTATGAAATATTGAAATCCAAAACGAGGGATCCAAGTCCCATAACTCTGTAACAACAAAATGGAATTTGCTAAAAAACTGAAAGGTAGCTTCCCCTTTAAGCATTCTGTATGAGTTTGATGAAAAACAATTGAAGTTTACTTCAGTTATCGCAATACATTGCATGTCCACAGCATCTTACCATAGTAAAAATAAATTCCAAGTTCCATAACTCTGTAACAACAAAACAGAATTTGCTCAAAATCATTAGGACACTTCCTCTACCCTATTTAAGCATTCTGTATTAGTTTCATGAAAAACAGCTGACATTTACTAAAGTTATTTGCATTCCATTACAATTCATCTCAAATTTTGCTTGGCACCATAAACGTATCTAGTGAATAATGGTTGAACACATTGGGTATAGTAAATATTGATTGAACACATTGGGTGCAACTTGAATTTGACCTTTGACCTTGGTTCAAGGTATCAATTTTGTGAAATATTGTTGAAATCCATACACAGTGAAAGAAGTTATGGTTCGGCAAGGTTTATCCCATTGTGACCTTGACTTTTGACCTAGGACACTTTCAGAGGAAGAGATTTTTGAAGATAGGTACCCTTTTGAACATACTTGGTCCCATCCAGGATCCACTCCTGCACAGATCTGGATCATGAACACAATTTTGGTAGAGGACCTTGAGCACATTATGTATGATTAATTTTATAAAAATCCTTGGTCCTTTGGCTAAGGTGAGCTAAAAATCAGGAAAAGAGAGCATTAATTTAGATCTTCATTATTACTTGTATGGCATTTTATAAGTCAAACAAGGACTTACCTTGGGACAATAATATCTTATTTCGGGTTCTAATGCCATGTCTGAATAGTGCAGCACATTTAGAAATTCCTGTTCGGGACATCATTGTGTGCTTTTACCCTTTCCCTCCTCCTTGTGGTTATCTTCAATCTGCAAATACATGGCACAAAATTTGTGTTGTTGAACAAATTGAAAATATCTTTATTCTATTAAAATTCAGTCACAAACTCCTATAATATATTTTTATGCATGCAACTCTTTAATTATGGCTGTGCAAATCATGAAAACAGATGAAATATTGAATAAATGAGTTCTTTTACAATAAACATGGATATCATTATGCTGATTTTACTTCCATACAACCAAGATAATAGGGCAGTAAAAACATCTGTCATGGTAGACATTTCTATTTGATCATGCATGAAGCCTTGAGTGCAGCAGATGACAGGTAAATACCGCTATCATCAAACAACTTAAGCATCTTGTCAGCATTAATATCTACTATGACAACTTTACCATCAACACCATGGTTTTTTCTTTTAAATAAAAGGATGTGGGTCCCTAGAAATGCATGGTTCAGTAGCCCACATGGCTAATAAAGGGTTGAAGTTAGTTTCAAATCCTGGAGATCATGCAGATGCCATTACAATGTGTTATGGTAAACATTCAATAATTTATGTCATCATGCACATGCCATTACCACGTGTGATGATAGACCTATTTAGGCTATTACCATGTGTGATGATAGACCTACTTAGGCTATCATGCAGATGTCATTACTATGTGCGATGATAGACCTAATTAGGCTATCATGCAGATGTCATTACTATGTGTGATGGTAGACCTATTTAGGCTATCGTGCAGATGTCATTACTATGTGCGATGGTAGACCTATTTAGGCTATCGTGCAGGTGTCATTACTATGTGTGATGATAGACCTATTTAGGCTATTGTGCAGATGTCATTACTAAGTGTGATGACAGACCTATTCAGGCTATTGTGCAGGTGTCATTACTATGTGCGATGGTAGACCTATTTAGGCTATTGTGCAGGTGTCATTACTATGTGTGATGATAGACCTATTTAGGCTATCGTGCAGATGTCATTACTATGTGCGATGGTAGACCTATTTAGGCTATTGTGCAGATGTCATTACTAAGTGTGATGATAGACCTATTTAGGCTATTGTGCAGATGTCATTACTATGTGTGATGGTAGACCTTTCCAAGCTATCATGCAGATGTCATTACTATGCTTGATTGTAAAAATTTTATGTCATCATGCCGATGTCACTACTATGTGTGATGTTATACCTTTCTAGGCCATCGTGCAGATGCCATTATTATGTGTGATGGTACATATACTGACTCATAATTAATGATAGTACAAACAATGCATCATTGTTTCAAAATGGAAACAACAAGAGGCCCAAGTGGGCCTATATCGCTCACCTGAGTACTTAGATTATCAGTCATGCATGAAGGAAGAATTCATTTATTTTTGCATTAATGTGACTAAGTCAACACAGATGTTGAAAATATGTCAAATTTTATTTCAGGCTAGAATAAAAAACAACACTTTTTTGCACATCCATTCTGAAGATTTTGATATTAAGCATTTCCTTTGTCTCTGCAAGAAGTCATTCAGGGCAACAAGTTAGTCATTTTCTTTAGGTGGGGCCTTTTGTTGACTGATTTCAAGTCTGGGTCATGAACAACAATTGTTTCAAATACTGTCCAGATCTAACTTAAAATTGCCTAATTTCATATGTTGAGTGTTGAGAAACATCTAAAAACTTATTTAGATGTGTAAAGAAATGAAAAAAAAATTTTGACCACAGCTGGATTTGAACCGCTACTCTCCATATTTCAATTACCAAGTGGTATATGTACTATTGTGAGAACTGCTTTTTAGACATGGTGGCATTATCTGTTAACCAATTTGGATGAAATTTACCAAATTGATAGAGGACTTTTGGTACTTCATGTATTCCATGTTTCGATCATTAAAATCTTTCATGTGGTATAACAGGAGAAGTGAAAAATGTGATTGAATTGTTCCTATACACCCTCATTTGGAAGTCTTAAAAAATTCATAGAAAATCCAAAAATTGAGATATTGACAAAATTCTTTCAAAGTAACAATCCTTACCATAATTATGATCACAATAGTCCATAAGAAATCATCATTATCAATTAACTAGGAAATATGACACTTTTTTTCTGCATTGAATCACCAAGTCCAAAGAAATGTCGAAAAAAATTCTAAAATTTGATTTTGGAAGGGAACCAAAATGACAATACATCTTCACTCATCCCTCTAGATCATTTCTATGCATTCTGTTTGTCTCTGTATACAGCCCGTATGAAAAAGAATATTGTTAAACGAGGGAACTCTTTTGTGACCTACTCTTGATTATGGTGGCGCCACCTGTAAAGAGATCTGGACGAAAACAACAGAATTTGAAGAGGATCATAAGTGACTTATTTCTACCAAGATTTATTAAAATCCTTCAAACAGTTTTATAGAAAAAGTTGAAAATGTGAAAAATGGCCAAAACCCCCCCCCCCCCTCTTTTTTTGGAAGTCTTAAACGTAAAATTCCTAATTTCATATGCTGAGTGTTGAGAAACATCTAAAAAGTTATTTAGATGTGTAAAAAAAAAAAAAAAAATTTTTTGACCACAGCTGGATTTGAACCGCTACTCTCCATATTTCAATTACCAAGTGGTATATGTACCATTGTGAGACCTACTTTTAGACATGGTGGCATTATCTGTTAACCAATTTAGATGATCCGCACAAAAAACAAAACCTTTGAAAAGGACTATGAGTACTTGCATCCTACCCAGTTTTATCACAATCCTTCAAGTTGTTCTGTAGATCAAGTTGAAGATATGAAAAATTGTCCCCCCCACCTTTCTTGGAAGTCTTAAAAAATTCATAAAAAATTCAAAAATCGAGATATTGAAAAAATTCCTTCACATCAGCATTCTTTACCATAGATATGATTAAATGAAACCAATGAATGCATCAATGTTTACTAAAAGAAAATAATAACTCTTTAATGCATTAAAATAACAAAGTCCAAAATAAAAATGAAAAAACGTCAAAAAATTTGATTTCGGAATGGAACCAAAAATATCAACACTTCTTCCCATATGCCTCTAAATCATTCCTATGCAGTCGGTTTGTCGCTGTATGCACCCGATCTGAATAAGAAGTTTGTCAAAAGAGGGTACCCTCTGTGACCTACTTTTGTCTGTGGTGGTGCCACCTGTTCATGGATCCTGACAAAGATGACCACATTTGTCGGGGACCTTGAGTATTTGATGCATGCCAAGTTTCATTGAATTCCAGCAAGTGGTTCCGAAGAAAAAGTTCAAACTGTGAAATGTTTACACCAATTATCCCACCCCCCCTTTTTCTTGAAAGTCTTAAAAAATTCATAAAAAATACAAAAAATAAAATATTGAAAAAATTTATTCGCAGTAGTATTTCTTACCATCAAAATGATCAAATTAAACCAAATTAATGCATCAATGTTTACTAAAGAAAAAAATACCTCTTTTCTGCATTAAAACTACCAAGTACAAAAAAACGTCAAAAATTGATTTCGGAACGGAACCAAAAATAACAACACTTCTTCACACATCCCTCTAGATCATTCCTATGCATTCGGTTTGTCTCTGTATGCCCCCGGTCTGAAGAAGAAGTTTGTCAAAGGAGGGTACCCTCTTTGACCTACTTTTGCCTGTGGTGGCGCCACCTGTTGATGAATCCGGACGAAAAACAACAACACTTGTAGGGGACCATGAGTACTACATGCTTATCAAGTTTCATCAAATTCTGTTCAGTGGTTCTGGAGAAGAAGTCGAAAATGTGAAAAGTTAACGACGGACGACGGACGGACGACGGACGGTGATTGATCACAATAGCTCACTTGAGCCTTTGGCTCAGGTGAGCTAAAAACAGTTCTTGAAACACCCTTCTAGATTACTCTGGTGTTAATCTATGCAGCCACTCTGAAAAAAATTGTCAAGGGATGCCTTGTTGGGTTTATGTTGCCCCCCCCCTTCCTCCCTTGAATACCATAAATGCATAAACTGAACAATTTTTTCAGATTTTTGGTGGTTCCTGCAAAAATTAATAGCCTAATATTTACATATCTTTTATAGGGTATTTGAACAACTTAACTTTATATACATGTATATGTAGTTACATCTTCAGTGTTATAATTGTTTATAGAAATTTCAATCATGTAATTGCAAAATCATAAAGTTCACAAATGTGCAACTTACCTTGTAAACAAATGAAAATTGAAACTTTAACTAAGTCCCAATTCTTTACATTATTCAACTTTTGTTGAAATCTTTGCAACAACCTGATTAAATTTCAAGGTCATTTATCAGGTTTCATCTCATGCCTTATCATCATGATTATGCAATCTTCAGGCAGAGCACACGTTTCTCAGGTGACATTACTGGACACTTAGTTATTTATAGATAGTGTACTGTTCCATCAGGTTGTGGTCAGTCCGGACTTTAGATAAATTAAGATCAAGGTCGGGATTGTTTCATCTCACTAGGTTATACTGATGAACTCGATATGGAGTGATCATATAGTGTAAAAACACAGCAGCTGCTGCCAACGCGTTACATATAATTCTCAACTATGAATTCATCATCATGTGGATCTCAATCTTCATTTCCTTTTCATCACATAAATAACTGTTACAATTTTGTTACTCTAATAATATATAAGCAATAACTTCTAGCAAAATGACTTCTATACAAGTTTAAAAGAGAAGAAGTACTAAAAACATACTATGTCACTTTAAATTAAAAATTGAAACATTTTCCACGTTTGACATATTTGTCTTCCACATAATACAGCATTGTTTTCATAATTCAAAAATTTACTATGTATAAAGCATGTAAAGAGCATGGATTAAGCGGGATTTTTTTTCTGTATTACTGGATACTTAAGGAATATTTACAGTATTCACATAACTTTGTTAGTGTGAATCTTTGCCACATTTCTGTTTTACAGGACACTAAAGGAATTTTTACAGTATTCACATAACTTTGTCAGTGTGAATCTTTACCATATTTCTGTATTATAGGACACTTAAGGAATATTTGCAGTTTTCACATAACTTTGTCAGTGTGAATCTTTGTCATATTTCTGTATTATAGGACACTTAAAGAATTTTTACAGTATTCACATAATTTTGTCAGTGTGAATCTTTGTCATATTTCTGTATTATAGGACACTTAAGGAATTTTTACAGTATTCACATAATTTTGTCAGTGTGAATCTTTGTCATATTTCTGTATTATAGGACACTTAGGAATATTTGCAGTTTTCACATAACTTTGTCAGTGTGAATCTTTGTCATATTTCTGTATTATAGGACACTTAAGGAATTTTTACAGAATTCACATAATTTTGTCAGTGTGAATCTTTGTCATATTTCTGTATTATAGGACACTTAAGGATTTTTACAGTATTCACATAATTTTGTCAGTGTGAATCTTTGTCATATTTCTGTATTATAGGACACTTAGGAATATTTGCAGTTTTCACATAACTTTGTCAGTGTGAATCTTTGCCATATTTCTGTATTATAGGACACTTAAGGAATTTTTACAGTATTCACATAACTTTGTCAGTGTGAATCTTTGCCATATTTCTGTATTATAGGACACTTAAAAAATATTTGCAGTTTTCACATAACTTTGTCAGTGTGAATCTTTGCCATTTTTCTGGAATATTTACAGTATTCACTTAAATTTGGCAGTATGATCTATGCAACATTTCTGTACCATATTACTGGACACTTAAGGAATATTCACAGTATTCACATAACTTTGCCAGTGTGAATCTTTGCCACATTTCCAATCTTATCAATGATAGTTTACTTTTTTTCCTTGGCATGTTAAAAATGCTTTCAAGTGTCTGATCAACAATAACTTATCTCATATTCAGTTTATTATATTAACTTTTTGACCCATGTAAAATGGGATTTCTCTCTTAAAACTATCAATTTATCTATAAAGTCTGAAATGAATAAATGGAGAAGTACTAAAAGTATTTTAAGCGCAAGTCCACTTAGTCCTTATTTGGTAGGTAAAAACTTGGTTAACTCGTCTACAGGGAGAGAGGTGGTCCAAGTGGACAGCCTCAAGGAAATTATACCCGTCCACATTTGAATCCATGTGGTCCATTTTTTACATCATGTAGCTTTACTGATTCAAGTTCAGATACTAACATATTACATATATCATAAAAGACTACCGGCACAATTGATTTAATAAAAAAAAAAATAATCATAGTAAATCTGTGGTAAATCATCAAAGTATCAGGTAAAATGGCGGCATTATATACTCGTTACACTACTGACCATCTGCAAATATCATCTAAATCTAAACACTGCAAAAGTCAGAAACCGCTGAAAAAGCATCGCTAATCCGATTTCATTTACTAACCTTAAATGATATGATTGACAGTATTACTACACTGATTGATTTCAATATAAATCATAAGTACATCATCTACTTATCATAGGACATGTTCAAATGTTACTTTATTTCACATAACTTGTATGTATGAAAGTGGCTTTTGGCAGTTTCCCTTTGAACTGTTTTGGCATTTTGACACACCTTTATTTCCTTCACAAAAGCTTGTACATTTAATACTTATTGCTATTGTTGAATACTAAAAACTGTCAGATATGATGTTTGTCAAATGGGAATCTGTCAACTGATAAATAGTAGTTTGTTACCATTACCATTTACAGCGAATTGATTCAGATATACATGTATGAAAACAACAGGCCCAAGTGGGCTTATATCGCTCACCTGAGTACCTAGATTATCAGTCATGCAGTTATGCAGGAAGGAAGAATTATTTATTTTTGCATTACTGTGACTAAGTCAACAAAAATGTTGAAAATATGTCAAATTTTATTTCAGATCAGAATAAAAAAACAACAGTTTTTTGCATGTCAATTCAGGTGATTCTGATATTCAGCATTTGCTCTGTCTCTGCTAGATGTGATTCAGGGCAACAACTTTGTCATTTTCTTTAGGTGGGGCCTTTTGTTGAGCGATTTCAAGTCAGGGTCACGAACAACAATTGTTTCAAATATTGTCCAGATCCAATTTAAAATGGCCTAATTTCACATGTTGAGTGTTGAGAAACATCTAAAAACTTATTTAGATGTGTAAAGAAATGAAAAAAAATTTTTGACCACATGCTGGATTTTTACCAAGTGGTATATGTACAATTTTTTAGACATGGTGGCACCATCTGTTGACCAATTTGGATGAAATGTAAAAATTGATAGAGGACCTATTGTACTTCATGTATACCATGTTTTATTAAAATCTTTCATGTGGTATAACAGCAATTGCATGGTCAAGTACATCAAAGGTAATAAAGTCGTGATTCACCTAGAGATCACACACCAAGCGTATAATGTTTAGGATCAGTATTGACAAAAACACGGTCTGCGCACAGGTGCTCGTTTTCATATAAATAATGGCTCCGCCCTGTACGTCTCTGTCTCGTACTATATAGTTATCTCATTCTCTTTTATCACTTTTGATCTTGACAGTAGTGTGAAATTAGCAATCTGGACAGTCTCCCACTGTACATGTACATTTGGGGAAAACCACGTCTACACATGTAGATCTATAAATAACTGGCTGTTTTTAGTAGCATTTCACATCAACAACTACCAAGATATTTGTTAATCAGTGTGACGAGAAGATTGTAGAGTACTTCGAATTCCACTGCTATAAAAAGAAGCGATATTCTCAAGTTTTATTAATTATAATACAACGCATACTAGTACGGACTAGTAGTGTGCTTTTTAAATTACGGCATAGCTACACAATAATGTCAATCGTACTTTTTCGGGACTTTCCGTCGAGTATTCGGAAAGACAGCATGTCCTCCAGCGCATGAATATAACTCGTCTAAATCGATGGAATAACAGCACATCTATTTTCTCATCTGATCAAACTTATCTTGTATTGACTCGTACAATATGAACTATAAGTACTAAAAGTAAATCTAATCACGCTTTTTCTAAATATCAACGCACTATTTATACACGAGGAGGTATTTTCTGCGTTCCACACGTTCACCACAGCATATTGTAACGACTAGGGTCTGGAGTCTGGAATTGCTATGCAATTCCGACCAAAAATATGAAGAATTGTCCCCATACACCCTCATTTGGAAGTCTTAAAAAATTCATAGAAAATCCAAAAATTGAGATATTGACAAAGTTATTCTGAAGAAAAAGTCAAAAATGTGAAAAGTTTACGACGGACGACAGACGGACTACGATTGATTACAATAGCTCACTTGCTTTTTAATTATAACATCAATAACTAGTTTAGAAAATTGTGTTTTCAGCATTACCTATCCTGGGCTTTCTTTGCTATTTTGGGAACAATGCCTATGGTGCTGCAATTGGGAATTTCGCAGCATTTTGGCTCAACAATGGGGATTTTGTAAAGAGTATCACACATTTGTACAGTATAATTTTCCAAATGACAGTGAGTATTGATGCAAGTGTTTCTTCAGATAAAACACAAATTTTGATTTTTGTATTGATATATAATAAAACTCTTTTTAAGGCGAAACCTTTTTTTTTAATCGGATTACGGATTTTAAAATTAAAAAATTGGGTCAGTCGGTCGGAAAAAAAAAAAAAAAATACAGAACACTTGAAGCATTTCTGAAAATTGAAAAATAAAATAAATCATTTTAAGTTTGATTCTTTTATTCTGAATAATAACAACGATATTTTAATGATGAAACACCTTGGTATGAGGTGTGGATTCAACAATATTTCCGTATGTTCCCCGTCCGTTAGGTTATTTTCAGATCTTAGTCGCCTCCCCCCTTTTGTGTTTGTATAGAAAATGACTTGTTTCAACATTATTAATTTTGGGCTAGTAAAAATTATCATGCATTCATGGGCTAGTAGATTTGTGGAACCTACTAGGCTACTATCCCTACTGGCTAGTGTCTTGAAAAAGTTTTCGGAAAGACTGTAAACCCATTACCAACATAATAAATTGATACGGAGTAGATCTCAAGCCCAGTTTAAACGATATGCTTTAGCATATCTTCACAACATATATGTAGTGAAGACGGCGCGTTTACACGATATGTTGTGCACATGTTTTTGCCTAATTTGCATCCATTTTCACGCCATCTCTTATATATACACGTGTTCTCACAATGGACGAATTGGAGATTTTAGCTCCTATTCTGTTAATTATTATGGCTGGCGCTTATCGTCAATATTGAAGAAACAAACGAAAAAGAAGGGCTAAAACATATCGTGTAAATTGGGCTTTAGATCTACTCCAACTAGTAACCTCATATCTCTTGGTATCAAGACAAGCATACTACTTTCAGACTGACCTCTTTAATGTAGCGATTTTTTATTTTTTTTTTCAAATCTTTGTTTTTATTTTTGTTTCTTGGAATTTCTATTTATAACGTCTTATCTCGATGCATTCATCTGATTGGTCGACGGCGTATGTTAGCACATCTTCACAGCATACGGAATAGAACCAATTCTATTTCGTCTGCTAGCATATATGCTTAGCACAAACCCAATTTACACGATCTGTTTTAGCATATCTTCACAGTGAAGATGTGCTAAAACATATCGTGTAAATTGGGCTTTACCTGCACAAATAAAAACTTCTGTCCGATTTCAAGCAGTGTTGAGCACATTGTTGATTTTTCTACGCTGCGTAGCGATACCTCGCTGTTTTTGTCAGTTTTTCCAACACTTTAAAACACTCGCGGTTTTTCTGGCCCTCATCTTCAATGTCAGCCACAAATTGCCCAACAGTATAACTTGGGCCTAATCTTTTCAACATAAGTGTAGTAAATTCTAAATTTTAGGGACATAGATATGTTTTTGACTGCTTATATTTAATAATTTATCTAATTGAAGAAACAAGAAAATACTTGATTTACTTGGGACCCCCTCCTTCATACAATCACTGGTCACTATAATGAATTTATTATGGGTACCGAAACGTCCTAAACGAGTGCCAAATCGTCTCGATTATGGTGCCGAAACATCTTAATCAGTGCCGAAACATTCAAGTACTGAAACGTCCATGATTCCATCATTCTCGTACCACGTTGGCATTGGAAATAATTGCATTCCTAAGGCAGTGGCTATATACACGACGGTCGTGTATATAGCCGGTAGTGGCTATGTACACGACCGTCGTGTATATAGTCTGTCACAGTCTATATACCCGGTACATGACGATCATGTGAATAGCCTGGATGGATATTGAAGACCTAAATCAAAGACCTAAATTCTAAAATCACAGAGACTTTCTTGGTCCCAATGCGTTGCCCCTGGAGGTTAGTTGTGCATACATAGACCATATTTGTTGTAGGCTATTGGCAATACTGAGGATTTGCAAGATCGTCGTGTATATAGACCATATATGATGTTGTTGGCTATTTGCATGATCGTCGTGTATATAGACCATATACATGGGCGGATCCAGAAATTTTTGTCAGAGTGGGTCCAACCAAAAAAGGGAAATTTTTCTCTTAGACGAGGGGGGTGGGGGGGGGGGGGGGGGGGGTGGGGGGAGGGCCAACCCCAAAAATGCTCAAATATCAAATTTTTTTTTGGTAAAAATTTTCGGATGCCAAGGGTGAAGATTTTATATTACTAGAGAAAAGTTCTACATCAGTAATGGCAGTATAGATAGACACCAATCGCACGAGGCGACTTCAATTGATATCCATGATTATCCTATAGTAAACATACACCAAAATATGTATTCATAAAACTTTATTTTCATCAATAAAAAGATAATTAATAACTCAAACATATATTTGAATATAATGATGGATCTCTATGTGGGGCGACCTTACTTGACAATATGGGGCGACTTAACCGATATAGGGCAACTTGACTTTGGGGCGACTTCACTTTGGGGCGACTTAACCTGACTACGGTTCTAGACCCCGGTACCCCCCTCTGTATCTGCGCATGATATGCATGATGCTGTGTATATAGACTATAATATACGTTTTGGTTGGCTATTTACACGATCGTCGTGTATATAGAGACAATATTGGCTAGTTGCACGCGGATGGTATGGTCTTTCTTCAAACTCATTCAAGTTTCTCTTTTCTTCTTTCCACCTTGTAAATCTTAATACAATACCGACTTCTTCTTCGTTGTCGTCTTCTATAAATCCCTCTTATCATACCAAGAACTTAAGAATTAACATCTTGAAACTTCATAGTATACTTATTATGGTTATATTTTTATTTCATTTTTTATAATGTATTAAAGTGTGATTAATATCTGCTCTAGTTTTGTTATTCGCAAGACCGTCATGTATATAGAATATTTCCGCGGTTTTAGCTATTCGCACGATCATCGTGTATATAGAAATTCTTCATGCAGTGGCTATATACACGACGGTCGTGTATATAGCATCGGTCCATTCCTAACCCGATCTATATTAAAAAACGAAAGTACTTGTGCAATCCGAGAGTTAAGTAAATTTATCAACATTTTAGTCATATCTTTCATGTTGGTTACCGTAGTTTTATTATTTTTTTATTGCTTATTTTTATTACTGTCGGCGAGAGAAAAAAAAATTTGAAATTTGTATTTTATTTTTTTTCTAAAAGTCAAAAAGATACGGTCGGCGGATCCGTAATCCAACTAATAAAAAAACGTTCGTCTAAAGATTACCTACATATTACACCCCACCTGCCTTAAACAACCACTTCCCTCCTTTTTTAATACTAATAATTTACCAGTATATAAAACTCGCTTGAATTAAGAGTCCATCTGTCTGAAGTGAGCATTTTTCCATTTTCTCTTTGATGGCCATTGAAAACAGGTTTGACTGTATTTGAAACAATTGTGCTTAAATCTGTGGTAGAAATGAAAATGACTGATGTAAGTTCACTGTGGCAGCCAGAACAATGTACCATGAGGGGTATTCACAAAGACCATAACACACTGACAACATGCAGACATCATGAAATGCACCAAAACAAACAGGCATTGTGACACCTACATATGCAGACATCATGACATCAAAACATAGATATCATGACACCAAAACATACAGACATCATGACACCAAAACATGCAGATATCATGACCCTAAAACATAGATATCATGACCCCAAAACATGCAGACATCATGATGCCAAAACATAGACATCATAACACCAAAATATACAGACATCATGACACCAAAAAAAACCCCCAGACATCATGACACCAAAACATGCAGACATCTTGATGCCAAAACATGCAGACATCTTGACACCAAAATATACAGACATCATGACACAAAAAAAACCCAGACATCATGCCACCAAAACATACAGACATCATGACACTAAAATATACAGATATGTCACCAAAACATGCAAACATCATGACAGCAAAACAGACATCATGACACCAAAACATACAGACATCATGGCAGCAAAACATAAAGACATCATGACACCAAAACAAACAGACATCATGACACCAAAAGAAAAGACATCAAGACACCAAAACATGCAGACATCATGGCAACAAAACATACAGACATCATGACACCAAAACATACAGACATGATGACACCCAAAACAAAAGACATCAAGACACCAAAACATACAGACATGATGACAACAAAACATATAGACATGATGATAACAAAACATGTAGAGATCATGACAACAGAATATACAGACATCATGACAACAAAACATACAGACATGATGACACCATAACAAAAGACATCAAGACACCAAAACATAGACATCATGACAACAAAACATACAGACATGATGATACCAAAACATACAGACACCATGACACCAAAAGAAAAGACATCATGACACCAAAACAAACAGACATCATGACACTAAAACATACAGACATTATGACAACAAAACAATGACATCATGATACCAAAACATACAGACATCATGACACCAAAACATGCAAACATCATGACACTAAAATATACAGACATTACAACAACAAAACGTGCAGACATCATCACACCAAAACATACAGACATTATGACACAATAACATGCAAACATCATGACACTAAAATATACAGACATTACAACAACAAAACGTGCAGACATCATCACACCAAAACATACAGACATTATGACACAATAACATGCAAACATCATGACACTAAAATATACAGACATTACAACAACAAAACGTGCAGACATCATCACACCAAAACATACAGACATTATGACACAATAACATGCAAAACTTTCTGGTGTACTGATTTGTAACATATGAAACAAGCTTTGTAAAGTAATTTAGATTTTTATTCAGAAATCTTCAAATTAAATTGTCTCTCAAACCACTGGTTAGCTTAACAACTGGCTCCATGGCACCAAACCAGTTCAACACTGCATGACAAAAAGTGAATAGATGGCTGGGATTTTTATATGGACTACCTATCACAAAATCCACACAATTTTTTTTTCAAATGAAATGAGAGCAGGGATTGTTTCTTACTGGTTAGCCTACTTCATTATCTTCTCAGTACCAAGAGAAGGATTTTTTTTTCAGGAAGTAGTTCAAGTAGCCTAAAGATAATTATTTTTTCACTTAAATTCATGTGAACATAAAGTGGTTTGTACCTAGTTACGACTGCAACGGAAGAGCTAAGAGACGGGACAAAATAGCTCTTCCGTTGCAGTCGTACATTTAACTAGTTTGTACCTAGCACTGCCAGAAGTCTTACAGACTGAGTATAAGGTCAGTAAAAAGTATAAGCAATACCACTTGAAACTTGAATAGGCTAAATAAAATTATTATTACTACAGTAGAGTTTTGTACTGTATTAATCTATTACGCAAGGTTCCCTTTTTTTACCTGTCTGTTGCAATCTATTCTACTGCAGTACACTTCTTCTTCTTCTTCCAATACGAAGTGTACTCAAAAGTTGAGCGTTATACTTCACTTGAGACTCACTCACCTGTCATGTGCCGTACAGTACACTCATACAGCTGTAGCTGTAGTCCGACAACCGCAGTCAAATGGATTTTTCCACAGAAGAGCCGGCTCATGCTCACTTGAGGTTTGACCAATCGTAATGATTGAAAAACGAAAGGCCAAGGACATACATCTTTCGTTATAAATAACGATGAATTTAGAAGTGTTCAGAATACCGATAAGGATTGTTCCGAAAGGAGTAACATGGCTGCGCCCATGCATAACGCTTAATTTAAGCTGCATTTGCTGCGATAATCTACTTTTTCATGTTGCTGTCATCCTTTAGAGGAGCTAGTATACTTACAAGTACGCTCTACTCTCTGGGTTTAAAAACAATGTCTTCGATGACTGTGTCAGATGGGCCTGCAATTGCAGAAACTTGCAGTACTGCTACTGCTAGTGCTAGTAGTAGTAGTACTAGTACTCCTACGAGTGGACAACATTTGGACTGTGTGGTTAGAGATGAACAGAACAAGTTCCCTGAAAAGACGATGTCTAAAAGAGCTCTCAAAGCTATAAAGAGGGTAAATGTCTGTGAACTTCATTTAAGTCTTATTCAGACGAAGAAATTCTGCGTCTGCCTGCTTTTGGATATTTTGTCTTTTTGACATCTACTGATGATCTATGGCTTTCAGTTTATGTTTGCCATCCAGTTTTATTGCAGTGACAGGGAGTGAAATTGAGGGATCGCCAGATCCAACTTTAATCACGCTCATTACATAGTTCTGTTGTGATGTCATAGGTAAATTCATGTTTGATGGGCCATTTGTTTATGATGTCATAATGAACAAGTGTGCAAAAATGTGTGATGTCAGGCATTTGACAATCACTCAATTGGCTGCAGGATATAGGGACCAGCTGGGCCCCTAGACAAAAAAATTTAGGGGCCCAACTTGAAAGTTAGAGATCCACCCATTTTTTCAGATGCATTCATATGACGAAGTGGAAAAAATTAATCAATGCCTCAATTTTATTCAAACTCAATTTCCATCTCTCTGTATGTTTATTAGAGTGTTAAAAACAGTGCCCTCGATCATTGTCAAGAGCTCATCAGCTCATTATAAACTGACTTTAGCCCCTTTTTCGTGTTGCATATAGTATGTGCATTTCATCCCCCTCCACCTAGTTGATCAACCATGAATGATTGTCGGCTCATTTTGTTGAAAAGGAGTGGGCCGTTTTAATTTCTTTTTTGGTTATGATCCTTGGAGTACACTTTGGCTTCTGCTTGTCTCTTATCGGGTTTTTAACCTCAACAATATAACACCACATGCTGAAACAAGACTGTTGTGTCGATGGATACTGCTGACCTTGTCAACACCCTGGTTAATCTTGATAACAGTGTGACATACTTAGAATTAGGCTTGTCTCAGACCAGATTTAAAGGTCGAAATAGATACAGGCTATAAAGAGAAACAGCAAATCAGGGTTCTCCCTTTTTAAGTATTTTATAAAATAGCAGATGATTTTAGAAAAAGTAGGAGGCGAATTAAGGTGCGAGTGCCTAAGGCACAAGTCTCGTATGGGGGTCTTGGGGCATGCCCCCTTCTGGAATTTTTTTGTAAAAAAGGAGTAAGAAGCAATTTCTTTGACTCTAGACACCTAATTGTCTTATTTTATGGTTGATTCAGAATGCTCTGTATGGTAATCTTTGCT
The DNA here is from genome assembly GCA_035048485.1 of Pteria penguin. Taxonomy (NCBI): domain Eukaryota; kingdom Metazoa; phylum Mollusca; class Bivalvia; order Pterioida; family Pteriidae; genus Pteria; species Pteria penguin. The sequence continues at coordinate 56,880,922 of CM068582.1, read as the reverse complement.
TGAAATGAATAAACAAGAATGGTTTATGTTATGCATTCCAGGTCATTTATTTGTCTGCAGTATGGTAGCGGTTTATAACCTGAATAGTCTTATTAGTCCGAACAAGTCAAGGAAATGTATTTGCGAAAACCTTTTGTATTAATAACAAATGTATAAAGTTGTTTCAGCGTATGATTTGCATTTTACTACAAATTGTTAACATATAATATAGATAGCACACTGGGAATGATCTGTCAATGAATAAGTGTCATTGTCTGTGCGATAACTCAATGTATGTAGTGCATGTGTGAAAGACACAAATCATTCATCAATCTTATTAAAATGCGACTTGTACTCCGTTCCTCTGCGATACTCTCCGTGTACATGAAGACTATCATAAAGGAATGGAGTACAATCACATAGTACACAGAGAGTATGGCAGAGGAATGGAGTACAAATTATGTTTTAATAAGGATAAAATCGAGTACCGTTCATTGCCTGCTCAAGACTTTCTAGTAGGGTACTGCTCCGTTCATAGTGCTCATTTTGCATATAACTTTGTTGTACAGGCTTGCTGATCTCTTCTTTTTCATCATTTGGATGCAGTTTGCGGTGAGGCTGCAGCAACAAATGGGGTCCTTTTCAGAACAGCTTCTTCTTGAACAATATTCTTCCCCAGTTTCTTCCCTGGGATGCTTTCTTTTGTGGTGTGTATCTTCATGGCATCTTTTTTGTACTGTAGATGATGTGGAACTGTGACTGAATTTTCAAGTAGCTGAACGCTGAATGTCTGGGTACATATGTCACATGATTGTTCTGAATTCGCAGATGGTACACACAGCATTCATTCCAATTGATTGATATATTATTGTTTTACATTACTCTACGATTATTTTATGTATATGGTGACAGCATCTGCCTGGTGCATTGCATACAAATTTAGACCTTTGCAACGGACCCATCCGAAGCAGTGAGGGATCTTTTACGTGTCACGCCTACCATGACAGGGGATTTTGGATTTTACCTCTCATCCATAAGACAGAACACCGGTGTGCCCAGGGCGGGAGTCGAACCAGGGACCTCTCGATCACAAGGCGAACACCTAATCCACTAGGCTACACCGGCTTCATTCATTTCGTAATTTCACTAGATCATTATTAATTCAATAATGATACGTAAGGAATTCGTTATCAATTCATTTCATACATTTTCAGTACGTTCTATTTAGTCTCAGGGAATCCATATAGTGGAAAGGTTGTGTGTATGTAGATTTTGTCAAATTTTGGCAATTCTTCCACGTACGTTTAGTCAATTTGTTATAGTGTGAAAGACCTTTACCTAGCCTAGGCCAGAAATGTTATTTTCTTAATGACATATAAGAAAAAAGTAGGCAGCGATAAAAGAGAATGTAGACTGCGAAAAATCGCTGTGTGCCGGCTCTTAAGGAGAACCCTACAAATGGACATCTGCAGATAAATTTATACTCGTCATTTGGCATGTGTAGGTGACTAGTGATCCAAGTTTTGATAGCCAAGCCATGAAAATGGTTGCAAATGGGACTAGGTGAGTGCTAATTTTACTCCCTGAGCAATGTATATTTACGGTAGACACCATCAAGGAGTGTTCCTCAAGTGTCAGCTTTGGCACTCAAAATTTTAGCTTGCTGGGACGAATGTCTAGAGAGTTATTGTCATGCCCCCAGTGTTGTTGTTGTCGTCATCATTACCGTCGCCCATGGACAAAAACTTCAACCTGGATCATAACTTTAGAACCATCAGAGACAGGGCTTTTTCACATGTGTATTCCTTGTGCCATGGCCTTTCATTGGGTACCAAAATTTTTCACCTTGTGATGTTGACCCTAAAATTTGACCTTTTCAAAAAGTTTGACCTTGGTCATTAATTATGAACAGTAAGGGATAGAACTTAGATATTTCATTTGTGTATTCCTTGTGACAAGACCTTTCTTTATGTGTTAAAATTTGTTATGTTTTGAACTTGAACTTGAAGACTGACCTACTTAGACTAAAATTTTAACCTTGATCTTTACTTTAGATCCATTTGAGATAGGGCTTTAATATTTCACATGTGTATCCCTTGTGCCAAGATCTTTCATTGGTTTCCAAAATTTTTGACCGTGTGACCTTTACCTTGATGTTTGACCTACTTTTAATAACCTTAACCTTGGTCATAACTTATGAAAATTTAGAGATATGGCTTAAATATTCCATGTGTGTTTTCCTTGTGACAAGACCTACCATTACATATAAAAGTTTTTAGCTCACCGCAAAAAGTGAGAGGGAGCTTATGCTACCGGTATCACTCCGTCGTCGTCAGCATCGGCGTCTCGAGAACTAATGTAGCTAGGAAGTTTAAACTTATATGGATGATGTATCTTTATGTGTAGATGTGCATGCCTGTTTCCGATTTAGGTCATGACCTATATTTTCCACTCCAAAACACATGTTCGGAAAATTTAAATGTTAAAAAGTTTTATTTTTTTATTTGGACAGTAAAGAAGTCCAAACTTGCACAAATGATGTATCTATATATGCCAAAATGGACGCTGGCTTCAGATTTAGGTAATGATCTATATTTACCGCTCCAGTGCACATGTTAGGAAAATTTAAGCAAAATGTTAAAAAGTTTTATTTTTTTATTTGGACGGTTAAAAAGTCCAAACTTCTTCTTCTTCTTCTATTACGAAGTGACACTCATAAAAGAAAAGATGAGCCCCTTTTCACATTTCGCTAGTTAGAAGACTGTTAATAGAATGTTGGGTATTGATAGTAAGGTTTTTAATGTTAGATGAGAGGGGAGTCCCTTTTCGCGATATTGTAGTTGGAAGGCTCCTGTTAGCGACAGTGGTGCATTAGTGAGGTACATGTAGGAAGTTTTGTGTGTGCTCGGGTTTACATTGTATTAGGTTTCTGGGTCTGGACCCCTTTTCACGTTGCGATAGTTAGAAGGCCCGGTTAGTTGTCTGGACCCCTTTTCACGTTACAATAGTTAGAAGGCCCGGTTAGTTGTGTGAAAAGGTCAGGGTGTTACAATTAAAACAATAAAATCTTAATTCCTCACTCTTTACTAAACTGAGCTGGTGGTTAGTTGCTGAGTGCTGTCCGGTACTCCTCTAAAGAACAGGATGATTTTACTGATGATGGTAGTTTATTCCAATCCCTGATGGTGCGTGGGAAGAAAGAGAACCGGTATACATTCCTCCTTGTTGTTGGTATTCAGATGGTGTGCTTTCCCCTGGTTCTGATGTCAGTCTGGATGAGATACTGCTCTGCTGGGATGGCCACTAGATTGTGCTGAATCTTGAAGAACAGTAGAAGGCGGATCCTTACTCTTCTTATCTGTAGTGGTTCCCATCCTAATGAGTTGACCATGTTGGTGACACTGCCCGGTGTCCTGTCCCAGTAATTCCTTGTGGCAAAACGTGCAGCTCTTCGTTGGACTTTCTCTATCTGGTTGATCTGTCCGATGGAGTGTGGGTCCCAGATAGAGGCAGCATATTCCAGGGTTGGGGAATACTAGCTTCCTGTGCAGGTCCACCCATAGCTCCCAGTCTTTTCCTCTGTCTAGCAATAATGTTTGTCTTGCTGCTCTTCTGTCAGCTTTCTCAATCTTCCTGTGCTTAAGTTCTGTGGGTCTTCTTTCCTTCTTTCCATTTCCAGCACATCCTCTAGTTCACACAGAACTTTGTCGCATCACCATCTGTACCTTCCTTAGGTCAGTGCTACCTGACGTCCAGGTAAAAAGTGTGCCCTCTCTTACTACACAACTTGCAGCTATGATCATCCATCAGACCTCACTGTTGAAGGTTTGTATGGTAGGGGTGACCTCAGAAGGAATGCTACTCTACATTGGTCTTTCGTCCTCAGCTCTGGCCATGTCATCCCTCATTCAGGAAGAATCCACCTCTTACAGACACCCAGCTTACCAAGTTTAGTCACCTTAACCCTCCTGTGGCTTTCCTCTGTCCGTCTCACTTCGGCCTGAACCATGCTGCGCCTTTCAGATGTCGTTCCTTTCAACCACTGCTGGATGTGTGTCATCCTAATATATTTTCTTTCTATGCACATATTCGCTATTATATCTCGTTACTCCAACATAGCTCTCTGCTTGGTCCATTTGGACCACTTTCTCCCTGTGCGAGTCTAGATTCCTACCCTTCTGACTCGGCTATCTGCAGAGTCTCCCAGTGTCATGTCTTTGCTACCTTTAACTCTTCCACCACAGAAGATAAAAGCAGTTGGAACTGGGATGTTTTGCTGCAGAGTCTGATCATTTTGAACAATGATGGAACTTTAAGCCATCTCCTCAGAGTGCCATTTATGGATTCCTTCTATCGCTTCAGCTGTTGTGACAGTGATCTCATATATCAGCAGCAGCAATACCAGTCTTGGTAGGATTCTGTGCTGGTATATCCAGGCCTTGTACTTCCCTGGCAAGCCACTTTAATCCACTCTTTTTATCCAAGATTTGATTTGCATCTTTGTGCCTCTAACGCTACTCCTGTCTGTGAAAGACTTGTTAAACCATTTTGCCAAGCACTGAATTAGTTTGCTAACTATGGTTGAAATCTCCTTATCTTGGATAATCATCCTCATTTGACTACTGTGAGGGATCTTTAATGTGCCATGCATACGACGACACGGGGCCTCAGTTTTTAATGTCTCATCCCAAAGACACGACACCGGCATGACCAGAGCAGGACTCGAACCCTGACCTCCCGATCAGGAGGCAAACCCAATACCACTAGGCCATGCTGGCTTCGTTAAAATATAGAGAGGAGGTACTAGTATGTCTGACCTTTAGAAAAAAGAAAATTACATGCATTATTGTCCAAACGTTAACAATATAAACAGTATTGATGGTGGCCTTTGAGGTGGTATAGCTGGAAGAATATACCAGTGCTGTAACTACATGAGTTTTCTTACATATGCAACGAAAAATTATCGCAGACTGCATTATTTTATGTCAAATTTCCAAAATTTTCAGACCACCACTATTTTCAGTGCTTCATACCTTAGTGAAGTGAAAGGCTTCATTGTGCTGACACTAAAATACATACTAGACTACGCTACTGCTTTCTTCTGTACAATATGTCTGAACTTTGTTGCTTGAATTTCATTCTTGCATATTCATTTTATTGAATAAGATGCTGAAATCCAAAACCATTTTCTATCAAAATCTGTTGAAAATCTGCCACTTATTGTCTAGAATAAAGTTGTGACTTCGTTTATTTGTCAAAACTTTGGTAAGTATTGTGGCTGAGGTTTTGTTGTTTACTACGGTGCAGGTGACTTATCTATTAGAGAAAAATGGTTTCAAACCTGTCCAGATGAAAACTGTTGATCAGATCACACGGTTATTGTCTAATAGGCTGTGGTGGTAGGGATGAAAGGATTAATGAATTGCCAATTGCCGAAGCCAGGTCATACGCAAGACAGTCAGAGTCATCGACTTGACAATGTTGTCAGCCAATGACATTGCATGCAGACTGACCTTACTAGATGCCGACCACTTACTCAGTAAGGCCTGGCACATCTTCAAATCCACAACCATAGCCAACTGCTTCCGCAAGACGACACAACCGAACCTGACGATGTCCAGCCGCCACAGTATGTTAAAAGCTAGATGTTTGATGCCTTCATCACAAACGATGACAACCTTGACTGCACAGCTGCCCAGACTGATGACAAAATGTCCGCCATTTTTCCTGAAGAGGAGGCCGACCATATGACGATGCAGAGAACATTAATGAGGACAAGGAGATTGAAAAAATGGCACCAATGAAATATACCGAATTTAGCTTTGTTAAAATATATTGTTGAACTGATTTTATGTCTATGTCACTCAACTGAGACACAGTTATATAGCAGTTTTATCTTTATGGTCAGTAGATGTAATTTAGCTATTTAATAATATTAGGTCACTGTACTTTAAAGACACAATTATATCCATAGATAAAAAAATTATCATTATGGCCATTTAATGTAATTTAGCTATTTAAAAACATTAGGTCACTGTACTTTAAACACACAGTTATTTAAATAGATAGAAAATTTATCTTTATGGTCAGTTGAGCAGGTGTAATACAGCTGTTAAAAGAACATTAGGTCACCGTACTTAAAAGACAGTTACAAAATTATCGAAAATGTGGTCTGTTGACTTTAATGTAGCTTAAGGAAACAGTAGAGGGATGAAGAGAGATAACTGCAGAGCATCTATATATATATTTATAGATACATGCACACTGATTCCAGTAGTGTTAGAGCAAAAGTTATACATGTATGCAATTCTTGTACAATCTTTCAATCTTCTGGTCTTTGAAGATGTGTTCGTTCGTCATGTAGTGATATTGAACATTGGTTTATTTGAACAATAAAGTCTTGACAAATAGCCTATTCAATTTAGCGACTTTCACTGTATATGGGTAGTTGTTGTGATAGTGAGGTCGTCCATGAAGCATCTGATTGGAGTTCATGAATCCCTGAATCCATCTGCAAACGTCTGGTCTCTCTCTCTCTGCTCTCCTAGTTGCCATGGCCATTCCCATGATGAATATAATCAAAGAGATGGTACATTGTGTAACTATTCCTATCTCCAACCTCTGCGAAGAAGTTGTATGGTCATTGATAGTAAATTTAAATTTAAATTGTCCACATGTATGCTTAGATGCGCTTTACTAACACTGACAGAAATATCCTGCCTTCCACGTTCAGCAGAGAATTGGTCCTTAACTCATTTATCGTCTCTGCAGTCTTTGCCTTCGGTCCGAAATATCCCTCTGCTTCTTCCTCCAAATCACTCCGTATGACAAACTTTTCTCAGCAACTTTGGGCAATTCTTGAATACTTTGTATGGTAACCCATTGGGCCCTTGAGCTGATTTTTGGTCTTGCCTTCTTCTCTATCTTGTTTACCTCTTTCAATAATGGTTCCATCATATCCATTAGAGACTTTGGTGGCTCATCTTTCATTACCCATGGACATGGGCCAAGTGGTTCCTCTCTTTGCGAATCAGAATGTCTTTCCTGCAAATATGCTCTGACGTCTTCGTTGAGATTGTGGAGCTGCCCTGATCTTTTTCTTCCAAGAAGCTCTCTTGTGACTTATTTTCTTTTTCGCTGGGATTTGTTTTGCCTTCTGTAGCCTTGAAAGCTTTGTCCTGTTGTCATCAGTCAGGAGTGATATTCCTGTTTTCTCCTAGTTGTCCGCCTTTTTGAATTTCTTGTTTTACTCCTTCAACTCTTTGTGACAATCTCTGATTCTCGTCTCACATCTGTCAAGTGTTTGCTCCTCGTTCTCCAGTGCAAAATTCTCCTCTGCTGCTCCAAATGTGTTTCTTCTCTGCCTTCCCTTACAGTGTTGTCTCATGGATTTTGCTGACAACTTCTCGAAGCTTCTCTATACTGCCTTGTCTTCTCCTTTTGACCACAATATTCTGGCTTTCTTAGGCAAATTTAGTATCCTGTGAGTCTGGCTTGGCTGACTTTCTTGGAGGCCAGGCACATCAATCAACTCGCCAACAGTGACTCAGACACTGAGAGACTCCTAGCACTGTGGGTTGTCTCCTACCTTGGATCTTTCTGCATCTCACTAGTAGATACTGTGCACTGTGTTTGAGCTGTCACATTACAACATCAACTCCTTGTTTGGTGTATCCTCAAACCTTTTATGTTTTTGCAATTTTTGCCACATGGACACCTTACTTCTGCCTTCATTCCATCTAACGTTGATTGCACCATCCGTATTGTAATCTTGGGGCTGTTCCTTGTCATTCCTGTAAGATCTGCCTTTCTGAGCCTCTCATCTTTCTCCCTCTAGGGAGACTGTGGAAGTATTTTTCCTCTTTGTGACATAGGTAAGTCAGTGACCCTTGATACCCAATATACTTAATTATAAACAAAACAATAATAAGAAAGAAATCTGTAATTGTGTGTTTTGAATCCAACATTTCTCAACTCTGACTACTAATTTATTTTAGTGAAGGCCAGATCTTATTTATGTAGACATGTTATCATTATCTGCACAGTCATAAAGCATTCATACAATTAAGACAGATTGAGTTGTACTAGTTGGGGTTGGAACAGTGTAGAACATTATTGTACTGGACATTTGGACCGATGAGATGGTGATTTCTGTCAGACATTTGAATTTTTTATTGACAAAACCGACACAGAGTCTGAAGAACTCTGCATAGTATTTTATGACAAGGGCTGTTTTCGGACTGTTTTGATTTTAATTGGGCCATTCTCGTTATTGGTAGCCATTCCAGTAATTCAAGTTGCTTGGAGCTGGTGTACATTGTAGAATCAATGAACTTTGCTCAAGCAAAATATATACATCAGTTCTACCTGTAATCACTGTTATTACGTATGTCTTTTGATAATTATACATAGGTGAGTACAGAATCACCCAAATAAAAATAGTATTGATGTGCAAATTTTACATCATTTAAATGATTGACAGAGACTAGTCAGTTTAATTTGGTGGTAGGTTGGTACTTGTGTTTGCATGATGTGGTTATGCATTAGGTGGATTTTGCCATTTTTATATATAATTTTGAGAAATATATAGATACATGTATACAATCTTCAAATATATATAGATATACAGGTACGTTCTTTGTTCTAGTGTGTAATATGATAAATAACTGCAGGTATAACACAAGGAGAATTGCAGTGTGGTTATTTATCTGATATGTTTTAAGGGATTAATTCTATTTCCTAATTAATTAATTTATTATAGTACATTTTTTACACTGTCAATACAATAATTTTTTTTTTTTTTCATTTCTTGTATTTTGTGAGATTTAGACATTTTGTACATATATTTGCAGGCAAATCAGAAAGAGAAATACAAAGAGATGAGACGAAAGAACAAACCACCTTGCAGAAATACTGATCCAGGCTTTAGCGATTTTTCTGAAACAGAGTACTACTTTGAAAATGGTACAAACCTAATTATGTTCTTAAACAATGTTTTGATATCACCCAACATTTGTAGCATTGTGGAACAAGGGTAGCTCAGTTGTGTTGTGCATGGCTGGCAGTTGGCAATGTGCATGACTGGCAGTTGGTAATGTGCATGGTTGGCAGTTGGCAATGTGTATTGTTGGCAGTTTTTAGTGTGATGTGGCTGGCAGTTGGCAATGTGCATTACTAGCATTACTTTTTAGTTGTACAATTTTTTGGATGACCCAGTAAAATTCCTTACAGCTTTGGATTGGTCTATTGCGGCGCCGACAATCTGGGTTCGATTCCTGGGTTGCGCCACCATGTTTAAGAGGTTGGTTACCTCCTGCTTTCATGTCGCGATATAATCGAAAAATTGTTGAAAGTGACGTAAAACACCAATCAACCAGCCAACCAAATCATTAAAAATTCACATGCCTTTTCCAAGGTCTTTAATTTTGAGTATTGTTTAAACATTTAGTTCCTTTGTGTATTGTCAGTTTTTTAATATGTAAGATTTGTCTGTATTTTCAGGATTAAGAAAGGTGTATCCATATTACTATGAATTTACTAGTTATGTAAAGGGGAGATGGATTGGCAGGAGAATACTAGAAATATTTGAGACAGAGTTCTTGCAATATGGTCCAGAACATTATGTAAGTATATTTTTATATAAATCAATGTCCCTTCAGTATGAAACTGTTTTCATATCTAGTAGCTGTTTACAATAGTAGCACCTGCCTTGTGCAGCATTCCAAGTATCAACATTATACATTGGTGATGGCAGTGTAAACCTTGTGCAGTGTTACAAGGCTTTCGAAATATGCTTGAACTCAAAACTTTCAGCCAGTTTAAATCTTGAAAGGTGTTAGTTGAACCATTTGCAACTGAAAATATTACTTGATTGTTGATATATTGTTGATATAAGGATGATAAAAGGTAGCTTCTTATTTCACGAGAGTATCACCTGATTCTAATCTATTTGAAAGTCCTGATGTTTCAACTTAAGGCCTATTTTGTCTATTCTAAAATTATAGTGTCTGCCTAGCATTACATACTGTTTGATGATATTGTCAGTAATAACTCAGTACTTTGTCAATTTCATTAACACTCAGTCATTGGCAAACACATTTTCATTCAGAACTTTTTGTTACATATAATTGGTATCATGAAAAAAATGATGTTTTGACAACCTTCATCAAGAATTATAGGTCTTTTACTTTATTCGTTCTTGTATATGTATTTAACAACTTGACAAAATTTTGTTACATAATCAAATGCACTGTATAGTCAGCAAAGCAATTATAAAATGCATCGTCTCCTTTATTATATATAGGAATCACCTTGTCCATCTGTCCGTCCGTCCCGATTCGTGTCCGGGCCATATTTTTTTATTGGGTGAATGGATTTAGATAATATTTCACAATATTGTTGCCCATGACCCAAGCATTTGTCATGACCTTAACCCAAGGTCATAAGTCAAAGGTCAAGATCACTGTGGACTTGGTTGTTAAAACCGTGTCCGGGCCATATCTTTTTATTAGGTGGATGGATTTAGATGACATTTCACAGGATTGTTGCCAATGACCCAATGGTATTTCATGACTTGAAACCAAGTTCATAGGTCAAAGGTCAAGGTTATAATAGACACAATAAGTTAAACCTTTTTTCCGGGTCATAACTTCTTCCCCTGTGCACAAATTTCAATGATATTTCACAGAATTGTTGCTTAGGATCCAGGGGTGTGTCATGACCTTGAACCAAGGTCATAGGTCAAAGGTCAAGGCCATAATAGACACAATAAGAAAAACTTTGTCCAAGCCATAACTTCTCACCCTGTGCACAGATTTCAATAATATTTCACAGAATTGTTGCCTTAGATCCAGGGGTGTGTCATGACCTTGAATCTTAGTCATAATTCAAAGGTCAAGTTCACAATAGACACAATTGGTGTAACCTTGTCAGGGCCATAACTTCTTCCCGTGTGCACAGTTTTCAGTAATATTTCACAGAATTGTTGCTTAGGATCTAAGGATGTGTCATGACCTTGAACCAAGATCATAGGTCAAAGGTGAAGGTCACAATAGGCAGAATGGGTAAAACCATGTTTTCATTGATTATACGTCAAAATGTGCTTGTAAGTGGGACATCCATTATACTTATGCCAGTGATGTACATTGAGATGAATTATTGCATGTTTCTACTTTGTTGCCGCAGGGGGTATTTGTCCCATTAGGACTGCCCTAGTTTATTCAGAAATTTTGATTAAACTACAGGAAAATTTTCCTTGCAGAATGCTAGAAGTGTGTGTTGTACCAATGCTAAGAAAATGTGGTTGAATAAGAAACTTCATAAAGTATCAGGTTCTGTCAATATAGTTATGCTCCTGTGACCCAGACATGCTTTCGTTTTTGTTTCTGGATAAATGTATTGTCTTGACTACTGGATTGTAATATTTGTCCCAAATCTAATTGCTTGATAAAAGTATGTTTATAATTAAGTATTATTGATGTAAGCAGGTACAGGTATAGGGAAATATTATTGGATTTTCTAGAATACCAGAGCCAAGGATCAGAGAGAGTCACTGTGTATGTATCTATGAGTGAAATTTCTGGAATACCAGAGTTTGGGATAAGACAGTGTCACTGTTTACATATTTATAACTAAGTGAATTTTCTGAAATACCAGAGCGTGGAAGAGTGTGTCATTGTGTACATACCAGTATTTATATTTATTCTTAGGAAAGAGCTCTGGTTAATGGAAATCTCAAAGTGAACCATGAGAAAGTATCACCAGATTATGTTCTAAAAGCAACAGACATCATAACTAGCAGAATTCACAGGTATGTAACTATAGTTACAGTCTATTATTTAGACATAATATTTTTTGATACGGCATAATCCAGTAGTTGTTCTTGGGCTTTATTTTCAGTATGGGCATATAAATGATATTGTCACAGCATGTGACCATCACTGTAATCTTTTCACATTTTCGACTTCTTTTTCATTTTCATGAAACTTCTTAGGCATGATGTAGTCATGGTCTCCTACAAGTGTTGTTGTTTTTTGTCCGGATCCATCAACAGGTGGTGCCACCACAGACAAAAGTAAGTTGTAGAGGATACCCTTCTTTGACAAACTTCTTCTTCTAAGGGGCAGGCTTGGTATAGTGGTTAAGCGCTTGGCTTGCGGTGCTGATGATCTGGGTTTGATTCCCGAGTTCTGCCACTTTGTCTAAGAGGTTGGTTACCTCCTGCTTCCATGTCGCAATATAACTGAAAAATTGTTGAAAGCGACATAAAACACCAATCAACCAATCAACAAACTACTTATTCAGACCAGCTGCTTACAGAGACAAACTGAATGCATAGGAATGATCTAGAGGGATGTATGAGGTATTGTTGTTTGGTTGTTTTTTTGGACCTAGTGAGTTCAGTGCAGAAAAGTGCAGATTTTCTTATTTAGGTGACAATGATGCTTTAATTTAGTATTTTGGGTTTTTTAAAATCATAATTATGGTAAAGAATGTAAATCTGAAAGAATTTGTCAATATGTCAATGTTTAGATTTTTTATGTTGTTTTTAAGACTGTCAGAAAAAGGGGATGACTGGGTGAGTGGTGGTATTCTTTCACATTTTGTACTTCTTCTTCAGAACCAATTGAATGATTTTTATAAAACTTGATAGGAATGAAGTCTTCATGGCCCCTAACAAGTGTTGTTGAAATTTGTCTGGATCCATCTATAGATGGCGCCACCACAAACAAGAGTAGGTGACAGTCAGCACCCGCTTTTGATAATCTTTTTCTTCAGATCAGCTGCACACAGAGACAAACCAAATGTGAAGGAATGATCTAGCGGGAATATGAAGAAGTGTTGTTGTTTTTGGTTTGATTTCGAAATAAAATTTTTGACGTTCTTTCAACATTGTTTTTGGACTTAGTGATTTCAATGCAAAAAAGTGCAGTTTTTCTCCTTTAGGTGATGATGATGCTTAAATTTTGTTACCTTTGTAATCATAATTATTGTTAAGAATGTTACTGTGAAAGAATTTTGTCAGTATGTCAATGTTTAGATTTTTTATTAATTGTTTAAGACGGTCAAGAAAAGTGTGGGAAAGGGAAGGGGGGGGTTAGTTTTTCACATTTTCAACTTTTTGTTCAGAACTAGTTGAATGATTTTTGTATTGGCTATTGAGCCGCACTCTATGGGATCACCCAGAATTTGGCAGACAGTGACTTTCACCACTGACAGACTGTTCTATGCAGCTGAAAAATAAAATGCCGAAAAATTTCTGATATCATCTTCAAAATTCTCGATTCAAACCTTGCGTAATAATATATATTCTTTAACTTGTTATGTATTAATTCGCTCTTGAAACAGTTCTAACTCGTATCTCTGTTTTCGATTATAGCAATTTCTCAAGCAAAAGATTCCACTGCTTGTATTATTTTTTCCATTTATGTGGTAGATAGTATTCGGTCTTTGCGTTATACAGAGTTACTTCCCATTTGGGACGGTATCTGATGTAAAACGCTTATGATGTCATCAAATTCTATGGAAACTGATCTAAAACTCAGGGAAATGATAGTCCACAAATGATGTTTTCATAGGAATTTGATGACGTCATAATTGTTGTACGTCAGATACCGTCCCAAATGGGAAGTAACTCTGTATAACGAAAAGACTCAATATCAAGTTTGAAATTGCATCTGTATGAATTTTTGCTGCAATTCGTATACAAAATGTTTTCATACGATATGATATGACAAGATCAATGGAGGATCGAAGAAGATAGAACTCAACAGCATGCATCGTAATCATGAGTATCACTGTAGTCACTGTACCTTAAACAAATACAGTTACATGTATGATACCTGCTACCTTTTCCTTAATAGAGACTTGGATTGTGCCTCCATTTTCTTACTACGAGGGCTGATTGATATGTTGTGAGCCTCATATGTACAGGTTTTATTATTTTTCAATACATTCCCCTTCAGTATCTATACACTTTTGCCATCGATGTTTAAGGTCCTCAAAGCATTTTTTAAAGATCCTATTCTTGGCCGTTCAGAAAGTCCTCCACTGCTTGTGTAACGTCACCATCTGAATGAAAGTGGGTACCGGAAATCTACATTTTCAGTTTTGGAAATAGTTGAAAGTCTGATGGAGCGAGATAAGGTGAATAAGGTGGATGCTCAATCAATTTAAAGCCACAACCATAAATGGAAGCCATGGCAATGACAGACTTGTGAACAGGAGCATTGTCCTGGTGAAACAGACCTTTACTGAGTTTTCTCCTGCGCTTGAATTCAATATTTTTCTATAACTGCCTCAAAAGTGTTGCATAGTAATGGCCATTTATTGTTTGTCCTTTTTGGAGATAATCTACCATCAGAATACCATCAGCATCCCAGAAAACTGAGGCCATAAACTTTCCAGGTGATTGAACAGTCTTGCCTTCTTTGGCGGGGATGAACCAGGGTGTTTCATTTGTTTGGCCTTTTGGGTGAAATGATGGACCCATGTTTCATCCATAGTAACACTTATCAGAAAAAAAGTAGCAGGATCTACCTCTAAAAGATTAGCACACGACAAAGTGCGCCTAGTGTGATTCTGATAAACTGTCAGAAGTCTTGGTACCCAGCGGGCTGAAAGCTTTCTCATTGCAAGATCCTCTGTCAGAATGGAATGCCAGCTGTACTGGCTACCGGTATATATCTTTCTGTAACTTGTCTGTCAGTCATAACAATAACATGGACTTTATTGACCATAATTGGGGTTGCAACATTGGTAAGCCTTCCAGGACGGGTGCCATCCTAAAGGCTCTTTTTGCCATGCTTACATTCCGCCACCCATCTTTTTACTGTAGTATATGAAGGGGCATCTTTCCATAGTGTTTTTACTACATCAGCATGGATATCCGTAGGTGCTAAACCTTTCTTATGCAAATATTTTGGATCACTGTTCTTTCATCAGTTTTGTCCATTTAGCAAAAATCACTTGCCTTGTTTACTCTAGAGAGCTACCTCTTTATATTAACTTACCAAATGACACCAGTCTTAGAGTACACAACCTTAAATATTCAGGGAATAGTACGGCTGAAAAAGGAAAGCCCTGCAAACCCCTTTCAACACAATGCTCACAACATATTAATCAGCCTTCGCACATCAGTATAATGCTGAACTTAGGACAAAGACTGCATGAATTTTCAAGCATTCTCTTTTGGAGGACAAAGTGTTCATATCTGTTGTCTACTGACAACAAGGATTTATGTGTGTGAATAACAGTAATAAACAATGTCATTTCAGTGTTGTTAAAAATATATGTTTCAAAATTTGTACTATCTTGTCACAGGAGCTGACTCTGAGGACTTCCAGTAATTTGATTATAAAACTTAATAGGAATGAAGTGCTCATGGTCTTTTGCAATTGTTCATGTTTTTCATTCAGGTTTTTGAGTATTCATTTCCTGTAAATTATAATAGATTTAAGGGTTATGAATTTTAATTTGGCCTGCATAAACAATTGTTTAATGTTGATGATGATTCAAATTTTACATTCAGTTTTCAGTACAAAGTGTAATCACAACACAGTAAACATTAGAGAATAATATATTCTTATCTGCAAATTTTCAAGCTGCCACTTGAATAAGCAGATTAAGGCCAGATGAGCAATATAGGCCCATTTGGATCTCTTGTTTATTTTTATTTGTGGTGGTAGCTAAATTAAGACAGATTTGCTGGCACATAGCATTAGCTGCTTCACTGCTTAATGTGAGATGTGGTAAAAGGTTTGGGCCAAGGTTAAGTTAGGTTAAGGTCTGGGTTTACATCTTGCCAAGATCTATTTCCATCTGTGCTTCAGATGAGACCATAAAAAGGTCTCATTTCATCGAAGATATTAGCATGTAAAGAAGTGTTTTGTGAGGGTCTATTAGAAGTTTATGAAAATATCAAGTAATGCATTAGGGAGGTGCCATAACCTGGATGTAGCACTTAACTAGATGCAGTCAACTTGTGGTAAATCTCAAGATATTTATGCCCATAGAATCAAAGATTCGAAGGTATATAGTGTTTGATCTGTCTGTGTTTGTTAGTCTGTGGCAAAATCTTTTACCATTAGTTATAGCTTGTGAACAGTAGCAATAGGTGAGGCAGTGATATTCTACATGTATTCATTCTACCATAGGGCATTGATAAGTCAAATGTTTGGTCTTGGCTAGGGGCATCAGGGTTTATATATAATATATATTTCTCTTAATTGCATTACAGACATGAATGCCCAGTTAATGATGTTCCACTAGAAATTATAGAAGAAAATGATGATCTGATTGTGATAAACAAGCCAACCTCAATTCCAGTTCATCCTTGTGGTAGATTTAGATACAACTCTGTTTACTTCATCCTGGGAAAGGAGCATGGCTTGAAAAATCTGAGAAGTAAGAAGTTTTTATTTGTAGATTATAAACAATTTGATACACTGTCTGCCACTTAATTGAATATCGAATTATTGAATATTTCGTTCTATTGAATAAGATGCTGAAATCCAAAATGATTTTCTATCAAATCTATTGAAAACTGCCAATTATTGCACTAGAATGAAGAAGCGACTTCTTTCGAGGTCATGTTGTTCTCTGCAGTGCAAGGGACCTATTGATTAGAAATATATGGTTTCACACATGTCCAGGTCAAAGCTGTTGACCAGATCACACGATAATTGTCTGATAAGTTGTGGCATTAGGGAGGAAAGGATTAATTACTTACCGTACCAACTGCTGAAGCCAGGTTGTACGTAAGATCATTGGACACATCGATGAGATGATGCTGTCAGCCAACAGCATTGTGTGCAGACTGACCCTACTAGATGCCGTCCACTTCCTCAGTAAAGCATGGCAAACTAGCAAGCCCACAACCATAGCCAACTGCTTCCGCAAGGCTGGCTTTGCATCGTTGTGTGACAAACCTGATGATGTCCGGCCGCTAGAGAATATTGATAGCTAGACGTTTGATGCCTTCATCACAAACGATCATGGCAACCTGAGAGCACAGCTGCCAGACTGGTGAGAAAATATCTGCCAGTTTCCTTAAAGACCATGCAACGCCAGTGACAACGAGGAGGCTGAAGAAACGGCACCAGTAACATATGGCGAAGGATGCAATGGCCACATTTCAATGATTCCTTGAGGAAAACCAAAGCGACTACTTCAGCCTCTTCTATAGATGGAAAATTGAAATATCACTCTCTTAAACATGCCTTTTAATTTGCCTTTGTTAAAATAAATTGTTATATACCCCTATACGAAGTATGGGGGGTGGTATCAGTGTGTCAATACGTCCATTTGACTAGCAGATTGGTTTTCCGGACTTTTTTCTCACATGCTTTGACATATTGAGCCGAAATTTGGTATATAACTAAGATGTGATGATCTTCAGGTTGAGTATTACTTTTGTCACAATTGACCCACTTTTCCAAGAATAATGCCCTATGACCAAAATTCATTTTCTTGACTTTTTCTCATGTGCTTTGACATATTGAACTGAAACATGGTATATAACTTTGATGTGATGATCTACAGATGGAGTTTTACTTTTGTTGTGATTTACCCACTTTTCCAAGAGTTATTGCCCTTTGACCAAAATTAATTTTTCTGGACTTAATTCTAACGTGCTTTGACATATTGAACTGAAACTTGGTATATAACATCAATGTGATGATCTACAGACCAAGTTTTACTTTTGTTGCGATTGACCCACTTTAACAAATTATTGCCGTTTGACCAAAATTCATTTTTGGGACTTTTTTCTCACATGGTTTGACATATTGAACTGAAATTTGGTGTATAACTTGGATGTAATGAACTTCAGATCGAGTATTACTTTTGTCACAATTGACACACTTTTCCAAGAGTTAATGCCCTTTGACCAAAATTCATTTTCTTGACTTTTTCTCATGTGCTTTGACATATTGAACTGAAACATGGTATATAAATTCGATGTGATGATCTACAGATGGAGTTTTACTTTTGTTGTGATTTAATCACTTTTCCAAGAGTTATTCCCTTTGACCAAAATTAATTTTTCTGGCCTTTTTTCACACATGTTTTGACATATTTAACTGAAACTTGGTATATAACTTCAATGTGATGATCTGCAGATCAAGTTTTACTTTTGTAGCAGTAGTTTTCTAAGAGTTATTGCTGTTTGACCAAAATTTATATTCCTGACTTTTTTGTCACATTCTTTGACATATTGAACTTAAAGTTAGTATATAACTTGGATGAAATGATCTTCAGATGAAGTGTTACTTTTGTTACGATTGACTCTTTTTTCCAAGAGTTATTTCTCTTCGACCAAAATTTATTTTCCGGACTTTTTTCTCACATGCTTTGACATATTGAACTGAAACTTGGTATATAACTTTGATGTGGTGATCTACAGATGGAGTTACACTTTTGTAGCGATTGACCAATTTTTCCAAGAGTTATTGCCCTTTGACCAAAATTCATTTTCTGGACTTTTATCTCACACACTTTGACATATTGAACTGAAACTTGGTATATGACTTCAATTTGATGATCTACAGATCAAGTTTCAACTTTTGTATGAATTTCTTGTGACAAGACCCTTTAATAAGCACCAAATGTTCAGCTTCCTATCAAGCTATGTTAACTACTTTTCTTTACTGTCTTGTCATAAAGAGATGAATTATTGCATGTTTCAACTTTGTTGCCGGGGAGGGGGGGGGGTATTTGTCCTGTTGAATCTGTATTATGTCTTTGATCACCCTGGTTACACAACTGAAATACAATTACATGTATTTCAGTAGACAGCAGTTTTATCTTAACAGTCAGTTGAGCAGGTGTAATGAAGCATTAGGGCACAAAATTATCAGAAATGTGGTCTGTTGATTTTAATGTAGCTCAAGCAAACAAGACTGAGATTTAAGAGAGGTGACTCTAGCGTACATATATATACAGATATATGTACACTGATTCCTTTACAGCTATGGCAAAAGTTATATACATATGCAATTCTTGCACAAAGTGACAAACTGTTGATCTTCTGGTCTTTGAAACTGCATTCGTTCATCATGCAGTGTAATTAATTTTTTCATTTATTTGAATAATGAAGTCCTGACAAATAGCTTATTCAATTAAGTGGCTTGCACTGTAAATACTTTATTTATCTTTTCAAATTATATTAATATGGAGTAAGGGTTTGGATATTTTGTAACAGCTTGTTTTCTCAGAATTGAGAAGTTGTAAATGCAAAAAACACAGTTGACTTGTCATTTTTCCATCCTGTAAATGAGGTGGTGAAACATATATCATATGGTATTTATTGGTGCATTATAGTTTCCTCTTGCATGTTGAATATGTAACATCCAATGATTTGAAGCATCATTGTAAGTAATGCATCCATAATGTTGACATGGCAATAAGTAACAAGTTACCCAACAAGTTTGTAATTGATATCATTATCATTGCACATGTTTTAGCTCACCTTAGCCAAAGACTTACAATATAAGTGAGCTTCAGTGATGGTATATTGTCCAAATTTTCACATTTTCAACTTCTCATAAACTACAGTATGGCTTTGAATAAATTGTTATATGAGTGAACCTTAGAGAAAGGAAATGCGTATTTGTACAAATATGGTTATTGCTCGTTAATAGGGACAAGATGGAGCCAAAAGTGGATAAATTAGCTGAATGTCTGAAATTCTCAAAGTAAATGTCCAAAAGGGTACAATGTTAATCAACTTCTATAAAAAAATTAAGCATATTTCTTTATCTGAGCTTTTTAAAATTAATACATTTATATCAAAATGTTTGTCATCCCCCTTTCTATCAGCTGTATACTATAGGTAATCAATTTACTTTTAAAAAGATTGTTGGAAGGAGATCATCCCCTTTTACACACATAATACAAAGCAAAGTACAAGTTTTTGCTGTACCATAAGAAACAACTTACCATGATGCTAACACATGATTTTACAGCAGTACCATGGTTGATTGGTAGATTAAAGTAAAGTTTTCTATATCCTTACACAATCAGAGTGCATGACACATAGAAACTGCAGTTCTGCTCTCTGCCACAAATCAGATGATCAAATCTCCTGATAACTATTGCAGTTTACTTTGACTTCAAGAACTCAAGCTACATTGATTGTATATTTGGTATAGAGCTTACTTATCAGGTAAATATGCTATGATGTATGATAGACTTGTGTCGTTTTTGAAAAGTCTGACTCTTGGCACCATAGACATCAGGATTAGCTTCAGTCTTAAGGGCCTTATGACTGGGATGTATAGCTTCAGTCTCAGAGAAGCCTTATGACTGGGATGTATAGCTTCAGTCTCAGAGAAGCCTTATGACTGGGATGTATAGCTTCAGTCTCAGAGAAGCCTTATGACTGGGATGTATAGCTTCAGTCTTACAGGCCTTATGACTGGGATGTATAGCTTCAGTCTCAGAGAAGCCTTATGACTGGGATGTATAGCTTCAGTCTCAGAGAAGCCTTATGACTGGGATGTATAGCTTCAGTCTTAGAGGCCTTATGACTGGGATGTATAGCTTCAGCCTTAGAGGCCTTATGACTGGGATGTATAGCGTCAGTCTCAGAGAAGCCTTATGACTCGGATGTATAGCTTCAGTCTCAGAGAAGCCTTATGACTGGGATGTATAGCTTCAGTCTTAGAGGCCTTATGACTGGGATGTATAGCTTCAGTCTCGGAGAAGCCTTATAACTGGGATGTATAGCTTCAGTCTCAGAGAAGCCTTATGACTGGGATGTATAGCTTCTGTCTCAGAGAAGCCTTATGACTGGGATGTATAGCTTCAGTCTCAGAGAAGCCTTATGACTGGGATGTATAGCTTCAGTCTCAGAGAAGCCTTATGACTGGGATGTATAGCTTCAGTCTCAGAGAAGCCTTATGACTGGGATGTATAGCTTCAGTCCCAGAGAAGCCTTATGACTGGGATGTATATAGCTTCAGTCTCAGAGAAGCCTTATGACTGGGATGTATAGCTTCAGTCTTACAGGCCTTATGACTGGGATGTATAGCTTCAGTCCCAGAGAAGCCTTATGACTGGAATGTATAGCTTCATTCTTACAGGCCGTATGACTGGGATGTATAGCTTCAGTCTTACAGGCCTTATGACTGGGATGTATAGCTTCAGTCTCAGAGAAGCCTTATGACTGGGATGTATAGCTTCAGTCTCAGAGAAGCCTTATGACTGGGATGTATAGCTTCAGTCTTACAGGCCTTATGACTGGGATGTATAGCTTCAGTCTCAGACAAGCCTTATGACTGGGATGTATAGCTTCAGTCTCAGAGAAGCCTTATGACTGGGATGTATAGCTTCAGTCTCGGAGAAGCCTTATGACTGGGATGTATAGCTTCAGTCCCAGAGAAGCCTTATGACTGGGATGTATATAGCTTCAGTCTCAGAGAAGCCTTATGACTGGGATGTATAGCTTCAGTCTTACAGGCCTTATGACTGGGATGTATAGCTTCAGTCCCAGAGAAGCCTTATGACTGGAATGTATAGCTTCAGTCTTACAGGCCTTATGACTGGGATGTATAGCTTCAGTCTCAGAGAAGCCTTATGACTGGGATGTATAGCTTCAGTCTCAGAGAAGCCTTATGACTGGGATGTATAGCTTCAGTCTTACAGGCCTTATGACTGGGATGTATAGCTTCAGTCTCAGACAAGCCTTATGACTGGGATGTATAGCTTCAGTCTCAGAGAAGCCTTATGACTGGGATGTATAGCTTCAGTCTCAGAGAAGCCTTATGACTGGGATGTATAGCTTCAGTCTCAGAGAAGCCTTATGACTGGGATGTATAGCTTCAGTCTCAGAGAAGCCTTATGACTGGGATGTATAGCTTCAGTCTCAGAGAAGCCTTATGACTGGGATTTATAGCTTCAGTCTCAGAGAAGCCTTATGACTGGGATGTATAGCTGCAGTCTCAGAGAAGCCTTATGACTGGGATGTATAGCTTCAGTCTCAGAGAAGCCTTATGACTGGGATGTATAGCTTCAGTCTTACAGGCCTTATGACTGGGATGTATAGCTTCAGTCTTACAGGCCTTATGACTGGGATGTATAGCTTCAGTCTCAGAGAGGCCTTATGACTGGGAAGGATAGCTTCATTCTCGGAGAAGCCTTATGACTGGGATGTATAGCTTCAGTCTCAGAGAAGCCTTATGACTGGGATGTATAGCTTCAGTCTCAGAGAAGCCTTATGACTGGGATGTATAGCTTCAGTCTCAGAGAAGCCTTATTACTGGGATGTATAGCTTCAGTCTCAGAGAAGCCTTATGACTGGGATGTATAGCTTCAGTCCCAGAGAAGCCTTATGACTGGGATGTATATAGCTTCAGTCTCAGAGAAGCCTTATGACTGGGATGTATAGCTTCAGTCTTACAGACCTTATGACTGGGATGTATAACTTCAGTCTCAGACAAGCCTTATGACTGGGATGTATAGCTTCAGTCTCAGAGAAGCCTTATGACTGGGATGTATAGCTTCAGTCTCGGAGAAGCCTTATGACTGGGATGTATAGCTTCAGTCTCAGAGAAGCCTTATGACTGGGATGTATAGCTTCAGTCTCAGAGAGGCCTTATTACTTGGATGTATAGCTTCAGTCTCAGAGAAGCCTTATGACTGGGATGTATAGCTTCAGTCTCAGAGAAGCCTTATGACTGGGATGTATGGCTTCAGTCTCAGAGAAGCCTTATGACTGGGATTTATAGCTTCAGTCTCAGAGAAGCCTTATGACTGGGATGTATAGCTTCAGTCTCAGAGAAGCCTTATGACTGGGATGTATAGCTTCAGTCTCAGAGAAGCCTTATGACTGGGATGTATAGCTTCAGTCTTACAGGCCTTATGACTGGGATGTATAGCTTCAGTCTTACAGGCCTTATGACTGGGATGTATAGCTTCAGTCTCAGAGAGGCCTTATGACTGGGAAGGATAGCTTCATTCTCGGAGAAGCCTTATGACTGGGATGTATAGCTTCAGTCTCAGAGAAGCCTTATGACTGGGATTTATAGCTTCAGTCTCAGAGAAGCCTTATGACTGGGATGTATAGCTTCAGTCTCAGAGAAGCCTTATGACTGGGATGTATAGCTTCAGTCTCAGAGAAGCCTTATGACTGGGATGTATAGCTTCAGTCCCAGAGAAGCCTTATGACTGGGATGTATATAGCTTCAGTCTCAGAGAAGCCTTATGACTGGGATGTATAGCTTCAGTCTTACAGGCCTTATGACTGGGATGTATAGCTTCAGTCCCAGAGAAGCCTTATGACTGGAATGTATAGCTTCATTCTTACAGGCCATATGACTGGGATGTATAGCTTCAGTCTTACAGGCCTTATGACTGGGATGTATAGCTTCAGTCTCAGAGAAGCCTTATGACTGGGATGTATAGCTTCAGTCTCAGAGAAGCCTTATGACTGGGATGTATAGCTTCAGTCTTACAGACCTTATGACTGGGATGTATAACTTCAGTCTCAGACAAGCCTTATGACTGGGATGTATAGCTTCAGTCTCAGAGAAGCCTTATGACTGGGATGTATAGCTTCAGTCTCGGAGAAGCCTTATGACTGGGATGTATAGCTTCAGTCTCAGAGAAGCCTTATGACTGGGATGTATAGCTTCAGTCTCAGAGAGGCCTTATTACTTGGTTGTATAGCTTCTGTCTCAGAGAAGCCTTATGACTGGGATGTATAGCTTCACTCTCAGAGAAGCCTTATGACTGGGATTTATAGCTTCAGTCTCAGAGAAGCCTTATGACTGGGATGTATAGCTTCAGTCTCAGAGAAGCCTTATGACTGGGATGTATAGCTTCAGTCTTACAGGCCTTATGACTGGGATGTATAGCTTCAGTCTCAGAGAGGCCTTATGACTGGGAAGGATAGCTTCATTCTCAGAGAAGCCTTATGACTGGGATGTATAGCTTCAGTCTCAGAGAAGCCTTATGACTGGGATGTATAGCTTCAGTCTTACAGGCCTTATGACTGGGATGTATAGCTTCAGTCTCAGAGAAGTCTTATGACTGGGATGTATAGCTTCAGTCTTAGAGGCCTTATGACTGGGATGTATAGCTTCAGCCTTAGAGGCCTTATGACTGGGATGTATAGCGTCAGTCTCAGAGAAGCCTTATGACTGGGATGTATAGCTTCAGTCTCAGAGAAGCCTTATGACTGGGATGTATAGCTTCAGTCTTAGAGGCCTTATGACTGGGATGTATAGCTTCAGTCTCAGAGAAGCCTTATAACTGGGATGTATAGCTTCAGTCTCAGAGAAGCCTTATGACTGGGATGTATAGCTTCTGTCTCAGAGAAGCCTTATGACTGGGATGTATAGCTTCAGTCTCAGAGAAGCCTTATGACTGGGATGTATAGCTTCAGTCTCAGAGAAGCCTTATGACTGGGATGTATAGCTTCAGTCTCAGAGAAGCCTTATGACTGGGATGTATAGCTTCAGTCTCAGAGAAGCCTTATGACTGGGATGTATATAGCTTCAGTCTCAGAGAAGCCTTATGACTGGGATGTATAGCTTCAGTCTTACAGGCCTTATGACTGGGATGTATAGCTTCAGTCCCAGAGAAGCCTTATGACTGGAATGTATAGCTTCATTCTTACAGGCCGTATGACTGGGATGTATAGCTTCAGTCTTACAGGCCTTATGACTGGGATGTATAGCTTCAGTCTCAGAGAAGCCTTATGACTGGGATGTATAGCTTCAGTCTCAGAGAAGCCTTATGACTGGGATGTATAGCTTCAGTCTTACAGGCCTTATGACTGGGATGTATAGCTTCAGTCTCAGACAAGCCTTATGACTGGGATGTATAGCTTCAGTCTCAGAGAAGCCTTATGACTGGGATGTATAGCTTCAGTCTCGGAGAAGCCTTATGACTGGGATGTATAGCTTCAGTCCCAGAGAAGCCTTATGACTGGGATGTATATAGCTTCAGTCTCAGAGAAGCCTTATGACTGGGATGTATAGCTTCAGTCTTACAGGCCTTATGACTGGGATGTATAGCTTCAGTCCCAGAGAAGCCTTATGACTGGAATGTATAGCTTCAGTCTCGGAGAAGCCTTATGACTGGGATGTATAGCTTCAGTCTCAGAGAAGCCTTATGACTGGGATGTATAGCTTCAGTCTCAGAGAAGCCTTATGACTGGGATTTATAGCTTCAGTCTCAGAGAAGCCTTATGACTGGGATGTATAGCTGCAGTCTCAGAGAAGCCTTATGACTGGGATGTATAGCTTCAGTCTCAGAGAAGCCTTATGACTGGGATGTATAGCTTCAGTCTTACAGGCCTTATGACTGGGATGTATAGCTTCAGTCTTACAGGCCTTATGACTGGGATGTATAGCTTCAGTCTCAGAGAGGCCTTATGACTGGGAAGGATAGCTTCATTCTCGGAGAAGCCTTATGACTGGGATGTATAGCTTCAGTCTCAGAGAAGCCTTATGACTGGGATGTATAGCTTCAGTCTCAGAGAAGCCTTATGACTGGGATGTATAGCTTCAGTCTCAGAGAAGCCTTATGACTGGGATGTATAGCTTCAGTCTCAGAGAAGCCTTATGACTGGGATGTATAGCTTCAGTCCCAGAGAAGCCTTATGACTGGGATGTATATAGCTTCAGTCTCAGAGAAGCCTTATGACTGGGATGTATAGCTTCAGTCTTACAGACCTTATGACTGGGATGTATAACTTCAGTCTCAGACAAGCCTTATGACTGGGATGTATAGCTTCAGTCTCAGAGAAGCCTTATGACTGGGATGTATAGCTTCAGTCTCGGAGAAGCCTTATGACTGGGATGTATAGCTTCAGTCTCAGAGAAGCCTTATGACTGGGATGTATAGCTTCAGTCTCAGAGAGGCCTTATTACTTGGATGTATAGCTTCAGTCTCAGAGAAGCCTTATGACTGGGATGTATAGCTTCAGTCTCAGAGAAGCCTTATGACTGGGATGTATAGCTTCAGTCTCAGAGAAGCCTTATGACTGGGATTTATAGCTTCAGTCTCAGAGAAGCCTTATGACTGGGATGTATAGCTTCAGTCTCAGAGAAGCCTTATGACTGGGATGTATAGCTTCAGTCTCAGAGAAGCCTTATGACTGGGATGTATAGCTTCAGTCTTACAGGCCTTATGACTGGGATGTATAGCTTCAGTCTTACAGGCCTTATGACTGGGATGTATAGCTTCAGTCTCAGAGAGGCCTTATGACTGGGAAGGATAGCTTCATTCTCGGAGAAGCCTTATGACTGGGATGTATAGCTTCAGTCTCAGAGAAGCCTTATGACTGGGATGTATAGCTTCAGTCTCAGAGAAGCCTTATGACTGGGATGTATAGCTTCAGTCTCAGAGAAGCCTTATGACTGGGATGTATAGCTTCAGTCTCAGAGAAGCCTTATGACTGGGATGTATAGCTTCACTCCCAGAGAAGCCTTATGACTGGGATGTATATAGCTTCAGTCTCAGAGAAGCCTTATGACTAGGATGTATAGCTTCAGTCTTACAGGCCTTATGACTGGGATGTATAGCTTCAGTTCCAGAGAAGCCTTATGACTGGAATGTATAGCTTCATTCTTACAGGCCATATGACTGGGATGTATAGCTTCAGTCTTACAGGCCTTATGACTGGGATGTATAGCTTCAGTCTCAGAGAAGCCTTATGACTGGGATGTATAGCTTCAGTCTCAGAGAAGCCTTATGACTGGGATGTATAGCTTCAGTCTTACAGACCTTATGACTGGGATGTATAACTTCAGTCTCAGACAAGCCTTATGACTGGGATGTATAGCTTCAGTCTCAGAGAAGCCTTATGACTGGGATGTATAGCTTCAGTCTCGGAGAAGCCTTATGACTGGGATGTATAGCTTCAGTCTCAGAGAAGCCTTATGACTGGGATGTATAGCTTCAGTCTCAGAGAGGCCTTATTACTTGGTTGTATAGCTTCAGTCTCAGAGAAGCCTTATGACTGGGATGTATAGCTTCAGTCTCAGAGAAGCCTTATGACTGGGATTTATAGCTTCAGTCTCAGAGAAGCCTTATGACTGGGATGTATAGCTTCAGTCTCAGAGAAGCCTTATGACTGGGATGTATAGCTTCAGTCTTACAGGCCTTATGACTGGGATGTATAGCTTCAGTCTCAGAGAGGCCTTATGACTGGGAAGGATAGCTTCATTCTCAGAGAAGCCTTATGACTGGGATGTATAGCTTCAGTCTCAGAGAAGCCTTATGACTGGGATGTATAGCTTCAGTCTCAGAGAAGCCTTATGACTGGGATGTATAGCTTCATTCTTAGAGGTCTTATGACTGGGATGTAACTCCAATGTGATGTTTCATAACTTACGAATAAAACAGACTGACAGTTACTTGATCATTCTATTTCAAATTCAAAATACAGATGTTATAATCACAGGTCAGGAATTCTCATTTTATAATATTACTTTTTTTGAATCATTGCCCAAATTTACTGCTTTTTTTGCCACTTCCATTTCATACATTTTAAACATATTGTATAAGAATTCAGAAAATAAAAAATCTTGAAAACCAGATGCTCAATATATAACTACAACCTTATTTTTATATTACACAACAAATTGATTGATTGATTTTGTATCAAATATGTCAAAAACCATGATATATCAGAATACCAGCATTCCTAATGTTAACTACCAAATTAATACAATTAATTAAATACCAAATTAATACAATTAAATAACTACCAAATTAATACAGTAAATTAACTACCAAATCAATACAATTAATTAACGACCGAATTAATACATTATAAACCCCTGACACATACTTCAAAAGAGTTTGTAACAGGATGCTTTCTCATTTATACGGGATCACTAGATAATTAGTCCCCTACCGGCATCGCCGAAGGGGACTATAGGTTTGCACTCTGTCCGTCAGTCCGTCAGTCACACTCATGTTTTCCGGACTTTTTTCTAAATGTTTGTAGATATTCATGCAGTGTTTGGTGTGTGAGTATATCACCTTGAGTTACAGATCAAGTTTGAGTTCCGTTTCGGTCCACTGATTTTTGAGGGAATTACGGCCCTTGGAATTAGAAAATTTCTTTAAAATGGCAGTTTTCCGGACTTTTTTCTAAATGTTTGTAGATATTCATCCAATGTTTGGTGTGTGAGTATATCACCATGAGTTACAGATCAAGTTTGAGTTCCGTTACGGTCCACTGATTTTTGAGGGAATTATGGCCCTTGGAATTAGAAAATTTCTTGAAAATAGCAGTTTTCTAGACTTTTTTTCTAGATGCTTGTAGATAATCATCCAATTTTTGGTGTGTGAGTATACCACCATGAGTTACAGATCAAGTTCGATTTCCGTTACGGTCCACTGATTTTTGAGGGAATTACGGCCCTTGGAATTAGAAAATTTCTTTAAAATAGCAGTTTTCTGGACTTTTTTCTAAATGCTTGTAGATAATCATCCAATTTTTGGTGTGTGAGTATACCACCATGAGTTACAGATCAAGTTCAAGTTCCGATTCGGACCACTGATTTTTGAGGGAATTACGGCCCTTGGAATTAGAAAATTTCTTGAAAATAGCAGTTTTCCGAACTTTTTTTCTAAACGCTTGTAGATATTCATCCAATTTTTGGTGTGTGAGTATACCACCATGAGTTACAGATCAAGTTCGAGACAGTTCTAGTTTTCATCATCATCAAAGGTTGTGATCAAATACTTAACTTGCTGGCAGCCTGAAAGACAGTATGTTGTGTGTGTGTGTGTGTGTTTTGGGGGTCTTAGTATTCCATTTGCCGGTAGGGGACTTAGTATTGCCTAAGCAATACTTTCAGAATGCTTGTTTTTATTACAGCATACAAGTATATGTATTCTTAGCTTGATAATTTATGACTGTTTGATACTTTTTGCACTGCACTCATAATCATATGAAAGAAAAATCATTTGTCACTCCTTATTAGTCTATATGAGAGATCTACAGGATGACAGTCTTACAACCTGCATTGTAAGCCAGTCTTACTACATGTACATGTATGTACTGTGAACCAGTTTTACTACATGCACTGTGAGCCAGTCTTACTACATGCATTGTGAGCCAGTCCTATTACATGCACTGGGAGCTAGTCTTACTACATACACTGTGAACCAGTCTTACACTGTGAGCCAGTCTTACTACATGCATTTTGAGCTAGTCTTACTACATGCATTGTGAGTTAGTCTCCCTTCATGCACTGTGATCCAGGAATAAAGTTTTACTATTTGCACCGTGACAGACTTCAAACATGTACTGTGAGCTAGTCTTAATCCAAGCACTGTGAGCCAGTTTCAAATCTGCACTATGAGCCAGTCTTGCTACATGCTCTGTGAACCCATCTTACTACAAGCACTGTGAGCCAGTTTTACTACCTGCAGTATGAGCCAGTCTAACTACATGCACAGAGAGCCAGTCATACTAGATTCACTGTGAACCAGTCTTACTGCATGCACTATCCACCAGACTAACTACATGCACTGTTAAGTAGTCTTACTAATTGCTCTGAGGCAGACTTACTACATGCTCTGTGAGCCTGTCTTACTACACACACTGTGAGCCTGATTTACCGCATGCACTTTGAACTAGGATGACATGTAAAGATGATGGATAAATCCAAACCCAAAGTCTGAAAATCATGAAACCAGAGGACATACAAAATTAGTGAAAATCAAAACCAAGTGGAAAATAGCAAAATATATCTACTTGAAGAGCATATGTGAACACCTATGATGGAGTGAGATTAGGTGCCCGGGGAGAGTGAGCATCTCCTGCTTGCTAGCAACACCCGTCATATACCCGGTAGAAAGAGTCAGATCATGTAAATTCCATATATATTTATTTATGGAGAAGTCAAAGTAGGTAACCTTCTAGTATAGAAGGTGTCAAATCAGTGTAAAATGATCGGAATCGGTCTCAGTGCAGAATATCATTTAAAAGTCTGGATAATGAGGTATCATATGGAGTAATAAGAGTATTGTAACGACCATAGAACTTCCTCAGTGATGTTGCTAGTCTAGCATATATATAACCCTGGTGCTTATCTGAAAGTTGCCTAGCCCTCAGAACACTTACTACATGCACTGACTTGTCTTACTACATGCATTGTGAGCCAGATCTAAAACATGCACTGTGAGCCACTCTTACTACAAGCACTATGAGCCAGTCTCACTACCTACACTATGAGCCAGTCTTAGTACATGATCTGTGAACCCATCTTACTACAAGCACTGTGTCTCACTACCTGCAGCATGAGCCAGTCTTACTACATGCACGCAAAGCCAGTCATACTAGACGCACTGTGAACTAATCTTACTACCTGCACTGTGAGCAAGTCTTACTACATGCACTGTGAGCAAGTCTTACTACATGCACTGTGAGCCAGTCTTACTACATGCACTGTGAGCCAGTCTTACTACTTGCTTTATGAGCCATTGTTAGTGCATGCTCTGTAAACCCATCTTACTACAAGCACTGTGTCTCACTACCTGCAGCATGAGCCACTCTTACTACATGCACAGAGAGCCTGTCGTACTAGGTGCACTGTGAAACAATCTTACTACATGCACTGTGAGCCAGACTTACTACATGCACTGTGAGCCAGTCTTACTACATGCACTGTGAGCCAGACTTACTACATGCACTGTGAGCCAGTCTTACTACCTGCACTGAGAGCCAGTCTTACTACATGCACTGGGAGCCAGTCTTACTACATGCACTGTGAGCCAGTCTTACTACCTGCACTGTGAGCCAGTCTTACTACATGCACTGAAAGCCAGTCTTACTTCATGCACTGTGAGCCAGTCTTACTACATGCACTGTGAGCCAATCTTACTACCTGCACTGTGAGCCAGTCTTACTACATGCACTGTGTGCCAGTCTTACTACATGCACTGAGAGCCAGTCTTACTACATGCACTGGGAGCCAGTCTTACTACCTGCACTGTGAGGCAGTCTTACTACATGCACTGAGAGCCAGTCTTACTTCATGCACTGTGAGCCAGTCTTACTACATGCACTGTGAGCCAATCTTATTACCTGCACTGAGAGCCAGTCTTACTACATGCACTGTGTGCCAGTCTTACTACATGTACTGTGAGCCAGTCTTACTACATGCACTGTGAGCCAGTCTTACTACATGCACTGTGAGCCAGTCTTACTACATGCACTGAGAGCCAGTCTTACTACATGCACTGTGAGCCAGTCTTACTACATGCACTGTGAGCCAGTCTTACTACCTGCACTGTGAGCCAGTCTTATTGCATGCACTGAGAGCCAGTCTTACTACTTGCACTGTGAGCCAGTCTTACTGCATGCACTGTGTGCAAGTCTTACTGTATGCACTGTGAGCCAGTCTTACTACTTGCTTTATGAGCTATTGTTAGTGCATGCTCTGTGAACCCATCTTACTACAAGCACTGTGTCTCACTACCTGCAGCATGAGCCAGTCTTACTACATGCACAGAGAGCCTGTCGTACTAGGTGCACTGTGAACCAATCTTACTACATGCACTGTGAGCCAGACTTACTACATGCACTGTGAGCCAGTCTTACTACATGCACTGTGAGCCAGACTTACTACATGCACTGTGAGCCAGTCTTACTACCTGCACTGAGAGCCAGTCTTACTACATGCACTGGGAGCCAGTCTTACTACATGCACTGAGAGCCAGTCTTACTACCTGCACTGTGAGCCAGTCTTACTACATGCAATGAGAGCCAGTCTTACTTCATGCACTGTGAGCCAGTCTTACTACATGCACTGTGAGCCAATCTTACTACCTGCACTGTGAGCCAGTCTTACTACATGCACTGAGAGCCAGTCTTACTACATGCACTGTGAGTCAGACTTACTACATGCACTGTGAGCCAGTCTTACTACCTGCACTGAGAGCCAGTCTTACTACATGCACTGGGAGCCAGTCTTACTACATGCACTGGGAGCCAGTCTTACTACCTGCACTGTGAGGCAGTCTTACTACATGCACTGAGAGCCAGTCTTACTTCATGCACTGTGAGCCAGTCTTACTACATGCACTGTGAGCCAGTCTTACTACATGCACTGTGAGCCAGTCTTACTGCATGCACTGAGAGCCAGTCTTACTACATGCACTGTGAGCCAGTCTTACTGCATGCACTGTGTGCCAGTCTTACTGTATGCACTGTGAGCCAGTCTGTGTACTAGGGCTGTATATTGAAAATAATTTTTCAATACAATACAGTATTTTTCACCTCACTACTCAATATTTCAATACAATATACCTTTTCATTAAATCAGAATATATAACTGGAAATATTTGAGTATTTTCTATATATGAAGTCTCATATGTGACTCAGATTTTCCACAGAATTTTTTATAATTAATTTAAGCATTCTATGAATAAAACAAGAAAAACCCAAATATGAGTTATCTTAATTCTTTTTATTTATCACCCTAAAACTGACATGTGCAAATGAGAAACCCCAAATGTACATGTTATGTATGAAACTTTTTTCATCACTAATTTAGTATATGTAGAACAGAAATATTTATCATGCACCTCCCCCCCCCAAAAAAAAAAGAAAAAAAGGAAAAAAAACCCAAAAATACAAAAACAATCAACCAAAACACCCCCTCAAAACAATCAACAAGAAGATCAGACTGCTGTGACAATGTCTAAAAATATGAATTACTTAACATATTTCCTTTAGTCAATTTCTTTTTCAAGAACACCAGTGAATCTTATTTCTATTGAAACGGTCAGGCTCATACTTCTCAACCACCTGCATATTTCAATATGTTGGTTGGTTGGTTGATTGGTGTTTTACGTCGCTTTCAACAATATTTTAG
The DNA here is from genome assembly GCA_035048485.1 of Pteria penguin. Lineage (NCBI taxonomy): Eukaryota > Metazoa > Mollusca > Bivalvia > Pterioida > Pteriidae > Pteria > Pteria penguin. The sequence continues at coordinate 56,848,097 of CM068582.1, read as the reverse complement.
TTATATCGCGACATGGAAGCAGGAGGTTACCAATCTCTCAAACATAGTGGCGCAACCTGGGAATCGAACCCGTAAGACAAGCGCTTAACCACTACACCAAGCCTGCCCCTATTTCAATATGGATTACAATGAGTCTGTTTGTGCGGAATCTAATAGTATGTGTTAAGGAGATGTAAATAAAAAGGAGCATAAAACAAAACTAAATGCAGTCACAAGGTTGAAGTTTTTCTTTACTTATCTTTATTAGTATTTATTTGCATTGATACTTTTGGGGAGGTGTATTGATACATTCAATATTTCAATACAACTGTACCAAGATGCAGCCTTTCTTACTACATGCACTATATACCAGGATGACAGACTTATTACATGCACTGTGAGCCAGTCTTACTACATGCACTGAGAGCCAGTCTTACTACATGCACTGTGAGCCAGTCTTACTACATGCACTGTGAGCCAGTCTTACTACATGCACTGTGAGCCATTCTTACTGCATGCACTGTGAGCCATTCTTACTACAAGCACTGAGAGCCAGTCTTACTACATGCACTGTGATCCAGTCTTACTACATGCACTGAGAGCCATTCTTACTACATGCACTGTGAGCCAGACTTACTACATGCACTGTGAGCCAGTCTTACTATATGCATTGTGAACTGGTCTTACTACATGTACTGAGAGCCAGTCTTACTACATGCACTGTGAACTAGTTTTACTACATGCACTGAGAGCCAGTCTTACTACATGCACTGTGAGCCAGTCTTACTACATGCACTGAGAGCCAGTCTTACTACATGCACTGTGAGCGAGACTTACTACATGCACTGGGAGCCAGTCTTACTACATGCACTGAGAGCCAGTCTTACTACCTGCACTGTGAGCCAGTCTTACTACATGCACTGAGAGCCAGTCTTACTTCATGCACTGTGAGCCAGTCTTACTACATGCACTGTGAGCCAATCTTACTACCTGCACTGTGAGCCAGTCTTACTACATGCACTGAGAGCCAGTCTTACTACATGCACTGTGAGTCAGACTTACTACATGCACTGTGAGCCAGTCTTACTACCTGCACTGAGAGCCAGTCTTACTACATGCACTGGGAGCCAGTCTTACTACATGCACTGGGAGCCAGTCTTACTACCTGCACTGTGAGGCAGTCTTACTACATGCACTGAGAGCCAGTCTTACTTCATGCACTGTGAGCCAGTCTTACTACATGCACTGTGAGCCAGTCTTACTACATGCACTGTGAGCCAGTCTTACTGCATGCACTGAGAGCCAGTCTTACTACATGCACTGTGAGCCAGTCTTACTGCATGCACTGTGTGCCAGTCTTACTGTATGCACTGTGAGCCAGTCTGTGTACTAGGGCTGTATATTGAAAATAATTTTTCAATACAATACAGTATTTTTCACCTCACTACTCAATATTTCAATACAATATACCTTTTCATTAAATCAGAGTATATAACTGGAAATATTTGAGTATTTTCTATATATGAAGTCTCATATGTGACTCAGATTTTCCACAGAATTTTTTATAATTAATTTAAGCATTCTATGAATAAAGAATGAAGAAAAACCCAAATATGAGTTATCTTAATTCTTTTTATTTATCACCCTAAAACTGACATGTGCAAATGAGAAACCCCAAATGTACATGTTATGTATGAAACTTTTTTCATCACTAATTTAGTATATGTAGAACAGAAATATTTATCATGCACCTCCCCCCCCCCCAAAAAAAAAAGAAAAAAAGGAAAAAAAAACCAAAAATACAAAAACAATCAACCAAAACACCCCCTCAAAACAATCAACAAGAAGATCAGACTGCTGTGACAATGTCTAAAAATATGAATTACTTAACATATTTCCTTTAGTCAATTTCTTTTTCAAGAACACCAGTGAATCTTATTTCTATTGAAACGGTCAGGCTCATACTTCTCAACCACCTGCATATTTCAATATGTTGGTTGGTTGGTTGATTGGTGTTTTACGTTGCTTTCAACAATATTTTAGTTATATCGCGACATGGAAGCAGGAGGTTACCAATCTCTCAAACATAGTGGCGCAACCTGGGAATCGAACCCGTAAGACAAGCGCTTAACCACTACACCAAGCCTGCCCCTATTTCAATATGGATTACAATGAGTCTGTTTGTGCGGAATCTAATAGTATGTGTTAAGGAGATGTAAATAAAAAGGAGCATAAAACAAAACTAAATGCAGTCACAAGGTTGAAGTTTTTCTTTACTTATCTTTATTAGTATTTATTTGCATTGATACTTTTGGGGGAGGTGTATTGATACATTCAATATTTCAATACAACTGTACCAAGATGCAGCCTTTCTTACTACATGCACTATATACCAGGATGACAGACTTATTACATGCACTGTGAGCCAGTCTTACTACATGCACTGAGAGCCAGTCTTACTACATGCACTGTGAGCCAGTCTTACTACATGCACTGTGAGCCAGTCTTACTACATGCACTGTGAGCCTTTCTTACTGCATGCACTGTGAGCCATTCTTACTACAAGCACTGAGAGCCAGTCTTACTACATGCACTGTGATCCAGTCTTACTACATGCACTGAGAGCCATTCTTACTACATGCACTGTGAGCCAGACTTACTACATGCACTGTGAGCCAGTCTTACTATATGCATTGTGAACTGGTCTTACTACATGTACTGAGAGCCAGTCTTACTACATGCACTGTGAACTAGTTTTACTACATGCACTGAGAGCCAGTCTTACTACATGCACTGTGAGCCAGTCTTACTACATGCACTGAGAGCCAGTCTTACTACATGCACTGTGAGCGAGACTTACTACATGCACTGGGAGCCAGTCTTACTACATGCACTGTGAACTGGTCTCACTACATGTACTGAGAGCCAGTTTTACTGCATGCACTGTGAACTAGTTTTACAACCTGCACTGAGCGCTAGTCTTGCTGCCTGCACTGAGAGCCAGTCTTATAACATACACTTGCAAGCCAGTCTTACTACATGCACTGCGAGCCAGTCTTAATACATGCACTGTGAATCTGTCTTACTACATGCACTAAGAGCAAGACTTACAACATGCACTAAAAGCCAGACTTACTACATGCACTGTAAATCAGGCTTAATACATACACTGGGAGCCAGTCTTACTATATGCACTGTGAACCAGTCCTTCTACCTGCACTGTGAATCAGCCTTACTACATGTACTGAGAGCCAGATTAACTACATGCACTGTAAACCAGGATGTCAGATTTATTACACACACTATGAGCCAGTTTTGATATATGCACTGTGAGCCAGTCTTACTACATGCACAGTGAGCAAGACTCATTCTTTGCACTTTAAGCCAGTGTTACTACAAATTCTATTAGCCTGTCTTACTTCATGCACTGTGAGCCCGTTTTACCAAATGCACTGTAAGCTAGGATGACAGGTTGCTACATGCACTGGCTGCCAGTCTTACCGGTGAGCCAGACTTGAATATAGTATCATCTGGTAGCATTTGGTTTCAGTTTAAAAATTTCTGTTTTAAGACATCCATGTAAAATACAAAAGTAACTGGTGTCACATGACTATGGCACTAACAGCAATGTACCACAGTGGACATTCACGGACGCCTGAAATTCAGAGGTGAGACCAGGTGCCCGGGAGGAGTAAGTGTCTCCTGTTTGGAACAAATTATATGAAATTTCTCCATCTGGTCTCCAATAACTGTTTATCACTTGATGCATTTGTGGATAGTAGGCCATAAATTTTTAGGGTCCCACCATATGCCCTTCAGTTTTGAAGATTAGCTGATAAGTATTTACAGAGTTATTGGATTTAGAATTTGTGCTCATGCTGATAGAATTACATCCTTTCAGCACTCCTATGGCACACATAACTTGAGTTTTTAAAGAAGATTATCATAAATACTATTCAAAGTAAGACAGAATATGGTGAGAAGAAAATAGTAATAGTTTTACTGGTCAGAGGTCAAGGTCACAATCTGATGTGAATGGTAAACATGTTTTGACCCAATAGTACTTGGTTCTGATGTAGTAACTCAACAAGAATATATCCTAGAGTATTCAAACCAAATACATAGATAGAGAAAGACTAGTGTTAGGCACCTTTACCTTTGAGGTCAAAGGTCAGTGTCAAAATAAGGTGTTACATTTAAAGATTTTACTTCATTTAAAATCGTATGTACACTTTATGAAGATTATCAACATATGGTATACTTTCTACTAAAATATTGATGGAGGTCAATTGTGCTTAGAAATGAAGCGATAAGGCTACTAAGAAACTATAACCTTTATGAAATTTTAACAGTACCTCATTTACTGACATGAAATCAATACTTTTTTGAGGAACATTGATTTCTTATTCCATTTTGATTTTCATAACTGCTATAACCATTGAATTTTTGTTTTAAATTAAAAAAAAAAACCACTTTTTCAAAAAGGAGAGGGTCTAAACTAAGATAAATCAATTTACAATACAAAGAACATACACTGTCTAAGAGATCATATCCTGCACTTTTAACTCCTAGAGAACTATAAGTATATACTGGTACTCAGTACATATTGCCAAACACATGGGCAAAAAAATATTTTGGAGGGGATTTAACCCTATTCTATTAACCTTCCTGAATTGGGTACAACAAAGTAAATTTTAAGTTATAACCACTTTCATTTTGTTGTAATTGTTTGCTTGCTGGGACAGAATGTTCGGAGAATGATTGTTGTAACCCCTATATGATTGTTCGCATCCATGAAGATACAAACAAAACCTTTCACTGGTTACCAACATTTCTGTGCCCGCGATTCGATAGATCGGGGTATATTGTTTTTGTCCTGTCCGTTTGTTTGTTTGTCAGTCTGTTGTCCTGTGTAACCTTAGCTATAACTTTTGAACCGTGAGGGATAAAGACTTCATAATTAACATGTATACTCAAGTTATGAAGCCCTTTTAAATGACATCAAGGTCGAGGACCTTTTGACCTTGACAATGACCTTCACGATAAAAATAACTTTTTGGACTGTTTTGCCACCGGGGGCATTTCCTGTTTTCAAAACTTTAACCTTGGTCATTATTTAAATAAGTAGTAAGAGATAGGGCTTTGATATTTCACATGTGTATTCCTAGTGGCATGAACTTTCATTAGTTACAAATGTTTTAACTTTGTGTCTTTCACCTTGGGGTTTGACCTTCTTTTTCTAAAACATAAACCTCAATCACAACTTATGAACAGTAAGAAATAGCTATCTTTTCATCGGACAACTCTTGCAAAAAGTAAGAAAAATTATTGAAAATTGAAATTCGGAATTTGGGAATCAGTTTGAGTTTGAAGAATCAGTGTTTGAATAAACAAAAGTGGACTGAATTATGTATATTAAGATTTGTAATTTATGTTGCAGCTGGACACAGATTGGATAGAATGACATCTGGAGTCCTTGTCATGCCTAAGAATGAGAATTCTGCTCGTAAATTTCTTGATGCAATAGGGAATCGTGAAGTCATCAAAGAATATGTATGTAGAGTTATTGGAGAATTTCCTGAGTAAGTGTGTCTCTTTTTATACTAGAATTCAGTCAGTATATATGGATTTGTTTCAGCTTTTTATATGTCCTAATAAAATGTGGGTGTATAATGCTATATGCATACCACTGTTGTCCATCTGTGTGTCTGTCCATCTGTCCCATTTATCTTGTCTTTACAACTCTTCCTATACCCTTTGGGGGGATTTTGATGAAACTTGGTACAAATACAGAACACCCTATTAGAATTTGCATATTGCAAGGGAAGTGCTGTCCAAAAGCACTTACAGGAGTTATGGCCTTTGGACTTAGAGTTTCTTAGAATGTTCTATGCAAAATATCTTGTCTTCACAACTCCTCCTAAACCCTTTGGAGGGTTTTGATGAAGCATGGTACAAAGAAAGAGCACGATATGAAAATGTGCATATTGGAAGGGGAATGTTGTCCAAAATGATTTACAGGAGTTTTGACCCTTGAACTTAGATATTTCTATGCAAAATATCTGGTCATTGCAACTTCTCCTGAACCCTTTAGTGGATTTTGATGAAAAGTGGTACAAAGAAATACATGTAACAAAATATCAAGATGTGCATATTGGAAAGGGAATGCTGTCCAAAAATATTTACAAGAGTTATGATCCTTGGACTTAGATATTTCTATGCAAAATACCTTGTCTTTGCAACTCCTTTTAAACTCTTTGGTGGATTTTGATGAAATTTGGTGCAAAGAAATATCACATTATAAAGATGTGCACAATGAACAGGAATGTTCACATCTCAATGTTTAACACAATTGTAGTCACTATATTTATGAAACGAAGGGGATGTTCAACATGGAAACTGATCGATGCACGAAAAAAAAATCAATTGTCCTTCAAAATATTGAAGAAGAAAACGGAGCTATTATACCAGTATCAAGGATGATTTACATATACCATAATTAGATGTGTAATTCTAGTTTGTATGACCCCCTAGGATAATAAATTGTGGGCGTATTATGTGCCGTTCAGTGGTGCCCTATTTTTAAAAGATTATTTAACTTGTATGCCTTAAGCAGGCAAAATTGTTATTCTTGAAACAGTTTAACAATAGAATTTGTAGTTGTTGTACTGGCATAGCCATACTGTAGACAATGGAAATAGCACATGGATGATTTATAAAGATGATCAAACAAAACACAGGTGGATACAACATAGCATTCAATGAAACAGGGCATTTGATTCACAAGTACTGTTAACTGTTAAATGGATCACTCGTGTTAAATGCAAAAAAGCTCTACTGATATATTGTATTGATATTTATTCAACATATTGATCATACGTTTAAATATTTCAGGACAGAGGTGGAAGTAGACCAGCCTCTAGGACTACTTAATATTAAGTTAGGTCTACAGAGGGTGAGACCAGATGGAAAACCGTCAAGAACAACATTTCAGAGGCTTAGTTTCAATGGCAAAACCAGTGTTGTAAAATGTAAGTTAGGAAAGTGAAACTGAAAAATATTCTTCAGGTATATTTGTAACATTTGAATATACAGTCGAACTTCGATAACTCGAACCTCGAAAACTCAAAAACTTCCAGAGAACACTTCGAATATTTTAATATTATTTGCCTTCTCAAACTCAAACTTCTGAAAATGGAATACCTCTAAAAACTGGAAGTAATTTTCAAGTCCAAATGACAAATTTGTACTTTAATTCACTTTTGAAAACTTGAAGCATTTTACCATCGGAAACTCAAAGCAAATAACAGGATAGAAAGCAATTGGCTTATTTACAAAGGGATTAAAATTACACGGATGTGTGCATCCAAGCTTGATGGATTAACAGACTTGTGTATGGGATTGTATATAACATGTATCATCCACATTGGTAATTAAACAATTAGGGTATCATCGGTATTATCTAGAGATGATTTATCTTAATTTTAACAGCCGTAATTATGAAAGAAGGTTATTAAAAACTGCTAATGGTGAAAATTGTCTTGAATTATACAAGCTGCAAAATTAAAATAGTTATCAACGTTAATGAACTTCATCTAAGATACTAGGCCAAGTCCCCGACATTGTTGAGCAGTGTCAAAGCCGATAGATAGGCTTTATAAGGGCAGATCTCCATGTTATTACATTTTTGTCCCCCGCTTTTAGCGAAAGCGAGGGGACATTAAATCTCATTCGTCTGTCTGCTCGTCTGTCCATCCATCTGTCTGTCAGTCCGTCTGTCATAAAAACTTTAACCTTGGTCATAACTTTTTAACCGTATGACGTAGGGCCTTCATATTTGGCATGTGTGTCCCTAATTGCAATACCTTTCCATTGGTACCAGAATTTTTTATCATGTGACTTTGACCATGACCTTTGACCTACTTCAATGTAACTTTTTAAACTTAAGACTTAGGGCCTTCATATTTTGCATGTGTGTTCCTAATTGCAATACCTTTCTAGTGGTACCAGAATTTTTTATCATGTGACCTTGATCGTGACCTTTGACCTACTTCAATGTAACTTTTTACTGTAAGAGGTAGGCATATTTAGCATGTGTGTCTGTAGACATTCACAACCATGACAATATATCACAAATCACTGCATCCTTACTGATAGAACCCCGAAAGCAGGGGCCACAATTCTCTATATTTGCTTGTTATATTAGTTTTATTAAATAGTTAAATGATATTTGACTTGATATACATTTCAATTACATAAATTGAGAATATTATATCGTCTTTATGCTATTTTTAGTATTACAGTAGTACAAAACCTATGTAGGTAATATAGTTCGATCTTTCCCCTTCTAATTTCCCACAAATTTCTGCAAATTCCATAACTAGAACATACGGAAACTGGATGTGATTTCGTAGGTGCTGAGCACTTCGAGTTATCAAAGTTATCTTAGAAATTAAAATGTTCTCGGGGCTTTCAAACAGATTTGAATCATGTGCTGTATTTTTTCTCACCATTATGCAGGATTTCAGTAGAGCTGCAGTAGAGCTATACAAAATGTTTAACTTTGATCATAACTTTTGAACAGAAAGAATAATTAGGGCTTTAATATTTCACATGTGTATACCTTGTGACATTATCTTTCACTGGGTAGCGAAATGTTTGACTGTGACTTTGACCTTGATTCTCAACTTGTTTTCAGGAATTTAAATCTTGATCATAAATTTAAAACTGTAAGGGACACGGCTTTAATGTGCTACATGTATTAGAATGCTGGGGGATTTTGCATTTTCTTATAATTCTAATTGAATTATTATAAAATTCATAAAAATTACTGTTTCTTCTGTTTCAATAATTATCTGAGATATCTAAATATACCCATTTGCCTGATTTTACTGGAAAACCTGCTTAAAATAAAGGCTTCCATTCCAGCTTGTTGCATAACCTTTGCACATCTTTTTACGACATTTTATTATGACATCACAGTTTGAACATTAAAGTCATATTGAAAACCCAAGGAAAAGTAACATGTATCATGAGGATTAGCAACTGAAAAAATCAAGCTATTCATGGATTATTTTGTGTATCTTGTGATATGAGTAACACTGAAGCATAATGTTTTGTCATTGGCTCATCTATGTAGATATGCAAATTATATAGAAAAATTGTGAACAGTCTAATAACATATTAATATTACATTTGTGTATTCCCTTTGTGACAGACCTTTCACTTGGTCCCTTAAAGTGCTATTAGAATGCTGGAGTATTTTGTATTTTCTTAAAATCCTAATTGAATTATTATAAAATACATAAAAATCACTGCTCCTTCTACTTCAGTATTTCTCTGAGAGATATCTAAAAATGTCCATTTGCCCGATTTTACGGAAACACACGAGTAAAATAAAGACTTCCTGTACAACTTGTTGTACAACTTTTAACGTCATTTTACTGTGACGTCACAATGCAGATATTAACGTCATAATTAAAAGTTAAGGAAAAGTAGCATTTGTACAACTTCTGACGTCACATGTTACGGAGATTAACGACTGAAAAAATCCATCGAGTTGTTTATGGATTATTGTATATATCTTGTTATCGTAGTCATGCAGCAGTGTAGTTTTTTGTCGACAATTCGTGTATGTAGATACGCACATTTTGTATAGAAAAATTGTGAACATTCTTATAGCACTTTAATATTTCCCCTTTGATCATGACTCTGAGTTTGATCTTTTTTTTTTTTTTTCCAAAACTTTAATCTTGGTCTTAACTAATGAACAGTATGAGATAAGATTTTGATAGTTCACATGCATGTTCTTTTTGACATGACCATTCACTAGGTACTAAATAATTAGACTTTGACAATAATCTTGATCTGCTTTCAGAAACTTTATCTTTGATTACAAAAGTAAGAGAAACTGCATAAATATTTCATGTGTGTATTCCTTGTGATAAACCCTTTCACTAAGTACCAAAATTTTTTACCTTCAGACCTTGATGTTGACCTTTCACATGCTTTTTCAAAAACTTTATCTTTGAAAATAAAAAACCATTGTAAAACATACTAGGTAGCATTTTGATATTTCATTCTATATGACAAAACCTTTCTATTCGTACTAAAATTTTGCACCATGAGGCCTTGACCTTGAATTTTTTGTTTTCTGCTCTATCATTGTTAAATACAAACAAATGTTTCAAAATCTTAAGCTGATCATTAGTTGTATTTACAAATGTTCACATGCCCAGTCAGCTATGTTGTCACATGACAACTTGTTTATAATAAGGAGGACCTTATTATCAGTAGATCATTGGAATGAAAGTCCTGATTTTCAGTCATTGATGAAATCCTCCATTTTTGAAGTGAAAGTCAAGGCCTTGTACTATACAATGTCTTCCCTTAAATAAATCATACATAAAATTTTGAAAATGATCCTTGTTATTGTTTCCCTTGTAGGTCGATTGCACACGGGTAGAACTCATCAAATCAGAGTGCATCTACAATATCTAGGTACTGCAAGTTATTTACACGCACTTCAGTTTGTTTTCAGACTTTTAATATGGATTATTTTGGTAATTATATAAAACCTGTTTACCTCATTTTGAAACTACACTCTATTTTAGACAAATTTAAGTGAGACTTGTATGTCCTTAGCTTATGTCCTTGACCATGAGATCCAGAGAAAGGGCATAGTCACTTCTCCTTTATAAACAATATAATCTTGTATTTGCTCCTACAGGATCTACTTAGCATGCTTGAACACTCGAAATTACATATCCATTATGGCTTTAGTGGAAGCCAGCTTGAAAATTTTTATTCTGGATTTTCATCCACATTTTTAGAGCAAGTTTGATATGTATTACAAAAATGATATATTCAAGCTACTATTAATTTAGGAACTTATCTTAGAACTGGTTTTTCTCCCTCATTTTGTTTTAGCAATGTTGATGTAACTGTTCAGGAATGCACAATATCACAATTTTAATATAAGTGTACAGAAATGCACAATATTATAATTTTGATGTAACTGTACAGCGATGCACAATATTACAATTTTTATGTAACTGTACCGGAATGCACAGTATCACAATATTGATGTAACTGTTCAGGAATGCAGAATATTACAATTTTCAGCCTCTAAGCCTTTATCAAGTGATAAAAACAATAGAAATATAGACATCTATGTAAAATCCATCACTATGTCATGTATGCTTTGGCATAAATAAACATGAATCTCATCAATATGAGAAAAGTCCAGGCATATCCTGACAGCCTCACACAATGTCAGTATAAGAAAGGTCCAGGCATATCCCGACAGCCTCACACAATATTATCGGTATAAGAGAGGTCCAGGCATATCCTGACAGCCTTACACAATATTAGTATAAGAGAAGTCCAGGCATATCCAGACAGCCTCACACAATATTAGTATAAGAAAGGTCCAGGCATATCCTGACAGCCTCACACAATATCAGTATAAGAAAGGTCCAGGCATATCCTGACCACCTCACACAATATCAGTATGAGAAAGGTCCAGACATATCCTGACAGCCTCACACAATATCAGTATAAGGAAGGTCCAGGCATATCCTGACCACCTCACACAATATTAGTATAAGAGAGGTCCAGGCATATCCTGACAGCCTCACACAATATCAGTATAAGAAAGGTCCAGGCATATCCTGACCACCTCACACAATATCAGTATGAGAAAGGTCCAGACATATCCTGACAGCTTCACACAATATCAGTATAAGAAAGGTCCAATCATACCCCGACAGCCTTACACAATATTATCAGTTATCAATTATCTTAGGATTGGTGAATGTACATAATATAGAAGACATGAAATTCAAAGGATTTTAAAGTTAAGGACAGCAGCAAGATGAACCTTGCTTACTGTATACTGAGTAAATTAATAACAGGAATTTGTCTTAATTTAGAATTAGACCATGACTCCCACTGAAGTAGCAAAAACGATTGCTGTAGAGGGGTGGAAAATCCCTGACCAGTGTATATGAGATATTTTGGTATCTTGTGACCTTGACATTTGAACCAATAAAAGTAAAATTAATACTTTTAAATTAGAAAGACATTATAGTGATTCAAAGAATAGCAAATAGCTTTTAACTGAAATACCTATAACATTTTGAACCATATTCCTTCCAGCCATAATCACTATCCATGTAACTCTTGTACTTTCTGACAAATGTTGTTGATTGTGTTAGTAACAAAGTTAGCATGTCAGAATCATTTAGTGAAAGAATTGATCTTATTCCTGTAATATTTTCTCTGCATTATGTCAGAATTTTTTCTCTCTAAAGGCACACTTATGACAGATTTGTGCCGATGAAATGTTCCATATTGATGGAGTATTTTAACTTTCTATTCGGAGATATATTGATTTCAAATCTATTAATGACAACTCTACATGTAGATCTTCCATGATACATGCATTTTAGGTGAAAATATAGTTAAAGTGACAATGTAAAAGGACAGTTCCTCATAATTTTCATAATGTACATTTGTCTTGTAACAGGACATCCAATAGTTAATGATTTTGTGTACAACTCAGATGTATTTGGACCAGATAGAGGAAAGGGAGGTAACTTTGAGGTTTCTGGAGATGTGGTAAGTCTGGTTTCATTGGGTTGTTTTATATAAAATCCAGAAAGTTTTATATGCCTTTTGCAAGACAGGTTGTATTATCTTATGACACTGTCCATCTATCTGAGACCATTGTATGAGTGAAAGTTTTCTGTCTGGCTCAAGATATTGAAGTGAAACTTTCTGTGTGTGTTTAGTTTGAGATCCAACATACAAAGTTCATCTCTTTTTTGCAGTAGACTTTCATTTAACAATAGGTATTATAATAGTTATTATATAGTTGTAGCTTTTGTGAGATCTTCTCCGTTGAGCTTTGAAATATTGAAGTGAAACTTAATCATAATGTGAATGTTTCCTTTAAGTATCTACATATGAAGTTAACTTTCTTCAGTTGTCGTAAGTTTACAGTGATGAAAATCTGAATTCAGGGAATTTTTTGACTGTGCTTTGAAATTAAAGTGAAACTTGATGTGTGTGTTTAATTGAGATTCTACAGAGGAAGTTTGACTTTTTAGCCAATTGAGCCTATATAATAAGAGTTATTATTACTGCAGAAAATGTTTGTTCATGCTTGGAGATTTTGAAGGGAAACTTAGTGGGTATGTTCAATATGAGGTCCTTTATATGATGTTTCATTGTTTTGGCAATTGACCCCATTTTACCAAAGTTATTGCCCGTTGACGAACATGAGAATTCTGGAAATTTTTCAGCCATGCTAGGTACTATGAAAATACATTTTACAGTTGAATGTAAATGTTTTCATAATGGACTCAAAGTGTTATAGCCCTTTAGTTAGTGTTGTTTTTATATCCCCCCAAGCAAAGTTATGGAAGGTATATAGGAATCACCCTGTCTGTCCGTCCATCTGTCTGTCTGTACATGAATCTTACACGGCCATAACTTCTTTCTTTTCCTTTGGAGGGAGATGGTATTTTTCACAATTATTGTCTATGACCCAAGGATGTGTCATGACCTTGAATCAAGGTCATATCTACAAGGTCAAGGTCACAGTGCACATATAGCCAGAATTATTGTCCAGGCTGTAATTCTTCCTGTTACTTTCGAAAGAGATTATATTTTGCTTAATTGTTGTGCATGACCCAAGGATGTGCCTTGACCTTGAACCAAAGTCATATCTTCAAGGTCAAGGTCACAGTGCACACTAGCCAGAATTCTTGTGTGGACCATAACTTCTTCCTTATATGTTGGAGGGAGATGATATTTCACACAATTGTTGACCCAAGGATGTGTCATGACCTTTATCCAAGGTCATATCTACAAGCATACCTGCCAACTGTTCCGATTATGGCGGAATTTTTCCGATTTTTTACATGCTAATTCCACATTCCAGATTTAGACTTGTCCGTTACGCTTTACGCTTATTGCACACTTTAGATTGGAGTTTCCTCTCTTTTTTTGTCACAGTCTTGTACATGCTTAAGGATATGTTTTAAACAAACCATGTTTAAAGCACTGACCTGACCAAGGATGAACGTGACAAAAATGAAGACAACCTTGGCGTCTTCAGTACAGAAGCAGAAACAAAATGCAGTGACCGGGACTGACAAAGGACAAAAACAACAGACATATTGAGACTCAAAAACACTTTGGTTTCTGAACAACATAATGAGAAAATATTGACGTTTTTCTCAAAGGCTTCATAGACAACTTTTTGGACTTTCTTTGCCTTGTGGCATCAGTGTTTCATAAACACAGTTTTCACCTTTTGTTTGTTATTTTAAAGAAGGAGACTTGTGTTTGTTATCAGAAGTGTTAATAAAAGCTGTATAATCTGTTATTCTTTTCTCTGTGGAATTTGTTGATAACTATCAATCTCTGAGGTCATTTTATGGTAGAAAATTGAAAAATTTTCTCAGCAACAACGGGGGGGGGGGGGGGGGGGGGGGGGGGGGGGGGGGGGGGTTGCGCCTCTGACCCTCCGCTGTTCCTCTAAACCGTCTTCTAGGATTGGCAGATATGTACAGTGTCAGATTGCCCATATACTAGATTGTTTCATTGAATATACCTCGAAATGTATAAGTGGGACATCCACACTAACACCAACAGTGTATCTTGGGATGTATTATTGCATGTTTCAACTTTGTTGCCGCAGGGTGTATTTGTCCCATTAGGACAGCTATAGTTGCTATTCGTAGAAGATTACTGTCTTGAAACTAAGTGACAGGTGTATTTGGCATTGTAGTCATTGCTCTTGTTTTAGATGGATTTGTTGTTGAACACCTCATCTGCTGAGGCACACTGACTTCATTTTTAAAAGATTTTTAAAATCAGCAGTGCAATTTTCATTCTTTGTCAAACAAATAGTTTGGTTATGGTTTAAAGTTTTAATTAATTTGATTATAGGTATTACCTGTGTTAATTTGATAAAGCAAATAAAACTGATAATGTTTAAGAGAAAACTGTTGTAAGAAATCTTTCCCTTTTTGACAGCTTTATGAAAAGCTGAAGGAGCGCCACAACATTGGATTATGGGAAGCAGATGAAGAAAACCCACATTTTCATAAAAGGATTGCAGAATTAAAAGCAGATACCAAGTCATATATAACACAGATGGGAGAATGTGATAACATGTTAAGTTCTGGGACCATTGTGAACATAGATGAGACAGGGAGTGACAATGTTTTGAATAAAGAAAAGAACAGCAAAGAAAAAGTGAGAAAGAATGTTAAGCAGGAAGATATTGAAGAAGAACTCTCAAATCTTCATACTGAATTCCAACCCTCCTCCAAAAAGTTAAAGCTAGATAGGACTCAGAATATAGCAAGTTTAGAAGGAAATACCTCAACAACTGAAGGATGTGGTGTGTCATCTACTAACCATAAACCAGGATTTCAACTGGAAAAATGGATTCCAGATGAGGACTGCATAGAATGTAGAAAAGTCTACATTGATCCTAAACCAAAGGATATGACCATGTACCTTCATGCTCTGAGATATAAGGTAAATGTTTTAACTGTTAGAATGATATACTATAATGTGCCTACTGAAGGTTGATGTGGAGTATAGATTGAGGGATTTAGGGGCATTTTCTTAAGTTGGTCCTTATATAGGTTGAACTGCTGTATAGGTCTCTACAGTAGTACGTATGTCTCCTGTCAGTGAGCTTCTCGTATGACTATGTCATGTATCAAGTTTACCCTTATCAACATATCAGCAGTTATGATGATAGGTCCATTAGTAAAGGCCTCCATTTTATATCTCATGTCTGGCAATAATAAAACCTGTTTAAGCACTAGAGCAAACCTTGAGGCTGATGTGATTGGACAGGAAAGAATTGTACATGTGACATATTAACTGTAACCTTGACCATTTGTGTCAATATTTGTGGTTAATGTAGACAAATTTCCCACCACATACCATATATTATGAAGTTCATTGTAGAAGTGACAATAGAACAGAGTGTTACTCTAAGTTGGTGAAGATTGGAATACGGTAATTTATGCAAATATCATCCATTTTGCACTTGAAACTGGAGATAAACACAGACAAAATTAAAAATATGTATTGAAATACTGTGGATGTTGTTTAACTTGGGTATATATATATTATAATCATCAGTGATAGATATGTTCTCTGTGCCATCAAAACCTACAGTATTTGCATTAACCTTTTTTTTTAGCTCACATGGATAAAATATCAGGAAAGCTATTGTCATACCCAACGCAGCTGCGTCTACGTCCTGGTGCACAAAAAACTTTAACATGGACTGTAACTTTTGAACTGTCAGTGGCAGAGCTAAAACGTCTGAGAAACTATTAGAAAGAAAGTCATATACTTTCCTATTATTAGAATGATAATCCAAGTGAATCATATTTCACAGTCTGATAAATTGTGATGAAGATTTTGTTACTCCTTGGTATGTAGCAAAGTAGAAGACAAAATCTAGATTTATCAGACTGCAGATTGATTTTGCAAATGCCAGTAGTTAATAAACATGCAATAATTTTTCATTCTAGACTGTAGACTGGGAATATATAGCACGTATGCCAGACTGGGCAAAAGATGATTGGATAGAACAGGATGAGTTATAAGCCTACTGTGTGACATGTACTTGTATAGCAGAATGGAATTATCTTGTTTTATTCATAGATTATCACCATATCTTAAAACACCAAACACAAGACTATTTCTGTAATATCAGTAATATATCATTGTTTTGATTCCAATGGAATTTTGAGTTTGTAAGAAAGAGAATTAAGATTCTGGTATTCAGTTTTAGAAACAGATATAGTCCTTTATTAATGTTGAATCAACTGAAACTGATATGATAAAACTGAATTGAATTAATATTTTTTTTGATGAATGAACTAGCTACAGCAGAAACTTTTAGCTCACCTGAAATGTAGTTGCATAGTCTGCTTTCCTTGGATATTCCTTCAGTTATGCATTTTAAACCACTGAATGGATTTTAATTAAAAAATTTTTATTAAACCAAGTTATCAAGCAACTACTCAAGGTCATTTACTAAGCTAGTGTTTCTGTCTATATTGTTTCAGGGGTAGATCCATGGTATGGTAATGTAGGTCAGAAAAGGTAACTTCATTTGAGAATGTTTTCTTAAGACATTGTTCATAGAATGAATACTAAATGGTCTAGAGTAATCTACAGGATGTATGCATAAAGCATGTGTTTTATATTAAAGTCTGAAATTAGACATTAGACATTGTTTACTTTTGTTTTACATTTTTTTATACCTTGTTGAAAGATGATACCTATTGTGATATGGCACTACCTGTCTGTCCAAGGCCATTTTATATGGGAAAGTGTTTCTTTAGCAGAAAAATAGTATTGCTATTATATTATTCATCATTATTCAAGGAAAAAAGGAAACCATTTTTAGAATATTGTGTTAAGTTTATCATGAAAATATGCAGTGTTTCTTTGTAAAAAATGTTTTAATTGTTCAAAACACCTAGTACATCAAATTCAGCATATTTTAACCATACATGTATACAGTAATGCTATCCTGGTTAATTTTGACACATTTATTGGCTGAATTGTAAAACAATTCCAGTCTATAGATTGGCAATATCTGTCAACATTTTGGTTAAGTTTCTGGTTGAAGCAAATCACAGCAACTAAGATGAATATAAACATCACACGTCATATATAGGTTCCTTGTGACCAGAGCTTTCAGATTATGCCTTGACTTTTGACCAAGTGATCTTGACCTTTGACTTTTACCTACTTTTTACAAACTTAATTTTGGCTATATCTTTTGAATTAATAGGTATAAGGCTATTGTATGGAATTTGCTTTGCAACCTTGCCATAGCATCTTTAGCAGTTTCTTGTAATGTTTTATGAAATGAAAGGTTTTCTGTTTTTTAAACACCTTGTTAGAGGAGATATAGTACTGTCCATCCATCTGAGGCCATTGTATTCTGGGAATTTGTTAGTCATACTTTGAGATATGAAAGAGAAACTGGATGTGTTTAGTATGAGGTGTTACAAAGAAATTTGACTTTTTTTGCTATAAACATCATTTTGTAAGACTATAATTATAGAAATATTTGGCCGTATTTTAAGATACTGAAGTGGAATTGGTGAACATGTGTAGATTGTGATGCTACATATAAAGTTTGACTTTTTGGTTTATCTATATTAATAAAAGTGATGACTTTTTGTCAAAAAACAGAATTCTGAATATGTATTGTTGGAGGGGTAGGATTTGCATTGAGTTATTGAAGTGGTACTTTTGAAGTTCAACTTTTGTCATATTTTACCATATTTTGCATGATTTATTGCACTTTGATGGAAATCAGTATTCCTGAAATTTTCAACCATGCTAGACAATATTGAAGTATTTTGGTGTGAATGTTCAATATGATGTCAAACTCGGTGGGGCTCCATAGATGAGGTGCTCATTTCATAACCAAACAATCCTGGGTTCCACTCCCCCTTAGGGTATTGTATCCTGTCTTATGAGACATTAAAAACCAAGGTTCTGTGTCACATAAGGGGTGGTAGGTAAAAGATTCCTCAGTTTCCTGTGGGTCCATAGCATAGATATAGACTTTTATGCAATACATCACCAGATGCCGTTACATACACGTGACATAATAGTGGAGTGTCGTAAAAAGTTATCAATAAGTTAATCAATCAACATGATGTCCTACATGACAATTCTGTCTTTAGTCAAAATTGATCATATTTTACAAAAGTTATTACTTTTTGATGAAATTCTTTATTCCAGATTTTTTTAGTTTTTGTTTGAAATAATATAGTTAAATGCCATGTGTATGTTTCCTGCTGCGTCTTACTGAAGGATTCATATTTTTGTCACAAACGACTCCTTTTTAAAAGTGTCATTGCCCTTTAGTAAATGTTATTTTAACCCTTTGTAGAAAGTATATATCTTGAAATTAAGCAGTTGGCATATTGTGCAATATACTTATTGCTCTTGTTTACATTTTATGAATAAGGTATAGATTAAAAACAAAAGGTATAAGGATAATACCAGATAATATCAAGTATAAAGAGATTACCAGATAATATGAATTGTAGTAGTACCAATAACTGCTACTTAGGGATTTAAAAAGACCAATTACTCCCAAAATTTAGAACTAAGAAAAGACCAGTAAATCACATATCCCAGAAATAAGGGATAAAATGACCAATAACTCACATAGATTGGAACTTTTGATATCTTTCATTTGAAAAAAATTATGCAGAAGATACCATTTGTTTGTAGTGCCACAACACATTTACATGCAATATTAGCTCAACAAAGTCTTGGACGTTACGGTAGGTGACATTTGTAAGACTTCATGACCACTATGTATGTATAAGTGTTGGCTTGGCATGACTGTGGCTATAAATTGTGATAGAATTATAATCAGCTATTTATGCAAGGGCGGGGGTCTTCATAGATAGACATATTATGTACATTTTTTGATGTCGTGAAAAAGAAGCATTATTGGAAACTGTCAGAGTTCTGAATGAAAACTTACTACAATAGCTTGTGGTAGAGTGCATTTTTCATAATTTCATGTTGAGGGAAGTGGAATAAATGATACTGTGTCTAGAGTTGTTATTCTTAGATAAGTTGCAACAATTAAGCTTGTAAATGGCTGGAAATTTTATAAGCAGGTAGACATCACAATTTAATTCAATGTATATTGTCATACAATAATTTTGAGGGAAATATGCAAAGTAATCAGTTTAATAAGTAGAATCATTTTTCAGACTATCATTCATTGCATGTGCAGATCATGAATAATGAGTAAGTTCAGATATTATAGTTGTGTGTTTAGAAATGAGGACAGAACGAAAACATAAGATTTAGTAATGTGTCATGAATGCAAAATGTGACATATTTTGTGTAAGCTTGAGTTATCCTGCTTTAATCATTCATCTGGAAGAATTTTAAAGAAGTATTAATTAACAGTTTGATTGTTTTTTCTTTTACTGAAAACCAATTTAAAAAAAAACATTTTACATGCACGTCTGATTAAAAAAAATTGATTCAGTCAAAATGTCTGGTATTTCATAATACTACCCATGCTTGATTTTCAGAACCTTAAAACTGGCTAACTTCATAATCTTCACACAACAGAAGTGAGAATACACAATTTTCATCTCACCTGAGCCAAAAGACTAATGTGATGCTGTATTGTGTGTTGTCCATTAACTTGTTACTTTTCACCTTAAACTACTACATGTGTTCGAATGAAATTTTGCATATATGATCCTAAGGAAAGAGAAATGCAGTTTTGTTCAAATAGTGATTATTGCATAAAGTTAATATTCTGTAGCCATTAGTTTTAACTTTAACTTGTGGCATGACTGGACTTCATTGAAACAGAATGTTGGGGTGAATTTCTAGGTATTAATTAGATGAAAATGCGTAGAGGTTTCTCACATTCACATAACCAAGAGTGAATAACTCTTCTTTTCTTGCATAAAAAGAATACCTCGTATACAGAGAGACAACTCTTGTTTTCTCGTGAGGGTATCTTTAGATTTCTAGGTGTAGTTTGTACTTACAATGTACTATTAGAAAGGTCAATAGTTGGAACTGGGTAACTCAAATTTTAATTTGGGAAGAAAAAAAGTGATCGCGTTGTAGAAATTGATATTTTGTACAACTTCAGCAATGCAATATACTAATGTAATAAGGTATTACAATATAACATGTTTTGTGATTGGTCATTAAAATAGATTGACGTGTTTAGTGAAGTACTGTTGACTTACACTTGTGTCATAAATCATGTCATTGTGTGAAGGAGGACGCCGCATTGTGTATCACATTCACAATAGCTTGTTTTTATCTCCACGGGACAAATGTCCGGAGCTAATGTCATCCCTTTGACTTTGGCGTCATTGGTGATGGCGGCTTCGTCGTTGACCCGTGGCGTAGGAATATTATTTTTTCCGCATGTTTATTATTTCGATGCATTGTTACCATACCAGCGAGCTTGTTGTCTTTGACAACTTTGGTTGTTATTTCGAGCAGGCTTAGCTGGACTCGGCTATGTGTTGCGTGCATTAGAGAGAGAGTTTCATGCCGATCATGTTGATTTCATGAACCTGATACAATGATAAATATCACTCGGTATGCACGAAGTGTGTTGTCTTGGAGATGGTAAACAAACAGTTGAACCAATGAAAAGATTAATAATCGTGCGCTTCGTGAAATGAGTATGCGTTTTTACTCTTGAAGCGAACTCTTTACAAGCGAACTTTATTATAGATCTACATGTATATAAAAATCCAAATATAGAGTGTGGTATTTTTATTCTGCATTATTGTTAATAAAAATGCCTTTCACGTAAGATTTTAATAATGCGGCTGTCGTAGAATAATTATCGTTCCATGCTTTGGCATTTATATTTCTATGAAGTTATATTGAAGTTAAAGTCCATGATAATTTGAAGTTGGATGTCTGATCGACTTCTTCAATGGTGCAAAATTCATAGACAAATCGTCAACAAATCTTTTGTTGTTTTACTGAGTCAGTCTATAAAAAGGCATTTAAATGTCAAGTTCATGGATATATAGTACAAGGACAACTAGGCGGGTACATCTGTGTGTGCATCCAAGCGTTTGTTGACGTCTCATAGGTTGAAATCTATAGCAACATCAATAGATCAGTTTAGAATTGAACAGATATCAGCAGATAACTTGAGGTAAATAATTTCTTTTACATATTTCTGAAGCATGCGAGTTTATTTATATGCATAAATCAATATACAAAAATATTCGATTAATAACGGATGTAAATTTATATAAAACATTAATATAGTTAATATAATAATATTAATATAGTTAACATTCTGACTGACCTCTGTATATGGTTAACGCTCTGATTGACCGCTCTGTATATGGTTTACATTCTGTGTGACCGCTCTTTATATGATTAATGTTCTGACTGACCGCTCTCTATATGGTTAACGTTCTGTCTGACCGCTCTCTATATGGTTAACGTTCTGACTGACCGCTCTGTATATGGTTAACGTTCTGACTGACCGCTCTGTATATGGTTAACATTCTCTCTGACTGCTCTGTATATGGTTAACGTTCTGACTGACCGCTCTGTATATGGTTAATGTTCTGACTGACCAATCTGTATATGGTTAACATTCTGACTGACCGCTCTGTATATGATTAACATTCTGACTGACCGCTCTGTATATGATTAACGTTCTGACTGACCGCTCTGTATATAGTTAACGTTCTGACTGACCGCTCTGTGTATGGTTAACGTTCTGACTGACCGCTCTGTATATGGTTAACATTCTCTCTGACTGCTCTGTATATGGTTAACGTTTTGACTGACCGCTCTGTATATGGTTAATGTTCTGACTGACCAATCTGTATATGGTTAACATTCTGACTGACCGCTCTGTATATGATTAACATTCTGACTGACCGCTCTGTATATGATTAACGTTCTGACTGACCGCTCTGTATATAGTTAACGTTCTGACTGACCGCTCTGTGTATGGTTAACGTTCTGACTGACCGCTCTCTATATGGTTGGCATTCTGACTGAACTTTCTGTATCTGGTTAACATTCTCTCTGACCGCTCTGTATTTGGTTAACGTTCTGACTGATCGCTCTGTATATAGTTAACATTCTGTCTGACTGCTCTGTGTATAGTTAACGTTCTGACTGACTGCTCTGTATATGGTTAACGTTCTGACTGACCGCTCTGTATATGGTTAACGTTCTGACTATCTCGAATGGAATATAACATATACCGATTAACGCATCACCTACTGGGATTAAAAGTAAAATCCTGGAACTAGAGGTTCTATACTCACTAAGCTATCTCGACTGACGACCCAGACAGACTGTGAAGGTTCTGTACTTACCAAGTTATCTCAGCTGACGACCCAGACAGACTGTGGAGGCGTTATACCCACTGAGTTATCATGGCTGACGACCCAGACTGACGGTGGGGTTCTATACTCACTGAGTTATCTTGACTGACGACCCTTACTAACTATGGGGGTTCTATACTCACTGTGTTATCTCGACTGACGACCCAGACAGACTGTTGGGGTTCTATACTCACTGAACTGTCTCGAATAACGACCCAGACTGACTGTGGCGATGTTATACTCACTATGTTATCTCGGCTGACGACCCAGACAGACTGTGGAGGTTATATACTCACTTGGCCATCTCGACTAACGAACCAGACAGACTGTGGGGGTTCTATATCCACTGAGTTATCTCCGACTAACGACACAGACAGACCGTTGGGATTTACACTCACTGAGCTATCTCGACTTCCGACCCAGACTGACTGGGGGGGGGGGGCTGGTGGTGTTCTATACTCACTGAGACATCATGGCTGACGACCCACACAGGCTGTTGGGGTTCGATACTCACTGAGCTATCTCGGCTGACGACCCAGACAGACTGTGGGGGTTCTATACTCACTGAGTTATCTCGGCTGACAACCCAGACTGACTGTAGAGGTTCTATACTCACTGAGTTATCTCGGCTGACGACCCAGACAGACTGTGGAGGTGATATACTCACTGGGTTATCTCGGCTGACCACCCAGACTGACTAGCGGTTCTATACTCACTGAGTTATCTCGACTAACGACCCCGACTGATTGTGAAGGTTCTATACTCACTGCCCTATCTCGGCAGACGACCCAGTCAGACTGTGGGCAATCTATACTCACTGAGCTATCTCGACAAACGACCCAGACAGACTGCGAGGGTTCTATACTCACTGGGTTATCTCGGCTGACGACCCAGACAGGCTGTGGGGGTTCTATACTCACTGGGTTATCTCGGCTGACGACCCAGACTGACTGGGGGTTCTATACTCACTGGGTTATCTCGGCTGACGACCCAGACAGACTGTGGGGGTTCTATACTCACTGGGTTATCTCGGCTGACGACCCAGACAGACTGTGGGGGTTCTATACTCACTGGGTTATCTCGGCTGACGACCCAGACTGACAATGAGGGTTCTATATTCACTTCGCTATCTCGGCCGACGACGCACATAGACTGTGGGAGTTCTATACACACTTATTTTAGCTGACGATCCAGACTGACTGTGGAGGTGGTACACTCACTGAGCTATCTCGGCTGACGACGCAGACAGACTGTGGGGGTTCTATACACACTGAGTTATCTCAGCTGACGATCCAGACTGACTGTGGAGGTGGTACACTCACTGAGCTATCTCGGCTGACGATGGGGGTTCTATACTCACTGACCTATCTCGGCAGACGGCCCAGACTGACTGTGGATTTGTTATAGTCACTGAGCTAAAACGGCTGACAATCCAGACGGTCACAATCTTCCATTGCCAGAAGATTCAGTTAATCAGCTACAAATTACAGCAATAAACAGCGAAAAAAAAAACAGTGAGAAGGTTAATGGTCAGAATACTGGATAATTCCGATGATTCAGTTATATGTAAACGTTATGCCTAGTGGGCTGCCTTGCCCGAAGATTCATGTGCAGGGGGTGGATTCTCTTATACATGGCGACATCAAACCTGTGTACACACACAGAAGACATATTGAATCAGCCTCACAACATTTAGGTAGAGAAGTAGTGGCTCCTACTATCCAGAGTTAAGTCGATGATTAATTGGGATGAAGTACCGGCGTTTATTGATAAAGATTATAAAATAGTTTACAATATACAAACACGAAGTATGTATCACTAGGGGTATTTAATATAGTGTAAAGTTTATATTGTATATTTACCATATGCTTAAACTCGTTAGACATTGTTTAAACGACAAAGAGAAGCGTCTTTGGAGGTGTTTCTTTGCTGTGTGTTTCCCGGACTACTTTTGTTATGTAATCAATGCAATTTTAGCATGGTAAATAGAAAGGACAGAGACAACTCCAAAAGCAAACACAAACATCACAATATAAAAGCGGAAACAGCTCGAAAGTCAATGGCAAAACCACTTACAGCGGAAACGACTCGAAAACTAATGGCTAGCGCCACTATTTAACAGCGGAAACAACTCGAAAACTAATAGCTAACACCACTATCTAACAGCGGAAACAACTCGAAAATGGATAGCTAACACCACTAAGAGGGGAAACAACTCGAAAAACGGATATCCAACACCACTATCTTAACGCGAAAAGAACTTCAGAGCCAAGGGCTAACACCATTGTCTAACAGTGGAAACAATAGCGCTAAGCGATCAGGGGTCAGTTGTTCGAAACTTACTTTCTATACAGAAATCTTATAAATTATATGAACTAATTGTCTCTCAAACTTTAACCACTCTTTAGCTTAATCAGAAGTTAAAGTTTCGAACAACTGACCCCAGGATAAGTAAGCATCCTTACGTATGATCAACACCCGACGTGTGGGAATACACATTACTAGGGGGTTTGCTGTAAATTTTGTTTGGGCATATTGAAAATAGATAAGGATAATCTAATTATCTTTCTGTAAATTCTTGTACATCTTTCTTAAGGACATACAAGGCTCGCAAAACTTCCTCTGATCAAATGCAGTTGATGCCAAGAAAGATGTTTCTAATTTAGTAATGAATAAAGCTCCAAGGTTGCCAGTAATATTGCAAATACAGATTTTCTCTGTTTTTTATTGGAAAGGTTTCAAGGGATTATGTATCCAACATATTTTATTTCAATTATGAAGAGAAAATGTCCACCATATAGGAGAATATTGAGTAATGTTTGTTTTTGTCTATACATAGTAATGAAAAATGTTTGAATCGTTAATCAAGGAAGTTGAAACAAAATAATATTTTCATTTGGTAACCACATCATACGTTTCTGTGAATCTCTATGATCGGTCAAATGAAGAAACTGCTTCAATTTTGAAGCTAATCCATCCTAAAACTGTATAAGTAAGATATGATTATGACTTTAACGTAGCATTGCAACTTTTTTTCAGACGACAAACAATATACTGCCAGCAAATTACAATGGGTCGGCACAGACATCATCACGATCGGAGAAGAAGAGGATATTCAAGATATGGATATTATGGAAATGATGTTAGCTTATTGGGCAATAGGTAAGTGCAGACAAAAATCGCTGTTGTTTGATTCCAATATTACTTTGAATGTTATGTTGTAAAGTTGTTTTCTGTGTATTCTGCCCTTCATGAATATGTATATACATGTTAAATGGAAAGTTATATATATATATATATATATATATATATATATGTAGGTCAAGTGGAACAGACAGACGTACTGCAAGCACATATGGGCCACCTAGGACTCGAGATCCAGCATGGAGAAGACATCTTCGCCGCAGAATGATGGAATATGACCGTAAGAGAAGAGAAAAATTGATTAAATTAAGGGAAGCAGAAGAAGAAAGAAGAAATAGGAATAGGCTCAATGCAGAAAGAAGAGAGAGGGAAAGGGAAATGCGTGAGAAAATGGAAAGGGAAGAAAAAGAAGAAAGAGAACGCGAAAATAGAAGAGAGGTACTGAAATACACCAGTATGATTATTGTCGAATTATTTTTGGGTTTCCATTTGATTTATTTCTCAATATACGTACTAAATATATTTATTGTGTCCCATGCAAACAGGGTATGAGGGTATATAGTAATCACCCTGTTTATCTGGTTAAGAAGTTTTGTAAAAAAAGCTCCATAGCTATATAGATAAGGCTTTGACATTTCAAACAAAGGGTGTTTATGAAAAGTGCTATCCATTGACACCATGATGTTTGCCCTAGTGACATTGACCTTGACATTTCAAACAAAGGGTGTTTATGAAAAGTGCTATCCATTGACACCATGATGTTTGCCCTAGTGACATTGACCTTGATTTATAAAACATCTTTAACCTTTTAATATCTTTTTAAAACTGGTAGAGGTTAGGGGTTTGATGTTTCACACAGATTCCTTATGAACGTACTAGCTTTTATTTAATGCCATGACGTTTGTCCTTGACGTTTCAGTTTTGTTAACGTACACATTTCGTAATCTTCATTTATATGTTTTTATCGGTAAGGGCCAGATGTTTGATATTTCACTCTTTGATTAAATAATGGATAAATAACAGGGTTTTCATTTAAGAGTAAAACGTTTGACTCGTTGATCATGCCTTTGTGGACCAGCTGAAAGATGGCATGTGGTGGCATGACTCACTGTCAACACATAGAATACGCTTCCACACTGTCAACACAGAGAGCCTACACACTGATAACACAGAGAAAGTACTGTCACACTGTCATTATAGAGAAAGCCTACACACTGGCAACAGAGAAAGTACTGTCACACTGTCATTATAGAGAAAGCCTTCACACTGACAACACAGAGAAAGCTTACAGACTCACGATACGGAGAAAGTGCCTTCACACTGGCAACACATAGAAGGCACCTCTACAATGCCAACACAGAAAGCCTACACACTGACAATAGAGAGAAAGTGTCCTCACACTCACAACATAGAGAAAGCCTTCGCACTGGCAACACAGAGAAAGTGCTCTCACACTGTCAACATAGAGAAAGCCTTCACACTGACAACACAGAGAAAGCCTACAGACTCACAATACGGAGAAAGCCTACACATTGACAACACAGAGAAAAGACCTACACTCTGACAATACAGAGAAAGTACCTTCACACTGGCAATACAGAGAAAGTGCCTTCACACTGACAACACAGAGAAAGCCTTCACATTGGCAACACAGAGAAAGTACTGTCACACTGTCATTATAGAGAAAGCCTACACACTGACAACACAGAGAAAGTACTGTCACACTGTCATTATAGAGAAAGCTTTCACACTGACAACACAGAGAAAGCTTACAGACTCACGATACGGAGAAAGTGCCTTCACACTGGCAACACATAGAATGCACCTCTACAATGCCAACACAGAAAGCCTACACACTGACAATAGAGAGAAAGTGTCCTCACACTCACAACATAGAGAAAGCCTTCGCACTGGCAACACAGAGAAAGTGCTCTCACACTGTCAACATAGAGAAAGCCTTCACACTGACAACACAGAGAAAGCCTACAGACTCACAATACGGAGAAAGCCTACACATTGACAACACAGAGAAAAGACCTACACTCTGACAATACAGAGAAAGTACCTTCACACTGGTAACATAGAGAAAGTGCCTTCACACTGACAACACAGAGAAAGCCTTCACATTGGCAACACAGAGAAGTGCATTCACACTGAAAACACAAAGAAAGCCCTCACACTGGCAATACAGAGAAAGTGCCTCTACACTGCCAATACAGAAAGCCTACACACTGACAGTATAGAGAAAGTGCCCTCACAATGATAACATAGAGAAAGTGCCTTCACACTGTCAACACATAGAAGTCGCCTTTACGCTGCCAATACATAAAGCCTACACACTGACAATGGAGTGAAATGCCCTTACACTGACAACATAGAGAAAGCCTTCACACTGACAACACAGAGAAAGTGTTCTCATACTGTCAACATAGAGAAAGCCTACACACTGACAATAGAGACAAAGTGACCTCATACTGTCAACATAGAGAAAGCCTTCACACAGGCAACACATAGAGGGCATCTCTACACTGCCAACACAGAAAGCATACACACTGACAATAGAGAGAAAGTGCCCTTATACTGACAACATATAGATAGTCTTCACACTGGCAACACAGAGAAAACCTACACACTGACAACACAGAGAAAGTACCTACACACTGACAACACAGAGAGAGGACCTTCACACTGACAACACAGAGAAAGCCTTCACATTGACAACACAGAGAAGTGCCTTCACACTGAAAACAAAGAGGAAGCCTTTACACTGACAAAACAGAGAAAGCCTACAGACTGACAATAGAGAGAAAGTGTCCTCTCACTGGCAACACAAAAAAAGCCTATACATTGACAAAAGAGAGAAAGTGCCCTCACTCTGACAACACAAAGAAAGCCTACACACTGACAATACAGAGAAAGTGCCCTCTAACCACACAGAGAAAGCTTACACACTGACAATACAGAGAAAGTGCCCCCACATTGACAATACCCAGAAAGCTTACACACTGACAATACAGAGAAAGCCTACACACTGACAATACAGAAAAAGTACCTATACTCTGACAATACAGAGAAAGTACCTTCAGACTTGCAACACAGAGGAGTGCCTTCACACTGACAACACAGAGAAATCCTTCAAACTGGCAAGACAGAGATAGTACCCTCACACTGATAACATAGAGAAAGCCTTCACATTGGCAACACAGAGAAAGTGCCTTCACACTGGCAACACAGAGAAAGTGTCTTCACACTTACAACACAGAAAAAGTACCCTCAAACTGACAACATAGAAAAAGCCTTCACACTGGTAACACAGAAAATGCCCTCACACTGACAACACAGAGAAAGCCTACACACTGACAACACAGCGAAAGCCTACAGACTCACAATACGGAGAAAGTGCCCTCACACTGGCAACACAGAAAGCCTACACACTGACAACACAGAGAAAGAGAAATGAGAAAGTACCTCCACAATGGCAACACATAGAAAGTTGCTTCACACTGACAACACAGAGCAAGTGCCTTTACACTGGTAACACAGGGAAAGTGCATTTTCACTGACAACATAGAGAAAGCCTACATGCTGGGGGCATACAAACATACCATATATATATATATATATATATATATATATATATATATATATATATATATATATATATATATATATATATATATATATATATATATATATATATATATATATATCCGAAACTTTGGGAGCCCTTCAGGTCATTACCATATATAGTGCACCTCCATTTTCACAAACTCCCTGTTCTGTCCTTCAGGCTAGAAAATTTATTTTGCAAGCCGAATTTTTTTCTCTTTTTGCAAAATCTTCCTGCCCCTCCCCGTCCTACATTTTGCAAATTTAAGGGTTACTATATCAACATTCTATGCTCTTATCAGAAATCATTGTGTGACATGTTGTCTTCCTTGTATGATTGTAGTCCTTTGTTAAACCGTTTGTATTGTGATGGTATTATATCAAACCATTTATACTAATTATGACATTTAACCGATTGTGACTACAGTTATACCATTACCACGTAATATGACTACAAGTTATATTAACTCCAATAATCCTATATCATTGCGGTTGTGACCTGTCAGCAAGGAGTGATTACTTCTCCATGACTCCTGTTCCCCCTCTGGTTCTTCCAAGAGCCTGTGGTAGCCTTTGACTTGTGTGTAATACATTATTGATCCTTACTTACTACTGCTCTTTATCTTAGCAACTTATTATCCTTGATAAAATGACGGACGTGTTTTGCAACATAGGCGTTGCTTCTGTTATCTTTTTAGCCGAGTTGCATACACTTACTCACCATGAGTGGAAAATTTGCTCTATTGTTTCTGGGGTCAAAAGGTCAAAGGTCAAGGTCATAGGATTGGGGTATCATAAATTTTGTTTCTCGACCATAAGTCCAATACATTTAGTGCTACTGCAATGAAACTTCATACACTTACTCACCATAAGTGGAAGATGTGCCCTATTGTTTCAAGGGTCAAAAGGTCTAAGGTCAAGATCATAGGAGTGGGGTATCAAAAATTAGTTTCCGCACCATACGTTCAAACGTTTAGTGCTATTGCAATGAAACATCATACACTTGCTCTCCACGAGTGGAAGATGTGCCCTATTGTTTCTGGGGTCAAAAGCTCAAAGGTCAAGATCATAAGATCATAGGAGTGGGGTATAAAAAATTGCTTTTTGAACCATAAGTCCAATACGTTTAGTGCTATTGCAATGAAACTTCATACACTTACTCACCATGAGGGGAAAATGTGCCTTATTGTTTTAGGGTCAAAATATCAGAGATCAAAGTCATAGCATTATGGACCATAGAAAGTAAGTGTGCTGCAGGTAGGGGACTCTAATCTGTCTCAAACAGTATAGTAAGACTTTATTCACTCTTAGGTGCAAGTTTTGCAACTCGGTACATTGCATCTGTGATGCAAATCTCTTGTTGTTTAATTAGGCTTGTATTATGTATCTATCATAACACAGAGAAGAAATGCTGAAGAAGAAAGACGAGAAAAAGAGAGAAGAGAAAAAGAGGAAAAAGAAAGAGAAAAATTAGAGGCTCTTAGAAGAGCTGAGGAAGAAAAAAGAGAAAGGGAAGAGAAAAAAAAAGAGGAGGAAGCACGCAGAGAAAGAGAAAGGATAGAAAGAGAAATAAAAGAAGAAGAAGAAAGGTTGAGGAGGGAAATGGAAGAAAGAGAAAAAAGGGAAAAAGAGGGTATGATTAGTAAATCTGGTCATCCGTTTGATGATAATTTTCT
The DNA here is from genome assembly GCA_035048485.1 of Pteria penguin. Classification (NCBI taxonomy): domain Eukaryota; kingdom Metazoa; phylum Mollusca; class Bivalvia; order Pterioida; family Pteriidae; genus Pteria; species Pteria penguin. The sequence continues at coordinate 56,816,743 of CM068582.1, read as the reverse complement.
GCTGATTTTTTCATTGTATCTTGAATGATTTTCTGTACAAAGATGCTGACCACTAGTTAAACATTTCAGTATTTACTTTTCAGTACTGAAGAGAGCAAAATTCCAATTTAAATCAACAATAGATTCATTCACGCTAAGTTTTATTCTTTAAGAATAAAAGACTCCAAATTATACAGAAAAAAATTAAGAGCTTCATTAATATAAATTATTGTTTGCTGTTTGCTTAAACAGACACTGGAAAATATTAAGTGTGATCTATGCCTAGAAACCCATACATTTTTCTTTATTTATTCAGCAAGAGAAAGGGCTGAACGAGAAGCCAGAGAAAGAGCAAACAAAAGACCATTATCTGTCACAGATATTGATTATCACATCAAAGACAACACAGAGCGACACCACACTGACAAATATGAGTTGACAACTTTAAAAAAAGGAGCAGAACTAGTAGTTCGGAGAGGCCAGGGGTTTTTGTTAACCATCACTTTTGACAGACCATACAATATTGAGAAACATGATCTGAGAATATCATTTTTCTTAGGTATTGATCTTTCTCAATCAAGGTTTATTTATGATATTTCTGCATGTCAAGATCACTCTGGTTCATGCAATATTACATTGTCTGGTCAGCCTTCAGTAAACATAAGTTATTGGCACTACATTGTACTTCTCTGAAAATATTAATTTTATGCTTATTATCTTAAAAGTTAATGAATTGTATGAAAATGATAATATTTGTCCTTCTTTAATATATATACACATGTTTGTCCTTCTTTAAGATATATACACATGTTTGTCCTTCTTAAAGATATATACTCAATTGTTTTATATTCTGATCTCTTACAGGAATTTCATATCTGAGTAGAACAAGTTAGGATTATTTATTTTTAGAGATTATGAAGTGTTTTTTTCTCACCAGTGAGCTCTAGATTCTAGTAAGCTATAGTCGTATAGAATATGTCTGTCATCTGTAAGCTTTTCATACTTTCAACTTCTTCTTTAGACCCTTTGGAGGGATTATGATCAGACTTAATTGGTAGGGATGAACTATACCTAAAGTCCCCTTTGAGTGTTGCTGTATTTTAGTCAGATATGTCTAGAGTGGAGCCAGAGGGGGATGACACAGACACTGTAGGGTACCCTCCTTTTGACAAACTTCTTCAAATCAGCTGCATAGATCATCAAACAGATTGTTAAAAAATGATCTAGAATGGTGTCTTGAAATGAGTTGTTGTTTATGGTTCCATTCTGAAATCCAATTTTTGACATATGTTTGACTCATTTTCTTAGATTTTCTGCTCACAGGTTGCTTATAATACATTAATTTTGTAAATTTTATCTGACATTATTGTAATGAATGTAATTGGAAAGAAATGGAATACAAAAATAATTGTTAGAATATTTTGCAATTTTTTCTAAGATTACAAAAGGTGTACATACTATAATTATGTAATAATAAGCTTTGAAAGACTTTTATTTCAGAACCAATTCAAAGATAAAACTTTGTGGGATGAAGTACTCAAGGTTACTTAAAAACGTTATTGTTTTTCAACCAGATCTGTCAAGGAGTGGATCCAGAGTAGGGCAACAAAAGTTCCAGAGGGTACCCTCCTGTGACAAACTTCTTCTTCAGACTGTCAAGGAGTGGATCCAGAGTAGGGCAACAAAAGTTCCAGAGGGTACCCTTCTGTGACAATCTTCTTCTTCAGACTGGCTTTACAGATCATCAGACTGAATGTATCAGGGTGATCTAAAAGTGTGTCTGAAGAAGTGTTTTTGTTTTTGTCTCCCTTTCGAAATCAAATTTTTGATGTTTTTGGATGCCTTTTTGGACTTAGTCACTTCAGCACAATTTTGTGTCATCTTATTGATTTATTCAATATGGAGACGCAATTAAGCATTTATTTGTCAACATGTATTGGAAAGTTTTATTTCAAGGGTTATTTTGAAGAGTTGTGTGAAAATTTTGTAGTCTGGATTTATAATAATTTTTTTCTTTTTTTGAAATAGGCCAGTCTTGGCATTCTGCAGACTCGCAATTCAAAACCCACCATAGTAATTAATATTTTTATCACTAATCACGAAAACAAGTTTTAAGTGTTTTGCAGCACTCAAAAAGTTGTATTAGAAATCAATTACTGATGTAGTTTTTTCAAACATTTTTGTCATTACTTGATTTATTCACTATATAGAGAAAAGCAATAAAGCCTTTATTTGCTAACGTTTATCGGCTAGTTAATATGTATTTGAAAACTTTTTAAAAGTATAGTTTCATTTCAAATTTCTTGCTTTTTTATTACTTTTTTCTTAAATTTTGACATAGGCAAGGTATTACCTAAGACAAGAAAAAAAAAAATTCTAATCTAATGAAAGGGAATGACCAGAACTGCCAGGAACCGAGATCCTTCCTTAATCTGTGAACATTGAACGATCTGGGTCCGGCGCCATAAACTGAGAATATACTTAAGTCAAATGTTTCATTTTAATTTATTCCATTATTAAATGTTCAAATAAATTCTCATGCAGAATGGTTTAATTCTATTATTCAATAGAATAAAACTAAATAAAATCCAAATCCCAGTTATTAATTCATTGATGAACAGAAGAATATGAAATTATGACTTAAGTATATTCTCAGTTTATGGCGCCGGACCCTGATCTGATAACCCAACCGGTTATAAGTGAATAGAAAATTGATCCGTTTGATTATTTTTAACCTACAGTCTTTATATTTAGATACATATTCATGATTAGATTGTTAGGGTTAGAATCTTCATGAAACATGATCTAACATATCGTGACAGTCGGTAAACCTCCACAGTAGAAATGGAAAACTCCTATTGATATAATGAAATGTCAACATACAACATACAACATACAACATGAAGTATGAATTCAACTTCATTCATTTTCTATGATGCAGTATTCCTATTTCATTTATATGTATTTAAATATACATATATACATGTATTTGATTAAATCGACGATACTAAGATAGCAGTGTAAAATTAATAAGTGTATTTACAATATTTTTAGGTGAAAATGCTAAAGTATCAAATAATACTTTAGAAGTAATGATATTGAATGAAGATGGAAAAGATGCTATTGCACCAAATGCCTGGCATGCAAAATTAATACGACGCCATGGAAACAGTATTGATGTAGAGATCAGACCAGCTTGCAACTGCATAATTGGAGAATGGGAATATGCTGTTGAAACAAGAGCCCAGGGTGCTACTGAACAGTTATATGATATTTACTTGCCTGGAGAAGATATCAATATTATCCTGAACCCCTGGTGTGAAGGTAATAATATTTGATGATAATTGTCTAAAGGTGAAGAACCTGAAAATGCCAATAATTTAACATATCAGTTAGTGACTCTTCCCGAGTCTGATAGTTAAGGTGAGATGGACACGTTTTTGGTATTTAAACCAAAGACCTTTCAGTCATGGGTCGATCACCACCACATGCTTGATGATGTCCTATGAGACAGTAAAAGTCAAGGTCATTGTCATGGCAGATGTTGGCATGCAAGTGACCCTAATTGTTTCAAGTGAATCTACATACAAAAATCTAAATTTCTGTGTAAACGCATTAAGTAAATGCCGTCACTTTATATTTGAAATTATATTTCCTAACATAGAATGAGAATCAAATGCAGAAAACACAAATGCCATCTCATTTCAGCTGATGATGTGTACATGAAGGATACAGATCTATTGAAGGAGTATTGTCTGAACGATCAAGGTGTCGTCTTCACTGGTAGTGATAAATACCCGTCAGGAAAAGCATGGAACTTTGGCCAGGTGATTGATTCCCAGATATAATTACATAGGCGAATTCAGAATTTTTTGAAAGTGGGGAGGGGTGGGTTGCAGTCTCCCATGACATGTTTTGCACTATCGGTCTGGAAAGGGGGGTTGCAGCCCTGAAAATGGTCGAAAATGACCGTGAAATTTTCGGTCTAAAAGGGGGAGGGTGCATCCCCCCTTCCCCCCCTTAAAATCCGCCGATGAATTATGTGATAAAAAAATGTCTGTCTTTCTTAGGGCATCTGGAGTCGGATTTAGCCACACTACACTCTAGTTGATTTAATGGTGAAGTCTGGTGAGCTTAATTATCTCAACCAAGAGTAGTACATGTAGTAATATGTATAATTGTTTGTGCATAATTCCACCACATCTTGATAAAAATCCATTCATGAAACACAAACCTTTGTCATAAATGCATTTTTTTTTTCAAATTTTTAGTACATGCATGCATGCAGTTTTGTAAATCGAAAAAAATATGCCAATTTTGGACATTTATCTGAAACTAATCTTCAGATTTTAATGATTCAGGACAAAGTATGCATGTTAGGACTTCAGCTGGTCATAATTTGATGGGAAGTTGCTGCAAAGGTTATTTTTCTGAAGTATCAAAAGAACATTAGATTTCTGAAGTATCATAAGTACGTTAGATTTCTTAAGACCTTGAACAATTGTTTATATATCTGCATGTGTGTTCCTTTAACAGTTTGAAAATGGAATACTGGAGATATGTTTTGATCTTTTGAGAAGGGGAAATAATGGAGAATACACGATGGCAATGTCCGATCCGATCAAGATCTCGAGAATGATCTCAAAGATAGTGAGTAAAAATGGCTAATATTATCCGAAAAAATGAACTAATTATAGAGATGATGAGCTAGTAAATTTGTCAAACCTCTTTCCAATCTCTAAAAAACTCATTGAAATTATTTGCATATCTTAAATTGTTGTTTTAACTTATACATGCAAATTCAATAAGAGAACTTAAATAGATGTGTTGTTAGAAAAAAGCGTTGAACTGCTTGTTACAGCTGCAGATTATTAATTCTTAGTGGATGTGTAATCAGATTCTTGCATTGTCTACTTGTCTATTAATACAATTAAAGGCATTTATCGGAAATAAGCTGTGACATAACTGGATTTGATGATATACTGACATCGGCTATAATACTTGTTCAAGATTTCAAATCCAGTAAATATCACAGCATAATATCACTCTGTCAGAAATTCATAATTGTTTTAATCATTAATATGCTTTATAAGTCAACATCTACAGTCACCTTTTTACGTTTAACCTTTCCATACTGTGAAGTTTTTCAAAGTGTTGACTGCCACATATGTTGTGTTAAATTCCAGGTCAGCTCTAATGATGACAATGGAGTGTTGGTTGGGAAATGGGGTGGTGGCTATAAAGATGGAACTTCTCCAAGTACATGGGTTGGAAGTGTTAAAATCCTACAGCAGTATGATGAGAGTGGTCCAGTCAAATATGGTCAGTGCTGGGTATTCTCTGGAGTCACAACCACAGGTGGGTACAAGTGAACATGATAAACTGGAGAGGTAGATAATGAAGTGAGTGCTAGTTAGAAGTATGGAGAATTTGAAGCTTGAGAAGTAAGGTGATAAAGAAAGTCAGTGTATAATATCTCATAATAATAATGTTTTTGTTCTCTCTATTTGTGTATTTATCTTTTAATGAAAAAAAAATTAACATTGATCGTAACGTGTACACAGTATGAGATGGGGCTGCATTGATATAAGGCATAATTATATCTTATGACAATACTTCTCTTGTGACTTTAAAACTGTTTATTTTGACCATAATTGCTCTTTGACCTACTTTTAAAATTTTATGAATCATTGCTGTCAAGGGTTATCATTATGTTTCACAGAAACATCTTGCTATCAATATTGTTCAGATTGTGTGGTTTTGTGCAATTCTATTGACCCAAATTCATCTCAATATAGTTTTATGTTATTGCTTAAATTAAACCTCATTTTCACATGAATGCAAATTTTCAAACACATGCAAAAAGTACATACAGACAGCTGGATACACATACTCTTGACAAGAGGGCAATGTGTATTGTTTTCCATCATCAAAGGTCAAGGCCACATGCTAAATATTGTTGATACTGATTGTAAAAATCACACAGACCAAGTTATTTGGGCTGGGACCACAAAACTTGGTATACATGCTACTGATGTTAAGAGGACAACATCAGTTTTTTTCGAAAGTTGGATGTTAAAGGTCAAGGCTACATGCTTAACATTGTTGATAGATCTTACATACAAAATACAGACCAAAGTGTCTGGACTAGGACTGTTAAACTTAGTATACATAATCTTTATGACAAAAAGAGAATGCGAATTCTTTTACAAGATTAGAGGTCAAAAGTCAAAGTCACTCTCTACACTGATTGTTGATAAAGATTGTAAACATGATTTAGACCAAACTATTGGAGCTAGGACCATCAACTTAATGCACACACCGCTGATGCTTAGAGAACAACACTTCTTATATAAAACCAAGGTCACATGCTAACTGAGTGATGATAATCTTTGTAACTATTGCAGAGTGAACTGCTTAGACTAGGACTGTCAAACTTGGTGCACATGCTACTCATTCTTTTAAGATGACCATTATTCAAGGTCAGGATAAAAAATCATATACTTCTTTTGACAAGAGGATGACACTTATTTTTGTTTTGTTATATTTATAAATGTTGTTGCCTTTTAGTACATAGTTTTTGCCTTTTATGGAATCTGGCAGTGCTAAGTACATGTACAAGTGATAAGACTGTTTTACAATCTAGTTGTTGTTGTTGTTTATGTTCTTGAAAAAATTCACAAGAAATATAGGACAGGACATCTATGTAAATGTACATACAAATAAAAGAAGAAAACATTTTGTAACAGATAATGATATGTTTATCTTTCAGTATGCAGAGCCCTTGGGCTGCCATGCAAAAGTGTCACATGTTACAGTTCTGCCCATGATACTGATGAAACTGCTTCCATAGCCAAAGTATATGATATAACTGAAGATGGAGGTGTAGAGCTGAATGAATCCCTTACTAACGATTCTATCTGGTACATTTCTATTGTAGACAAAAGTAATTTTGTAGCTTACATTTAATGAAACTATACCTTTTATAACTGTGTTCTCTTCAATCAATATATCCTATGTTTTATCTCCAGTTTAAGACAATCATTTGAAAAAAAAACTTATGGGACCAAATTAAAAGAAGTGGAAGAATCACTTGTTAATTCAATATTGATACAAGATAGGGTTTAAATTTCAGCACAGTTTACTATTTTGAAGAGTGGTTTATATTTACGGTATGTTTTGTTTTTGTGTAGAACTATATTTTTATTTCTCCACATGGTTTATTTTCTTTAGACCTGAATTTTGGGCCATAAACTGAGAAAATACTTAAACAATTATTTCATTTTAATGTATTCCATTGCTAAATGTTCAAATAGATCTGTATGCATATGAATTTACTATACATGTATTTATGAATAAAGAAAAATTCAATAAAATTTGAGTTTAAGGATTTGAAAAGATGACTTAAGTATTTTCTCAGTTTATGGCCCTGAACCTTTATCATTTAAAGAGACCCACCGTCAATGACAATTTTTTGATAATTTATACCTTATCTTCATACACTTTTTGAAATGTTATGATGCTTCCTTTTTGACTAGGAGGAAGTTCAATATGCCTATAATCCATTGACTTAGGAACTAGCTATACCTGGAATAGGTACCGGTATGGCAAGTAAAAAGACTGCCATTCTTTTGCACATTCACAGACTTTGTGTGTTCATTTTGTTGTCTAAAGACAATAGGTGATATTAAACTTATACAGAAACTTTTAAAATCCTGAAACAACAAAACAATAGAACTTGGAGATAAAGAAGAAATGATATCTGGTTTTTTGAATTTTAGGAATTTTCATGTATGGAATGAAGTATTTATGAAACGATGGGATCTACTGGAAGAGAAGTATTTTGGATGGCAAGTTATTGATGCAACACCTCAAGAAACTTCTGAAGGTAGTTAATATTCCAAGATTTAGAAATATAATCAGGAGAAAGTTTTGTTAGAACACCTGAAGCTGAAGTGACCGATTGTGATCCACTTTTGTTAGGACACCTGAAGCTGAAGTGACCTATTGTGATTCACTTTTGATATCCATAAACTATTTGTAATTTTATCTTTTTGTCAGTACTCAAAGAAGTGACAAAAAATGTAACTTGTACAATTTACAACTTTGACTTATATAATCATTGATTTTCATCGTACATGGAAGGAATGAAGCACTCAAGGTTCAATACAATAGATTCGGTTTTCAATCAGCTCTGTGAAGGAGCAGGGTAAAAATGTCAAATAGGTAAATCAATGTGGCAGGGTAAAAATGTCAAATAAGTAAATCCATGTGGTAAGGTAAAAATGTCAAATAGGTAATTTCCATGTGGCAGGGTAAAAATGTCAAATAGGTAAATCCATGTGGTAGGGTAAAAATGTCAAATAGCTAAATCCATGTGGCAGGATAAAAATATCAAATAGGTAAATCCATGTGGTAAGGTAAAAATGTCAAATAGGTAAATCCATGTGGCAGGGTAAAAATAGGTAAATCCATGTGGTAAGGTAAAAATGTCAAATAGGTAAATCCATGTGGCAGGGTAAAAATGTCAAATAGGTAAATCCATGTGGTAAGGTAAAAATGTCAAATAGGTTAATCCATGTGGTAGGGTAAAATGTCAAATAGGTTAATCCATGTGGTAGGGTAAAATGTCAGATAAGTAAATCCATGTGGCAGGGTGCAAATGACAAATAGGTAAATTCATGTGGCAAGGTAAAAATGCCAAACAGGTTAATCCATGTGGTAGGGTAAAAAATGTCAAATAGGTAAATCCATGTTGCAGGGTAAAAATGTCAAATAGGTTACCTTTCTTTATTCAGATAAGTTGAATGAACTGAAAAATACATTATTCTGAGAGATATGGAAGGGAAAATATGAAAGAACATTGTCCAGAGAGATTTTATTTAGAAGCTTGGCAGGTAGGGCGAATCTCATGGTAGGGTAAAAAGTCAGAGCAGGTACTTTCTTTCGGATGGCTATGTGAAGAAGCTCTATTGGTTGAGGTCAGCAGAGTTAATGAGATACCCATCGTCTAGCATCTGTCTCACAGTCTGTCTATAGAAATTCTTGTTATTGTCATCAAAAGTTTATTTCATAAAGTTTCATCTTGTCAAGTATGTGGACTAGTTGTGCACATGTGATTTTGAATCTGGTCCTTGACTGTGTGACCAAACAAAGGACATGGTCACATTTCCTTTGTAAATCTATATTGTAGATTCTCATTATCACATCTCTTTGATTTTAATCACAGAAAGTCATCTACAGTCTCATTTCATCAGGTCTATGGTTTATTTCAGTTATGCATGGTCACTTTTTCTAATTAATCTTGTATATTTTGATGAAACTTAATATGAAGGATCTTCTTAGCATATTTGACAAAAATGTCATGATGGCCATCTTGAAAATTTTAAACCTGGGTTTTGTCTCTCATTTTCATTGCAAGTTTATGTTAATTTGCATGAAGATCTGCTCATAATACATGACAAATTGTGTTATGTAGTCAAATATAGCTGCCATTACAAGCATCTTGAAAATCTTAAATTGGAGTTCTTCCTTATTAGCTCACCCGAGTCGAAGGCTGAAATGGAATACATAAGATAATTAAAAGAAAAGAAAAAGTAGGGGAAGGGGGAGGAAATCCCTGAGTAATAACAAGCTTTGATAAACTCCTAGGCCTCCTTCAGAACCAATGCAAGTTAAGATTTTGCTGATACTTGGTAAGAATAGAGTACTCAAATTCCCCTACAAGTATTGCTGTTTTTCGACCACATCTGTTATGAGATGGATCCAGAGTAGGTACACATAGACCCATGAAGTTACCCTCTTTGACAAACTCCCTCTCTATACTGGCTGCATAGATCAATAAACTAAATGCACCAGAGTGATGTAGAAGGGATGTTTTAAGTTACTTGTCATTTTAAAAATATGTATCTTATATTTCTTGGTGTTTGAGATAAAATTCACCAATTTAATATCAAGTACATAAATTATTGCTGTTTCTTTCTTCTTATATTGCATTATGTAGATTTCAAGCTAAATATCAATCTAACAGGTAGTTGCTCAAGAATGCTACATTTTTGCTAATTGTTTATTGGAAAATATCTATTCAAGGGTCATTTGAAAGTTTCATAAGAAACTTAAGCTTTTTTGAAATTTTTGACTTTTTTTAGCTCACCTGACCTAAAGGCTGAAGTGAGGCATTGTCATAGTGTGCCGTCCATCTGTCATCTGTAAACTTTTCATACTTTAAACTTCTTCAAAACCTCTGAAAGTTTATTGTTATTAATAAATATACATGTATAATAATGAGCTTTGATTGATTTCTCCTTCTGAACTAACTTAAAAGGATGACACTTGGTAGGTATGAAGTGCTCAAGGTGTCCTACAAATGTTAGGTTTTCGACCAGATTTGTGTATTTGTTAAAGCAGTCATTTGTTTTCAAGTGAGAAAGTTGTGTACATGTGAGCGATGTAGGTCCATTTTGGTCTCTTGTGTCATTTTGAAATAAACCAGTTATGGCATGCTGTTGGGTAATGGATCAGACCTCGCTAAATGCAAACATTTATTCCCGCAGATGGTAGCCAACTTGAAAAGTTTGGGTCTGGAATCTCATTACTTTTCAAAGCAGTGCTTTTGCAAGAGTTTATAGGAATGATTAGCACTCTGCATGAAACCTGCTGAACAAATGTAAAAGAGGGTGTTATAATCCCACATGCTCTAGGCTTATAATCATACATGCTTTGGTGTTATAGTCATACATGCTCTAGCTTAATAATTCCACATGCTCTAGGCTTATAATCATACATGCTCTAGTGTTATAGTCATACATGCTCTAGCTTAATAATTCCACATGCTCTAGGCTTATACTCATACATGCTCTAGTGTTATAGTCATACATGCTCTAGTTTAATAATCCCACATGCTCTAGCCTTATAATCATATATGCTCTAGTGTTATAGTCATAAATGCTCTAACCTAATAATCCCACATGTTCTAGGCTTATAATCATACATGCTATAGTGTTATAGTCATACATGCTCTAGCCTAATAATACCACATGCTCTAGCCTTATACTCATACATGCTCTAGCCTTATAACCCCTGACATGCTCTAGATAGCCTTATAATCATACATGTTTTAGCTTTATAATCATACATGCTCTATAGTCTTATACAGTCTCCTGTCTGGACAGAAACTTCTAATTGCTTTTCATATTTGGTTTCCAAATGCAGTATTCCTTTTAGCTCAGTATTTATATATTGTTCTATCTAACCAAATAACCAAATGTTTTGTATAAAAGAGTTAATTGTTTCTCACGTAGTCAATCATTAACTATATAATTATACTGCCATTATGTAAAAAAAATTAATCTCACTTTATAGGTGTATTTCAATGTGGACCAGCTCCTGTCAAAGCCATCAAGAATGGACATTGCAAGTTACCATATGATACTCGTTTCATTTTTGCTGAGGTTAATGCTGATGTTAAACATTGGCATGTGAAAGGACGACATTGGTCACTTTCTAAAGTTGAGAAAGATAGGTAAGTGCAGTTTGAAATTAAAGTATAGTGCATGGAAATACACTAGAAATACAAAAGAGTACAGTATAGTGTATGACAACACAATAAAAATATGGAGTACTGTATACTGTATTGGAACACACAAGAAATAAATAGCACAGTATCATGGTATATAGGAACACACAAAAAATAAGGAGTACTGTATAGTGTGCTGGAACACACGAGAAGTAAAGAGTACAGTGTAGTGTACTGGAAAAACATGAGAGATAAGGAATACAGTATAGTGTACTGGAACACATGAGAAATGAGGAGTACATTATAGTGTACTGGAACACATGAGAAATGAGGAGTACAGTATAGTGTACTGGAACACATGAGAAGTAAAGAGTACAGTATAGTGTTCTGGAACACATGAGAAATAAAGAGTACAGTATAGTGTACTGGAACACATGAGAAATAAAGAGTGCAGTATAGTGTACTGGAACACATGAGAAATAAAGAGTACAGTGTAGTGTACTGGAACACATGAGAAATGAGGAGTACAGTATAGTGTACTGGAACACATGAGAAATAAAGAGTACAGTGTAGTGTACTGGAACACATGAGAAATGAGGAGTACAGTATAGTGTACTGGAACACATGAGAAATAAAGAGTACAGTATAGTGTACTGGAACACATGAGAAATAAAGAGTGCAGTATAGTGTAATGGAACACATGAGAAATAAAGAGTACAGTATAGTGTACTGGAACACATGAGAAATGAGGAGTACAGTATAGTGAACTGGAACACATGAGAAATAAAGAGTACAGTATAGTGTACTGGAACACATGAGAAATGAGGAGTACAGTATAGTGTAGTCTGTAACACATGAGAAGTAAAGAGTACAGTATAGTGTACTGGAACACATGAGAAATAAGAAGTTCAGTTTAGTGTACTGGAACACATGAGAAGTAATTATACCCTCCGCAAACAAAGTTTGGAGTGGATATATAGGAATCACCCTATCTGTCTTTCCGTCTGTCCACTGTCTGCCTATCTGTCATTCCATCTGTCCACCAAGCATTAACTTCTCACCCTGTGCACAGATTTCAATAATATTTCACGGAATTGTTGCTTAGGATCTAAGAACGTGTCATGACCTTAAACCAAGGTCATAGGTCAAAGGTCAAGGTCAAAACTGTCACAATAAGTAAAACTTTGTCAGGGCCATAACTTGTCACTCTGTGCACAAATTTCAATAATATTTCAATGAATTCTTGCTTAGGATCCAAGAATGTGTCATGACCTTAAACCAAGGTCATTGGTCAAAGGTCAAGGTCATAATAGACACAATTAGAAAAACATTGTCCAGGCCATAACTTCTTCCCCTGTGCATGGATTTCAATAATATTTCACAGAATTGTTGCTTAGGATCTAAATGTGTGTCATGACCTTGAACCAAGATCATAGGTCAAAGGTCAAGGTCACAATAGACACAACGGGTAAAAATTATTTTCATTGATAATACCTCAAAATGTGCGTGTAAGTGGAACATCCATTACACTTATACCAGTGATGTATATTGGGATGAATTATTGCATGTTCCAACTTTGTTGCCTCGGGGGGTATTTGTCCCGTTAGGACTGCTCTAGTTTAGTACAGTATAGTGTTACTGGAACACATGATAAGTAAAGAGTACTTTTGAATTAGAAAAAATTGGGCTGATGTAATTTAATCCCTAATTTGGTTTTAAGTGGTCATGAAAAGTAAGTGATGATGAGAGACCTATGGTATTGTATACTACCAGAATTCCATTGGCTGGTAATCCAGTAATAGTAAAACAATCTAGAGTCAGAGAGTTGAAAGAGAAGCTACATGTACGTGCAATTCTCAGACATGTAAAAATACCGTAATACTGCTCTTTACCACTATTTCACAATTTTTATCAGCTTCAGGGCTTTTAAAACACTAAAAGAGATCTGTTTAATCATATAAAAATATTGATTACATAATTTGCACATCTAATTGACATGCAGTACCTCCACTCATCAGATAACATCTTAATACAGCACAATATATATGCAATAACAGTTTGAAAGTCTTCGAATTATCGAGGTATCAATCCTACATTGTCAAAATCATGTGAAAACAATACTGCCTCCAGAGTCTTAAAATAAAGAGACACATTAGATGTCTACATATAATGTATAAATGGATACAGATAATGTAGATAATTGAATTTATTGATATGCTGCACATGTTCAGGTGTTTATTGATATGCTGCACATGTTCAGGTGTTTCAGACTTTTGACTTTAGGGGAAACATTTAATTTGACAATAACAAGACTCACAGTCATTGTAAATATAATGCATTATATCATTCACAATTCTCTTCTTTAAATTTGGTTAGTCCAGGTCCTCATTTTGGTGTATTATTGTCATATGGTTTTCTGTGTTGTAATTTATACAACTTATGGTAAGTAAAATATTAGCATAGTTATCTCTATCAATGTAATGAAAACATTGAAGATGACCAAAAATGGCAAATAGTGTTTTTACATTGCTCTTAAAAACAACCTATTTTAGGAATCAAATATGCCAAACCTTAAATAGTGAGGAATAGTGATAAGAACTGTGGACACACTTAGATGAATCTATTGAATAATAAATCATTAAGTAATGAAGGTATAGGTGGAGAAGAGTGTTAATGATGACTAACATTAGGATGTGATTCATGGAGATGGAAGTGAGCAGGTAGTAGGTAGAGGTCAGTACAAATGAGTAATCAAGATGAGAATGAAGGTGAAGGCTTGTGAGTAATCAGGGTTTGAATTGAATTAAGTACCAGGGAATCCTAGGATCTGATTGGAGGAGAAAACTGATGAGTAATCAGGTTGTGAATATAGAATTATCAGGATGTGAATTCAGAAGAATACTGTTTAGTAATCACAGAGTGAATTGAAGTGAATGTAAATGTCACTGTTGAGAGTATGAATAGATGTAAATAATAATGATGCATAAATAACAGAATGTGAATGGAGGGAATTATAAAATTATGATACATGAGTAACAGGATGTGAATGGAGGGAATTATAAAATGAGTAATTGGGTTTTGAATGTAGGTGTAATTACTGATGATTTAATCAAGGTGTGAATTCAAATGAAATGTAAGAGTAATCCTGGAATAAATTCAGGTAATGTGAATCAGAAATCAGGATATGTGAATGATAGAGCTAGGTGAATACTGGAGCTATCAGAAGTGAATGCAAACTAGTAATATGTGAATTGAGATGAGTACTTGTAAGTTACAGGAATCTGTTTCCTTATTTGGCCTTATGCGGCCTTATGCCACACTAAAGTTATTTCACTCATATGTCATGGGTGCTCCTGCCAAGATCTTAACTTATTCAATGGACTGATCCAAAGCAGTTATGGATTGCAAACATAAACCATGACATGGGATCTCTGCTTATACTGTACGTCTCATCTAAATGAAAGATAGGAATTGAGTCAGACAGTGAAAAATTACCATAGAAAAATCATGCCAATACTTGTTTTTAAACCTGAGTTGTCGTATTACAATATGCCAACAAATTATCACAGTGTTGTATTATTCATTATATTCATTTGTGTTGACAAAGATAAATTTTTATGATTTGATTAAATACTAGGCTGTGAATAGAACTGAACATCAAAGATCATGAGTTATCATATTCAAAAAGAAGAAGTTTTCTGTTGTGAGGAAAATATTTTTGTTTAACTTTCTGTGTAACTGTAATTAAACACTTTTGTTATAGAGTTGGAACTCTGGTTGTGTCAAAGTCTCCTGATGGTGTCATGTATGACAAAGATTTGACCATTGCTTATCGCAAAAAGTATGAATTTGATGTGACAGATCATTACAAATATCCTGAAGGTATGAAATTGTGTTTTTATGATTCTCATAATCTATTTCAAAGCTTAGTCTCTCAGGTCAGCCAGGTAAACAGTGTCTCAGGTATTCTATAGAAACATCCATTCACTATTGCTGTGGGACTGATGTTTTAGTTGGCAAAATAATCAGCAATATTCTCGCAAATTATCAGGGAAAATCTGTTTGATTATTACATGAAAAAATCACAGAAATTAAATGTTAACGAAATGACTCTGCATGTGAGTCTCACAATTAATTTGAAAGGACTTATGATCACAGGCCTCTGCTCATTATCAAAACTTTTCTTACATAAAAGGGTTAAATATATGTGTTAAAAATATAAATATTGACTTACTGTGATAACAGTTAATATATACATTGTACTGATATATAATGACAACAGTGAATATAAAGTGACATATTATGCCAACAATGAATATATGCTGACATATTATGTCAACATTGAATACATGCTGACATATTATGCCAACAATGAGTACATGCTGACATATTATGCCAAAATTGAATACATGCTGATATATGATGCCAACAATGAATACATTCTGACATATTATGCCAACAATGAATACATACTGACATATTATGCCAACATTGAATACATGCTGACATATTATCCCAACAATGAATACATGCTGACATATTATGCCAACAATGAATACATATTGACATATTATGCCAACAATGAATACACACTGATATATAAGGCCAACAATGAATACAAACTGACATATTATGCCAACAATGACATACTGACATATAATGCAACAATGAATACATAATGACATATTATGCCAACAATGAATACATGTTGATATATTATGCCAACAATAAATACATGCTGATATATTATGCCAACAATGAATACATGCTGACATATTATGCCAACAATGAATACATACTGGCATATTATGCCAACAATGAATACATACTGACATATTATGCCAACAATGAATATATACTGACATAATATGCCAACAATGAATACATATTGACATATTATGCCAACAATGAATACACACTGATATATAAGGCCAACAATGAATACATACTGACATATTATGCCAACAATGAATACATACTGACATATAATGCAACAATGAATACATAATGACATATTATGCCAACAATGAATACATGTTGATATATTATGCCAACAATAAATACATGCTGACATATTATGCCAACAATGAATACATGCTGACATATTATGCCAACAATGAATACATACTGGCATATTATGCCAACAATGAATACATACTGACATATTATGCCAACAATGAATATATACTGACATATAATGCAACACTGAATACATAATGGCATATTATGCCAACAATGAATACATTTTTACATATTATGCCAACAATGAATACATGCTGACATATCATGCCAACAATGAATACATACTGACATATTATGCCAAGTTGAACAATGAATACATACTGACATATTATGCCAACAATGAATACATTTTTACATATTATGCCAACAATGAATACATGCTGACATATCATGCCAACAATGAATACATACTGACATATTATGCCAAGTTGAACAATGAATACATACTGACATATTATGCCAACAATGAATACATACTGACATATTATGCCAACAATGAATACATGCTGACATATTATGCCAGCAATGAATACAAACTGACATATTATGCTGACAACGAATACAATATATGTATTATCGACAATTTATGACAACATTAAATTGAAACTTGTTTTGAATTTCAACAGATTTTACATAACCAAACTTGTTAAAATAAAACGGACAGATGACTGGATTGACAGTTAATCAGACATACATTGATACAGTCTGAATAAACAAAAATAATAAGAGATTAAACTTTTGGAATAAATCGACAATCAAAAGACCATTGAAATATATATTGATTGTATATTTTTATCAAAATTTTTGTCATAAGGTTCAAAAGAAGAAAGAATAGCAGTGCATAATGCTGAAAGTACAAGTAGAAGGGTCAGTGAAAGAGTGGCTGTTGAAGAGGTACCTGAGGTTGGTTGATTTTTCACTTTGCTCTCTGTTTTCATTAATTGTTAATTCATGGAAAAATAATTCACCTGAGATGATCAAGTGAGCTTATTAATTGTGTTCACTTGTTGTCTGGCAGCAATGTGTAAACATTTTATATCTATGACTTCTTCAGAACTGCTGAGGGAATAATTTTGATGAAATTTGGTAGATACTCAAGGTCCTAAATTTATAAGTGGTTTTGGTTTTTTTGGCAGACCTATCAAGGTGTGGATATCATAAGTGTGGTAACATACAGGTTTTAGAGGGTGTCCTCCTTTGACAAATTTGTTAGACATACTGCATAGACTGACAAACTGAAAATTACTTAAAAACAAAATGTTGTGTATTTCATGTAACGTAAGGGAAATAAGATGTTATTCTTCTGTTGTCATTTTTTGTGTGCAGGTCCTTGGTGATTTGTGTCATACAGCTTTGTCAGATGTTATCTGTTTTCTCTTTTATAAAGAATTAATTTAGAAAAAAGAACTGAAAATATCAAAAGAGAATTTTCAGTAGGCAATTTATGATCATATTTTAAACAAGGCTTTCAGATATAAGTCTCTCAGGTCATCTCTGCAAGTTGAAGGTCACTCAACAACAAGAAGGTAAAATACCAAACAAAAATAAGGGTTTACGTATTGACAAGAGTTTCCTATCTGATAGTCACCCATTGGTTTGATGTAATTTCATCTCTCAGTTTTACCATCAGTTTTTCTGGTTCAATGATTTATAGATAAGCACAAAGACTTTTCATTGATCCTCATGAAACAAAAGGGGCTTATGCTATATCCGGAGTGTCTGTTTCCCCATCTTAGTCTGGTTAAGAAGTTGTATGGTGGTTCAGTATTGTACATAACATAAATACCATTTTGACCACACATGCACCAGTGGTCTATTTTGGGATACTGAGTTGAATAATGCATCAGATGCTGCATCTGATAAACAAGTTCTACTTGAGAGACTAATTCAAGAGGTGTGGATCAATATTAGACCAAGCACAAATGCCTCATCGACCAAACTTGCACTCATCTTAGGATGGAGTTACCTGCATGAATCAGATGCTGCATCTGACAGAGTGTACAAAATATAAATGCTACATTGATATAAATATTCCAAATGAATGACTTGGTTGAGAAGCGATAGATCAATGTTGTACAAAATATTAATGTCACAGTGATCAAAAGTACACCAATGATCACTTTGGAATACCGAAATGAATGCATTGGATACTACATCTGACCTGCTTGAGTGACTTGGTTAATTAAAGCTGAGCTCTGACTATTTAAACATGGGTGACGTGATAAAAATTTTGGGGGAACGGAAATTGCCAGATCTATTTCTGGCAATTTCCGTTCCCCAAAATTTTTTATCACGTCACCCATGTTTAAATAGTCAGAGCTCAGCTTTAAGAATTTTGGGTAGTTCAGTATAGGAATTAAATAGCACAAGTGCCACAGGAGGTTCAAGTCTTGTCCATATGGTTTTTTGAATATACTATGCTGCTATTGAATGCAAATTGCTATTTTGGAGGTGGATTACGTAATTTTTGATTAATCTATGTTTAGTATTACATCATTTTGTACTTTGTATTCTCCACTGCATGTAAAAATCTGTTAAAAACATTCACATCTACTTGAAAACTTTTATTACGTCTATAATTGGATTATATACAGTATGGTTGGATATAGTCGGTGAGACCTGTCGTCTCTCTTTTCAAATGTTATTAGTGACATCATAGTCAGTGAAACCTGTTGTCTTTTTTTTCATATTTTATTACTGACATCATAGTCAGTGAAACCTGTTGTCTCTCTTTTCATATGTTATCAATGATAACATAGTCAGTGAAACATGTTGTCTCTCTTTTCATATGTTATCAGTGATATCATAGTCAGCGAAACCTGTAGTCTCTCTTTTCATATGTTATCAGTGACATCATAGTCAGTGGAACCTGTCGTCTCTCTTTTCATATGTTATCAGTGACATCATAGTCAGTGGAACCTGTCGTTTCTCTTTTCATATGTTATCAATAACAACATAGTCAGTGAAACCTGTTGTCTCTCTTTTCATATGTTATCAGTGACATCATAGTCAATGAAACTTGTTGTCTCTCTTTTCAAATGTTAATATTGCATCATAGTCAGTGAAACCTACATGTTGTTTCTCTTTTCATATATAATCAGTGACATCATTGTCATTGAAACCTGTTGTCTCTCTTTTCATGTTATTAGTGGCATCATAGTCAGTGGAACCAGTGTCTTTTTTTTTCATATGTTATCAGTGACATCATAGTCAGTGAAACCTACATGTTGTCTCTCTTTTTATATGTAATCAGTGAATCATAGTGAAACATGTTGTCTCTGTTTTCATATGATATCAATGACATCATTAAATCGGTGAAACCTGTCGTCTCTCTCTTCATATGTTATCAGTGACATCATAATCAGTGAAACCTGTTGTCTCTCTATACATGCTATTAGTGACATCATAGACAGTGGAACCTGTGTCTTTTTTTTCATATGTTATCAGTGACATCATAGTCAGTGAAACATGTTGTCTCTCTTTTTCATATGTGATCAGTGACATCATAGTCAATGAAACCTGTTGTTTCTCTTTTCATATGTTATCAGTGACATCATAATCAGTGAAACCTGTTGTCTCTCTTTTCATATGTTATCAGTGACATCATAATCAGTGAAACCTACATGTTGTCTCTCTTTCCATATGTTATCAGTGACATCATAGTCAGTGAAACCTATTGTCTCTTTTTTCTTACGTTATCAATGACATCATTAAATCGGTGAAACCTGTCGTCTCTCTTTTCATATGTTATCAGTGACATCATAGTCAGTGAAACCTGTTGTCTATCTTTTCAAATGTTATCAGTGACACCATAGTCAGTGAAACCTGTCGTCTCTCTTTTCATATGTCATTAGTGACATTATAATCAGTGAAACATGTTGTCTCTCTTTTCATATGTTATCAGTGACATCATAGTCAGTGAAACCTGTTGTCTCTCTTTTCATATGTTATCAGTGACATCATAGTCAGTGAAACCTACATGTTGTCTCACTTTTCATATGTTATCAGTGAAATCATAGTCAGTGAAACCTGTTGTTTCTCTTTTCATATGTTATCAGTGACATCATAGTCAGTGAAACCTATTGTCTCTCTTTTCAAGTATTAATAGTGACATCATAGTCAGTGAAACCTGTTGTCTCTCCTTTCGTATGTTATTAGTGACATCATAGTCAGTGAAACCTGTTGTTTCTCTTTTCATATGTTATCAGTGACATCATAGTCAGTGAAACCTACATGTTATCTCTCTTTTCACATGTTATCAGTAACATCATAGTCAGTGAAACCTATGGTCTCTCTTTTCATATGTTATCAGTGACATCATAGTCAGTGAAACCTGTTGTCTCTCCTTTCATATGTTATCAATAACAACATAGTCAGTGAAACCTGTTGTCTCTCTTTTCATATGTTATCAGTGACACCATAGTCAGTGAAACCTGTTGTCTCTCCTTTCATATGTTATTAGTGACATCATAGTCAGTGAAACATGTTGTCTCTCTTTTCATATGTTATCAGTGACATCATAGTCAGTGAAACCTACATGTTGTCTCACTTTTCATATGTTATCAGTGAAATCATAGTCAGTGAAACCTGTTGTTTCTCTTTTCATATGTTATCAGTGACATCATAGTCAGTGAAACCTATTGTCTCTCTTTTCAAGTATTAATAGTGACATCATAGTCAGTGAAACCTGTTGTCTCTCCTTTCATATGTTATTAGTGACATCATAGTCAGTGAAACCTGTTGTTTCTCTTTTCATATGTTATCAGTGACATCATAGTCAGTGAAACCTACATGTTATCTCTCTTTTCACATGTTATCAGTAACATCATAGTCAGTGAAACCTATGGTCTCTCTTTTCATATGTTATCAGTGACATCATAGTCAGTGAAACCTGTTGTCTCTCCTTTCATATGTTATCAATAACAACATAGTCAGTGAAACCTGTTGTCTCTCTTTTCATATGTTATCAGTGACACCATAGTCAGTGGAACCTGTCGTCTCTCTTTTCATATGTTATCAGTGACATCATAGTCAGTGGAACCTGTCGTTTCTCTTTTCATATGTTATCAATAACAACATAGTCAGTGAAACCTGTTGTCTCTCTTTTCAAATGTAATCAGTGACATCATAGTCAGTGAAACATGTTGTCTCTCTTTTCATATGTCATTAGTGACATCATAATCAGTGAAACATGTTGTCTCTCTTTTCATATGTTATCAGTGACATCATAGTCAGTGAAACCTACATGTTGTCTCACTTTTCATATGTTATCAGTGAAATCATAGTCAGTGAAACCTGTTGTTTCTCTTTTCATATGTTATCAGTGACATCATAGTCAGTGAAACCTATTGTCTCTCTTTTCAAATATTAATAGTGACATCATAGTCAGTGAAACCTGTTGTCTCTCCTTTCATATGTTATTAGTGACATCATAGTCAGTGAAACCTGTTGTTTCTCTTTTCATATGTTATCAGTGACATCATAGTCAGTGAAACCCACATGTTATCTCTCTTTTCACATGTTATCAGTAACATCATAGTCAGTGAAACCTATGGTCTCTCTTTTCATATGTTATCAGTGACATCATAGTCAGTGAAACCTGTTGTCTCTCCTTTCATATGTTATCAATAACAACATAGTCAGTGAAATCTGTTGTCTCTCTTTTCATATGTTATCAGTGACATCATAGTCAGTGAAACCTGTTGTTTCTCTTTTCATATGTTATCAATGACATCATCATTCTTCATAGATTTAAAGATTTTACTATGGAATTTAAACCAAAATGTTAAGTCTCTTTGTGAATTATTCATATTTTAAAGACATAATTGATTCCAGTCACAGAGAAAAATCCAATCATATCCGAGTTAGTTAATCATAAATATTATTGTGAAAAACAAATATATATGTATTTTGTTATCCACAATACATCTCTAGTGTTACTAAATTTTCATAATAAGATTATGTTTGTACAGTCAAGATGAGTGTTTGACATGAAATACATGAATGCTTTTTACTAGAGTATTTATTATTTGGGGGGGGGGGGGACAAATGAAATTTTCTTGTATATATGATACCACCCTCACTCAACATACACATACGTTAACCCCCTTTCGCCATTGTTTTAAATAAAAGCAGGATATTTAAAGTGTACAGGTAGAGATTTTGTCAAATTCAAGTTTACTTATATCACAACTTTTATATTATGTAATGAAAAGATTAAACAAAACCCCATTTTCCAGGTTGTCGTCTTGTCAATGAATCCTATAGATTCGGTGAATACAGGTGAAGATTTTACTGTAGATTTCCATATCCAGAACATCACTGATAAGCCAGTCTCTTTATCAAACATCAAGATGACATTGGTTACTAAGAGGTACACTGGTGATACTGTGGCCACAGTGTTGACACGAACAATTAGCAGCCTAAAGTTAGGACCACATCAAGGTAGTTATTGCAGAGAATAATGTTAAACAAGTTCTTCCTTGACTGTTTCAATAAATGATCGACTGAATTATTAACAAGAATTCCACATTGCTGGAGATCCTTTCTCAAAATGACCATGATTATAAACCCAGATTAAAAATCAGAAAAATATATCATCTAACTTGCTAACCTATTAGATTGCAAGAAATTTAAATGAGGTACAGTAATATAGCCTGTTAAGTATTGGCGTCATAACATGAATGTGGTCTACAGATACATTGTATATACAAGGAAACCTTCAGTTAGTAGTATTTAGACAAAATGAAAAAAATACATTATCTTATTACAATTTTTTTAAAGTTATTATCATTGTCTTAAAGTCATACATCAATGACGTCATGCTGTTCATGAAATTTATTTGAATCTTCAGATGTCTCTTTGTTGACGATAAATTACACTGGATGGTCCACATGTTATTATTTTACAAGATATGATATCATTTGATTATCAGTTGATAATTGTCTAAACATTAGTTTAGATTTATTGATTACCGTATTCTAATGATTTGTATCTTTTGGTAGTATTTTCATATTTCCCCTTTCAAAAGACTGGGATATGCATGATTTGCCTTGTCCGGGCTAGGTGTGTGTCCATTTATTTGTTCATTTATTTGTTCATTTGTTTGTTTTCTTGTTCATCCCTCAGATTTTGCTATGTTTATTAGTTAGTCACTTTGTGATAAATCTTGATCAAACTTGACACAATTTTAATATTCCTCAGAACTGAATGGTTCGTCATTTGACCTACTTCAATTGGTCTGTGCGCTGACATTGTTAAAAGTTTTGACCAAGCTTTAAGTCAGTCACTTTGTAATAGATCTGGAATAAACTTTACAAAAAATGTTCCTCAGACCTCAAGGTTTGTCATCAAGGGATCAAAGATCATGCGACCTATCTTAAAGGGTCGTTGCAGACACATTGCTTAAATATATGTTCGGGTGTTTAAGTTAGTCACTTTGTGATAGATCTCGCCCAAACTTCACACAAATGTTACTCTAAATCTAAAAGTGTGTCATCGTCTTGACTCAAGGTCATGTGACCTATTTCAAGGTCACAGCAAAGACATTGCTTATTACAATATTCTTGTCTCAGTCACTTTGTGATAGATCTTAACCAAACTTCTCACAAATATTACTCAGAGCCTAAAGATGTGTCATGACCTTGACTCAAGGTCATGCTGATAATAGATATGAGAAGGAATAACCATGTATCCATGTATTGATTTATAGCACTATATTATATGAAGTATTTCAAAGATGAAAATGAAAAGGGGATGTATTTCTAGTTATCAGTGAGAACCTTTCTTATTATATTAACTCATAGTATCTTTATCATAGAGGAGGTATTAGTTACAAAAGTAAGCACTGATGCTTACCTACCAAAGTTAGTAGAACAAGGTAACTTAGAGGCCAGATTGACATTACAAGATGCAGAAACTGAGCATTATATGATGGCAACGGAGAAGTTCAGATTGAGGAGACCAGACATCGATATCAAGGTAAATGAAAATGAAAAGGATTCTTATCAATTAAAAAGTTAGTGAATTTTAGTCCACCTACTCTACCACTTGACCATTTCATGGCCTTTCCCAGAGGTCTAAAGTCACTATAATGTAGCATGCTGAAATAGTATTCACGTCATTTGAGCATTTGGTGACACTGGTACCTCTGTTTACATACTTTTTGACACATCAGTTCATTTTGTTTTAGTGAATGTTACATATATACTTAGCCATACTTTAAAGTAGACCAGACATTGTAACATAATGCATTATTTTTATGTCCCCGTTTGGAGAAGAAGAAGGGGTATATTGCTTTGCTGCTGTCAGTCAGTCGGTGGGTAGGTTGGTCAGTAGATCCATAACTGGAACAGTTTCCATTCATTATTTCCGCAACGGGTGCACATATTGAAATAATATTTGAGCCCAGAGGAAAATTTCCAATAATTCACAGTCTCCATTCATTATCTCTGCAATGGTTCCATGTATTGAAATGAAATTTGATACATCAGATACATCATGAGAATATCTAGGTCAAGTTCTGATTTAGTTACCATCGAACAATTTTTAAAAGAGTACACCCCTTGAACTTTCAAATTTCCAATAATTCACAGTTTCATGTTTAATTATCTCTGCAATGAGTGCGTATATTGAAATGAAATTTCATATGTGGGTTGGTTATGAGTAGTAGATGACACCTATTTATTCAGGGTCAAAAAAGTCAAAGGTCACCGAGTGCACGTAGTACTTTATACAATTATACAGTATAATACTAGAAGGGTCATATGTGTTTTACAAACATCTCTTGTTTAAGTATAGTAAGCTTTTGTGTGTATTAATTCCAGAGCTTAACATTATTCTTGAGATATTAATCATCGTATATTTTAACCTCACAGATGTGTCTCTGTTAATGTTTCCTTAAAACTGATTTTGAAGCAATTTCACCATGTCAAGGTGGCTTTCTGACTCTATCACTGGTGAAAAACCTCCACAAAACTTGCTATTTAAAGGCTGGGCTCGCAAATATTCGGTTCATACAGCTTTAAATAGTGAATAAGCTTTTAGATAGCAACATTTGTCAGGGTTTGTAAGAGGGACAGATTCCCAAAGCATTGGCATTATGAAGATGTATGAACTTAGTGTTATCAATGAATATGCTCATATTATTTCAAGGTCAACTACATTGCAGTTAATAAATGCATTTCTCTAGATAATTTCTTTGTAATGTTTTTGTTTTTGCATTTTTAGCTAAATTCTGATAAGGTGAAGCTTGGAAAATCATTCAAGGCAACATTGTCCTTCAAGAATTTGTTACCAGTTTCACTTACTTCCTGTAAGCTTTCATTGGAAGGAGCAGGGTTTTTTGGGCAAAAGGGAATTGATCTAGAGTAAGTTGCTTGTGGCTGATCACTTTACTTGTAGCTGTTTTCATATAGTTGCCAAAATGTTTTTTACTTGATGAAATGTAACTGTGATACAAATGTAAGTAAAACTTTTTTTTTGTAGTTTTGAATTAATTTTTGAAAGTCAGAACCTGCAAATGTATGTTTTGTTTTTCAGTGATGTCAAGAAAAACAGTGAATGGACTTACACTGTAGAAATGATCCCAAAACGACGAGGTCATGAGCAATTTTTGGTTTCATTTGATTGTGAAGAGTTACCAGACATCATGGGAAAAGCAGAAGTCTATGTTACGTAATAGATTTATATATCATATGATTAGTGAGCATCTATTGCAGTTCATTAGATATTTTTGTTATTTATATTTATATTTAGTGATGTAGAAACAGATATAGGGAAGTTCCAAGAACTCATTACACTTTGTTTTTCCAATTTCATAAATTTATACTTTCATTTAAAGCTGTATACCTTATGTTCGCTAGTACAGTGCATATTATAGATTAATTTATTCTAAATTGTTTTGATTATATATAAAAGCTTAAAACATATTTAAAAAGGGCCCTTGAAAATCTTGTGATCAAATTCGTCGTATTAAGTGAGATATGGCTGTCTAAAATACGATGTTTGTAAACAGAATGTTTACAACCAACTTATCACGTGATCTAATTCGGAAGCCATCGCATCATGGACACTGATGGAGGGCGAGGTAAATAAACTTGACGAATAACTTTAAAAATCTGCATTCAAGTCTGCTAAAGTTAGTATTTACTGAAATCGTTTTCTTTTGGAGTCTCCTTTCATCGTATTTGTTTTGCGCATGCACGAAGTCAGGTTATGGTTGTATTTATGGAATACCCACTTTATTTACGAAGTGTTTTGAGTTTGAAGCAACAAAAAATGTAATTAACGCAAAGTTAATAACTTCAGCCATGCGAGAAAAATACAGTTTTTGTTTTACATGCCCTAATTTATGAAATTATACCAAATTGTGTGGTATACAACTTTAATACACTGCATGAGGATGAAACTTACGAATAACATGTAAATAAATGTATTGTAATTATGAATGTACAAAAATTCCTTTTGAAGTAAATCTTAATACCTCTCAGGTAAATGATATGTCAGAATGTTAATTAAAATTATAATCGGATGAATGTTTTAATTATATAATGGATTTATTTAAAATTTTCATCTTTGTTTATTTTATGTTTTAGAGTAATAAAAGTAATTGTCTTTCATATTGATTAAACTTAACGGGAATCACAAATTTTATAATACTATACCTTTCTAAATTCTTTGATAATTTTGTTCTAAACTACTTTTATTTTTGCAATGGATGTCTCGGGAGGTCTTGATCATACAGCTTCATCACTCAATCACCTTTCCTTTCTCTGGTATTTTCATTAAGACCTCAATGGTGGCTAAATCAATTCATTTTACGAAGCTTATTACCTATTTGCATAAAAACATTATTCTAATATTCTAAAGGAAAATGTAACCAATACTGCCATGTAATCATGCAGATGTAGCTTTTTTTCTTAAGATAGTTGAAATAAAAATAGAAAAAAAAAGTGTTTTATTTCAGTTAGGTCTTGTTGCTTAGCAATATAGAACTGGTTCAGCTCAGTTTGTAGGCTGCATGGCTTAGGGCAAAGAGGTCCTGGGTTCAAACCTTACTCAAAAGATCAGTGTCATCTGAGAAATGGTCCTTGTAACTAGTATGCAGGTCCCATTTCCTAATGTCCATTCCCAAAGACTCTAGATCTTTTTGAGATAATTATCACAAACAGATTACAAGTGATAACCTTTTTATTTAAAATGACAAAGGTCATTTTCATTGTCATCGATGTCCTTGATGTCATTGTCATTGATGATCTTGATGTCCTTGTCCTTGATGTCCTTGTCCTTGATGTCATTGTCATTGATGTCCTTGATGTCATTTTCATTGATGTCATTGTCATTGATGTCCTTGATGTCATTGTCATTGATGTCCTTGATGTCATTGGGTTTTGCCATCAGTATGCAAGTCTTGTTCTCATGAAAAACCAATCATTCGTAACTCATTGCTCATAAATTGAAGTCATAAAGTAAAAGGTCAAGGTGATAGGTGACATTTGACTTTGTCACTAAGACACCATCTCCATTTTCATATCATCATTTTCTTTCACTCACATTATTCAGTTTTTGATCATTCGATGTGAAAATCAAATACATTGTATCAAGATTGGTGATCTTGACATTGTTTTCGTTCATTTCTGAAGACCCAATGTCTCTATTTCTCTGGGTTTTCAAGTATTATAATTTTAATGCAAAATATGAAAGATCAAGATCATACCTACATGTATTCTTTGACTATGGCCGTTTCTGTTCTTCAATTATCATTCCTGAGGATCCTCTATCACTAATCGTTATTAAGTTATGATAAAACAAACATGGCATTAAGATTTCCCCATATAGTTTTTGATTTTTGAAATAGACTTTGTTTGGGATACTTAATGATATCAACCTCTCGGTGGAACCAGATATTACATCAAGGCCATTTCTTTAACAAAATTTATATCACAGGTCTTCTGGATGTTGTGTACCATAGATGCAGTACTTGTAGCTTTTTGTTAAAGAGAAAAAGATTTTAAAAGTATTTTCCGATATAAAAATGTCGGCCATAGCCCCAGGGCCAATCATTGCAATAAGGTCATTCCTTGAACGCACTTGATACTACTTGTATACGAAATACAAGTCATAACATCTTGTAGTGTTCTTGAGAAGTTTGGAATTTAAATTAAATTTAAATTTCAAAATTTGTTTGTTATATAATTCAATAAAAATAAATTTAAAAGTTTTGGAGCGAGTCCAAATATTGCAGCACCATCTTCCCCTAACCACATGCCATAAACATTGTACATGTATACAGAATATGAAGTCAATAATCAGCATGGCTTATTGTTCTTGAATTCTTTTTGACTGCTAATTTTCTTGTCCTTTTTGTCCCTTTCAATCCTTGTTGAAAATTGGCAGTCCTTTTTCCTGGGCATGCTTTGTTTGGTTGAAATTGATCAGTTATGTTTTTGAGAAGTTGAAATTAGACAAAGCGTAAAGACGGACAACGGGCGATGAAAGGTCACCTTTTGAGGTGAGCTAAAAGGAATCGAGATCTGTATTATATGTAACCTCTGACGGTAAAGCATCTTCTCAGCAATTTTATGAAGAAAAATTTTAATGTAGGTATGTATGTATAATCGAAAATGTTTAGATAACATGTACAGAAAGTGCCACAGCCAGCCTTTTGTGAGATTAATCCTGGTGTCATATGGGCCCTGGAGTCTCTGTGTGTAAAGTTTTGTTTCTATGAGGTCGTTTTATTAAATCTGAAAAATACTCCTTGTTTACAACAAGGGTCACACGCAACATTTCAGATGACTCGCGATCAGCTTCTATTGTTCCAGTATACAAGAAAGGTAATAAATATCAGGCCTCCAACTACAGATCAGTTTCTCTGACCTCCATCTCTTGTAAATTATTGGAAAACATCATTCACAGTCAGGTAATGGGCCACTTTGACCAGCACGGCTTCAAATCCAAGCGTTCCTGTGAAACTCGGCTAGCCATCACCCTAGTCAGTGTTGCTCGCTCTTTAGACCAGGGTGGCCAGGTTGACATTGTTCTGCTAGACTTCTCGAAAGCATATGACAAGATGTCTTATAAGAGATTGCTGTATATTTGCAGTTCTATGGTTTATGAGACAACACTCTACTATGGATTAGGGATTTCCTGAACAACAGAAACAAGTCCTTCTAGCCGGCCATGCCTCATCTAGCGCAGATGTCCTATCAGGAATACACAGGAAACAGTAATTGGCCCGCTGCTCTTCCTCACATTCATCAACGACCTCCCAGAAGTCAGCAAGTCAGAAGACAGGTTTTTCCCGGATGATTGCTTAATGTACCGCCCGATCAACAACATAGAGGACAGCAACAGTTTACAGCAAGACCTTACAGCACTTGAGAAATGGGAAGACGAGTGGCAGATGTCCTCCCATCCGGAGAAGCACGTTGTCATCCAGGTTTTATCAAAGCGAAAGAATATCAATGCATACTACAGGTTGCACCATCATCCACTAGAAGTAGAGAACTCAAGCAAGTGTCTTGGAAATACAATTAGCAACAACTTGAAATGGCATAAATATATCGATGCCAATAGCCAATAGGACGCATGGCTTCCTAAAACGAAAATCAGAGGTTGCAGACCATCAGCACGGGTCAGAGCCTACGAAGTCATCGTATGTCCAACGCTGCCTCCATATGGGAGCCTCACATCAGCGGACGGATCAGTCAGATAGTGAAAGTCCAATGTAGAACAGTATGATTCACTACAAGGAACTACTAGGACAGGAAAGTAGGCAGCGCTACCAACATGGTCAACTCCCTGAGATGGGAACCATCTTCTGTTGCTATTCAAGATTCAGCACAACCTAGTGGCCTTTCCTGCAGAGCAATACCTCATCCAGACAGTCACCCGTACAAAGGGACAACATACCATTCGCATTCTAATAACAAAAAAGGATGTATACCGGTTTTCCTTCCCACGTACCGTCAGGCATTGGAACAGACTCCCATCAGCAATGACATCAGCATGTTTCTTGGAGGACTTCCAGACTACAATGGGTAACACACCTTTGGCCAATTTCAGTTTAGAGTGAGGAGCAAGGATTTTATCCATTTAGGCCTAAGAACAGTAATTCCATTTCCCATAGGATCCCCATGTTAAATTACCAAACTTCCAACAAGATTTACACAACATTCTGCATCTTGGCTATATATAATGCATATATCAAAATGTTTGTCAGACCCTCCTTTATCAGAATTTGAACAGTTTACCATAGGTTATCCACCACTTAACTGTATGATATTTTCGTGTGTGGCTTTTATCTTGACTGTCAAATCAAGTATAAAGCTCAAGTTTTGAGTACACTTCGTAATGGAAGAAGAGGAAGAAGAAGAAAATGTAGAACTAAAATAAAGATAGACGAAATGGATTATTTGAACAAAATAATTGTTAAGTAGAAAAGATCTATTATAATGATACCCACAATGTCCTTGAGGATTGGTATTTGGCAATTTTACCACCCTGTTCCACAGAAGTGCAGTGTGACCCCAACACCCTGTTCTACAAAAGTGCAGTATGACCGATATAGATATAATTCAGTTTAAACTAATTACCTTTTTTAAATATTTTATAGCTTTGACTTTAATTTCGTATTTGTTGCCTCCTATTTAAATTATTACTGCCTTTAAAATGTAATGTATTGGAATATATGAAAGTTGCGTACTTCAAGATAAGAAGGGTCATCTCTTTCTTTGAATAACCTTGTACAGCAATATTTTTAAATAGTTCTGTGAAGAGTTCATTTAAATGTAGGACTTTGCTCTATTTTACGCCGTTTAAAGCTCTGTAATTCAGAAATGACATGACGAGTTAGTCTTGATGACTATATAAAACGGGTTAGCTCAGTTAATTAAATGTTACTACAAGGTTATTAAGGATACAGTTTTACAATATACATGTATATATTTTCATACAGTTTATAATTTATAAGCTAATTTTGGTTTATGTTACCTCTTTGCGTATTGAAATTAATTATTGCTTTGTGAAAATTTTTGATTTCTGCTTGAAATTATTTTGGTATCTCACCCGGAAGGACGGGAAAGTGTACACTATTTATTCTTGTTCAGTCTTTGTCTTCATGAACTGTTAAGATGACTTGTATATGGAATGCGTTTGCCATATATAATTTTGTATCCATGTACATTAGTGGAGTTTTGATACGGGCGCTGAAAGGTGTTATCAGACTGGTGTATATTATTCGTAGGTCTTCGTTCAGAAGCTTGCCAGGGCAAAATCAGATGGGGGGAGGGATTGTTACATAGGAAAAAATGTTACTTATTTTGTTCTTCATCTTCTCTTTTTGTTTGTTTAATATTTGGGTATAGGATGGTGGTTGTGAGCTCAACTGATCCTTGGTCATAACGCGTTGTCCGTTGTTCGTCTGGCTTAACGTTTTTTTCTTTTTGCCTTTGTTGCCTCAAATGTAGGATGTAGATACAACATCATATTTTTAAAATCTTATCCGAGATCTGAACTACAGTTAAAATGTTCCACTTCTTTAATCTTTTGACTAGACTAGAATTATATTTTAATGATCATTGGGATTAAAAATAGTTTCGTGTTGTAAAATCCGTCCAATACAACTTTATGGTCATTCTACATTGATAATAATAATAATAATAATAATAATAATAATAATAATAATAATAATAATAATAATCTTTATTTTAAAAAGGTTACTCATTTAGTGAAACACTATTCTTCCACGATGCCTTCACAAAACTTTTAAAAGTATAGAGAGAGCATGAGTTTTGTATGTGTGTTGGGAGCCTATTCCATATGTTTACTCCACTATAACTTAAACTACGCTTGTCATGATATTTGTCTACACTTAGAGCAATTAATACATTATTATTAATTCAGAACTCGGTAAATCCAGAGAAGGATATCGCACTAGATGTCAGATATGACCACCCTGTAATGATTCTGGTGTATTAATATAACCCCCCCTCTCCCCATCCCCACCTGCATAGTTTTTCTTCCCGGAAAAATGGTTCCAGGATTTTCCCTCGAAAAACGGGAAAGTTTTTGAATTTCTTGCTGGAAAAGTTATCAAAAATTTCAATAAATGTCTTTGTAGTAAAGAATTTTCTCCTAGTATCATCTTTCTCCCTTCTAAAATCAACGGGTTTATTTATAATATGTGACGGGCAAATGAGTCGGTGAAAATTTAGTCTAAAGAATTAAAAAAAGAAAACACCCAGACACACACAGTATGTTTTTAAATTATTTGAAATTTCGATAGACTTAAAGCTAATGTAAAAACTTGAATTACGTTTAAGTTTTCCTCACTTCCAAAGAACACGATATATGTCTAGTTTATCTCTTATCTATCACACTTCATCAACATTTCTTAAAATATGACACCGAGCTTGTAATGATACAGCAACGAATATGAACAGACTGAAAAAAAAATCAAATTATGTCAACTGTCAACGGACCGACTCATATTCTAGTCCCAGGACTTCAGAGTTTTATTGTATCATTGATCCCCAAAATGAAAGTCTCCTATTTCTTTATTTTACTTCCGAAATCTATATTTTCAGTCAAAATGTCCCAATTATGCCAAGGATACCAATGGAAGTCGATAATGTTCACATCATTTTACACACTCAATCGACCCATTTTAGCTCTCCTGACTCCAAGACTGAAAAGAGCTTTATTCATAGCTGAGCATCTGGCGTCGGAAAACTTTTTGCATTTTCAACCTTTTCTTAAGAACTACTGAAGAGAATTTTAGTTTGGATGCTGTACTTAGAATTCCCTACAAGTAAAGTAAAATTTTGGCCAAATCAATCCAGAATGGATCTAGAACCCCGGCGGGCATTCTCCTTTGACAAACTGCTTCAGACCGGCTGCGTAGATAATTTAACCGACTGTATCGGAGTGATCTTGAAGGGTGTCTCGAGAAGAGATATGCTTTAATACGATTCCCAAGACAAAGTTTTGCCGCATATTTATGTTTTTTTTACTTTCTGGCATCAGTTTTACACGTTTTCCTATTTACTTTTTTTATTGTTTATTACGCACCAAGAGTAAGCACGTTATCTGATTTTAAGGAAATAAGTACAGTTTATTGCAAAATATACGTTTAGAATTCTATATCGTAATTCGATTCAGTTGTAGATCATGGATCATGGACAACGTGTATCCAGGAAGGCACTATCCTTTGTAGAGCGAAACTCAGATGAGCTGTATAGAATGAAAACGAGATATATCGCATAAATAACATGAATAACTCGATGTCAACTGTATTTTAAAAGCATGTTATGATTGTTTATACAAAGATTTTGTAAACAATAGTAAATGTAAAAACTGGATTTTTAATATACATAACATATTAGAACAAATGGGACTTAGTGAACTTTGGATCAATCATACTTCTTATACACAAGATTACATTCTCTGTTTAGTAAAGCAACGTATTTTTGACACTTGTAGACAGTCTCTGCTATCCGACATAAACTCGTCTTCAAAATCAATGATTTATAAACATCTCATCAACGAGCATACACTACAAGCATATTTGAAAATAACGAGTATCAATCCAATCAAAAAAACTTATTTGTAAAATTCGTTTATCTGCCCACAATCTTACAGTTGAAACCGGTCGCTATAAAACATCCCTTTGGTAAAGCGTGTATGCCCTTTATGTAAATGCCGGTCGGAAATTGAAGACAAATTCTACTTTAGTTAAGAAATGACTGTCTTTTTTTCTAGGTTCATGGGAAAGGAACTTGGATGAGAAAAAAAAAAAAAAAAAAAAAAAAAAAAAAAACACGTGAGCCGCGAAGCGGTTCTCGAATGATTTGTTTGTTACTCACCCAAGTTCATTCCCTATGAATCTAGAAAAAAGACAGTCACTCCTTATATTTACAATGCATTTTAAAAGGTTCTTTTTTGAAAACAAAATATCAAATTCACCGTTATCAAACTGACAACGAACGAATTTTTTCTGAAGTGGAAAAGTATTTCCGCCACGCAATATAGTGCGTGTTTAGAATGCTAAAATGCTAAAAAATACTCTATTCTGCCGGGTAATTTCTTTAATTGGTCAAAATCAACAGATTCATTCAAGTAAAAAACAATAATAGAACATCGGCCTTGAACTTGAGTAAGCCCAGCCTCTTTTTATATTACTACGCATGTGATTTGCCATACGCCGGGTACTACTTCCATGACCCAAGTTCATGGGCTGACGAACCAAGTCTTGTTAGCATGGTTCATCAAAGAAATTAGACTAGCATTGTAAATATTTAAGGAATGACTGTCTTTTTTTCTAGGTTCATGGGGAATGAACTTGGGTGAGAAATAAAGAAATCACGTGAACAGCGAAGCGGTTCTTGAATGATTTATTTGTTTCTTACCCAAGTTCATTCCCCATGAACCTAGTAGAAAAGACAGTCATTCCTTAAATATTTACAATGCATTTTAAAAGGTTCTTTTTTGAAAACAAAATATCAAATTCCTCGTTATCAAACTGGTAAGGACCGAAATTTTCCTGAAGTGGAAAAGTACTTCCGCCACGCAATATAGTGCGTGTCTAGAATGTTTAAAAAATGCTCTATCTGTCCAGGTAATTTCTTTAATTGCTTAAAATTAATAGATGCATTAATGTCGTTATTACAATTCTTATATTTAATTAATTAAATTATGCGAGAAAAGATATTACCACGCATGTGATTTGCCATACGCCGGGTACTACTTCCATGACCCAAGTTCATGGGCTGATGAACCGAGTCTTGTTAGCATGGTTCATCGAAGAAATTAGACTAGCATTGTAAATATTTAAGGAATGACTGTCTTTTTTTTTTAGAGTTCATGGGGAATGAACTTGGGTGAGAAACAAACAAATCACGTGAACCGCGAAACGATTCTTGAATGTTTTGTTTGTTTCTTACCCAAGTTCATTCCAATGAATCTAGAAAAAAAGACAGTCATTCCTTTTAAATAAAAATATTTACAATGCATTTTAAAAGGTTCTTTTTTGAAAACAAAATATCAAATTCCCCGTTATCAAACTGGTAAGGACCGAATTTTTCTGAAGTGGAAAGGTACCTCCGCCACGCAATATAGTGCGTGTCTAGAATGTTAAAAAAAATGCTCTATCTGTCCAGGTAATTTCTTTAATTGCTCAAAATTAATAGATGCATTAATTTCGTTATTACAATTCTTATATTTAATCAATTAAATTATGCGAGAAAAGATATTACCACGCATGTGATTTGCCATTCGCCGGGTACTACTTCCATGACCCAAGTTCATGGGCTGATGAACCGAGTCTGTTTAGCATGGTTCATCGAAGGAATTAGACTAGCATTATAAATATTTTGAAATGTCCCTTGTATCAGCAAATAAGACAAAAGTTTTTAAAGAAATCATATTACAACAAACCCTCAGTCTTTAAGTTAATTCAGCTTCTAAGCACACAAAATACCAAAGAAATATGTGGCTTAGGTAAATTTATTTTTCATGCCACCAAATTAAGAACTGATCCATGTGTATAAACATCTATAATACTTCATTGTTTATTTGTATCTTATGTGTGTATGTCTGATGTACATTCTACGTCATATACTATTTATCATATTTATATATGAAATCTGATTTTATACTTATATGTGTTCATGTTTTAACTTAGCTTAACGATTAATTTATATATTTTCATATAAATTTAATCATAAGTTTCTGATGAA
This sequence comes from Pteria penguin, assembly GCA_035048485.1. Taxonomy (NCBI): domain Eukaryota; kingdom Metazoa; phylum Mollusca; class Bivalvia; order Pterioida; family Pteriidae; genus Pteria; species Pteria penguin. The sequence goes on along the minus strand of CM068582.1, from coordinate 56,780,488 downwards.
TAAACAATACAATAAATATTTTTAAATGTGTGTCGTTTGATTATATAGCTGTGGGAAGGTGAGCCCGTAAACCATTTATCCATACCAATTGATTGACTGTTGTCATATCAAATGACCGTCCTAAGTCGGTATCATAACTGTACTATAATCGAATATTTTTGTGATGTGCTTATGTGTGTGTGTGTTTTTTTTCTTCAAATCATTAAACTATATACACATGTACTGTATATTTTCGTGGTGACTGCTGTCATCTGGATGAGTCAGTAACTTTTCTTTCTTCCTTTATTTCTGATACTTTCTATTCTATCACGTGCTCAAGGTGCTCAGATAAAGACCAACTTTGACCTCTTGTTTTCAACAGTTGACACATACTATGTGAGGAGAGAATTGCAGATTGGATTGCAGCGTGTGATTTATGTGTATAATTGTAAAGTCACAATAAGATCGTATAGAAAAAGCTAGAGAGTATTAGAAGAATGAGTACTTAAGATATTCACGGAGTTTGGAGACCCAAAGGTTTGGACATGAGTCAAGAAATTATTACTACCTCTTGCATGATATTCGAGCCCCCGGTTAAATGTCCAGTACCCATTCACCCTGGATAGAAGAATCAGACACGACCAGCACAATCTGACATTACAGTTCCATATCGAAATGGACAAAACTGAAAACAAAAAGAGCGGATAGGAGCTAGTATTGGCGAGTGTACGTATTCAACAGTATCTCGGCAAACATGCTGTGAAAATGTGCCTCTTTCCAAGGTCGCTTATACAAACACAGACAAATATGAATTCTATGCAATTCATTAAAAGAAAAACCTCGTAAGTCCATGCTTACATATTTCATTAAGCAACCATATTTTAAATACATGTATACTGTAAACAGAACAGCAATTGGGTGCACTATTTCGTAAAAGAAAATAAACCTAAACAATCGGTTGTTTTGAGGGCATTACTTCATCAAGGAAGATAAACCTGAACAATCGGTTGTTTTGAGGGCATTACTTCATCAAGGAAGATAAACCTAAACAATCGGTTGTTTTGAGGGCATTACTTCATCAAGGAAGATAAACCTAAACAATCGGTTGTTTTGAGGGCATTACTTCATCAAGGAAGATAAACCTAAACAATCGGTTGTTTTGAGGGCATTACTTCATCAAGGAAGATAAACCTGAACAATCGGTTGTTTTGAGGGCATTACTTCATCAAGGAAGATAAACCTAAACAATCGGTTGTTTTGAGGGCATTACTTCATCAAGGAAGATAAACCTAAACAATCGGTTGTTTTGAGGGCATTACTTCATCAAGGAAGATAAACCTAAACAATCGGTTGTTTTGAGGGCATTACTTCATCAAGGAAGATAAACCTGAACAATCGGTTGTTTTGAGGGCATTACTTCATCAAGGAAGATAAACCTGAACAATCGCACAGTTGGGGGCATGGCTTCGTCAAGGAAGAGAAACCTGCACAATCATTCAGTTGGGGGCACTGCTTCTTCAATGAAGAAAGATCTGAACAATCGCCCGATGACAATTTTAACCTCATACTTTTACTTGCCATCTTTCATCCAAATACTTTAAAGGATCACTTAAAAACTGTGGAATAAAAGGGAAATATTCTCAGATAGTATCAAACAATGTCCAAGTGAGGAGACATAAAAACAATACAGAAAAAAACCCCAAAATTGTTCTTCAGTCATCTGATTGCTCTAACTACCTAATAAATGTCACAGATGAAAGTAATAAAATACTGAGACCGAATAACGAAATTTCGGTTTTCGTAAAAATGAAATTTTAATAAGATAATTCAACAGACCGACTAATCAGTACAACCTATGGATGCCGAGCGGGGACATGCGTCGGTGAAAAATTAGCAAATATGAGCGCTTTTGATTGGGTGCGAAATAAGCAAATATGAGCGCTTTTGTTTTGGTGATTTAAATTGTTAGTTGCTGAGTGATCTTAACATTTCAGAAAAAAATATTCTTGAGTCTGTATCCTTAATGGCAATTAACATTTATATGAAGTATGATCATTGCCCATTTTAGGTATTTGAAATTCGATTTTCTGACTCACTATGACTTTTCAAAAATGATCATTGTCTGTAAGTCCGTGTCCGACAATTAACATTTGATTTGTGTGTAGTATGACCATTGTCTATTGAAAATTCAGCAAAATATAAACCCATTTGGGTATTTTAAATGCTATTTTCTGAGTGTTCTTGACACTTTCAGAAATATTGATTGATTGAATATTGTTTTACGTCACTCCACGATCATTTCACGTATATGGTGACGGCATCTGTCTGATACATTGCATACATATTTAGACTTTTGCAACGGACCCACTAAATGGCAGTGAGAGATCTTTTACGTGCCACGCCTACCGTGACATGGGACCTGGTGCGCCCAGGTCGGGAGTCGAACCCGGGACCTTTCGATCAGGAGTAGAGCACCTTATCCACTAGGCAACACCGACTTCACTTTTAGAAAGCCCTTTTATACCCCCACCAGGTATGGCAGGGGGTTATTAAGTGTTTGCTTTGTTCGTCCTTCCGTCCTTCTGTCACACATTGGTTTTCGGATGATATCTCAAGTACGTTTCAACATATTCAAATCAAATTTGGGTATATACTTTCTTATCAAGAATGGAAGAACCCAATTGATCTTGTTGTCCAGAGGTCACAGGCCAAGATACCAGCTGATGAAATATACTGTAATTATTGGATTTCGGATGATAATCAAGTACTTTTCAACATATTCAAATCAAATTTGGATATATACTTACTTATTAAAAAGGAAAACCCCTATTGATCTTGATGTCCAAAGGTCAAGAGTCAAGGTACCAGCTAATGAAAATAGATTGTAATTATTGGTTTTCTGATGATAACTCAAGTATCTTTCAACATATTCAAACCAAATTTAGGTATATACTTATATATTATTATCAAGAGAAAAGGAACCATATTGATACTGGGATTAAAAGATCTAAGGTCAAGACTACAGCTGATGAAAATAGACTGTAGTAATTGTTGGTGTCCGAATGATAAGTCAAGTACCTTTCATCATATTCAAAACAAATTTGGACATATGCTTACTTATCAAGGGAAGAGGAAACCCTATTGATTTTGTGGTTAAAATGTGGAAGATCACAGCTGCTGAAAATTGTCTGTTATTACTGGTTTTTGGATGATAACTCAAGTACCTTTTATCATATTCAAAATAAATATGGATATATGCTTACTTATCAAGAGCGGAATAACCCTATTAATTTTGGGATCATAAGGTGAAAGGTCAAGGTCACAGCTGATAGAAAAGGCTGAAATTATTGGTTTCCAGGTGATTCTCATATCATGATACAGAATTAAATGCTTATCAGAATTTGATCATATATTTTACAGGTCAAGTTCTTTTAAACAGAAGTCATCGAAAATCTTATCAAAAGGGAAGGATGCCTATAGCTTTGAGGGCCAATATGCCCTAAGGCAATACTACACTACTGATAATATCTATAGGAGTTAAGGCCATTGAATTTTATAGTTTATGAAAGCTTTGTTGCTGCTATGAATTAAGCCCACGCGGGGGCATATGTTTTACAAACATACTCTAGTTGGTATTTATAGTTCTATTTTCTAAGTAACCTTGACTTTTCAAAGACGATATTGAGTGCCTTTTGTGCGGACGCCAATATTCCAAGTGGAAATCGCGTGAGGTATGATCATTGTCAATTGAAAATTAACTAGGCCTTGGAGTCACCTTAAGTTTGGGTGACCTATGTCCGAAAGCCCACATTCCAAGTGATAATTTTGAAATGTATGATCAAATTCTGATAAACGGTTTAGGAGAAAAGAGTTCAAAAGGACGGACGAACAGACAGACAGACAGACAGACAGACAAACAGATAGACAGACAGACAAGGAAGCGACTACATGTATAACCCTCTTTCCTAGAAATTATTTGAAGAGCATAAAAATGGAAAAGCAAATGTCTGTATGTTAACGAGAGGGGTGTGTCTTTCAATACCAGGGTCATTTTCTCGTCAGAAGAGGAGGGAAAGGGTTATGTCGACATCTTGTCTTTAAATTATAATTATGTAGGTTTTTTTGTTTGTTTTTGGTTTTGTTTTTTGTTTGTTTGTTTGGTTTTTTTTTTGCTTGTTTATCATGTTACCTGTTCGTCACTGTCACGTTTGACAGCGTGAAGACTGACTGATCACTCTCTGACTTATAAGGATTTAGGTACAACATAGATCTAAAATACAAAGACACTAATGCTATCTCTCCGTAACAATTATATCAACATATTGCAGTGTACACGCTTTTGATTTCCGGATTAAGTTACTTAGGAGGGTTAAGCGTATCTTGCTTGGTTAGCCGCTCATGTACAGCCGCATAACTAAAACAAGTGCTACAAACTACTTTAACAGTGGACAACATTTAAACGAAATTGAAAGTCGTATTCACACAACATGCAATGATTAATAATTACGATGAAGAATGCTTAATGTTTTTCAGATATATAAAACGAAAGATAACTCTTGTATTATATTTCAATAAACTTATTCAATAATATAAGATTAAATCCTTTTTAGTTATGTTAATCTTTATTATTTGAAATAATAAAAGGTGTTTGCTTAATGGTTAAAACTATATTTCAAGTATTGGCATGAATGGAATTTTGGAAATGTGTTAGAATATATTTTAAAATTCTGATTGGGGAATTTATATATTCTTGTGACTTTAAGAGAGGTGGAAATATCGAAACATGGTAATAATATGCTTTATAAAGTATGCATAACTTCGGGATCGTTTTAATTTAAGTTAGCAAATGCTGTCTTGAGTTTTAGTTGACAATGAACACGATCACATTCCGATTTACCGCCATGTGTTGATCTAATTTAATCGCTTTGTATCATGGGCAATACTAAGATTGTTAAAAAGCCACATTAAAATTAATTAAGTACAATCCATTGATTTATTAAAATAAAGAAGAGTGACAATCGTTCAGCATGTTAACAAAAATGCAAATTCTCCGCTACAGGTAACGTCAAATTTCCTCTGTATTTAAATACCTGAACATATCAATATTTAGACTTAGTCATGCATGAAAAAGTGATCTTGATTCTATGTCAGTAATCGATATCCATCCGTTTACGAGCTGTGACGATGCCTTGACCTCATTTCTATCGTCACCATGACATTGTACAATCAATAATAAACATGTCTGGTATATATTTTATTTGAAATGTTGTTTTTACTGTCTCAATGATCTGCATGTTTAAAGGGCGAGGCTATAGATTGGCTTGTATAATATTTGTAAAGATTAGATAACTTAGACGACGTTTTGTTTTTCATCAAAATTGTTTAAAAGCCGAAGAAGATCTCGCTGTCCCATCTGAAGGTAGGCAGTCTTCTTTATCTTCCATAGTTTGATTATTTCTATATGATAGCAAAACGAGAATAATGAACTTGTTAGTAAAGTAGTGAAAGTAGTCAAATAGTGCATTTGATGAGTTCTCAGTTTTAAGTTTCCCTACTGATGATATAGCTACAAGCGTCAAACCTATCCAGATGTATAGCAGATTTCGAATGCTTCAATGTCGTTTCCGCTTATTGGGTATGACGGGAAATTTCGGTAGGCTCTGGAGTTCGGTGTCTGCTTATTGGGTATGACGGGAAATTTCTGCAGGCTCTGGGGTTCGGTTTCCGCTTATTGGGTATGACGGGAAAATTCAGTAGGCTCTGGGGTTCGGTTTCCGCTTATTGGGTAGGTCGACAAATTTCTGCAGGCTCTAGAGTTCGGATTACAACAGCGATCTGTCATTGTTGGTGAGCCATGGTTCTTGAGCTTACTGCAGTCTGTCATTGTCGGAAAGCCAGAGTTCTTGATCACACTGCAATCTGTAATTGTTGGTAAGCCAGGGTTCTTGATCACACTGCGACCTGTCATTGTTGGTGAGCCAGGGTTCTTGATCACGCTACGATCTGTCATTGTTGGTAAGCCAGGGTTTTTGATCACACTGCGATCTGTCATTGTTGGTAAGCCAGGGTTCTTGATCACACTGCAATGTCATTGTTGGTGAGCCAGGGTTCTTGATCACACTGCGATCTATCATTGCTGGTAGGCCATCACACTGCAATCTGTCATTGCTGGTGAGCCATCACACTGCGATCTGTCATTGCTGGTAAACCAGGGTTCTTGATCACACTGCGATCTGTCATTACTGGTGAGCCAGGGTTCTTGATCACACTGCGATCTATCATTGCTGGTAGGCCATCACACTGCAATCTGTCATTGCTGGTGAGCCATCACACTGCGATCTGTCATTGCTGGTGAGCCAGGGTTCTTGATCACACTGCGATCTGTCATTGTTGGTGAGCCAGGGTTCTTGATCACACTGCGATCTATCATTGCTGGTAGGCCATCACACTGCAATCTGTCATTGCTGGTGAGCCATCACACTGCGATCTGTCATTGCTGGTGAGCCAGGGTTCTTGATCACACTGCAATCTGTCATTGCTGGTGAGCCAGGCTTTTTGATCACACTGCGATCTATCATTGCTGGTGAGCCATCACACTGCAATCTGTCATTGCTGGTTAGCCATCACACTGCGATCTGTCATTGTTGGTAAGCCAGGGTTCTTGATCACACTGCAATCTGTCATTGCTGGTGAGCCAGTGTTCTTGATCACATTGCGATCTATCATTGCTCGTGAGCCATCACACTGCAATCTGTCATTGCTGGTGAGCCATCACACTGCGATCTGTCATTGCTGGTGAGCCAGGGTTCTTGATCACACTGCAATCTATCACTGCTGGTGAGCCAGGGTTCTTGATCACACTGCGATCTATCATTGCTGGTGAGCCATCACACTGCAATCTGTCATTGCTGGTTAGCCATCACACTGCGATCTGTCATTGTTGGTAAGCCAGGGTTCTTGATCACACTGCAATCTGTCATTGCTGGTTAGCCATCACACTGCGATCTGTCATTGTTGGTAAGCCAGGGTTCTTGATCACACTGCAATCTGTCATTGCTGGTGAACCAGGGTTCTTGATCACACTGCGATCTATCATTGCTGGTGAGCCATCACACTGCGATCTATCATTGCTGGTGAGCCATCACGCTGCAATCTGTCATTGCTGGTGAGCCATCACACTGCGATCTCTCATCTCTTTGAGCCAGGGTTCGACATTTGAAGTGAACATTTGTGAAGACAAGTCAGTGCGTCTGCACAGTATATAGTTTGGGGTTTTCGGTTTCTTACACAACACACATCACATGTTAAGACGAAGTTAAGCTATTTGAGAGAAATAAATATAGGAAAGGGGGGAGAAAAAAGAAATTCCTCCTCAATAAGACATCATTGAGAGATGACTGTATAACTTGTCAGTGTCCACTCCAGGCAAAGCAAAAACATCCTCATCCCGAACCATCCCACCAAAAACCCCAAAATAAGACAAAACAACCTTCCATTCCCCCAAAAAAGCCTTCACACCCCAAAGAAACCAAGACAAACAAACAAACAAAACAAACAAACAAAAAGACAAATAAACAAAAGAAAATTCGAAGTGGATGCATTTGGTAGGAAACTCTTGTTCAAACAAGTCAATTAACATAAATAATTATCAACACTTTTAAAACAACGGTGTGGGAAGCTTTTCACATGCTTTTGCAATGTTAAAAAATTGGATTTAAAAAATCTATAACTTGATATATTGAGTAAAAACTTCAACAAATTACCGACGAAGAAACACTCATTGAACTGTCAATAACTTGAATAACCGAATACTACATGTAACATTTCCAGTAGAGGAATACGATCACTTCTAGCATTTGTATTTGATAGAGGTACTTGATACAGGGATATAAGCTCAATGTCATAAAAAAGTATATAAAATTAAAATGTTCTTGCTATACATGGAAATTACATTCAGGAATTTCAGTGGCGGATTTAGTCACATATTTACTAGTAAAAATCCAGATTTTGCACCAAAAATGGCTGAGAAGTTTGGCTAATACCCATGCCCCCCCCCTTTTTTTTTCGGAAATCCTGGATCCGCCACTGAATTTTATTTCAGACTCATTGTTGTACATTTTAATGCAATACAATATATTTTTAACTGTTATACGTAAATAGTTTGACAACAAATGGTTCATTGAAAAAAAAAAGGAATACAACTTGCATCAATACTATGACAATATGTCTGGTGATATAAACCATTGTTATTTGGTTGAAGGAGTCAGTTTTGTGTGGACTTAACAAGTATTTTACTCGGACTGCAATTCACGTCTACCTGGCAAAGATTACACCCATTCTTGTTAGCGGCATATAGCATATCAGTCGATCTTTTGTTTGGAATGCTCAAGGTTTTCAGTGTATTAATAGCAATGTAAATAGTTCAGTAAACTTGGTCGTCTGACTAGTGCGAAGAACATTTAAAAATTTAAAAAGTAATGAATACATGCATATGAACACGATATTTCTTCATAAATATTATTACGAAATCAAGTATAACATCCTTGAGGTAATATTCATTATTTCAGTTTTATTCCATGTCGTTACGTCACTTTTTGGCAAAATAGATGTTTGCTTCTCAGGAAAGACCAGAAGTAAAAGCCTGTTATATTTGATATATTGAGCATCTTTTAATTACGAAGTTTAGTTAACAGTCACCCGGTGACAGTCAGGACTCCGTGTCAGGGAGAACATGTCGGTCTCTGTTAATTCTCGGTTATCATTGCTGTGTATACAGAGGGTTATCCTGAAACATGTTTCCATATTAACCACAAACTTCTCACATTTAGTAAAGAAATCAGTTATTTGTGCTCTAGTGTAATATTTATTAATTCCTGTAGATTTGTTTCCATCAAATTTAGAAACAACACTGTGAATACACTGTCTGCTCTTTTATTGTTTTACATGTATTTCGCATTTCTTGTGCTTTGCAATTGTTTTTGTATTTATCACGTATTTTGACGCTAAACTTCAAGTGGTCAAATACTACTGAACATCAGCAACTGAATAAAAATGCATAAGCAAATGAACAGCAATGTATTAGCAAGTGAACAGCAATGCATCGGCATGTGAACAGAAATACATCAGCAAGTGGATAGCAATGTATCAGCAAGTGAACAGCAATATATCAACACGTGAATAGCAATTCATCAGCAAGTGAACAGCAATTCATCTGAAAGTGAACAGCAAAACATCAACAACTGGACGGCAAGGCATCGGCAAATGAACAGCAATGCATCAGCAAGTGAACAGCAATGCATCAGCAAGTGAACAGCAATTCATCTGTAAGTGAACAGCAATACATAAGCAACTGTGCAACAATGTATCAACAAATAAACAGTTATGCTTCAGCAAATGAACAGCAATGCATCAGCAAGTGAACAGAAATTCATTAGCAACTGGACGGCAATTTATTAGCAAGCGGACAGCAATGCATTAGCAAAATAATTGGAATTACGAAAGTAAATGAATGAAACCAGTGAACAATTACACATAACATTCCAGGGCAGATCCAGGTTTTGGAGTTAAAAAGGGGTGTGAAGTCTGGCGAAGTGTCTGGGAACAGCCTAGATCCCAGACAAGTCAAGGGTGGCGCCCAAGACGGAAGGGGGGGGGGGGCAGGGGCAAAGCTCCCTTCCCCGGGAAGCTCTCGCAATTTGGCAATTTTGGGGCGTAAGTTCTGCATTTTCACTTCAATTGACCGTTCTCAGTCGGTACCGCCGCTGAAGTGTAAACAATGTAAACAAAGCTTTTTGTGATGCTATTCATGGTGGATTTTGTCATACAGCTGGGGCAGATCTGAACTAATAGATCTGATCGCAAAATCTACCATCATTACTTTTAGAAGACAGTACCGAGGTATTTATAATAAAATACAGAGATGTTTGAAAAAGGGTTTGCGACTTGCCATGAATGATTTTCAAACAGGAAAGGGTGAGTTTGGGCGTTAAATCCCTGACCCTTGCCGAAAATGACCTTGGTTGGGCAAAATTTTTCGATCATAGGAGTCGCAACCCTGCATCCCTTGTTTCTACCGGTTTATCAACGGGTTTTTTTTTATGAAGGCGGAGCTTATTGAACGATGGTTTGTACTTGAGTATTTTTCATTCGGATGAATTCTATTGACTTAATTGGAAAAGTCAAGTCATTTTAGAGTATACAATAATAAACACGTATATTGGAAGACAAGCCATAACAAGATTTCAAGACCAAGCACATTTCTCACTCCCGAGGGCTGGGCTCGGGCTCAAAATTACACATGCACTAGATCATATAGGGAATATTTCTAGCCAATAATCAAATCTCAGAGGAGTAGCGATAATGAGCAAATTGTCTATGGATGAACGGACAGATGACTGATGGTATCGCATAAGCTCTGCTGATCTCTGGTCAGTAGAGCTGATAAAGCTGAAGAAAAAGGGATAAATTTCATTTATTTATTTACTATGAAATATTTAGACGAACACAAACACAGTTAAAATACAACAATTTTTCTTCTGTAGGCCAGGTCCTTACAGTGAACAAAATCAACTTTACTCCAAGAGGTTTGTAACCTGATAATTTTCGGTTGTATATCTTAAAGATGGATTCTACACCAACAATGAGGGGACAGACACGTCACAAGGGGAGGGGGTTGGTTGATTTAGGGTTTGCCTTCTCCCTTACGTCCCTTACCCAATCCCTTGTCTCCACCCTCCCCGAATGGCGGGCGCTTCATACCCGCAATATTATCTCCGGAGAAGTCTAGTAGATATACCATTATCGGATAATAGTCTGTCCTGTCTTTTTTTCCAGCCCGCCCTTATTTTAGTGGGGGAGGTGCGAACGTTCCCTCCGCCCCTCTCCTCTCTCAATCCGCCACTGCATTTTATGCAGAAGATCTTGAGCAAACACATGCTAAATTTTTTTTTCACTATTGCTTTTTGTAATTGGTCTTAATTTGGCAACGACTGCATCCATTCAAACCATCAAACCACTGGGAATTGTTAAAGTAATATAGTACATCGCAAGATAATTTGTCTGAAGACTTGAAGGTTGTCTATTTTTAAATAACAATGTAAAAGGTTCAATGAAAATGGGTCGTGTACCTAGTTGCCATTGCAGTACGAGGGACATTTAAAGCATAGTGGATATCGGAGCACCATAAATTGTTCATAAATATTATGTTAAATCAATCATCAGAATCCGTTGAATTAGTCTCCATTTTTCATTGTTAATCCATGTCGTTAACGTCACTTTTAAGGATTCTGTTCAGACATTGTTCAGTCGCTTTTTAGGACCGACCAGCCATGTAACCTGTTATATTTGTTTTAATAAGCATCTTTAATTACTAAGTTTATTCAATAGTCACCCAGTGACAGACCAGATTTGTTCTGATTTGAACACATTAGCATTTACTCTTTAAGTATTTTACATATTTAGTATGTTTTTGTGTGTTTTTCGTGTTAATCGTGTACATGTGTTTTGTGTTTATCATGTACATGTATATTGTGTTTATCATGTACATGTATTTTGCGTTTATCATGTACATGTATTTTGTGTTTATCATGTACATGTATTTGGTGTTTATCATGTACATGTATTTGGTGTTTATCATGTACATGTATTTGGTGTTTATCATGTACATGTATTTTGTGTTTATCATGTACATGTATTTTGTGTTTATCATGTACATGCATTTCGTGTTAATCATGTACATGTATTTGGTGTTTATCATGTACATGTATTTTGTGTTTATCATGTACATGTATTTTGTGTTTATCATGTACATGTATTTTGTGTTTATCATGTACATGTATTTTGTGTTTATCATGTACATGTATTTTGTGTTTATCATGTACATGCATTTCGTGTTAATCATGTACATGTATTTTGTGTTTATCATGTACATGTATTTTGTGTTTATCATGTACATGTATTTGGTGTTTATCATGTACATGTATTTGGTGTTTATCATGTACATGTATTTTGTGTTTATCATGTACATGTATTTTGCTACTACAATGGTTAAGAACTAATGAACATCAGCAACCATACAACAATGCATGCATCAGCAAGTGGACAGCAATGCATCGCAACTGGACACGAATGTATCAGCAATTAAACAACAAGGTATCAGAAACTGGACAACAATGCATCAGCAAGTGAACAGCAATACATCGGCAAGTGGACATCAATGTATAAGCAAGTGGACATTAACTCATAAACAGATGGACAACAATCGGTAACTGGACAACAATGCATCAGCAAATGGACAGGAATGCGACAGGCATAGTGATTCTAATATGCATATTTTGCAAAACTCGTGTGTTATCGGATTATTGGCATTCTTTGAATGAAAACCAAAGGGAAAAATTACACAATACTATTCTACGCATCAAATATTAAGTTTGTTTGTTTGTTTGTTTGATTATTGTTTTACGTCACTCCACGATTATTTCACGTATATGGTGACGGCATCTGCCTGATGCATTGCATACAAATTTAGACCTTTGCAACGGACCCACCCGAAGCAGTGAGGGATCTTTTACGTGCCACGCCTACCGTGACACGGGACCTCGGTTTTTACTGTCTCATCCGAAAGACAGAACACCGGTGTGCCCCGGGCGGGAGTCGAACCTGCGACCTCTCGATCACGAGCCGAGCACCTTATCCACTAGGCCACACCGGCTTCATCAAATATTAAGCAAACACATGTTAACAGCTTTTCCATTATTGTTTTGCTCAATTGGTCAACAAATGTAAATTTTAAAACTCTAGGAAAATACTGCATAAAGTCTCGATCTTTTGCCGTGTTTCATATTGAGATTCTTTTAGCTACAACGCTTGAACCAAAGGTCAGAGTACTTTTTTTACAAGTTATAAATTTTTCCCCTATGTGAACAGCCGCATTGAATAAATCATGTCTGTAAAGTTTCAAGACTACGTTACAAAAATGAGAGTAAAGTAACATATACAAAATAGAGTAAACTCATAATGGAATATGATCTGAAATTGGTCTGAAATTGGTTGCACGTTGCTCGGTTGCGAGGTGGGGATATCACACCATCGACACCAGCGGACGTCCATGTAGGTGCATATGTGACATATGTAGTAAATTTATACCGTACGGCGGCTTTGCCTAGCCTACAAAGCATGCCGTATATAACGTCACGCCACGGAGACAACCCTAAAAAAGGTTGTTCCAATGACGTACATATATTACGGCATGCTTAGTAACCACCGGAAGTGAAGTTATGATCTGAAATTGGTTGCAGGTAAGGATGACTTTCCATGGTAAATAGTGTAATTTGGGCAACCATTTGATAGTTAGTGGAAAAGAGAAGGGGGAGAGGAACTTTGAAAAGAAAATCTTAAAGTAAATAATGATGATTAGATACTCTTAGTGTCATAAACTACCATAAAATATCAAAATACAACATCATATAAAAGCCATATTTTAACTAGAATGCAACCCCCCCCACCCCCCCCCCCCCCCCATTTCTAATTCCAATTAAAGTTGAATCAGAAAAAGAGTAGTACTTGAAAAGAGATACATTTAAAACAATAAAATGAAAAAAAAATCAAAGAATTTGCATGCCTTTAAAAGTCCGAAAAGGCGTCACAAGCGCGTCATAATTTGGACTTCAGAATGGAACCACAATACTTTTTAAGCGTCCTTGTAGATTATTCTAATACATTTGGCTTGTTGATCAATGCATCCGATCAGAAATAGGATGTATATCTGGAGCCTTTACCGCCCTGATCTGGACCCGCCTCAATTCTGATATGGCCAAATGTAAAACCATTTGAAGGGGATCTTGAGTACTTCATTCAAACAAAGTTTCATAATTTATTTTAAGTGCTTTTGAAGAAATTGTGAAAGTATAAATATGTGTAAAAGTCACCATACAAGCGGTACAATCAAAGAACATACATTGAATTAAAAAATCATCCTCCATATAGATAACAAAGCTCAACAGGTCAACTCAAGTTAAGAGGTCATAAAATTAAACACGAATATTATTATGGAATAAATATTATCATTTATTAGATTTCTTTAACTATGTTTGTTAAAAATCTAAAAGTTTGATACAAGTTATATCGACTTTATGATTTTCTTTTCTTTTCACAGAGTCCACCATGTATACTCAAATGTACCGTAAAGGGGTGTTCAATGTATACCACTCAAAAACTTTTACCAAGAACAAAGAGAAGAAGATAAAGAAAACGAATTTAAAGTGCCTGACGTACGGTCCACCTCGGAAACGGGAATATTCATGGGCACGTGACATCCGTTTGATGACAAAAGTAGTCAATGCTATGGAATCACTCACTGAAGACGAAGAAAAAGGTAATGAAATCAATGTAGTCATAACTTCTTTAGGCGCCGGTGAAAAAGTATTTTGTAAAAACTCAAATATACTGAAAAAAGAAAGGTATATTCATTTCAATACCTAATTATTTGCAATGAAGTATATGAGATTGGGGGATATTTAGATATGTTAGCTAAGCAGAATCTGTGTAATGTATCTGACGTTACAATGAATTAAGCGTTTAATGAACAGGAGTCAAATACTGCCAGACATCTGTGGCGTATTGAGGACGTGAATATGCGAATAACCTTCCTTGGAATATTGTTCCATGTTGTGATCAGTGCTGCGCCAAGTTCCTGTTCAGTTTCGGCTGTGGTCGGCGCTTTCAGATCATAAGACTGAGCTCGTCCCAAACATGCTCGATTGGGGAGAGATTTCGGGACTTCGAGGGCCATTCCATCAGATTAACATATTTCTGATTCAAGAATGCCCTTGTTGTCCAGTCTGTGTGGGATATCGCATTGTCTTGTTGGAACATTAAGCCTGGACCATTGTTCCGTACAAAGGCAAAAGGAAGCACTAATTGAGCAAGAATATCACCCTAGTATCACCGTGCTGTTAATGTTCCATCTACAATAAAGTCCGTCTTCCTTCACAAATTCCTCCCCACACGATTACACTTCCGCCTTAAAATCTATCAACTTCCAACACACAACATCCGACATAATGTGTCGTCTCAATACCCTCGTTCTCCCATTCCCAAATTCTAAGCAAAACGCGATTCGTCATTCAAAAGAACATTTGATAAATCATTTAGTAGAAGTCGCAGATATATTTTATTTAATGTATATTTGTTATTGTTGTATCATGAATTCAGGCATTCCTATGTTTTTAATCTGAAAATTATGACAATTCTCCTCACAAATTCTTTATTGGATTCTTCTATCCCAGTTCCATGTGCACCTCTTGCCTCTACCACTGATACTACTGTATCAGTGGCAAGTAGCTTATTCATTCCTATGTTTAAGTCTACTTCTTCCAGCGCTGTTACACATACTGTTGATAGTGTTGGGTCCTCTGCAGGTAGTGTAATTTACACTACTGCATGTCCTAATCCCCCTTTTGTTGGGTATGGTGCTTCGCCTAGTATGAGTAGCGTGTCTACACCACCATGGGTTAGGCCCAATTGGTTTAATTCTTTTCCTGGATATTCTTATCCTGGAATGACTGGTTCTTATGGTATTTCATCAGGTTCACCTAGTAACATAATAAATCCATTAGTTAATCTGTTAAAAGACTTCAAAAAGTGTATTACACATCAAATCAGGTTAGTACTAGAGTCAGTTCTTTAGAATCTAAACTTACCAGACCCAACTTACCAGTTTTGAGAAGTATGGCATCATGTCAGTAGCTCCAGGGTCTCAGGAAGGTAACTTTTTATCTGATGAGGAGGAACCTTCTTCTTCTTCCCGCACTGATCATCAGAGATCTCGTCCCACAATACATCTTTTTCGCCTTGTGGTTCTGTCGAGGATTCCTCTGTTTGTACAGAGGATGACCAAGGGGCTGAGTATGACTCCTTGCGTTGCAAGGTCTATTCTCTTCGCAGGGAAGATTCCAAATTTTCCATACCTTCTCCCCCTCGGTCTAACATTTTTCCTTCTGACGTCGAAGATTGTTCACGTATTGTCAAGAATCAGGCTATACATTATCGATCCTTTCCTGAATCCAGCCATATGAATTCGGCTCTTCAGTTTGTTAATGAAGCGATTGCAGATACTTCATTAATGCAGGGCTCTGCAAATTCTGGGGGCAGTAAATTTTTGAGTTTTTGTCCTCTATCTTTCACCAGCAGATTTAAGGGCAAAGATTTTGATATTCATGGCTCTTCCCTGGGTAAATCGTTGCCGACCTGCGAAAAATTTTTATCTCAAATAATTGGTGCCAAATCTGTTAAAGGGTTTTCGTCTTTCCCAGTCTTTATGGTCTAAGTCGGAGACTTCTCTTCGTTCCCTATTTCATGTACTTGATACTGCAGAGTATTATTTGGCAGCATTTGAAAGGGTAAGAAGGAGGAAGACTTGAAGTCTTTCATGTAACCAGTGGACTATGCCTTGAGGGCAGCTCAACTTCTGGCTCTAGGGACTTTCAAAGACAGAAGAAATCGTAGAAAAGTCCTCCATTTCAAAGTCTTTTAAAGAGACTCTTAGAACCTCTTCTCTTTCTCTTTCCTGAGCATGGAGCCTCATTTGTCATATGTTCCGCTGGGGGAAAGCTTTCCCACTTTCTTCCTCAGTGGGAGGAAATTACTTCCAACCAGTGGATGATTTCAGTCATACAAGGAGGATTGGAACTTCAATTCCAATCACAACCACCTCTTACCTCAGTTCCTCTCGACCTGTCGAGTTCCGTAAAAGACTAAACCAAACTTTTTCTCCTCTCCGAAGAAATTTCTTCCATGGAGAAAAGGGGCTATCGAGGCAATACAAGTACTTCTTGAGAATTCTCCAGGATTTTACTCTCGTCTATTTCTAGTCAGAAAGAAGTTTGGGGTTGGCGTCCGGTCATAGACTTGTCCATTTTGAATCGCTATCTAATAGTTCCACATTTCAAAATGGAGACAAACAGGTCTATCCGGACTTCTGTTACCCAGGGAATGTGGCCACGTCCCTGGATCTTTCAGACGCCTATTTCTATATCCTAATAGCTCCATGCCACCGTCACTTTCTGTGGTTTGCTTGGAGGGGCAAGGTATATACCTTCAAAGCCCTTCCTTTTTGTTTGACAATCTCTCTTTTGGTCTTTACCAAAATCATACAGGCTTTCTTGAGTCACTTGCATACCAGGGGCATCAAAGTCCATTTTATCTGGATGATTTCCAGGTCAAGGCTTTGACACTCGAAGAAGTTTCAGACCAAACTATGTATGTTCGAAATACTCTCATCAATCTGGAATTTTCGATATCTTCGGAAAAGTCAGATCTGACTCCATCCCAAGATTCTTTTTTCTTAGAGAACATTTCCTTACTCTTATTCTGGTCTCTGTGTAGAAAAATGATCCTATTTTGACCAGCAAATCACTTCCTGCTCGACAGTTTCTACAACTGTTGGGGTTTCTGAATTCTTTAGCAGAAATCGTTCTATTAGGTCGACTTCACATCAGGCCCCTCCAGTGGTATCTGAAGGAATTTTGGGCTCCAGCATCTCATCTTTGGGATGTGATGATTCCCATTCTTCCTCGCTTACTCCCTCATTTACTTTGGTGGACTCGGAGAGAACATGTGTTACCAGGTGTTCTCCTCCACACTCCTTGACCCTGTACACAGATGCATCACGTCAGGGTTGGGATGCCTTCCTCCAGGGCAAGTCGATAGCAGGGATTTGGTCACCTTCTCAACAAGCAGACCACATCAACCTGTTAGAAATGAGGGATGTCAGTTCTGTTAGCCTTGCAACATTTCAACATGGATTTCAGGTCCAAGTCTCTTCTGGTTGCAACAGACAACACCACAGTAGTGGCTTACCTGCAGAAACAAGGAGACACTCAGTCTGCTTCCCTGTATCTTCTTTACAAAGATATTCTTCTGCTGTGCAATTCTCTATCAAACTGATTGTCTGTTCTAGGCAAACAGAATGTTCTAGCGGACATGTTGTCGATGTCTCTTACCTCAGTAAAAATAGAATGGAACCTTCACCAATCTGTTTTTCACAGAATCACTCTCATGTGGTTCAGTCCTATGATAGACCTCTTTGTTTCTTGTCTAAACAACAAGTCTCCAACATACATGTCTCAAAGTCCGGACTCGAAGGTATATGCAGTGGATTTATGTCCCAATCATAGAGAGATATGCTAGCTTATGCATTCCCTCCTCTTTGTCTTCTTCCCAAAATTCTTCTTAAGATCATTCTTATTGCTCCAGCTTGGAGCAATCAGTCGTGGTTTCGAAACCTTCTGGACTTGTCCTGCAGTCCTCCTCTGGTACTTTCAGGAAGAGCAGATCGTCTTTCTCAAAACAAGAGAAGGTTGTTTCTTCCAAATCCAAAGAAACTTGCTCTGCACGCCTGGATATTGTCAGGAGAAACCTCTCTCAGAGAGGATTTTCAGGCAAGGCTGCCAACAGAATCTCCTGTGCAGTCATGGAGTCTACAGGGACAGTTAACGACTCTAAATGGTCAATCTTTTAATCTTGGTGTGATTCGAGGAAGAATGATCCGTTCTTTATCTCTGTCCAACAATTAGATGATTTCTTCATTAATCTTTTTGAAGAAAAAGGCTTTACTTCTTCTACTATTAAGGGCTGTAGGTCTGGCATTTCTAGAACTATAACTATCATGGGTGGTTCGGAGTTTGGTCAGGATGAATTTTCATCTCTCCTTATTAGAAATTTTCGTCTTGAAGGACCTTTGGTTAACTTCTGGTTTCACAGTGGAATCTTAGTTCAGTCCTGCACTGTCTTGATAAGGAGCCTTTTTAAGCAGCCTCTCATGTGGCTCTCAGATATCTTTCTTATAAATGCTGTTTTTACTTGCTTTGGCTTCAGGTCGAAGGCATAGTAAAATTCATGTTTTGTCAGTTGCTGATTCGTATCTGATATTTTCTCAAGACAATTAATATTCATCAGTTACACTATTAACTTGCTTTTCTAGCTAAGAATCAGCTTCTTGATAAGGGTTCGGAACCTATCACCATTCCGGTTTTATCTACTTTAGCTACGTTAGAGCAAGATCTTTTACTGTGTCCTGTACGTAACTTGAATATTTATATTCTCAGAACTAAAAGCCTTCGGTCTTATAAGTCGTCTAGACGTTTTATTCCTGTTAAGTCAGGATTTGACACTATTTCTGCCAAGTCATGTTAACGCTCATGAGGTTAGAGCTCTTTCCTCCTCTTGGTCCTTGCTTAACTATGGATCAATTTCTGAGATTATGCATGCAGGTTTTTTGAGGCTGCATTCTATGTCCAACCTTGCAGGGAGTGTATTTTCTTTAGGTCCCATGGTTCCTTCACATAGGGTTGTTTGTCCTGTAACTTCAGGTGTCTCAGCCATTCGTTAAATTCTGTCTCAAATTCATTAAGGTAACGTATTTATTGCAATTAAATACCTAATTTTTAGAATTAAAATTGGTTTTGTAAAATAAATACTAACCATAATAAACCATAGGTCCCTATCCCTGCCTCCTCTTTCGTCATCGGTATTTACATAGTAATATACACAGAAAAAGGTGATGAAGTTTATATTTGACTCGTATACCTGCGCTCCACCTATCGTATACCTATCGGCACCGAGCAGTTCAGTAATGTTTTGGGGTTTTTTTTTCGGTTGAGTACTCACCGCAACTGGAATATCTAAAATTTATTATGGTAAGTATTTATTTATTGCACAAAAACCAATTTTAATTCTAAAAATTAGGTATTTCCTCTCAATATTCAAGTGAAGAACATGCGAACTAAAGAAAAATTCAAATCCACGTGGTCAAATATTGTTCAGCACGGACTTTTGGCAGTTTTCCTCACTGCATCACTGTGGACGTCATGCTTAATCAAGCATGGAATTTCAAACATAACCGAGAGCAGGCGACAATTAAAAAAGAACATTTGATATTAAATTTTAAAAAATGAATCGAATAAATATCCAATTATGCATAGTGATACCTGTCTTTGCTTTGTTCAGTATGGAAAAGGAAAGGATATCAAAGGTAATTAAGATACCGTAATATAACTCCCTAGTTGTACCCTGGTCAATTTCTACCGACAAAGTGAAAGATTTCTACAGATAATGTTATGGGCTGTCTCTTTAAAAACTGTAGGGAAGTTATTTTCTTCCGATGATTGGACAACGGAGGCCTGTTTATTAGAATCATTTAATTTAGGATGTCGGCTGTTAGCTGACAGGGAGTTCATCGGCCACCCTTTGACATCGGAAACATCAGTGATTTATTGGAATAATTTTCTCGAGTTCATGATCTTTACGACACTATCCTATCATCGGCAAACAATCCATCAAGCACCACACGAGTCTTGATGGATATACTTCCGTGACCGGTCGGGAGCGTTTATGGTACCGGACGGGTATCGGAGGGACCCCAACACAAGTCCCTCCAATGTACTCGTATCGATGGTCGGATTTTACAGTGCACATCCCGGAGGTTCTAATGTTTCAGCAAAAAAAAAAAAAAAAAAGAGAGAGAGAGAGAAGGGGGTCGTGATAATTTATAAAGAGTAATTTGCAAGCGTAATGTATGAAAATACCTTTACGTGTAACAATGAAGTAGGGAAAACCCAAAAACTAAAGAATAAATAAATAAATAAATAAATAAATAAATAAATAAATAATGGAAATAATAAATAGATAAAAAATAAATGAAATTGAATTTTCAAGATGATTTTTCAACTCATTTTGGTTAATTATGCCTATACCATAAAGATAATTCTTATTTCATTCATATGATAAATATAAAGGCATCGTAAAATGTAAAGTGAAAGGAATTTCAATTACAAAGTAAACAAAATAATAGTACAAATCTACTTGTATGTACATTTACCGGTACACAGTGGAACAGAATCATTATGAAATATCTACAAAAATGATACTGATTACAGGAGTGAAACCAAAACTGGAGAAAGCTGAAGAAGAGGATCTCAAAACAACACTGCATGTAACAAACATTGATTACAATATTTTTACCAACACCCAAGAGCACCGAACTGATAAGTATGAAAGGACCAAGATGCGGGCAGGAGAGGAAGGGGTTCTTATGCCAGAGTTGGTGGTACGGAGGGGCCAGCAGTTCATCGTCATACTGAGTCTGAGTGAAGAATATAACAAGGCTGCGCACGACTTAGAATTTGTGATGCGACTAGGTAGGTGGGCGACATTGTCTCTTCAGTGTTCATTGATTTCACAGTGACCTTAGGATCATTGTATTAGTCGATTAATAAATAAATTCATATACAATAAATTAAAATAAATCATAATGTATAACAGGAGAGGATGCAAACCCAGGGAAAAGATCTCTTTATAATGTGCTAATGGATGAAACCAATTTCAACAGTTTCAAAGGCGATGATTGGGCGATACGTCTACTGGAACAGAACGGGAAAGAGATTCACGTGGGGATTACTCCACCCTGCAACTGTCTGATTGGTGAATGGAATATGGATATCGTGACCTATTCTAAGGTCAAGGAAGGCGTCCCTTGCGTCTTATATGAGGTTCCAGATGACATCACTGTTCTTCTCAATCCCTGGTGTGAGGGTACGTCATACTTTTAGATTGATTAGACTAGATTAGATTCGATTGATTCAGATTTTTTTACATTGTTTGTTTACTTTCATTCCTTTGTGTGGCAGGATCGATGTAGTGATTGTAAGCATTTACTTTTATCCCTTTGTGTGGCAGGATCGATGTAGTGATTGTAAGCATTTAGTTTTACTCCATTGTGTGGCAGGATCGATGTAGTGATTGTAAGCAGTTACTTTTATTCCTTTGTGTGGCAGGATCGATGTAGTGATTGTAAGCAGTTACTTTTATCCCTTTGTGTGGCAGGATCGATGTAGTGATTGTAAGCATTTAGTTTTACTACATTGTGTGGCAAGATCGATGTAGTGATTGTAAGCAGTTACTTTTATTCCTTTGTGTGGCAGGATCGATGTAGTGATTGTAAGCAGTTACTTTTATCCCTTTGTGTGGCAGGATCGATGTAGTGATTGTAAGCATTTAGTTTTTATTACTTTGTTTGGCAGGATCGATGTAGTGATTGTAGGCATTTAGTTTTACTCCATTGTGTGGCAGGATCGATGTAGTGATTGTAAGCATTTAGTTTTATTCCTTTGTGTGGCAGGATCGATGTAGTGATTGTAAGCATTTAATTTTATCACTTTGTGTGGCAGGATCGATGTAGTGATTGTAAGCATTTAGTTTTACTCCATTGTATGGCAGGATCGATGTAGTGATTGTAAGCATTTATTTTTATCCCTTTGTGTGGCAGGATCAATGCAGTCATTGTAAGCATTTAGCTTTATCCCTTTGTGTGGCAGGATCGATGTAGTGATTGTAAGCATTTAGTTTTACTCCATTGTGTGGCAGGATCGATGTAGTGATTGTAAGCATTTAGTTTTACTCCTTTGTGTGGCAGGATCGATGTAGTGATTGTAAGCAGTTACTTTTATCCCTTTGTGTGGCAGGATCGATGTAGTGATTGTAAGCAGTTACTTTTATCCCTTTGTGTGGCAGGATCGATGTAGTGATTGTAAGCATTTAGTTTTACTCCATTGTGTGGCAGGATCGATGTAGTGATTGTAAGCATTTAGTTTTATTCCTTTGTGTGGCAGGATCGATGTAGTGATTGTAAGCAGTTACTTTCATCCCTTTGTGTGGCAGGATCGATGTAGTGATTGTAAGCATTTGGTTTTATCCCTTTGTGTGGCAGGATCGATGTGGTGATTGTAAGCATTTAGTTTTACTCCATTGTGTGGCAGGATCGATGTGGTGATTGTAAGCATTTAGTTTTACTCCATTGTGTGGCAGGATCGATGTAGTGATTGTAAGCATTTAGTTTTACTCCATCGTGTGGCAGGATCGATGTAGTGATTGTAAGCATTTAGTTTTATTCCTTTGTGTGGCAGGATCGATGTAGTGATTGTAAGCATTTAGTTTAATCACTTTGTGTGGCAGGATCGATGTAGTGATTGTAAGCATTTAGTTTTACTCCATTGTATGGCAGGATCGATGTAGTGATTGTAAGCATTTATTTTTATCCCTTTGTGTGGCAGGATCGATGCAGTCATTGTAAGCATTTAGCTTTATCCCTTTGTTTAGCAGGATCGATGTAGTGATTGTAAGCATTTATTTTTGTCCCTTTGTGTGGCAGGATCGATGTAGTGATTGTAAGCATTTAGTTTTATCCCTTTGAGTGGCAGGATCGATGTAGTGATTGTAAGCATTTAGTTTTATCACTTTGTGTGGCAGGATCGATGTAGTGATTGTAAGCATTTATTTTTATCCCTTTGTTTGGCAGGATCGATGCAGTCATTGTAAGCATTTAATTTTACTCCTTTGTGTGGCAGGATCGATGTAGTGATTGTAAGCATTTAGCTTTATTCCTTTGTTTGAAAGGATCGATGTAGTGATTGTAAGCATTTAGTTTTATCCCTTTGTTTGGCAAGATCGATGTAGTGATTGTAAGCATTTAGTTTTATCACTTTGTGTGGCAGGATCGATGTAGTGATTGTAAGCATTTAGTTTTATCCCTTTGTTTGGCAGGATCGATGCAGTCATTGTAAGCATTTAGTTTTATTCCTTTGTGTGGCAGGATCAATGTAGTTATTGTAATCATTTAATTTTACTCCTTTGTGTGGCAGGATCGATGTAGTGATTGTAAGCATTTAGTTTTTATTACTTTGTTTGGCAGGATCGATGTAGTGATTGTAGGCATTTAGTTTTACTCCATTGTGTGGCAGGATCGATGTAGTGATTGTAAGCATTTAGTTTTATTCCTTTGTTTGGCAGGATCGATATATTGATTGTAAGCATTTAGTTTTATTCCTTTGTGTGGCAGGAACGATGTAGTGATTGTAAGCATTTTGTTTTTTCCCTTGTTTGACAGGATCGATGTAGTGATTGTAAGCATATAGTTTTACTCCAGTGTGTGACAGGATCGATGTAGCGATTGTAAGCATTTAGTTTTACTCCACTGTGTGGCAGGATCTATGTAGTAATTGTAAGCATTTAGTTTTACTCCATTGTGTGGCAGGATCGATGTAGTGATTGTAAGCATTAGTTTTATTCCTTTGTGTGGCAGGATCGATGTAGTGATTGTAAGCATTTAGTTTTATTCCTTTGTTTGGCAGGATCGATGTAATGATTGTAAGCATTTAGTTTTATCCCTTTGTTTGGCAGGATCGATGTAGTGATTGTAAGCATTTAGTGTTACTTCTTTGTGTGGCAGGATCGATGTAGTGATTGTAAGCATTTAGTTTTATCCCTTTGAGTGGCAGGATCGATGTAGTGATTGTAAGCAGTTAGTTTTATCACTTTGTGTGGCAGGATCGATATAGTGATTGTAAGCATTTATTTTTGTCCCTTTGTGTGGCAGGATCGATGTAGTGATTGTAAGCATTTAGCTTTATTCCTTTGTGTGGCAGGATCAATGTAGTTATTGTAATCATTTAATTTTACTCCTTTGTGTGGCAGGATCGATGTAGTGATTGTAAGCATTTAGTTTTATTACTTTGTTTGGCAGGATCGATGTAGTGATTGTAGGCATTTAGTTTTACTCCATTGTGTGGCAGGATCGATGTAGTGATTGTAAGCATTTAGTTTTATTCCTTTGTTTGGCAGGATCGATGTATAGATTGTAAGCATTTGGTTTTATTCCTTTGTGTGGCAGGAACGATGTAGTGATTGTAAGCATTTTGTTTTATTCCCTTGTTTGACAGGATCTATGTAGTGATTGTAAGCATTTAGTTTTACTCCAGTGTGTGACAGGATCGATGTAGCGATTGTAAGCATTTAGTTTTACTCCTTTGTGTGGCAGGATCGATGTAGTGATTGTAAGCATTTAGTTTTATCCCTTTGTGTGGCAGGAACGATGTAGTGATTGTAAGCATTTAGTTTTATCCCTTTGTGTGGCAGGATCGATATAGTCATCGTAAGCATTTAGTTTCATCCCTTTGTGTGGCAGGATCGATGTAGTGATTGTGAGCATTAGTTTTATTCCTTTGTGTGGCAGGATCGATGTAGTCATTGTAAGCATTTAGTTTTATTCCTTTGTGTGGCAGGATCGATGTAGTGATTGTAAGCACATTTATATGACACTGACCACTTTGTACTACGATAATATGACACATTTATATGACACTGACCACTTGGTGTTAGATTAGTATGATACATTAATATGACACTGACCACTTTGTATTACGATAGTATGATACATTATTGTGACACTGACCACGTTGTACTACGATAGTATGATACATTTATATGACACTGACTACTTTGTATTACGACAGTATGACACATTTATATGACACTGACTACTTTGTATTACGATATTATGATACATTTATATGACACTAACCACTTTGTATCACGGTAGTATGATACATTTATATGACACTGACCACTTTGTACTATGATAGTATGGCACATGTATATGGCACTGACCACTTTGTATTATGATAGTACGATACATTTAGATGACACTGACCACTTTGTACTTCGATAGTATGAAACATTTATATGACACTGACCACTTTGTATTACGATAGTATGATACATTTATATGGCACTGACCACTTTGTATTACAGCAGTTGCAGTCATTTCTGCAAGGTTCAAGTCATTGAGCATATATTCTATAAATATATGTATTGTTTGGTTGGGTGGTTGGTTGATTGGTGTTTTATGTCGCTTTCAACAATTTCTCAGTTATATCGCGACATGGAAACAGGAGGTAACCAACCTCTTAAACATAGTCGCGCAACACGGGAATCGCCGCAAGCCAAGCGCTAAACCACTACACCAAGACTGCCTCTACATGTATTGGAAAAGGCCTTATATATCTGAAACCGTTAATCAGAATTGTATCAGAAGTCAAGCAAATATTCTTTGGTACTGAATTTCGGTCACTCAAGGGCTTTTCTGAAGATAAAAGTCACTCATCACATATCCCTAAAATTCTGAGAAACAAAATATCTCTAAAACAAAATCATCAGAAATGTATCATATTTCACACAAATGTTCTTGAGACAGAAAATTGTCAAAAAGGTCGCACAAGGTTTTTTTTTAATGATCAAGGTCACTTAGCACATATCCTTATAATATTTGGAAAGGCCTCATATTTCTTAGGTAAATTATCAAAATTGTATTCGTTAAACCTTAAGTATTGGACCAGGGTCATTTGGAGAATACTTACTTAGGGTCACAACCTTAGGTATTACGACAAGCCTTAATTTCAGGGATTTTCCAACATTTCATGATAATTGTACAGACAAATTGTCATTGACAGTTTGGGGATATAATCAATATTAGTCGTGTCTCATTTATGGATATTCAAGATTAAAAGTTAGGAAGTGGCAATGCCAAAGATGTGTTTTGATTTATAATCATGATCTTATGGTTTGGTTGCTGTTTCAGATGACGCTACTTATTGCAGTACTGAGAAGTTGTTGGAAGAATACGTTCTCAACCCTTATGGCTGCGTATTTGTTGGCAGTTATAGACAAATCGGAGCTCGTCCATGGTTTTTTGGCCAGGTACACGCTATACTCTCATACTATATAGAAAACATAGTAACTCTCACATACTGGTGCGACATGGCGTTTCACGGTTGGAACACTGTATTTGTACGAAAACAATTACTTTCGATAACAATGCAAGTAATTATGGCATTTATTAAAACTTAAAGAAATGTAATCTCATATCTATAGCAGTATGAACGTCAACAACAGCTATTACCACCATAAGACATGCTTGCAGTTACAGAAACATGACATCGTGAAAGTACTTCATATCTGTACAAAAAGTAAAAGTGCTAAAACATAATACAAACTAAGTAAAAGTATACAGTATAGTGAATACTCTCGTGTTGATAAGTATAAAGTATAATGATAGGATAAAAATATAATAAATGCACTTGTTATTATATGTATAATGTATACACTTGTGATGATAGTTTTATGTAGCATAATGAATACATTGGTAGGAAGTGACAACGAAAGTGTAAAGTATACTGATAATATTGGTAGGACGTAATGATAGGTATAAAGTATAATGATTACACTGGCAGGCAGTAAAGATAGGTATGAAGTATAAATCATTTAATTTTATATGTAACACGCATTTTGATTGGTTTAAACATTAGTGGTAAGTCTGAATACTCCCGTAAGAAGTGCTGATAGGTACACCTTGTAATGAATACTTCCGTAGGAAGTGCTTATAGGTATAACATATAATGAATACTCCCGTAGGAAGTACTGATAGGTATAACGTATAATGAATACTCCCGTAGGAAGTGCTGACAGGTATAACATAAAATGAATACTCCCGTAGGAAGTGCTGATAGGTATAACATATAAAGAATACTCCCGTAGGAAGTGCTGACAGGTATAACATATAATGAATACTCCCGTAGAAAGTGCTGATAGGTATAACATATAATGAATACTCCCGTAGGAAGCGATGATAGGTATAACATATAATGAATACTCCCGTAGGAAGTGCTGATAGGTATAACATATAATGAATACTCCCTTAGGAAGTGCTGATAGGTATAACATAAAATGAATACTCCCGTAGGAAGTGCTGATAGGTATAACATATAATGAATACTCCCGTAGGAAGTGCTGACAGGTATAACATATAATGAATACTCCCGTACGAAGTGCTGATAGGTATAACATAAAATGAATACTCCCTTAGGAAGTGATGATAGGTATAACATATAATGAATACTCCCGTAGGAAGTGCTGATAGGTATAACATATAATGAATACTCCCTTAGGAAGTGCTGATAGGTATAACATAATATGAATACTCCCGTAGGAAGTGCTGATAGGTATAACATATAATGAATACTCCCGTAGGAAGTGCTGACAGGTATAACATATAATGAATACTCCCTTAGGAAGTGCTGACAGGTATAACATATAATGAATACTCCCGTAGGAAGTGCTGACAGGTATAATATATAATGAATACTCCCGTAGGAAGTGATGATAGGTATAACATAAAATGAATACTCCCATAGGAAGTGCTGATAGGTATAACATATAACGAATACTCCCGTAGGAAGTGCTGACAGGTATAACATATAATGAATACTCCCGTAGGAAGTGATGATAGGTATAACATAAAATGAATACTCCCGTAGGAAGTGCTGATAGGTATAACATATAATGAATACTCCCGTAGGAAGTGCTGACAGGTATAACATATAATGAATACTCCCGTAGGAAGTGATGATAGGTAAAACATATAATGAATACTCCCGTAGGAAGTGATGATAGGTATAACATATAATGAATACTCCCGTAGGAAGTGATGATAGGTATAACATATAATGAATACTCCCGTAGGAAGTGCTGATAGGTATAACATATAATGAATACTCCCGTAGGAAGTGATGATAGGTATAACATATAATGAATACTCCCGTAGAAAGTGCTGACAGGTATAACATATAATGAATACTCCCGTAGGAAGTGCTGACAGGTATAACATATAATGAATACTCCCGTAGGAAGTGCTGATAGGTATAACATATAATGAATACTGCCTTAGGAAGTGATGATAGGTATAACATAAAATGAATACTCCCGTAGGAAGTGCTGATAGGTATAACATATAATGAATACTCCGGTAGGAAGTGCTGATAGGTATAACATATAATGAATACTCCCGTAGAAAGTGCTGATAGGTATAACATATAATGAATACTCCCGTAGGAAGTGCTGATAGGTATAACATATAATGAATACTCCCTTAGGAAGTGCTGATAGGTATAAAATATAATGAATACTCATGTAGGAAGTGCTGATAGGTATAACATGTAATGAATACTCCCGTAGGAAGTGCTGATAGGTATAACATATAATGAATACTCCCGTACGAAGTGATGATAAGTATAACATATAATGAATACTCCCGTAGGAAGTGCTGACAGGTAAAACATATAATGAATACTCCCGTAGGAAGTGATGATAGGTATAACATAAAATGAATACTCCCGTAGGAAGTGCTGATAGGTATAACATATAATGAATACTCCCGTAGGAAGTGATGATAGGTATAACATAAAATGAATACTACCGTAGAAAGTGCTGATAGGTATAACATATAATGAATACTCCCGTAGGAAGTGCTGATAGGTATAACATATAATGAATACTCCCTTAGGAAGTGCTGATAGGTATAAAATATAATGAATACTCCCGTAGGAAGTGCTGATAGGTATAACATGTAATGAATACTCCCGTAGGAAGTGCTGATAGGTATAACATATAATGAATACTCCCGTACGAAGTGATGATAAGTATAACATATAATGAATACTCCCCTAGGAAGTGCTGACAGGTAAAACATATAATGAATACTCCAGTAGGAAGTGCTGACAGGTATAACATATAATGAATACTCCCTTAGGAAGTGCTGATAGGTATAACATATAATGAATACTCCCGTAGGAAGTGATGATAGGTATAACATAAAATGAATACTCCCGTAGGAAGCACTGATAGGTATAACATAGAATGAATACTCCCGTAGGAAGTGCTGATAGGTATAACATATAATGAATACTCCCGTAGGAAGTGCTGATAGGTATAACATATAATGAATACTCCCGTAGGAAGTGATGATAGGTATAACATATAATGAATACTCCCGTAGGAAGTGATGATAGGTATAACATATAATGAATACTCCCTTAGGAAGTGCTGACAGGTATAACATATAATGAATAGTCCCGTAGGAGGTGATGATAGGTATAACATATAATGAATACTCCCGTAGGAAGTGCTGATAGGTATAACATATAATGAATACTCCCGTAGGAAGAGCTGACAGGTATAACATATAATGAATACTCCCGTAGGAAGTGATGATAGGTATAACATAAAATGAATACTCCCGTAGGAAGTGCTGATAGGTATAACATATAATGAATACTCCCGTAGGAAGTGCTGATAGGTATAACATATAATGAATACTCCCGTAGGAAGTGATGATAGGTATAACATATAATGAATACTCCCGTAGGAAGTGCTGATAGGTATAACATATAATGAATACTCCCGTAGGAAGTGCTGATAGGTATAACATATAATGAATACTCCCGTAGGAAGTGCTGGTAGGTATAACATATAATGAATACTCCCGTAGGAAGTGCTGATAGGTATAACATATAATGAATACTCCCGTAGGAAGTGCTGATAGGTATAACATATAATGAATACTCCCGTAGGAAGTGCTGATAGGTATAACATATAATGAATACTCCCGTAGGTGTGCTGATAGGTATAACATATAATGAATACTCCCGTAGGAAGTGCTGATAGGTATAACATATAATGAATACTCCCGTAGGAAGTGCTGATAGGTATAACATATAATGAATACTCCCGTAGGAAGTGCTGACAGGTATAACATATAATGAATACTCCCGTAGGAAGTGCTGACAGGTATAAAATATAATGAATACTCCCGTAAGAAGTGATGATAGGTATAAAATATAATGAATTCTCCCGTAGGAAGTGCTGATAGGTATAACATATAATGAATACTCCCGTAGGAAGTGCTGACAGGTATAATATATAATGAATACTCCCGTAGGAAGTGATGATAGGTATAACATAAAATGAATACGCCCATAGGAAGTGCTGATAGGTATAACATATAACGAATACTCCCGTAGGAAGTGTTGACAGGTATAACATATAATGAATACTCCCGTAGGAAGTGATGATAGGTATAACATAAAATGAATACTCCCGTAGGAAGTGCTGATAGGTATAACATATAATGAATACTCCCGTAGGAAGTGCTGACAGGTATAACATATAATGAATACTCCCGTAGGAAGTGCTGATAGGTATAACATATAATGCATACTCCCGTAGGAAGTGATGATAGGTATAACATATAATGAATACTCCCGTACGAAGTGATGATAAGTATAACATATAATGAATACTCCCGTAGGAAGTGCTGATAGGTATAACATATAATGAATACTGCCTTAGGAAGTGATGATAGGTATAACATAAAATGAATACTCCCGTAGGAAGTGCTGATAGGTATAACATATAATGAATACTCCGGTAGGAAGTGATGATAGGTATAACATATAATGAATACTCCCGTAGAAAGTGCTGACAGGTATAACATATAATGAATACTCCCGTAGGAAGTGCTGATAGGTATAACATATAATGAATACTCCCTTAGGAAGTGATGATAGGTATAACATATAATGAATACTCCCGTAGGAAGTGCTGATAGGTATAGCATATAATGAATACTCCCGTAGGAAGTGCTGATAGGTATAACATATAATGAATACTCCCGTACGAAGTGATGATAAGTATAACATATAATGAATACTCCCGTAGGAAGTGATGATAGGTATAACATATAATGAATACTCCCGTAGGAAGTGCTGACAGGTATAACATATAATGAATACTCCCGTAGGAAGTGCTGATAGGTATAACATATAATGAATACTCCCTTAGGAAGTGATGATAGGTATAACATATAATGAATACTCCCGTAGGAAGTGATGATAGGTATAACATAAAATGAATACTCCCGTAGGAAGCACTGATAGGTATAACATAGAATGAATACTCCCGAAGGAAGTGCTGATAGGTATAACATATGAATACTCCAGTAGGAAGTGCTGATAGGTATAACATATAATGAATACTCCCGTAGGAAGTGATGATAGGTATAACATATAATGAATACTCCCGTAGGAAGTGCTGATAGGTATAACATATAATGAATACTCCCGTAGGAAGTGCTGATAGGTATAACATATAATGAATAGTCCCGTAGGAAGTGCTGATAGGTATAACATATAATGAATACTCCCGTAGGAAGTGCTGATAGGTATAACATATAATGAATACTCCCGTAGGAAGTGCTGACAGGTATAACATATAATGAATAGTCCCGTAGGAAGTGCTGATAGGTATAACATAAAATGAATACTCCCGTAGGAAGTGCTGAGAGGTATAACATATAATGATTACTCCCATAGGAAGTGATGATAGGGATAACATATAATGAATACTCCCGTAGGAAGTGCTGATAGGTATAACATATAATGAATACTCCCGTAGGAAGTGATGATAGGTATACATATAATGAATACTCCCGTAGGAAGTGCTGATAGGTATAACATATAATGAATACTCCCGTAGGAAGTGCTGATAGGTATAACATATAATGAATACTCCCGTAGGAAGTGCTGATAGGTATAACATATAATGAATACTCCCGTAGGAAGTGCTGATAGAGAGAACATATAATGAATACTCCCGTAGGAAGTGCTGATAGGTAAAACAGATAATGAATACTCCCGTAGGTGTGCTGATAGGTATAACATATAATGAATACTCCCGTAGGTGTGCTGATAGGTATAACATATAATGAATACTCCCGTAGGAAGTGATGATAGGTATAACATATAATGAATACTCCCGTAGGAAGTGATGATAGCTATAACATAAAATGAATACTCCCGTAGGAAGTGCTGATAGGTATAACATATAATGATTACTCCCATAGGAAGTGATGATAGGGATAACATATAATGAATACTCCCGTAGGAAGTGCTGATAGGTATAACATATAATGAATACTCCCGTAGGAAGTGATGATAGGTATACATATAATGAATACTCCCGTAGGAAGTGCTGATAGGTATAACATATAATGAATACTCCCGTAGGAAGTGCTGATAGGTATAACATATAATGAATACTCCCGTAGGAAGTGCTGATAGGTATAACATATAATGAATACTCCCGTAGGAAGTGCTGATAGGGAGAACATATAATGAATACTCCCGTAGGAAGTGCTGATAGGTATAACAGATAATGAATACTCCCGTAGGTGTGCTGATAGGTATAACATATAATGAATACTCCTGTAGGTGTGCTGATAGGTATAACATATAATGAATACTCCCGTAGGAAGTGATGATAGGTATAACATATAATGAATACTCCCGTAGGAAGTGCTGACAGGTATAACATATAATGAATACTCCCGTAGGAAGTGCTGACAGGTATAACATATAATGAATACTCCCGTAGGAAGTGATGATAGGTATAACATATAATGAATACTCCCGTAGGAAGTGCTGATAGGTATAACATATAATGAATACTCCCCTAGGAAGTGCTGACAGGTATAACATATAATGAATAATCCCGTAGGAAGTGATGATAGGTATAACATATAATGAATACTCCCGTAGGAAGTGCTGATAGGTATAACATATAATGAATACTCCCGTAGGGGAATGATGATAGGTATAACGTATAATGAATATTCCCCTAGGAAGTGATGATAAGTGTAAAGTATAATGATTACTCCCGTAGGAAGTGATGAGAAGTGTAAAGTATAATGATTACTCCCGTAGGAAGTGATGATAAGTGTAAAGCATAATGATTACTCCCGTAGGAAACAATGAGATTACTTCCGTAAGAAGTGATGATAAGTGTAAAGTATAATGATTACTCCCGTAGGAAACAATGATATGTATAAACAGGGACGTATATATGTCTCTGGCCATATGGACAGCGATATTTGTAAAGAGTGCTTATTTTCTCAAGAAAAAGTACAGTCATCAATCATAATATGAAATATATTAAAGATGAATTTTGTTTGGTATGACGCACGTTAAATATTTGTTTATATTCAACATGTATTAAATTTCAGTTTGAAAATGGTATCCTAGAGATCTGTCTACATCTACTACGGAAGACTTCAGGTGGAGAAATTAAGGAGTGGATGTCCGATCCCGTAAAAATAGCCAGAGAGATCAGTAAAATAGTACGTTTACCGCATATTTAATTTCTTATTTATTGCCCGCTACAACAATAAATTCGTAAATATGTAGTTCATGTATCTTTTTTGATTTCACATAGTTAAGTGGTTTGTATATAGCTTTTTGTTTGTGTTTGTCTCTCGATGGGTATGGAATTTTGTGCGATGAAGAAGGGACAGATCTTCTAAAATTGACAATTTATCTATCTTTTTTTTTTATTGATTTTTTGTATTGTCGTCATTGTGCCTTTATATTTTACTTTTATTATTAATGTGACATCTTTGACCTTTGGTTGGTATGGAAATGCTGAATAACGAACGTTGTTGTAATTTTCTTTGTACTTATATATGTGTGTGTGTGAAATAATTTTTTTTTGCATGATAAACTCCATCAAGTTTTGTAATGTCCACTTCATAGTTATCTTTTGAGTTTTACAAAGGAGCATGTTGAGACAGAACGTTTTTGTTTAAGGTAAATAACATGGACGAGGACGGTGTGTTGGTAGGTAACTGGAGCGGTAATTACGAGGGAGGCAAATCACCCACACACTGGGTAGGGAGCGTCAAGATCCTACAACAATTCTATCGCACCAATGGGACGCCAGTCAACTACGGTCAATGCTGGGTGTTCTCGGGTGTGGTTACTACAGGTCGGTCACCAGTGCGGTTTATATCTCATGGTGCTTCGAAAGAAGTAACCAGTGGCGTGTTTATTATGATGAGATATGTGAGGCAAAGCGTGCGAGTTATGTAATATGTATGGTGACTCCTGTGGTATGACTACCTGAGGTATGGAGCATGAATAGACTAGTGAAGCGGCGAAAGTACTGCTGGTATGACTACCTGAGGTATGGAGCATGAATAGACCAGTGAAGTGGCGAAAGTACTGCTGGTATGACTACCTGAGGTATGGAGCATGAATAGACCAGTGAAGTGGCGAAAGTACTGCTGGTATGACTACCTGAGGTATGGAGCATGAATAGACTAGTGAAGTGGCGAAAGTACTGCTGGTATGACTACCTGAGGTATGGAGCATGAATAGACTAGTGAAGTGGCGAAAGTACTGCTGGTATGACTACCTGAGGTATGGAGCATGAATAGACTAGTGAAGTGGCGAAAGTACTGCTTAGTCTGCTTAGTCACATCTCGATAGTTTTCCTTAGTGAAAGAGGCAGGCGTGGTGTAGTGGTTAAGCGCTTGACATGCGGCACCGACGATCTGGGTTCGATTCCCGGGTTGCGCCACTATGTTTAAGAGGTCGGTAACCTCCTGCTTCCATGTTGCGATATAACTGAAATATTGTTGAAAGCGACGTAAAACACAAATCAACCAACCAACCTTAGTGAGCAGTGTTGTCTAGTACATCTAAGTAGCTTATATAAGCGAACAGTGTTTCTAGATCACATCTTAGTAGCTTATATAAGCGAACAGTGTTTCTAGATCACATCTTAGTCACTGTTAGCAAATAGTGTGATCAGTATTCTAGAAATTTTTCAAAAAGGACTTACCAACGGGTAATGACTTACTGAAATCCACTTATCCAGGGTAAAAATGTACTGACCGAAAGTAAAAGGGATATTCAAGACTTAATCCCGAGAAAAGCATAAAATCAGTCACGACAGTTTTACGTGATTTTCCAAGGGATCTAGATGAAAAGGTTGAATGACGCAAGGAGTGATTTTTTGTCGTTTAACATAGTACGAGGCTATCCAACATTGAATTTTTCATAAATTGCTTACCAAATCTCCTTATTAACTACCACAGATTTGCTAACCTTCTCAAGTCTTTTATTTTTTTAAATTTTTTTTTGACGGATTTAGCCTTTTCTTGCCCATCTGTCGTTAAGTACGGATATCTGAGTTTAGGTCTAGAAACTCGATAAAACTAAAATGTTTTCAAAGTTTAGAATGTAGACATTCATCTATATCGGGTAAGCTACAATACTTTTATACGGACAGTATTATGTATCAGGAGAATCTCCTTACATATGTTTAGGTAACATTTGATCAATCTGAACGAGATTAGGAATGAATGATAATAAATTAAATGTTTCTATTGCTATTAAATGATTATGAAGTTATCTTTTCTTCAAACGATGTCTGCGTAATGACTGTCCATCGAAATGTTTTCAGCAAGCATTTTGATAACGGGTAATTTAATTGACCGTGAAGTGTTTCTGTCATAAATGTATGATACCTGCTGGGAACAAGTGAAACTATCGTAAATATTCTTTGATATATTACCAAAACATTACCCAAAATACTGATAATATGCATACATGTATTCGGGTTCGCGGCGACGGTCACATAACTGACCATTACTAGAATGGCAATTTTGTATTCACTTGCGTTTCTAAACTACCTTACGCTCAATTGACAGCAAGCAAGGAAAAAAGTCCTTGCAGTAAGGTATTAGATTATCGGTGGCCGTACGTAATGATATTATTTTTTGTTATCTGTTTTTGAGAATGATTAGGGAAAACGTCAAAGTCGTTTAATACATAATTCTCAAATCACCTGGGACTGTAAAGAGAAGGTCGCCTGTCAGGTAAGACGGGTAGTCGCTTAATACAGACTGATTAAATAACAAATTACATTACAGTCGTATAAGGCAGGAAGTCGTTAATACAGGGGGTCGGTGTGGCAGTCTTAGCTGTATTCGGCAACAGGAGGGTCATAGAGTTACGCATATTCACTCGCATGATGTGGCTCGATGCTTCTTGAGATGAGCGATTTCTCTGTGCAATTTTTAAAACGAAATCCTTCTAAACTTATGTCGATCGGTCCTCCGCCGAAATCGAGACGGGAAACTTACGATTTAAAAAAAAGAATAATAATTATATAAAAATCAAAATTGATATCAGTAAGTCTATTCGGTTCTGCAATTTCAGATTGAGGTTGTGCTTTTAATGGTCTTTACCTTTACAAAGTTTAAAACTGATATGATTTATATTACTCAGAATTTACTTACCACTGGGTACGAGATTTAAAGCTTCTCAGATACCCGAACTGATTTTTCACTTACCACGGGTAACGGGTAATGGGGTTTCTAGAACCTGGTGATTCAAATGATTTAATTCCAGTTGTTGTAGTTCGTTTTGATTCAGCTTCATTATATATCTATATCGTGTTTATAGACCGGCAGTATATGGAAAAAAAAATTCTGTATACATGTATTATGTAATGTATAATAGACATGTTCAGATAACAATGATACGAACGTATCTCGCTCGATAGACACCTTACATTAGTAATGCATGGTGCGCGAGGTACATGATGACATCTGTTGCATGATTACATGAGATATGGAGCATGAATGGACCAGTATGCATGGTATACGAGGAATATGAGATTAAACCATCGAATGAATTGCATTGAGAAGTGTTCTACCTTTTGACAGTCAAAGGAGTTCCCTCATGTGGTGGAAATTTTTTTCCAAGGAAATTGGTGTCTTTAAATGAGACCAAAATATCTATGTATACATAGCATAGCATATCTACAATCAGTTGGATGATTTGCCATTGATATTTATTTTATACAATTTATAAAGCTACTTAAACGGTTTTACTATCAAACATTGAGTACCTTGATCTTTGCTGTCTGATATTTTAAAGCTTAGCCGATGGATCTAGTGTGAGTAGTTCAAAATGAAAAAAATCTTTCTTTTACTCACAGCAACTACAGAACACAATTTCCTGTAGTGTATTTTTTCCCTATATTTAAGCTTAGGGCCCATTTTACTGAACAACTTACAACAAATCTTAAATTCTGAACTCCTGATTTAATGAAAACAATTCCACAATAATGTAAAATTACGGCAGTTTTCGAGAAAATTGCATAATTAATTTACTCACCAAGAAAGAAATCAATAATTTCTTCAAATATGCACTTTTAATTTGTCACCAAATACTTATGATTTTTTGTAAGTTATTGTTGTTTTTTTTTCTCTAAAATGATGTTATCATGTGATATCCATTATCTGAACTTGTTTGAATTCTGTCTTCAGTTTGTAGGGCTCTGGGATTGCCTTGTAGAAGTGTCACCAATTTCGCATCTGCGCACGACACTGACGCCTCAGTAACAATCGATACCATCTTTAATAGGAATTCCGATGACGAGCTTGTGAGAAACAAGTTTCTGTCCAATGACTCTGTGTGGTAAGCACTACACCCCCTGTAACTCAACATCAAAGATCAATGAAATGTTTGCACAACGTTTGTGAATATTTGAAGAATACACATATAAGCAAGGCATTATGTGAGTCAGTTCTAGAATATGTATTGCAGGAATTTCCATGTTTGGAACGAGGTATGGTGTAGCCGATGGGATCTGGGACCTGGTTATGACGGATGGCAAGCAATCGATGCTACACCGCAAGAAACTAGCAATGGTAAGCCAATTTGGACCTTAAAAGTAATCAAAGATTTACCTTATATCAATGTTGCAATAACGTACGTTTAAAGTTTATATTGCTGCGGATAACAATCAAGTTTGTTCTAGCGAGAGTATTTTCCCAATGAGAACGGCGTGATATCTGTACTCATCTAAAACTTATAGCAGCGTAACCAAGCTGGATCATGCTTGTATGAGGTCTAGCAATTCCCTGCTTTGAAATCATATCTGCCTTTTAAACGATACACAAATCGGAATTTTGCAAATCCTGCAAAATTTATGCAGTACAAATTATATAAATCTTTAGAATATACATATATATGTACATAATATTACAGGAGTTTTTGCTTGTGGGCCGGCACCCCTGGCAGCGATAAAGAAAGGAGACATTTCCGCTTTGTATGACACACCGTTCGTGTTTGCCGAGGTCAATGCTGACAGAGTTAGCTTTGAGTGTACTGAGAACAATGAATACATATTACTCTATAAAGATCCATATGCGTAAGTACATGCAACAAAACCACTATTGTAAAACTATTACCTCCCCATGATGAGACATTCATAGATTTGTAAATTAATGATAAAATTCATCATACAAGGTATTTCAGTAGCGATTTCATAGACCTGAATTCCTCTTTCTAAACTTTCATGCATCAGTTTCATTATGAGGTGTCCCCCAGATGGTAACGGTATCCGGAATCCACAGACTGTACAGCGCCAAACGTTGTTTCAAACATAAACAAGAAACAATTTGGTGCAAGCACCAAAGTGTGGGCCGGAATGGAATGATAATAAAACTGCAAAGAATTAAAAAAAAAACCCCAACAAAATAACGTTTTAAAATTTCCAGTATCACTTCCTTTTCAGCTATAATAGTTTATAAAATTGGTTCATTTAGCCAGTTAAGTACATAAAGCAATAGCAAGTTTATTAGACGTATGGATTTTTATCCTGCATTTAGTATGGAAATGTACTTTTAAAATTATTAGCCATATCATCTACTATTTGGGCTCAGTAGATGAGGTGACCGAAAGGTCCCGGGTTCGACTCCCGCTGTGTGCACATCGGTGAAACCGAGGTCCCGTGTCACGGTAGGCGTGGCACGTAAAAGATCCCCCACTTCTTCGGGAGGGTCCGTTACGTGAAAAAATCGTGGAGTGACGTGAAAAATAATTAATCAATCAATTTATTTTTAACAACAAAACTTAACCAATCTGTGAGCAACTGGCTGTTTGCTGGGGTAACAAATCTTTACTGGTTAAACTTGTGGTAATGGTGTGGCCGTGCTGGTAATCTTGCTATTCTCAAGTTTTAATTTACAAACAATTATTAAGGTTTTAAAATCGTCTTGCCATAATAAACAATTGTAAAATATAATTAGTTATGTTAGTCCTTCTTAGCGTAGCATTCTGTATTCAGAAACTTCAGTAGGACTTACACCACACTATCATTCAATCGTGACAACTCGTCCATTTCCGTACACAAATAAGATCTATTTTTTGTAAAAAATGGCGATTATGTTCCGATTGGCTATGATTAACCGAAAGTCACTTAGGCAACCGAATATTAATTTTGCTTATGAAGACAGCGCGTCAAATATTCAAAAATTGTAAGGTAACACCCATCCCCAGAAAATATTCCAACAAATTTCATACTTAAATCAGCGAAAGTCTCGAAGATACTACACTTACATAAATCTATGAAACTGGGTCAGCGATGTGACACATGCTCTCTCTCCGCAGTGAATATAACCCTAATTTTATCATTGGTGTAAAATCCTGGGGGCGGGGCCTTGCTGTACCGCAGAAACGCATGCAACTTTCCCAAACTTATATCAAAGGATGGGCCGGCTAGTGCCGGCCCACAATAAAGTCACCCTGTGTCAAGGTCAAGTCTAGCCGCAAGTAGTAGCCCTAAATGAATGATAAGGCCACAATTCCTTACGTTGCGTAAACTTGCATTTTTGAT
The DNA here is from genome assembly GCA_035048485.1 of Pteria penguin. Taxonomy (NCBI): domain Eukaryota; kingdom Metazoa; phylum Mollusca; class Bivalvia; order Pterioida; family Pteriidae; genus Pteria; species Pteria penguin. The sequence continues at coordinate 56,740,261 of CM068582.1, read as the reverse complement.
AAACGGAATGGCCGGCACGATTCTATGCATTTCGGCATCAAATGGAGCAAATATCTAACATATATAAACAAAGCAAACGATCGGCAACGTTAACTTACCCCCCGATCTGTCGTCTGAAGGCTCTACACACATTTTTCCCAACCTGTTTCAAATTTGCCGGTTTCTGTGTCAGCCATTCGGTCTCGCGAGATCTCTTTAACAGAAACCTCACAAAAAGAGGCGGAGCTGACGAAAAACACGTGGTCATTGTTATTTTTATGTAATTTCTCTGTTTACATTTTATTCATCGGCTAGTCATTTATGAAGAAGAAAACTAAATTTAAATGACCAGAAATGCGGTAACTAGTCGATAAATAAAATGTAAACAGAGAAATAACATAAAAATAACAATGACCACGCACCCATGACCACGTGTTTTTCGTCAGCTCTTTTTGTGAGGTTTCTGTTAACGAGATCTCGCGAGACCGGATGGCTGACACAGAAACCGGCAAATTTGAAACAGGTTGGGAAAAAATGTGTGTAGAGCCTTCAGACGACAGATCGGGGGTAAGTTAACGTTGCCGATCGTTTGCTTTATGTTTATATATGTTAGATATTTGCTCCATTTGATGCCGAAATGCATAGAATCGTGCCGGCCATTCCGTTTATCAAAAATGCAAGTTAACGCAACGTAAGGAATTGTGGCCCTATCATTCGTTTAGGGCCACTACTTGCGGCTAGGTCAAGTCATGTATGCCATACGATCAGTATTTTAGGTTTTGATGAGCTTGTTATAAATGAGACCGAGATTGTAGAAAATCTAGGACGCGCGATTTCGTTCAAATAGAGAAAGATAACAATTTACCTCTATATAAATACATACTGTCTTGTTTTAACAGCGTTGGCAAAAATATCAGTACCAAAATTCCAGATGGTCTTCCGTTCAAAGAGGATATGTCTGTAAGTGCCAGCAAGTACCGAGAGGATTTAACATTACAGTACAAGAACAGAGACGGTAAAGGAATTTCTTACAATATCTTCTTAAGAATAAAGAATATGACTGGGTGAATTTTTATTCATTCAAACTGAGGTTTCACGGGGTTTTTATTACTCATCTCGGCACAATGAGCGCCAATCTCCAAAGCAGAGTTACGGTCCTTGCACTCCCTTTAATCTCTGCCAACTACTTAAAGTAGTCCTTTGTCAGAAGGCAGAAAATATAGACTGTTTTTTGCGTGTTTGGGGAAAATGTCATCGTATTCAAGTTACCTGGGCGAAAATTAGACAATGAAGGATTCATTCAGAAATTACAAGACATGTTATGTGCAAATGAAAGCGTTATTGACTAACTGTATTATATTAGTACGCTGATTTGTACGCTTAGAAAATATAGTGCGGTATATAAATTAAGGGCTGATTTCATGCAAAAAAACCCCGGTTAAAACTCAGTAACATGGTAAATGCTTTAAATTTAACAAATAAAGCCACTGAAGACCAAGTCATACCGTTTAGAGGCAAACTCTGATTTTACAAGAGTCATGTAGATCCTGAGACGTTGGCAGAAGTGTGTTCGGACTGTAAAAGAACGACAACTCTGCTTTGAAGATTGAATGAGCACATAATAAAATCAGAAAGTATCAGAAAAGGGTTACTTCAGAATCTACCCGAAATAATACTTAACCCTTCAAGAATATTGCAATACATTCAAGTTTTAATTTTATGCAGTTGACTAAAAGTTACTCTACAAATTTCTGTCCTGGCTCTACCTGGAATACGCATAAGATATGACAAAACTTGGAGGGGACCTTGAGAACTCTGCAACGGTGCATCGAAGTACATATAATTTTATCGTCCTAAAGCAAAAAGAAAAAAAATATAGAAAATAATTTAGCATTCCAATACCTTACTGTAGATTTATCACATTAAAATAATAAAAACTTATACTTCTACGGCTAAAACCTACTGCAATATGAAGAATTCAAAAGTAGGTCATACATATGTACCTACAAGCTAAGGAAGAAACCACATTTACTATATAGGTCCATGCGCTTCTTGGTCTTCCATAATCTCTTGTCCACAGCTTGTTTGTGATTAATCATGTATTTGAAACAGAATATGCAATAATACCTCGGAAATTAATGGTAACGTTGACATGTTAGACAAATATTGAACACATTCGGGTACGGCGAATTGCATTGGAACTAGCATGAATATTGCATTGTTATCAGACCGTATTCAGTCTAGTTTGATATTCAGGATTGTTTAAAATTGGTTTTGTGTTGAGTCTAGCTTTACATGCAGAATTATTCAGTTTAAGTTTACCTTTAAGTTCAGTCTTTTTAGTTTGTTTGAGTCTTGTACTCAACATTGCCACATAACGTAACATTGTAAACATTGAAAATATAACGCTAGACCTATCCCTATTCGATAAGGAATACGATCACAGACCAAGAGACGGTGACTACAAACTGTTCAGGGTGTTGTTCTGTTAAATAAGGAATACGATCACAGAGCAAGAGACGGTGACTGCAAACTGTTCAGGGTGTTGTTCTGTTAGATAAGGAACACGATCACAGACCAAGAGACGGTGACAACAAACTGTTCAGGGTGTTGTTCTGTTAGACAAGGAATACGATCACAGACCAGGAGACGGTGACTACAAACTGTTCAGGGTGTTGTTCTGTTAGATAAGGAATACGATCACAGACCAGGAGACGATGACTACAAACTGTTTAGGGTGTTGTTCTGTTAAATAAAGAATACGATCACAGACCAAGAGACGGTGACTACAAACTGTTCAGGGTGTTGTTCTGTTAGATAAGGAATACGATCACAGACCAAGAGACGGTGACTACAAACTTTTCAGGGTGTTGTTCTGTTAGATATGGAACACAATCACACACCAGGAGACGGTGACTACAAACTGTTTTTAGGGTGTTGTTCTGATAGATAAGGAATACGATCACAGACCAAGAGACGGTGACTACAAACTTTTCAGGGTGTTGTTCTGTTAGATATGGAACACGATCACACACCGGGAGACCGTAACTACAAACTGTTCAGGGTGTTGTTCTGTTAGATAAGGAATACGATCACAGACCAAGAGACGGTGACTACAACCTGTTCAGGGTGTTGTTCTGTTAGATAAGGAATACGATCACAGACCAAGAGACCGTAACTACAAACTGTTCAGGGTGTTGTTCTGTTAGATAAGGAATACGACCACAGATCAAGAGACGGTGACTACAAACTGTTCAGGGAGTTGCTCTGTTAGATAAGGGATACGATCACAGATCAAGAGACCGTAACTACACACTGTTCAGGGTGTTGTTCTGATTAAATAAGGAATACGATCACAGATCAAGAGACCGTGACTACACACTGTTCAGGGTGTTGTTCTATTACATAAGGAATACGATCGCAGATCAAGAGACGGTGACTACAAACTGTTCAGGGTGTTGTTCTGTTGGATAAGGAATACGATCACAGATCAAGAGACCGTGACTACACACTGTTCAGGGTGTTGTTCTGTAAGATAAGGAATACGATCACAGACCAAGAGACGATGACTACAAACTGCTCAGGGTGTTGTTCTGTTAGATAAGGAATACGATCACAGACCAAGAGACGCTGACTACAAACTGTTCAGGGTGTTGTTCTGTTAGATAAGGAATACGATCACAGATCAAGAGACCGTGACTACAAACTATTCAGGGTGTTGTTCTGTTAAATAAGGAATACGATCACACACCAAGAAACGGTGACTACAAACTGTTCAGGGTGTTGTTCTGTTGGATAAGGAATACGATCACAGACGAAGGGACGGTGACTACAAACTGTTCAGGGTGTTGTTCTGTTAAATAAGGAATACGATCACAGATCAAGAGACGATGACTACAAACTGTTCAGGGTGTTGTTCTGTTAGATAAGGAATACGATCACAGACCAAGAGATGGTGACTACAAACTGTTCAGGGTGTTGTTCTGTTAGATAAGTAATACGATCATAGATCAAGAGAGGGTGACTACAAACTGTTCAGGGTGTTGTTCTGTTAAATAAGGAATACGATCACAGATCAAGAGACGATGACTACAAACTGTTCAGGGTGTTGTTCTGTTAGATAAGAAATACGATCACAGACCAAGACATGGTGACTACAAACTGTTCAGGGTGTTGTTCTGTTAGATAAGTAATACGATCACAGATCAAGTGACCGTGACTACAAACTGTTCAGGGTGTTGTTCTGTTAGATAAGGAATACGATCACAGATCAAGAGACGATGACTACAAACTGTTCAGGGTGTTGTTCTGTTAGATAAGGAATACGATCACAGATCAAGAGACGGTGACTACAAACTGTTCAGGGTGTTGTTCTGTTAGATAAGGAATACGATCACAGATCAAGAGACGATGACTACAAACTGTTCAGGGTGTTGTTCTGTTAGATAAGGAATACGATCACAGATCAAGAGACGGTGACTACAAACTGTTCAGGGTGTTGTTCTGTTACATGTAAATAAGGAATACGATCACACACCAAGAAACGGTGACTACAAACTGTACAGGGTGTTGTTCTGTTAGATAAGGAATACGATCACAGATCAAGAGACGGTGACTACAAACTGTTCAGGGTGTTGTTCTCTTAGATAAGGAATACGATCACAGACCAATGCAAGAGACGATGACTACAAACTGTTCAGGGTGTTGTTCTGTTAGATAAGGAATACGATCACAGACCAAGAGACGGTGACGACAAACTCTTCAGGGTGTTGTTCTGTTAAATAAAGAATTAGATCACAGACCAAGAGACGGTGACTACAAACTGTTCAGGGTGTTGTTTTCTTAGATAAGGAATACGATCACAGATCAAGAGACGGTGACTACAAACTGTTCAGGGTGTTGTTCTGTTAAATAAAGAATACGATAACAGACCAAGAGACGATGACTACAAACTGTTCAGGGTGTTGTTCTGTTAAATAAGGAATACGATTACAGACCAAGAGACGGTGACTACAAACTGTTCAGGGTGTTGTTCTGTTAAATAAGGAATACGATCACAGACCAAGAGATGACGACTACAAACTGTTCAGGGTGTTGTTCTGTTAAATAAGGAATACGATCACAGACCAAGAGATGACGACTACAAACTGTTGAGGGTGTTGTTCTGTTAGATAAGTAATACGATCACAGATCAAGAGAGGGTGAATACAAACTGTTCAGGGTGTTGTTCTGTTAGATAAGAAATACGATCACAGACCAAGACATGGTGACTACAAACTGTTCAGGGTGTTGTTCTGTTAGATAAGTAATACGATCACAGATCAAGTGACCGTGACTACAAACTGTTCAGGGTGTTGTTCTGTTAGATAAGGAATACGATCACAGATCAAGAGACGGTGACTACAAACTGTTCAGGGTGTTGTTCTGTTACATGTAAATAAGGAATACGATCACACACCAAGAAACGGTGACTACAAACTGTACAGGGTGTTGTTCTGTTAGATAAGGAATACGATCACAGATCAAGAGACGGTGACTACAAACTGTTCAGGGTGTTGTTCTGTTAGATAAGGAATACGATCACAGATCAAGAGACAATGACTACAAACTGTTCAGGGTCTTGTTCTGTTAGATAAGGAATACGATCACAGATCAAGAGACGGTGACTACAAACTGTTCAGGGTGTTGTTCTGTTACATGTAAATAAGGAATACGATCACACACCAAGAAACGGTGACTACAAACTGTACAGGGTGTTGTTCTGTTAGATAAGGAATACGATCACAGATCAAGAGACGGTGACTACAAACTGTTCAGGGTGTTGTTCTCTTAGATAAGGAATACGATCACAGACCAATGCAAGAGACGATGACTACAAACTGTTCAGGGTGTTGTTCTGTTAGATAAGGAATACGATCACAGACCAAGAGACGGTGACGACAAACTCTTCAGGGTGTTGTTCTGTTAAATAAAGAATTAGATCACAGACCAAGAGACGGTGACTACAAACTGTTCAGGGTGTTGTTTTCTTAGATAAGGAATACGATCACAGATCAAGAGACGGTGACTACAAACTGTTCAGGGTGTTGTTCTGTTAAATAAAGAATACGATAACAGACCAAGAGACGATGACTACAAACTGTTCAGGGTGTTGTTCTGTTAAATAAGGAATACGATTACAGACCAAGAGACGGTGACTACAAACTGTTCAGGGTGTTGTTCTGTTAAATAAGGAATACGATCACAGACCAAGAGATGACGACTACAAACTGTTCAGGGTGTTGTTCTGTTAAATAAGGAATACGATCACAGACCAAGAGATGACGACTACAAACTGTTGAGGGTGTTGTTCTGTTAGATAAGTAATACGATCACAGATCAAGAGAGGGTGAATACAAACTGTTCAGGGTGTTGTTCTGTTAGATAAGGAATACGATCACAGACCAAGAGATGGTGACTACAAACTGTTCAGGGTGTTGTTCTGTTAGATAAGTAATACGATCACAGATCAAGAGATGGTGACTACAAACTGTTCAGGGTGTTGTTCTGTTAGATAAGGAATACGATCACAGACCAAGAGATGACGACTACAAACTGTTCAGGGTGTTGTTCTGTGAAATTAGGAATACGATCACAGACCAAGAGATGGTGACTACAAACTGTTCAGGGTGTTGTTCTGTTAGATAAGTAATACGATCACAGATCAAGAGAGGGTGACTACAAACTGTTCAGGGTGTTGTTCTGTTAGATAAGGAATACGATCACAGACCAAGAGAAGGTGACTACGAACTGTTCAGGGTGTTGTTCTGTTAAATAAGGAATACGATCACAGACTAAGAGATGGTGACTACAAACTGTTCAGGGTGTTGTTCTGTTAGATAAGGAATACGATCACAGATCAAGAGAGGGTGACTACAAACTGTTCAGGGTGTTGTTCTGTTAGATAAGGAATACGATCACAGATCAAGAGAGGGTGACTACAAACTGTTCAGGGTGTTGTTCTGTTAGATAAGGAATACGATCACAGATCAAGAGAGGGTGACTACAAACTGTTCAGGGTGTTGTTCTGTTAGATGAGGAATACGATCACAGATCAAGAGAGCGTGACTACACACTGTTCAGGGTGTTGTTCTGTTAGATGAGGAATACGATCACAGATCAAGAGAGCGTGACTACACACTGTTCAGGGTGTCGTTCTGTTAGATAAGGAATACGATCACACATCAAGAGAGGGTGACTACAAACTGTTCACGGTGTTGTTCTGATAGATAAGGGATACGATCACAGACTAAGAGATGGTGACTACAAACTGTTCAGGGTGTCGCTCTGTTAGATAGGGAATACGATCACAGATCAAGAGATGGTGACTACAAACTGTTCAGTGTGTTGTTCCGTTAGATAAGAAATACGATCACAGATCAAAAGAGGGTGACTACAAACTGTTCAGGGTGTTGTTCTGTTAGATAAGGAATACAATCACAGATCAAGAGGGGTGACTGCAAACTATTCAGGGTGTTGTTCTGTTAGATAAAGAATACGATCATAGATCAAGAGACCTTGACTACACGCTGTTCAGGGTGTTGTTCTGTTAGATAAGGAATACGATCACAGATCAAGAGACGATGACTAGAAACTGTTCAGGGTGTTGTTTTGTTAGATAAGGAATACGATCACAGATCAAGAGAGGGTGACTACAAACTGTTCAGGGTGTTGTTCTGTTCAATAAGGAATACGATCACAGACCATGAGATGACGACTACAAACTGTTCAGGGTCTTGTTCTGTTAGATAAGGAATACTATCACAGAGCAAGAGATGGTGACTACAAACTGTTCAGGGTGTTGTTTTGTTAAATAAGGAATACGATTACAAACCAAGAGACGGTGACTACAAACTGTTCAGGGTATTGTTCTGTTAAATAAGGAATACGATCACAGACCAAGAGATGACGACTACTAACTGTTGAGGGTGTTGTTCTGTTAAATAAGGAATACGATCACAGACCAAGAGATGACGACTACAAACTGTTCAGGGTCTTGTTCTGGGAAACAAGGAATACGATCACCGACCAAGAGATGGTGACTAAAAACTATTCAGGTTGCTGTTCTGTTAAATAAGGAATACGATCACAGACTAAGAGATGGTGACTACAAACTGTTCAGGGTGTTGCTCTGTTAGATAGAGAATACGATCACAGATCAAGAGACGGTAACTACAAACTGTTCAGGGTGTTGTTCTGTTAGATAAGGAATACAATCACAGATCAAGAGAGGGTGACTACAAACTGTTCAGGTTGTTGTTTTGTTAAATAAGGAATACGATCACAGACCAAGATACGGTGACTACAAACTTTTCAGGGTGTTGTTCTGTTAGATATGGAACACAATCACACACCAGGAGACGGTGAGTACAAACTGTTCAGGGTGTTGTTCTGATAGATAAGGAATACGATCACAGACCAAGAGACGGTGACTACAAACTTTTCAGGGTGTTGTTCTGTTAGATATGGAACACGATCACACACCAGGAGACCGTAACTACAAACTGTTCAGGGTGTTGTTTTGTTAGATAAGGAATACGATCACAGACCAAGAGATGGTGACTACAAACTGTTCAGGGTGTTGTTCTGTTAGATAAGTAATACGATCACAGATCAAGAGAGGGTGACTACAAACTGTTCAGGGTGTTGTTCTGTTAGATAAGGAATACGATCACAGACCAAGAGATGGTGACTACGAACTGTTCAGGGTGTTGTTCTGTTAAATAAGGAATACGATCACAGACTAAAAGATGACGACTACAAACTGATCAGGGTGTTCTTCTGTAAAATTAGGAATACGATCACAGACCAAGAGATGGTGACTACAAACTGTTCAGGGTGCAGTTCTGTTAGATAAGGAATACAATCACAGATCAAGAGAGGGTGACTAAAAGCTGTTCAGGGTGTTGTTCTGTTAGATAAAGAATACGATCACAGACCAAGAGTTGGTGACTACGAACTGTTCAGGGTGTCGTTCTGTTAAATAAGGAATACGATCACAGACCAAGAGATGGTGACTACAAACTGTTCAGGGTGTTGCTCTGTTAGATAGGGAATACGATCACAGACTAAGAGATGGTGACTACAAACTGTTCAGGGTGTTGTTCTGTTAGATAAGGAATACGATTACAGACCAAGAGACGGTGACTACAAACTGTTCAGGGTGTTGTTCTGTTAAATAAGGAATACGATCACAGACGAAGAGAGGGTGACTACAAACTGTTCAGGGTGTTGTTCTGTTAAATAAGGAATACGATCACAGATCAAGAGACGGTGACTACAAACTGTTCAGAGTGTTGTTCTGTTAAATAAGGAACATGATCACAGATCAAGAAACGGTGACTACAAACTGTTCAGGGTGTTGTTCTGTTAAATAAAGAATACGATCACATATCAAGAGACGGTGACAACAAACTGTTTAGGGTGTTGTTCTGTTAAATAAGGAATACGATTACAGATCAAGAGACGATGACTACAAACTGTTCAGGGTGTTGTTTTGTTAGATAAGTAATACGATCACAGATCAAGAGACGATGACTACAAATTGTTCAGGGTGTTGTTCTGTTAGATAAGGAATACGATCACAGACCAAGAGACGGTGACTACAAACTGTTCAGGGTGTTGTTCTGTTAAATAAGGAATACGATCACAGATCAAGAGACGGTGACTACAGACTGTTCAGGGTGTTGTTCCGTTAAATAAGGAATACGATCACAGACTAAGAGACGATGAATACAAACTGTTCAGGGTGTTGTTCTGTTAAATAAGTAATACGATCACAGATCAAGAGACGGCGACTACAAACTGTTCAGGGTGTTGTTCTGGGGCCAATTGTTCAAAACTTTAACCGCTGGTTAATCTAACCATTGGTTAAAGTTTGAGAGATGAATAATCTATTTTATAAGATTTTTGTGTAAAAATCTAACTTGCTAAACAATACTGGTTACATATGCTGCAAATCAGTATACAGACTATGACTTTAAGTCTTCTGATTTCAAAGATATAGTCAGATGAAATTTAGCCACTGGTTAGCTTAACTAGTGGTGAAACTTTCGAACAACTGGCCCCTGTGAAATAAGGAATACGATCACAGATCAAGAGACGATGACTACAAACTGTTCAGGGTGTTGTTCTGTTAGATAAGGAACACGATCACAGACCAAGAGACGATGACTACAAACTGTACAGGGTGTTGTTCTGTTAGTAGGGAATACGATGACAGACCAAGAGACGATGACTACAAACTGTACAGGGTGTTGTTCTGTTAGATAAGGAACACGATCACAGACCAAGAGACGATGACTACAAACTGTTCAGGGTGTTGTTCTGTTAGATAAGGAACACGATCACAGACGAAGAGACGGTGACTACAAACAGTTAAGAGTGTTGTTCTGTTAGATAAGAAATACGATCACAGACCAAGAGACGGTGACTACAAACTGTTAAGAGTGTTGTTCTGTTAGATAAGAAATACGATCACAGACCAAGAGACGGTGACTACAAACTGTTAAGAGTGTTGTTCTGTTAGATAAGAAATACGATCACGGACCAAGAGACGGTGGCTACAAAGTGTTCAGGGTGTTGTTCTGTTAGATAAGAAATACGATCATAGACGAAGAGGCGGTGACTACAAACTGTTAAGAGTGTTATTCTATTAGATAAGGAATACGATCACAGATCAAGAGACCGTGACTACAAACTGTTCAGGATGTTGTTCTATTTAACAAATACATGTACACTTGTATTACAACGAAATAGGAAACTTTATCTGAAATTATAAAAAAAAGATGTTTATAGATGAGAAATAACTTAAAATTTCTAATCAGTTTTGAAAAAATTTCAAAAACTCATTTGATATAACCCATGGATCATCATTATAATGTCATAAATTGAAATAAAAATAATAAAAAGAAAAACCATGTCCATAAACGAGGCAAACGCACTTTGTAGCTTGCCGGGACGAATGTCCAGAGAGGTATTGTCATACCCCAGCGGCGTCGTCGTCCGTAGACACTTCTTTAACCTGGGGTCAGTTGTTCGAAACTTTCACCATTGGTTAAGCTAACCAGTAGTTAAAATTTGAGAGACATTGAAATTAATTTATAAGATTTCTGTGTAAATATTTAAATTACATTACAATATTGGTAACATATGCTACAATTCGGTGCACAGACCATCTCAATTCAAAGATATAGTCGGAAGAAATTTAACCATTCGGCAGCTTAACCAGTGGTTAAAGCTTCGAACAAATGACCCCTAGAAAATAACTTTACAACAATCAGAAATAGGGTTTTAATATTTCACATGTGTATTCTTTTGCCAAGACCTTTCATTGGGTACCAGAATTTTGACACTGTGACCTTGACCTTGAAATTTGACTTACTTGGAAAAACTTTAACCTAGGTCATGGCATATGAACAGTAAGGGACTATTTGTATTCATTGTGACAAGACCTTTCATTATGTGTCAATTTTTTTACGTTTCAATCTTGACATTGAAGACTGACCGATCTATAAAAACTTTTGGTATTTAAATTTGGTTGCCACTGGCGAGTCGTGTTGTCTTCTGATAACTTTCGTTTAAAAGAATGATGCAAATGTTCTTCTTAATTCTTTGTCTTTAAGCAGTACCCGGAAACTGCATTTCACATGGGAAATTTACACACTACCATAGTTAGAAGTATGATCAACACAGAGAAAAAAACATAAATACTTCCTTATTAAAAATAATAATTCATACATTTAAAAATGGAATTTTACCATTTTTTTAACAAAAACAATTAAAATCATAGATAATATTGCATGAACAGTTGTGAAAAATAGAATGGGATTTGTAACATTTTCTTGATCCCACCCTCTCTTCTTAGTAAGAGTTCCGCTTTTCTCTGCTTCCTTTTATGCCCCCGGATCGATAGACCGGGTGTATATTGTTTTTGTCGCGGATATTTGTTTGTTTGTCTGTCTGTTGTCAACTTGAACATTCGCTATAACTTTTGAACCGTAAGAGATAAAGACTTCAGGCAATTCAATTAGTTTACATTGCAAATAATAATAATAATGATAATAATAATAATAATAATAATAATAATAATAATAATAATAATAGTAAAGCTTATAATTAAACCTCCCGATTTTGTTTTCTCAATAATCACTTAAATTCCTTTTAGGATCATCGGAGGAAAGACATGCAATGTTGAATGCCAAAAGATCAGTCTCCTCTGAAAAGAACATCATAGAAAAAATAGAAAAGGTAAAGCTGATATAAAGCTGATGTTGATTTTTTGGGGTGGGTGGCTGTATTTTGGATGCATCGTTATTCAAATTGTCCTCATGCTGGCGCACGGAACTGGTGGCGATGACAGTATGTCCTGTAGATACGTATTCTTTACTTGTCGCACTTTTTCATGTAGATCATTACTTTAAAGCTTAAATCTTAAATCTCCAAAAATTGTTTAACCTTTATGAAAGAAGGATTTTTAAATCTTGAACTGTTCATGTGCAAACGTTACACATATATTAATAATTTAATTTCATTTGTATCGGTCATGTTCATTGGTCAGAACGAATCAGTAGTCCTTTTCACAAAAATTTTACGACTAAGTTAATATTTCTCTTACGAACTCGTTCCGTTTCACACACACACACACACACACACACACACACACACACACACACACACACACACACACACACACACACACACACAAACCCTTACGAACTTCGTTAGTCAAATATTGTTTGTAACTTTACGACTGATTAATACCACTCGTAAGTATGAAATTTTTGTCGTAAGTTGAAAGTTACTGTACAAATACATGCATGAAGTATAAATATTTCAAAATTCTCGTAAGTCCAACAGTACTTCTTACAGATGTTTAACTTAGGGCATTTTTTTTATTAGTTGGTTTACGGATCCGCCGTCCCAAATTTTCGTGAAATGTGAAAAAAAATTTTGAAAACAGGACTTTTTACATTTCCGCCGCTCCGTAAAACGTGCGTATAGAAAAAAAAAATCGAGATCGAAATGCAAAAAATTCTCCAACTGAGAAAACCAATGGAATCATGGAGTCCTCCAATCAGAATTAGAAGTTTCGTGATATGTGCTGAATGCAGGAAGAGGCAAGTGGTGTATGCGAACCAACGGCTCTCCCTTGAACAGTGTGCATGCTTGGACCGCATACAGGAGGAATTGGTCTACACATGCGGAAGCAGTCTACTCCCCCATAATCATAAGTTGAAGGACACACTCATAGTCAGGATGGGAATGGACTGCAGCTCCCCTATCGAAACAACCTACTACTCACGTATGTGACATTCTACAAAGTACATTTTATAGTGCAATATGAGAAAGATGGTTGTCATTTCTGCTCTTGAGCCTTGTGGAAAAGGAGGCTGCTATATACTTTTATTATGTCAGGAATCAGCTATTGTCAGAAGTATGCCCTAGGCTATTGTGATTACTGTCCCTTCGCTCCTGTGTCTGTCTACTTTGGTTTATAGGAAGAAATGTTTTCTATAATGTTAGAATACACCTTCATATAGGAGTGTTTCATTCAAAACTGTTATACCAAAATTCTGCTGTTTTGGTGAGATCTTATCTATGATGTAATATAGTGGTTTGTTCCCTTGACCTATTTTTTTCTAAATTCTACTACAATATATACGCTCACTCTCCCTGGGCACCTGGTCTCACCTCGGAATGTTTGTTTATTCCAGGGTTCACGACTGTTCCAATGAAAACTTTCATGATTCACCTTTTCCGTTTGACTTTTGAGACTGTTTAAGGGATTGGTACATGTACTTGTTCGATGTTTAATTGTTTATTCACTCAACAGCAGCTATGACTGTCATTTCATCTGACATGATATTTTAGCAAATAAAAATACATACATTTTCAATATAAAAATTCAACTTGTAAATATTTCCAACCAACCACTGTAGATTTTTGACATTTTTATTTTCAGACATTACCCAGTCCTTTACGAGCATATGCTTCTTCTGCGAGGACTCGGATATCCACGAGTCGGATGAAATTCGGAGACGGAGACAGGAGTACCCCATTGTTCGCCCAGTCTGTACCTCCTATATGCAGAGAGGGAAACCCCAGCTGTCAGGAATGAATTCAAAATGAAAAACAAACGAAAGAGAAATGACTGACTTGTTCAATGATATTAAAAATATATTTCAACTGTTTCAACCATCTGCATTTTTTTTTGTCGCCTGAACTTTAAGTGACATTTGAAGATCAGTTTGTCTCTGTCGTTCTGGTAGTCACACTTTTGCTGTCAAAGCTAGTGAAAATCTTAAACAATCTTGGTATAGCTTCAAGACTACAGTAGTAGGGATTATTTTGTATGTCTGAAGTATAAACCTTTATGAAAATCAAAGCATTCACGGTTTATATAGGCAAGGTTTTACTGTCCGCGCCACTCACTCTGGAAACTGGAAAATCTTCATCTTCAGAATAATTTCAAAAAGGCAAAACCATTCGATAGATCTTGTTTAGTCGTAACTTTTGGTGTGTGCTATATGTTTGTATGAAGAAGCGTTCATATTTTATTGAAAAAAAAAATCAATTTTAGATAGGGCGATTTCCATATTAAATTTTGACGTGACGTCGCCAAGTATCCCATAGACTCAATGTTAAACATCGGCGACATCACGTCAAAATTAACATAGAAAACGCCCTATCTAAAATGATTTTTCCTTATAAAATACAAATGCTTCTTCGTAGAAACATATAACATACACCAAAAGTTACGACTAAACAAGATCTCTCGATTGATGTTAATTTTGTAAAACTATTTTAAAGATAAAAAAATGAAAATTTAGATTTTTCGGTTTGCAAAGTGAGTGGCGCGGACAGTAGACAAGCAGCAGTTACATTTTATGATCTTAATAAATCTAAGATTTTTTTTCGACCTCTTACCCGACTTTTTTCTGGAAGATGTCTGTAAACCAACTAATATAAAAAGGCCTAAAATACATTTATTTTGCAACACGCACTTACATTTACACACAATGCGCTTGCAAGCATGTAGTGACGTCATTGAATCGCATGCAGTACTTGAAAATACGTCATCACAGAACAGCGATTAAACTATCCCGATAACTACACATGTGGGTCAATCCAATAATATAATTATGACAATGTATACAAATAAAATTAGAAAAAAATAATTATTCAATTTAGAAGAAGTTTGGCTTAAGTAATATTGTATGAATGTCATAAGGGAATATGAAGTATTTGGCAGCGATGAGCAACCCCTCATTTCCGAGGTTTGGTGTCATGAACCAGAGGAAAGTTTTTTCAACAAATTGTCGGCATTCCAATGGGCACTAACTGTGCTCCGCTTCTGGTTGACATATTCCTTTACTCATACGAAGCTGAATTCATTCAGTCTTTGCTTTCGCAAGGAAAAAAAACCCCCAAAAATTGGCTCTTGGCTTCAATTTTACTTACAGATAGATGACTTGTTTCAATTAATAATCCTTCATTCGCGGATTACCTTAGCATCATCTATCCAAGTGAACTGGAGGTCAAAGAAACCACAGAAAGTAGTAATTCTACTTCGTATTTAAATATTATGTTGTCTTTCGACATTAATGGTCAATTGAACACCTCACTCTATGACAAACGTGACGATTTCAATTTCGCTATCACAAACTTTCCTTTCATAAGTAGCAACATTCCATCATCGCTCGCATACGGCGTATTCATATCTCAGTTAATACGTTATTCCAGATCATGTTCAAATTACAATGACTTTGTTCTGAGGGCTAGGCGACTTTCAGTTAAGCTGCTCAACCAGGGTTATATATGCTAGACTAGCAACGTCACTGAGGAAGTTCTACGGTCGTTACGAGACTCTTTATTACTCCATATGATATCTCGTTATCCAGACTTTTAAATGATATTCTGGACTGAGACCGATTCCGATCATTTTACACAGATTTGACACCTTCTATAGTAGAAGGTTACCTACTTTGACTTCTCCATATATAATTACTTATGGAATTTACACGATTTGACTCTTTCTACTGGGTATATGTGACGGGTGTTGCTAGCAAGCAGGAGTTGCTCACTCTCCCCGGGAACCTGATCTCACTCGATCACAGGGGTTCACATATGCTCTTCAAGTAGACATATTTTGTTATTTTCCACTTGTTTTTCATTTTCACTGATTTTGTATGTCCTCTGGTTTCATGATTTTTAGACTTATGGTTTGGATTTATCCATCATCTTTACATTACGTTGATTTCATTATCATTTCCGTAACACCTCGGTTTTTAAAAAAATAATCTGCAAATTTAATTTCCCAGAATCATGTAACTTTTATAAATGAAGTCTAATAAGGAGTGATAACTAATTAAACTTTTTATACTTATGTTTTTGACAACAAGACTTATATATAGTCATAAGATAGTATAAAAGTGAAAAGTCTTGAATTTGTGCAATTTTGAAATCTAACCATAAAGACCGATTGCGTTAATCTTGATAAAAGTTTCCATTTTCATTTGAACTCATGTACAATTTATTGTCAGACAAGTTCTAATAAAATAAATAATTCTATTTGAAATAATAATCAGCAAAATTTGTGCAAATTACGGAAATGACATTTGATTACGGTAATGACGAGAAACGTAACGGAAATGACTTAAAAGACAAAGTAGACAGAAACTTAATTTTTCAATAAATATTTAATTCAATTTCATTATTTCAAGTAAACATTGTAAATTCATAAACGTCGTTCATAAACTTTGTTAACGTCTAAACCACCATTTTCAAAAATTCTTCAGTCTAGTAAATGTTTTAAGAAAGTTTTAAAGTTGAATGTCATACCAACTGAATAGGCAAGCAACACTGGATTCAACACAATTCCGTTATGCAATGAATACGTGAAAGGTCAATTTCATCCGGAACACACGAGTCGGTTCTTTATACTACGTAACAGTAACCAGACTCGGACGTGAATGCATAAATACGTTAAAATTTGACCCGTAAATCGCCTTCGTATGTTTGTAACTGCGTGATTCGGCTTAGAATTAGATCCGATATCAATCATCTGTAACATCGAGTATTATTCATAATATTTCATATTAAATACTAGGAAAAGCACATTTAGGCAATTTTGTGAAATATATCATATAATATTAATATATACCGGCGTGTGTGTGACTTTCGCCATTTAAATGTCATGTGACGTACCTCCGCGACCAAAGAGCTTTCACGTCCGGGTCTGTGTTTCTATTAAAAAAACCAACCCGTGTGTTCCTGATGAGGTCAAGTTTTCCGGTTTTGGTGAACTTCCTGTTAGGTTCTGCTGGATAATTTGAGGGCAAAATTTCATCTGGTTCCCATGTGCGAGATCCGTCTTCCCATATAACTCTAATTAATCTCCGACCTTGTCTAAATTTGGCACACGGCGTGTCATTTACGTTGAATTGTTTGTTTAACGGCCGTTTCCTGCATGTAGGGGCATCTCTCGGGTTGCGTGTGAGAAGAATTCGGTGCAGACTGACGCGTGTTAGCCTTGGGCTGAAGTGCAGATCTATCAATACCTTGTGAGTCCTTCGATGTTATCCAAGATGTTCCGAATGAAGGTTGAGATCGGTATTTGACAGGGTCGTAATGCATTTTGATATGCACTGCATTTACCAGGGAGGGATATATTTTGTTGTCTGAACATTTTTTCAATTTGTATGTGAAATTAGGCCCTAACTCAACGATCCGGTACGGTCCGGTGGCTTTCACGCTGTCCCTTTTGGTACGTGATGGACAGATATCATGACGTCATCTCCTATTTTGAAGTTGGTGGCTTAGCATTCTTATCATGGCGATCCTTATTAAGTTGATGGTGGTAGCTGTCATTCGATTTGGCGATTTCATGTGAAATTTAAGATTTGCCATAAAATGCGCTAAACACTGCTTTGCGTCTCTTCCTAAGTTGTCCTTTGGCTGTAACTCTACATCAAATGGTAATTTCATGTCTTGTCCAGACATGAGATAGAGAGTCGAGAACTCAGCTCAGTGGGCAGAGATAGATTTGCGAAATGACATCATGACACCTAGAAGAATAGTGGGCCCTTTGCTAGGACTCACACACTCAGTTGCTCGTTGGCGGCCTCTAAATCGCCATTTTCTGGTGCTGGCATCTTGTATTAAGTTGTATCTCGCAATCTTGGTGAAAAAGGGGAATGTCTTCTTCGGGGATCTGTAGATTCTCCACCAGTGATCAATCTGATTGTTTCTCTCTCTCTTTTTCTCTGTCAGACGACCACAACAAAACGTAAAATGTTATTACGTAAATGACAGCTAATCGAGGGACACACTGATATATTAATTTATATCAAGAACTTTCCCTGTTCTTCGTATATCTGTATCATTTTCTTTAATAATAAACATCTTTTGTGAGAAATGTGGGGTAGAATCATTATTATTTGAGTTCGTTACATATTTAAATACAATGAAAACTCAACAAATGCTACATCGGGACACACTCAATTCTGTGAGACAGCGTAAAAGACATGTCTGTCATATGCTTATACTAACTTTTAAAATGTTTATTTATGTTAAAATGTGAAATTATTGATAAAAACTAACTCAATTCATAAAGCCCTGGTTTTTAAATTCAACTTGAATTTTATAATACACTGAGGACTCGTAAGGGACAAGATTTACACAACAATTTTAGAATGACCCATGTGTCCACATCTATAAGGATCTATAAAATCAAGCGGATCACGAAATAGGAAAAAGAGAGTCCTCTATCCCCTTTCTGTCAATCTTTAATGTCTAAGACGACTAACACCCTCCTCATGTCCCCCTAAAAATAAAATAGGCTAATTTGTGTAAAGCAAACTGTTTCCGGTTAAAGATGGATAGTACAGACTATTTCATTGGCGAATTTAGAAGGGGGAGGGGTGCAAGCCCCCTTCCATTTGGTCGGTAAAGTTTTACCCCCAAAAATGTCATTTTCGACCATTTTAGCGTTGCAAACTCCACCCTTTCCAGACTGAATAGTGCAAAACATTAGTCATGGGGACTGCAACCTCCCCTTCCCCCTTTCAAAAATTTCTAGATCCACCTATGTATTTTACTATTTACTACTTGGAAGCATTACAGAAGAAGTCCTAGAAGTCATTACATTGATTTACGATAACACTTAAAAGAGGTAGATAGGTTGGCGCAGAATTTCCTCTAAATCTACACTAAACGTAGTTACGCCGCATGATGTACATAGATGAAACGCAAATTACAGTTTTGTTTGAAATTTAGTCTAGTCGGGTATTCACGCCAAACTAAGCATACGCCAGCAGTTACGCCGTTTGATGAAACTGGCTCCTGGGCCCTCTCATGTATAACATTCCATATACATTGATTGATTGATTGATTTTTGTTTAACGTCACACCACGAATATTTCACGTATATGGTGACGGCATCTGCCTGATGCGGGGCATACAAATTTTGGCCTTTGCAACGGACCCACCCGAAGCAGTGAGGGATCTTTAACGTGCCATGCATACCACGACACGGGGCCTCGGTTTTTACTGTCTCATCCGAAAGACAGAACACCGGCATGACCAGAGCGGGACTCAAACCCCGGCCTCCCGATCAGGAGTCCGACGCGATACCACTAGGCCACGCCGGCTTCATTCCATATACATGATGATGTGAGTACATTATGAAAATAGAGAGTGACATATAGCATTGGCCAATACATATATCTACATACATATAATATACACAATCATAAAAAGTTTACATCGGAAGTTTGAAGGACGCATGCGCCAGCTAGTTGCTAGGGAAAATTTGTCGTAAGGTGTTCGTAAGTTTTTGTCGTAAGATTTCACCGATGAATGCCTTCGTGAAAAAGACTTAAGAATTCTCTTACGAAGTTCGCAAGTTCAAAGACTTACCACAATTCGTAAGAATTTTTGTGAAAAGGGTTGCAGGTGTAAATAAACTGAAAAATGACTATCATTACATGGAAATCAATTGTTCGTTACTGAACAAAGGGTTTCGAAACTGAAAAAAAAATGAGATAGTCCAATTACATGTACATTTCGCAATACGATGTACCAAACGTCAATAGATCACCTCTTCCTCCCTCCTCATCCTCCACATCCTCTCTTAGACATTATTTGACGGACCAGGATAAAAATAAAATGATGATTTTTCCAGGATGTACAAATCGAATTACTTGACAACGATGGGATCATGGCCGGAGAGGACTTCACAATTACTATTAAACTGAAGAATGCTTGTGAAGAAACAAGAACAGTTGCTGTTATGCATATTGATATGTCGACGAAAACATATCGTGGAACAGTGATTGAAAGTGTAAAACATCATTTGATAAAGGACGTTTCAATTAAACCAAAAACAGGTAAATGAAATATTGTCGAGGACGAATGAATTGCAGATATTTTTATGCCCGGGAATGAAATTCAGGGATATATAGCTTTTGCCCTGTCTGTGTGTATGTCTGTCTGTTTGTGGAAGAAAAACTTTAAATTTCGCCATAACTTTTGAACGGTAAGAGACAGAGGCTTCATATTTGGCGTGCATACTCCATTAATAAAGCCCTTTCAAATTATCCCAAATTCATTGATCCCGTGACCTTGACCATGATATTTGACCTACATTTCAAAATTTGCCTTATTTGCCATAACTTTTCAACCGTGAGAATTCGACTCTATATTTGGCATGCATACTCAACCGATAAAGCCCTTTTAAATTACATCAAGGTGATTGATCTCGTGACCTTGCCTGTGACCTTTGACCTTCATTTCAAAATTTGCCTTATTTGGACTTTGCTGCCGCTGGGGTCATTCGTGTTTCAAAAACACATCTTGTTCTATAAGTGATGAGTGACTCATGATTGTAATGAACTTGAAACTTTATATACGGGACAGAAGGCCAAAGTATATGATACTATATGGTACGTAGCACTGTAATACAGAAATGTATAATATCATCGTATGACATATTAGCTTTTCTTTCTCAGAGAAAACACTTGAAGTGGAAGTGAAAGGAGACGAATATGCTGGCAAATTACTTGAGCAAGCTGCCATGGCAATTAAAATCAACGCACTTGTGAAAGAAACTAACAGAATGACTGTTCAAACTGAAGATTTCCGTTTCCGCCGGCCTGATTTGACCCTCGAGGTATCTTGAATAGAAATGTTTTAACTTAAAATACTTAAGTTACTTACTTACAGGCTTTACATTTCTAAGTATATACTAAATGTGCTACCATAAATAAGTATTCATATTTTTGGCATTAATCGTAATCATTCATCGTAATATTATTCATAAATACCCCGATCACATAGGTAACATTAGTACATGTACATGGTCGGTCTCCACTAACTCCCGATCACCAAGGCAACATACACACATGGTCGGCCTCCACCGACTCCCGATCACAAAGGGAACATACACACATGGTCAGTCTCCACCGGCTACCGATTACAAATGTAACATACACATGTGGTCGGTCTCCACCGACTCCCGATCACAAAGGTAACATACACATGTGGTCGGTCTCCACCGACTACCGATCACAAAGGTAACATACACACATGGTCAGTCTCCACCGACTACCGATCACAAAGGTAACATACACATGTGGTCGGTCTCCACCGACTACCGAATACAAAGGTAACATACACATATGGTAGGTCTCCACCGACTACCGATCACAAAGGTAACATACACACATGGTCAGTCTCCACCGACTACCGATCACAAAGGTAACATACACATGTGGTCGGTCTCCACCGACTACCGATCACAAAGGTAACATATTTTTGGCATTAATCGTAATCATTCATCGTAATATTATTCATAAATACCCCCGATCACATAGGTAACATTAGTACATGTACATGGTCGGTCTCCACTAACTCCCGATCACCAAGGCAACATACACACATGGTCGGCCTCCACCGACTCCCGATCACAAAGGGAACATACACACATGGTCGGTCTCCACCGACTACCGATCACAAAGGTAACATACACACATGGTCGGTCTCCACCGACTACCGATTACAAATGTAACATACACATGTGGTCAGTCTCCACCGACTACCGATTACAAAGATAACATACACATATGGTCGGTCTCCACCGACTACCGATCACAAAGGTAACATACACACATGGTCGGTCTCCACCGACTACGGATCACAAATGTAACATACACATATGGTAGGTCTCCACCGACTACCGATCACAAAGGTAACATACACACATGGTCAGTCTCCACCGACTACCGATCACAAAGGTAACATACACACGTGGTAGATCACCGACTCCCGATAACAAAGGTAACATACACATATGGTAGGTCTCCACCGACTCCCGATCACAAAGGTAACATACACATATGGTCGGTCTCCACCGACTACCGATCACAAAGGTAACATACACATGTGGTCGGTCTCCACCGACTACCGATCACAAAGGTAACATACACATGTGGTCGGTCTCCACCGACTACCAACCACAAAGGTAACATACACATGTGGTCGGTCTCCACAGACTACCGATCACAAAGGTAACATACACACATGGTCGGTCTCCACCGACTACCGATTACAAAGGTAACATACACATATGACCGGTCTCCACAGTTTCCCGATCACAAAGGTAAAATACACACGTGGTAGATCACCGACTCCCGATAACAAAGGTAAGATACCCACACGGTAGGTCTCCGCCGACTTCCGGATCACAAAGGTAACACGCACACACGGTAGTCTAGGTCTCTACCGGCTCCCGATCACAAAGGTAATATACACATGTGGTCGGTCTCCACCGACTCCCGATCACAAAGGTAACATACACATATGGTAGGTCTCCACCGACTACCGATCACAAAGGTAACATACACACATGGTCGGTCTCCACCGACTACCGATTTCAAAGGTAACATACACATGTGGTCGGTCTCCACCGACTACCGAATACAAAGGTAACATACACACATGGTAGGTCTCCACCAACTACCGATCACAAAGGTAACATACACATGTGGTCGGTCTCCACCGACTCCCGATCACAAAGGTAACATACACATGTGGTCGGTCTCCACCGACTCCCGATCACAAAGGTAACATACACATGTGGTCGGTCTCCACCGACTACCGATCACAAAGGTAACATACACACATGGTCGGTCTCCACCGACTACCGATTTCAAAGGTAACATACACATGTGGTCGGTCTCCACCGACTACCGAATACAAAGGTAACATACACAAACGGTCGGTCTCCACAGACCTACTAACTGAATTCGGTGATTCAGGACTACATACAGAAATAGATTATGTATTTATTTTGTAGGCTAAAGGCAAAGGCAAATTGAAAAAGGGTGAAGAATTTGATTTGACAATCAGCTTTAAGAACTCGATGCCTTTCTCACTGACCGATGGTCTTCTCGACATAGAGGGCGTTACTGATGACCGTGACGAGTTTGACAACATCGTTATAGAGTAAGCATAAGAAATATGTATCAATAAAATTCAAAATTTTCTCTCATCATGAGTCTTAAAATATTAAAAATCTTCATACGGATGAATTCAGTTATGCATATATCCACATGTGAATTTGCGACTTTTGCTAACATTAAACATAATTATGGTGGCGATCTTTCTTTTTATGTAATTTTTATCTAGTATTTATACCAAATGTCATACTTGTATCATAAACTGATCGACTTGGCCTTTGATACGAAGTTATATGTTCCACTATAAACACATGGATTATTTTTGTTTTCATTCTTGAAAGCCTATATGAGACAAGGACCAGAAAATATTTTAATCGTTTATAACCTTGTCATTTTTATGCTCCCCGAAAACTTTCGGGGGAACATATAGTCGCTGTCGTGTCTGTGT
Organism: Pteria penguin; assembly: GCA_035048485.1. Lineage (NCBI taxonomy): Eukaryota > Metazoa > Mollusca > Bivalvia > Pterioida > Pteriidae > Pteria > Pteria penguin. The sequence goes on along the minus strand of CM068582.1, from coordinate 56,716,336 downwards.
ATCTGTCCGTCTCTCCGTGCGTCCGTCTGTCCGAGCTCATATCTCCTGTACCTTTCATCAGAATTTGATCACACTTCACCAAAATACTATTTAGGTTAAGGGCTTTGGGAGAAAGGTCATTCAAGGTCATTTCTGAAAGGTCAGTGGCACTTATAAACTGTGACTTCAAATACCATGCAGTACTTATATCTCCTACACCTTTCATCAGAATTTGATCATACTTCACAAAATGTTATTAAGGTGAAGAGCTTTTGGACAAAGGTCACTCAAGGTCATTTCTGCAACGTTAAGGTCACGATAAAAAGTTTTATTTCATAACTAATCAAGGTTAAACTTATTCATTTGAGTTTAAGATAATGAGATCACTTGTTCTATAGTTGACTCAATTGGATATTCATATGGTACATTGAGATTTGAAATCGTCATCAATTAATACAATGATTTCCTATACATTAAATCATTCATTCGTCTTACCAGTGAAAATGACCTGTGGTGGACGTGTTCCGTTCAGGAAGTCAGTGTTATATCTTGGAAAATGACATGTGGTTGACTGGTGTTCCGTACAGGGAAGTCGGCGTCTTATCTGGGAAAATGGCATGTGGTTGACTGGTGTTCCTTCCAGAAAGTCAGTGTTTTGTGTGGAAAATGACCTATGGTGGACTGGTGTTCCGTCCAGGGAAGTCGGTGTCTTGTATGGGAAAATGACATGTGGTGGACTTGTTTTCCGTCCAGGGAAGTCGGCGTCTTATCTGGGAAAATGACCTGTGGTAGACTGGTGTTCTGTCTAGGAAAGTCGGCGTCTTATCTGGGAAAATGACCTGTGGTGGACTTGTGTTCTGTATAGGGAAGTCGGCGTTTTATCTTGGAAAATGACCTGTGTTGGACTTGTGTTCTGTCTAGGGAAGTCGGCGTCTTATCTGGGAAAATGACCTGTGGTGGACTTGTGTTCTGTCTAGGGAAGTCGGCGTCTTATCTGGGAAAATGACCTGTGGTGGACTTGTGTTCTGTCTAGGGAAGTCGGCGTCTTATCTGGGAAAATGACCTGTGGTGGACTTGTGTTCTGTTTAGGGAAGTCGGCGTCTTATCTGGGAAAATGACCTGTGGTGGATTTGTGTTCCGCCCAGGGAAGTCGGCGTCTTATCTGGGAAAATGATCTGTGGTAGACTTGTGTTCTGTCTAGGGAAGTCGGCGTCTTATCTGTTATACACCAAACAAACCGGGATAATCTCTAATGGTAAATAATGCTGTCCATATGACGTATTTTTTCTTTTTGGTTCACAGTGGCAATCTACAACTTACACATTTTTACAACGTTTCACACACACACACACCTACACACACCTACACACACACACACACACACACATGGAATGTAAGCAGAATTTAGTTCCTTTGATATATCCATTTTGTCCGTGACCGAGTTTGGATATCCTTCTCAGCAGTTCAAAACATACGCATTTGTCTTAACTTATGGTCGTGAATTATGTGAGTAATGTAAAATTCATTTACATTTACAAGTAAAGCACAATTATCCATTGCTCCTTAACTATTTCAGAGAAATAAAAGGAAAAACAGAATGGAAGAAAACATTCAGCGTCAAAGTGAACAGAGTTGGAACACATCAGATATCTGCTAGTTTCGACTGTAAAATATTACCAGATATCACTGGGTGCCTATTGGTCGAACTCGAAGAGTGAAAACGTTAAACTAGAATGCAATAACACAACAGTACTGCTTTCATATTTAGGAAATTTAACAATTGTATATGCAATGATTACTTAGTGTAGGAAACTCGGGATTCATCTTTGTGCTTTAATATATAAGAAAAATAAACAGCGAGAATATAGAATTTTATGGACTAATCTTGTATATTTTCACTGACAATACATGTGTATCATACCTACAACAACATTTATACCATGGTCAGTTTGTTTCACCATATGCTAGAGGCTAAATGTCAATAACTGAATAATTTATACAACAGTCAAATTACCACATTACTTAAACAGTAAGATAATGACCAAAATAGTATACAGCAAAACTATAAACCAAAAAATTTATACATTAAATTAATTATCCAAATTATTTATACCACGGGAATGGCTAGTTATGATGCACTCACACCACGAAAAGGGCTAGTTCATTGGAACGGGTAGTTATGTTACACTTATACCACGGGAATGGCTAGTTATGATGTACTCACACCACGATAACGGCTAATTCATTGGAACGCCTAGTTATGATACACTTACGCATGGGAACGGTTACTTATGACACACTTATACCACGGGAATGGCTAGTTATGGTGCACCCACACAACGAAAACGGCTAGTTCATTGGAACGCCTAGTTATGATACACTTACAACAAGGGAACAGCTAGTTATGATACACTTACCATCACGGAAACAGCTAATTATGATACACCACGGGAACGGCTAGTTATGATACACTTACACCACGGGAACAGCTAGTTATGAAACACTTACATCCTTACGTCCCGGGATTGGCTAGTTATAATACACTCAGTTATGTTGGACTCGCACCACGAGGACGGCTAGTTATAAAAACATTCATACCACGAGAACGGCTAGTTATGATACTGATACAACACGGGAATGGCTAGTTCTTATACACTCACACCATAGCATGACTAATTTTATTACACTTACACCATGGGCAAGACTAGTTATGTTGGACTCGCACCACGAGGACGGCTAGTTATTAAGCATTTATACCACGGCAACGGCTAGTTATGATACTGCTACAACACGGGAATGGCTAGTTATTATATACTCCATAGCATGACTAATTATATTACACTTACACCATGGGAAAGGCTAGTTATGATACATTCACACCATGGCTAGGTATGTCTTATGATGAACTCATACTACAAGAACGGCTAGTTATGATACACTTACACCACAGGAACGGCTAGTTATGATACTATCACACCACGGAAACAGTTAGTTATGATACACTTATACCACGGAAACGGCTGATTATGATACTCTCACACCACGGGAACGGCTAGTTATAATACGCCATACGAATGGCTGGTTTTGATATACTTACACCACGGTAACGGCTAGTTATGATACAACACGATCACGGTTAGTTACAATGCACTTACACTACGGGAACGGCTAGTTATGATACACTTGCACCACGAGAATGATTAGTTATGATACAGCACGGTCAATGTTAGTTATAATACACTTACACTACGGGAACGTCTAGTTGTGGTGCTCGTTCACCAAGAGAACGGCTTCTTCATCCAAGTACCACACATATTTGCAGGGTATCGGACTTCTATAAATTTGTGCACAAAATCATTACTGGTATACATTATACGTTCCTATAGTTTGATTTACATTCAATATTCATATCACTTTATTTCTCATATGATTGTCAATTACAATTTGCACCCTCTATTCATAGTATATTCTATAGGTACAACATTTCATTATATTATAGTATTTATAGATTATATAACAGTAAATGTATCTATAGAATGTGATGGATGTCATGAATGTATTTGAGGTGCCATACAGTGGTACTATTTTGTGTGTGTAAATTTATAATGTGTCGGGAGAGGGTCCAGGATTTGGACTTAAAATAAAGAAAAAAGAAAAAAAAAGGGAGGGGGAGGGGTCAGACGATGGTTTGGGGACCGGTCTTCAGCTTGTAATTGTATCTGACGGTTTTAGAGCCTTACACTGCGCAATTTCAACGTCCGTAGTCGCAGTGTAACCGAAGTGCCTCTGTAAATCTCCCAAGAAGTTTAACCACCTGAGGTGGATCTTATCTTGATTGTCATCGATGCCTTTTTCTGCATGATCACATGAATGCAACAAAAGGATCTTGCCTTGTATCTTCTCATAAATTCCTTTTTAAAATGCACTTATGGATCCAGAAAGTTTATCACGGACCCTCTTCCGACACAAGACGGCATGATGGATCCCCATAACGCTTTATCAAACGAAGTTAGTGAGCATAATGGTAAAAAAAAATTAATAAATGTTATTAGATCATATTTTCTGCCTGATACACTCAGCGTACTGACTTGTCCATCGTGTTCTTCTGGCCCTTTTTCAAAATCTGACCATATTGCAACGTCATCACTGATGTACACATTGCGACTGTAACAGTTCATTACACCCTTATTTTCATGCTCCCGGTGTTGTAGCACCGACGTTCCCCCGCATAGGCTTTCCCCCAGGATAAACCGACCCAGTATAGAACTTTCCCTCGGAAAAACCGACCCAGTATAAATAAAAGAGAGTGGACGTAACATGCAAAAATTATCGGGGAAAGGAACCAAGAGGTCCCTACAAATTTTGCGAGAGGTATCACTGACGAGAAGATGTTTTATCTTCAGAAACTCTTTTCAGTATTTGTATAAGGATTACACGATGCTGTATACCTACATATATGTTTACACACAAGCCTTTCTCACATACATGTAGCCGTCGGTATTATGCACTCTTAATCGAAGATTTGGGATATGTAGTTTTTGTCTTGTCCGTTAGTTTGACTGTCTGTTTGTCCAAATAACTTGGACCTTACCCATAACTTTTGAATGGCATCTGATAGAGCTTTTATTTTTCACACAAGGAATCCTTGTCATAAGACCTCTACACTTGGTATATTTGAACATCGTCATCTTTTGAAAATTTTAGATTTGTTTGTCTGGTCTCAACGTTAACCCTCGCCATACCGTGTGAACGGTGAGAAATACATGCTTCATATTTGGCATGCATACTCCAGTAACAAAGCCCTTTCAAATTACTTCAAGGTCATTGCCTTCCTGACCCTGACCGTGACCTTTGACCTACATTTCAAAATTTGCCTTATTTGCCATAATTTATGAACCATGAGAGATAGAGACTTCATAATTGGCATGCATACTTCACTAATAAAGCCCTTTCAAATTACACTAAGGTGATTGACCTCGTGATATTGACTGTGATCTTTGACATACATTTCAAAATTATTTTGCTTTTTGGATAATTACTTACGTAAATAGGGTACCATTTAACTGTGAGACTTGATCTGAATTCCTTCTATATAGAGAACCAACTGAAACTGAATGAAATCGATACCTTTTTCAGTAGAATATTCCTCACAATTCGTTTTGTCATTCACTCGTAAATATCCAAACTATAATGCTTCTACATCAGAAAGTAGGATGAAGGGATGATAGTAAGCGGTTTAAAATATCATTTGTCCGAATTTTTCCACGATTTCTATGTTAAAATTATGTAGCCGCAAGTAGTGGCCCTATATGAATGATAGGGCCACAATTCCTTACGTTGTGTAAACTTGCATTTTTGATAAACGGAATGGCCGGCACGATTCTACGCATTTTGGCATCAAATGGAGCAAATATCTAACATATATAAACATAAAGCAAGCAATCGGCAATAATAACTTACCCCCGATCTGTGGTCTGAAGGCTCTACACACATTTTTTTCCCAGTCTGTTTCACATTTGCCAGTTTCTGTGTCAGCCATTCGGTCTCCCGAGATCTCGTTAAAATAAACTTCACAAAAAGAGGCGGAGCTGACGAAAACACGTGGTCATTGTTACTTTTATATCTATTATTTATGAAGAAGAAAACTAGTTACCGCATTTCTGGTCATTTCAATTTAGTTTTCGTCTTCATAAATTACTAGCCGATAAATAAAATGTAAACAGAGAAATGATATACAGTCCATAAAACACATTATAACTAGGGGAGATATACAGTCCATACAACACACTATAACTAGGGGAGATATACAGTCCATACAACACACTATAACTAGGGGAGATATACAGTCCATACAACACATTATAACTAGGGGAGATATACAATCCACACAACACAATATAAATAGGGGAGATATACAGTCCACACAACTCATTATAATTAGGGGGGATATACAGTCCATACAATACACTATAACTTAGGGAGATATACAGTCCATAAAAACACTATAACTAGGGGAGATATACAGTCCACACAACACACTATAACTAGTGGAGATATACAGTCCATACAACACACTATAACTAGGAGAGATATACAGTCCATACAATACACTATAACTAAGGAAGATATACAGTCCACACAACACATTATAACTACGGGGGATATTCAGTCCATACAAAACACTATAACTAGGAGAGATATACAGTCCACACAACACACTATAATTAGGAAAGTTATACTGTCCATACAATACACTATAACTTAGGGAGATATACAGTCCATAAAAACACTATAACTAGGGGAGATACACAGTCCACAAAACACAGTATAACGAGGGGAGATATACAGTCCATACAACACACTATAACTAGTGGAGTTATACAGTCCATACAATACACTATAACTAAGGAAAATATACAGTCCACACAACTCATTATAACTAGGGAGATCTACAGTCCATACAATATACTATAAGTAAGGGAGATATACAGTCCACACTATAACTAGGGGAGATATACAGTCCATACAAAACACTATAACTAGGGAAGATATACAGTCCACACAAAACACTATAACTAGGAGAGATATACAGTCTATACAACACACTATAGGTAGGGGAGATATACAGTCCACACAACACATTATAACTAAGGAAGATATACAGTCCACACAACTCATTATAACTAGGGAGATCTACAGTCCATACAATATACTATAAGTAAGGGAGATATACAGTCCACACTTTAACTAGGGGAGATATACAGTCCATACAAAACACTATAACTAGGGAAGATATACAGTCCATACAAAACACTATAACTAGGAGAGATATACAGTACATACAAAACTCTATAACTAGGGAAGGTATACAATCTACACAGCACACTATAACTAGGAGAGATATACAGTCCATACAACACACTATAACTAAGGGAGATATACAGTACATACAACACATTGTTACTAGGAGAGGTATATAGTCCACACAACACACTATAAATAGGACAGATATACAGTATATACAAAACTGTATAACGATGGAAGGTATGCAATCTACACAGCACACTATAACTAGGGGAGATATACATTCCATACAACATACTATAACTAACGGATATACACAGTCCACACAGAACATTATAACTAGGGAATATATACAGTCCGTTCTACACATTATAACTAGGGGAGATATACAGTCCATAAAACACACTATAACCAGGGGAAATATACAGTCCATAAAACACACTATAACGAGGGGAAATATACAGTGCATAAAAGACATTATAACTAGGGGAAATATACAGTCCATACAATACACTATAACTTAGGGAGATATACAGTCCATAAAAACACTATAACTAAGGGAGATACACAGTCCACACAACACATTATAACTAAGGGAGATATACAGTATATACAACACACTATAACAAGGGGAAATATACAGTCTATACAACACCCTATAACTAGGGGAGATATACTGTCAATACAATACACTATCACTAGGGGAAACATACAGTCCATACAATACACTATAAGCAAGGCAGATAAACAGTCCACAAAACACACTATAACTAAGGGACATATATAGTCCGTACAACACACTATAACTAGCGGAGATGTAGAGTCCATACAAAACACTATAACTAGCGGAGATATAGAGTCCATACAATACACTATAACTAAGGGAAATATACGGTCTACAAAACACACTATAACTAGGGAAGATATACAGTCCACAGAACTCACTAAAACTAGTGCAGATATACAGTTCATACAACACACTATAACTAGGAGAGATATACAGTCCATACAGTACACCATAATTAAGGGAGATATACAGTCCACACAACACATTATAACTAAGGGAGATATACTGTCGATACAAAACACTATAACTAGGGTAGATATACAGTCCATACAAAACACTATAACTAGGGGAGATATACAGTCCATACAAAACACTATAACTAGGGGAGATATACAGTCCATACAAAACACTAAACTAGAAATGATATACAGTCCATACAATACACTATAACTAAGGGAGATATACAGTCCATACAACACACTATAACTAGGGTAGATATACAGTCCATACAACACACTATAGCTAAGGGAGATATACAATCCATACAACGAACTATAACTAAGGGAGATATACAGTCCATACAACACACTATAACTAGGGGAAATATACAGTCTATACAACACACTATAACTAGGGGAGATATACAGTCAATACAATACACTATAACTAAGGGAGATATACAGTCCATACAACACACTATAACTAAGGGAGATATACAGTTCATACAACACATTATAACTAGGGGAGATATACAGTTCATACAACACACTATAACTAGTGGAGATATACAGTCCATACAACACACTATAACTAAGGGAGATATACAGCTCATACAACACATTATAACTAGGGCAGATATACAGTCTATACAACACACTATAACTAGGGGAGATATACAGTGTATACAAAACACGATAACGAGGGGAAATATACAGTCCATACAAAACACTATAATTAGGGGAGATATACAGTCCATACAATACACTATAACTAGGGGAGATATACAGTCCATACAACACACTATAGCTAGTGGCGATATACAATCCATACAACACACTATAACTAAGGGAGATATACAGCTCATACAACACATTATAACTAGGGCAGATATACAGTCTATACAACACACTATAACTAGGGGAGATATACAGTGTATACAAAACACGATAACGAGGGGAAATATACAGTCCATACAAAACACTATAATTAGGGGAGATATACAGTCCATACAATACACTATAACTAGGGGAGATATACAGACCATACAACACACTATAGCTAGTGGAGATATACAATCCATACAACACACTATAAGATATACAGTCCACAAAACTCACTATAACTAGGGAAGATATATAGTCTACAGAACTCACTATAACTAGTGGAGATATACAGTCCATACAACACACTATAACTAGGAGAGATATACAGTTCATACAGTACAGTATAACTAAGGGAGATATACAGTCCACACATTATAACTAAGGGAGATATACAGTCCATAGAAAACAGTATAACTAGGGTAGATATATAGTCCATACACAACACTATAAATAGGGGAGATATAATGTCCATGCAATACACTATAACTAAGAAAGATATACAGTCCATACAACACACTATAATTAAGGGAGATATACAGTCCATACAAAACACTATAACTAGGGGAGATATACAGTCCATACGAAACACTATAACTAGGAGAGATATACAGTCCATACAATACACTATAACTAAGGGAGATATACAGTCCATACAACACACTATAACTAGGGTAGATATACAGTCCATACAAGACACTATAGCTAGGGGAGATATACAGTCCATACAAGACACTATAACGAAGGGAGATATACAGTCCATACAACTCACTATAACTAGGGGAAATATACAGTCGATACAACACACTATAACTAAGGGAGATATACAGTCCACACAACTATAACTAAGGGAGATATACAGTCCATACAACACTATATCTAGGGGAGATATACAGTCCACACAACACACTATAACTTAGGGAGATATATAGTCCACACAACTATAACTAAGGGAGATATACAGTCCATACAACACTATATCTAGGGGAGATATACAGTCCACACAACACACTATAACTTAGGGAGATATACAGTCCATTCAACACACTTTAAATATGGGAGATATACAATCCAGACAACTGACTATAAGTAGGGGAGATGTACAGTCCATACAACACACTATAACTAAGGGAGATATACTGTCAATACAATACACTATCACTAGGGGAAACATACAGTCCATACAATACACTATAAGCAAGGGAGATAAACAGTCCACAAAACACACTATAACTAAGGGACATATATAGTCCGTACAACACACTATAACTAGCGGAGATGTAGAGTCCATACAAAACACTATAACTAGCGGAGATATAGAGTCCATACAATACACTATAACTAAGGGAAATATACGGTCTACAAAACACACTATAACTAGGGAAGATATACAGTCCACAGAACTCACTAAAACTAGTGCAGATATACAGTTCATACAACACACTATAACTAGGAGAGATATACAGTCCATACAGTACACCATAATTAAGGGAGATATACAGTCCACACAACACATTATAACTAAGGGAGATATACTGTCGATACAAAACACTATAACTAGGGTAGATATACAGTCCATACAAAACACTATAACTAGGGGAGATATACAGTCCATACAAAACACTATAACTAGGGGAGATATACAGTCCATACAAAACACTAAACTAGAAATGATATACAGTCCATACAATACACTATAACTAAGGGAGATATACAGTCCATACAACACACTATAACTAGGGTAGATATACAGTCCATACAACACACTATAACTAGGGGAGATATACAGTCCATACAACACACTATAACTAAGGGAGATATACAGTCCATACAACACACTATAACTAGGGGAAATATACAGTCCATACAACACACTATAACTAGGGGAGATATACAGTCCATACAATACACTATAACTAAGGGAGATATACAGTCCATACAACACACTATAACTAAGGGAGATATACAGTCCATACAACACTATATCTAGGGGAGATATACAGTCCACACAACACACTATAACTTAGGGAGATATACAGTCCATACAACACACTTTAAATATGGGAGATATACAATCCAGACAACTGACTATAAGTAGGGGAGATGTACAGTCCATACAACACACTATAACTAAGGGAGATATACAGTCCACACAACACACTATATTTATGGGAGATATACAGTCCATACAACACACTGTAACTAGGGGAGATATACAGTCCACACAACACACTATATTTATGGGAGATGTACAGTCCATACAACACATTATAACTAGGGGAGATATACAGTCCACACAACACACTATATTTATGGGAGATATACAGTCCATACAACACACTGTAACTAGGGGAGATATACAGTCCACACAACACACTATAACTATGGGAGATATACAGTCCATACAACTGATGAGTTACTCCTGTATTTAAATATTTACTTCATTATGTTTATAGAGTTTGAAGAACTAGTTGATTTTTAGCATTGTATATGCGTGACCTCTTAATCTATGTGGATTCTGATTCCATATGGTATCAATGTACCAATTGACCCTGACTAGAGTCATGTAAGCGTTTTGGCTACCCTAAGTCCTGATCGGGATAAAAAATCCTAGGCTTCTGAGTGGATATAAATACCAGGTTCATCTTTTTGATTGAAATGCTATTTATGGTCTATCTGTTGACAGGTGACAATATTGAAATTTATGTAATGGGTCAATATTTTTCATATGAAGGGTCAAGGTATTTTCAGCAAGCACGTTTTCTGCGGACAGAGGGTAAGTTTAAACAAGGCAAATTTTGAAAATGAAAAACCACGGTGAGGTATAGTTTTTTTTGGTGGTTTTACTTTAATGGGGGGCCTCTCTGTTTATTGAAATGTAAAGGAAGCTTCAAATGATCCTTCTTTGTATAGAAACTTCTCCATTCATTAACATGTAACCCTATGGAAATAATTGCTACATTGATACCATATACTCCAATGACTCCATTATCGTTATTGATTCTAGACATTATAATGTTTTATTTATGTATATCCGGTCTTGCATGTTCAGAAGGTGAAATGAAAATGCATTCTGCCTTTTTTTTATAACTTGTTATATCTATCAAAAGTGATTGCATGACTACGGAACATATTATTTTTGTCATATATTCTTGTATGTATTGTAATGAATATGTCTCTCATTCACTGTTAGTTCCCAAATAGAAATGAAGTCCAAATGAAAATTCAAAATTTATTTGTTTGAATGTCTGAATAATATCATAAATTGATGAAAATGTTTATTTTATAAAGTTCCAAAATACAAAATGCAATAATTCAAGTTGTACAAAGTTGTCCTAATTAAAGATTATTCAAAAAGCTAACCCCCAAAGACGCTCTCATTCATTTTATATAAGTTGCATTTACATGTGCCAACTCCGCCTTCATTACAAAAGTACAGCCAATCGGAACATAGGTTACAAATTATGTGATTTCAACATACTGAATTTAAATGATAGCAATCCTTAATCAAGTAAATGACAAGCATAAGAACACCAAAAGGTGTGTTCAACATACTGAATTTAAATGATATCAATTCTTAATCAAGTAAATGAAGAGCATAAGAACATCAAAAGGAATGAAAGTCTTTGAAATCAGATAACTTAGAACAATATCCTCCAATACTTACCTTGGAAACCTGATAAATGACATACTGAAATATGTACCATATATGAACAGAAATACCAATTTCATTTGATAACATTCAAGGAATGCATTTCGCGTGATATTATATCCCAGTAAATATGAAAGTATTCCAAATCATTAAAAAATAGAAAAGTTAAATCTTAATTAATAATAAAAGATATAAATAAATCCAAAATTACTTAATTTGAGTTTTTGTAAACTCATATTATTACACATATATACAACAGTATGTTTGTGTATGTCTTTTTGTCATTGATCAGTCATGTAAACGCAACACTACAATAAATCTATAAATGTAGATTCCCGAATTCACAGCAATTCGTATGCTCAAGAATGCCAGTATCAAAATACCCGCAGTCCAACATAAGACATGCCGATTATTACATTTTTTTCAATGAATAGAAAAGAAAGGACATCTCCAAAAATTTCCGTGAGAAGTCTTCAGATTTTGTCTTCAAGAGACTCACCCACCAAATTCTGATAATGCAACAATATATGCTCAATGGGTATATGAATATCTATTAAACCAAGGTAAGATGACTCTAGAGGTGTTAGAAAAAAAACCCCAACAACCAATAAATGATACTGATCGAAATAAATAACGAAGAAGTACCGAAGGGTAAACCACATAATCGTGTTAAACCCCTCGGAAGAACACTTCCAGAAATTGTTATCCCTAATAGACGAACCATAGCTCTTATTAATTTTTATGGACCAAATAAAGACGCACTTAAAAAACCATTTGTGATTTACTTGACGATTTTGATAACGAATTTGTTTTATGTGAAAATTGGAATCTTTCACAAGATTTTTATCTCGACTGTTATATTAACATGCCTCACTATAATCTGAAAGTAGATCTGTAGCAGAAAAACTGAAAAATGATTTTAAGTTCACCGATTCATGGCGAGCTTTCTAACCCCCAGAGAAGGAATTACATGGCACAGAACAAACTTAAATCCAATTAAACAAAGTATCGACTTTTATCTTTTTTTCAGACTTACTGTAAACAGAGTTAATATTCCGCCAGGTTACAGAGCCGATCACTGTGTTATAGATCTTGAATTTATGACTGATCATATAGAACAGGCTCGGGTTTATGGTTTCAGTAATTCTTTGCTTAAAGATCCTGAATATTTAAATCGTGTTGTCAATCAGGGTTTATTAAACAATATAAGTTTTTATAATTAAGTCCTTGTATGAACCTTTTTCGAAACTTTTCAGAAAAAGCAAACAGTTTCATCGTCTTTTATTACATACATGAGTGAAACCCATATAAAGATTATCTGCCTGTGAATGCCTTCAGTTAAGTACGCTTTATAATTGTTGTCTAGTTAGTCTAAATCATTTCAAGCCATAACCAGAAGAAAAACGTTACGTTGTTTAATTGGGTATTCTCAATTACATTTTTCTGTTACGAAGTATAATCATAAGTTGAGCGTTATACTCTATAAAGTATTCTAAAAAAAATAAAAGTAATCATGTATCCCATAAAATTCTCCATAAGTCATCATAAATCACTGCTTCTATATCGGCATCCAAGTAATGTTGAAAGTTGACTTTCGAGATTTTCTGTTGTATGTCACGTTTGCCATGTGCATAGCTACTGTATGTTTCAAGCAGTACGTATTTAAGCCATCAATTCTGGAGAGAATATTGATTCTGATTAGTTAAAACAGAAAAAAAAATAATAGTAAATAGAATCTACTGAGAAGAAAGATGCAAAACTATGTAAATTCTGGTCTCAACATTGTAAGTTTGAGTAATGACTGACATATTTCATTTGGTTAACAGGGATTCTTGTTTGTTATTCTAATGTAGGAAAAGAACTATCATATTTAGTAACGTTTCATCAAAGTCTTTGTATCATAAGTTAACAAAACCACGAGAACTAGATATAAGTTATAGAGGTTAAACTCCTATCATTTTTACTTTGTAAAACTATTTGTAAAGTATCCAAAAATTAGCAAAACTGACAAATTCAGAAAAGCTGAAAAATACATCTATACAAATTGATTTCAGAATGGAGTTAGCATATCTTCTTAAACAACATTTTAGATCTCTGTTGCATTTAATTGCTTTGAAGCAATTTCGCCAAGACCTTGATCATGAGTACTTCATCTCACAAAGTTAAATAACCATACTTTAGGCGGATCTAAAAATATGAAGCATTTATGGTTTAGAACGTTGACAGACGGCATGTTTTGACTATAGTTCATTCGAGATTTTGATTCTGTTCAACAAAAAACAACAAATATATGCAGAGACATCAACTTATTGCTGTAATAAGCTTTATCGTGGAAAGCAGTTAGCAAAGAAGTAGACAAACAGTTGTTATATGTATTCAAAACACGAAATACTGAAATGTAAAATACGAAAGTAAATGGTGTCATATGGCTATGGCACTAAGAACAATGTACTACAGTGAACATTCACGGACACCTGAAATTCAGAGATGGGACCAGGTGCCAGGGAGGAGTGAGCGTCTCTTGTTTGGCTAACCACCCGCCGTAAATTACCTTAGATACGAAACAAATATAATTAAGCACTGTATATATACATAAATGTGAACAACATTGTAGACAGTGCCATAGCCACATCAGGACAAAGGGTATAATAACACTTAAGTCAAACCCTTCGCGGGGAGCTAATTTACAAGCTTCACAGTGCAAAGGAAATAAGTGTGACGTTAATGTAAAATACAAAAGTAAGTGGTGTCACATGACTATGGCACTAACATCAATGTACCGCAGTGGACATTCACGGACCCCTGTAATTCAGAGGTGAGACCAAGTGCCAGGGAGGAGTGTGCGTCTCCTGTTTGGCTAGCCACACCTATTTAAGAAGGTTTATATTTCATGGCTGTATAAAGATTTTCTGAGAGATTGTACATAGAATAGTTTGAAGCTCACAAATTGATTAGTAAATATCTTGGAAGTGCACGAGGAACTAGCAATGCTCAAAAGAAACTCATTGTAATTTTACATATGAAGTTTTGTCTTTTTCAGTTCGCCTACAGCATTTAACTGAATGTATACTGAATAAGAGAACTGCGAAGTTGACAGTGGCTTGAATGTTATCTCCAATACTTTGAATGTATATCAACACTTTGTCTGCTTGTTGTAGTATACATAGATTCTCTGTGTTCCCATTATCATATCGATAAACTGCAATGAAATAACGCAACATTCCCCAAAATCTGGAGACATATAGATAAAGTATTAACCATATTATTCCAATGATCTTCCTCTCGTAGTTTTCATCTTCAGTTGATTGATTCATGACTAACGTACCCTACAACGATAAAAGCTTCATTATATTTTTAATACATAAAATGTCAGTTTGAAAAAATTGGTAAATTACCAAGAAGTGAACGGTAGAAATGTTGTGGAAATTTCATTATTTGGAAAAGTAAATCACAGACTTATATCACTAACAAAATATCGTTGTACATGTTTGACCCACTAATATTGTTGCTATGTATTAAACTAACATTGATAATCTGGCATACGAATTCCATCAGAATCTCAGACAACAGAGATGAAAGCCTCTTTCAATAAAGGAACAAACATGTTATTTTCAAGGTTATATCTGTCCAGTTATTTCTCCAGTGCCTACCTCTAAATAGTGGCATACGAAGGGACTCCATTCAAATGTCTCTACGATACTACGACATAGGTGTAACCATTGTACATAGATTGCAATGCAGCGCACAAGTTATCTGTATTTGTATAAGTGTATTCGTCCTGTATTGTCTCTGTGTTTGTATACGTCATCTATACACGTGTTAGCGTTTAAATGTCTGAATGGTTGAGTGAATGTATGTGTGAGTGAATATATCAGACTGTCCACTGGACTGCATGTTTTAATTAACTAAAAATCCCGCACTAAGTATCCTTTGTTTGCACTCAGTTTAATAAATATACTCGTAAAAGATAGATCTAGTATGTGAATTGTATCCTTATTTCAAATCGTAAGTATTATATTTCTAAAATATATCGTATTTCTGGTAAGATACTATAATCTTTTTTATATCTTAAATGTAAATTCATTACAGATAATAAAAATAGTATTTAAAATGGGTAAAAGTACAGTTGTGTATTGAATGTAATATGTTTTTGTATTTAATGTTATTTTGTAGTGTGGTAATGTGTTGTATCGTAAAGATTTTGTGTTGTTTCAGGCTCTTATTCCAATATTAAAAACCAAATACAGAACCAGAACTCACAAAACATTGAGTAATTCTTTAATAGTAATGAGCTAGCGGTTACATAGGCATAAACAACATCAGATCCCAAGGGAAAGCACAAGCTCAGTTTTCAGTGCTTGTATTACTGAACCGAGGGTAAGCACAACCCCACTTTTCAGTGCTTGTATTACTGACCCGAAGGTAAGCACAAGCTCAGTATTCAGTGCTTGTATTACTGACCCGAGGGTAAGCACAAGCCCACTTTTCAGTGCTTGTATTACTGACCCGAGGGTAAGCACACGCTCAGTTTTCAGTGCTTGTATTACTGACCCGAGGGTAAGCACAAGCTCAGTTTTCAGTGCTTGTATTACTCACCCGAGGGTAAGCACAAGCCCACTTTTCAGTGCTTGTATTACTGACCCGAGGGTAAGCACACGCTCA
This sequence comes from Pteria penguin, assembly GCA_035048485.1. NCBI lineage: Eukaryota > Metazoa > Mollusca > Bivalvia > Pterioida > Pteriidae > Pteria > Pteria penguin. The sequence goes on along the minus strand of CM068582.1, from coordinate 56,699,352 downwards.
GTTTTCAGTGCTTGTATTACTGACCCGAGGGTAAGCACACGCCCACTTTTCAGTGCTTGTATTACTCACCCCATGGTAAGCACAAGCTCGGTTTTCAGTGCTTGTATTACTGACCCGAGGGTAAGCACACGCTCGGTTTTCAGTGCTTGTATTACTGACCCGAGGGTAAGCACAAGCCCACTTTTCAGTGCTTGTATTACTGACCCGAGGGTAAGCACACGCTCAGTTTTCAGTGCTTGTATTACTGACCCGAGGGTAAGCACAAGCTCAGTATTCAGTGCTTGTATTACTCACCCGAGGGTAAGCACAAGCCCACTTTTCAGTGCTTGTATTACTGACCCGAGGGTAAGCACACGCTCAATTTTCAGTGCTTGTATTACTGACCCGAGGGTAAGCACAAGCCCACTTTTCAGTGCTTGTATTACTCACCCCATGGTAAGCACAAGCTCGGTTTTCAGTGCTTGTATTACTGACCCGAGGGTAATCACACGCTCAGTTTTCAGTGCTTGTATTACTGACCCGAGGGTAAGCACAAGCCCACTTTTCAGTGCTTGTATTACTGACCCGAGGGTAAGCACACGCTCAGTTTTCAGTGCTTGTATCACTGACCCGAGGGTAAGCACAAGCCCAGTTTTCAGTGCTTGTATTACTGATCCGAGGGTAAGCACACGCTCAGTTTTCAGTGCTTGTATTACTGACCCGAGGGTAAGCACAAGCCCACTTTTCAGTGCTTGTATTACTCACCCAATGGTAAGCACAAGCTCGGTTTTCAGTGCTTGTATTACTGACCCGAGGGTAATCACACGCTCAGTTTTCAGTGCTTGTATTACTGACCCGAGGGTAAGCACAAGCCCACTTTTCAGTGCTTGTATTACTGACCCGAGGGTAAGCACAATCCCAGTTTTCAGTGCTTGTATCACTGACCCGAGGGTAAGCACAAGCCCAGTTTTCAGTGCTTGTATTACTGATCCGAGGGTAAGCACAAGCTCAGTTTTCAGTGCTTGTATTACTGACCCGAGGGTAAGCACAATCCCAGTTTTCAGTGCTTGTATCACTGACCCGAGGGTAAGCACAAGCTGTTTTCAGTGCTTGTAGTACTGAGCCGAGGGTAAGCACAAACTCAGTTTTCAGTGCTTGTAGTACTGACCCGAAATATTTACTTCAAATAAAATATTACAAAAGTTAGTGAATTAGTTTAAAACTAAGTATTTCCTGCATGCATAGCTCAGTCCTTAGATTGGTTCTTTGGCTATTACTGAGGTAAATTTGGAAAGTTTGCTTTTCAAATCATTATTCTGTGGATTTCCATCGCTTTGACCTTGAACATCATTGAAAGATTATATGTTGTCAAATATGTATATTGTGCACTGCATTGATACACGTATATAGGTTAATGATTTAGTCTTCAAATATCTAAACTTTGGATATCCACTGAAGAGACATAAGCTGTCAAATGTGCATGTGGTGCACTTTTAAAATTGATAAAGGTTTATGCTTAAGGCTTGGTTGATATCGCTGCTGGTGGTCCTGAGGGTAATTAAAAGTTCAGTTTTGGTGCTTTTGTACTGACCCAAATTTACCAAAACGAAACGGAGTGTGTATATTTGTAGACTCACGAAGTTTGTGCATTTGTGAGCACTTCTGTTGGGAATCACCACAAACCTGTGTCCCTAAATCATGCGTGGAGCTTCAAAGAATATAAATCCATACTTTGCATATATGTTTCAATATTTTACTGATTTCGATGATATCCCAAAATTTCACTTCATTTTAATTCTTATGTATATTATATGAATATGTCAAAAGACACTTTCTGATAAAATATGACTGGACCAATCTTGCTTAGATGTGCTTTAGGCTTCAAGATTTAACCATATTTTATAAAGCATGTGTCACCACTGTGCAAATAAATAGTATCTTCAACAGGAACACATTTTTAGAATTAACTGAAGACTCATAAATATATATTTGTTACATCAAAATATATTTTCCCGATGACATTAAATGTATGCGCAGTGTATGATAAAGCGACTTACCCTTCTTTGTCTCCACTGATTGAATTTGAGTAAAATAAAGAGTACACATGTGATGAGATAGGTGACAATTTCCCATCCTTTTCCTGTTAAAGCCATCCACGCCACGGGTGGAAGTTGGTTATCATCACAGTCCTTAATCCAACACCATGGCCCAGTGCTGACTGAAAACCCCTCTCCTAGCACACCATTTCGAAGCGCCAAAATTGCTATGGCAACTTGTGGAAAGAAAATCTTATTTCATGAAACACATATATCTATATACGGAGCAGTTAAAGCATAAAGTTATAAGATACGTTGTACAAGAGAAACATTGTATCATATGGCTTCATAATTCATTATGGAAGACTATCAGATATTTGGCCAGGTGTCCAAGAAGAGTAAAGCTCTTCCTTGTCGGGCCACAACCGTTACATATGTTTCGAAATATGTGGACGACAAATCAGGGCTTATATAGCGAATAGAATAACAAGATATAAGACATCTTAGAAATATATTATTGTAATTGCGGCACCGACGTAAAACGGTCAATTAATATGACAGCAATAATTATAATAACAATAGAATAAAATAAAATACAACAACAACAACAACAATGATCATAATAATAATAATAATAATAATAATAATAATAATAATAATAATAATAATAACCAGAAGTCTCTGTCGAGACTGAAGCTCTACTGGTTTCCTCTTATTATCTTTTAAAAGGGTGGGGCAGCAGCGGGGGAATGTGCCCCTCTTTCAAATCAAGGGGGGGGGGGTATGTTCCGCCCCCTTTAATCTTTAAGATTTTTTATCATCAAGTAGTTAGAATATCAGTTAAAGTGTGGAAACAAAGCAGTAAAACGCTAGTTTTTCTTCTGGTAGCAAAAGGGGCATGTGCCCCATCCCCTCTTTTTACAAAACAGGGGATGGGATGAAGTATTTTTGTAACACCCCCCCCCCCCCTTTTCGATATTTTCCAATGTCGGTTCAAGTGTAGAAACAAAGTATGCAAACACTAGTTTTTCTTCCGACTAGCTTAATTTTTTTTGCTAGCCATATATACATTTATATATAAATCATTATCCCATTTTTTTTTCATTGCCCGTCAATGCTTTAGAGAAATGACTTCATACTTTTTCAAGAGGAGTTTACGGCACTGTTATATGTTTAATAATGTCTTTTGTCTGTTTTCTTTTTTGCCAATATCTGGTTGTAAAAGTGTCGTTAAAATTTTTATCACATGGTGATATATATATATATATATACATATATACATATATATATATATATATATATATATATATATATATATATATATATATATATATATATATATATATATATATATATATATATATATATATATATATATATATATATATATATAGGGCCATCATAAAGTTCATGAGTCAGAGGAAATTCTGGAGATTACTTGACATAATATAATAAACGCACTGTAGGCTAATGTGTTTATTTTATTTACAAATATACACAATTTATCTTTTTGGTGGTTTTATTCACACTGTTCCATTCTTATCTAGTGACAATGATTAATTCATAGCAAAGTGTAAGCGCTGAACCGTGGTGCAGATAGAAGAGTTACGTGCTCCTTGGTTCAGCATATCTATAACCACGAAGAACATGGTTTATTAAAAAAAAAAAAAACAAATTCCCTCCGTACTTTTGGATACTGTGAACATCGTTTACTTGCAATATTTTGGTTATTCCTAGTTAAATGAAACTGTAAATGTTGGAAGAAATCACTGGTTGTGACTTTTTTCCTTCATACATTGCCGTTTCCTTACTATAATTATTTAATAAATGATATATTCACGGCCTACTACTGGGCATTAAATAATTTCGGTCAACCATTATTGATAAAAACTTTAAGATATTGCATGCATTTATTTTTTACTTTGGATATTCGCTTTTTCGTAGTGGCCAAAAGCACAACGCCAGCGGTCAACACCGCCCCGCCTAGCCTTTGTGGACAAGAGCGTGGGGTGCTTCCTTTGACGTCCGCTTTACACTAATAAATGCAGAGGTCAACGACCGTAGTTTCATCCGTTTCTTAGAAGAGAAGAGAAGATATCTGCTGCTAGTTACACAAACAAAATATGAATGCATACTTTACACTTCAATGTTTTTCTCCTCTTATTTCTTTTCTAGGACTATGATCTTTTCTCAATAATTTATTCAAAATGGCCGCTGTTATATAAACATTAGAAGACAACTCGCCCAAAATCAATTCTGACTAGCATACAAACACTGCGATCTTAAGTCAACCACACAGGAAATAATTAAGAGAGGAAATTGAAGATAGTTGAAAGATAAAAATACATACATGAAATACAAATGTTGAGGTGTTGCACATATGTCTACAAAGCTATAACCCCCTTTCAAATTACAGTACACTGTAGTGAGAATAACAATTGGGGTCATTTCTGTATGGGTAACTAACGCCCTTTGAGGGGCCCCAGGGGTCCAGACTAGACCAAAAATTGCACATGCACAACTAGACCACCCAAACAAGAAGAAACCACAAAGTGGTCTCTGGGATTTATACCCTCAGGGAAAAAGAAGGCACAGAATCTTGGGACCACACCCCTTTGTGGGGGTCCAAAGTGGTCCAGACTGGACCAAAATTGCACATGTACAACTAGACATCCTACCAAACAGGATTAGACTATAATCTAGTCTGTGGGACATATATTGTTAGAGAAGAAGAGGGAACAACATATTGGGACCACACCCCTTTTGTGGGACCCAGGGGGTCCGAACTGGACCAAAATTGCACATGTACCACTAAACCACATACCAAACAAGATGAGAATGTTATTGGGTCCTGGGAACATATACCTTTATAGTAGAAGACATAACACAATTTTGGGACCACACCCTTTGTGGGACCCCAAGGGGTCCGAACTGGACCAAAATTGCACATGCACAACTAGACCGCCTACCCAGCAAGATCAGACCCTAATTAGCTCTCTGAAACATATACCTTCAGAGAAGAAGAGGGAACAAACTTTTGGGACTACGCCCCTTTGTTAGGTCCCCAAGTTGTCCGGACCGGACCAAAATGGCACATGCATATATAGACCATCTACTTTACAAGATGAGACATAAATTAAGTCTCTGAGGCAAATACCTTTAAAGAAGAAGATGGAACAAGATTTTGGAACCACGCCCCTTTGTGGGACCTCAGGGGGTCTGAACTGGACCAAAATTGCACATGCACAACTAGACCACCAATCGAACAAGATGAAACCATAATTAAGTCTCTGGGACATATACCTTCAGAGAAGAAGAGGGAACAAATAAATTGTTTACGGACGGACGTCCGGACGGCCGGACGAAGGACCATCGCATGAGCTCGACTGGTCGAGACCAATAGAGCTAATAATAATAATAATAATAATAATAATAATAATAATAATAATAATAATAATATTAATAATAATAATAATAATAATTATTATTATTATTATAACACTTATAAAAAAATTAAAATATTTCAAAACTTTATTCTTTATACAGTTCTGATTTTGTATACTGCCAGTACAACAAAGGGCTGTGATAACTTGTACAACAGAATAATATAACACTGTTATCAGTCTATCTGTCCGATATAAAAAGACCTCCTAGAATATCACTCGCATTTGTGGGCGTAAATGGAGACGGTATGACAAGCATGAGTGGTTTATAATTCTATATTCGTTCTATGATGATCTTTATGAAATATTAAAAAAAGATGTAAACAGTGTGTAAATACCTTATGCGAAAACTATTTCATATGAAGATATTAACTAACTTGGTGTTCCCCACGACAAAATGTGTTCCGTAACCTGCCATGCCTTCTTCGATAAAAAGGAGTTTCCATTACAACAGAGCCGATAGTGATGAAACGTTAACCAAAATGTCCACCAAAAAGAGGCCAAACTCGATACAATAGTAACAAAACTCTGTGTAATGCAAAAAATGTCTGATTCCTTCGAACATATGTCAGAGGACCGTTCCACACTCACATTACTGTTGTACTTGACAAGGTATCTCCCGGCTCCTCCCAGGTTCCCTACCGCATTTACCATATCTGCCACTGTCAGATAAATCAGTAACTTCATTGTATATGCCTTTTGTTCTAAGCGTTGGAAAATACATATTATACCTATACCAGAACAAAAAGATATTAAACTGAATACTCCAGATGTTATAAGAATTCCAATAGTGTCAGGAACATGTATAATGGATGTGTGAGTGGAATTGTCAAGAGAGCAAATCATTTCCAACGTTAAACACTCTCTTACAAACGCACAATGCAGCATAGGTACAGGGACTCAGCTGATAAAATGACTCAAATACATATGACAGTATTATCATTATTATCGTTGAGTATTGTTGATAAACAAAGATAGGGAAGAAACGATGTCGAAAATAGTATCTATGTACATGTAATCTCAGCAGTGTGATAACGCGAAACTAGCAAAATATATTACTACTAAAATATCTTAAATCATACTCGTTAATTAAGACATCAAGCTAAATACCCTCTCGTTTATTTCATATCTACATGTATTTGAATTTTAATTATTTGAATAAGAAAAAGTAATACTTTATGGAGAACTTCATTCAAATAGACACGGTTATAGACTGAACTCGTATCCAGCGCATCTTTAAAAGTTTCATTAAAGAGTGTGTTAATTAAATGAAATCGCAAATTGTCATGCTGATGAAAATATGCAAATCTTAGTAATGATCTATTTTAATCAAATACAGAAGAATTCTGCAGACAACAAACGGAACATTGAAGACTAATAAAATAAAATGTAAAAAATAATCAAATGATGATGAGATTTGCAAGCTTGCCACGTGCACAATACATCATTTCGCAGTCAAATTTTTGTATTAAAGTGAATGTTGAAACTCAAAATTCGCTCTTTATGAGCGAAACTGGCATTTGTATTTATGTTCCATGATAATGCTTTCCCCTATTATGTTTTGTAACTACTAGCTTACATATCTGAAATCAATGTACAAGGATGATTTATTTCTTAATGAATGTATCCATGGTAGTCCCAGTGAGTAAGTAACTAAAAAAAGTAACTATTTTTTAATGGATGACATTGATATTGACATGATAATATAAGTTAAAAATTTATTTTATTCAACATTGAAAATACTTGTTAAACAATGATACGTATACATGCTAGAAGATACTGAAAAAATGATATAACGTATAGATATTTATCTACCCATGATATACACTTGTACATTCATATCACATATGTAAATAAACAAATGCTACATTCAATGTCCTTAGTTATTCATATGTTTGAATATACACGTAAATATATTCTGATATTTATGCATTCGATTGAAAGTCAGATTATATATAGATATGTATTAGTACAGGTTTGAGGGATTGTGCAAAAGTAGAAAGATGTGTTCCACAGTAACTCCCAGCTGTAGTCAGTACTTCATTCTTTTTAACCGAGATGTAAAGGTACTATATATTAATATTGCATATTAAGAGAGTTCTGTATATACATGTTTCAAGTGATTCTTTGATCTTTTTGCCTTATAAACTACGGGTTCATAATTCATGACTTCTTATCAGGGAAACGGTAGTAAGGCATGTCAGCTGTTGTGACCTAGATTAGGATATTTTATTTAAGTACTGAGTTACAAATGTGTAACAATGAAAGGTTGATCTCTCCAATAATACATTATTTTTCTACAATTTTTCTACAATAAACCTTCCTTATGATATGTATTTGTTATTCCTTAGAATTTGTATACGGTGTAAATGTCTTGATTATTCCGTAAAAAGGCTATAATAGCCGAAAAATATAATAGAAAATAAGAGGAAATCACGGATACCCATGAAACAATGATGGGATCAGATGCCAAGGAGGAGCGTACATGGTTTGTTCTCAATATGTCCTACACGTTTTAAATGCAAAGCAAAGGCAACCGGTTCTGTTGGTTGTAGTTTCCAGTTCATGTTTGTGTGAGTATCAATTTGTTTAATTTATTATAGGCAATACCTCACCATTTTATCTGAATGTAAAAGCAAAGGTCGGGGCCAGCTGCTTTTGACAAAGAAGGTTTTGAATCAATTTAGCTTCGTACGTATAAAGAAACAAAAAGGTGAATAATAAGTGACCAATGAAGGTTTTAAGGTAAAAAATCACGTCTTTTGTCGATTTCCCGAAATTTCCACGGTGAATTCAACAACCAAGGCTTTCAAAAAGGTGTCATTATGTTACATCGATTTTTCATACAGCTTTGTCAGATGTCATTTGTTTTCTCCATTTCAACATAGACATATGCTTTTCATAGAAGGAAATGTAACATCATTAATACTAATTGTGACCATTAACTTATTTTTGATAGATAAAATTGATTGAGATACTTTCTATCTTTCCGTATTTTGTATGCTAGTTACTAAGTGTTGTGAAATCCGTCATTATTTTCAATAGTTATACCTATATCGTGACAATTCAACTGTGTAGTCAGCCCTTCGATTGTAAAGACGATATCGGTTACTTGTTACCGGTAAAAGGAATTTTATGTAAACGATGTCAAAGTCGATGTTAAGGTGGCACCACTCACCTATCTTATTTTTTCTAAAATTAAATTTTCTGTTACATTCAAAGTTTGAATATGCCACATCGTTTTCAATCTAGTGAATTATTTTTTTGAATGCAGCATCTATAATCTTTGAATCAAAACTTACACTGTGCATTTTCAACTAAACTTATGTCATCTCGTATGTTAATTATGAAAGAAAAGCGGTAGAGCTTTTGATTTTTAAGCGCACGACAACGCTTAATTCCAAGAGAAATTCAGAATAGAATATTACTTGGAAGCGGTGTAGGGCCACCTTAAGACATGTAATGCATAGTTTTGGCTAAAACATGGGTTATGAACGAGTGCCATGTCTAAAAGAATGATGTGAACTAATAGAGAAAAAAATTAAAATGTTGTAATCCATTGTTTAAAAAAATAAAACACGATAATTGTTTCACCACCAGTCGTTAAATTACATTTGTAATTGTATATAAATGTTATAGTTTTGATGACAAAGAACTGTTAGAGTTATACAAGATGCCAATTTGTAAGCATTTCATTTTGTCCTGAATACTTTGTCAGTTGGTTAGGTGCAGTTTCAAACTTAAAACAAAGGTAAGTGCCATATCAGACATTAAAAATACTTGATATCACAAGGGAGATTAAATTTCCGGAAGAGTAAACGTCTCATACTTGGTTAACTGTCTCAATCCTTAAACCTACAAAAAACAAAATATTTCAACAATACTCAAATTTATAAATGTGCAGGAACACTAATAAGAAAAAGTCTCAGATACAAACCTCAAATATTGTATTTCTTCAGATAAACAAATGCCAAAATCAAGATCACAATATTTAATAGAGGATTATTTCAGGCTTAATCATATAATTAGACAGAGTCTAAGTGATTATCTAACACCCCCTTCAAATGTGTATGTCGATATTCTTTCGTACACCAAAAATTGATTTTCCTTTCAAGTTTTTTACAATTAGCTTGATTCTCATTACTGTTATTTGTAGAGGTATGCATTCTGTGCACAAAAAGATATCGGTATTTGTTTATGTTTTTATGGTGGGATATAATCAGATTTGATATAATCACTTGTTTTTCAAACTGAACTGATATGTTGTTGAGTAAGTGCACGACATGGCAGTCCCTGTTTTAAGTAATCAATGAATGTCATCACACGATCGGGGACAATGACGTAGGTCTATGAATGCACCCTTCTCAATCAAGAAAGTAAATAACAACAATAATAAAACCACAAGTAAATTGCGTACATTTCAATTTTAATATTTCATTGATGTATTTCCTCATTTAAGGCTCATTTGTCTTGACGCATACACAAATCACATGTCGATTTTTCAATATACTCGACACAATTTATATCAAATGGTCTATATTATTTGTGTTTTCCATAAGCATGTTCATTCATAGTCTTTTTCTTTGAAATCATGATAAGGACAACTTGCCTATGACATAAAAGACTTGAAACTTGGAAGGAGTATATTTTATAAAGCACGGAATTTCTTTCTGTCATACCACAATGTCATTTTGTTATGTGAAAGGATTACTTCCTAAGTGACCTATCTCATTTGATCTCCTTTTCTGTCCTTTGATTAGACAACAGAAAATGAGATCATGGTATACATTAGCCAGCAATATACCACATTATTACAGTTGGTTCCATTGCAGATAGCTAAAGTTAAAGGCATTAAAAAAACCCACATAAAACCTGACCAATAACATTTGTAAGAGGAATAAGGAAGGTGAGATTTCTAGCAGCAGGAATTGTCGTCATAGATAGGTGAGCGCCCTTATACAAGTTAAACGATAAGGCTTTGACCTGATGATAAGTTGGGAAATAGGCATATATATCCGGGTGACGTGGACATTTATCAGAATTTAGTTGTGTATCGAATCGTTAATTTAGAATTAATCAAATGGAAAGATTACTGAATGTAATACTGATCGTAGCATGTTTAAATGGTGAGTTACAAGTCCAGAATTCTGAGTATAGTTTTGTTTTAATTTTAATTGTTTAATTTTCAAATTCTTCGGCAGCTTGATCAATATTCTGCAAAAGAAAAATAATATAATAATGTTAATCATATTAAATCAATACTAATATAAATATATTTTTCGTTGTTTTCTGTTGAATTTTGTTGATAAAACATCTGACATTTACTATTTTCTACTTATTTTACTACTGTACAACTTGCATATCAAAACGATTGTGTAAATCCCACATGTTCTTGCTCTTCACATAGGTCTGTTTCTCTTGCTTGATTGAATTTAATTATTCCTAGAATTACAAAAAAATATTCCAAGACTACGCAGTCAATTGTGTTTACCTTACCTTATCATGAAAAATTAACAATGAAATTCCATGTATTATTACTATAATTAATTATGCATCGATGTAAAATTTTGAAATTTGTTTTGAAAGAAATGCAAATTTATAGGATGTTATCTTCAACATAAAATTTATCGTGAATAAATATCAATGTTAAAAAATTATTTAAATCTATACTGGCATTTTGAATTCAATCAAGCTCTTATTTTTATGACAACTTCTTGTTCATTGAACCCTGACATAACATTAATAGAAATTTGCGTTTCATAAATTTTGGGTACAACTGGATAGGCTCTGTAAGAGAATGATAATGTAACCGGGTTTGTCTTTGTCCGAATATTAGACCTTAAATATTTAGTAATCGATTTCCTATGTTTTAGTCTCATTCGTCAGAAGTGCTATAAAGTCATGCTATAAAGACAAACATACATGGATATCAGGTAGTTATTGTATAGAGATTAATGAAGATACCATGGACTGGGATGACGCAAGGAGTTACTGTAGAAGACGAGGTGGAGACCTCATCAACATACAAAACTCTGGTATGCAGAGCATGCTAGAATCACAACTGAAGTTACATACACACCTGGCAGCCGGCTATTGGATAGGGGCTACTGATAGACAACACGAACGCCATTGGACATGGGTCCATGGTAAGCCAAAGAAAACAAATTAGATTTAAAGTGCACATAAGTTATTTTATTCTGCTATTAAAAGTATTCCAGTAATGAACAGAACAAATACATCTGTGAATTTTGCAGTACAATCTTGTGTGAAAGAAAAACTAGTTTCATACAAAATTTAAACCAAACACATCAATTTGGAGGATTCTTATGTATTAATGATGAAATGACCAGACAGCAGATGTTACTTACTCATACACCATGTCTAATCGAACATGATTCATATTCATAATATTAACCTTTTATTTCGAAATTTGAATTATTATAAAATAGGTTTCAGTTGATCAGATTTATACATTTGACTTTGTAATTGAATAGGAACCAGTCGAATGACATATTCGAACTGGGAATCTGGACAGGGACCATTACAAACTGGATTTTTTTTCTCTGATGGAGGTCTTGAAGATTGTGCCATGATCAGACCCGATGCTGGATATAAATGGCACGACGGACCATGTGCGGGGGGATTTGCATTTCACTATGCACTTATTTGTCAATATGGTAATGAATGTAATTTATCATTATTCCGTATTGTCTTGAAGGAAACCTGAAATTAGTAACCCTATATCCTGAATAACTTTATAGATTTTAATTGCATGTTTTAAATAGATTTTAATTGCATGTTTTAAATAGATTTTAATCGCATGTTTTAAATAGATTTTAATTGCATGTTTTGAATAATAACATCTTTATTAGTAATCAAATTGTCACCTCTTTTTGATTGTTACATCAAAGAAGTCAATTGTATTTAATTTGATGTGAATGTCAATAAAATGCAGTAATATGATTTGTATTGTATACAGTTTCCCATATTAGGATGGGATATTTTCATGATATTGTGGAAAAATTTCTGAAAACTGAAATTAGATACATGGATAGGGAATAGAAGCTTAATCAAATATTCATGAGACAGACTTTAACGTGCAAATAAATACGTAAATAAACTATTTTGCAGATCTTATTCAGTCACAAACAGTGTCCACTAAACTGTTTACAACAATGAAACCAACAACTGTATCAACAATTACGACAATTCCAACAACGTTTAAACCAACAACATCTAAACCGACAACAATTATAGTTACACAATCTGTTTTTCCTACTGGTGATGGTGATCCTTTAGCAACAATGAAACCATCGACGAACAAAACAACTATGCCATATAAAGCGACTACAGTAAATTCAACCACTGCAAAATCTACGTCGGTAAAATCAACAACATTGAGGCAAACAACGATCACACAAAAACCGACAACACAAAAACCAACGACCACCACTGGAGGAACAGGTGTTGTGATAGGTTAAATAGCTGAAAGTGAACAATATTGTATATATGTTATGAGATACTGCAAAACACTATTTCACGTAAAACGCTTGTTGTAAATTCAAAAATACATCTATTTAGTTGTTAGTAACCCAGAAAAAAGGTACAAAATAAATAAAAAACGAACAAATGGCCCGCATCAGATACACAAAACTGTTCATTGTTATATTAATTGTTTCCGATGTTAACATACTACTATATAAAGGAAAATGGTAAGTGCTCTATAGTGAGTTGTTCTAATGCAACACTACACGCCCTCTGTATACCTACTCTGCCGCCTCATGTATACCGTTATACACATTCCGAGTCAAATTTATCATAATTTGAAAATAGTATAACTTATCTTTGCTGCCAAACACAAACTTAAAGAGGAAAAGGAAAACCTCTTACGTCTGATTAAATTCAATTTCCTATTTAGTGCCATGATCCTCATGCTGTTTTATCAACTTATATAACCAGATCAAACAATGTTCTTGATAATGAGATGTACTTAATTTCAACCAATTAAATTCAGTGAGAATGTTTCTTTTATTCATACTGTTTAAGTTGTCCTCAAAACTCAACCAGTACAAATCTATTCCGATATCTAATGCACAGAAAGCTAAAATCTTCAACTAGAAAACGTTTTCTGACAGCTTTGGTGTACAGAAAGGTATACTGTTCTGACGATTATGGTGTATAGACAGTTATACAGTTCTAACGGCTATGGTGCACAGACAGTAATACTGTTCTGATGGCTAAAGTGTACAGACAGTTATACCGTATACCGTTCTAACGGCTGTGGTGCACAGTTATACCGTTCTGACGGCTATGGTGCACACGCAGTGATACCGTTATTCGGATTTTAACCCCTGACCAAACATTCCAACAAATTAATTGACTATCAAATTGAAAACATATAATGACTATATAAGTTTAAAATAATTCATAATTGCAGACCGTATAAAATGATAGTAATAGTATTGTTTATCATTTACTTCTTTTCTGTACTTCACACCTAATAATTTTGAATATTCAATTTATAATCATTATTTTGCAAAATCATTGGACATGATAAATCTCATCGAAAAATGGACGTACGCCACTGCACGACGATTGCTTTGGTACACAACACTTAACGGAATTTAAACATAAATCCATTTACATATATTTCTCGAATGATAAGCTACAATAACTTTCTTTGAAGTCTGATTAATTTCTCTATATCCTACTACTGTTCGTCTTAACGACTCCTTCCCTACAAAATCTCCCATATGACACGTTTATCCTTGTATGTATAGAGCAAACATCTGCATGAGAAAAATGGGAACTGACAGAACTTCTATATGTGTACGAATATGCAATGTTTGATGCATGTTTTTTCTATCCCCTACGGCAATTTTAAACGACAATGCCCCCAGTACATACTTAATAAATGATCTGAAATATACCGAATGATTAAACTAGAAATCTAATATAGAATGGACTAAGTTAAATACATGTGGAGTTCATATGACTATAGACACTAGACAATGATCAATGATATTTCAAATGTAAATAATATTATTGCAATATAACATACAAATATATAAAATATGTGCGACATTTACAGACCTACGCCGGAGACCCATGCAACCCCTTCCCCCCGAATCCCAAAAGTCAGATAACTCAATAATATTCTTCGGAACTACAACTTAGAACTCAAAAACGAGATTCAAGCATTGCGTATTGTCGGGTAATCTTTTTTTTGAGAGTGTGTTTCTATGTACACTATACACTTATAATTATCAATAACAGATACCGAGTGAACTAGCGAGATAATTGTAGTGATAAAGGCAAAGTTTATCAAGCAAGAATTGAATTACGATAGCTTACTATGTATTGCAGCATTACATGTGTCTATATTTTCTACAATGCACATGCAGATTACAAATACCAGGAATGCAGTTATTATTCATAGTAAGGGTGTCAAAATGATAAATTCATTCTTCCACAAAACGCAGTTTTTCATGACGTCATGTGAGATCTGACAAAACTCCGACAAATAGCATATTTGTTTACGACGTTATAAATAGAACACCTGAAAATCTTCTGAATGTGGCGTTCTTTTACGGACCGTGGCAGGGTGAATTGAAGGTTACGTAAAATTAGCAAAAAAAAAAAAAAAAAAAGGAAACACGAATAAAAATCCAAATCAAAGAGCATATATCTACGTGTGATTATACTGAACCCCCTCCCCCAAACCACAAAAGGAGTGAGATCAGGTACCAAAGGAGAATAATAATCTCTGTAAATACGTATACTCTAATTTATTATGATGTTTGCGTTGATTTTTAACTGTAGTGAACGTCATCTGTTGTATAGATAAAATGTCCATTTAATCTGTGCGTGATTTCCTGGTTATTGTATGAAGTCAGCTGGTGCTATGTAAAGGAGTTTACAGAACTATAAAAGGTAACAGGAACCGCTCTTATCACGCCATACTTTACATGTTAATGACAACTGGAACAATATGGAAGTACTAAGATTACATATCATTTGGCTGCTTATAATTTTAAAAGGTCGGTTCAATATAATGATAATAATGGTTACAGTTAAATATGACTGAAGTATAATATTGTACTATATTTTATAGTGGAATAAAATATTTACTGAAATGAGTAATATTGTATGGTTACATGAAAAATATCAGATACAAGGTGGCTAGCAGTTGGCAATTAGCACATGGAACTCGTAATTCAAAGTCGCAGGTTCCAATCTCTTTTTCAGAGTATCATTGGCGATAATAAACTTCAGACATTTCCGATACATGTTTTTGCCAAATGGTCCAGATGTTAAAAGTAGTATAGTAACAGGTGTACATCTTGTACTTTATGATCTTCAATTTACCAAAAGTTTAGAGTGAATTTTTAATGAATTTATTGAAAATAAGATATTAAGAAACAGATGAAACAATAGATGTTTTCCCAATTTAACATGATGTAAAGGGCCTTATGCTAGACATGCTTCTTTTTTCATAATAACATTAATGCTTGCATAGTGATTTCAACGTAAAATGACGCAAATTATCGTATGTCTGGCATGGAAGGAAATTTAAGATCAATAGGAAAAAGGTCTATTCAAAATATTGTGTTGGCAATCGAAATTTTCAAAAGTAAGAAAATTCATAATTGGAAACACGATGCTTTCTATGACCGTTGTAAACCTTTAGTCAAAAGCATCACTTGTTTGTTTTATATACTTTAGATATCGAGTGTTGAAAATATAAATGAATGAAAACATCTTATTGATTTGAAATAGAAAATTAGAAAGATATATGGTTTATTCTAGATTTTGTTTTCACTTTTGAAGTTTTTTTCCAGTTATTTTAGTACAGAGTGCGTTAACGTCATGTCACAAAGACAAAGACTTTTGGGTGTTTGGTTATTTATGTATCGACATCAATGACAACACCATGGATTGGGATGACGCTAGGGACTATTGTTATAAAAGAGGTGGCGATCTCATTGCTATACGGAGCGCAGAATTACAAAAGTCTGTCGAAACCCATCTCAAATTGAGGCATCACAACGAGGATGGGTACTGGATAGGGGCTACTGACCGTCATCACGAGGATACATGGCTTTGGGTCCATGGTACGTGCAGTTATTGATATGTACAAACAACAGTAATACATGAATGTTAAACATTCTTATGTCGGCGACGTAATTACTGTTTTATCGAAAATTTTGCTTTAACGCTGGATATGTGTTTTTGATCTTGCATTTTGTTTTGACTTAAATATTTGTGTGCCGTGTATTTATTTTTTTTTTTTTGTAACTGTTTTACCTAAGGTTGGCTCTGCAATACGGATCTGTTTATGAGTGGTCTTGTATGGTAATTGTCAGTGTCATACATGTGACCAAATCTTTCCGTCACAATTTGTATTTACAATGGTAGAGTTTACTCTAGTCCTGTCGAAATATGCATCTTTTCATATTTGTATCTCTCGTGTCGATGAATGAAACATTTATGTATCTAATTTGATGAAAGAGATGCGTTATGCAAGCCTTAAAACGTATATTAAATATAAGGAGATATACATATATAACAAGTATTTGAAGAGTAAACAAATTTTTAAACTGACCTGAAATTATTTGCTAATGAATCAATCTAATGACGGAACTTTGCATGAGGGGGATCCTCCTTGGTTTTCAAAATAATTTACAATATTAATGTTACACATAAAAGAGATCCTTGTAGTATGTTTTATCAATAACACTAACTGCAGCTTGCATTTAATGTATTCAATGGAATTGTCTATTAATGCATTAGTATGCGCATGACTCAAATCATCATCAAATGGTGTTGTCGATCGTTATCTTGAAAACCTTAATCTGCTGTTATACATCAAACCCTAATAATTACAATTAGATCATATTTCTTCTCATTTATATATAATGATATATCTAAAAACGAATGCTGATAATCAAGACAAATACGATACTCTTGTCAAATCTATATGCTGTATAATGAAGCGTTTACATTTTCATACCCTCGGAATCAAAGATTCGAGGGCATTCAGTTTTTGGCCTGACTGTCTGTTTAACCATTTGTCTGTGGCAAAACACATTCCATGTAACTTTTCAACTGTAAAAGATCGGTCTTTCATATTTCACATGCGTATTGCATGTGACAAGACCGTTCTGTCAGTACAAAAAAGTTTGACCTGGTGACCTTGTACGTGACTCTTGACCAAAATTGTAACATTGCTTGTAACATTTGAATCCTAAGAGCCGTGGTTTGCATATTTCATATGCGTATTTCTTGTGACAAGACCTTTACGTTGGTACATTAATTACACATAATTTTCACTCCAACGCCAATTAATGATCATACTCATAGATTTCATTATGTCGTTTTAATAATAATACCGTAATTTAGGTTTGGCAAGTGAAAGAATTCTAGGAAACCCGTCGAAAAACTCTGTTACATCCATTGGAATACTTCTATATCCCTCGTATTGACTAAAACTCATAACTTATAAAACTTATAGATCGTACGTTGTTGATTCATCAGAGAATATAAATCATTTCTCTGGATTTTACTCTAACAAACAGTATAATTCCTATACTGACTCCTGTACTGAGTTTTGTAATGTCGTCGCTTTTATGAAAGGAAATCTCGACCTTAAAGGCACGTTCAATACCACCTCAAGCTATCTGAATAACGTTCTCGTAAGGAATTTAATAACATTTTTATAAGATACATCAGCCTGAAATTTTGTTGAGATATTTTCTACACTGAGTAATTGACAAGCGATACATCTGTAATTAATGTCATTAGGAATAAACTTTATAACTTAGGGTTTTAATTGTAAGGTTGGCTCAAATAGATGGTCGTAGTCATTAGAGTAAAAATTAAAGAAGTACCGAAGGGTAAACCATATCTCATAGTCCATGGAATAAAGGGGACAATATCGTATTTAGTGTCATATTCAGACAAATGCGAACCCCCAAACAACACCCGTCGCAAAAATCCTTCAACAACCTTTCAAGTCGAGGAGGTAAATACATAAATATACACGCATGAACATAGAAAGGAGACAGGAACACGAAGTCAAATTTTCCCATTCAAGGCAAGAAATGCTGTCTGTCTGAAATTCCGGTGTCGGAAACGCAGGTGAACAAATGTCTGTATATACATGTTTATAGGTATTATGTCAAATCAAGTATAGTCAAAAAGTTAAGATGGTTATTTTGTATGGTCAGGTCCCAAAATATCGCTTAACATTCTTGAAAGAGGAATCTGAAATTGCAACAGATCCTTATAAGGAGACAAACTTGAAAACGTAGAGTTTCTAATGGTAAGGTTACCCCAATAGGATGTTGGTAGTCATTAGAGATAAACTTGATAACTTAGGAATTCTAATGGTAAAGTTCGCTCAGTTGGAAAGCAGGTGTGGACTAGTGGATAAGGTGTTCGGCTCGTGATTGAGAGTCCCGGGTTCTACTCCCGCCTTGGGCGCACTGATGTTCTGTCTTGCGGATGAGACAGTGAGAACCAAGGTCCCGTGTCACGGTAGGCGTGGCACGTAAACGATCCCTCACTGTTTCGGATGGATCCGTTGCAAAGCTCTAAATTTGTATTTAATGCATCAGGCATATACGTGAAAGAATCGTGGAGTGAAGTAAAACAACATTCAATCAATCAATCAATCGCTGAATTGGATGGTCGTAGTTATTAGAGGTAAACTTGATAACTTTGGGTCTCCTATGATTAGGTTAACTCAGTTGGATGATCGTAGTCATTAGACATAAACTTGATAACGTAGAGTTTCTAATGGTAAGGTTCCCTCAATGGTATGGTGGTAGTCACTAGAGATAAATTTGATAACTTAGAGTTTCAAATGGTAAGGTTAGTTCATTTGGATAATGGTAGTCATTAGAGATAAGCTTGATAACTTAGGGTTTTTAATGGTAACTTTCGCTCAGTTGGATGGTCGTAGTCATTAGGGATAAGCTTCATAACTTGGGATTTCTAGCGGTAATTGTCGCTCATTAGGATGATGGTAGTCATTAGAGATAAACTTTATAACTCAGGGTCTCTAATGGTAAGGTTCGCTCAGTTGGATGTTGGTGGTCATTAAAGATAAACTTGATAACTAAGGGATTCTAATCGTAAGGTTACCTCAATTGAATGGTCGTAGTCATTAGAGATAAACTTCATAACTTAGGGTCGCTAATTTGAATGCTGGTAGTCATTAGAGATAAATTTGATAACCAAGGGTTTCTAAAGTTAAGGTTCGCTTAGTTGGATGGTCGGAGTGATTAGAGATAAACGTGAGCGACAGTAAGGTTCGCTAAGGTGAATGGTGGTAGTCAATAGAGATACACTGGATAATTTTGGGTTTCGAATGGTAAAGTTCACTCAATTGGATGGTCGTAGTCATTAGAGATAAACTAACTTAAGATTTCTAATGGTAAGGTTAGCACAGTTAGATGGTCGTAGTCATTTGATAATGCAGTGCAGTGTTTCTAATGGTAAGGTTTGCTCAGCTGAATGGTGGCATTCATTAGAGATAAACTTGACAACTTAGGGTCGATAATGGTAAGATTAGCTAAGTTGGATGGTGGTAGTTATTAGAAATAAAATTGATATGTAGAGTTTCTAATGGTAAAGTTGATTCACTTGGATGGTGGCAGTCATTAGAGATAAAGGTGATAACGCAGGGTTTGTAATGGTAAAGATCACTTAAATGGACGGTTGTAGTGATTAGTGATAAACTTGATGACTTGGGGTTTCTAATAACAAGGTTCGCTCAAGTGGATGTAGTGGTTAGAGATAGATTTGATAAAACTCATTAAGATGGTGGTGTCTGTAGGCTCCTATCATATGTTACTTATATTTCTGAGTTTGTTCTGTTCTCTAGAAGCTCCCCCACTGTCATCTTTATGCTGACTTTCACTAGAGTGTTAAACCTTGGAAAACAGACCAAAATTGACATTTTTGGAGGATATGGAGCCTTAAATCACGTCCATTGTGACTATAAGTCAGTATGTCTGAAATCAGGTATCTTATTTGGACCTCAGAAAGAGCAAGGTTCACAACTTAAGTCATTGTTCTCTAGCGGTTTTATTGATACAATTTATATTGTCACTTTGATTCAGAATAGTCGAAGATATAAAAAAAACCCCACAAACACGGTGCCATGCGATCATGTGAATGAAAAAATGTTTTGCGAAAGAAACCTTTTTTACGGTATCCGAATCATATTCATATGTAACTTAAGCTTAAAAAACAATGACTTGGATGTAAGGTTACAACTGCAAGACTTCACATGATCAGTATATTTTGTTTTTATCAGTAACACGATAAAGTCTGTTAATTTCAAAAGTTTGAAATTGGACCTACCCCAAGATTCTGCTACATGTTTATTTTTAGTTCGGCATGCGTACTTTTGAATATCAAGGGAAAGACAACAGTGTAGGAAGCTGGCGGAGATTTGAATAAAAGATTACTTAAAAAATTTAAAGTAAAGCTCATTTTGATTTGAAATATGTACAGGAATATATTTATTTTACATAAAACTGGGCCATTATCCTAGGGACTAACAGTCAACAAGCAGCCATTTTGACTCAGTAGGAAAGACAAATTTTAGAAATATATATGCCCCTCGACAATTTATGTCTCTTCAGCTGACCGAAATTGTGAAGATCCAAATTACAGATATTTGAAGAGCAAACAGGTTGCCAAAGAAACCTAAAGAGAAAAAGCCAAAGAAACCATCTTTAGGACATAGCTATTCATGAGGTATCCGCAAGACGTGGTCCTATTTTGCTAATGAGGCCAATATTCCTTACGTTACGTATATATATAGTCTGAATTATTCTCACGTTTGATTCTGCCTTGGAAAACGTGTGGAATATTCAGGCTACATATAAACAAAACCGCAAATTTGACACAGGTTGAGGATATGTAGAGCATTCATACAACAGATCGGGGATAAATTTGTATTGCCAATCGTTTGCTTAATGTTTATACATGTTTGATAATTGCTCCATTTGATGCTGAAATGCATAGAATCGTGTCGGCCATTTCGTTTATCCAAATTGCAAGGTTACACAACGTAAGGAATTGTGACCGTATCATCAAAACAAGCCACGTCTTGCGGTGATGCATTAGGGAAGAAAAAAGAGGAGTTACTGGCTCAGTTATGTGGCAGAAGTCACCAAAGAGCTTCTGAGTTTAGGAATAATTTACAAAGTTTTTCACAGTAAATTTAAAGTATTTATTTTGGAATGGTACAGAAGCACTGAAAGCTAGATTTTAATATCCTCGGCAACAAACAGTACACCAGCAGCGCTAGCTAGAGATACATGTATAATTTAGAACACCATATGCACCTTTCGACAATTTTTTTCTCTTCGGTGATGCTCACGACGGAAATGTTAAAAATTGGAAGTATAGGCTTTTGGACAGTAAACTAATTTCGAAAATGATATAAAGAGCAAGAGCCAAAGGACCTATCTAAGGAGAGAGCTGTGTATGCGGAGACTTCTTAGTTTTATACTTATTTTCTATTGAAGCAAATTTTATATTTCCATGGTGACTTCTGCTATACGGCTGAGTAACTTTCCTTTCCTCCTTGATAATCACAGTGGCTAGCCCTAGCGGTATTGACATATTCCAGTGGTAATGATAAACATAAGAAATTACAAACGTATAGTAATTACTAGAATGTTTGCACTTTAAGTCAATTTAACTTATTATTATTAAATTGTTAATGATACGAAAATATTCCATTAAACAGGAATTGTGGTACAGACTTCAGAATGCCAAATTGTGATAAAACATACAGACCAAATCAATATATTTCTTCATTAATTGTGTAGACTTTTAAACATAAGACTTTTTAAAAGAAGGATTTAGATTATTTCAGTGTTACATATAAAATCATTTACTATTCATTTCTCATATCATAGTACTGTACCGATTAGAAGTAAAGGCAGAATGAGCGCAAAGCACAGTATAGTAAATACCGCCAAAATTTGTGAAAACATCACATACTCTCATCGCAACAGACAATACACTCATACTCTTGTGATTAATTATAACTTAACACATTGAGAATTTGACATGTGTTGTTTACCATCTCATTCATAGAAACTGGAGTTTTTAATAACTATGATAGGTAAACCAAAGGTGAAATTAGAAATTGTGGTAGACAAAAAAATCCTTTTATGTCTGACTCTACTCGTATGACCGGTCAACAGAGGATACTTGCTTATCCATTATTTTATCTGATCCATTTTTGCCTCTTAATAATCTATTAGGGTTTATCGTGGGGTTTTTTCTTTGTGTTTGGACGTAATCCATTATTTTGCTACCAACAATTAAGATAAACTTTTAGGGTTGACAATATAAACTTTACTATTTAAGGCATTGTATATATGAACTACAGTCATTGGGAGCACGGTCAGGGGCCAACACAGACTGGATTCTTTTTCGCAGATGGCAGCCTCGAAGACTGTGCTATGATCAGACCCGATGCTGGATACAAATGGCATGATGGACCATGTGCAGGTGGACCTGCATTCCATTACGGCGTTATTTGCCAATACGGTAAAAATCTCTTTATTCAATAACAATGATAATGATTGATTTTCTAGCAGTAACGTACCCTTTAGTCCGGCATTACATAATTTTGACAATTCTCTTTTTGAATTATTTGTTTCGACTTTGATTACATTATGATGAATTTTTACAATACCAGAGTATTAACGCAACGTATGCCTCGAATAGTTTATTACTTAGTATGAACGTTTTGACGGAAAGTCGAATAGTGTTTTCAATATAAATTGCTCTCGTTATATCCAATATTTATTTCAACGTTAGTAATCTTAACGAGTAACTGTAATTTACATTCAGTGGTGAAGTACCAAGGCTTATTTTTGCTACTTTCAATTTCTTACAAAATTTATTTTCATCATTGATAATAAGGATTATATACCAGAATTATGTGTACGGTGCAAAGTATGAAATCTATCCAGTCTAATTTTATGATTTGACACATTTTTAATCTGGTACATTTACATATGTCAAGACCTATATATGAAATCTATCTCTTCTAATTTGATAGTTCAATGCATTATTTAGTAGTCCCCCACTAGAGAAACCGGATGGGATTATAGGTTTCCACTCTGTCTAGTTGTCTGCCCGTCCGTCTGTCACACTGGCTTTCCATACATTTCTTAATCATGGTTACAGATATCCAGCTGAAACTGGGTAGCATACTTTCCCATGAGGAATTTTAGATCAAATTCGACTTTGGTCACGGTTAACCCACTTTTTAGCTCACCTGAGCGTAGCTCAAGTGAGCTATTGTCATAGTGCAGCGTCCGTCGTCCGTCCGTCGTCCGTCGTTAACTTTCCTACATTTTCGACTTCTCCTCCAGAACCGCTGCACAGAATTTCACCAAACTCCATAGGAAGTAAGTACTCAAAGTCCTCTACAAAGTGTGTGTTTTTTATGCCGATCCGTGATCCAAGATGGCCGCCATTGGCTCTGATTGGTTGACACATTTTCGACTTCTCCTCCAGAACCGCAGCACAGAATTTCACCAAACTTCATAGGAAGTAAGTACTCAAGGTCTTCTACAAAGTTTGTGTTTTTCATGCCGATCCGTTATCCAAGATGGCCGCCATTGGCTCTGATTGGTTGACACATTTTCGACTTCTCCTCCAGAACCGCTGCACAGAATTTCACCAAACTTCATAAGAAGTAAGTACTCAAGGTCCTCTACCAAGTTTGTGTTTTTTATGCCTATCCGTGATCCAAGATGGCCGCCATTGGCTCTGATTGGTTGACACATTTTCGACTTCTCCTCCAGAAAAGCTGCACAGAATTTCACCAAACTTCATAGGAAGTTGGTACTCAAGGTCTTCTACCAAGTTTGTGTTTTTTATGCCTATCCGTGATCCAAGATGGCCGCCATTGGCTCTGATTGGTTGACACATTTTCGACTTCTCCTCCAGAACTGCTGCACAGAATTTCACCAAACTTCATAGGAAGTAAGTACTCAAGGTCCTCTACCAAGTTTGTGTTTTTTAATGCCGATCCGTGATCCAAGATGGCCGCCATTGGCTCTGATTGGTTGACACATTTTCGACTTCTCCTCCAGAACCGCTGCACAGAATTTCACCAAACTTCATAAGAAGTAAGTACTCAAGGTCCTCTACCAAGTTTGTGTTTTTTTATGCCTATCCGTGATCCAAGATGGCCGCCATTGGCTCTGATTGGTTGACACATTTTCGACTTCTCCTCCAGAAAAGCTGCACAGAATTTCACCAAACTTCATAGGAAGTTGGTACTCAAGGTCTTCTACCAAGTTTGTGTTTTTTATGCCAGTCCGTGATCCAAGATGGCCGCCATTGGCTCTGATTGGTTGAAACATTTTCAACTTCTTCTCCAGATTGGCTGCACAGAATTTCATCAAACCTCATAGGAAGTAAGTACTCAAGGTCCTCTACCAAGTTTGTGTTCGGGATCCAGATTCCCTCAGGGGTGGATCCAGGGCGGGACCAAAAGTGCCTAGAAGGGTACCCCTCTTCAAACATCTTCTTCTCCAGAACCAGTACATAAATGGGGAAACTAATTGCATTTCAACAATCTATAAAGATGGGTTATTAAAAATTGTGTTCGAGGTTAAGATCCGTCAAATAGAAATTTACGCTTTTTTGACGTGTTTCTGGACTCAGTCATTTCAATGAAGAAAAGTGTCATGTTTTTCAGTTAATTGATATTGATTTCTTAATGACTATTTTGATCACAATTGTGGTAAGGAATATTATTGTGAAAGAATTTTGTCGTTATCTCAATTTTTGGATTTTTTATGAATATTTTAAGACTTCCAGAAAAAAAGGGGGGTGGGTTGGCCATTTTTCACATTTTCAACTTTTTCTATAAAACCACATGAAAGATTCTAATGAAATATGGAATACATGAAGTACTAAAAGTCCTCTATCAATTTGGTAAATTTCATCCAAATTAGTTAACAGATATTGCCACCATGTCTAAAAAGTAGGTCTCACAATGGTACATATACCACTTGGTAATTGAAATATGGAGAGTAGCGGTTCAAATCCACCAGTGGTCAAAAAAAATTTTTTTTTTTACACATCTAAATAAGTTTTTAGATGTTTCTCAACACTCAACATATGAAATTAGGAATTTTACGTTTAAGACTTCCAAAAAAAAAAAGGAGGGGGGGGGAGGCCATTTTTCACATTTTCAACTCCTTCTACAAAACTGTTTGAAGGATTTTAATAAATCTTGGTAGAAAGAAGTCACTTATGATCCTCTTCAAATTCTGTTGTTTTTGTCCAGACTTCTTTACAGGTGGCGCCACCATAGTCAAAAGTAGGTCACAAAAGAGTTCCCTCGTTTAACAATATTCTTTTTCATACGGGCTGTATACAGAGACAAACAGAATGCATAGAAATGATCTAGAGGGATGAGTGAAGACGTATTGTCATTTTGGTTCCCTTCCAAAATCAAATTTTAGAATTTTTTTTCGACATTTCTTTGGACTTGGTGATTCAATGCAGAAAAAAGTGTCATATTTCCTAGTTAATTGATAATGATGATTTCTTATGGACTATTGTGATCATAATTATGGTAAGGATTGTTACTTTGAAAGAATTTTGTCAATATCTCAATTTTTGGATTTTCTATGAATTTTTTAAGACTTCCAAATGAGGGTGTATAGGAACAATTCAATCACATTTTTCACTTCTGCTGTTATACCGCATGAAAGATTTTAATGAAACAAGGAATACATGAAGTACTAAAGGTCCTCTATCAATATGGTAAATTTCATCCTAATTGGTTAACAGATAATGTCACCATGTCTAAAAAGCAGTTCTCACAATGGTACATATACCACTTGGTAATTGAAATATGGAGAGTAGCGGTTCAAATCCAGCTGTGGTCAAAAATTTTTTTTTTCATTTCTTTACACATCTAAATAAGTTTTTAGATGTTTCTCAACACTCAGCATATGAAATTAGGCAATTTTAAGTTAGATCTGGACAATATTTGAAACAATTGTTGTTCATGACCCAGACTTGAAATCAGTCAACAAAAGGCCCCACCTAAAGAAAATGACTAACTTGTTGCCCTGAATGACATCTTGCAGAGACAAAGGAAATGCTTAATATCAAAATCACCTGAGTGGAAGTGCAAAAAAGTGTTGTTTTTTATTCTAGCCTGAAATAAAATTTGACATATTTTCAACATCTGTGTTGACTTAGTCACATTAATGCAAAAATAAATGAATTCTTCCTTCATGCATGACTGATCATCTAGGTACTCAGGTGAGCGATATAGGCCCACTTGGGCCTCTTGTTTTTCAGAGTTATTGTTATTTGTTCCAAGTCAGTTTTCCGCACTTTCCTCGGCCATCCTATAGATATCAAGCTGAAACGTGGAAGCAAGCTTTCTCACGAGGAGTAACAGACTTTGGTTACGGATGACCCACTTTTTCAAGAGTTGTACCCCTTGTTCAAAATCACTGTGGCATAAAATTACATTATATTTCAAGATAGTTTGATGTAGAATCCTCGTCCCCTCTGACTGTTAGTCGGGACTCCTATTGATCAAGGTTCTGAGCTCTGTTACAGACGGACAGAGCACGGTTTACTTAAGTTGATGTCTCCTTACATATTTTGAGAGCAACATATTATTCTATAATTAATTCGTGTGTAATAAATTTTTATGACCCCTCTCCTTGAGAAACCTGTTGATCCTTGTTCTCTATATGGAGAAATATTTATAAATTTTTATATGTGTGTCCTTTGATTGTACTGCTTTTGCGGTGAGTGGGAAGGTGGGCGCCCGTACACCGGTTAACCACACCAACTGAGTGACGTTTGTTACTTCAATTGACCGTCCTTAGTCGGTACCATAACCGCAGCAGAATCGAATATTTTTGTAATGTCGTTCCGTGTATATTCTGCTGTTGTCATTTTTTTGTGTGCAGGTCCTTGGTCATTTGTGTCAAACAGCTTTGTCAGATGTCTTCTGTGTTCTCTTTGACTTTCTTATTTTGTGATAGAAAAAGAAATGTGAGCAACTCTAGCTAATAGATACATACTTAAACTCTCAGAATGCCCGTTACCATTTGCCTTCCACTGACCTACATTTCAGCCCTTTATGGATTTGTTGGAACCGATGGATGACTTGTATTGCTTAAACCGGCGCTTGCGGTAGGACCTACCATCCAATTTGTTGGCGGAGTGTATCCCTATTAATGTTGTACTAAATGTAATGCTGGTCTTTCAGTGTGTGATATTTATAGATAACCACGTGTTTGTCGTATGCTAAAGAGTAAAGGAATACATTAATTAAAACTTACTGTATCCGATTTATTGACTTGCATATAAAGTATCCAGGACTTTATTCAAAATATTTGTACAATATTTTCCAGTTTTCGGTTTTATTTGTTTTACGACGTGGATTTCTCGCGTCCTCTGTGTATGTAATTGATGTGTATTCTCTGTTGATGTTTTCAGTCTAATCTAAATTGCCATCGCTGTCCTCCTTTTGTATTCTTTTTCACTATATACTATTCTTTTGTCATGATAGATAAAGCATGCATTACTGAAAGATCCATCATAATGTGTATCTATGCAGCTGCCATAATCCGTGGGGGTCTTGTAGATTTGCACATTTTTCGCGCACCATCCAGAAGTTTTATTGCAACGTTGTCCGTAAGGATGACTTTACTTGGAACATAGTTTGGATCAGTTCTACATCTTGATTCTACCGCGCAATTGGAATGGATGTTTTGATAATGCGGGATTATGTTGTCCAGGTTAAGGCGCAATTTTTCACCCGATCCATCACACTGTTTTATCGCATAATATGCATGTCGTTTTATTGAAGCACTTTTATCAAATAGCTCACCATGCCATGTCTTCCCGTGCTGATACTGCGGACCAGAGCACACATGCAGCTCTTTTGCGACATCTTTTGTGGCATGCCATGTGTCATTCGCATTGGTCACTTCAGGATAGTGTGTTTTAGGTAATTATTGATGGATATATTTCTATCATGGCCATGTATGTGGACATTCGCTCCTCTCTCCGATAACCCCTCATATAATTTTTTCACACCATGTAGCGCTGACTACATGGATCGTCACCCTGACTAACAACAGCATATCCGACAACTTTATTTGTTCGATACCCGAGCGATGTAATGTCTGAGAAACGAGAATTCTTTCTCCATCCATAACGTGCGTCCGATATGATCGTAATTCCTTTGTATTCGTCTACATTTTCACACTCGAGCACGGTAGTTCCAACCTCGTCGTCCAGGGCGTCGGAAATGTATTCTTTGATCGCATCTTGTCACATCACAGAACATATCCTGGACCTCGTGAAATGCTGACTCCGAGATGACCCTATATCTGTACTTAGCAAAACGCTCATACTGTGCATACCTTAGTCCAGAGGAATAGATACCATGTAGAACACGCAAGTTTACCAAAAACCTTTCCACCAGGAAGTCTTGAAGGTGTGTCAGTTTTCAACACGTGATTATTTTTACATTTCAAAGTTAGTTTCTGCACATGATTGATTGATTGATTATTGTTTTACGTCACTCCACGATTATTTCACGTATATGGTGACGGCATCTGCCTGATGCATTGCATACAAATTTAGACCTTTGCAACGGACCCACCCGAAGCAGTGAGGGATCTTTTACGTGCCACGCCTACCGTGACACGGGACCTCGGTTTTTACTGTCTCATCCGAAAGACAGGACACCGGTGTGCCCAGGACGGGAGTCGAACCCGGGACCTCTCGATCACGAGCGAGCACCTTATCCACTAGGCCACACCGGCTTAGTTTCTGCACATGACCAAAAGTATCAAAGCTTTCTATTTCCACCCTTTCCATACAATGGAGTCCATGATTATTTATGTCTGCTACAAGGTTTTTTTTATTGATGATTCTGAAATGAGACACATGTCCTCCATGCAATTGTCCCTTGGACTTCTCAAGTATGACTGGTATGATTTTGTGTCGTCAACGTCGTCATTTTGTTGGTCAAACACACCACCATTGTTACTCAAATAAAACTGAAACACTTCCCGTAGTATCATGGCATTACTTATTAATGATATTCGTTCACTCAGCAAAAGTTTTGCTCTGTCTATCATGTCGAATATTTCCACTTTATCGTTTTCTGAAGATACATAAAACCTTAAATTCCACGATACATTTTTATCTTCTTTTTCTTTCCTTTTTCATTTCTAATTTTCATGGCTTCATCACTATCCGATTTTCGTTTTTTCCTGCCAAACTCATTTCCATTAGCTTCTTTTGCCTTTTTCATCTTTTTCGCTAATTGTCATTTATAGTACATGTATAAATTTTGCGCGAATATATTAAATCTCAACGATTATTGGCAAGTCCAAGAAGGGTAGCATATTCATATTACAATTAAATAAATGTATCACTTACAGAGGCAAGGTTATACATGTTTTGTTATTGGAAGCTTTATTGTCAAATACTGACAGAAATCTTTTCACAATGAAAGGGAAAATAAATTTCATAATATTTTTCTTTGCAATTATCCCTTTCATGCTAATTAGATTCTTCCCCTGTCCTGGGAATTCCATTGACCGAAATGACACTCCTAGACAACAGAAACAGCATTTTCTCGCAGCTTCATGTCAAATGAAACATTATATTTGCACGCTTTCTTTGATATTCCACATTTCTAATTCTTTGAAAGTTGAGATATGGCGGGGCAACGGCAGGTTTTGTTACGGCAGAGTGAAATAATTTCTGAATTCATCAACTTTAATAACTGGGACACAGTGTCCACTGGTGTCCCGTGCATAACATCATACAGGCAGATATGGATAAAAAATGCTTGTTTTTCCTGCTTGACATTGTATAGTTACTTATATCAGGACCCCTATATGAAATCTATTCCATCTAACTTGTTGGTTGTATACAATGTTTATATATATATATGGTAGTGTAAATGATAATAATACCGATATATTACTCTAGATTTTATTCCAAACGGAGCAACTGTATCTGCAACAACATTGAACTATACGAATGTGGAAATGTCTACCGATGGCGTATTGATGACAAACACATCTAAAATCTCAACAATTCCAATCACTCAGCCTGCATACCCTATGCCTTCCTCACAAACGGAGCCAACAGTGACCAGTTCATCATCTCCTGAAGCTAACGGTGTTGTTATCGGATAAATAACTTAAGCGATATCTGTAGTACAGACACAAATATATGCATATGGCATTAAATTTATTCAACAGCTACATGCCTTCCCTTATTGATAGAAAAACAATATCAAGGAACCTAAAAGAAGTAAATCTATTAAATAAATGCTCTCATCATCATCATTTTAACACTTTATATTTAAATATCATCTACCAGGAGTAACATGATGTTTTCTTTGTAGGATGATCTTGCGTAAAGGAATGTTTTAGGTCTTTGGCTGTCAAAGCAATCAAGAGATGAGATTTTCGACCATGTTCTATAATAATAATAATAATAATAATAATAATAATAATAATAATAATAATAATAATAATAATAATAATAATAATATTAATAATAACAGTAAGGCTGTGCTCTTCATTGTCATATCTATTTATATGAAAAATGTACCTGCTTTGTTTTTAGACGATGTATGTACTTTTAGATAATGGAGTTGAGATTTCAGGACGGAACAGCCGACACAGTTTAATAAATTTAGAACGTAGACATATTATCATTTGGCAATAAATTATTAAACTTACTTTACTTAACTTGCATGAACAATGATGGAAATATTGAATCATTTAAGATACATTTAACACGCATTTTTATTGGTTCAAAAATTAGTGGTATATCTTATCCAAGATTTTATTTTCTCTGACGACGTAATTTCCAGTGTGGTCATAATTGTGGCGTTAATATTCACTCCATTGCGGCAAAAATTTAGAGATGTTGAGAAATAACACAGACATAACGTACCAATTTCCGAGAATATAAAACATGTTTGAAAGGAAAAATAATAAGGACTGAATCTTTTTTGTTTATTGTTGGCTACGCGCAATTGCGCAGTTTTGTGTCATTTTATTTTTCGTGGTATACCTCCATCAAACGAAAAAATCTTAAAAAAAGCATATTTATGAACATCTATTTATTGATTTTGTATACCATCTTTAAATTGACCTTTCATTTGTATTTTTACTGATTGAATTATGTTTGTAAACCATCTTTAAATAGACGTTTCATGTGTATTTATACTGTTTGAATTATATATTTGTATATCTATAAGCAGTAATGCTTTTGATTAATAAACAAAACAATACAATACATTCCCGAATAGGCAATATTGCTAAAACAACAACATGCGGCAATTATCTGTGTTGCCGTAAAAACAACAACATGCGGCAATTACCTGTATTACAGTAAAAACAACAACATGCGGCAATTATCTGTATTACCGTAAAAGCAACAACAATGCGGCAATTACCTGCATTACCGTAAAAACAACATGCGGCAATTATCTGTATTACCGTAAAAACAACAACATGCCACAATTACCTGTATCACCATAAAAAAACTACATGCGGCAATTATTTGTATTACCGTAAAAAAAAACAACATGTGGCAATCACCTGTATTACTGTAAACGCTACAACATGCAGCAATTTCTTGTATTACCGTAAAAACAACAACACGCGGAAATTACCTGTATTACCGTAAAAACTACAACATGCGGCAATTACCTGTATTATCGTAAAAACAACAACATGCGGCAATTACCTATATCACCGTAAAAACAACAACATTCGGCAATTATCTGATTTACCGTAAAACAACAACATGCGGCAATTACCTGTATTACCGTGAAAAGATTTTCCCCTAATAAACGTATGTGTTACCAAGGACTCATAAACAAGTGTCTTGTTTTCATATAGAAATTATTGAAAGGGGGGTGGGGTGGGGTTGCAGCCTCTCATTATTAAATTTTTTGCACTATTCGGACTGGAAAGGGGGAATGCAGCGCTAGAGATGGTCGAAAAAGACCTTTTGTGGTAAAATTTTCCGACCAAAAGGGAGGGGGGATGCAATCCCTCTCTAAATCCGCTAATGTGTTTATAAGAAATAAGGAAGAAATGATAAGTTTTACACTTTAATATAACAATAATAAAAATAAGGAAAATAGAATATTTAAAATATTATGATGTATATAAATAAAAAGCACGATACATTTATGATGGATGATATTGCGCATTTTTTATATATATTACATAAGACATAAAGTTATAAGTTGTAGTAAAGAGCAATATATTGATACAAAAACAAATAAAATATTAACAATCACTTTTGCCTGAGTCATTGTTACATGTACACAGTTTCCCTATTATTCACTTAAGTTAATTTCACTATCATCAATTTCGCATTAATTCACTCTCATCGATTTCACATTAATTCACTATCATCGATTTCACAATTATTCTCTATTATTCACTACAATGCTAACTATTATTCACTGATAAATTCACTCGAGATGTATGAGATGGAATGCTGCCTCGGCATAATCAAGCATGTTGATCTCTTCGTTTTGTAATCTTGAGTTCTTAATCTTAAGTTCGTAGAGCTTGATGTCGATCCGATTGTATTTTCTCTTTCTGGAGGTTCTTTTACCGCATGCTGCATACTGGACCTGCTGGATTTCGCTTGCTGTATGGATTCTTCGGATAATATCGATGATTCGGTAGATATTTGGATGCGGGTGGAGGAGATGCTTGTTTAACTTACTGTGCAAGCCTTCGAGGTTGTTTGTATTGCTTGGTACTTCTGTTTCAAAGTGGTTCCATAGGTGTCTGTTGCCTTCTATTCGGTGAATAGTCAGTGGCGGATTTAGAGAGAGGGGGCGGATGAGGGGAAGTACGGCAGCACGTCGGACTAGTTGTTTGATATTGTGGGATTTGGCGCAGGTTGGTCAAGTCTTGGGTGTATATTATAGGAATCGGCGTTGATTTAAACAGTAATTATTGAGTAATTTTCAAGACAATATAAATATAGCACAAATTATT
The DNA here is from genome assembly GCA_035048485.1 of Pteria penguin. Classification (NCBI taxonomy): domain Eukaryota; kingdom Metazoa; phylum Mollusca; class Bivalvia; order Pterioida; family Pteriidae; genus Pteria; species Pteria penguin. The sequence continues at coordinate 56,665,791 of CM068582.1, read as the reverse complement.
TTGGATTGAACCACAAGTACAATGACTTATATAAAGCTCGCTCCAGGTACATGTAAATTTCAATATGAAACAGATGCAATGGTCAAAGAAATGTTAGCAAGAGAATCAATTACAATTTAGAGCACTGTTTAAACATGATAGACAAAAAAAAAAAAAAAAGAAAATTAATAAAAATTTTAATAATAATGTGTATGTCTAAGCTTAAAATGAACACATAATACTTTAATTGACGTGTACTTAATACAGTAATAAGACAAATGGAACCAAAAATACGTGAAAAAATAATAAGTAAATGTATGGAAAGTATGAAGTTAATAAATGATCAGTTACCTATAAAAATATAGATGACATGTTAAGAGATAATGGTGGACAGTTTCTTGTTGTCCACACTGACATAAACTGGAATAAGAAATATGGACTTTGAAGAGATTGGAGTTCAGAGAGCTGCATCGAGGTCTGAAACGTGTGTGTAATATATGATATTTTCTCTCGCCAACAGAGTAATACTTTGGGACTGCCATTTTGTCCTTATGCAAATATGTTTTGAAAGAGTTTACTGCATTAAGCAATTTAAATTCCTATGTCAGTGAGTTACAATCTTGAATAGTTTTTGGAAGAAATGCATTTTGATGTCTGTTGGTGTGAGAAAATGGAACCTGTATGTGGTTGCTTGTCCTGAGATGTCCTATGTTTAATGTTACAAGTGTCTGAAGGTAGCTTGGTGCTTGGGTTGTTTTTATAATTTTGAAGAAAGTGATCAATTTATGTTTGTATTTTCTGCTTTTTAATGTTTCCCATCCCAACTCTGCCAGAATTATAGAGTGTGAACTAGATTTTGTTGCCCCAGACACAATCCTTCCTGCTTCAGGTAGAATGCTCTTTATTTCATTCACTTTATATTGAGCACAGTTATCCAAAATAGTATCCCCATATTCCTATCAATATCGAAGAAGTACCAAACCGTTAATCAAAGTGGCCTAATATAAGATAAATACATAATTTCTAAGGTTTTCCTGTCTAATTAGAATTTTAAGTAGCGTAGTAGATTAATCGTATTCAATGCTTTGGAAGCAATTTCTTGTAAGAGTTCATGCCATTACATTCTGCGTTGATAGTAAGTCCAAGATGTTTGTGTGAGGTTACAGTCTTGATGTTTGTATTGTTCATGGTAAGTGGCGGGTTATTTGGAATTCTTCTCTCACTTATAATAATTTCTTCTGTCTTGTTTGGATTGAGTTTGACAAGCCACTGGTAAACCAAATATGTATTTTTTTCAAGATCAGAATTTAGAATGTTTGTTGCAATTTCAGCAATTATGAATAAAGAAGTGTCATCTGCAAATAATCGAATGGTCCTAAAAAGATTCTTGTGGAACCCCAGCAGAAAAGTCAGAAAAGAATCCAATAAGGGCAACTCTCCGAGTCCTACCACCTAGACAGCTTTTAAACCAATCTAACAGACACCCCCGACGCCCACTTGTCTCAACTTGAATAGAAGACCACTGTGCCATACCTTATCAAAGGCCTTGCTGATGTCGCAAAATACAGCACGAACTTCTAAACAATCATCCAAGACCTTCGAGTAGGCATGACACTGGTCTAAAAGCTGGTTAACAGAGGAATCATTAAGGGTAAAACCAGTGGGCCAGACATGGCCAACCCCAGACTACTTAAAGAGGGTGCACCAATTTTATCCAACCATCCTGCTAATATTTTCAATTTTTCTCTCTTTAACTCGTACTTCCCCAATAGTTGGAAAGTGGATAAGGTTAGTCCTGTTTCTAAAAAAAGGGGAATCATCAGAACCTTCAAACTACAGACATAAATCTTTCCTCAGTTGCATCTCAAGTCTTTGTCAGAGCACGGTTTACTTATATTGATGTCGTCTTACATATTTTGATAGCAAAATATTATTCTATAAACGTTTCGTTTGTAATGAAAATTTTTATGATCTCTCTTCTTGAGAATCTGTTGATCCTTCTTCTCTGTATGGAGGATTATTTACAAATTTTTAAATGTGTCCTTTGAATGTGCTGCTTTTGCGGTGAGTGGGAAAGTGGGCGCCATTAAACCGGTTAACCACACCAAATTAATGACTTTTGTTACTTCAATTGACCGTACTAAGTCGGTATCATAACCGCAGCACAATCGAATATTTTATAATGTCGTTTTTCCGAGTATATGCTACTATTATCATGTTTTGTGTGCATGTCCTTGGTGATTTTTGTCATACAGCTTTGTCAAATGTCTTCAGTTTCCTCTTTCAAACATTCTTTATAATTTCATTAAATATTATAACTTATTAACAGAATTCCAATCTGGCTTTACCCGTATTGATTAACATCAGTGTCAACTACATCTTGACTAGATATATTAAGTGATGATAAGAGGACTGGAGGATGGGAGAGTAGTGACAGGGAAGTCAAATTATCATCAACATTACTTTGGGCACTGAAAAAATGCCCTGTCATTTGGTGAGCTATATTCAGAATCATTGTACATGAGAAAAGGAATATTTGTAGATTTGTCTTATTTAAGAAAAGATTTGGTAACCTTCCACCATGGCTTTGGTGAGGGATTACCTTGATGTAGACTACTCGCAAGCTTCTTGAAATAATAATCTTGGATTCCCTAACAAGAAAGGTAACATGATTCCTAGCTCTACGAAAGTTTGTCCAGTCTGTTGATTTTAACTTATTTATGGAATTTGTTTCTGTGCCAAATTTTATTGCTAATTTCATTATGAATCCAGAGTGGATCTGAGGGTCGAATAGTAACAATTTTGTGAGGGATGGATTGATCTGCAGCATGCAATATATTATTGGTTACTTTTTAACTTGTTTGTCAACGTCTAAATTGTTAAAATTCCAGTCCAGGGAATTTAGAATGTTGCAAAATAAGTTAAAGTCTTAATGGTTATATTGCTAAATATTACGTTTAAAGGAGTAAGGTTTAACATTGACAACGTTTGCTTACAAATAAATGGCATGGTGGTCACTGCAGAATGGATCTATAGTACCAGAAATAGTACATGTAACAGCTTCTGAAATAAGACGTAAGTCAATTATAGAGCCAGAACTCATCGTAACTCTAGTTGGAGAATTAATATGCTGAGTTGAATTGAAACAGTTCATGATATTTCTGATGAGGAATCGGCGTTAGTTCGTCTCTGCATCTGTTCTAGGCTTATCCATTATATCTAGTACTTCGAGTTGTATACGGTCTGCTAGGTGTTTGTGGTTGTTGGTAGTTGTTACAAGGATGTCATTTAAATAAATATAGAACATATATACCCTTCATTTTGTGCACCAGATGCGCATTCGACAACTTATGTCTCTTCAGTGATGCTCGTGGCCGATTAATTGGAATTCCCATAAGATATAAATATTTAAAGAGCAGTGTTATAACCAAAACGACCGCTTAGCATGAGGGAGATATTCCTTAGTCTTAGAGTGATTTACATAATTTCATTACTGAAAATTTTAAGTATACATTTCATATCAACACAAAAGTACTGACAAGTAGATCTTCAGTACAAAAGCACTGAAAAAAAAAAAATAAATAAAAAAAAAAAAAAAAAAAAAAAAAAAAAAAAAAATATATATATATATATATATATATATATATATATATATATATATATATATATATATATATATACAATAGTAAAAACAGCATCACATGCGTGTGATAATATTTATTTCAACCAGGAGGGTGAACTCTGATTTTTACTACAGAGATAAATTAATATTATTCTAAGTCTTACAACTTTTGTTGGTAAACAGTAAATTAAACTTAAAATTGTTAAGGTTAACATAATAATATGTATTCATATAAAATTTTTCTGGCATTAAAAATGTCTGTGTCTGTGCATCTGAACAGGTAGTGGAACTCATCACCTACTTCATTTAAATTACAAATATTACATTTTCTCTCATTTCTGTCTATATTTTTCCATCCACCTGTCTCTATGGGTAATTTAAAATTCCCTGTTCTGAACTGACATAATAATTTTGCTTTTTCCCCGGGTAATGTCAATAGATAGTTTTCAAATGAAAGATCAGATTTAAATATTCTATAATTGATGCCTTTAGATGAATCAAAAACGTTGCTGTTCCTTATCTGGATAAATTGATTATACAATGATTCGAAAAAAGTATTTTAAGCCAGTTAATACTATGAAAAGACTGGTATAACCAAATATATGACAAACCACGTTCATTTAAAATTGATTTGATATATTTTGACAAAGGCAGAAGATCTTTAAACATAAGAGTATACAAGTTAGTAGATAGCTTATTACACATCCCCACAGATATGCACTGGAGTGCCAAAAGCAACGTCTTCACAGGAGTTATTGTTCCTGCTCGGTGCTGGTTTCCGAATGCTACAATGGAGAATACGATAAACGCCGGTAAGTATAGAAATATTCCGCGAAAAAAAGCCAAGATGGAGGATAAACAAAGACAAGCGATCGAAGTAGCAGTTTTAGGCCATAATTTGGTTATAACAGGTCAAGCAGATACTGGGAAATCACACGTACTGAAAGAGATTAGTAGTAAGCTGGCAAGTACAGGTAAAAGAATGACAATCACGTCATCAACGGGAATTTCTGCGAGGAATATAAATGGATGTACGCTTCACAAATGGACGGGGATCGGTGATGGACGATATAGAGATGAAGAAATTGTGAGCTTGGCGGAGAGTGGTGAACGATTTTCCATACAGAGAAAGGACATCATGGAAACAGACACATTGATAATCGACGAAATATCTATGATTTCAAGACGATCATTTGATAAAGTTGAGTTACTTTGCAGAAAAATAAGAGGAAATCCAGATTCCTATTTTGGTGGAATGCAGGTAATAATTAGTAGAGATTTCTTCCAACTATCTCCTGTAAATGATGTTATTTATAGACTTTCATAAACAAAATCTACAAATTACTACTGAACTCTTAACTCAGAGAGTTACAGATATCACAAGCTTAGAAAAACATTCGGCAAATTCTTTAGATCTTATTCAGAATTTCTATCTAAATTTGGAAATATTTCTTTTCAACACTATGTATCCAATAGAATTTCCCATCCTAATTTATACGGTGATCTCGTATATAAACTAAGGAAAGTAAAAGGCTCCGATAACGTTATTTTATCATGTAATAAAACATTCAAACGTTTTCTAAATAGACAATATGAGATTGAGATCATCAGAAAGACTATAGGTCTTGTATTTGGCCCCTATACAGCCTTATGCAGACTTTTACTTGAACGTTGCACGCTGACTAACAGGGCGGTGGGGACAATATGACGGGCCTTGTCAAAACCTCTTTCAGAGGAGACATGGTCCTGAACCTCGTCCCCTCTGACTGTTAGTCGGTACTCCTACAAATCTAGGGTCTTAGCTCGCTTTCAGACTGGCAGAGCACGGTCTATCATATTGATGTCGCATATATTTTTATATCATTATGTGTTTTACAATACCTTACGTGTTTATATTTTATGACCTCTCTATGCGATACCTGTTGACCCTTGTTCTTTACATGGAGGATTATTTATAAATTTTTCAATGTACGTCCTTTGATTGTTCTGCTGTTACGGTGAGTGGAAGGTGGGCCCGTAAACCGGTTAACCACACCATTTGTTTGGCTTTTGTCAAATTAAATGACCGTCCTAAGTCGGTGTCGTAATTGCACTACAATCAAATATTTTTGTAATGTGTTATATGTGCTAGTATACTATTGGTATTCATGTATTGTATAGCTCCATGGTGACTTCTGCCATCTGCCACATAACTGAGCCAGTAACTCCTCTTTTTTCTTTTTATGGTGATTATTGACAGTATGCCTTTGCATGCAAGTGGTTTTGTCATGTTTCCCACATGTTGTCATACTTCAAGACATTTACAGACAGACTGATAGGAGCTTAATCATAGCAATAAATGAGCTTGAAAGAGGAAACCCTAGCATAGAAACTAATGAGTTTCTGACACAGTCATCACGAAATTTAGATGATAAAGATGGAAAATCTTTGGTCAAGCTGTTTGCCAGAAACATAGATATTCACAATTACTACATGCTGGCCAATTTACCCTATGAATATCACCCTATGATGTCAGAAGATGAAGGAGAACAGTACCTACCGCAAAAGTGTATAGCTCCACCTTGTATGGGGTCAAAGATCAGAACCCCAGTTATGCTACTTTCTAACCTGAGCGATAATTTCGTGAATGGACTAATAGGTGTAGTTACTAATATCACACCCGATATATGATATATGTTGAATTCACTGTACAAGGAAAAATTGTATCATCGCCTATCAAAAAAAAATTCGTTTACAAAGTATGATCCGGTGTCTAAGAAGGTTTTATATATCAGAAAGCAGTTTCCGCAAAAATTAGACTATGCTTTAACAATTCATAAAGCACAAGGGCAGACAATTGAAAAATTACATATTGATTGTCGATATGCCAGTACGCCTGGAAAAATAGGTGTTGCTGTTGGACGTGCTTCCACTTTCAGTGCATTACAGGCGACAAATTATACACCATCTTGATGTACGAAACACCCTGCTGGTGTTTATCGATTCTATTAAAAAGCAGAACTAGGAATCTTAGATGAAGGATTGAATTGTTATAAAATAAACATTACAGACATTTTTCACACTGATCCCAAGGATGCTGATATTGGTGATAGTAGTGGTGATAGAGGTGATGATGATAATAAGATATTAGTGTGTGTTATTTCTTATTCAAAGAGACATGCTTCAGAAGAAATCAACAAATAAAGAAGATGAGACAGAATCACTCTTCATTCAACTAAATACATCCACACCAGGTTTTGTTATTGCGAAAATTAAGTATCGGATATCAAAAACTATTCACAAACTCATCTTTAAACCAGGCATGGATTTAGAAGTAAAACAACTAGAGGAGCAGTTATTGATTTTAGATGGATTTGTGTCATCTGCAGCTGAAATTTCAGATACAACATTATATTCAGAGACCCTTGAAGAAACCCAGAGGAAGCAAAATATTTCAGAAGGACTTATACATAATTCAGTCTTTAAATTCTTTGAGAAGAAGGAAAAAGAATGTAGATCATATTTAACAAAGACGTCATTCGTTCAACAGAAGAAACATCTTTACAGATTTGTGAAAAAGAATTTTCAATCTGATATTGAGTTAGTACATGATTTTTCATCTGTGTGTAGTCAAACTGCAATTGTATCGGAGACCAGGGAAGGGGAGACTGTAAGTGAAATTATAGAGTACATGACAAATTTGACATCAAACATTGAGGTAATCTTAAAACGCATAACTCAATTATTCTTAAAGGTTGCTGTGGCACAATTCAGAAAAAACTACCTGGCAGCTGTGAAGAGACAAAAAAGACCTTTAAGAAAGAGAGTAATCGGTTCAAAATCCAAAACAAAACTTGAAATGAAGTTTATCTTGGCTGATGCTTCCATCAACAAGTAACTTTTCCACTTGAAATTAAAAACAGCAGCACTTGAAAATGTTACAATGTGCACTGCATTTACTAAAGCTGAACTTCTGCATCTTCTAGAAGCTTATGGAGAGAAAGGAAGCAAAGGCAGCACAAAGAAACAGCTAGGAGAAAAGCTTATAAAAGTTTTACTACAAAGCTCTATGAACCACATTCCTCATGCTATTGTTTTTCAATTTGGATCTGTACAGATGGAACGTGAAGAAGAAGAGTCAGTAACCACGGCTACTTACAGCTCAGAACAACCTGGACCGAGTATACCATGCTCTGAAAGTGTATATGATGAAAGTGAAACTGTAACTCAACATCAGCAAAAAGATACAGAAAATACACCACCACAAGCTGTTACCAAAGGAAAAGGAACGGGAAAAGGAAAAGGCAAGGCAAAAGGAAAGAAAAATGTTATAACTCAATCTGAAACTGATGAAGTATGTGTAATTTTTAACCAGCTGTATAAGGACACAGAAGACTGGATATATTGTGATGGCTGTTGTGGATGGTATCATAGACAGTATGTGGGCTTAGATGATAACGATACTTGGGAGATGCTTGCTCGACCAGATTCTATTTACACTTGTCCTTCATGTCTTTAGGTAAGTTTTTCATGTAATGTAATATGCACAATAGATAATGCAGAAAAAAAAAGACTATGGCGGACAAAGTAAATATATCTTGTTCATCAAATTACTAAGTTACAATACAGCCTAAGTAAAATGTTTATTTTCCGCTTATCATAGAGTACAATCTAAATTACATGTTTTATAATTTTTTCCATTAATCACAGTGGACCATATCTAAATGTAAATTTGAGATTTACACAATACATTCTTAATTAAGTGTTAAAATAACATTTGACTTGTACTTTCACTCTGTACTTGTACATTTTCTCTGAGACGCCTGAACAGCACAGAAGTGAGCAGTTCCATTTTAGAGATGACATTTGTTTACATGTTATTGATATGATTATCACAGTGTTAGATGAAATGCCTCTATTGTAATATATTATTTCAATTATCTTTCAGTTTTATAGATGATGCCTCACTTGAACAGCTCTGCACCTGTGCCATCTGTGTTTGAGTTTTTTTTTATATTGTGAATTCCCAAAAGATCACAGAGTTGATAGTTCTGCTATAGGTAAGATATGTGGAACTGAAGTAAGCACCATTATAACACCCTGACAAAAAAATATCTTCTATCACATCACTATTTACACGCATTGGGATTATGCTGGAATTGCAGCGTGAGAATTTGTCTTCGCACATTTCATCAAAACCTATCAAAAGTGACAGTTTCCTACATTGTAGACAACAGTGTGAAGTAGAGAGAATGGGAATGACTTTTTGACATTTGGTAAATCTTATTTTGATTGAGATATTTTCACCATTTAGGGAACGTTGCTCTGTTAAGACACCTTTCTGATTGTCTATTTCATTATTTACATCTGTGAAGCCACAGCACAATCGAATTGATTTTATATCCATGAGAACATTTTGGATGCTATCTTTTGATATCACAAACTTGTCACTTATTCGTAAATCACTGAAATTAATCTGTTTGTTTTCAATAGAGACAGAGAATTTTCCATCTGCTTTGAAGGTTGTTTCCAGCATTATTTTATTCTCGTTTATACTATGTTCAGTACAATGGCCAATTTTTACAGTCTCTTCACTTTTGTTGATCACAAAGAAACCATCAAGAAGAAAAGGATAATTTCTGTACCCTGGCTGATACTCTGACTATCGATGCTGGATTCATTCCATTTGATTCCATAATAGCACTTTGTCAAAATTCTCCAATTTTCCTTGCTGCGAGAACTTTTTACTATAACGCCTTTGAACAACTTCTTAATCAGTTTCCCCAATTCATGGTTAGAAATTACGTTGTTAAGCTTTGCTGATACATCAGTCAGTTAATTTTCCCATTTTCATCATAGAGAATGTTTTGCTTAAGCCTGTAAGAACCAATGATTGTTGATGTAACTTGAATCTCATTTACTAGGGAAATAAGACTTTATTATTGTGTTTGTAACAATAATTGTTATGTTAACTGAAGTATCATATCAGCCCCACCCCTTTCCCATGCAATACACTATTTTCCTATTACATTTTATTCCACGCCAGACATATGATTTGCCATTAAAAGTTACATCATTTTACTCTAACATCACTATGCCTAGCATTGACGTCATAATGAAAATCCTAAGAAAAAGTAACATGTTTGGCATACGACCCCTTACATGTTAAATTTGTAAACAAATATTTAGAACAAACTCCTCTGCTTTGCACCAGGCAGTTGAGTCTATATTACAATTGAAACATTATATATGAAATTCTATATTATTTGATGTGATCAAAAGCTTAAAAAACTAGTGTTGGTTTGAATGAGGTTTTACGTCGCTCTCAACAATATTACAGTTATAACACGAAGTGGAAGCAGTGGAAACATAGTGGCGCAATCTGGGTATTGAACCCGGGTCGTCCGCACTGCAAGCCTAGTGCTTAACCACTACACCAAGTCTGCCCCTAAGTGATCCTTGTGTTACATGCATACTCAGTCATGTATTACTAGAAATCAAGGAACAGACAAAACAGCAACTATACTTCTATCCAGAGGCCTTTTATATACCCTTTCTATTTTAGACAAGCCAGAATTAAGGCCACAATTTAACACCCCCCCCCTCCTTTTTTTCTCTCACAAGGTAATTATAACTATTTCACAACTTTTTCTTGGTTTCTAATGTATTTTCTTTTGTTATATGATGTATGTATTTGTCAAAAGAATATTAAACAAAACAGAAAGTTCCAGTGTAGCAACCCTGCCCCCCCTACTTTATTACACAAGACAATTATATCCAAATTTCGTTGTAGTTTCTGATGTTTTTTATTATTAATTTCAACATCATTATCATTATTATAAGCATACCATGAATTGATATTTTGTCGTCCATCAGATTCACAAGAACCCCTGTGATCAGATTCGTTCATATTTTCAATTTTGGTGCTTGGTGTCAATCTTGCTTTTTTTCGTGGAATATTTCTATACTCACCGTCGTTTATCGTATTCTCCATTGTAGCATTCGGAACCCAACGCCGAGCAAGAACAATAACTCCTTTGAGAGCGTTGCTTTTGGCACTCCAGTGCATATCATGCTATCGGCGAGACAAATCACTCAACCACAACGTATTACTGCTCACCTGTGAGCTTTTCAAAAAGTATTCGACCACGTGCTCTACATCGAGTCATTTTCTTCAGAAATAACATAAACTGGTATCTAGTGCCTTTATCTATCCTGATTTCAAACTTTGCTTCATTAAAACTAACGCGTGAAATGCCGAGACTGTCTGAGCAACAGAGGTTTGCTGTTCTTGACCTTGTAGACGCCGGCGTAAATCAAGGTATCATCGCAGGACGCTTCAACGTCCATTTGTCTACAATCACGAGACTTGTAAATTGAAGTATCGGACCACAGGAAGTGTTAAGGATCGTTCTCGAAGTGGTCAGCCACGCGTAACGACAAGACGTTTTCATAAGGCAACGTTATCTACGTGACAGGTTTGCGACAGCCGTAAGCACGTCAAGAGATGGGATAGGTCGTCACGGTAGGCAAATCCATCCCAGGACAGTACGCCGACGATTGAAAGAGCAAGGTATGCTATACCGTCGCCCATTGAAAGGCTTGATCCTAACTCCTCGCCACCAAAGAAATCGTCTGATCTGGTCCCGGAACATGCTTGCTAATCGACGTAATTGGCATGCCGTAGTGTTCAGCGACGAATCAAGATTCAATTTGTCCATGGCTGGCGGAAGACAACGCATTTATAGGAGACAAAATGAACGTTTTGCTGCAAACTGCATAATTGAGCGTGACAAATTTGGCGGTGGTGGCGTCATGGTTTGGGGAGCCATCAATCAACATTTCAAGTCATCACTGGTTATTTTGAGGAACTCTCTTACCGCGAGGCGCTACATCGATGACGTTTTACAGCCTGAGCTCCTTCCATTAATTCAAAGTCATCAAACTGTCAACAATCCGTTGACGTGTCAACAAGACAACGCACGTCCGCACACGGCTAGAGTAACCTTAAACTTTCTAAACATCTAGGGAATTAATGTAATGGATTTCTCAGCACGTTCACCCGACCTAACTCCTATAGAGCACATGTTTGATTAGTTAGGGAAACGCTTACCGTCAACAAAGAACTGTGGATGAGTTGGCACGGGCTCTTCAAGAAGAGTGGAATAAATTTTCTAATGAGAAAAATTCGAACTTTATGTCAATCCATGCTGTCCAGATTGCGTGCATGCGTTAAAGCAAATGAGGCATACTCGTTACTAAACAAAACACATGAAATTTTGGACGTCTTATACATAACTGATGAAATCAAATCATTTTTTAAAAGAAACGTGTGATAGTATCAATCATATTGTCAAATATAATTCAAATTTTCAAAATAAATCAAGTTTGATGCAATTATTTACCCTAGTTGTTGCTTAAACTATAATGATATTAGATAGGCGTTTTTAAAGTCCCTGAGTATATATTATGTCCCCGCTTGGTTCACCCAATTCAAAATGGCGATTGTCGTCCCCTCTTCTTTATTTATAATACCGAAACGAAGCGTGTGTTACTGTATATAGTGTTATATCGAGACATTTAAGGCAAATTTGTTCACAAGTATATATCTGAGGTGGAAAATAGACATTAAAAAGATTTTAAACATTATATATATGTCTGGCTTTTAGAATTTCCTCTGACACGAGCCCCTGTGCCATATACTATGAAATTAGGTGTACATTTATTAATTTGTAAAATATGTTTGCAAAATTTCAAGTGCAGTCTTTCCACAAGCAATGTATTAGAATTAAATAAAAGTATTGGTTTTACAATTTTATGAAAAAGATCTAACTGGCAGTCAATTGATAAATTATGTTTTTTTGACTTTGCAATAACACTGTGCATTGCTTTAACAAATTTGTCATATAAATGTTTAATATGAAAATTGAAATTACCAGTTTTCGTTAAAAATACACCCAGATATTTGAAATTGTCAACAATTTCAATTTCTTTTGCATTATAATAAAATTTCAGGTTATGGGTTTTTTTCCCTTTACCAAATATAACAGCTCATGTTTTCTCAACATTGACTTTTAAATGCCAATCAATACAGTATAAATGAAAAAGATTCAGCTGTTGTTGTAACTCATATAGTGACTCTGACATTAGAACAGTATCATATGCATATAATAAAATAAAGAAATCTAAATATACACCGGATTCTTCCTCATATTTTTGTGATATGGATTTCAAACCAGAAATCCCATAGGATTTTAAAAATGATTCAAGGTTATTCCAGAATAAAGAGAACAAAAATGGTGAAAGTTTTCACCTTGTCGTACACCTCTTTTACAAGGAAAATGTATAATTTGCTTTGATTTTACCTTTAATTTCATCGTACATATTTGTAATAACTTTAAAACATTTGCCATTGATCTGACTTTTCAAAATTTATTCCAGAGTCCTAAACGCCAAACAGAATCAAAGCTTTCTCAAAATCGATAAATGCGCAATAAAGCTTTCTCTGCATTTTCTTAAATAAGTCGATTAGGGCATGTATAGTAAAAACATGGTCAGCACAAGAATACTTTGTACGAAATCCTGCTTGATTATCAAGTACAAGTTCGGCTGAATCAGCGTATTTGGTGAGTCTATTAGTTTAAATTGAAGTAAATAATTTTCCAATACAATTAAGTAGAGTGATAGGTCTATAGTTAGCAGGATTCTAAGGGTCACCTTTGTTTTTGTAAATTGGTACTATAATACTCCTATTACCCGAGCTCCACAAAAATAGAGCTTTCATAGCCAATCATTAGCTAATCATATGCATGACAACACAGCCGCGGAATATATATATATATATTGACACAGGACTTTTCAGCGCGATGTCACTTGTTTTATTGATCGACTTAAAGAAAGAAAGAAGAATGAAGCAAACAAACAAAAGAACAAACAAATAAACTAACTACCATAGTAGCATGTTGCTTAACATCGATGTTTTATAGAGGTGCATTAAGGGAGGGGAAAATATGTACAATATATAGAACAAGACATTTTTATTTATAATAAGAACACTGTTCTTCTATACAATTCGTCCAGCGGCCTTCATTTATTCATTTGTTTACTTATTTATTTATTATTTATTAATATATCTAATTATAAATTTCATTTATTCATTTATAACAATAAGAACACTAAATTTTTCCTTTCGAAAATAATAGATTAAGATAAATTTAATCTGATTAAAGCCATATCTTTATTCCGCATCTCTGTTTGTTCCATTGCGTATATGCTATGGAACAAATAGAGAAGCGGAATAAAGATATGGTTTTAATCAGATTGAGATAAATTTATTAAAAAGAATAAGATTTTTTTTAATCGCTGGCCGAAGCATACGGAAAATGAAGTGTTTTAATTGTAAATAAACACATAAAAAGAAATGATTATTTTTATATATCCCTATCAATTATTTACATAACACTTAATGATTGATGTTTATTTTACATCTTTTGCAATCTGTGTAGAGACTCCAACCAAATATTGATATGTTACGACCTTAAGGCCAATCCCTACTCCCTTTAGTAATTCATAATTAATGTTAATAAATAAATATTGCATTCTTCATAAATTAGCGGCCATTCACCGATAAAACGCTGTGAAATTGCATTAATTGAATTCCCCCCTCCCTCTTTTTTTTTTAAACAGTGTCCAACTTAAGTAAACGAGTATGACTTTGAGTGTGCGTGTTTCCCTCTCGCTACAGGCTGCAATGCAGCTACTTATTTAATTCGTATGGAACAGAATGGCACTTTATATAACAGCTTTACAAATCTTGCTAATAACACAAAATTAAAATTGAACTGTATCAACTGGATATGTTTCAACCTGTTACTTAATATATATTCTGTCCCTTCATGCATCCGAAGGTACTGTTAATTACGATTCCCAATTTGCATCATCATAGGTAGCAAACTATATGAAATACGGTATTTACCGCATAAAACAACCAGATATTTATTACGTAATAGAGAACTGATTGCATGTAGAAGAACTAAGGTAAAAAACAGACATATGTGCATTAAAATAAAGCGATTTCACAGATTCCATGCGTGTGCCATTACTTTCTGATAAAGATATTCTAGTATATATATATATATATATATATATATATATCATGCGCGGATCCAGAAATATTTGTCAGAGGGGGTCCAACCAAATAAGGTAAATTTTTCTCTTAGACGAGGGGGGGGGGGTGGGTTCCAACCCCAAAAATGCCCAAATATTACCTTTTTGGGGGTAAAATTGTCGGATTCCAAGGGGGGGGGGGTCCAGACCCCCATAACCCCCCTCTGTATCCGCGCATGTATAAATATATATAAATATATATATATATATATATATATATATATATATATATATATACGAGAGAGAGAGACACAGAACGAGCGAGCAAGCGAGAGAGAGGGAGGGGGGTGTTGCATGGACTCAATTTAAATACGTAAATACTTACAATTTACGATTTGGATCCGCTGGTTGGAGCAGATCCGAAAATATAGGTCAAATGCCTCGCTAGTTTTGACAAGACAGGTTTTTTTTATGTAAGACTTCTATGTCGCAGTCAACTAGGCGAGCGTCCCTGAATTCGCCGCTGCTATACAGTACGTAATAAGGGAGATACTGTTCATGGGCGGATCTAGAAAGTTTTGAAAGAAAGTGGGGGAGGGGGGGGGGGGGTTGCAGTCTCCCATGACTAATGTTTTGCACTATTCGGTCTGGAAAGGGGAATTGCAGCCCTAAAAATGACCTTTTTTGGGAAAATTTTTCCGACCAAAAAGGGGGGGGGGGTGTCAGGATCCGGAGTTGCAATCCCATCCTCTAAATCCGACAATGCTGTTAGATAAAGTATCATTTTATTGTATACAGTTACATGTAGATTAAGTAAGTAGTGACGAATTTAATTTGACTTAATTACCTTTATCCTATGAAAACATTGAGGGATTTTAGTTGTAAATTTTGCATTTAACACAAAGTTTATAATTTATGCAATACAGGGAAAATAAGAAATTGTCGTAATTTATCCTTTTCATGTTATAATTTTCCAGTCTCGGACCAGGTCCCTTTAATTTTATGTGAAAATTATCGGTAAAGAAAAATGTTGGGGAGGGGGGGGGGGGCGAGGATTTAAATCTAAAGATCGTCACATGACAATACATGGTGCCCTCTCTATAAAGGTTGCAATAAAAGTGGGATAGACTGCATTGTGGTATTTAAAATGAATGACAAGCGATTTCCTTTGTGGTCGATTTGCTACCAGTACTGGTGTATTAAATTTGCTATTCGTATAAGATTTATAAGTACTGATCATATTCAAATATATATTATTTATTTATTCATTCATTATTTATTTATGTATTCATTATTCAATAATTTATCATTTATTCATTTATTAATAGTTCTAGAGATTTTTTTTTACATTTTCTTTTATTTCTCTATGACGGGCCTTGTCCAAACCTTTTCAGAGGAAATAAGGTCCTGATCCTCGTCCCCTCTGACTGTTAGTCGGGACTCCTATTGATCAAGGATCTGAACTCGCTTACAGACGGGCAGAGCACGGTTTACTTATGTTGATGTCTCCTACATATTTTTGATAGCGACATATTATTTTATAATTGTTTCGTGTGTAATAAATTTTTATGAACTCTCTCCTTGAGAAACCTGTTGATCCTTGTTCTCTATATGGAGGATTATTTATAAATTTTTAGATATGTGTCCTTTGATTGTGCTGCTTTTGCGATGAGTGGGAAGGTGGGCGCCCGTAAACCGGTTAACCACACCAATTGAGTGACGTTTGTTACTTCATTTGACCGTCCTAAGTCGGTATCGTAACCACAGCACAATCGAATATTTTTGTAATGTCGTTCCGTGTATATTATGCTATTGTCATTTTTTTGTGTGTGTGCAGATCCTCGGTGATTTGTGTTAGAAAGCTTTGTCAGATGTCTTCTGTTTTCTCTTTCACTATTTTAATAAACAATTCAATATGAAACAGTGATATCTTCCAGGAATATATGTACATGCATTTTGATTTAGAAAAGCTCCAATTATAAATGTATATATCTATCTCGATAAGAAAAGTCTTTGTAGTGTAGTATGCCTCAGCTGGGTTTGTTTTGTTTGGTCCCCCCCCCCCCCCTTCTAACTCTCTCTTGTTTCTTTAGATTTATTTTTTTTTATTTTTTAAATTGTTTTAATTTAATAATTCATGTTCTCATACTGTAATTTTTCAAAACGTAAGTCAGAACAGAAACAATGCATCAGTAAAATTAATTTTTAGAGAATCGTTAAAATAATTTTACTTCAAAACATCGTACAAAGAAATGCGAGATTTGTTTTATTTATTTTCTCTTCCTTTTTTTCTTATTCACCGTTAATTAACTCATCACATTTTGTATACATTAATGCTCATAGACCTTATAGAAAGGACCGTATAGAAGTACGCGAGACCGCAATCGCACGGCCTGAGGGCATCGCGGTGGGTGTCAGTATTTTTCAGAGTTTTTCAGGGGCGTCAGAGTTTTTCAGTATTTTGCAGAGTTTTTCAGGGTCGTCAGTGTTTTTCCGAGTTTTCCAGTGAAGACTTCAGTGTTTATCAGGGCCCATCAGAGTTTTTCGGAGTTTTTTCAGGGTTTTGCAGAGTTTTTAAGTGGAAAACGGGATTCTCAGGGGGTTTTCTGCCCAGTAGTATGGTTGAGCAAATCCAGTATATTTTTTCATCTCACCGACTCTTTACCCTGAATCTATAGTTGTTGTAGACTTGATTGCGATTTTCAAGACGGTTCGTGATGAATTTCAGGTTTATTTGAAGGTTTGCCATGGTTGAAAAAAAAAAAATAAAATAAAATAAAAAAACCACACACACACAAACCCCATAAAATTAATAATAAATACAAATCATTGTCATGCTTTTTATACAAAAGTGAAATCTTAGCCTATGTTCTCGGAAATGTCATATTCCACTTTGAAGATGTAATTAAATTTAAATTATGATTGCATATTCATTTTACATGCAATTATCAGCTTAATATAATTTTCCAAATAGGTCGTTTTACAGGTTGCATCATTATCAATTAAATCATAAATATGATTATAAAATATATATTATTGATTGGTTGGTTGGTTGATTGGTGTTTTACGTCGCTTTCAACAATTTTTCAGTTATATCGCGACATGGAAGCAGGAGGTAGCCAACCTCTTAAACATAGTGGCGCAATCCGGGGAATCGAACCCGGATCGTCGGCGCCGCAAGCCAAGCGCTTAACCACTACACCAAACCTTCCCCTATATATTATTGAATGTCTATTATAAATTCGCATCTTAAATATAATTATATATGTTTTTAAGTCAGAATGATAAATAATTTTAAAAATATTAACTGAATTTAAATTCATTTTTGTCACCTGAGTTTTACTTATTTTATATAAACAACATTATTCATAAGAATATTAACGATTTAAAGTTACCATTGGCACTGCCGGTTTAACACATCATTTACGGTAACAAGCTTTAGATAAACAATACACAGTTAAAATAACACCTATTGTTCTGCATGTAGACATTCCCGGAATATATTATATTTAAAATGTGGGCGTTCCCGGAAGACACCAATGTGGCTTATTAAAAATTAGTCATGAAAATGTACAATCTTTTCCAGATATAACTTGTTAAGCTGTTTATCATGGTTCACGCCTGTACCAACCTGTGCATCCCCACTGTTTTTTAGGAATTTACCCTCTTTCTGTCTCTAATATTTTATTACGTTTTGATAAGATATAGCTTAAAAAAGATCACACGTAGATGACGATTTAACGTCAAAAATCAACGAAAAACTCCGAAAGATTTCCGAATGATTAATCCTTGGTTCAATCATTAGAAAATCATAGTAAACACATAACTTACTTAAGCCAATAAAACAGTTGATTTCAGCACAATTTTATTGTAAGTGGTGTAATACTTTCTTCATCTTAATGTATAATTAATCGAGGTTCATCGACTGGTGTTTATATAAAAGAGCTTTTGGAGAAAGGTTAGCTCACCCAAATAGTAGAGAATGCCACTGCACTGTGATATATGAGCCCACTGAATTTATCGTGTCATCCCATCCAATCGGGGTCAGTTTAAATATGAGATAAAGGCATGGAAATCAATTGAACGAAATATGTATTAGTCTTATGCATTCAAAGTCTTATGCATTCAAACGTTATGTCAGAGATTTGCTTTTTTATTTTAGAAAATAAGCTTCAACTTTTGATTTTTGATTGCACTTCTAGTCGACCACAGGTGTAAAATGTGTCAAATATTGCTATAAGCATTGACTGATTAGTGAATTTCTAAATTTCTTAACAGATAAAACATCTGAATTACTGTTTTTGATTTCTACACAGATCTCAAAGACGAAATAACAGTTACTTTCCAAATCTCACGTTCTCAACGTGAATGTCTTTTGCACCAATAACTTGATGTTTAAAATCAATATATTAGAATCTGGACACGTATTTTTATTAACAGCTTCTTGTAAACCTGGTTATCTTTGGAGGATATTCGTTGTCAAAATCCAGACATGGAGAGATGTAAATTTACGTTGAAGATATATCGTATACACATGTACTTTGTACAAATGTATTTTTACACTTGTACTTATCGCAATTCTATCTTTTACATATGCACATTCATGAACAATTTTAACTGTGCAAAGCCGCTCCGATGAAACATTAAGTTTGTATTTATGTATATTTGAATGTACATATTACTATAACACAAACGTAGTTTGCATTTCTAAAAGATTCCACTTTACGCTTTGCAGAATATACACATGACAATTCTACTTCTGTAAAGTGTACATGTTTGAAGTATTGCGTTGCCCATATTTGGAAAATTGGCGGAAACACGCGACATGACCAGATGAGCGAGTATTTGACGACGTATAACGAAGTCTCCCTACTTTCAGTTTTAAAGACAACATGATTAGACTGGAGTTACCTGTTTGCTATCGCTCTAGACAGGCATTGCCAGTCTACAACAATTTCGGATGTAATATTTAATCTTTGTATACCTTTTATACCAGTCATGCTTACACCCACAAATGATCGATACAAAACATTCGAGTCAACATATGCCCTATCAAAAACTTCCACATCTTTTGACAAACGCACGAGTACATTAGGCACCATCTGTTTGATATTTGAGAGGGGTTAGGGAAGCTGGGTGTTCTTGAAAAAATTTTTACCCTGATTTTGACTAACAAAAAAAAAAAAAAAATAAAAAAAAAAAAAAAAAAAAAAAAAAAAAAAAAAAAAATAAATAAATAAAAATGACAGTAAAAAAGTAATTTGTCTCCAATATTATTATCTCAACTCTTACTTTTGAATAAATCAGGTATTTAAACTGATTTATTCCTTGACGAGCAATCATGGACAAATCTAGGATATTTATTATTTGGGTACTCTAATTGTAATGCTTGTACTGGATATATGCCAGGAACATTTCATGAAGGGCGGACAGGGGTTATCCTTCTTTCCGCCCCTACAACAACTTCCTATTCTATTCCGTCCTCCCCCTCCTCCCTCTCATCCTGTACGTGTCCTCCCCCCTTTCATCCTGTACGTGTCCTCCCTCTCATCCTGTACGTGTCCTCCCTCTCATCCTGTACGTGTCCTCCCCCTCCTCCTCCCTCTCATCCTGTACGTGTCCTCCCCCTCCTTCTCTCTCTCATCCTGTAGGTGTCCTCCCTCTCATCCTGTACGTGTCCTCCCTCTCATCCTGTACGCGTCCTCCCCTCCTTCTCTCTCTCATCCTGTACGTGTCCTCCCCTCCTCCTCCCTCTCATCCTGTACGTGTCCTCCCTCTTATCCTGTACGTGTCCTCCCCCTCCTCCTCCCTCTCATCCTGTACGTGTCCTCCCCCTCCTCCTCCCTTTCATCCTGTACGTGTCCTCCCTTTCATCCTGTACGTGTCCTCCCCCTCCTCCTTCCTCTCATCCTGTACGTGTCCCCTTCCTCGTTCATTATGAAAAATAAACTGTCCTAGCACCGTCTGATATTCTTCATAATGAACTGTTTGAAATATATATTGTTCTTAAAACATTGCCCTCTGATATTGCTGAAGCCGTTGTGGCCTAGTGGATGAGGTGCTCGGCTCGTGATCGAGAGGTCCTGGGTTCGATTCCCGCCCTGGGCACACCGATGTTCTGTCTTTCGGATGAGAAAGTAAAAACCGAGGTCCCGTGTCACGGTAGGTGTGGCACGTGACATAAAACAATAATCAATCAATCAATCTGATATCACTACCTTATTGTCTGATTTTCAAATATATCAGCTCCGGTCAGGCGTGAACTTAATATATACATATTAGATTATATAGTGGTCAATAAAGCAGAATTTTGTCAAAAAATGACGTTGTTTCGTTTCAGATTTGTAATACTATACAATATTTTATTGGTGAAACAAATTCTTGCTCTGTCTATACTCACAGGCGTAAAGAAAGCTTGGGTTGCTATGTAGGCGTAAAAAAGAACAAGGCGGTTAACTAAGAATTTCACTACAAGTCGGAAAAAGGCGTAGGGACGAAAATATACTGTAAGCACAAGAGTTTTGACTTTTTGTATCAACTCAGTAATGTTTTATTGAAGTGATCATAAAGTTTTATGGTTGTTCACTCAAAATTAACGAAGATATGCACCAAAACATGTTTAAAATGCACACGATTTTTGTATTCGAGATTAGCTGGCCCATCCCTAGCTAGGTCATCGACTTAAAATGCACGAATTTCAAATAATAATGATAAATGCAACACACAACCTTCTCATATCAATAAAAATAAAATAAACGATCACCTCTTCACTATTTGTCAACTCCATAAAATATTGCACTACGCGATTTTAGTTTTTGCTTTGCAAATTGTTTTGAACTAGGCCATTTTCCACTCGACGAACGTCTATTTGAAACAGCGAATCTGATTGGCTGACCAAATCGCGAGTATCTTTCCAAGGGCAGATAATTTGGCGAAAAATTTGAGTTTGACATTTCACGGGAAATCTTCAAAATGTTGATTTTTATACAATCGATTGTCACTATCTAAAATCACTACTTATCAATCTGTCTGATAAATCTATATAAACTAATTAAAATCATATCCATGGAATAACTAAATCATTACCGGCAACGTTTACAAACAAATTTGGCGGAGTTGTTTTGAAGCTGCTCTCCATTTATCTGGCACTGCCGAAGCCTGCACATGATCTATGTTACCACATTTGAGATTTTTCGCATTGGATCCACTCTTTATGACCCTTTATTTATTCACATACACAGCAAACATATTCAGTTCCACTGGCAACAAAACACTGGATCTCACTTGTTCCTTGACTTGGTTGAAGTTCAGTACTACTACTAGGTTGCACAAAACTTGTGCTGGGTTTTAACCTAGACAGCTCTAGTCTTCTCCATAAAGGCAAAATATCTGTCTTTGAAATGACCTTTATAAGATTTGTTTTTACATTCCTTCTTATTGTTAGTCTTTTCTTGAAGTCCATAGACAGGAACGTAATTTAATTAAGTCTGGTTTATTTAATTGATTAAAAAAAATAAAAATAAAGATGAATCTTTTTCAGAATATTATGGGACATAAATTTATCTGATGATTTTTTTTTTGGCCATACAGCTTTGTCAGATGTCTTCAGCTTTCTCTTTTAAAATGAAATTGTAGTCAATGGTGAGCCCTGTAGACTTTTTCTTGATACTTTAATCTCTTTTCTTTGTGCCATTTTCTTCTGGACAGAATGAGATGTAAGAAAATCCTTCATGAATTGATTCAACATTACTGTAAGGAACTTTAGGGTAATTTCTCTGAAAAGATCCTCTACAGCACAAACAATATTTACTACGTCTTGTACAAAAGTATTTTAATCAGAGGTAAAATTTGTCCGCCTTGAAATTTTCACACACATTACAAATTCATTATATAAATGAATATCACTTTCAACTGACTCTTTGCATTCAGCATGTATGTTCATATTTTTGTCAACAAATAAATAAAGGCACTTTCTGCACAAAGATAAGAAAAAATAAATAGGTTGTCACTTATGTTTGTTAGACCTCTCGTGAGGTTTGTTTCCATGCAGTCTCAATAAGAGACTCAGGATATTCTGTGTTTAATTCTACATTACAATTCCGCATCAAAAGCTCAAAAACAGACTTGGTACAATTATTCGAAATTCTTTTTTCTATAAAAATGGAAATCGTAGATATAAATTTTGTAAAAGAACACTCTGATGCAAAACACAAGTATACCGAAGATCAAAACATCAAAATGCTGGAATGTTTAATAGACAATATTTTCATGGTGTTTGGAGGGAACATTTTTCAGCAAATCATTTGCATTCCCATGGCAACTAACTGCGCCCCTCTTCTTGCTGACATTTTCTTATATTCGTATGAGGCAGAATTTATTCAAAACATGCTCTCCACAGACAGAAAAAGCTTTGGATCTCTGTTTAATTTTACGTATAGATATATAGACGACGTATTGTCAATCAATAATCCTAACTTTAAGGATTACATACATAAAATCTATCCCCATGAACGTTAGATAAAAGAGACAACCGAGAGCAATAATTCCGCTTCGTATCTGGATATATTTTTAACTTTCGACAATGATGGTCATTTGAACACCTCTCTGTATGACAAACATGACGATTTTAACTTCCAAATAACTAACGTCCCGTTTCTTTGCAGCAACATCCCGTCCCCGCCTGCCTATGGAGTTTTTAATATCTCAACTTATAAGGTACGCAAGAGCCTGTTCTCTATACGACGGCTTTATCCCAAGGGCAAACGACCGGCCACTAAGTTGCTCATGCAGGGATATGCAAAAGAACGTCTGAAATCGTCACTAAGGAAGTTCTACGGTCGCAATGGGGATCTTGTACGAAAATATGATGTGCCTCTTTCTAGAATGATTGATAATATTCTGGAATGCGACTAAATGACCTGTTCAGTGAACACCAAATATGACTTTGTATACCAGTTTTGTACTTTCGTATGTACAATTAGGAAAACAAAACTCTTGATTTTGACATGTTTCTTGAGAACTGCTGTGACGGGTGATGCATGCAGACAGGAGAGGCTTACTCTACCCGGGCACCTGTCTCACCTCGGAATTTTTCAGTATTTCGGGGTTCACAACAGTTCCTTTTTGAAACTTGCACGATTTTGTATCTGTCCGTGGACTTTGAGAATGATTAACGGTTTGGTACTTCTTCGATATTAATGATTCTACCACTGATACATGTACAGAAAATCCATCTAAAATATCCATCTTCGTAACTGCAGCATCATATTTCAATTGCTCCACAGGACCTGGATTATAACACTCCTGGTCCACCTATAATGGTAGCTAAGGGATGCTATGCAGTACCCACACACATATCTGATTTTACCATAGCTTCCCGAGGCAACTGCCCTGAGTGGAACATTTCTGTCATCAATATCATACAGATGTTCTTTTCCAGCCAAGAGGAATCTACGAATTGCCACTACCAAACTTTTTGATATATTTCTGCTTTTTGTAAAATGTCAATGAACATCAGTTCAATCCGTCCCCTGTATTCTGTTGTTGACATATAATCCTTACACTGTTTGTAAACATTTGCTAGCCTGTCAACCATACGGTATCAGGTTGTGGATCCGTATCATTAATGTTGAGGGAACTCATTAGAGATGTTACATTGATTAATTCCACACTACAAAACTGTTTCACAGCATCAATATCCTTTAATAATAAATCCACAGCTAAATTTGTCTGTTTTTGTATACCAAATTTAGAGGTAATTCATATTTCAGGTGAATAAATGCATGATTTATAGAGAATTGTTCAGGAATATTAAATTCTCTTCCTCTGTTGAGGATTCAGTGTCTTTTAAATTGATCAAAACATGATCAATGTCTTCTTCTTCATCAAAGACATCATCTGTAGAACCTTAGATCTTACCGCGTTCTGGTAACGAATGGTTTCCTCTTGATTTTGATTTCTGAAATACGAATGTTATTTTCAAACATGAAACATAGATCAAGTGATACCTTTGTGCATTATGCTTCAAAGTTGACACAGTAAAACTATTTACAGAAATTTAAGTAAAAGTGTTTAATATGTGCCTTATATACATGTACATATACTGGTTATTGCAGGTTTCAAACACATTTAAAAGAAACGCAAAAGAAAGAAATACAGCTTCAACAACTTTGTTTTAATTACAAATTTCAAAATACTGAATTAAATGGAGATGAAGACACAAGTAGTATAGAAAAATTTGCCACATTTCTGCGTTATTTATTTCCTAAAGCTGAGATATCTCGCAGAGGATTGGCTGGAAAGAAAGTTAGATTTATCAATTGACTATGCAGTCACATCTAATCTTAATTCATTTGACTCCATTCCATCGTTCTGTTCATGCAACAATTCTAAATTCATTTATCAGCCTGCGGGATATATTATTACTTATATTATGACCCAGAGATCACCCCAAAGACCATAGTTCTTGTATTGGGTCCTCCACAACCCAATGCAGACTTTTGCTTGAGCATTCCTCGTCCCTACTGACTGTTAGTCGGGACTCCTATTGATCAATAATCTGAGCTTGGCTTACAGACGGGCATAGCACGGTTTACTCATGTTGATGTCGCCTTACATATTTTTGAAAGCAACATATTATATAAACGTTTCTTGAGTAATAAAATTTTTATGACCTCTCTTCTTGAGAAACCAGTTGGTTCTTGTTTTCTATATGGAGGATTATTTATAAATTTTAAAAATTGTGTCCTTTGATTTTGCTGCTTTTGCGGTGAGTAAACCGGTTAACCTCGCCAATTGAATGAATTTCGTTACTTCAATTGACCGTCCGAAGTCGGTATCGTAACCGCAGTACAATCGAATATTTTTGTAATGTTCTTCCGTGTATATTCTACTATTATCATGTTTTGTGTGCATGTCCTTGATGATTTTTGTCATACAGCTTTGCCAGATGTCAGGGGCAGGCTTGGTGTAGTGGTTAAGCGCTTGGCTTGCGGCGCGGACGATCCGGGTTCGATTCCCGGGTTGCGCCACTATGTTTAAGAGGTTGATAACGTCCTGCTTCCATGTCGCGATATAACTGAAATATTGTTGAAAGCGACGTAAAACACCAATCAACCAACCAATTGTTAGATGTCTTCAGTTTTCTCTTTGCTATAGTGACTTATCATGTGAATATCCTGGTGTTTTTAATTTTGAGGATATAGAACAATCTCTTCCAAATTCATTTAAAATAAACGATAAGCAAGTTTGTATCATTACTAAGAAATTGTGAATAGTCATTAAAACTCAGAGATACTAGTGTAAACCTGCGCAGCATGAAAACTGAAGACACTTACACTTTGTCTCAGGAAGGATTTAAAATCCTATGGAGGGTAGCAAAAGCTGTCAGGATCTGAGAGAGTAGTGATAAGGACTTCTGTTTTTTGTAGCAGATTTCACACATTGGAATTATTGACCAAAATGGTGAAAATTTGAGGATATAACAAGCTTTAACATGTCAGAAAGTAGTGTCTTTTTCAGGTAAATTACTAACTTGGGCTGCATGCCAAAACATGATCTTTACTGAAAAAGGACAAAACATTGTTCTACAGGAGAAAAATTCACTTGAAATACCCAAAGAGCAACAGCTACAGAAATTAATGCAATCTGCACCTCAAAAATTATTGATGTTTTACCAAGCCAAGCTCAAAATACCGAAAAAGATCCGAAAGGAAGAAGGTGGTCCAAGGAAATAATTTCATCAAGTTTAGAACTATTCAATAGATCACCTATTGGTTATGAATCTCTATGCACAAGTCAGATACTGATAATGCCTTCTCCATCACTCATACTTTATAAAAATACTGTTAAACAAAAGCCTTGATTTCATGTTTACGTTTTTTCATTGGCTGGATGAATTCAGAGGCTGAGAAACTCAAAATTCCTACTGAAGGCCGATATGGTGGAATTCTAATTGACGAAATGTCAATACAGGAAGACTTAGAAATCGAGAAAAATGAACATGTCAAAAAATGGATTTGTTGATAAGAGACTAGAGAAAAATATGTGTGCCACATTACGTGATGGAAAAAAGTGAAGAAACTAGGAAACCATGCTTTACAATTAGTATTTAGAGGATTGACAGGATTCAGGTTCCCTTTCAAGCATTTTATTACTGCTCAAATAGAAGGCTTTGATCTCCGTAACATATTTTGGGAAGCAGTAAATAATTTACAGATGTATGACTTCATTTGCAGCTATATTTCAATGGATGGTGCCAGTAGTAATATAACATATATGATTATCAACTTGTAGGATCACAATACTATGTTAGTAAAAATCCATGCAATCTTGAGCACAATATTGTTTTCATGATGGATTACTCTCATGTTGCTAAAAACATGAGGAACAATATAATGAAAAGTGGTACCAAGAGGGGATGTACTCGACAATTATGTTTGGCAAATGGAGACACCATTGTATGGCAAATGTTTATCAATTGTTTTGAGTGGGCAACATGCCCTTCAAATACATAGATTCTTAAGACAGGAGCACATCTATCCATTAAAGGAAAACAAAATGCGTAATAAATTAGCGGAAGATGTTCTAGGTTCAGAAATGCTTCATTTGTTTGAGCAGTATCAAGCCTCCCTCCAGAATGGTGCTGTCCTAAATGGTGTAATAAAATGTTGAAACAAACTTAAAAAACGGTGAGAATATTTAGGGATATTTGTCCTAATAGAAGTATTGATGATGAAAGGATCAGAGAGCTGCAGGAAGTGCTAAGTTGGTTCAAAGAGTGGAGAGGTTCTATGACGTCAAAAAACTTGATGTCCTCTCAGTGTCATGATGATCTGGAATTTTGTTTACTAGGCTTCATTCAGTTGTGTACCACATGTTTGCAACAAGAAGATTTGAACATCATTATTACACCCTCGATGGTAAATTCTGATGCAATAGATTTTTTGTCAGCAGATGGCAACCTATAATGGAGCAAACAGAAACCCAATAGCTCTGCAATATTAACGCAATATAAATAGTATCATTTTGAGACCATTGTATCGGAAGAAGTCAAATGGTTATATGAACAATCAAACTGCAGAATCCTTTGTCTATTCAAAAGCAGACCCATTAAAGAAAAGATCAAAAAGCACATCTTGCCCTCTTCCAAAAAAGTCAAGGTTATTAGATGCTAGAAATGAGGTAATTTTTAATTCTATTATCAAATTCATTTTAATCACTATTGTTCAATCTTGAAAGAAATAATTGTATGTATTTGTCATCATATGAAAACAAATAAGATTGAAATAACAAACCTGTGCTTGTGACAACATGTCATATGATGAAGGACAGCTTTTGATGGAATTTGTAAGAAATCATTAATAATGACAGGCTGTGGCAGATAAACGTTAAGTTTAAAATTATCAATTCTAAAGGATCGCAACACCAAGCTGACCTGTCGCAAACATCTGTTGGCAATCGATATCTAATCTGTTAAAATAAATAAATAACTAAATACATTACTTTCCATTTGTTTTGTAATTTTTCCACTTGCCACAGTGGGCCAAACCAAGGTGAAATTTCAAGAATTACACAATATATAGTGTAAGTAACAAAGGTGCGAACAAGCACATGTAAATTTCCACTTGAGTTCACGCTGTGATTTTGAGTGTTTCTCTCACTGTGTTTTGTGCATTTTCTACAAAATACCCGGACTGTACTGTAAATGTTTACCTTATGATTTGTATATATATTTATATACCCCTTTATTTCATAATTTCTCTACCAACAAATTGCTTGAACTTAATAGATAAAATTTATTATATACCATTGATGCATCTTGAAAATTTCTGATCAATTTACCTGTCAATAGTCATTCCCTGTGTCTTATGAACTGTCATCGAAAACGCAAGTTTTAGTGAATATTGTATCCTTTGTGCTACATTCTTTTTCTGAACAGGACTATACACTAAAAATGAAAACATAAATGTAATACATGTTAAGAATAACTTAAATTTAAAGTTATTTAACCATCAAAATAATTGGCTGTCAGTAGTCCGTCATGTAATTTATGTATTAGTATATAAATATTATAATTTTACTATGAATCTATTTAAATTAAATGTATATTTCGATTTATTGTATATTTACTCCATGAAAATGTACTGATGATCCTTCTTTTAAGGCCCTAACCACTGTACCTGTCAGATATCATTGACCAGTATTACTGGACATCCTAATTTTATCAAAAACGCATGAGTTCCCAGGATTCTTTGTAAGTATTTTATGTCACCACCATCCTCCCCTATATACCCATACATTATATTTGGCATAGCAAGAATCTTAAACCTGTTGTACAAATTTACGTGTTCATTTGTAGAAAAAGTTGCACAACTTCTCCATTTTCTGGGGGTTTCTGTAAATTGCTTCATATGTCCAGATATTTCTCTGAAATTATTCCTTTGACACCTCATTTACAGTGTTAATGAAATTTATGTCTGTTTGTCTTATTTTGTGTTTAATGGCACTAAAGACTTTACTTTTAAAACAAAGTGCACCATCATTACAATATAACACATTTTTTACCGGTAGCGGTTGGTCCACAATGTTCTTTCTGTGATTTAATAAAAGGGTCCTGAGATAAGATATATCATGCCTACAATTTAAATAAATAGAATAAAATCATAAATTGTATATAAATCATACACGATATCATTATTCAAAGTCAAATTTAAAAAAATTGTTGAAATCACTAGATTCATTCACATGTTAATATAGCATACATTTAATGTGTTACAAAACAATTCATAAAACAATTATAAATAAACATACCCTACCCCCACCCAGTACCTTGTTTGTCATAAATAATAAGAAATATAATATTACTAACCCTCCATCGTCAATGCCTGCCAAGCTGTGTATTGTCATTGTCTTTATCCAAGTAGGTAGTGGAGTATGTACAATAACTTTTTCCCCAAACGTTTTAAAGTTTTGAATATATTAGTTCATAAATATGTGTTTCCAGTACTTGCTTGTTCGACGATATAAAGATTACGACGCTTAATTGCTAAATCGAGAACATAATTTTATTCTCGAGCTAAATTTGACTCTTTTTTTCACTTTACAGATTTATCTCTATATCAAATGGATGATCCCGAGAAGACCCAAAATATTACTGGAAAATTTTGATGCAGATTTTCATTGGTCAGCCAATCATATCCGCTGTTACAGATAGACGTTCGTCTAGTGGAAAATGGCCGAGTTCCAAACAATTTGCAATGCAATAGCTAAAATCGCGTAGTGCAATAGTTTAGTGAAGAGGTGATAGTTTATTTTATTTTTATAAACATGAGAAGGTTGTGTGCTGCATTTATCATTATTATTCGAAATTCATGCATTTTAAGTCGATGACCTGGGTCCGGCGCCGTAAACTGAGAATACACTTAAGTCAAATATTTCATTTTAATTTATTCCACTGTCAAACGTTCAAATAAATTGTCATGCAGAATGCTTTAATTCTATTTATCTATGGAATAAAACTAAATAAAATCCAAATCCCAGTTATTAATTCATTGATGAACTGGAGAATATAAAATTTTGACTTAAGCATATTCTCAGGGCGCCGGACCCTGGCCTAGGGTGGCCCAACTAATCTCCAATACAAAAATCGTCTGCATTTTGCACATGTTTTGATGCATATCTTCGTTAAATTTGAGTGGACCTCCATAAAACTTGATTACTTAAATAAAACATTACTGAGTTGATACAAAAAGTAAAAACGCTTGTGCTTTCATTATATTTTCGTACCTGGTGCATATCTTCGTTAAATTTGAGTGGACCTCCATAAAACTTGATTACTTAAATAAAACATTACTGAGTTGATACAAAAAGTCAAAACGCTTGTGCTTTTATTATATTTTCGTACCTACGTCTTTTTCCGACTTGTGGTGAAATTCATAGTTAACCGCCTTTCTTTTTTTACAGCTACATAGCAACCCAAGCGTTCTTTACGCCTGTGGCTATACCTAGAAAATTTCTTATGCCCGAAGTTGAGAGTTGAGAGAAAAACAAAATGCAACTGGGATGAAAAACCTAGGCCCTTCCTACATTATCAAATAGTCAAATTATCAAATTGCCTTTGTCAATTGCTCACATTACAAATATTTTTTTTTTAAATATTAACAATGTCCTTGGTACAGTTTGGTATATATATACAAACTTTACTCTCTGGAGTGGTTTTGTACAGTTATATTACCCATGAAAGTGCAGAAGTACAAGTGTAAAAAATACATTTGTTCAAAGTACAAATGTGAACGATACATCTTCAACATCAATATACATCTCTACATGTTTGGAATTTTGACAACGAATACCATCCACAGTTATCAACATTCTTTTCTACATGTTTCAACAGACAGCCATACACATATGCATTATTTATAGACTTATTTAAAGCATCAAACAATAGTCTGTAAATGGTTAAAGTTTAAGTGTTTAAACAATTCTGTAGTACAGTTATTGCCATGTGTCACAGATTTCAAATAACAACTTCCCCGCCGCCGTAATGAATATACGTCATTGGAATAACCTTTTGTTTTCGGGAGGGGGGTGTTCTCAGTGGCGTGACTTTAAATGCGGCATGCTTTGTAAACTAGGCGAAGCCGCCGCATGGGGTATACTCAATATATATTTTAAATATGCACATCAATGATTTCCGCTGGTGTAGAGGATGTGATATCCCAATATCGGAATCAAGTCACGTGCCACAGAGTTGAAACAATAGTTTATTAATAGCTACAATGAAATAAAAATGTATCAATCTGAAAAAGAGAAACAACGTATATGACTGCTCTGAAATATGATGAAAATCATTTCAGTAATTACTGCAACGAAGCAATAAAATTCAGAAATCTCCAAACATGAAAAGATAAATGAGATTTATCTGAGCTATGATAAAAAAAGCATCATTTAAACAGTTGCATCTGGAAATAGAAAATACAACAGTCTAGAAATAAGAGTAGAAAAAATTATTATTTCTACAGAAGGATACTGACGTTGCCATTCCTGTCAACGTGAATAAGTTGCCTCTCAAATTTCATCTTCATTGTCATCGTCATAATCATAAATTGTATTGGATAAACCAGTTCTCGTATCGGGGCTGGAAAATCAACAAGAAAACTTAAGTTCCTCTCCATCTTCTTCTCTCTAAAGATCTGTGTTTTACATGTCTTCCTACAATAAAATCGGAATTTAGAGGAACAAATTGAATCCTGAGACCGCCATTCTCAAGGTCTTGTCGCTGTGGAAAACTGTAGATCTTCTCTTCTCTGTCATAAATCAATACACCTTTAGGTCACAAACTACATTATAATACCATATAGTGGATCAATCCGTCTCCTTTATTAAGTGATGAACTCTCTTTTTAATCTGGTCCTTCGTATCTGGAAACTCTGGACTTGATATACTGTGTTGTGTTTATAATTTGTGCATCGCTGAGACACTTGAATAGTTGAACTGGGGTAAGGTAAGGTAGTAATAACTGGAGACCGCAGCTACAGAACACGTGTGATTTTATTGACAGGATAACACAAGCATAGACTAAATACAAAACCAAACCGGTATTATAGATTCCGGATGCATACATGACATTCCTCCCCTCTTAATCAAAACACAATATTAAAGAACTTGACTAAAGCACATAATGCAAAATCTACTTGATATACTATATAATGTCATTGCTTTTTGACTAGATTCAAAATGTGAGTGTCCCATTGTCAATTCGAGTGTTCATAAAATTCTGAAAAGAAGAAAAGGTAATCAACAATGAACAATTTAAGAACATTTAACATGTTGAAATAACAATACAACAAATGAACTAGGTGACATGATACTCAGGGATTATTATGCCCTGTTGCACTGTATCATGTGAGAATTCACAGATCCATCCGAACTGGTGCACGACGGTTCCTGGTTGGATAACGTCTTTGTGGGGTGGTAGCTGGTGTCTTAATCACTTCAGGTTCCGACGGTTTTACTTCCGGTGTCTGGTCGGTGCAATTTGAAGACTGTTCCACTGTTGGCGGTGGAATGTAAGTTAAAGGCGGTGATACGGACGCTTCAACACTGGCGGATGGTAAATTCGACTGCGACTGACGGATTTGGTCAATGTGGCGCCTCCAGATTTTGGTTCCGGTATCCACTGTATATGACAGTGGTCCAGTTTTCGACAAAATATTTCCACTAGCCCACTTTTGGCCATCTCGATAGTCGCGTACTTGTACTAGGTCACCTTTTTCGAGTTCACGGAGTTTGTTACCACAATACTTCGACTCGACATACTGTTTCCTTTGTACCACATCTTGAGTGTTCGGCTTGATAAGATCTAGTCGCGTCCTAATGTTGCGACCAAACATGAGCATCGACGGTGTCTCATTGGTGGTTGCGTGTGGTGTTGTATGATACTTAAGCAAGAAAGCACTAAGTGTCTGATTCATAGATGTTGAGTCGGATTCAGCTGATATGATTGCTTGCTTAAATGATTGTACGAAGCGCTCGGCAAGTCCATTGGTTCTCGGGTGGAATGGCGCTGATGTCATGTGACGTATGCCATTGGACTTGAAAAACTGCTTCATTTCCTGGGAAATGAATTGTGGTCCGTTGTCCGATACAATTTTTCTCGGTATGCCAAATCGAGCGAAGAGCGTACGCAAAACACTAATTGTAGCGGTTGCAGTGGTCGAATTCATCTGAAACACCTCTGGCCATTTGCTGTGCGAGTCAACTACAATCAAAAACATACGGTTTTTGAATGGCCAAGCAAAGTCTAAATGTAGTCGATACCATGGTTGATTGGGCCAGTCCCAAGGATGTACCGGTGCGGCTGGCGGCGCGCGCTGGGTAGATGAGCAACCGGTACAGGTCTGGACTGCGTGTTCCAGATCTCGGTCAATATTTGGCCACCACACGAAAGTACGGGCATGAGTTTTCATGCGAACTATTCCCGGGTGTCCACTGTGTAGTTCATGGAGGACCGATTCCTGTAGCGATTCTGGTATGATGACACGATTGCCAAACATAAGACATCCCTGGTGGACTGTTAGGCATTCTTTACGATCATAATACGGTCTCAATTTTGGATCGCAATTTTTCGGATAACTGTCACTCATCGCAAAGTCTAGAATTTGTGACAATGTTGGATCACGTTGAGTATGCGTGCGAACTTGGTCACAAGTCACTGGTAAGGTATCGAATTGCGCACTGTAGAATACGGAAATCTCATCGGGTTCCGTTTCCTGGACTGTAACAGGTAAACGCGATAGTGCGTCTGCGTTGCAATGCGCATGTGTACTCCTAAATTCAATGTCATAAGAGTATCCGGACAAGAAAATCGCATAACGCTGTAATCTTGCAGCAGTCATGGTCGGCAAAGCTTTTGATGGACTCAGAATGCTGAGTAATGGCTTGTGATCGGTCACAAGCGTGAAATGTCTACCATACAAATAATCGTTGAATTTCTGTACTCCCCAATACAGAGATAATGCCTCTTTGTCGATCTGTGCATAACCTTTCTCAGATTTGCGCAGGGTCCGAGACGCGTAAGCTATCGGGCGTTCCACATTATTTGGAAATACGTGCGAGAGAACACAACCTATGCCATAAGGTGATGCATCGCACGCTAGCTTGAGCGGTAATTTCGGGTCATAATGGCATAGAACAAGATCAGATGTCAATATGTCCTTGATTTCTTGAAATGCACGGTCTCGAGATTCGTTCCAGTTCCAAACTACGTTATCATGTAGAAGTTCATTGAGTGGTGCAACAACAGTAGATAAGTTCGGCACGAAACGATGGTAGTAAGTAACCAAGCCTAGGAATGCTCGGAGTTGTTGTACGTTCTCGGGCATCGGAGCGTTCGCGATGGCGCTAATCTTTTCGGGTGACTTATGGATTCCCGATTTGTCAACCTCATGTCCACAGTAGGCTACACGATCTTTGAAGAATTCACACTTTGATAAATTGGCTTTCAGCCCATATTCTTCAAGACGCTGTAGAACGGTATCCAAGTTGGATAAGTGTTCGGCCTCAGTTGCCCCGGTGATGATGATGTCATCAAGGATACACTGTGTGTGATTGATGCCCTGGAGCACTTGTTCGATTGCTCTTTGCCATATGGCTGGCGATGACGAAACACCAAATACGAGACGATTGTACATGAAAAGTCCGTTGTGTGTATTGATCACGAGCAGTCTCTTGGATTCCTCATCCAGCTCCATCTGGTGATAAGCCTGGGTTAAGTCGATTTTCGAGAACTTTTGCCCACCACTCAGATTTGCAAAGATATCGGTTACCTTTGGTAGGGGGTACTGTTCAATGTTAACAGCTGAGTTGACGGTAACGCGATAGTCGCCACAAATTCGCACACTACCATTCTTTTTTAAAGCAGGCACGATAGGCGTTGCCCAGTCACTGTGCTTGACAGGTGAAATAACTCCCTGTGCTTGTAGACGATCAAGTTCGCTCTCTATTTTCGGGCGCAGAGCAAAAGGTACACTACGAGCCTTTAGAAATTTCGGTTGTGAGTTCTCCTTAATGTGCAAGTGTGCAGTTATGTCTTTCATTTTACCAAGTTCAGGCAAAAACACGGCATTGTGCTTATCTAGCACTGTCTTGAGTGTTGAAGGGTTAGATACGGCGCGTATGGACTTAATCTCGTGCCAGTTTAATTTCAGCGCATACAACCAATCGTGACCGAATAGCGATGGACTGTTGATTGCCACTACATATAGGTCCAATTGTGCAGTCTGACCGTTTAGATGTACGTCGACTTTGGCTTTACCAAGCGGTGTGAGCGTGTGTCCTGAAAAGCTCTTTAAAGGTGTACGATCCTTGTCCAGTTTTACCTTCTTGAAGTTTTCCCGAAAAACTTTCTCGGATATAATTGTGAGTGCAGAACCCGTATCAAGTTCCATGTCAATTTTACGGTTACCAATTTCTGGTGTCACTACAATCGGACTTGAGTGCCTCAATGAGTTGACGTCCACATACTGTATGGGCTCCTCGTCACTCTGTTCAACTTGATGTACGGATCTAGAGTTTCGACGCAAGTGCTTGTTTGTGCGCATACAAGCACGTTCAATGTGACCTTTAATGTTGCAATACTTGCAAACAGAGTTTATATGTTTACAAGTTTTTGGAGCATGGTCCCCAAGACAACGAAAACACTGATTCGACTGAGAATGTTGCTGTTGCTCGGGTGTATGTTTGGGCTTGTGTGGTTTACGTCCTTGATAATTTGAATTTGATTTGACCTTGTGCACAGGCTGCGGGTGCCTTTGGCCTTGCAGTTCAGAAGCATCTGACGCTGCTGTCTCCATAGCTGTGGCTAATTCGATAGCCCTATCAAAAGTTAGATTGCTTTCGGAGAGAAGCCTTTTTTGGATGTTTGCGTATCGCAGGCCACAAACGAAACGATCACGGAGCGAGTCATTTAGTTGAGCATCGAACTTGCAGTAAAGAGCTAATTTGCGTAGTTCTGCTATA
Organism: Pteria penguin; assembly: GCA_035048485.1. NCBI lineage: Eukaryota > Metazoa > Mollusca > Bivalvia > Pterioida > Pteriidae > Pteria > Pteria penguin. Next base: position 56,629,586 of record CM068582.1, on the reverse strand, counting down.
TATTGTAATACAGTTTCTCCGGTGTTCATATCTCGCTTGTGAAAACGAAAACGTTCTGCGATAACCAACGGTGTAGGATTGAAGTGTTTGGACAGAAGTTCCGACAGACCTTTGAAGTCCTTCGATTTAGGTAGTTCAGGTGCACATAAGTTTTTGAGCAAGTCGTACGTTCTAGGACCGACAAGTGAAAGCAAAGTTGCTACTTGTTTATCCTCCTTGATTTCGTTCGCCACGAAAAATTGGTCGAGACGTTCACTGTACGATTCCCATGATTCGACTCCTTGGTCAAAATTATTTATCTTACCTATAACCGCGTGTGCCATGATTGTTTACACTCGTCGCCAATGTTGTGTTTATAATTTGTGCATCGCTGAGACACTTGAATAGTTGAACTGGGGTAAGGTAAGGTAGTAATAACTGGAGACCGCAGCTACAGAACACGTGTGATTTTATTGACAGGATAACACAAGCATAGAATAAATACAAAACCAAACCGGTATTATAGATTCCGGATGCATACATGACATACTGCAAGAATGTTCACTTGTTTTCTGTCGCCTCTGTGTTGTATTTCTATTCTGACGCTCTTTATCTGCTAAATCCTGGAACTTCTTCGCAAATACAATATATTAAATCATATGTAGGGCGAATAAGACAGAAAATGTCAAAACTCCACTTTTACAATGGGTTGTTTAACCACTGACACACCCACCTTTGCGCAACATGATCACTTTTGGTCCAGAGACAAAGGTTGAAAGATGAAAGTGTATATTATAATCATTATCGAAAAAGGAAAGGTAAAACAAAGAAGCAAATTCAGAGAATTGTTGTCCCCCGATTTCGGGGTTCTATCAGTAAGGGTGCAGTAATCTGTGACATATTGTCATGGCTGTGCATGTCTACATGTATCTTCAGCGCCATTAGGGACACACAAGCCAAATATGAAGGCCCCACCTCTTGCGGTTAAAAAGTTACATTGGAGTATGTCAAAGATCACAGTCAAGGTCACATGATAAAAAATTATGGTACCAACGGAAAGGTATTGCAATTAGCGACATACATGCCAAATACTCAGGCTCTAAGTCTTACGGGTAAAAAGTTATGACCAAGGTTCAAGTATTTGTGACAGACGGACGGACAAACAGACAGGCAAATGAGATTTACTGTCCTCACGCTTTCGCGAAAAGCGGGGAACAAGGTCATAAACATATTTAAGTTCAATTTTTCTTTTATGTATATGATATACATGTACTTTACTGCTAAAAATGTACATCGAACCACACTTGAAAGACTCCGTCAGGATTTGAACCACTGACCTTATGTGAAGTCTCCTCAAATCCATTATCGACTTTGCAAATGTGGAACAACAAACACATGCAATAATAATTGCAAAACAATGTTAGACTTCATCTCCACCATATATGCAAAATTTACATATCAGACATCTATGTGAAAGCAAGAGTAACTAGTATAAATATGCATAAAAAGAGGATACATGCAACACAACAGATTCTGCTGACACTGTCAGCGTCCAATAGGGTGAGAAAATAATAGATAATTATTTCAATCTAAATGTAACATTCTAACATTCTAATTAATCACCGCATCAAGAATTGATATGAATTATAGTGTTTATAATCAATGAGACAACTGGTTTGACCATAATTATGAATGTGACATTGACCAGCATTCAGTGATTGCATTTTTCACAAACTAATGCAAATCTCAATTATGTAACCTTAAAGAAGCATAGTCCGATTGAAGTCGTGAAAAGCATAAAACAATGTAAACGGATTTCTTAAACGGCAATCGATTGTTAGTATATTATCTAAGATGTGTAAAAAGTATCGTTACCAAAGTTAACGAGATATGACCGTTTTAAATTTGCAACATAACTAGACCAACTCCTTGAATATTGATGAGGTCAGTCAGAGGAAATCACGTGACAATGAAAACTCGAGCTTTACCCAATTCTAACATTTGTTCCATTTTTCTTCTTATTTTTTCTTTTTGGCCTCTGAATCTGTGTATAATTATTTCTACCACACTTTTGCTTTTCTCGTGTTCGTATTCCTCCATGTGAACCATTTTTTGTTGTTTTCTACAGTGAATATCCGCGCACGCGCACGATTATGGGCGGAGCATCGCCTTATTTGGGGAATTTATACCAACCGAATTTAATTCGACTCAATTGCCTTTATTCTACGAGAACATTGAGTGATATCAATTTTAAATTTTGCAATTAACACAAAGTTTATAATTTATGTAATACAGGAAATATAAGATATTGTCGTAATTTATCCTTTTCATGCTAAAATTTTCCAGTCTCGGACTATGTCCCATTAATCTGGACCTGCTCATACATTAGTCCTTCATATAGTTCTTTTTAAATATCAATACTGCATTAATGAATCAATTTTACTTCATTATAAAATTCACGTTTTAAAAAAGTCTAAACAATAACCAGATAGGAAATTAAACTTATCCAAGACACTAAATCACCTGTGACTCTAAACAATCAACAGACAGGACATTAAACTTAACAAAGATACTAAATCACTTTTTAAAGACTGACGGAGAATTTCCCCAAGACTGGAGAATCAAACTTAACTTTAACTTGATTGGTGGCATTTATATGTTTATAACTGTCATTTCTGACACAACAAAAACAAATTTATTATGTAATTTCTGTATTGATGCCACTGATGGACGACTGACTGAAGCAGAAGGTGGAAGTGCACTGGAGAAAAGCTGTTCATTTTCAATCTAGGGCAAACTAATCAGTGGCAGGTATCTTGGAAAAGAATGCTGAAATATCTGCCTTGAAAAGAGCAGTGAAGCGCCGAGGTAAAAATCATCCCATAAATATTATGCTCAAGTTAAGAGGGAAATGGTAATGAATAGCACCCCATGGCGCGATTTTGTTGTCTGTACAGCTGCTAAGGCAAACAATATTTGTATAGATAGAGTCTACTTTGATCCAGTTGTATATGCAGCTTGTGTTTCCAGTGTACCATGGGGGAAAGTAGGATATGCTAAGTTAATCGTATGAACAAACTAGGAATACAATACCAAATTTTATGTCATATTTGCACATTTTCTGGAAATTTGAATTACTTAAACATAGTTATTACCATAAATATTGCCCCAGATGCCATCTTTAGGTGCACCAACGCTCTTTTAGGTAGGTGAATAATTGCGACAGAGATGTATAAATATATATGGTATTTTCCCATCTGATATAACACTATCAATATTAGCCACCATGTTGTATTAAAATTTTCGGACTTTTCCCATTTCCGCTCTATAATAGTATTTAACCATATTGAGGAATTTACAATTTAAATGTCTCTAGAGCAGATTTCATAATTGCAATCTCGAAAATTTATTAAGTAGATTCAGTTTTTTGAACATTTAAATTATAAAACATTTAAATATATGCTGTGATGATATAAGAAAAATTACAAAATTAAATCAAACAAGTTTCACAAGAACAGAAATGGATAAAGTCCAAGAGTCGATGAGGAAGAAAACTCTAGTCAATTAAAAAAAAACATGGTAGAGTAGTAACACGTTATTGGCCATCTTTGCATTATTGGCTTATCTTAAATAATGGGTATATTAATATTTGACTGCCAGCAGCACACTTTAGATATTGACTGGTAAATGATACCATTTACGATGGTAAAATTCCATCAAACATGTGAAAGTTCCTGACACGACCTATACAGTTTTCAATATGTAGACGACACTGTGCTATTCCATGGGTGAGAAACACATCTTCCACCTAGAACTGAGGGATATTCTTAATAACGGTGATATGTTTAAGTATCATACTTTCTTCTTAAGTAAGTCTGCAATTGTGATACACTTGTCCGCTATCACCATTGTCTAGAATGTCCAACAGCCCTGAGTCTTCTATGATGACCAGTCTATCTAACTTTTCGACACAAATGATATTACACCAGATGGAGTAATTCCAACTAACAATTTTACAGTATTGTGGTGCTGGTAGTTGGAGAATTTTTATAATTGGTTTGTTAAGCCTGACGATCTCTGAAAGACAATTTCAGAACAATGGATGATAATACATATATTAGAATATTTCTTGAATTCTGCTGGCACAGGACGTTGAACAGCATCCATACTTGTGAATGGATTTAGATATTTCAGTTCTTGATGAAGTCAAAATATTCCGAAAATGTACTGCCAGCAATACCAAACATCTCTGCTATGAGGCTGACAAAAACCCTTATTGATTTCTCATTAACACAACAAACAACTGATCAATTGGTTAAAGATATAATCGACGTCAGCGTGTTCCTATCTGTCGGCGATGTCTGGCTCTCTATGTCCAATAAGTTATCCTGTGGCATTTATCTGCAATATACTGGAAAAACCAAAGAAATATTGCAAATGTTGGAATACATGTACCTGTGTAGATTTTTGTTAGCCCTTCATTGTCATTGGTTCTATTAACTACCATCTCTCCCTCTGAAGTTCGTCTTTTAAGTCCGTGTCTCCCTTTTCAACTACAAATTCTCTATTAGGAGGGGGTCAGGGTCACTCTGAATACGAGCAACATATACAAATGTAGGTAAACTTAATATGTGGCTAAAATATGCCATCAGATGTAAATCCACTCAAGGTTGCCAGCAGCTGGATTTAAGTCAAAACTTTCTGAATATAAAGGCTGATAAAGTATTATGTGCCTGTATTGTCATGGAAGTACTTATCTCGATAAAGCGTGTGGACCTACGTCTATGACCATTATTTCATCAATAGACAATGTCCCCTTATCAGTTTAAAATTTAATACAACGGATTAAGATGGACATCGAAGACGTTTTAAATTTTGTCCAGAAAAAGTTTCAGATGTTATTATTAGTTCTACTTTTGACAAATCATGGTAGGTATAAATAGTTTGTTCATAAAGTGGTGCAATGCAGATAAAAAGTGACGAATATATCAGCGATTTTGAAATTAGGCAAAATATGAATTCGAAAGAGTACCATTGGTTATCAGTAATCTGTACCAAGTGTAACTTAAAGTCTTGACTTGTAACAGATATTCAGTCAATAGTGTGTCAATCAGATGCCTAGGGATTTATTGTTCTGTAGCGAGACTGCTTAGTTACATGTGATTAATAGCACAGCTTAGATATAGTGGGCAATGTCTTAAAAATAAGACTACATTAAAAGAGCTATTTTATCCTTGCAAATTTTAAAACTTTTATTACATCTGTAGTACAGCCGCTACGATACCTCGTTATAAATAATAAAAAACGAGGTGTAATATGATACATTAATGCATTTATTCATATATGTGAAACAGTACAACAGTAAATATTTGAGTTTTAAAAATTTAATGTCCTACTCTCATCGCGCCCTGTATATACTCAGAGGTCTTTATGACCTCTCTTCTTGAGAAACCTGTTGATCATTGTTCTCTATATGGAGGATTATATATAAATTTCTAAAGGTGTGTCCTTTGATTGCTTTGGCGGTGAATGGGAAAGTGGGCGCCCGTAAACCGGTTTACCACACCAATTGAATGACGTATGTTACTTCAATTGACCGTCCTAAGTCGGTATCGTAACCGCAGCACAATCGAATATTTTTGTAATGTTTTTCCATGTATATTCTACTATTATAATGTTTTGTGTGCATGTCCTTGGTGATTATTGTCATAAAACTTTGTTAGATGTCTTCAGTTTTTTCTTTTATTTTACAGCACACTTTGCCATTTTTAAATTTGCTTTTTTAGTAATTATTCCTAGGATTTCTTCACTGTCTTTGTAAGTGACCTCTACATAACATTTACCAACAAGTAACATGTAATTTCCTGTGTTACAATTAAATAGAAGGGCAAATTGTGTCAGTGGTATAACACTGGATTGTCAATCTGATGAACCAGATCGATCTATTAATTCTATAGCAATTCATTGTGTTCAGCCTCTCTGTGTCATTGAGACACCTAAACTTAAATCCTGTTTCCTGGTATATATTGGCCAGTAAAAGATCTCTCACTGCTTCTGGCGGGTCCGACGTAAAGTGTCACGGTAGACATGTCACGACTCGGCTGACTCTGACAACTGACTCGGGCTGGTCCGAAGTAAATTGTCAGGGTAGACATGTCACGTAAAGGATCCCTGATTACTTCAGGTGGGTCCGAAGTTCCGTGTCAGGGTAGACGTGTCACGTAAAAGATCCCTCACTGCTTTGAGTAGGCACGAAGTCCGTGTCCCGGTAGACGTATCACGTAAAAGATCCTTCACTGCTTCGGGTCGGTCCGAGGTGAAGTGTCACGATAGACGTGTCAAGTAAAAGATCTCTCACTGCTTTGGGTGGCTCCGAGGTTAAGTGTCACAATAGACGTGTCAAGTAAAAGATCTCTCACTGCTTCGGGTGAGTCCGAGGTGAAGTGTCCTGGTAGACGCGTCACGTAAAAGATCGCTCCCTGCTGCGGACAGATCCGAGGTATCGTGCCGCGTAAAGATCCCTAAAGCTTCGGATGGCTCCGTTGCATAGGTCAAAATTATGACATCATGCACATGGGAGGTGTCTTCAGATAAATGAAATAAAATTGCAACCGCATAAAACACTAGATAAATAGGTAAAATAATTAAATAATTTTGAGAAACTCTAGATAGTACCCAAGAGTCCCTAAAATCACATCTTATACTTTCTAGTGTCGGAATCCTCAGGAGCCATACAGTCGTGTTATACGGACAACTATAGCTGGACACTGGATAACTTCTGCTTCGAGGTTGTCTTCCAAGAAAGGCATTGGTATGACGCTAGAGATTACTGTGCAAAACGCAACGGAGATCTAGCTGAAATCAGAACGAAGCGCATTCAAGATTCCATCGCTCAGCATCTAAAAGCCAATCATAATGGAAGAAATGGCTTCTGGTTTGGTGCCACTGATACTGATAATGAGGGACATTGGCTTTGGCTTCACAGTAAGCATTTCCTCCCTTTGTCACTGTGACACTGTTATTAATGTCATTGGCAATGGAAACGGATAAAGAATAATTTTTAATGATATTGAAACCTTTTTTCCGAGGCATAACAACAATGTCAATTTTCATATCATTTTATACGTTATGGGTGTAATATTGAATTTGTATCATTGTCTTTTGAATTTAAAATACGTATCATAATGAAAATAATAAAAGTAATATTAGGTCAGAATCATTCAATAAATATGAATTATGATGAATATTGAATTTTTACATAGGAAATCGCACAATGCTCTACAGCAATTGGAACCCCAGCCAAGGTCCAAACGACCATGGGTTTCTAATTGGCGGAGCCTTTGAAGACTGTGCTATGGTGAGGACAGATGATAATTGTAGATGGCATGACGGACCCTGTGACGGAGTAGTAGATATTCTGAAATATGGCTTCCTTTGTCAATACCGTAAGTACTCGGCCATGAAATGATGTGACTGAATTTGATAGTGTGTAATGGAAAACGTACACGTCAGAAAGGATTCGCCATTACTGATAAAAGATGATCAAAAATAAATCACACTTCCATTAAAAATCTTGTAGAGTGAGTCATTTCAGTGCAAACCGTTTGACATTTATAAAGCAATGACAAAATCTGTAAGAGTTTAATGAAAGGGTTGATGTACATTAAACATTTGTTAGATGAAACTCATGAAATTTCTATGACACAAACTCAAGTTTTTGAGACCTAGAAAATACTGCCATTACTGACTGTAACTCTCTAAGGATAAAGCGGCTGAATCTCAAAATCGAAAAGGGTCTTCCTAAAGCTTACCCAAGCACCATATTTAAACGAATATGAAATTCTTATGAGACAAACTCAAATTGAGAGACATAGAATGTACTGTCATCTTTGCTCTGTTTAAAAACCTGAAGTCCTGTAACTCTGTTACAGCAAATCGGATGAATGTCAAAAGGAGCTTTACGCTGCTTAACAAAGCATTATGTAAAAGATTCTTGAAATATCTAAGACTAGTTATTGTGATACATAGAGACACAGCAACATATCATATTACTGTATCATAATTTCTAAGTCCTATAACTCTGTATTGACCAAACTGATGAATCTCAAAGTCCAAAGGGATCTTCCAAGTATTATATATAAAATTATGAATTTCCTATTACTAGAATCCAAGCTATTGAGAGACTTATAAAGTGTTGACGTTTCATTACAATTATAAATTCGAAGTCCTCTCACTACCGACGAACGGTTCTTCTGCTTCGTTTAAACATCAGAATAAAACTGATGAAAATTCATTCGCGTAATCTCAAGTTACCATGAGACATAAAAAGTACTGACTGACAAGCATATGGACAAATACTGACAAGAAGATGGACAGCCATTTTAAATAAAGTATAAATGACGGTCCTAATTATAGTTTTTGTAACTACATGTATACGATATAAATACAATTTTACTGCATACTCTTCTGTTGAAAACTACAAATTCATGACACAGTAAATACTACTGCGCTAATTGTGAAAACATATTGGTACTTTGTACTGAGATTTTGAAAGGCACAGACTCGATGTAGTAATTTAGCACTTGTCTGGCGGTGTAGGCAATCCGGATTCGATTCCCGCATTGCACCATTAAGTTTTAGAGAGTGGTTACCTCCTTCCTTCATGTCGCAATATGACTAGTACTGAAACTGTCGAAAAATCCCAATAAGCGAAACAATTTGCATTTTGCAAATTTTGTCGTGTCGTCCAAATTTTCAACTCTCGAGATTACTTATTAATGTTATTACATTTTAAGCGTTGATACCTACCGCTGCACCAAAACCAGCATCAACCGTCACAAGTCAAACAAAGATAACAACGACAACATCAAAACCAACAACAAAATCAATGACGACATTAAAACCAACAAAATTTGAACCATCAACGCACAAACCAACGACGACAGTAACACCATCAACAATAAGACCAACAACAGCTGACGTCACACAGCCTACATTCCCGTCGGAGACCCATCAAACAGAGCCTACCTATCCAGAGGAAACAACGACAGAGCCCATTGGAGTCATTATCGGATAACATTTATAATCTTTCCTTTTTGGAGCTGTCATTCTTTCTAATGATAAACCTTTCTTTTTAAAAGCTGTTTGATATCAGACTGATTTTAATGATGTAGAAATAATCATTATTTAATTGATATCATTTATGTTATATTTATACATGTTGTATTATGTAACGTCACTACAATATACTAAAGAAGGTCATTATGCTGTTTTTCTGTTTCTGTCTCTTCAGCTTTATTATTTAGGTCTTTAATAAGTTCATATAAATCGTTAATTGGTACAGTTTGTTTATGTTTACCATTATCTTTATTTATAGTGTTCTTTCACTTCATTCATTGGCAAACCGCTTGAGTTTGAGAGTTCTTTTTAGTATTCCATCTTTACCATATTATAGGAGTCAGTTTTGAAAATGTCACCACCATGTTTATAAAACCCTTTTTAGCTTTTCTATAATTTTTGCGTGCAGATTTACAGCGCTTGATAAACAAAAGGTTTTTGAAATATAACCTTTTACTAAATTTTTCTCTTACATTTTTGTACGAAAAAGTTCTGCTGCAAATAGAGTAGAATATTGCCAATTTTTTCAGTCACATTATAAAAGTATACGGGTTTCTATCCACCTTCAACAACTTATTTGTAATATCGTTATGCAGACATTTTACTCAAAAATATATATATTCTGGTCATATGCATATCCAAGCTGTATTAACAAAACATAATGTACAACTGATGATATAAGAAAAAAAAAGCCAGAACTTCGAAATTTGTCAGTGACAGAACAGTGACATTACGTATAGAAAAGTTAGTTATATGGGCAATATCTTTATCAGTACCGACCCTGCCGTTTGTTTTAAATATATTACTATCTTACATAAATTCAGTAAATGTGAACCGTAGTTATTTCTCTTGATATATTCAAATCATTTGAAAATAAATCGGAATCAGTCTCTGTGTCCTCATCAACAAGGAAATGAACTCGTTAGTGATATATATATTTAGTTGACTGAAAATTATAACATACTGTGTTCTATTTGTAAAAATACATTCGGAGAACTACATGCATATTTAGAAGAATTTGATGGAATATAAACCGCATCTGTTATTATACTGTGTGGTATACTTAACACATTCCTGTTGCATGACTACCATAAAATACAAGAACAGATAGACAGATGGGATAACAACGGTAATACTGCCTGACCTTCCTGTTGAAAAGTCCGTTCTTTTCCTTTGGAAACATATATAACCAGGGATATCTATTACATTCTAATTCGCTTTGCTCAAACGAATATAAATCATTCATAGAAATAAATACAGTATATGGAGTAAAAAAACGAAGAAGTATCGAAGGGTAAATCATATCTTATAGTCCATGGAGTAAAAGGACAATATCGTGAATAGTGTCATATTCAGACAAATGCGAACCCCAAAAACATCGCGGTGAGAAGTAAGCGTCCCCTGGTTGCATGCACCGCCCGTCGCAAAAGTCCTGCAACAACCTTTCAAGTCGAGGAGGTAATTACATAAATATACAAGCACGAACACACGAAGGAGACAAGAAAAGAAATGCTGTCTAACTGATATTCCGGTGTCGGAAACGCACGTGAACAAATGTCTGTATATATATATATATATATATATATATATATATATATATATATATATATATATATATATATATATATATATATATATATATATATATATATATATATATTTATATACATGTATAATGTCAAATCAAGTATAGTAAAAACATTAAGATGGTTATTTTGTATGGTCCCAAAATATCGGTTAACATTCCTGAAAGAGGAATCTGAAATTGTCCCTATATCGACCATAGAACTTCTCAGTGACAATTTCAAACGTTCATCAATATATTCTTGTGAGACAGTTTCGTGGCAAGAAGCCTCGCTCTCAGGAAACTTTCGTGTTTAGAGAATGCCCTGGCATAGCGTATAACTTGTGAAATGCAGACGCCATATGCGGGAGAGAAAGGTATGTTGCTACTCAGAAAAGGGAAATTGGTAATAATGAAATTGAAATCGTCACGTTTGTCATAGAGAGGTTACTTATGCACAATCGTCACTAATTGATAGCAGTATATCGATGTATGAAGCAGAAGATGCGCTCTCTGTTGTGTCTTTTATTTCGAGTTCCTTTGGATATATGATGTTGAGGTGATCCTTAAATACAGGGTTGTTAATCGACAAAACGTCATCGATGTATCTGTATGTAAAGTTGAACACAGTGTTGCATCACATTCATTTATATATACAGTGTTGAGTTAGTTGTTTCTTCTGTATGTAAGGGCATTGATGGCGGGTGAGGTTAGCCATTCAGGAGACGTTCGTTCCTCCTTGGCACCTGGTCTCTCCTCTGAAATTTAGGGGTCTGTGAAAGTCCCTGTGTTACATTGCTATTAGTGACGCAGTCACCTTGACATCAGTTACTTTCGTATTTGCATTATATATGTTTCAAGAAACATTCAGTTGACAAAAAGGTTGTGTTCAGTTGTTTCAATTTCTGCACAAGTACAAAATGGATCGCATTAAATGCTTCTCAAATAAAGTTGATGTATAGTCTACTACAGATCATGTGACCTCCTCCGAGAAGAATAAGGAGCGCTTTTCAGCTGCTCCTTACTGGATGCATCTCAAAACCCATCAACAGAAAGTGTGATATATCTTCTTGCTTTATGTCTGCGAAATTTTCGTCTAGATGTATTGGTCTTCAAGCAATGAACTGTTGGTGTTGCAGGACTTATCGTAATAATTCTCACCATGGCATTGTCTCTTATATAACTAGTAGACAGTGTATTGATACTTCCTTCTGGTTCTGTAGTTGTGATTTTAATTATAATTTTTTATAATTTTTTATCCAATTCAAAACTTGAGGATCCAACCAAGCATTGTAGCGCCAAGTTACAAGTAACCAGGTCATTGAACTTAGTGTCATTTGATGGAGGCTTTGATAGTGGAGTAAACATGCCAAATAGTCTCTATGTTATAAGAATTATAACTTATGGACAGGGTTAAATTCATGCTCACGTTTAAAGTGATTATTACACAAACCATTCAAACATACAGACAGTCATAACAATTAAAGAATACCTCAATAGTGCATACGTCAGAACAACTAAAATAATATATACAATAGATAAACATTTGCACATTCGATAAAAATCAACCAGGAAGTTTGAATCTGTCCTTAATGAAGCTATCAGCATATAATATAAATAAAAAATTATCTGTCCAGTTTAACAGATGAGCATATTTAAATTCTAATGCAGATAAACTTTTTCAGTTAAACACTTTTTTCTAATATATTCAACATCAGTATTATTAAAGTAAGAAATATAGTGATTTCATATACACCTAGACATGTCACTGTCCTGCATTCAATACAATAATTTGGTATTCCACTTGATGTCTGTAACCCGGTATCCGTATCAATTTCAATTTATTGTTTTCCTTGCATCAAATGTTATATCAGATTAGTATTCACAAAACATTTTACAATACAAAACACAATATACATAAACAATTACATACTGTACAATCAATAGATCAATAGATAAAACAGATAATTGTAAAGATCGATAGGTATATATACACATTGAGTGCATACTACATCAGTCATAACATTACTTTTGTAAAAATATTTTGACCTAAGGTAAAACAATTTTCATCGAACTTTTTAACAAAGTGGAAAGATCAATGCAATGAAAATAAAACATGCCAGTATCTCCTAAAGAGGTAAGATTCTTTTAAATATTGTCTTAGATTACAATGGTTGTATCTATTGTTATGAATAGAGAGAAGTTATTCTGACGTAAACAATACGGTAGTATTTTTGGACATGCCAGAATAAAGAAGTACGTGTATTCGTCCTGAAGATCATTATTTGTACAGAGCGTGCATATACGCACTTGGAATTTTCACAATGTTCTATTAATATCATACAAGATGTATGTGAGGAAGTTCTATAATTAGAAAGGTAAGCGAGTAGATTTGTTGGAACGTTCTTCTGTATATAACATTGTAATATGAAAGTATCGGGCAAGTAGCGATAAGAATAGCATATAGAGGATGAATCAAAAAATAAAGGTAAACGTCCTACATATAGTTCTGAATAAATCGTAATTTAACGTGTATTATTTTTTCTGTATTGGTTTTGGTCCGAAAAAAATAGTCCCATTCCATCTAACCCTCTCTATACAGAGTGTTCAGAAAACACTGTGTATTAATAACAGAAATGAATTAGAATTTAATTATCTGCTGTCGTGAGCTTTGCCAATTATATTGTGACTTCCAGTTTTGTTGTTTAGTTTCTTGGACGTCTCTAGTTGTGGTGAATTCTTTCTCGGCTTTGATAACTTTAACTACCTAAATGATGTTGACGTCTCCTATTCATCTACTTCATGTAAAACTGAATCATTATTTGAAAAAATATTGATTTGATTATCAATTAATTTAAATTTATTATCTTAACTGTATGAATTGGAATTCAGCCAAAGGAGGGAAAAAATACAAGAACACTATCTATGCAGTACTCCAATATTATTGTTCAGGTTCACTTCAGCATTGACCAATTTATGTTCAACAAATTAAATTATACATATACTGTATTTGCGTGAAATATATAAAAGTATGTATAAGATAATACTAAGAGATTTCGTTCGAGTTACAGTTACACATAATTACAAGTCATCCAAGTATGCTAAAGACTGTTGAATTTCTTCATTTTCTGCCAGAGAAATAAATTTTCTAAACTGCGTAATTCTTTCACATTATGTACAATTGGGCAAGTTAAAAATTTTTAATTGTCTTAAAAAATTTATTTTGATATATGAATTACGAATTCCGTTATATCTGGGGCATTTTAAAATGAAATAAAACTCAATTCAATTCATTTATTTTTGTGCCAATGCCACATCAGATATTTATTTACACTATAAACAAATTCTGAAAAAGAATTAAGCGAGAGTGAGTGCATGAATAGATATATTTTCGACACATATAAATATTTCATAAATTACATTTATAAACACAAATGGTAAAGAACACATGATATACAGATATAAATTGATACACACATTTAAGATCTTACATATAAACATGTCAACATTTTATCACATCACAATTACTAGAGCAGCTGTTATGTAAAAAGACAACTCTGTACACATATTTAAAACACAAACATCTCATACAAATTCCCCTCCTTTATAAAGAAATAGAAATATATCGATCAAGTTCTGTGAGTTCTTTATTATTAACACTCGGGAGTTGTACAAGCTTGAACACATTTGGTTATAATACATTGAGCTCTTATATCTTGATAAAACAAACATTTTAATATAAAGTGAAATTCGTTTTCAATATCGTTAATTTTACAAAAAAGTAGAAAAACGTTGATATATCAATATTGTGATATCTACCACACTCGATGGCAACAATCATGTGATATCTACCACACTCGATGGCAACAATCATGTGATATCTACCACACTCGATGGCAACAATCATGTGATATCTACCACACTCGATGGCAACAATCATGTGATATCTACCACACTCGATGGCAACAATCATGTGATATCTACCACACTCGATGGCAACAATCATGTGATATCTACCACACTCGATGGCAACAATCATGTGATATCTACCACACTCGATGGCAACAATCATGTGATATCTACCACACTCGATGGCAACAATCATGTGATATCTACCACACTCGATGGCAACAATCATGTGATATCTACCACACTCGATGGCAACAATCATGTGATATCTACCACACTCGATGGCAACAATCATGTGATATCTACCACACTCGATGGCAACAATCATGTGATATCTACCACACTCGATGGCAACAATCATGTGATATCTACCACACTCGATGGCAACAATCATGTGATATCTACCACACTCGATGGCAACAATCATGTGATATCTACCACACTCGATGGCAACAATCATGTGATATCTACCACACTCGATGGCAACAATCATGTGATATCTACCACACTCGATGGCAACAATCATGTGATATCTACCACACTCGATGGCAACAATCATGTGATATCTACCACACTCGATGGCAACAATCATGTGATATCTACCACACTCGATGGCAACAATCATGTGATATCTACCACACTCGATGGCAACAATCATGTGATATCTACCACACTCGATGGCAACAATCATGTGATATCTACCACACTCGATGGCAACAATCATGTGATATCTACCACACTCGATGGCAACAATCATGTGATATCTACCACACTCGATGGCAACAATCATGTGATATCTACCACACTCGATGGCAACAATCATGTGATATCTACCACACTCGATGGCAACAATCATGTGATATCTACCACACTCGATGGCAACAATCATGTGATATCTACCACACTCGATGGCAACAATCATGTGATATCTACCACACTCGATGGCAACAATCATGTGATATCTACCACACTCGATGGCAACAATCATGTGATATCTACCACACTCGATGGCAACAATCATGTGATATCTACCACACTCGATGGCAACAATCATGTGATATCTACCACACTCGATGGCAACAATCATGTGATATCTACCACACTCGATGGCAACAATCATGTGATATCTACCACACTCGATGGCAACAATCATGTGATATCTACCACACTCGATGGCAACAATCATGTGATATCTACCACACTCGATGGCAACAATCATGTGATACCTACCACACTCGATGGCAACAATCATGTGATACCTACCACACTCGATGGCAACAATCATGTGATACCTACCACACTCGATGGCAACAATCATGTGATACCTACCACACTCGATGGCAACAATCATGTGATACCTACCACACTCGATGGCAACAATCATGTGATATCTACCACACTCGATGGCAACAATCATGTGATATCTACCACACTCGATGGCAACAATCATGTGATATCTACCACACTCGATGGCAACAATCATGTGATATCTACCACACTCGATGGCAACAATCATGTGATATCTACCACACTCGATGGCAACAATCATGTGATATCTACCACACTCGATGGCAACAATCATGTGATATCTACCACACTCGATGGCAACAATCATGTGAAGACATTCTGAAAACTTGCATTAATATAAGTAATATATATGTACAGAATTATCTAGGATGTATTGGTAGAATTCACTGCGTCATGCCCTGTGCCCTTTTATTCTGAAAAGAAGAAAAAACATTCCCTGTTTTTATAAATCGTAAAATCTATGATCGAACATAGTTTAAGTACATTTGTCAATTAAATCTCCTATTTTCAATAATGTCACTAGCATCAAATCGTTTGACTTTTCGACTCTTTATACAACCATTCCTCATCAACAACTAAAGAACAGAATAACATCAATTATTCAAAACGCCTTTTTTAACAAAAAAGGAATTCGCAAATATAAATATCTCGTTTTAGGCCACAACGACACATATTTTGTAAAGGAACAGTCTGATTCCAGCAGCAAGTATACAGAAAAAAGAGATTATCCAAATGTTAGAATTTCTCATAGATAATATTTTTGTGATATTTGGTTGGAAAGTGTTCCAACAGATTGTTGGCATTCCTATGGGTACTTATTGCGCGCCTCTTCTGGCTGACATATTTTTGTACTCTTACGAAGCAGACTTCATACAATCTTTGCTCTCAAAAGGCTATAAACAATTAACATCTCGGTGCAACTTTTTTGTCGATTAATAACCCTGTATTTGAGGATCACCTCAACATCATATATCCAAAGGAAATCGAGATAAAAGGTAGCACAGAGAGCGCATCTTCTGCTTCAGACCTCGATATACCGCTATAAATTAATGACGATGGTTCATTAGTAACCTCTATGACAAACGTGACGATTTCAATATTACCAATTTCCCTTTTCTGAGTAGCAATATACCTTCCTCTCCCGCATATGGCGTCTTCATTTCACAACTTATGCGCTATGCCAGGGCATTCTATAAATACGAAAATTTCGTCCTGAGAGCGAGGCTTTTTGCCACGAAACTACTCTCACAAGGATATATTGAGGAACGTTTAAAATTGTCACTGAGGAAGTTCTACGGTCGTTATAGGGATCTATTGCAATTTCAGATTCCTTTTTCAAGAATGTTAACCGATATTTTGGGACCTGACCATACAAAATAACCATCTTCACTTTTTGACCTTTTTGACTGTACTTGATTTGACATAATACGTATATACATCTATATACAGATATTTGTTCACCTGCGTTTCCGATACCTGAATTTCAGGCAAGCAGCATTTTTTGCCTTGAATGGGAAATCTGACTTCGTGTTCCTGTCTCCTTCGTATGTTCATGCAGGTATATTTATGTATTTACCTCCTCGATTTGAAAGGTTGTTGCAGGACTTTTGCGACGGGTGTTGCATGCAACCAGGGGACGCTTACTCCTCCCGGGCACCTGGTCTAACCTCGATTTTATTGGGGTTCGCATTTGTCTGAATATGACATTAAACACGATATTGTCCCCTTTATTCCATGGACTATGAGATATGGTTTACCCTTCGGTACTTCTTCGTTTTTACTCAATACAGATTTCATTGAAATGTAACCCAAACCTATATGAATTAGATCTATCCTAATACCATTAATTCTACTTTCATTTGTTTTTCTTTTTCTGACTCTTCTAGATAGGAAAGAAAAATAAAGTTATCTGAATTCTGGAATTTTATTCAATATTCTAACATTCTTATTTTTTCTAGTATTGTACAAAGGTACCTTTATAGACAAACTATTACAAGTGTTTTTCTTTCTCCTAAAATTTCGTACAGAACATGGCTTAAATTTTATTTCTACGTCACTAGCTTTATGACCCCCATCCGCCCACCCCCTCCCTTCGCTAACTTCCCAGCAATACATTCCAAAACTTTTCACATGGCACACGTCATATTTGTGACACAGTCGGCGTGGTACAATCGGTTAGGTATTAGACTCTTGACCGAGAGGTATCGTGTTCGGGTCCGCTTGTCGGTCCACTGAGGCCCAGTGTCACGGTCAACATGAGTTGTAAAAGATCAGCCACTGCTTCGGTTGGGTCTGTAACGCTGTTGTAAAGGACTAAATTTCTGTGCATTGCAGTTTGCATTAGACAGACGTAATATTAGAATGAAACAGAACGAAATACTGTTTAGTACATTGTTGCTATTTTTATTTCTGACATAGCTCACTTTCACTTTTAAAAATATGTATATGAAATTGAAATTTAGGAAACGATGTCCAGTACGCAATCTTTGTTTGGTTAAATCCGCTGCACTTGAAGTAAGCTCTTAATATCTCGAGATTTCACCTGTCGAGATAGGTGAATGTTTGCCGAGCAATCTATCACCTGAGATTAGAAAAATGACTTTAGAAATGGCTGGATCAAGTCTCACTGACACTGCCCAGGCTTAAATGGTGTATCAATCCATGTAAACAATGTTCGGCACAATATCACTTTAACGTTAATAAAAGAAGAAGAAGAAGAAGTTTTGACTATATATCAGCTGATAGAATGATGGAGAAAACAAACAGTGAATTACGTGAACAAGTAAGTTGTTAAGAATAATGTCATTTCAGAAATATATTACGTGACGTACACAGTTGAACAGTTCAATAGCTACCATTCTAATTAAAGAAATTATGAACGGACATACAGTTGAATAATTGAATATCTACCTTTTTAATTAAAGAATTATTGAACGGACAGTTTGAATGCGTGGTCTTTACTTCTTGTAAAGAAAAAGTAAAATATTCGTCTGTAAAACTAATTCAGTCTAATATAATGGAAGACATGTACATACCAATTTCAGTTTTCTGATTGTATTACACGAAAAAATTGATAAACCCAAGTTGTAAATTCCGACATTCATCCCGCTTTTGATGTTATCGCCCAAAGCCTCAATAAATAGTAGTTTATATAGCATCCAGCATTATCAGTTTTATTAGTACTTCTTGAAAATCAGTCAAGTGTACAAAATATCTTTGATATGTTTCCCCATTTTCTTAATACATGTATCTCACCTTTATTGCATCATTGTAATAAATGATGTACATATATATTTGAAGATTCCAGACTGGAGATTAATGCTAAGGAATGTACACTAAGGTAATAAAAGTTCTGCCATGAAAAGTAGCCCAGATGACCTTTTTAGGGTAAAATTTTCTGACCAAAGTCCGTAAGGGAGGTCCAGGATTGAAATCGATCCTCTGGATCTGTAAATAGAGCGAGATACAGTTTTATCTTTTTTAAATGTCGGTATTGGTAATGTTATTTTAATATTATTGTGATTTCTTTTTAATGAAACAATGTACACTGTTTCATGTATATAAAATGAAGCTCGATGTATATCTCATGATCTCTAATAACTTACTCCTAATTTGTATGCATACACATACCGAAGACTTCCTGACGACCCTTGACACTGAACCTTTATCAGTTACATATAATCGGTGTGCAGCCAACAAGGGAAAAAATAACTACTGGGATTGGTAGTAAATAAAGGCATAACATGTGTACATTTGAAAACCAAGCTCGCAAGTTACGATTGTCTTTGTTGGTGTGCCCACGCTGTCTGCACTATTAGTGTTTAAGTGATTCAAACTCATGGTACATAAATTCTTAAACTGGAAATAGAGGAGGATTTTACAGCTATGGAGAAGACGGTTTGTCATCTTATTTGTATTGTAAAATATAAAATTATTCCAGTAGAGCACTAACTTGTTGCTTAGTATGATGTTGCGAGTTTACAAGTGTTTATCTATAATTTCGATCATTAAGGTTGTATCACTTCCTTTTGACCTGTCATGACCTACCGACTACGAGTAGTTTAGGATTTGAATTACGCATATTGTTCCAACGGACCTGTCCTATAGTATTTTGTTTCGACAAAAAAACGTATCATAATATTGGGTGTCTCTATTTCTGTGGGATAAAAGTGAAATTTCTCAAAGTCGAATTGGGAGAGGGGCGTCTGGACATCTTTTCTCACGTGCCATTTTATGACTAGACATAATATGGTAATAATGTAAGCTTAGTTTAAAGTAAGTCTCACTATACTTTGACCCATAACACGTTATGGTGTGTGTATATGACAATGTATTCTGGCAACTCAGCCTCACATTTTTGTTGATGTGATATCTGAAACTACGGTGTAATAACAGTAAATTGCTTCGTTTTATTATCTTATGCCGAATTATTATACTGTTTCAACTGACATAGCTAACATGTGTATGGATTCTATCGAATAATATTGTCATTGGAGTTACTTGTTGAGGCGTTGGCAATTGATTACGTTTCCCTTTTTGATCTCTAAATAAGAATTAATTGCATTTGACATCATCTTTGGAAGAAAATGATGATATAATTGTGCTAACCAATACTCAGTTCCGAAGTTAATGTGGAAAGGACTATAATATCGGTGACTTGTTTATATGTACGAGGGAGTGGATAAAGTGATTCCTAGCCCTCTCCCCTCCCTTCTTCACCTTCCACTTCCTCTGTCCGTCCCTCTTGTTTCTTAAGTACTAGATTAAACCGTGATGCTGTTACAACAATTTGATATTTCATGGTTAGCTTATATTAAAATAAAAAGGCTACCACAAAACACATTCTGTCCTCATTTGTATGTGGTATGAAACACAGGTTTAACTCAAATGCACTTACCAATAGAACTTCCTTCTGGTTTAACATCAAAGATCACATGTAGAATGTATTTAAGGCAAGAGGATTAAGTACGACAAATATTTTTGTTACACGATTAAATACGATATCATGTTACCATGACAATCAGTGACTATCAGTGCTGTATAAATATAACATAACCGTATTGTAGAGAATACATTTGTTGCTTTGCATCACTTGTCTGTGTGATTTTTATACGGAGACTTCGAACACTTTTGAAGAAGTTGAATCCCACCATGGTCTCCTTTACCGTTCAGTTTTATGGTTATGGTTAGTTAATCATACATACTGTTGTTCGTGTTTCCATGTTGACTAATCGGTTTATTGGAAAAAAATATTTTGTATGTGTTGAGAAGAACAAGCACTTGTGGTTTGAGTTTGCACCTTTCTTTGTATGCTTTCATTAATAAACGCGCCCGAGGTTGACCTCATTTCACCTCTGCGTTCGTAAAGATATAGTGACATATCTCGGTTCTTATTTTATAAAACAGATTTTAAGTATTTATTTTGATTTCATATAAAAAAAAATTAACTAGTGTGATTGCGTCTACAACCTACATTGTAACCTACAACCTACAATCCAGTGAACTTCATGCGTACACAGTCTAACCCCCAGTGACCACTCGGTAGCCCCGAGCGCGCTACGCCCCTGTTGTAAAATACATGTACATATATAATACTATACTTTAAACCTAAACCATAAAGTTCGGTGAAATTCTGTTCGACATTGAGTAAATAATTACAAAATGCAAGATGTAACTTTTCTATCAGGTAAGCATTTGTAAAACCTCAAATCTCATATCCATACAATAGAATAGTTTTAATTACTTTATCAAATATATTAGATGTAGTCAATACTTAGATTATGACTTTTGTATTTTGACAAAACAGCATGCATTGCTATGATTAATTCATCTTATTGATTCTTCACATTTTGTTTAAAGGACTTATCCCCCCTTTTCTTCTTTTAAATATTTGAAGTCTTTAAATATTCCTACCTGTTTACCATTGTATAAATAAATAATGCATTTTGGAGTTGTCTCCCTCTTCCAAATATTATTAATCTTCAAGATTATTTCATGTAGGTGCCTGTGATAAACGCTGTAATGATATATGGTATAATTCATGAATTAAATTTAATTGCGTTTAATTTTTGTTTAACATATGATAAGATTTTTTGTCTTTATTTTGTTTTTATGTAACTATATTTCGTTATTTGATTGTATGCAGCCGTCAAGGTTTTCCTATTACTAAGAACTGTGTGTCCGATTTTGAAATATGATTTTACTTTTGTAAATACCGTAAATTAACTAGGTAATGATAATTGTTACGAACGTTCATGGTAAATGTACGAATTACGGAGGGGGTTTTTTTTTAGCGATTTTTGATAAATATTGATGGTTTTGTCCCAAAATTCCCGAAATACCCACCGTCCAAAATTTTGCATGAGCTCTCAGATAATCATACTTTTCGAAATTCACCTGGAAAGGGGGAGGGTGGTGGTGGTTATAAAAGAATCAAGATCTACTAATTCTAGTATGACAACATCAATAATGTAACTTTTAATTTAAAAATTGCGCGGACTTACATATCAGTGTGCGTCGAAAGAAATAGCCCAATACCTGAGTTCTAGTAAGAACTCGATCGGTCTTAGTCAACACTAATAAAATCTCGATCAGATTAGCAGAAGGTAGGTCAACACTAGTGAAAACCCGATCGGGCTAGTAGAATAATAGGTCGATACTAGCCCGATACTAAGAGTAGTGAAAAATTTCAATAAATTTTCATTTATTTGTCTCAAAATCAATTAATATGAATTAGACTGTCGCGAATAAATCTCCGTTAAAATTCACGAAGATGCCATGGTTATAAACAACATTGATGGATATCGATAAAGGAAATCAATTACTCGTCGGCGGGTATCGGTCAACGTAATAGCGTGCCTCAGGCGTAACAGTCTGAAACTTTTGAATAAGTAGGTATTTAAACTATGTAAATACTGAGTTATCGCGCACGTACTTCAGTTTACCTGGAGAAAGCCCTAAAATCATCTCTTCGTCTACACATGTAGATCACTGTATCATATTGAATATGGGAACTTATCGAGAAGTTGCGTGTAGAGTGTCCGAGAAAATGACATACATAAAGACCCTGTAAAGTCATGTAGGTCAATGCTGAGGTCATTCGGATTAGTGTCGTATATACACGTGTACAACTGTCTGAGGTAGGTGTGTCACTATTTACCTGTAAAATGTAAACAAAAAATTCCAAAGGGGTGGAATTATAACTGGGATTTATCACTGCACTTCATTTTAAATAAAAAGATACAACATCGAAAGATGATGTATAAACAAATATGCACACATAGATATATTTGTATACACGATAAGCAAAAGTAAATATGTTATTTACATGTGTCACAAAGAAAACAAGTTTTGAGAAGTGTTATGACTGTTGGCCAGTCAACCGTGCGAACATTGTTCCGGTATAGTATTTAAAAGAAGTCTTCCCGACAAGACTACATGTAACTGTGAGCCGTGCAACACGTTAAATTTATCGGTTTAACCACTATACACTACACTACATGTAACGCTGACAGTCATAGTGGAGAAGTCCCATATACATGACCTTTTTCCCCAAAAACAAATAAGATTAAAAGAAGACAAAAACAAAAAAATTCAGATTTGGTACGCGGATATCTATTAACACCTTTATTGTTGGCATGATATGTTAGGCTGAGTGGTTGACATGGATTTATATGTATTTCACTAGCCTATCTCTCTGTGCTAGTCTAGATCATTTACACAGGTGGAAAAGATTTGATTGCGTGAGGAATCACACCCAGGAGAAATCGTAGGTCTACACAAAAGAAATCGTAACTAATTTCAATAGCCAAACTGTACTCTGTATAGGGCGTTTTCCTCAAAGAGGTGAACAGGGGTACAACTGTCCCTTCTCTCAAACCCGGGCCTGTCTTCCCTCTCCCTTTAACTCCCTTCCCCAAGTCTGGTGTAACATTAAAAGGTGACCCCCATTGAAAACTGACCCGCAGGTCAGTTTTCAACGTTTTAAGGGTCAATTTTTAACATTAAAATTTAAATTTAGAAATTTAATGTTAAAAATTGACTCGGTCCGTTATTTAACGACCCAACCACGGATGAAATATGTGACCCTCGTTGAAAATTTAACCGCAGTGGTGGGTCATATTTTAACGTTAAAATTACCTTTGTGTGTAATGCTCACCTGTACTCTAAAAATGCATTTCATACTGTGCACTTTCTGTTTGCAAACGAGTCTGTTACAGTACGGTTTAAATTTTACGTACCGGTAGTACAATGACATCACATCTCATTAGAAGTGTTATCTATGAGAACTGATACTTCATAGGGGGTCACATTTCAACTGTAATTAATGACTCCATATGAAAAAAAGTTTCAAACTACTGTTTATAATACAGTGTGACTATTCAATTTATTCGATAGTAAGTAGAATAAACTTGAAAACTGGTTATCAGAGGTAGGGTAAACTTTCTACTTTAAAAACGACCCCATGTCCAGAAAATCTCCTTACATGTATTACAATATATGTATTTAGCTAAGTAAACTTCATCTCTTTGTTGAGTAAAATTGATAGTTTATAGAGACAATGCAAGGGCATAACTGAAAAAAAAACATAAAGGGAGTGGGGTGTCATATTTCAACATTAATAAATGACTCCATATGAAGAAAAAAAAATCGAACTCCGGTTTACAATATAGTGTGACTATTCGATTATTCGATAGAAAGTAAAATGAAAGTTAGAACTGGTTATTAGAGGTAGGGTTATCATATTTCAACATTAAAAACGATCCCATGTAGAGAAAATCTCCTTATTACAGTACAAGCGTTTAGGTAAGTACACTGTCTATTTTTGAATAAAGAGGGATATTTTGCGGAGACAATGCAAGGACAATGGCTAGGGGTGGGGGGGGGGGAATCATATTTCAACATTAATTAAGGACTCCATATGAAATAAGCTTCGAACTTCAGTTTATAAAATAGTGTGACTATTCAATTATTCGACATTAAGTAAAATAAAATTGAAAACTGGTCATTAGAGATAGAGCCAAATTTCGACAACCCAAATCGAGAAAATCTCCGATTTATGATACATGTATTTAACTAGGTACACTTTCCGTGGGGTCATATTTTAACGTTGAGAAAGGATCACTTTATTAGCCTATAAACTGTCTATATACGAGAAATACCCAGAACAATCATTGCCTCTATATAGATTAATCATTCGGTAGTAGATTTCGTATCTTATATTCTGTTTCGTCATTTATGACACTTGATACAATTATGAACATTTCACATTGTAAATATGCTGTGTTGTTATATCCTTATAAGATAGTTTCTAAATAAATTCTATAGAAAAAAGTCCAATTACTGTTGATTCCACGCGGTCTAAGGAATTCTTTAAAAACTCGGCCTCTGACAACTGTTTTTCTCTGAGTCAAACTGATAATCTGTTGCCCTCAATCCCAGTCAACAACTGTAGAACATTCACGAGAAAATCAATGACCGAAGAGGTGCGAGGGTCAATTTTGTTTGTTTTCTTTCTTTCTTGTCAATATCTTGAGTATAGAGCCGATGTGGCCCAGTGGTTAAGGGTCGTTTCTATAATCGAGATGCCCCGGGTTCGATTCCCGCCCTGGTCACCCCGGTGTCCTGTCTTTCGAATGAAACTGAAAACCGATGCCCCGTGTCACGGTAGGCGTGGCATGTAAAAGATCCTTTACTACGTCGGGTGAGTCCGTTGCAAAGGTTTATTTTTCTATGCAATGCAGCAGGCATCTTTGCTAGCCAAGGATCCGATCTGATTCTCTCCTCTCCTAGCAGCAGCGAAAATGTGCATCAGGCATATGACGTCACCATATACGTGCAATAATCGTGGCGTGACGTTACATGTATATGCAGCATGCTTTGTAGGCTAGGCGAAGCCGCCGCACGGTTTAAATTTACAACATATATAACACATGCACCTACATGGACGTCCGCTGGTGTCGAGGATGTGATATCCCCACCTCGGAACCGAGCCACGTGCAACCAATTTCAAATCATAACTTCACTTCCGGTGTCTGCTAAGCATGCCGTAATATATGTACGTCATTGGAACAACCTTTTTTAGGGTTGTCTCCGTGGCGTGACGTTATATGCGGCATGCTTTGTAAGCTAGGCGAAGCCGCCGCACGGTTTAAATTTACAACATATATAACACATGCACCTACATGGACGTCCGCTGGTGTCGAGGATGTGATATCCCCACCTCGGAACCGAGCCACGTGCAACCAATTTCAAATCATATCTAGAGTATATATTTCATTTTCCAATTTCTAACGTAATATTTATGTAGTTGTTTTTCATTAACGCTTTACATGCGCTTCATTCACAGGTTACCAAATTTTCTGAAAGATGACATACACTTACACTCCATATGCATGTTAATCTTTTAAAAAGATAATTTGGAAACAGCACACTTTACCCAAAAAGTCCAGTAACCAACTTTTAAAATGTGCAACAATGTCACCAATCTTGATTCATCATTTATTCTCAAAAGAATCTTATCTCGAATCTACAATGTAGATGTGGTCAAACAAAACAAAACACTACCTTCTTCTCTGTAAAAAACTATCTGATCATTAAAACCAAATCTTTATTCCGCTTATCTACTTGTCCCATTGCATTTGGGACAAATACAGAAGCAGAATAAGGGCATAGTTTTAATCAGATTGTTAAAAAACTATACAAGTTACTATTCCAATGAGAGGCAAATCCATTTATATTCAATAAATCAACAATACATATCGACCAATTTACTATTATTTGGTAGCTCTAATCTATCTCAAATTTAAAACAGTCATATTTACTTAGATACAAACCTGTAAAGTCAAAACAAAACGATTTAACGTACATTAATTATCATATGCACTTCAACCAACCCCCTCTTTTCAAACATTTCATTATAGTAAAAGTGCTCATGTTTTTTTAATTAAAATGTTGATGATCGTTTGCAACCAACCTAATGTTTTCTGTCTTCTTGTTTTTGTTGTTATTTCGTTGAACAATTGCATCGTATGTAGTTCAACTACACACCAATTTTATCGTTATATCTCGACTTCTCGTCAAAGTTTTTAGTTTAATTTTCCTATCTGAATTTAATTAAAGTACACTGCATGCCAGTATTTACATTAAACACGTTAATATTCCATGTTTACATACATGTATAACTTCTGTACAGTACAGTTTCTTGTGTATTGATCTCTTGAGTAAATCGGTACATGATACCATATTATCTATGTTCAGATTAGGGCCCTCTGGGGCATAACACACAACATATTAAATATACATATACATATACATACACACATTGACACCACGACATGATAAACGTATTATTTGACAGCATTAAATTCAAAACACAGACATCTGTAAAACCCAAATTGAGGAAAAAGTTGAGTTCTGTTTGAATTAAACGGCATGATGATTAAGCATTATAATCTGTGTTATATATACTAGTTGCTACAATTAATCATATGTGTGCTGAACACAATTTATAATGCCATAGATTATGAAGTACAGATACAGATGACATATGAATGAGTAGCATTCCTTGGTCATTTTTTCAATGATTGATTGATTGATTTTTGTTTGACGTCACACCACGAGTATTTCACGTATATGGTGACGGCATCTGCCTGATGCGGGGCATACAAATTTTTACCTTTGCAACGGACCCACCCGAAGCAGTGAGGGATCTTTAAAATGCCATGCATACCACGACACGGGGCCTCGGTTTTTACTGTCTCATCCGAAAGACAGGACACCCGCATGACCAGAGCGGGACTCGAACCCCGGCCTCCCGATCAGGAGTCCAGCGCGATACCACTAGGCCACGCCGGCTTTCATTGTTTGAATATAACATGTATTCTTATTAAAGCATATAAATCACTGGAGATAAATATGGCCGAAATGCAAGAGACACCATGAGACAATGCTAAAGAGTGTATAATACTTAACCTGTATCTAATGCAGATCAGACATAAGATAATGATAGGTAGGCTGGAACAATGGCCAGACTGCAAAAGGCACCAAGAGACGATTTTCCTCCCAAGAGGGCCAGAGGTTCCGATCATTTCATATCAACGGGTTCTAAAATAATTAAACACGTTCGACATCGACAGTATGACCTCGAGATCATCACAGAGACCATAAGTCTTGTATTGGGTCCCTCTACAGCCCCTATACAAGCTTTAACTGGAGCGTTGCACGCTGACTAAATGGGCGATGGGTACTCTATGACGGCCTTGTTCAAACCTTTTCAGAAGAGACAAGGTCCTGAGCCTCGTCCTTTCTGACTGTTACTCGGAACTCCTACAGATCAAGGATCTGAGCTCGCTTACAGACATGCAGAGCACGGTTTACTAATGGCGATGACCGACTCGCTTCTCATTTTGATACTTGCATATTATTCTATAAACGTTTCGTGTGAAAATTTTTATTGCCTCTCGTCCTGAGAAACCTGTTGATCCTTGTCCTCTGTATGGAAGATCATTTATAACTTTTTAAATGTGTCCTTTGGTTGTGCTGTTTTGCGGTGAGTGAGAAAGTGGGCGCCCGTAAACCGGTTAACCACACCAATAGATAAATTCAGAGTTTTCGATTAGGCTGTGAAATTCTTAAATATTACCATAAAAAGCACGTGACCACGGACAAATATTGACGTTTCAATTATAGAACTTCAGTTATATCAAATGGAAGTACAGATTTGTATTTTAAACACAGAGAACATATCTAAATTCCCTATTCCCTATTCCACTTAAATGTAAGATTTGAAAATAAAAGAAACGAACTAGGAAATGGCCTATTGAGTGACGTTTGTTACTTAAATAAGTCGTCTTAAGTGGATGTCGTAACTGCAGTACAATCGAATATTTTTGTAAAGTCGTTTTCTGTGTTTATTTTACTATTATCATGTTTTATGTGTATGTCCTTGGTGATTTGTGTCATACAGCTTGGTCAGATGTCTTCTGTCTTCTCTTCAATACAGCAGTATGAATATGGAGAGTACAAAAAATACATATCGCATGCTGGCTATTCGGAAAGTAGTTTTGATTTCACACTAGAAAATACAGTCCAAGTAATATCACCAAGGTAATTAAGTGATAAAATTTTATTCATGTTTTAAGTGATATCACCATGATTATGTTTAAGATGATATCACTTTATCTTCGAATGTATATCATCTTGATCCAAATTGATATCATCTAGATAATAAAATACGAAGTTACATCATATGAATAGAGAGTGATATTACTTTATATACAGATAATATCTCTTCGTTCTAATGTTTTATTACCTCGTTTTTAAGGTAATATCACGTATCAATGCGTTTACACATAGAACCAAGATGATATCACATTAAAGCTAGATAATATGACATCGAATTCAACTTGATATCTCTTTTAGATAATAATTAGCAAAACTGCATCCATAATACTTACCTCCGGGTAAACGTTAATCCATTATACTTACCTCCGGGTAAACGTTAATCCATAATACTTACCTCCGGGTAAACGTTAATCAGTGTTTGTAAATTGGGGTTGCACAAGTCACATGATTTAAACTAGTAGTGGATAAATTATCTCACGTGTACGACAAGCATTGGGAAAAAGTATCTCGCATAAATAACAATAAAAACAACGAAAAATGTATCTAACATGAAGAAATGGAATAGTATATCTCTCATATCTAATTAGCAATGGAAGATTGTGTATCACGTATAATAAAAGCAGTGGAAATGTGTATCTCGGACGTATAATAAGCAGTGGGGATATCTATCTTACATGTATTACAAGCAGTGGGATTATATATCTCTCATGTATTACAAGCAGTGGGATTATATTTCTCTAATGTATTACAAGCAGTGGGATTATATATCTCCCATGTATTACAAGCAATGAGATTATATATCTCTCATGTATAACAAGCAGTGGGATTATATATCTCCCATGTATAACAAGCAGTGGGATTATATATCTCTCATGTATTACAAGCAGTGGGATTATATATCTCCCATGTATAACAAGAAGTGGGATTATATATCTCTCATGTATAACAAGCAGTGGGATTATATCTCTCTCATGTATAACAAGCAGTGGGATTATATATCTCCCATGTATAACAAGCAGTGGGATTATATATCTCCCATGTATAACAAGCAATGGGATTATATATCTCTCATGTATATCAAGCAGTGAGATTATATATCTCCCATGTATAACAAGCAGTGGGATTATATATCTCTCATGTATAACAAGCAGTGGGATTATATATCTCCCATGTATAACAAGCGGTGGGATTATATATCTCCCATGTATAACAAGCAGTGGGATTATATATCTCTCATGTATAACAAGCAGTGGGATTATATATCTCTCATGTATAACAAGCAGTGGGATTATATATCTCCCATGTATAACAAACAGTGAGATTATATATCTCTCATGTATTACAAGCAGTGGGATTATATATCTCCCATGTATTACAAGAAGTGGGATTATATATCTCTCATGTATAACAAGCAGTGGGATTATATATCTCTCATGTATAACAAGCAGTGGGATTATATATCTCTCATGTATAACAAGCAGTGGGATTATATATCTCTCATGTATAACAAGCAGCGGGATTATATATCTCCCATGTATAACAAACAGTGAGATTATATATCTCTCATGTATTACAAGCAGTGGGATTATATATCTCTCATGTATAACAAGCAGTGGGATTATATATCTCTCATGTATTACAAGCAGTGGGATTATATATCTCTCATGTATAACAAGCAGTGGGATTATATATCTCTCATGTATAACAAGCAGCGGGATTATATATCTCTCATGTATTACAAGCAGTGGGATTATATATCTCCCATGTATAACAAGCAGTGGGATTATATATCTCCCATGTATAACAAGCAGTGGGATTATATATCTCCCATGTATAACAAACAGTGAGATTATATATCTCTCATGTATTACAAGCAGTGGGATTATATATCTCTCATGTATAACAAGCAGCAGGATTATATATCTCTCATGTATTACAAGCAGTGGGATTATATATCTCCCATGTATAACAAGCAGTGGGATTATATATCTCTCATGTATAACAAGCAGCGGGATTATATATCTCTCATGTATTACAAGCAGTGGGATTATATATCTCCCATGTATAACAAGCAGTGGGATTATATATCTCTCATGTATAACAAGCAGCGGGATTATATATCTCCCATGTATAACAAACAGTGAGATTATATATCTCTCATGTATTACAAGCAGTGGGATTATATATCTCTCATGTATAACAAGCAGTGGGATTATATATCTCTCATGTATAACAAGCAGTGGGATTATATATCTCCCATGTATAACAAACAGTGAGATTATATATCTCTCATGTATAACAAGCAGTGGGATTATATCTCTCTCATGTATAACAAGCAGCGGGATTATATATCTCTCATGTATTACAAGCAGTGGGATTATATATCTCTCATGTATAACAAGCAGCGGGATTATATATCTCTCATGTATTACAAGCAGTGGGATTATATATCTCCCATGTATTACAAGAAGTGGGATTATATATCTCTCATGTATAACAAGCAGTGGGATTATATATCTCTCATGTATAACAAGCAGTGGGATTATATATCTCTCATGTATAACAAGCAGTGGGATTATATATCTCTCATGTATAACAAGCAGCGGGATTATATATCTCCCATGTATAACAAACAGTGAGATTATATATCTCTCATGTATTACAAGCAGTGGGATTATATATCTCTCATGTATAACAAGCAGTGGGATTATATATCTCTCATGTATTACAAGCAGTGGGATTATATATCTCTCATGTATAACAAGCAGTGGGATTATATATCTCTCATGTATAACAAGCAGCGGGATTATATATCTCCCATGTATAACAAACAGTGAGATTATATATCTCTCATGTATTACAAGCAGTGGGATTATATATCTCTCATGTATAACAAGCAGCAGGATTATATATCTCTCATGTATTACAAGCAGTGGGATTATATATCTCCCATGTATAACAAGCAGTGGGATTATATATCTCTCATGTATAACAAGCAGCGGGATTATATATCTCTCATGTATTACAAGCAGTGGGATTATATATCTCTCATGTATAACAAGCAGTGGGATTATATATCTCTCATGTATAACAAGCAGTGGGATTATATATCTCTCATGTATAACAAGCAGTGGGATTATATATCTCTCATGTATAACAAGCAGTGGGATTATATATCTCTCATGTATTACAAGCAGTGGGATTATATATCTCTCATGTATAACAAGCAGCGGGATTATATATCTCTCATGTATTACAAGCAGCGGGATTATATATCTCTCATGTATTACAAGCAGTGGGATTATATATCTCTCATGTATAACAAGCTGTGGGATTATATCTCTCTCATGTATAACAAGCAGTGGGATTATATATCTCTCATGTATAACAAGCAGTGGGATTATATATCTCTCATGTATAACAAGCAGTGGGATTATATATCTCTCATGTATTACAAGCAGTGGGATTATATATCTCTCATGTATAACAAGCAGCGGGATTATATATCTCTCATGTATTACAAGCAGCGGGATTATATATCTCTCATGTATTACAAGCAGTGGGATTATATATCTCTCATGTATAACAAGCAGTGGGATTATATCTCTCTCATGTATAACAAGCAGTGGGATTATATATCTCCCATGTATAACAAGCAGTGGGATTATATATCTCTCATGTATATCAAGCAGTGGGATTATATATCTCCCATGTATAACAAGCAGTGGGATTATATATCTCTCATGTATAACAAGCAGCGGGATTATATATCTCCCATGTATAAAAAACAGTGGGATTATATATCTCTCATGTATTACAAGCAGTGGGATTATATATCTCTCATGTATTAGAAGCAGTGGGATGATATATCTCTCATGTATAACAAACAGTGGGATTATATATCTCTCATGTATAACAAGCAGTGGGATTATATATCTCTCATGTATAACAAGCAGTGGGATTATATATCTCTCATGTATAACAAGCAGTGGGAAAATGTATCTCACATGTATAGCGAGCAGTGGTATACTAATATATCTCACGTATATCAAACAGTGAGAAAATGTATCTCACATGTGTAACAAGTAGTAGGATAATGTATCTCATATATATATATAACAAGCAGTGGGATACTAATGTATCTCACATGTGAAACAAGCAGTGAAAAAATGTATCGCACATGTATAATACATGTAGGCAGTGGGAAAATATATCTCACATGTATAACAAGCAGTTTGAAAATGTATCCCACATAAATAACAAGTAGTGAGATAATGTATCTCACATGTATAACCATCATTTTGCTATAATGTACATTAACGAGGTATATAGGCTACAAACTGTATATCTATGCACCTCAACTATCTAAGTTAAGAATACCCTAATCTTTTCCTGCGTTTAAATAAAACAGAATACTCTGTAACACGTTTTATAATCATTAATTTTTCTCAACATTTTTTTCATATTTCTTAAATATGTATATTAGCACTTGTCCCATTTCCGGCAACATTTGTTGCTTAATAACCATTTCTGACATTCACTGCCGCATGTGAACCATTTTTGTCAACATTTGCTTTCCATGTTAAACATTTCTCGCAACATTTGCTGCCGTATTCAAACCCTTTCTCGCAATATTTGCTGCGGGATATAAACTATTCTCGCAATATCACTTCCTCATGTGGACCGTTCCTTTCAACATTTGCTGTTGTTGTTTGCTGCTGCATGTGAACCATTACTGGCAACACGTGTTGCTGTTGTTTGCCGCTGCATGTGAATCATTACTGGCAGCATATACTGCTGTTGTTTGCTGCTGTATGTGAACCATTATCGGCAACATGTGCTGCTGTTGTTTGCTGCTGCATGTGAACCATTCCGGGCAACATTTGTTGTTGTTGCTTGCTGCTACATGTGAACCATTACTGGCGACATTTACTGCTGTGTTTTGCTGCTACAAGTGAACTATTACTGGCAACATTTGCTGTTGTTGTTTGCTGCTGCATGTGAACCATTTTTCGCAACATTTGCTGCTGTTCTTTGCTCTTGCATGTGAACCATTACTGGCAACATTTACTGCTGTGTTTTGCTGCTACAAGTGAACTATTACTGGCAACATTTGCTGTTGTTGTTTGCTGCTGCATGTGAACCATTTTTCGCAACATTTGCTGCTGTTCTTGTTTGCTGCTGCATGTGAACCATAACTGGCAATATTTGTTGTTGTTATTGTTTGCCGTTGCATGTGAACCATTACTAGCATCAAGTGCTGCTATTGTTTGCGCCTGTATGTGTATAATTGCTGGCAACATTTGCTGCTGTTGTTTGCTGCTACATGTGGACCATTACTGGCAACATTTGCTGCTGCATGTGAACCATAACTGGCAATATTTGTTGTTGTTGTTTGCTGTTGCGTGTGAACCATTACTGGCAATATGTGCCGCTCTTGTTGTTTGCTGCTGCATGTGAACTATAACTGGCAACATTTGCTGCTGCATGTGAACCATAACTGGCAACATTTGCTGCTGCATGTGAACCATAACTGGCAACATTTGCTGCTGCATTTGAACCATAACTGGCAACATTTGCTGCTGTATGCTATAGACTGACTGTCCGATCATATATATATGTGGAGCTGTGTTCATTTGCCTATTTTTGTACAATATAATGGTTCATTAGAGGAAACATAGAGGAACAGTGGGTAATTTTGCATTTATAACACTGATTTATCACATACACAAGTGGTATTATCAGGATCAACTATACATGTACTTTTGATTGTGATGACGGGAATGTTAATTACATGTGTATTGAATACAATGGGAGATCATGATGTAATTTACATTACTCTTATTTAATAGCAGGGATTATGGCTCCATGAAAACTGCCAACTAAAGTCAAATGGCTGACATTTTCTTCTTTTTCAGGAGACACGACAGGTGAGCAATGTCGGGGATAATTCGGGCAATTCGTCGGACTGTCAGTCGATTGTCCTTTAGGAAACAGAAGAAAAAACGACGTAAGGATAGGCATGATTCGAAAATTGAATCTGAACAACAGGGATTCGAAGTAAAGCCGACTGTGGAAGTCGATAAAGGAACTGACACTGAAGATAGTGTTCCGGTAATGATCCATCTGCCGACGGAAACAGAGGACATGGAACATACGGTTAGTGAAGGTACTGGAAGTGGTACCATGGGGTCTGAACCCTCTAGTGAATCCGACTCAGATGCTGGCAAAAAATGGAAATTTAGAGATAAAGTTAAAATGAAACTCCTTAAAAGAGAATTTGGTGATACCGACGCCGAGGAATGTGTAGAAGTAATGAAAATTCCATCAATCCATAAGTTTGCAGCTTTGAAAAAGAAGCTGAAGAATGCTAATACTGAGTGGATACAGAGTTTTCTGGACAATGGTGGATTAGATGTTTTATTAGACTGCGTGGATGACATAGGCACTAGGCGTGTTAGTCAACTCTCAGATGCAATGCTGCTTCTAGAATGTGTTTCCTGTATTAAAAGACTGGTCAACAATAAATCTGGCGTCGCCTACCTTGTTCAGCATGGCCTCTACACAAAAAAGCTGATTAAAGGTTTGTATACTGCTATATACTATAGATCGCCATGCATATAAAACACTCATTATGCTCAAAAAGATGCTCCGAGTACTAATGAGATACACACACAGAGAGAGAGAGAGAGAGCTGTGTAATAGAGAATCAATCTTTATTCAAATAAGTGGTGTGTTGCTTTCAGCATTTATATTTTCTATATCTGTCTCGGTAGAGCGACCATATTCTTCTATAAATCCTAATTGAAACCGTAATATTAAGTTATATATACATTCGGTTGTAAAATAACGTAGAGGTTGATACTATGAGATGTGACGTATAGATTGATTAGAGTAGGGCATGATATCAGATATTGTACTCTTAGTAGAATAATAGCAGTAATACATTGTAACATTTTCACAATAATACAAGAAATACTGATACCGAGTAAAATCAAACGGGGATACCTATTCAAATCATAACTATAATACATAGAAAAATCTTTACAATAATACAACTAATACGGATACAACTGGGTAACCCTTAATACCATTATACGACTGTAGTATGACATATGATATGATTATGAAGCTTCCGTGTGACTGTCAGCAATAAACTGGGTAACCCTTAATACCATTATACGACTGTAGTATGATATATGATATGATTATGAAGCTTCTGTGTGACTGTCAGCAATAAACTGGGTAACCCTTTATACCATTATACGACTGTAGTATGACATATGATTAAGAAGCTTCCGTGTGACTGTCAGCAATAAACTGGGTAACCCTTAACACCATTATACGACTGTAGTATGACATATGATATGATTATAAAGCTTCCGTGTGACTGTCAGCAATAAACTGGGTAACCCTTAATGCCATTATATGACTGTAGTATGACATATGATATGATTATAAAGATTCCGTGTGACTGTTAGCAATAAACTGGGTAACCCTTTATACCATTATATGACTGTAGTATGACATATCATATGATTATAAAGCTTCCGTGTGACTGTCAGCAATAAACTGGGTAACCCTTTATACCATTATACGACTGTAGTATGACATATGATATGAATATAAAGCTTCCGTGTGACTGTCAGCAATAAACTGGGTAACTCTTAATACCATTATACGACTGTAGTATGACATATGATATGATTATGAAGCTTCCGTGTGACTGTTAGTAATAAACTGGGTAACCCTTAATACCATTATACGACTGTAGTATGACATATGATCTGATTATAAAGCTTCCGTGTGACTGTCAGCTATAA
The DNA here is from genome assembly GCA_035048485.1 of Pteria penguin. NCBI lineage: Eukaryota > Metazoa > Mollusca > Bivalvia > Pterioida > Pteriidae > Pteria > Pteria penguin. The sequence continues at coordinate 56,592,761 of CM068582.1, read as the reverse complement.
ACTGGGTAACCCTTAATACCATTATACGACTGTAGTATGGCATATGATATGAATATAAAGCTTCCGTGTGACTGATAGCAATAAACTGGGTAACACTTAATACCATTATACGACTGTAGTATGACATATGATATGATTATAAAGCTTCCGTGTGACTGTCAGCAATAAACTGGGTAACCCTTAATGCCATTATATGACTGTAGTATGACATATGATATGATTATAAAGATTCCGTGTGACTGTTAGCAATAAACTGGGTAACCCTTTATACCATTATATGACTGTAGTATGACATATCATATGATTATAAAGCTTCCGTGTGACTGTCAGCAATAAACTGGGTAACCCTTTATACCATTATACGACTGTAGTATGACATATGATATGAATATAAAGCTTCCGTGTGACTGTCAGCAATAAACTGGGTAACTCTTAATACCATTATACGACTGTAGTATGACATATGATATGATTATGAAGCTTCCGTGTGACTATCAGCAATAAACTGGGTAACCCTTAATACCATTATACGACTGTAGTATGACATATGATCTGATTATAAAGCTTCCGTGTGACTGTCAGCTATAAACTGGGTAACCCTTAATACCATTATACGACTGTAGTATGGCATATGATATGAATATAAAGCTTCCGTGTGACTGATAGCAATAAACTGGGTAACACTTAATACCATTATACGACTGTAGTATGACATATGATATGATTATAAAGCTTCCGTGTGACTGTTAGCAATAAACTGGGTAACCCTTTATACCATTATACGACTGTAGCATGACATATGATATGAATATAAAGCTTCCGTGTGACTGTCAGCAATAAACTGGGTAACCCTTAATACCATTATACGACTGTAGTATGACATATGATATGATTATGAAGCTTCCGTGTGACTGTTAGTAATAAACTGGGTAACCCTTAATACCATTATACGACTGTAGTATGACATATGATCTGATTATAAAGCTTCCGTGTGACTGTCAGCTATAAACTGGGTAACCCTTAATACCATTATACGACTGTAGTATGACATATGATATGAATATAAAGCTTCCGTGTGACTGAAAGCAATAAACTGGGTAACCCTTAATACCATTATACGACTGTAGTATGATATATGATATGATTATGAAGCTTCTGTGTGACTGTCAGCAATAAACTGGGTAACCCTTTATACCATTATACGACTGTAGTATGACATATGATATGATTAAGAAGCTTCCGTGTGACTGTCAGCAATAAACTGGGTAACCCTTAACACCATTATACGACTGTAGTATGACATATGATATGATTATAAAGCTTTCGTGTGACTGTTAACAATAAACTTGGTAACCCTTTATACCATTATACGACTGTAGTATGACATATGATATGATTATAAAGCTTCCGTGTGACTGTTGGCAATAAACTGGGTAACCCTTAATACCATTAAACGACTGTAGTACGACATATGATATGATTATAAAGCTTTCGTGTGACTGTTAACAATAAACTGGGTAACCCTTTATACCATTATACGACTGTAGTATGACATATGATATGATTATAAAGCTTCCGTGTGACTGTCAGCAATAAACTGGGTAACCCTTAATACCATTATACGACTGTAGAATGATATATGATATGATTATGAAGCTTCCGTGTGACTGTCAGCAAGAAACTGGGTTACACTTAATATCATTATATGACTGTAGTATGACATATGATATGATTATAAAGCTTCCGTGTGACTGTTAGCAATAAACTGGGTAACCCTTCACACCATTATACGACTGTATTATGGCATATGATATGATTATAAAGCTTCCGTGTGACTGTTAGCAATAAACTGGGTAACCTTTTATACCATTATACAACTGTAGTATGACATGATATGATTATAAAGCTTCCGTGTGACTGTCAGCAATAAACTGGATAACCCTTTATACCATTATACGACTGTAGTATGACATATGATATGATTATGAAGCTTCCGTGTGACGGTTAGCAATAAACTGGGTAACCCTTAATACCATTATACGACTGTAGTATGACATATGATATGATTATGAAGCTTCCGTGTGACTGTTAGCAATAAACTGGGTAACCCTTAATACCATTATACGACTGTAGTATGACATATGATATGATTATAAAGCTTCCGTGTGACTGTCAGCAATAAACTGGGTAACCCTTAATACCATTATACGACTGTAGTATGACATATGATATGATTATGAAGCTTCCGTGTGACTATCAGCAATAAACTGGGAAAACCTTAATACCATTATACGACTGTAGAATGGCATATGATATGATTATAAAGCTTCCGTGTGACTGTTAGCAATTAACTGGGTAACCCTTTATACCATTATACAACTGCCGTATGACATGATATGATTATAAAGCTTCCGTGTGACTGTCAGCAATAAACTGGGTAACCCTTTATACCATTATACGACTGTAGTATGACATGTGATATGATTATAAAGCTTCTGTGTGACTGTCAGGAATAAACTGGGTAACCCTTAATATCATTATACGACTGTAGTATGACATGTGATATGATTATAAAGCTTCCGTGTGACTGTCAGCAATAAACTGGGTAACCCTTTATACCAATATACGACTGTAGTATGACATGTGATATGATTATAAAGCTTCCGTGTGACTGTCAGAAATAAACTGGGTCACCCTTTATACCATTATACGACTGTAGTATGACATATGATATCATTATAAAGCTTCCGTGTGACTGTTAGCAATAAACTGGGTAACCCTTTATACCATTATACGACTGTAGTATGGTATATAATATGATTATAAAGCTTCCGTGTGACTGTTAGCAATAAACTGGGTAACCCTTCATACCATTATACGACTGTAGTATGACATATGATATGATTATAAAGCTTTCGTGTGACTGTTAACAATAAACTTGGTAACACTTTATACCATTATACGACTGTAGTATGACATATGATATGATTATAAAGCTTCCGTGTGACTGTTAGCAATAAACTGGGTAACCCTTAATACCATTATACGACTGTAGTACGACATATGATATGATTATAAAGCTTTCGTGTGACTGTTAACAATAAACTGGGTAACCCTTTATACCATTATACGACTGTAGTATGACATATGATATGATTATAAAGCTTCCGTGTGACTGTCAGCAATAAACTGGGTAACCCTTAATACCATTATACGACTGTAGTATGATATATGATATGATTATGAAGCTTCCGTGTGACTGTCAGCAATAAACTGGGTAACCCTTTATACCATTATATGACTGTAGTATGACATATGATATGATTATGACGCTTCCGTGTGACTGTCAGCAATAAACTGGGTAACCCTCTATACCATTATACGACTGTAGTATGACATATGATATGATTATAAAGCTTTCGTTTGACTGTTAAAAATAAACTTGGTAACTCTTTATACCATTATACGACTGTAGTATGACAAATGATATGATTATAAAGTTTCCGTGTGACTGTCAGCATTAAACTGGGTAACCCTTAATACCATTATAGGACTATAGTATGACAATAATATGATTAAGAAGCTTCCGTGTGATTGTCAGCAATAAACTGGGTAACCATTTATACCATTATATGACTGTAGTATGACATATGATATAATTATGAAGCTTCCGTGTGAATGTCAGCAATAAACTGGGTAACCCTTTATAACATTATACGACTGTATTATGACATATGATATGATTATAAAGCTTCCGTTTGACTGTTAGCAATAAACTGGGTAATCCTTAATACCATTATACAACTGTAGTATGACATATGATATGATTATAAAGCTTCCGTGTGACTGTCAGCAATAAACTGGGTAAACCTTAATACCATTATACGACTGTAGTATGACATATGATATGATTATAAAGCTTCCGTGTGACTGTCAGCAATAAACTGGGTAACCCTGAATACCATTATACGACTGTAGTATGACATATGATATGATTATAAAGCTTCCGTGTGACTGTCAGCAATAAACTGGGTAACCCTTAATACCATTATACGACTGTAGTATGACATATGATATGATTATAAAGCTTCCGTGTGACTGTCAGCAATAAACTGGGTAACCCTTAATACCATTTTACGACTGTAGAATAACATATGATATGATTATAAAGCTTCCGTGTGACTGTCAGCAATAAACTGTGTAACCCTTAATACTATTATGCGACTGTAGTATGACATATCATATGATTATAAAGCTTCCGTGTGACTGTTAGCAATAAACTAGGTAACCCTTAATACTATTATACGACTGTAGTATGACATATGATATGATTTTAAAGCTTCCGTGTGACTGTTAGCAATAAACTGGGTAACCTTTAATACGATTATACGACTGTAGTATAACATATGATATGATAAGCTTCCGTGTGACTGTTAGCAATAAACTGGGTAACCCTTAATACCATTATACGACTGTAGTATGTCATATGATATGATTATAAAGCCTCCGTGTGACTGTTAGCAATAAACTGGGTAACCCTTAATACCATTATACGACTGTAGTATCACATATGATATGATTATAAAGCTTCCGTGTGACTGTCAGGAATAAACTGGGTAACCCTTTATACCATTATACGACTGTAGTATGACATATGCTATGATTAGAAGGCTTCCGTGTGACTGTCAGCAATAAACTGGGTAACCCTTAATACCATTATACGACTGTAGTATGACATATGATATGATTATAAAGCTTCCGTGTGACTGTCAGCAATAAACTGGGTAACCCTTAATACCATTATACGACTGTAGTATGACATATGATATGATTATAAAGCTTCCGTGTGACTGTTAGCAATAAACTGGGTAACCTTTAATACCATTATACGACTGTAGTATGACATATGATATGATTATAAAGCTTCCGTGTGACTGTTAGCAATAAACTGGGTAACCTTTAATACTATTATACGACTGTAGTATGACATATGATATGATTATAAAGCTTCCGTGTGACTGTTAGCAATAAACTGGGTAACACTTAATACCATTATACGACTGTAGTCTGACATATGATATGATTATAAAGCTTCCGTGTGACTGTTAGCAATAAACTGGGTAATCCTTAATACCATTATACGACTGTAGTATGACATATGATATGATTATAAAGCTTCCGTGTGACAGTCAGCAATAAACTGGGTAACCCTTAAGACCATTGTACGACTGTAGTATGACATATGATATGATTATGAAGCGTCCGTGTGACTGTCAGCAATAAACTGGGTAACCCTTAATACCATTATAGGACTGTAGTATGACATATGATATGATTATAAAGCTTCCGTGTGACTATCAGCAATAAACTGGGTAACCCTTAATACTATTATACGACTGTAGTATGACATATGATATGATTTTAAAGCTTCCGTGTGACTGTTAGCAATAAACTTGGTAACCCTTAATACCATTATACGACTGTAGTATGACATATGATATGATTATAAAGCTTCCGTGTGACTGTTAGCAATAAACTGGGTAACCCTTAATACCATTATGCGACTGTAGTATGAGATATGATATGATAAGCTTCCGTGTGACTATTAGCAATAAACTGGGTAACCCTTAATACCATTATACGACTGTAGTATGACATATGATATGATTATAAAGCTTCCGTGTGACTATCAGCAATAAACTGGGTAACCCTTAATACCATTATACGAGTGTAGTATGACATATGATATGAATATAAACCTTCCGTGTGACTGTCAGCAATAAACTGGGTAACCCTTAACACCATTATACGACTGTAGTATGACATATGATATGATTATAAAGCTTTCGTGTGACTGTTAACAATAAACTTGGTAACCCTTTATACCATTATACGACTGTAGTATGACATATGATATGATTAAGAAGCTTCCGTGTGACTGTCAGCAATAAACTGGGTAACCCTTAACACCATTATACGACTGTAGTATGACATATGATATGATTATAAAGCTTTCGTGTGACTGTTAACAATAAACTTGGTAACCCTTTATACCATTATACGACTGTAGTATGACATATGATATGATTATAAAGCTTCCGTGTGACTGTTGGCAATAAACTGGGTAACCCTTAATACCATTAAACGACTGTAGTACGACATATGATATGATTATAAAGCTTTCGTGTGACTGTTAACAATAAACTGGGTAACCCTTTATACCATTATACGACTGTAGTATGACATATGATATGATTATAAAGCTTCCGTGTGACTGTCAGCAATAAACTGGGTAACCCTTAATACCATTATACGACTGTAGAATGATATATGATATGATTATGAAGCTTCCGTGTGACTGTCAGCAAGAAACTGGGTTACACTTAATATCATTATATGACTGTAGTATGACATATGATATGATTATAAAGCTTCCGTGTGACTGTTAGCAATAAACTGGGTAACCCTTCACACCATTATACGACTGTATTATGGCATATGATATGATTATAAAGCTTCCGTGTGACTGTTAGCAATAAACTGGGTAACCTTTTATACCATTATACAACTGTAGTATGACATGATATGATTATAAAGCTTCCGTGTGACTGTCAGCAATAAACTGGATAAACCTTTATACCATTATACGACTGTAGTATGACATATGATATGATTATGAAGCTTCCGTGTGACGGTTAGCAATAAACTGGGTAACCCTTAATACCATTATACGACTGTAGTATGACATATGATATGATTATGAAGCTTCCGTGTGACTGTTAGCAATAAACTGGGTAACCCTTAATACCATTATACGACTGTAGTATGACATATGATATGATTATAAAGCTTCCGTGTGACTGTCAGCAATAAACTGGGTAACCCTTAATACCATTATACGACTGTAGTATGACATATGATATGATTATGAAGCTTCCGTGTGACTATCAGCAATAAACTGGGTAAACCTTAATACCATTATACGACTGTAGAATGGCATATGATATGATTATAAAGCTTCCGTGTGACTGTTAGCAATTAACTGGGTAACCCTTTATACCATTATACAACTGCCGTATGACATGATATGATTATAAAGCTTCCGTGTGACTGTCAGCAATAAACTGGGTAACCCTTTATACCATTATACGACTGTAGTATGACATGTGATATGATTATAAAGCTTCTGTGTGACTGTCAGGAATAAACTGGGTAACCCTTAATATCATTATACGACTGTAGTATGACATGTGATATGATTATAAAGCTTCCGTGTGACTGTCAGCAATAAACTGGGTAACCCTTTATACCAATATACGACTGTAGTATGACATGTGATATGATTATAAAGCTTCCGTGTGACTGTCAGAAATAAACTGGGTCACCCTTTATACCATTATACGACTGTAGTATGACATATGATATCATTATAAAGCTTCCGTGTGACTGTTAGCAATAAACTGGGTAACCCTTTATACCATTATACGACTGTAGTATGGTATATAATATGATTATAAAGCTTCCGTGTGACTGTTAGCAATAAACTGGGTAACCCTTCATACCATTATACGACTGTAGTATGACATATGATATGATTATAAAGCTTTCGTGTGACTGTTAACAATAAACTTGGTAACACTTTATACCATTATACGACTGTAGTATGACATATGATATGATTATAAAGCTTCCGTGTGACTGTTAGCAATAAACTGGGTAACCCTTCATACCATTATACGACTGTAGTACGACATATGATATGATTATAAAGCTTTCGTGTGACTGTTAACAATAAACTGGGTAACCCTTTATACCATTATACGACTGTAGTATGACATATGATATGATTATAAAGCTTCCGTTTGACTGTCAGCAATAAACTGGGTAACCCTTAATACCATTATACGACTGTAGTATGATATATGATATGATTATGAAGCTTCCGTGTGACTGTCAGCAATAAACTGGGTAACCCTTTATACCATTATATGACTGTAGTATGACATATGATATGATTATGACGCTTCCGTGTGACTGTCAGCAATAAACTGGGTAACCCTCTATACCATTATACGACTGTAGTATGACATATGATATGATTATAAAGCTTTCGTTTGACTGTTAAAAATAAACTTGGTAACTCTTTATACCATTATACGACTGTAGTATGACATATGATATGATTATAAAGTTTCCGTGTGACTGTCAGCATTAAACTGGGTAACCCTTAATACCATTATAGGACTATAGTATGACAATAATATGATTAAGAAGCTTCCGTGTGATTGTCAGCAATAAACTGGGTAACCATTTATACCATTATATGACTGTAGTATGACATATGATATAATTATGAAGCTTCCGTGTGAATGTCAGCAATAAACTGGGTAACCCTTTATAACATTATACGACTGTATTATGACATATGATATGATTATAAAGCTTCCGTTTGACTGTTAGCAATAAACTGGGTAATCCTTAATACCATTATACAACTGTAGTATGACATATGATATGATTATAAAGCTTCCGTGTGACTGTCAGCAATAAACTGGGTAAACCTTAATACCATTATACGACTGTAGTATGACATATGATATGATTATAAAGCTTCCGTGTGACTGTCAGCAATAAACTGGGTAACCCTGAATACCATTATACGACTGTAGTATGACATATGATATGATTATAAAGCTTCCGTGTGACTGTCAGCAATAAACTGGGTAACCCTTAATACCATTATACGACTGTAGTATGACATATGATATGATTATAAAGCTTCCGTGTGACTGTCAGCAATAAACTGGGTAACCCTTAATACCATTTTACGACTGTAGAATAACATATGATATGATTATAAAGCTTCCGTGTGACTGTCAGCAATAAACTGTGTAACCCTTAATACTATTATGCGACTGTAGTATGACATATCATATGATTATAAAGCTTCCGTGTGACTGTTAGCAATAAACTAGGTAACCCTTAATACTATTATACGACTGTAGTATGACATATGATATGATTTTAAAGCTTCCGTGTGACTGTTAGCAATAAACTGGGTAACCTTTAATATGATTATACGACTGTAGTATAACATATGATATGATAAGCTTCCGTGTGACTGTTAGCAATAAACTGGGTAACCCTTAATACCATTATACGACTGTAGTATGTCATATGATATGATTATAAAGCCTCCGTGTGACTGTTAGCAATAAACTGGGTAACCCTTAATACCATTATACGACTGTAGTATCACATATGATATGATTATAAAGCTTCCGTGTGACTGTCAGGAATAAACTGGGTAACCCTTAATACCATTATACGACTGTAGTATGACATATGCTATGATTAGAAGGCTTCCGTGTGACTGTCAGCAATAAACTGGGTAACCCTTAATACCATTATACGACTGTAGTATGACATATGATATGATTATAAAGCTTCCGTGTGACTGTCAGCAATAAACTGGGTAACCCTTAATACCATTATACGACTGTAGTATGACATATGATATGATTATAAAGCTTCCGTGTGACTGTTAGCAATAAACTGGGTAACCTTTAATACCATTATACGACTGTAGTATGACATATGATATGATTATAAAGCTTCCGTGTGACTGTTAGCAATAAACTGGGTAACCTTTAATACTATTATACGACTGTAGTATGACATATGATATGATTATAAAGCTTCCGTGTGACTGTTAGCAATAAACTGGGTAACACTTAATACCATTATACGACTGTAGTCTGACATATGATATGATTATAAAGCTTCCGTGTGACTGTTAGCAATAAACTGGGTAATCCTTAATACCATTATACGACTGTAGTATGACATATGATATGATTATAAAGCTTCCGTGTGACTGTCAGCAATAAACTGGGTAACCCTTAAGACCATTGTACGACTGTAGTATGACATATGATATGATTATGAAGCGTCCGTGTGACTGTCAGCAATAAACTGGGTAACCCTTAATACCATTATAGGACTGTAGTATGACATATGATATGATTATAAAGCTTCCGTGTGACTATCAGCAATAAACTGGGTAACCCTTAATACTATTATACGACTGTAGTATGACATATGATATGATTTTAAAGCTTCCGTGTGACTGTTAGCAATAAACTTGGTAACCCTTAATACCATGATACGACTGTAGTATGACATATGATATGATTATAAAGCTTCCGTGTGACTGTTAGCAATAAACTGGGTAACCCTTAATACCATTATGCGACTGTAGTATGAGATATGATATGATAAGCTTCCGTGTGACTATTAGCAATAAACTGGGTAACCCTTAATACCATTATACGACTGTAGTATGACATATGATATGATTATAAAGCTTCCGTGTGACTATCAGCAATAAACTGGGTAACCCTTAATACCATTATACGAGTGTAGTATGACATATGATATGAATATAAACCTTCCGTGTGACTGTCAGCAATAAACTGGGTAACCCTTAATACCATTATACGACTGTAGTATGACATATGATATGATTATGAAGCTTCCCTGTGACTGTTAGCAATTAACTGGGTAACCCGTAATACCATTGTACGACTGTAGTATGATATATGATATGATTATGAAGCTTCCGTGTGACTGTCATGAATAAACTGGGTAACCCTTTATACCATTATATGACTGTAGGATGACATATGATATGATTATGAAGCTTCCCTGTGACTGTCAGCAATAAACTGGGTAACCCTTTATACCATTATACGACTGTATTATGACATATGATATGATTATAAAGCTTTCGTGTGACTGTTAGCAATAAACTGGATAACCCTTTATACCATTATATGACTGTAATATGACATATGATATGATTATGAAGCTTCCGTGTGACTGTTAGCAATAAACTAGGTAAACCTTAATACTATTATACGACTGTAGTATGACATATGATATGATTTTAAAGCTTCCGTGTGACTGTTAGCAATAAACTGGGTAACCTTTAATACCATTATACGACTGTAGTATAACATATGATATGATAAGCTTCCGTGTGACTGTTAGCAATAAACTGGGTAACCCTTAATACCATTATACGACTGTAGTATGTCATATGATATGATTATAAAGCATCCGTGTGACTGTTAGCAATAAACTGGGTAACCCTTAATACCATTATACGACTGTAGTATCACATATAATATGATTATAAAGCTTCCGTGTGACTGTCAGGAATAAACTGGGTAACCCTTAATACCATTATACGACTGTAGTATGACATATGCTATGATTAGAAGGCTTCCGTGTGACTGTCAGCAATAAACTGGGTAACCCTTAATACCATTATACGACTGTAGTATGACATATGATATGATTATAAAGCTTCCGTGTGACTGTCAGCAATAAACTGGGTAACCCTTAATACCATTATACGACTGTAGTATGACATATGATATGATTATAAAGCTTCCGTGTGACTGTTAGCAATAAACTGGGTAACCCTTAATACCATTATACGACTGTAGTATGACATATGATATGATTATAAAGCTTCAGTGTGACTGTTAGCAATAAACTGGGTAACCTTTAATACTATTATACGACTGTAGTATGACATATAATATGATTATAAAGCTTCCGTGTGACTGTTAGCAATAAACTGGGTAACCCTTAATACCATTATACGAATGTAGTCTGACATATGATATGATTATAAAGCTTCCGTGTGACTGTTAGCAATAAACTGGGTAATCCTTAATACCATTATACGACTGTAGTATGACATATGATATGATTATAAAGCTTCCGTGTGACTGTCAGCAATAAACTGGGTAACCCTTAAGACCATTGTACGACTGTAGTATGACATATGATATGATTATGAAGCGTCCGTGTGACTGTTAGCAATAAACTTGGTAACCCTTAATACCATTATACGACTGTAGTATGACATATGATATGATTATAAAGCTTCCGTGTGACTGTTAGCAATAAACGGGGTAACCCTTAATACCATTATGCGACTGTAGTATGAGATATGATATGATAAGCTTCCGTGTGACTATTAGCAATAAACTGGGTAACCCTTAATACCATTATACGACTGTAGTATGACATATGATATGATTATAAAGCTTCCGTGTGACTATCAGCAATAAACTGGGTAACCCTTAATACCATTATACGAGTGTAGTATGACATATGATATGAATATAAACCTTCCGTGTGACTGTCAGCAAAAAACTGGGTAACCCTTAATACCATTATACGACTGTAGTATGACATATGATATGATTATGAAGCTTCCCTGTGACTGTTAGCAATTAACTGGGTAACCCGTAATACCATTGTACGACTGTAGTATGATATATGATATGATTATGAAGCTTCCGTGTGACTGTCATGAATAAACTGGGTAGCCCTTTATACCATTATATGACTGTAGGATGACATATGATATGATTATGAAGCTTCCCTGTGACTGTCAGCAATAAACTGGGTAACCCTTTATACCATTATACGACTGTATTATGACATATGATATGATTATAAAGCTTTCGTGTGACTGTCAGCAATAAACTGGGTTACCCTTAATACCATTTTACGACTGTAGAATAACATATGATATGATTATAAAGCTTCCGTGTGACTGTCAGCAATAAACTGTGTAACCCTTAATACTATTATGCGACTGTAGTATGACATATCATATGATTATAAAGCTTCCGTGTGACTGTTAGCAATAAACTAGGTAACCCTTAATACTATTATACGACTGTAGTATGACATATGATATGATTTTAAAGCTTCCGTGTGACTGTTAGCAATAAACTGGGTAACCTTTAATACGATTATACGACTGTAGTATAACATATGATATGATAAGCTTCCGTGTGACTGTTAGCAATAAACTGGGTAACCCTTAATACCATTATACGACTGTAGTATGACATATGCTATGATTAGAAGGCTTCCGTGTGACTGTCAGCAATAAACTGGGTAACCCTTAATACCATTATACGACTGTAGTATGACATATGATATGATTATAAAGCTTCCGTGTGACTGTCACCAATAAACTGGGTAACCCTTAATACCATTATACGACTGTAGTATGACATATGATATGATTATAAAGCTTCCGTGTGACTGTTAGCAATAAACTGGGTAACCGTTAATACCATTATACGACTGTAGTATGACATATGATATGATTATAAAGCTCCGTGTGACTGTTAGCAATAAACTGGGTAACCTTTAATACTATTATACGACTGTAGTATGACATATGATATGATTATAAAGCTTCCGTGTGACTGTTAGCAATAAACTGGGTAACACTTAATACCATTATACGACTGTAGTCTGACATATGATATGATTATAAAGCTTCCGTGTGACTGTTAGCAATAAACTGGGTAATCCTTAATACCATTATACGACTGTAGTATGACATATGATATGATTATAAAGCTTCCGTGTGACTGTCAGCAATAAACTGGGTAAACCTTAAGACCATTGTACGACTGTAGTATGACATATGATATGATTATGAAGCGTCCGTGTGACTGTCAGCAATAAACTGGGTAACCCTTAATACCATTATAGGACTGTAGTATGACATATGATATGATTATAAAGCTTCCGTGTGACTATCGGCAATAAACTGGGTAACCCTTAATACTATTATACGACTGTAGTATGACATATGATATGATTTTAAAGCTTCCGTGTGACTGTTAGCAATAAACTTGGTAACCCTTAATACCATTATACGACTGTAGTATGACATATGATATGATTATAAAGCTTCCGTGTGACTGTTAGCAATAAACTGGGTAACCCTTAATACCATTATGCGACTGTAGTATGAGATATGATATGATAAGCTTCCGTGTGACTATTAGCAATAAACTGGGTAACCCTTAATACCATTATACGACTGTAGTATGACATATGATATGATTATAAAGCTTCCGTGTGACTATCAGCAATAAACTGGGTAACCCTTAATACCATTATACGAGTGTAGTATAACATATGATATGAATATAAACCTTCCGTGTGACTGTCAGCAATAAACTGGGTAACCCTTAATACCATTATACGACTGTAGTATGACATATGATATGATTATGAAGCTTCCCTGTGACTGTTAGCAATTAACTGGGTAACCCGTAATACCATTGTACGACTGTAGTATGATATATGATATGATTATGAAGCTTCCGTGTGACTGTCATGAATAAACTGGGTAACCCTTTATACCATTATATGACTGTAGGATGACATATGATATGATTATGAAGCTTCCCTGTGACTGTCAGCAATAAACTGGGTAACCCTTTATACCATTATACGACTGTATTATGACATATGATATGATTATAAAGCTTTCGTGTGACTGTTAGCAATAAACTGGATAACCCTTTATACCATTATATGACTGTAATATGACATATGATATGATTATGAAGCTTCCGTGTGACTGTTAGCAATAAACTAGGTAACCCTTAATACTATTATACGACTGTAGTATGACATATGATATGATTTTAAAGCTTCCGTGTGACTGTTAGCAATAAACTGGGTAACCTTTAATACCATTATACGACTGTAGTATAACATATGATATGATAAGCTTCCGTGGGACTGTTAGCAATAAACTGGGTAACCCTTAATACCATTATACGACTGTAGTATGACATATGATATGATTATAAAGCTTCCGTGTGACTGTCAGCAATAAACTGGGTAACCCTTAATACCATTATACGACTGTAGTATGACATATGATATGATTATAAAGCTTCCGTGTGACTGTTAGCAATAAACTTGGTAACCGTTAATACCATTATACGACTGTAGTATGACATATGATATGATTATAAAGCTTCAGTGTGACTGTTAGCAATAAACTGGGTAACCTTTAATACTATTATACGACTGTAGTATGACATATGATATGATTATAAAGCTTCCGTGTGACTGTTAGCAATAAACTGGGTAACCCTTAATACCATTATACGAATGTAGTCTGACATATGATATGATTATAAAGCTTCCGTGTGACTGTTAGCAATAAACTGGGTAATCCTTAATACCATTATACGACTGTAGTATGACATATGATATGATTATAAAGCTTCCGTGTGACTGTCAGCAATAAACTGGGTAACCCTTAAGACCATTGTACGACTGTAGTATGACATATGATATGATTATGAAGCGTCCGTGTGACTGTCAGCAATAAACTGGGTAACCCTTAATACCATTATACGACTGTAGTATGACATATGATATGATTATAAAGCTTCCGTGTGACTATCAGCAATAAACTGGGTAACCCTTAATACTATTATACGACTGTAGTATGACATATGATATGATTTTAAAGCTTCCGTGTGACTGTTAGCAATAAACTTGGTAACCCTTAATACCATTATACGACTGTAGTATGACATATGATATGATTATAAAGCTTCCGTGTGACTGTTAGCAATAAACGGGGTAACCCTTAATACCATTATACGACTGTAGTATGACATATGATATGATTATAAAGCTTCCGTGTGACTATCAGCAATAAACTGGGTAACCCTTAATACCATTATACGAGTGTAGTATGACATATGATATGAATATAAACCTTCCGTGTGACTGTCAGCAATAAACTGGGTAACCCTTAATACCATTATACGACTGTAGTATGACATATGATATGATTATGAAGCTTCCCTGTGACTGTTAGCAATTAACTGGGTAACCCGTAATACCATTGTACGACTGTAGTATGATATATGATATGATTATGAAGCTTCCGTGTGACTGTCATGAATAAACTGGGTAACCCTTTATACCATTATATGACTGTAGGATGACATATGATATGATTATGAGGCTTCCCTGTGACTGTCAGCAATAAACTGGGTAACCCTTTATACCATTATACGACTGTATTATGACATATGATATGATTATAAAGCTTTCGTGTGACTGTTAGCAATAAACTGGATAACCCTTTATACCATTATATGACTGTAATATGACATATGATATGATTATGAAGCTTCCGTGTGACTGTCAGCAATAAACTGGGTAACCTTTAATACCATTATACGAGTGTAGTATGACACATGATATGAATATAAAGCTTCCGTGTGACTGTCAGCAATAAACTGGGTAACCCTTAATATCATTATACGACTGTAGTATGACATATGATATGATTATGAAGCTTCCGTGTGACTGTCAGCAATAAACTGGGTAACCCTTAATACCATTATACGGCTGTAGTATGATATATGATATGATTATGAAGCTTCCGTGTGACTGTCAGCAATAAACTGGGTAAACCTTTATACCATTATATGACTGTAGTATGACATATGATATGATTATAAAGTTTCCGTGTGACTGTCAGCAATAAACTGGGTAACCCTTTCTACCATTTTACGACTGTAGTATGACATATAATATGATTATGAAGCTTCCGTGTGACTGTCAGCAATAAACTGGGTAACCCTTCATACCGTTATACGACTGTAGTATGAGATATGATATGATTATAAAGCTTCCGTGTGACTGTCAGCAATAAACTGGGTAACCCTTAATACCATTATATGACTGTAGTATGACATATGATATGATTATAAAGCTTACGTGTGACTGTTAGCAATAAACTGGGTAACCCTTTATACCATTATATGACTGTAATATGACATATGATATGATTATGAAGCTTCCGTGTGACTGTCAGCAATAAACTGGGTAACCCTTAATACCATTATACGAGTGTAGTATGACATATGATATGAATATAAAGCTTCCGTGTGACTGTCAGCAATAAACTGGGTAACCCTTAATACCATTATACGACTGTAGTATGACATATGATATGATTATGAAGCTTCCGTGTGACTGGTAGCAATAAACTGGGTAACCCTTAATACCATTATACGACTGTAGTATGATATATGATATGATTATGAAGCTTCCCTCTGACTGTTTGCAATAAACTGGGTAACCCTTTATACCATTATATGACTGTAGTATGACATATGATATGATTATGAAGCTTCCGTGTGACTGTCAGCAATAA
Organism: Pteria penguin; assembly: GCA_035048485.1. Lineage (NCBI taxonomy): Eukaryota > Metazoa > Mollusca > Bivalvia > Pterioida > Pteriidae > Pteria > Pteria penguin. The sequence continues at coordinate 56,575,672 of CM068582.1, read as the reverse complement.
ACTCGGTAACACTTAATACCATTATATGACTGTAGTATGAGATATGATATGATTATAAAGCTTCTGTGAGACTGTCAGCAATAAACTGGGTAACCCTTTATACCATTATACGACTGTAGTTTGACATATGATATGGTTATAATGCTGTCGTTTGACTGTTAACAAAAAACTTGGTAACTTTTTATACCATTATACGACTGTAGTATGACATATGATATGATTATAAAGTTTCCGTGTGACTGTCAGTAATAAACTGGGTAACCCTTTATACCATTATACGACTGTAGTATGACATATAATATGATTATGAAGCTTCCGTGTGACTGTCAGCAATAAACTGGGTAACCCTTAATACCATTATACGGCTGTAGTATGATATATGATATGATTATGAAGCTTCCGTGTGACTGTCAGCAATAAACTGGGTAAACCTTTATACCATTATATGACTGTAGTATGACATATGATATGATTATAAAGTTTCCGTGTGACTGTCAGCAATAAACTGGGTAACCCTTTCTACCATTTTACGACTGTAGTATGACATATAATATGATTATGAAGCTTCCGTGTGACTGTCAGCAATAAACTGGGTAACCCTTCATACCGTTATACGACTGTAGTATGAGATATGATATGATTATAAAGCTTCCGTGTGACTGTCAGCAATAAACTGGGTAACCCTTAATACCATTATATGACTGTAGTATGACATATGATATGATTATAAAGCTTACGTGTGACTGTTAGCAATAAACTGGGTAACCCTTTATACCATTATATGACTGTAATATGACATATGATATGATTATGAAGCTTCCGTGTGACTGTCAGCAATAAACTGGGTAACCCTTAATACCATTATACGAGTGTAGTATGACATATGATATGAATATAAAGCTTCCGTGTGACTGTCAGCAATAAACTGGGTAACCCTTAATACCATTATACGACTGTAGTATGACATATGATATGATTATGAAGCTTCCGTGTGACTGGTAGCAATAAACTGGGTAACCCTTAATACCATTATACGACTGTAGTATGATATATGATATGATTATGAAGCTTCCCTCTGACTGTTTGCAATAAACTGGGTAACCCTTTATACCATTATATGACTGTAGTATGACATATGATATGATTATGAAGCTTCCGTGTGACTGTCAGCAATAAACTCGGTAACACTTAATACCATTATATGACTGTAGTATGAGATATGATATGATTATAAAGCTTCTGTGAGACTGTCAGCAATAAACTGGGTAACCCTTTATACCATTATACGACTGTAGTTTGACATATGATATGGTTATAATGCTGTCGTTTGACTGTTAACAAAAAACTTGGTAACTTTTTATACCATTATACGACTGTAGTATGACATATGATATGATTATAAAGTTTCCGTGTGACTGTCAGTAATAAACTGGGTAACCCTTTATACCATTATACGACTGTAGTATGACATATAATATGATTATGAAGCTTCCGTGTGACTGTCAGCAATAAACTGGGTAACCCTTAATACCATTATACGAGTGTAGTATGACATATGATATGATTATGAAGCTTCCGTGTGACTGTCAGCAATAAACTGGGTAACCCTTAATACCATTATGCGACTGTAGTATGAGATATGATATGATTATGAAGCTTCCGTGTGACTGTCAGCAATAAACTGGGTAACCCTTCATACCATTAATCGACTGTAGTATGAGATATGATATGATTATAAAGCTTCCGTGTGACTGTCAGCAATAAACGGGGTAACCCTTAATACCATTATATGACTGTATTATGACATATGATATGATTATAAAGCTTCCGTGTGACTGTTAGCAATAAACTGGGAAACCCTTTATACCATTATATGACTGTAATATGACATATGATATGATTATGAAGCTTCCGTGTGACTGTCAGCAATAAACTGGGTAACCCTTAATACCATTATACGAGTGTAGTATGACATATGATATGAATATAAAGCTTACGTGTGACTGTCAGCAATAAACTGGGTAACCTTAATACCATTATAGGAGTGTAGTATGACATATGATATGAATATAAAGCTTCCGTGTGACTGTCAGCAATAAACTGGGTAACCCTTAATATCATTATACGACTGTAGTATGACATATGATATGATTATGAAGCTTCCCTCTGACTGTCAGCAATAAACTGGGTAACCCTTAATACCATTATACGGCTGTAGTATGATATATGATATGATTATGAAGCTTCCGTGTGACTGTCAGCAATAAACTGGGTAACCCTTTATACCATTATATGACTGTAGTATGACATATGATATGATTATAAAGTTTCCGTGTGACTGTCAGCAATAAACTGGGTAACCCTTTATACCATTATACGACTGTAGTATGATATATAATATGATTATAAAGCTTCCGTGTGACTGTCAGCAATAAAATGGGTAACCCTTTATACCATTATACGACTGTAGTATGATATATGATATGATTATGAAACTTCCGTGTGACTGTCAGCAATAAACTGGGTAACCCTTTATACCATTATATGACTGTAGTATGACATATGATATGATTATGAAGCTTCCGTGTGACTGTCAGCAATAAACTGGGTAACCGTTTATACCATTATACGACTGTATTATGGCATATGATATGATTATAAAGCTTCCGTGTGACTGTCAGCAATAAACTGGGTAACACTTAATACCATTATATGACTGTAGTATGACATATGATATAATTATAAAGCTTCCGTGTGACTGTTAGCAATAAACTGGGTAACCCTTTATACCATTATACGACTGTATTATGGCATATGATATGATTATAAAGCTTCCGTGTGACTGTTAGCAATAAACTGGGTAACCCTTTATAACATTATATGACTGTAATATGACATATGATATGATTATGAAGCTTCCGTGTGACTGTCAGCAATAAACTGGGTAACCCTTAATACCATTATACGAGTGTAGTATGACATATGATATGAATATAAAGCTTACGTGTGACTGTTAGCAATAAACTGGGTAACACTTAATACCATTATACGACTGTAGTATGACATATGATATGATTATAAAGCTTCCGTGTGACTGTCAGCTATAAACTGGGTAACCCTTTATACCATTATACATCTGTAGTATGACATGGTATGATTATAAAGCTTCCGTGTGACTGTTAGCAATAAACTGGGTAACCTTTAATACCATTAGACGACTGTAGTATGACATATGATATGATTATAAAGCTTCCGTGTGACTATCAGCAATAAACTGGGTAACCCTTTATACCATTATACGACTGCATTATGACATATGATATAATTATAAAGCTTCCGTGTGACTGTTAGCAATAAACTTGGAAACCCTTAATACCATTATACGACTGTAGTATGACATATGATATGAATATAAAGTTTCCCTGTGACTGTTAGCAATAAACTGGGTAACCCTTAATACCATTATATGACTGTAGTATGATATATGATATAATTATGAAGCTTCCGTGTGACTGTCAGCAATAAACTGGGTAACCGTTTATACCATTATACGACTGTATTATGACATATGATATGATTATCAAGCTTCCGTGTGACTGTCAGCAATAAACTGGGTAACACTTAATACCATTATACGACTGTAGTATGACATATGATATGATTATAAAGCTTCCGTGTGACTATCAGCAATAAACTGGGTAACCCTTTATACCATTATACGACTGTATTATGACATATGATATGATTATAAAGCTTCCGTGTGACTGTTAGCAATAAAGTGGGTAACGTTTTATACCATTATACAACTGTCGTATGTCATGATATGATTATAAAGCTTCCGTGTGACTGTCAGCAATAAACTGGGTAACCCTTTATACCATTATACGACTGTAGTATGACATGTGATATGATTATAAAGCTTCCGTGTGACTGTCAGCAATAAACTGGGTAACCCTTTATACCATTATTCGACTGTAGTATGATATATGATATGATTATGAAGCTTCCGTGTGACTGTCAGCAATAAACTGGGTAACCCTTTATACCATTATATGACTGTAGTATGACATATGATATGATTATGAAGCTTCCGTGTGACTGTCAGCAATAAACTGGGTAACCGTTTATACCATTATACGACTGTATTATGACATATGATATGATTAATAAGCTTATATGACTGTAGTATGACATATGATATAATTATAAAGCTTCTGTGTGACTGTTAGCAGTAAACTGTAACCCTTTATACCATTATACGACTGTATTATGGCATATGATATGATTATAAAGCTTCCGTGTGACTGTCAGCAATAAACTGGGTAACCCTTTATACCATTATACGACTGTAGTATGACATGTGATATGATTATAAATCTTCCGTGTGACTGTCAGCAATAAACTGGGTAACCCTTTCTACCATTATACGACTGTAGTATGACATATGATATGATTATAAAGCTTTCGTTTGACTATTAACAATAAACTTGGTAACTCTTTATACCATTATACGACTGTAGTATGACATATGATATGATTATAAAGTTTCCTTTTGACTGTCAGCATTAAACTGGGTACCCCTTAATACCATTATACGACTATAGTATGACATATGATATGATTATAAAGCTTCCGTGTGACTGTTAGCAATAAACTGGGTAACCCTTTATACCATTATACGACTGTATTATGGCATATGATATGATTATAAAGCTTCCGTGTGACTGTTAGCAATAAACTGGGTAACCTTTTATACCATTATACGACTGTAGTATGACATATGATATGATTATAAAGCTTTCGTTTGACTGTCAGCAAGAAACTGGGTAACCCTTAATACCATTATGCGACTGTAGTATGAGATATGATATGATTATGAAGTTTCCGTGTGACTGTCAGCAAGAAACTGGGTAACTCTTCATACCATTATACGACTGTAGTATGAGATATGATATGATTATAAAGCTTCCGTGTGACTGTCAGCAATAAACTGGGTAACCCTTAATACCATTATATGACTGTAGTATGACATATGATATGATTATAAAGCTTCCGTGTGACTGTTAGCAATAAACTGGGTAACCCTTTATACCATTATATGACTGTAATATGACATATGATATGATTATGAAGCTTCCGTGTGACTGTCAGCAATAAACTGGGTAACCCTTAATACCATTATACGAATGTAGTATGACATATGATATGAATATAAAGCTTACGTGTGACTGTCAGCAATTAACTGGGTAACCCTTAATACCATTATACGACTGTAGCATGACATATGATATGATTATGAAGCTTCCCTGTGACTGTTAGTAATAAACTGGGGAACCCTTAATACCATTATACGACTGTAGTATGACATATGATCTGATTATAAAGCTTCCGTGTGACTGTCAGCTATAAACTGGGTAACCCTTAATACCATTATATGACTGTAGTATGACATATGATATGAATATAAAGCTTCCGTGTGACTGTTAGCAATAAACTGGGTAACACTTAGTACCATTATACGACTGTAGTATGACATATGATATGATTATAAAGCTTCCGTGTGACTGTCAGCTATAAACTGGGTAACCCTTTATACCATTATACATCTGTAGTATGACATGGTATGATTATAAAGCTTCCGTGTGACTGTTAGCAATAAACTGGGTAACCCTTAATACCATTAGACGACTGTAGTATGACATATGATATGATTATAAAGCTTACGTGTGACTGTCAGCAATAAACTGGGTAACACTTAATACCATTATACGACTGTAGTATGACATATGATATGATTATAAAGCTTCCGTGTGACTATCAGCAATAAACTGGGTAACCCTTAATACCATTATACGACTGTAGTATGACATATGATATGATTATAAAGCTTCCGTGTGACTATCAGCAATAAACTGGGTAACCCTTAATACCATTAGACGACTGTACTATGACATATGATATGATTATAAAGCTTCCGTGTGACTGTTAGCAATAAACTTGGTAACCCTTAATATCATTATACGACTGTAGTATGACATATGATATGATTATGAAGCGTCAGTGTGACTGTTAGCAATAAACTGGGTAACCCTTAATACCATTATACGACTGCATTATGACATATGATATAATTATAAAGCTTCCGTGTGACTGTTAGCAATAAACTTGGAAACCCTTAATACCATTATACGACTGTAGTATGACATATGATATGAATATAAAGCTTCCGTGTGACTGTTAGCAATAAACTTGGTAACCCTTAATACCATTATATGACTGTAGTATGATATATGATATAATTATGAAGCTTCCGTGTGACTGTCAGCAATAAACTGGGTAACCGTTTATACCATTATACGACTGTATTATGACATATGATATGATTATCAAGCTTCCGTGTGACTGTCAGCAATAAACTGGGTAAGACTTAATACCATTATACGACTGTAGTATGACATATGATATGATTATAAAGCTTCCGTGTGACTATCAGCAATAAACTGGGTAACCCTTTATACCATTATACGACTGTATTATGACATATGATATGATTATAAAGCTTCCGTGTGACTGTTAGCAATAAACTGGGTAACGTTTTATACCATTATACAACTGTCGTATGTCATGATATGATTATAAAGCTTCCGTGTGACTGTCAGCAATAAACTGGGTAACCCTTTATACCATTATACGACTGTAGTATGACATGTGATATGATTATAAAGTTTCCGTGTGACTGTCAGCAATAAACTGGGTAACCCTTTATACCATTATACGACTGTAGTATGATATATGATATGATTATGAAGCTTCCGTGTGACTGTCAGCAATAAACTGGGTAACCCTTTATACCATTATATGACTGTAGTATGACATATGATATGATTATGAAGCTTCCGTGTGACTGTCAGCAATAAACTGGGTAACCGTTTATACCAATATACGACTGTATTATGACATATGATATGATTAATAAGCTTATATGACTGTAGTATGACATATGATATAATTATAAAGCTTCTGTGTGACTGTTAGCAGTAAACTGTAACCCTTTATACCATTATACGACTGTATTATGGCATATGATATGATTATAAAGCTTCCGTGTGACTGTTAGCAATAAACTGGGTAACCTTTTATACCACTATACAACTGTAGTATGACATGATATGATTATAAAGCTTCCGTGTGACTGTTAGCAATAAACTGCGTAACCCTTTATACCATTATACGACTGTAGTATGACATATGATATGATTATAAAGCTTTCGTTTGACTATTAACAATAAACTTGGTAACTCTTTATACCATTATACGACTGTAGTATGACATATGATATGATTATAAAGTTTCCTTTTGACTGTCAGCATTAAACTGGGTACCCCTTATTACCATTATACGACTATAGTATGACATATGATATGATTATGAAGCTTCCGTGTGACTGTTAGCAATAAACTGGGTAACCCTTAATTCCATTATACGACTGTAGTATGACATATGATATGATTATGAAGGTTCCGTGTGACTGTCAGCAATAAACTCGGTAACCATTTACACCATTATATGACTGTAGTATGATATATGATATAATTATGAAGCTTCCGTGTGACTGTCAGCAATAAACTGGGTAACCGTTTATACCATTATACGACTGTATTATGACATATGATATGATTATCAAGCTTCCGTGTGACTGTCAGCAATAAACTGGGTAACCCTTAATACCATTATACGACTGTAGTATGACATATGACATGATTATAAAGCTTCCGTGTGACTGTCAGCAATAAACTGGGTAACCCTTAATACCATTATACGACTGTAGTATGACATATGATATGATTATAAAGCTTCCGTGGGACTATCAGCAATAAACTGGGTAACCCTTAATACCATTATACGACTGTAGTATGACATATGATATGATTATAAAGCTTCCGTGTGACTGTCAGCAATAAACTGGGTAACCCTTAATACCATTATACGACTGTAGTATGACATATGATTTGATTATAAAGCTGCCGTGTGACTATCAGCAATAAACTGGGTAACCCTTTATACCATTATACGACTGTATTATGACATATGATATGATTATAAAGCTTCCGTGTGACTGTTAGCAATAAACTTGGAAACTCTTAATACCATTATACGACATTAGTATGACATATGATATGATTTTAAAGCTTCCGTGTGACTGTTAGCAATAAACTGGGTAACCCTTAATACCATTATATGACTGTAGTATGACATGATATCATAAGCTTCCGTGTGACTGTTAGCAATAATCTGGGTAACCCTTAATAACATTAGACGACTGTAGTATGACATATGATATGATTATAAAGCTTCCGTGTGACTGTCAGCAATAAACTGGGTAACCCTTAATACCATTATACGACTGTAGTATGACATATGATATGATTATAAAGCTTCCGTGTGACTGTCAGCAATAAACTGGGTAACCTTTAATACAATTATACGACTGTAGTATGACATTGATATGATTATAAAGCTTCCGTGTGACTGTCAGCAATAAACTGGGTAACCCTTAATACCATTATACGACTGTAGTATGACATATGATATGATTATAAAGCTTCCGTGTGACTGTTAGCAATAAACTGGGTAACCCTTAGTACCATTATACGACTGTAGTATGACATATGATATCATTATAAAGCTTCCGTGTGACTGTTAGCAATAAACTGGGTAACCCTCAATACTATTATACGACTGTAGTATGACATATGATATGATTATAAAGCTTCCGTGTGACTGTCAGCAATAAACTGGGTAACCCTTAATACCATTATACGACTGTAGTATGACATATGATATGATTATAAAGCTTCCGTGTGACTGTCAGCAATAAACTGGGTAACCCTTAATACCATTATACGACTATAGGATGACATATGATATGATTATAAAGCTTCCGTGTGACTGTTAGCAATAAGGTCGGTAACCCTTAATACCATTATACGACTGTAGTCTGACATATGATATGATTATAAAGCTTCCGTGTGACTGTCAGCAATAAACTGCGTAACACTTAATACCATTATATGACTGTAGTATGACATATGATATAATTAGAAAGCTTCCGTGTGAGTGTTAGCAATAAACTGGGTAACTCTTTATACCATTATACGACTGTATTATGGCACATGATATGATTATGAAGCTTCCGTGTGACTGTTAGGAATAAACTGGGTAACCTTTTATACCATTATACGACTGTAGTATGACATATGATATGATTATAAAGCTTCCGTGTGACTGTCAGCAATAAACTGGGTAACCCTTAATACCATTATACGACTGTAGTATGACATGATATGATTATAAATCTTCCGTGTGACTGTCAGCAATAAACTGGGTAACCCTTTATACCATTATACGACTGTAGTATGACATATGATATGATTATAAAGCTTTCGTTTGACTGTTAACAATAAACTTGGTAACTCTTTATACCATTATACGACTGCGGTATGACATATGATATGATTATAATGTTTCCGTCTGACTGTCAGCATTAAACTGGGTAACCTTTAATACCATTATACGACTATAGTATGACATATGATATGATTATGAAGCTTCCGTGTGACTGTTAGCAATAAACTGCGTAACCGTTAATAACATTATACGACTGTAGTATGAGATATGATATGATTATAATGCTTCCGTGTGACTGTTAGCAATAAACTGGGTAACCCTTTATACCATTATACGACTGTAGTATGACATATGATATGATTATGAAGCTTCCGTGTGACTGTCAGCAATAAACTGGGTAACCCTTAATACCATTATGCGACTGTAGTATGAGATATGATATGATTATGAAGCTTCCGTGTGACTGTCAGCAATAAACTGGGTAACCCTTCATACCATTATACGACTGTAGTATGAGATATGATATGATTATAAAGCTTCCGTGTGACTGTCAGCAATAAACTGGGTAACCCTTAATACCATTATATGACTGTAGTATGACATATGATATGATTATAAAGCTTCCGTGTGACTGTTAGCAATAAGCTGGGTAACCTTTTGTACCATTATATGACTGTAATATGACATATGATATGATTATGAAGCTTCCGTGTGACTGTCAGCAATAAACTGGGTAACCCTTAATACCAATATACGAGTGTAGTATGATATATGATATGAATAGAAAGCTTACGTGTGACTGTCAGCAATAAACTGGGTAACCCTTAATACCATTATACGACTGTAGTATGACATATGATATGATTATGAAGCTTCCGTGTGACTGTTAGTAATAAACTGGGTAACCCTTAATACCATTATACGACTGTAGTATGACATATGATCTGATTATAAAGCTTCCGTGTGACTGTCAGGTATAAACCGGGTAACCCTTAATACCATTATACGACTGTAGTATGAGATATGATATGAATATAAAGCTTCCGTGTGACTGTTAGCAATAAACTGGGTAACCCTTCATACCATTATATGACTGTAGTATGACATATGATATGATTATAAAGCTTCCGTGTGACTGTTAGCAATAAACTGGGTAACCTTTTGTACCATTATATGACTGTAATATGACATATGATATGATTATGAAGCTTCCGTGTGACTGTCAGCAATAAACTGGGTAACCCTTAATACCAATATACGAGTGTAGTATGACATATGATATGAATATAAAGCTTACGTGTGACTGTCAGCAATAAACTGGGTAACCCTTAATACCATTATACGACTGTAGTATGACATATGATATGATTATGAAGCTTCCGTGTGACTGTTAGTAATAAACTGGGTAACCCTTAATACCATTATACGACTGTAGTATGACATATGATCTGATTATAAAGCTTCCGTGTGACTGTCAGGTATAAACTGGGTAACCCTTAATACCATTATACGACTGTAGTATGACATATGATATGAATATAAAGCTTCCGTGTGACTGTTAGCACTAAACTGGGTAACACTTAATACCATTATACGACTGTAGTATGACATATGATATGATTATAAAGTTTCCGTGTGACTGTCAGCTATAAACTGGGTAACCCTTTATACCATTATACATCTGTAGTATGACATGGTATGATTATAAAACTTCCGTGTGACTGTTAGCAATAAACTGGGTAACCCTTAATACCATTAGACGACTGTAGTATGACATATGATATGATTATAAAGCTTCCGTGTGACTGTTAGCAATAAACTGGGTAACACTTAATACCATTATACGACTGTAGTATGACATATGATATAATTATAAAGCTTCCGTGTGACTATCAGCAATAAACTGGGTAACCCTTTATACCATTATACGACTGTATTATGACATATGATATAATTATAAAGCTTCCGTGTGACTGTTAGCAATAAACTTGGAAACCCTTAATACCATTATACGACTGTAGTATAAGATATGATATAAATATAAAGCTTCCGTGTGACTGTGAGCAATAAACTGGGTAACCCTTAATACCATTATATGACTGTAGTATGATATATAATATGGTTATAAAGCTTCCGTGTGACTGTCAGCAATAAACTGGGTAACCCTTAATACCATTATACGACTGTAGTATGACATATGATATGATTATAAAGCTTCCGTGTGACTGTCAGCAATAAACTGGGTAACCCTTTATACCATTATACGACTGTAGTATGACGTGTGATATGATTATAAAGCTTCCGTGTGACTGTCAGCAATAAACTGGGTAACCCTTTATACCATTATACGACTGAATTATGGCATATGATATGATTATAAAACTTCCGTGTGACTGTTAGCAATAAACTGGGTAACCTTTTATACCATTATACAACTGTAGTATGACATGATATGATTATAAATCTTCCGTGTGACTGTCAGCAATAAACTGGGTAACCCTTTATACCATTATACCACTGTAGTATGACATATGATATGATTATAAAGCTTTCGTTTGACTGTTAACAATAAACTTGGTAACTCTTTATACCATTATACGACTGTAGTATGACATATGATATGATTATAAAGTTTCCGTTTGACTGTCAGCATTAAACTGGGTAACCCTTAATACCATTATACGACTATAGTATGACATATGATATGATTATGAAGCTTCCGTGTGACTGTTAGCAATAAACTGGGTAACCCTTAATACTATAATACGACTGTAGTATGACATATGCTATGATTATGAAGCTTCCGTGTGACTGTCAGCAATAAACTGGGTAACCATTTACACCATTATATGACTGTAGTATGGCATATGATATAATTATGAAGCTTCCGTGTGACTGTCAGCAATAAACTGTTTAACCGTTTATACCATTATACGACTGCATTATGACTTATGATATGATTATAAAGCTTCCGTGTGACTGTCAGGAATAAACTGGGTAACCCTTTATACCATTATATGACTGTAGTATGACATATGATATCATTATAAAGCTTCCGTGTGACTGTCAGCTATAAACTGGGTAACCCTTAATACCATTATACAACTGTAGTATGACATATGATATGATTATAAAGCTTCCGTGTGAATGTCAGCAATAAACTGGGTAACCCTTAATAGCATTATACGACTGTAGTATGACATATGACATGATTATAAAGCTTCCCTGTGACTGTCAGCAATAAACTGGGTAACCCTTAATACCATTATACGACTGTAGTATGACATATGATATGATTATAAAGCTTCCGTGTGACTGTGAGCAATAAACTGGGTAACCCTTAATACCATTATACGACTGTAGTATGACATATGATATGATTATAAAGCTTCCGTGTGACTGTGAGCAATAAACTGGGTAACCCTTAATACCATTATACGACTGTAGTATGACATGTGATATGATTATAAAGCTTCCGTGTGACTGTCAGCAATAAACTGGGTAACCCTTAATACCATTATACGACTGTAGTATGACATATGATATGATTATAAGGCTTTCGTGTGACTGTCAGCAATAAACTGGGTAACCCTTAATACCATTATACGACTGTAGTATGACATATGATATGATTATAAAGCTTCCGTGTGACTGTCAGCAATAAACTAGGTAACCCTTAATACCATTATTCGACTGTAGTATGACATATGATATGATTATAAAGTTTCCGTTTGACTGTAAGCATTCAACTGGGTAACCCTTAATACCATTATACGACTATAGTATGACATATGATATGATTATGAAGCTTCCGTGTGACTGTTAGGAATAAACTGGGTAACCGTTTATACCATTATACGACTGCATTATGACATATGATTTGATTATAAAGCTTCCGTGTGACTGTCAGCAATAAACTGGGTAACACTTTATACCATTATACGACTGTAGTATGACATATGATATCATTATAAAGCTTCCGTGTGACTTTCAGCTATAAACTGGGTAACCCTTAATACCATTATACAACTGTAGTATGACATATGATATGATTATAAAGCTTCCGTGTGACTGTCAGCAATAAACTGGGTAACCCTTAATAGCATTATACGACTGTAGTATGACATATGATATGATTATAAAGCTTCCGTGTGACTGTCAGTAATAAACTGGGTAACCCTTAATACCATTATACGACTGTAGTATGACATATGATATGATTATAAAGCTTCCGTGTGACTGTCAGCAATAAACTGGGTAACCCTTAATACCACTATACGACTGTAGTATGACATACCACATGGTTATAAAGCTTCCGTGTGACTGTCAGGAATAAACTGGGTAACCCTTAATACCATTATACGACTGTAGTATGACATATGACATGATTATAAAGCTTCCGTGTGACTGTCAGCAATAAACTGGGTAACCCTTAATACCATTATACGACTGTAGTATGACATATGATATGATTAGAAAGCTTCCGTGTGACTGTGAGCAATAAACTGGGTAACCCTTAATACCATTATACGACTGAAGTATGACATATGATATGATTATAAAGCTTCCGTGTGACTGTTAGCAATAAACTGGATAACCCTTAATACTATTATACGACTGTAGTATGACATGTGATATGATTATAAAGCTTCCGTGTGACTGTCAGCAATAAACTGGGTAACCCTTAATACCATTATACGACTGTAGTATGACATATGATATGATTATAAGGCTTTCGTGTGACTGTCAGGAATAAACTGGGTAACCCTTAATACCATTATACGACTGAAGTATGACATATGATATGATTATAAAGCTTCCGTGTGACTGTCAGCAATAAATTAGGTAACCCTTAATACCATTATACGACTGTAGTATGACATATGATATGATTATAAAGCTTCCGTGTGACTGTCAGCAATAAACTGGGTAACCCTTAATACCATTATACGACTGTAGTATGACATATGATATGATTATAAAGCTTCCGTGTGACTGTGAGCAATAAACTGGGTAACCCTTAATACCATTATACGACTGTAGTATGACATGTGATATGATTATAAAGCTTCCGTGTGACTGTCAGCAATAAACTGGGTAACCTTTAATACCATTATACGGCTGTAGTATGACATATGATATGATTATAAGGCTTTCGTGTGACTGTCAGCAATAAACTAGGTAACCCTTAATACCATTATACGACTGTAGTATGACATATGATATGATTATAAAGCTTCCGTGTGACTGTCAGCAATAAACTAGGTAACCCTTAATACCATTATACGACTGTAGTATGACATATGATATGATAAGCTTCCGTGTGACTGTTAGCAATAAACTGGGTAACCCTTAATACCATTATACGACTGTAGTATGACATATGATATGATTATAAAGCTTCCGTGTGACTATCAGCAATAAACTGGGTAACCCTTAATACCATTATACGACTGTAGTATGACCTAATGATATGATTATAAAGCTTCCGTGTGACTGTCAGGAATAAAGTGGGTAACCCTTAATACCATTATACGACTGTAGTATGACATATGATATGAGTATAAGGTGTTACTGTCAGAATAAACTGGTTACTGGTTACCCCTTATTACCATTATACGACGGTTGTTTGACTTATGATATGATTATAAAGCTTCCGTGTGACTGTGAGCAATTAAACTGGGTAACCCTGTAATACAATGATATGTAGCTTCCGTGATATGTTTGATAAAGCTTCCGTGTGACTGTTTATACTACTGTAGTATGACATATGATATGATTATAAAGCTTCCGTGTGACTGTTAGCAATAAACTGGATAACCCTTAATACTATTATACGACTGTAGTATGTGATATGATTATAAAAGCTTCCGTGTGACTGTCAGCAATAAACTGGGTAACCCTTAATACCATTATACGACTGTAGTATGACATATGATATGATTATAAGGCTTTCGTGTGACTGTCAGCAATAAACTGGGTAACCCTTAATACCATTATACGACTGTAGTATGACATATGATATGATTATAAAGCTTCCGTGTGACTGTCAGCAATAAACTGGGTAACCCTTAATACCATTATACGACTGTAGTATGACATATGATATGATTATAAAGCTTCCGTGTGACTGTGAGCAATAAACTGGGTAACCCTTAATACCATTATACGACTGTAGTATGACATGTGATATGATTATAAAGCTTCCGTGTGACTGTCAGCAATAAACTGGGTAACCTTTAATACCATTATACGGCTGTAGTATGACATATGATATGATTATAAGGCTTTCGTGTGACTGTCAGCAATAAACTAGGTAACCCTTAATACCATTATACGACTGTAGTATGACATATGATATGATTATAAAGCTTCCGTGTGACTGTCAGCAATAAACTAGGTAACCCTTAATACCATTATACGACTGTAGTATGACATATGATATGATAAGCTTCCGTGTGACTGTTAGCAATAAACTGGGTAACCCTTAATACCATTATACGACTGTAGTATGACATATGATATGATTATAAAGCTTCCGTGTGACTATCAGCAATAAACTGGGTAACCCTTAATACCATTATACGACTGTAGTATGACCTAATGATATGATTATAAAGCTTCCGTGTGACTGTCAGGAATAAAGTGGGTAACCCTTAATACCATTATACGACTGTAGTATGACATATGATATGAGTATAAGGCTTCCGTGTTACTGTCAGCAATAAACTGGTTAACCCTTAATACCATTATACGACTGTAGTATGACATATGATATGATTATAAAGCTTCCGTGTGACTGTCAGCAATAAACTGGGTAACCCTTAATACAATTATACGACTGTAGTATGACATATGATATGATTAGAAAGCTTCCGTGTGACTGTTAGCAATAAACTGGGTAACCCTTTATACCATTATACGACTGAAGTATGACATATGATATGATTATAAAGCTTCCGTGTGACTGTTAGCAATAAACTGGATAACCCTTAATACTATTATACGACTGTAGTATGACATGTGATATGATTATAAAGCTTCCGTGTGACTGTCAGCAATAAACTGGGTAACCCTTAATACCATTATACGACTGTAGTATGACATATGATATGATTATAAGGCTTTCGTGTGACTGTCAGCAATAAACTGGGTAACCCTTAATACCATTATACGACTGTAGTATGACATATGATATGATTATAAAGCTTCCGTGTGACTGTCAGCAATAAATTAGGTAACCCTTAATACCATTATACGACTGTAGTATGACATATGATATGATAAGCTTCCGTGTGACTGTTAGCAATAAACTGGGTAACCCTTAATACCATTATACGACTGTAGTATGACATATGATATGATTATAAAGCTTCCGTGTGACTATCAGCAATAAACTGGGTAACCCTTAATACCATTATACGACTGTTGTATGACCTAATGATATGATTATAAAGCTTCCGTGTGACTGTCAGGAATAAACTGGGTAACCCTTAATACCATTATACGACTGTAGTATGACATATGATATGATTATAAGGCTTCCGTGTGACTGTCAGCAATAAACTGGGTAACCCTTAATACCATTATACGACTGTAGTATGACATATGATATGATTATAAAGTTTCCGTGTGACTGTCAGCAATAAACTGGGTAACCCGTAATACAATTATACGACTGTAGTATGACATATGATATGATGATAAAGCTTCCGTGTGACTGTTAGCAATAAACTGGGTAACCCTTAATACCATTATACGACTGTAGTATGACATATGACATGATTATAAAGCTTCCGTGTGACTGTCAGCAATAAACTGGGTAACCGTTAATACCATTATACGACTGTAGTATGACATATGATATGATTATAAAGCTTCCGTGGGACTATCAGCAATAAACTGGGTAACCCTTAATACCATTATACGACTGTAGTATCACATATGATATGATTATAAAGCTTCCGTGTGATTGTCAGCAATAAATTGGGCAACCCTTAATACCATTATACGACTGTAGTATGACATATGATATGATTATAAAGCTTCCGTGTGACTGTCAGCAATAAACTGGGTAACCCTTAATACCATTATACGACTGTAGTATGACATATGATATGATTATAAAGTTTCCGTTTGACTGTCAGCATTAAACTGGGTAACCCTTAATACCATTATACGACTATAGTATGACATATGATATGATTATGAAGCTTCCGTGTGACTGTTAGCAATAAACTGGGTAACCCTTAATACTATAATACGACTGTAGTATGACATATGCTATGATTATGAAGCTTCCGTGTGACTGTCAGCAATAAACTGGGCAACCATTTACACCATTATATGACTGTAGTATGGCATATGATATAATTATGAAGCTTCCGTGTGACTGTCAGCAATAAACTGTTTAACCGTTTATACCATTATACGACTGCATTATGACTTATGATATGATTATAAAGCTTCCGTGTGACTGTCAGGAATAAACTGGGTAACCCTTTATACCATTATATGACTGTAGTATGACATATGATATCATTATAAAGCTTCCGTGTGACTGTCAGCTATAAACTGGGTAACCCTTAATACCATTATACAACTGTAGTATGACATATGATATGATTATAAAGCTTCCGTGTGAATGTCAGCAATAAACTGGGTAACCCTTAATAGCATTATACGACTGTAGTATGACATATGACATGATTATAAAGCTTCCCTGTGACTGTCAGCAATAAACTGGGTAACCCTTAATACCATTATACGACTGTAGTATGACATATGATATGATTATAAAGCTTCCGTGTGACTGTGAGCAATAAACTGGGTAACCTTTAATACCATTATACGACTGTAGTATGACATATGATATGATTATAAAGCTTCCGTGTGACTGTGAGCAATAAACTGGGTAACCCTTAATACCATTATACGACTGTAGTATGACATGTGATATGATTATAAAGCTTCCGTGTGACTGTCAGCAATAAACTGGGTAACCCTTAATACCATTATACGACTGTAGTATGACATATGATATGATTATAAGGCTTTCGTGTGACTGTCAGCAATAAACTGGGTAACCCTTAATACCATTATACGACTGTAGTATGACATATGATATGATTATAAAGCTTCCGTGTGACTGTCAGCAATAAACTAGGTAACCCTTAATACCATTATACGACTGTAGTATGACATATGATATGATTATAAAGTTTCCGTTTGACTGTAAGCATTGAACTGGGTAACCCTTAATACCATTATACGACTATAGTATGACATATGATATGATTATGAAGCTTCCGTGTGACTGTTAGGAATAAACTGGGTAACCGTTTATACCATTATACGACTGCATTATGACATATGATATGATTATAAAGCTTCCGTGTGACTGTCAGCTATAAACTGGGTAACCCTTAATACCATTATACAACTGTAGTATGACATATGATATGATTATAAAGCTTCCGTGTGACTGTCAGCAATAAACTGGGTAACCCTTAATACCATTATACGACTGTAGTATGACATATGATATGATTATAAAGCTTCCGTGTGACTGTCAGCAATAAACTGGGTAACCCTTAATACCATTATACGACTGTAGTATGACATATGATATGATTATAAAGCTTCCGTGTGACTGTGAGCAATAAACTGGGTAACCCTTAATACCATTATACGACTGTAGTATGACATGTGATATGATTATAAAGCTTCCGTGTGACTGTCAGCAATAAACTGGGTAACCCTTAATACCATTATACGACTGTAGTATGGGATACCACATGGTTATAAAGCTTCCGTGTGACTGTCAGCAATAAACTGGGTAACCCTTAATACCATTATACGACTGTAGTATGACATATGACATGATTATAAAGCTTCCGTGTGACTGTCAGCAATAAACTGGGTAACCCTTAATACCATTATACGACTGTAGTATGACATATGACATGATTATAAAGATTCCCTGTGACTGTCAGCAATAAACTGGGTAACCCTTAATACCATTATACGACTGTAGTATGACATATGATATGATTATAAAGCTTCCGTGTGACTGTCAGCAATAAACTGGGTAACCCTTAATACCATTATACGACTGTAGTATGACATATGATATGATTATAAAGCTTCCGTGTGACTGTGAGCAATAAACTGGGTAACCCTTAATACCATTATACGACTGTAGTATGACATGTGATATGATTATAAAGCTTCCGTGTGACTGTCAGCAATAAACTGGGTAACCTTTAATACCATTATACGGCTGTAGTATGACATATGATATGATTATAAGGCTTTCGTGTGACTGTCAGCAATAAACTAGGTAACCCTTAATACCATTATACGACTGTAGTATGACATATGATATGATTATAAAGCTTCCGTGTGACTGTCAGCAATAAACTAGGTAACCCTTAATACCATTATACGACTGTAGTATGAGATATGATATGATAAGCTTCCGTGTGACTGTTAGCAATAAACTGGGTAACCCTTAATACCATTATACGACTGTAGTATGACATATGATATGATTATAAAGCTTCCGTGTGACTATCAGCAATAAACTGGGTAACCCTTAATACCATTATACGACTGTAGTATGACCTAATGATATGATTATAAAGCTTCCGTGTGACTGTCAGGAATAAAGTGGGTAACCCTTAATACCATTATACGACTGTAGTATGACATATGATATGATTATAAGGCTTCCGTGTTACTGTCAGCAATAAACTGGTTAACCCTTAATACCATTATACGACTGTAGTATGACATATGATATGATTATAAAGCTTCCGTGTGACTGTCAGCAATAAACTGGGTAACCCTTAATACAATTATACGACTGTAGTATGACATATGATATGATTAGAAAGCTTCCGTGTGACTGTTAGCAAGAAACTGGGTAACCCTTAATACCATTATACGACTGAAGTATGACATATGATATGATTATAAAGCTTCCGTGTGACTGTTAGCAATAAACTGGATAACCCTTAATACTATTATACGACTGTAGTATGACATGTGATATGATTATAAAGCTTCCGTGTGACTGTCAGCAATAAACTGGGTAACCCTTAATACCATTATACGACTGTAGTATGACATATGATATGATTATAAGGCTTTCGTGTGACTGTCAGCAATAAACTGGGTAACCCTTAATACCATTATACGACTGTAGTATGACATATGATATGATTATAAAGCTTCCGTGTGACTGTCAGCAATAAATTAGGTAACCCTTAATACCATTAAACGACTGTAGTATGACATATGATATGATTATAAAGCTTCCGTGTGACTGTCAGCAATAAACTGGGTAACCCTTAATACCATTATACGACTGTAGTATGACATATGATATGATTATAAAGCTTCCGTGTGACTGTGAGCAATAAACTGGGTAACCCTTAATACCATTATACGACTGTAGTATGACATGTGATATGATTATAAAGCTTCCGTGTGACTGTCAGCAATAAACTGGGTAACCTTTAATACCATTATACGATTGTAGTATGACATATGATATGATTATAAGGCTTTCGTGTGACTGTCAGCAATAAACTAGGTAACCCTTAATACCATTATACGACTGTAGTATGACATATGATATGATTATAAAGCTTCCGTGTGACTGTCAGCAATAAACTAGGTAACCCTTAATACCATTATACGACTGTAGTATGACATATGATATGATAAGCTTCCGTGTGACTGTTAGCAATAAACTGGGTAACCCTTAATACCATTATACGACTGTAGTATGACATATGATATGATTATAAAGCTTCCGTGTGACTATCAGCAATAAACTGGGTAACCCTTAATACCATTATACGACTGTAGTATGACCTAATGATATGATTATAAAGCTTCCGTGTGACTGTCAGGAATAAAGTGGGTAACCCTTAATACCATTATACGACTGTAGTATGACATATGATATGAGTATAAGGCTTCCGTGTTACTGTCAGCAATAAACTGGTTAACCCTTAATACCATTATACGACTGTAGTATGACATATGATATGATTATAAAGCTTCCGTGTGACTGTCAGCAATAAACTGGGTAACCCTTAAAACAATTATACGACTGTAGTATGAAATATGATATGATTAGAAAGCTTCCGTGTGACTGTTAGCAATAAACTGGGTAACCCTTAATACCATTATACGACTGAAGTATGACATATGATATGATTATAAAGCTTCCGTGTGACTGTTAGCAATAAACTGGATAACCCTTAATACTATTATACGACTGTAGTATGACATGTGATATGATTATAAAGCTTCCGTGTGACTGTCAGCAATAAACTGGGTAACCCTTAATACCATTATACGACTGTAGTATGACATATGATATGATTATAAAGTTTCCGTGTGACTGTCAGCAATAAACTGGGTAACCCTTAATACCATTATACGACTGTAGTATGACATATGATATGATTATAAAGCTTCCGTGTGACTGTCAGCAATAAATTAGGTAACCCTTAATACCATTATACGACTGTAGTATGACATATGATATGATAAGCTTCCGTGTGACTGTTAGCAATAAACTGGGTAACCCTTAATACCATTATACGACTGTAGTATGACATATGATATGATTATAAAGCTTCCGTGTGACTATCAGCAATAAACTGGGTAACCCTTAATACCATTATACGACTGTTGTATGACCTAATGATATGATTATAAAGCTTCCGTGTGACTGTCAGGAATAAACTGGGTAACCCTTAATACCATTATACGACTGTAGTATGACATATGATATGATTATAAGGCTTCCGTGTGACTGTCAGCAATAAACTGGGTAACCCTTAATACCATTATACGACTGTAGTATGACATATGATATGATTATAAAGTTTCCGTGTGACTGTCAGCAATAAACTGGGTAACCCGTAATACAATTATACGACTGTAGTATGACATATGATATGATGATAAAGCTTCCGTGTGACTGTTAGCAATAAACTGGGTAACCCTTAATACCATTATACGACTG
This sequence comes from Pteria penguin, assembly GCA_035048485.1. Taxonomy (NCBI): domain Eukaryota; kingdom Metazoa; phylum Mollusca; class Bivalvia; order Pterioida; family Pteriidae; genus Pteria; species Pteria penguin. Next base: position 56,553,216 of record CM068582.1, on the reverse strand, counting down.
TAGTATGACATATGACATGATTATAAAGCTTCCGTGTGACTGTCAGCAATAAACTGGGTAACCGTTAATACCATTATACGACTGTAGTATGACATATGATATGATTATAAAGCTTCCGTGGGACTATCAGCAATAAACTGGGTAACCCTTAATACCATTATACGACTGTAGTATCACATATGATATGATTATAAAGCTTCCGTGTGATTGTCAGCAATAAATTGGGCAACCCTTAATACCATTATACGACTGTAGTATGACATATGATATGATTATAAAGCTTCCGTGTGACTGTCAGCAATAAACTGGGTAACCCTTAATACCATTATACGACTGTAGTATGACATATGATATGATTATAAAGCTTCCGTGTGACTGTCAGCAATAAACTGGGTAAACCTTAATACCATTATACGACTGTAGTATGACATATGATATGATTATAAAGCTTCCGTGTGACTGTCAGCAATAAACTGGGTAACCTTTAATACCATTATACGACTGTAGTATGACATTGATATGATTATAAAGCTTCCGTGTGACTGTCAGCAATAAACTGGGTAACCCTTAATACCATTATACGACTGTAGTATGACATATGATATAATTATAAAGCTTCCGTGTGACTGTTAGCAATAAACTGGGTAACCCTTAATACCATTATACGACTGTAGTATGACATATGATATGATTATAAAGCTTCCGTGTGACTGTTAGCAATAAACTGGGTAATCCTTAATACCATTATACGACTGTAGTATGACATATGATATGATTATAAAGCTTCCGTGTGACTGTTAGCAATAAACTGGGTAACCCTTGATACCATTATACGACTGTAGTATGACATATGATATGATTATAAAGCTTCCGTGTGACTATCGGCAATAAACTTGGTAACCCTTAATATTATTATACGACTGTAGTATGACATATGATATGATTATAAAGCTTCCGTGTGACTATCAGCAATAAACAGGGTAACCCTTATTACCATTTTACGACTGTAGTATGACATATGATATGATTATAAAGGTTCCGTGTGACTGTCAGAAATAAACTGGGTAACCTTTAATACTATTATACGACTGTAGTATGACATATGATATGATTATAAAGCTTCCGTGTGATTGTCAGCAATAAACTGGGTAACCCTTAATACCATTATACGACTGTAGTATGACATATGATATGATTAAAAAGCTTCCGTGTGACTGTCAGCAATAAACTGGGTAACCCTTAATACCATTATACGACTATAGGATGACATATGATATGATTATAAAGCTTCCGTGTGACTGTTAGCAATAAAGTCGGTAACCCTTAATACCATTATACGACTGTAGTCTGACATATGATATGATTATAAAGCTTCCGTGTGACTGTCAGCAATAAACTGGGTAACCCTTAATAGCATTATACGACTGTAGTATGACATATGACATGATTATAAAGCTTCCCTGTGACTGTCAGCAATAAACTGGGTAACCCTTAATACCATTATACGACTGTAGTATGACATATGATATGATTATAAAGCTTCCGTGTGACTGTCAGCAATAAACTGGGTAACCCTTAATACCATTATACGACTGTAGTATGACATATGATATGATTATAAAGCTTCCGTGTGACTGTGAGCAATAAACTGGGTAACCCTTAATACCATTATACGACTGTAGTATGACATGTGATATGATTATAAAGCTTCCGTGTGACTGTCAGCAATAAACTGGGTAACCCTTAATACCATTATACGACTGTAGTATGACATATGATATGATTATAAGGCTTTCGTGTGACTGTCAGCAATAAACTGGGTAACCCTTAATACCATTATACGACTGTAGTATGACATATGATATGATTATAAAGCTTCCGTGTGACTGTCAGCAATAAACTAGGTAACCCTTAATACCATTATACGACTGTAGTATGACATATGATATGATTATAAAGTTTCCGTTTGACTGTAAGCATTGAACTGGGTAACCCTTAATACCATTATACGACTATAGTATGACATATGATATGATTATGAAGCTTCCGTGTGACTGTTAGGAATAAACTGGGTAACCGTTTATACCATTATACGACTGCATTATGACATATGATATGATTATAAAGCTTCCGTGTGACTGTCAGCAATAAACTGGGTAACCCTTTATACCATTATACGACTGTAGTATGACATATGATATCATTATAAAGCTTCCGTGTGACTGTCAGCTATAAACTGGGTAACCCTTAATACCATTATACAACTGTAGTATGACATATGATATGATTATAAAGCTTCCGTGTGACTGTCAGCAATAAACTGGGTAACCCTTAATAGCATTATACGACTGTAGTATGACATATGATATGATTATAAAGCTTCCGTGTGACTGTCAGTAATAAACTGGGTAACCCTTAATACCATTATACGACTGTAGTATGACATATGATATGATTATAAAGCTTCCGTGTGACTGTCAGCAATAAACTGGGTAACCCTTAATACCATTATACGACTGTAGTATGACATACGACATGGTTATAAAGCTTCCGTGTGACTGTCAGCAATAAACTGGGTAACCCTTAATACCATTATACGACTGTAGTATGACATATGACATGATTATAAAGCTTCCGTGTGACTGTCAGCAATAAACTGGGTAACCCTTAATACCATTATACGACTGTAGTATGACATATGACATGATTATAAAGATTCCCTGTGACTGTCAGCAATAAACTGGGTAACCCTTAATACCATTATACGACTGTAGTATGACATATGATATGATTATAAAGCTTCCGTGTGACTGTCAGCAATAAACTGGGTAACCCTTAATACCATTATACGACTGTAGTATGACATATGATATGATTATAAAGCTTCCGTGTGACTGTGAGCAATAAACTGGGTAACCCTTAATACCATTATACGACTGTAGTATGACATGTGATATGATTATAAAGCTTCCGTGTGACTGTCAGCAATAAACTGGGTAACCTTTAATACCATTATACGGCTGTAGTATGACATATGATATGATTATAAGGCTTTCGTGTGACTGTCAGCAATAAACTAGGTAACCCTTAATACCATTATACGACTGTAGTATGACATATGATATGATTATAAAGCTTCCGTGTGACTGTCAGCAATAAACTAGGTAACCCTTAATACCATTATACGACTGTAGTATGACATATGATATGATAAGCTTCCGTGTGACTGTTAGCAATAAACTGGGTAACCCTTAATACCATTATACGACTGTAGTATGACATATGATATGATTATAAAGCTTCCTTTTGACTATCAGCAATAAACTGGGTAACCCTTAATACCATTATACGACTGTAGTATGACCTAATGATATGATTATAAAGCTTCCGTGTGACTGTCAGGAATAAAGTGGGTAACTCTTAATACCATTATACGACTGTAGTATGACATATGATATGATTATAAGGCTTCCGTGTTACTGTCAGCAATAAACTGGTTAACCCTTAATACCATTATACGACTGTAGTATGACATATGATATGATTATAAAGCTTCCGTGTGACTGTCAGCAATAAACTGGGTAACCCTTAATACAATTATACGACTGTAGTATGACATATGATATGATTAGAAAGCTTCCGTGTGACTGTTAGCAATAAACTGGGTAACCCTTAATACCATTATACGACTGAAGTATGACATATGATATGATTATAAAGCTTCCGTGTGACTGTTAGCAATAAACTGGATAACCCTTAATACTATTATACGACTGTAGTATGACATGTGATATGATTATAAAGCTTCCGTGGGACTGTTAGCAATAAACTGGGTAACCCTTTATACAATTATACGACTGTAATATGACATATGATATGATTATAAGGTTTCCGTGTGACTGTTAGCAATAAACTGGGTAACCCTTAATACCATTATACGACTGTAGTATGACATATGATATGATTATAAAGCTTCCGTGTGACTGTTAGCAATAAACTGGGTAACTCTTAATACCATTATACGACTGTGGTATGACGTATAATATGATAATAAAGCTTCCGTGTGACCGTCAGCAATAAACTGGGTAACCCTTTATACCATTATACGACTGTAGTATGCCATGTAATATGATTATAAAGCTTCCGTGTGACTGTCAGCAATAAACTGGGTAACCTTTTATACCATTATACCACTGTAGTATGACATGTGATATCATTATAAAGCTTTCGTGTGACTGTTAGCAATTAACTGGGTAACCCTTTATACCATTATACGACTGTAGTATGACATATGATATGATCATAAAGCTTCCGTGTGACTGTTGACAATAAACTGGGTAACCCTTAATACCATTATACGACTGTAGTGTGACATATGATATGATTATAAAGCTTCCGTGTGACTGTCAGCAATAAACTGGGTAACCCTTAATACCATTATACGACTGTAGTATGACATATGATATGATTATGAAGCCGCCGTTTGACTATCAGCAATAATCTGGGTAACCGTTAATACCATTATATGACTGTAGTATGACATATGATATGATTATAAAGCTTCCGTGTGACTGTCAGCAATAAACTGGGTAACCCTTTATACCATTATATGACTGTAGTATGACATATGATATGATTATAAAGCTTCCGTGTGACTGTTAGCAATAAACTGGGTAACCCTTTATACCATGATACAACTGTAGTATGACATATAATATGATTATAAAGCTTCCGTGTGACTGTGAGCAATAAACTGGGTAACCTTTTATACCATTATACGACTGTAGTATGACATGTGATATGATTATAAAGCTTCCGTGTGACTTTTAGCAATAAACTGGGTAACCGTTAATACTATTATACGACTGTAGTATGACATATAATATGATTATAAAGTTTCCGTGTGACTGTCAGCAATAAACTGGGTAACCCTTTATACCATTATACGACTGTAGTATGACATATGATATGATTATAAAGCTTCCGTCTGACTGTTAGCAATAAACTGGGTAACCCTTAATACCATTATACGACTGTAGTATGACATATGATATATTTAGAAAGCTGCTATGTGACTGTTAACAAGAAACTTGGTAACCCTTTATACGATTATACGACTGTAGTATGACATATGATATGATTATAAAGCTTCCGTGTGACTGTCAGCAATAAACTGGGTAACCCTTAATACCATTATAAGGCTGTAATATGACATATGATATGATTATAAAGCTTCCCTGTGACTGTCAGCAATAAACTGGGTAACACTTAATACCATTATACGACTGTAGTATGACATATGATATCATTATAAAGCTTCCCTGTGACTGTCAGCAATAAACTGGGTAACACTTAATACCATTATACGACTGTAGTATGACATATGATATGATTATGAAGCTTCCATTTGACTGTAAGCAATAAACTGGGTAAACCTTAATACCATTATACGACTGTAGTATGACATATGATATGATTATGAAGCTTCCATGTGACTGTCAGCAATAAACTGGGTAACCCTTTATACCATTATACGACTGTAGTATGACATATGATATGATTATGAAGCTTCCGTGTGATTGTCAGCAATAAACTGGGTAACCCTTAATACCATTATATGACTGTAGTATGACATATGATATGATTATAAAGATTCCGTGTTACTGTCAGCAATAAACTAGGTAACCCTTAATACCATTATACGACTGCAGTATGACATATGATATGATTATAAAGCTTCCGTGTGACTGTCAGCAATAAACTGGGTAACCCTTTATACCATTATACGACTGTAGTGTGACATATGATATGATTATGAAGCTTCCGTGTGACTGTCAGCAATAAACTGGGTAACCCTCTATTCCACTATACGACTGTAGTATGACATATGATATGATTATAAAGCTTCCGTGTGACTGTCAGCAATAAACTGGGTAACCCTTATTACCATTATACGACTGTCGTATGACATATGATATGATTATGAAGCTTCCATGTGACTGTCAGCAATAAACTGGGTAAACCTTAATACCATTATACGACTGTAGTATGACATATCATATGATTATGAAGCTTCCATGTGACTGTCAGCAATAAACTGGGTAACCCTTTATACCATTATACGACGGTATTTTGACATATGATATGATTATGAAGCTTCCGTGTGACTGTCAGCAATAAACTGGGTAACACTTAATACCATTATATGACTGTAGTATGACATATGATATGATTATAAAGCTTCCGTGTTACTGTCAGCAATAAACTAGATAACCCTTAATACCATTATACGACTGCAGTATGACATATGATATGATTATAAAGCTTCCGTGTGACTGTCAGCAATAAACTGGGTAACCCTTAATACCATTATACGACTGTAGTATGACATATGATATGATTATGAAGCTTCCGTGTGACTGTCAGCAATAAACTGGGTAACCCTCTATACCACTATACGACTGTAGTATGACATATGATATGATTATGAAGCTTCCGTGTGATTGTCAACAATAAACTGGGTAACCCTTAATACCATTATATGACTGTAGTATGACATATGATATGATTATAAAGCTTCCGTGTTACTGTCAGCAATAAACTAGGTAACCCTTAATACCATTATACGACTGCAGTATGACATATGATATGATTATAAAGCTTCCGTGTGACTGTCAGCAATAAACTGGGTAACCCTTAATACCATTATACGACTGTAGTGTGACATATGATATGATTATGAAGCTTCCGTGTGACTGTCAGCAATAAACTGGGTAACCCTCTATACCACTATACGACTGTAGTATGACATATGATATGATTATTACGCTTCCGTGTGACTGTCAGCAATAAACTGGGTAACCCTTATTACCATTATACGACGGTAGTATGACATATGATATGATTATAAAGCTTCCGTGTGACTGTTAGCAATAAACTGGGTAACCCTTGATACCATTATACGACTGTAGTATGACATATGATATGATTTTGAAGCTTCCGTGTGACTGTTAGCAATTAACTGGGTAACCCTAAATACTATTATACGACTGTAGTATGACATATAATATGATTATAAAGCTTCCGTGTGACTGTCAGGAATAAACTGGGTAACCCTTAATACCATTATGCGACTGTAGTATGACATATGATATGATTATGAAGCTTCCGTGTGACTGTCAGCAATAAACTGGGTAACCCTTAATACCATTATACGACTGTAGTATGACATGTGATATGATTATGAAGCTTCCGTGTGACTGTCAGCAATAAACAGGGTAACCCTTAATACCATTATACGACTGTAGTATGACATATCATATGATTATAAAGCTCCCGTGTGACTGTTAGCAATAAACTGGGTAACCCTTTATACCATTATACGACTGTAGGATGAGAAATGATATGATTATGAAGCTTCCGTTTGACTATCAGCAATAAACTGGGTAACCCTTAATACAATTATAAGACCGTAGTATGACATATGATATGATTATAAACCTTCCGTGTGACTGTCAGCAATAAGCTGGGTAACCCTGAATACCATTATATGACTGTAGTATGACATATGATATGATTATGAAGCTTCCGTGTGAGTGTCAGCAATAAACTGGGTAACCCTTTATACCATTATACGACTGTAGTATGACATGTGATATGATTATAAAGCTTTCGTGTGACTGTTAGCAATAAACTGGGTAACCCTTAATACCATTATATGACTGTAGTATGACATATGATATGATTATGAAGCTTCCGTGTGACTGTTAGCAATAAACCGGGTAACCCTGAATACCATTATACGACTGTAGTATGACATATGATATGATTATGAAGCTTCTTGTGACTGTCAGCAATAAACTGGGTAACCCTTTTTACCATTATACGACAGTAGTATGACATATGATATGATTATAAAGCTTCCGTGTGACTGTCAGCAATAAACTGGGTAACCCTTAATACCATTATACGACTGTAGTGTGGCATATGATATGATTATGTCGCTTCCGTGTGACTGTCAGCAATAAACTGGGTAACCCTTTATACCATTATACGACTGTAGTATGACATATAATATGATTATAAAGCTTCCGTGTGACTGTCAGCAGTAAACTGGATAACCCTTTATAGCATTATACGACTGTAGTATGAGATATGATATGATTATAAAGCTTCCGTGTGACTGTTAGCAATAAACTGGGTAACCCTTAATAGCATTATAAGACTGTAGTATGACATATGATATGATTATAAAGCGTCCGTTTGACTGTTAGCAATAAACTGGGTAACCCTTTATACCATTATACGACTGTAGTATGACATATGATATGAGTATGAAGCTTCCGTGTGACTGTCAGCAATAAACTGGGTAACACTTAATACCATTATACGACTGTAGTATGACATATGATATGATTATAAAGCTTCCGTGTGACTGTCAGCAATAAACTGGGTAACCCTTAATACCATTATACGACTGTAGTATGACATATAATATGATAATAAAGCTTCCGTGTGACTGTAAGCAATAAGCTGGGTAACTCTTAATACCATTATACGATTGTTGTATGACATATGATATGATTATGAAGCTTCCGTGTGACTGTGAGCAATAAACTGGGTAACCCTTAATAACATTATACGACTGTAGTGTGACATATGATATGATTATGAAGCCTCCGTGTGACTGTCAGCATTTAACTGGGTAACCCTTTATACCATTATACGACTGTAGTATGACATATAATATGATTATGAAGCTTCCGTGTGACTGTCAGCAATAAACTGGGTAACCCTTTATACAGTTATACGACTGTAGTATGACATATGATATGATTATAAAGCTTCCGTGTGACTGTCAGCAATAAACTGGGTAACCCTTAATACCATTATACGACTGTAGTATGACATATGATATGATTATGAAGCTTCCGTGTGACTGTTAGCAATAAACTGGGTAACCCTTTATACCATTATACGACTGTAGTATGACATATGATATGATTATAAAGCTTCCGTGTGACTGTCAGCAATAAACTGGGTAACCCTTAATACCATTATACGACTGTAGTATGACATATGATATGATTATAAAGCTTCCGTGTGACTGTTAGCAATAAACTGGGTAACCCTTAATACCATTATACGACTGTAGTGTGACATATGATATGATTATAAAGCTTCCGTGTGACTGTTAGCAATAAACTGGGTAACCCTTAATACCATTATACGACTGTAGTATGACATATGATATGATTATAAAGCTTCCGTGTGACTGTTAGCAATAAACTGGGTAACCCTTAATACCATTATACGACTGTAGTATGACATATGATATGATTATGAAGCTTCCGTGTGACTGTTAGCAATAAACTGGGTAACCCTTTATACCATTATACGACTGTAGTATGACATATGATATGATTATAAAGCTTCCGTGTGAATGTCAGCAATAAACTGGGTAACCCTTTATACCATTGTTAAAGAAAGGGAGAGAACTTCAAAAGCCAAACGAATATAACGGGTTCACTTCAAAAATGAGTAGAAATCGTTCAGAACACACAAATTATTCACTGCTGTCATTTAGATAAACTATCTTTTTGTGTTTACATACAACTTCATGCCCGTACTTCCCATAGATATACCTCCATGAATATGGAATAACAACACTCTCAGCAGAGATAGGAATAAAAATAGTGTTATAGAGTTGTGATGTTCATGTCAGATCATAGAAGTCTATGGCTTGCTCATGACGTCACCAAATCACCACGATCACGTGAGACTTGAAATCCTGGTGACTCGGACCTCGGTGTATCTTTTCTTGTCTTAGCATAGAAAGCCTCCAATCATTTGGGTAAGAACACTTCCTTTGGTAGGCCATTTGTCTTGTTAACTACATATGTGTGGTGCACGAAGTTCACGACATTAGAACATTAAACACAATTATAGATAATTGTATACAAAAAATAATGCAAGAAATTCAAACAGGGGATGCACTTGAAAAGACTTAATTGAAAGCAAAAATAAAGCACATACAGGCATCGGAAACAGCAGCTGACACCACGGTAACTGTAATCCGTTGTTATTATGAAAAAAAGGTTAAAAAACCGATTCAATTAAACCTCTGTACATGTTCCATATTAGAATTCCAGAATGAAACGGATTAAAGTTAATTGATTATAAGGAAGTATTCATTCCAAAACAGAAACTTCAAACTATCAGCAATATATTCTGAAATCTACATTGATTGATTTTACTTAAAAGTATTTACAAAAATTATGCAACTGGAACATCAAGCTTTGCAACATCTCCCATTTGAGCTGGTGGATACATTTTCCCTATTAAATGCGAATTTCTGTGCCTGCACCAATAATCATGTCAGGGTTTGTTATTTCATTATTGTGGACGAAACCTGCATTATCACCCCTTATTGCCATATGTTTGATGCAGACCTCTTGTGCCTCTTCTTAAATTTGCCGTTCTCAGTAAGGTGTAGTTGCCACTTGTGTTGCTAATTTGACGTTTCCACTCTCGCAATATTGTGCGGTAAATTCTTGCAATATTGTGCGGTAAACTGTTACAATTAGAAATATAGCAATGTAAACGGCCAGTATTGTGCGGTAAACTGTTACAATTAGAAATATAGCAATACAAACGGCCAATATTGTGCGGTAAACTGTTACAATTAGAAATATAGCAATGCAAACGGCCAGTATTGTACCGTTCATTATTACAATTAGAGATATAGCAATGTAAACGGCCAGTATTGTACCGTTCATTATTACAATTAGAGATATAGCAATGTAAACGGCCAGTATTGTACCGTTCATTATTACAATTAGAGATATAGCAATCTAAACGGCCAGTATTGTACCGTTCATTATTACAATTAGAGATATAGCAATGTAAACGGCTAATATTTTACCGTAAACTATTACAATATTAATTGTTAGAAAACTGTAATTCTTATATTTTAAAAGTTCAAACTGCTTAAATGAAAATCTTAATTTCTAATACGAAGTTTTGAAGCAAGGCCACAAATATAAGCGTATGACAAACTTTAAAAATAAATAAATAGATAAATAAATAAATCACTGTGATACAATCAATAATAAGTCATCTAGAGGTAGTACATGAAGTATGAAATTAAACTTGAGCAGAATGGATTAAACCATCGGTTACCTAATGAAATATATTAAACTTAGCAGAACTTTTTCCACAGAGGTTCGACTAACAGTAATCAACATTAGCTAAGAAATACTTCGCTGAAGTTTAACTAATTGTGAACAATTAAACTTTGATTAACCAGTCACTCACAGAAGTTAGAAAAACAGCTGTTAATTAAAGTTTGGCTATGTATGCTACAGAAGTTAAAAAACAGCTGTTAATTGAAGTTCGGTTATCTTAATGCATGTATGCTACAGAAGTTAAAAAACAGCTGTTAATTAAAGTTCGGCTGACTTAATGCATGTATGTTACAGAAGTTAAAAAACAGCTGTTAATTGAAGTTCGGTTAACTTAATGCATGTATGTTACAGAAATTAAAAAACAGCTGTTAATTGAAGTTCGGTTAACTTAATGCATGTATGCTACAGAAGTTAAAAAACAGCTGTTAATTAAAGTTCGGCTGACTTAATGCATGTATGTTACAGAAGTTAAAAAACAGCTGTTAATTGAAGTTCGGTTAACTTAATGCATGTATGTTACAGAAGATAAAAAAAAGCTGTTAATTGAAGTTCGGTTGACTTAATGCATGTATGTTACAGAAGTTAACTAGCTGTACAGCACCAGATCCAACCTCCAGTTCTGTCAGGAGTTCATGATAGCCAATATCTTTATTTTGTCCTTTTTGTTCCTTATTGACTACCGCTAGCTACGAGGGCTGATTGATATGTTGTGAGCCTCATATTGAAGCGGGGCACGCAGGGATGTTCTTTTTAAGTCCTACCATTCCCTGACTATATAAGGCCGTGTACCCAAGGACTGGTCTCATTTGGTCAGTTTATATCGACGAGGTAGCACTCTAAATTAAACAAGACAAGTGGCTTTTGCAAAATGGACAAAATCGATGAAAGAACAGTGATCCAAAATTTGCATAAAAAGGTTTTACACCTAAGGATATCCATAATGATATGGTAGCAATACTAGGGAAATATACCTCTCCTTCCCCCGTCCTGGAAGGTCTGTCATTGTTGCAACCCCAGAAATGGTCAATAAAGTCCATGATATTGTTATGACTGATATCCAGTACAGTTGGCATTTCACAGGAAAGAGTGCATTCCATTCTGACAGAGGATCTTGCAATGAGAAAGCTTTCGGTCTTGGGTACCAAAACTTCTGACAGTTGATCAGAAGCTCATCAGGCGCACATTAAAAAAAACAGCTATTTCCGGCACCCACTTTCAGTTCGATGATGACGTCATGCATGCAGTGGATGACTTTCTGAACAGCCAAGAAAGTAGTTCTTTAAAAGTGGCATTGAGGCCCTTAAACATCACTGGCAAAATTGTATAGATACTGAGGGGGATTATATGGAAAAATAATACAATATATCCGACAAGATTCATATGAGGCTCACACCATATCAATCAGATATTTACTTAAATAATCCGAAAATGATCAGAATTACGACCGCTATTTAGGCTACGACCATTTAGTTCTGAAGAGGGTTGGTGAGGGGAGGATTTGGGGGGGGGGCTGGCAGATTTAGATTTTGGAAATAAATACATGTATTCTGGCCTCGAAAATCTTGAAATGTAATAATCTGTCTTCCACCAATGATTCATTTTGAAAAATTATCTTAAGTGTGCATCGTTTCAATAAAAAACGATGGTTCCGAACCAAAATGTAATGGGTCCGGATGTTATATAATGGGTTGTGATGTGAAATCAAAGGAAATTTGACAATAGATGTTAAAAGCGATTTATTAAAGTTTTACAGAACATTTTAATGATGTTAACAGTAACAAACTTCTTCAAACTGAAGTTTTACGTAGAACATTTTTAAACACAGTTAATCACTGCACGAGCCTGATGAATCTGCATGTTCCTCATGGCAAAGGTGAAGCATGTTTTCAACCATCAGTGTTTAAAGTTCATGACCCGCTCTGTTTAAGCGGGAATTAAATCAACAAAGACATGTACATGGTAATAAAGAAAGATACCAATGTTTGTATGTACAAATAGATCTGTAAAATCAAACTGAGACCTATTGGTTTCAAGAATGAACTTTCTTTACTTTCTTGAGACATTTTTGGGAGACATATTTACATCTCTCATTCTCACAATTTATCAAAAATTAGAAAAGGAAGCTTTTCATTTGTTGATAGCTTAATTTTAGCCAATCACAGGTTGCGATTTACGTGTTGCTTAGCACGCAGGCGGTGCCTATTTGACCATTTGATGGATATCATTAGGTGAAAATGTTATTGTAGGTTTTAATGAAAAATTTGTGACAGGTGTAGAATGCTAGCAGGAAACGTTCACTCCTTCCAGACACCTGGTTTCATCCCATTTGGGATTCGCAGTTGCTCTTGCTGAAACCATTGCTACTGAATTGTTTTAAGTAGACTTTGAATACCGAATATCGAGTTGTACTCTTTCGAATTTACACTTTTGTATACATCTACCAACTTCTTTTTTCGTCTTTTTATTTGCCTGCCAGATCAAAAAGTGAGAGGTAGAACTTTGGAACTTGCCTAGATATGCAATTGATATCTCTTTCTCACTTTTTAGATACTTTATGTCAGCAGCGACTATTACTGTGCTACTGGATTGGTTGATATATAACGTCATTCCTCGCATCATATTACTGTTGACCGAGTGTAGGGGATCGGATCACTATGTCTAACATAGTTTCACCTATTGTCGCTTAGTCCTCCCGGGCACCTGGCCTCACTTAAATAGAATGGGGGTTCTCATTTGTCTGATTATGACACTATACACGATAATGTTCCCTTTCCATGGACTACGAGAAATGGTTAACCCTTTGGAACTTCTTCGTTGTTAATTTAAAACAAAATGTACAAGAGTAATGATTTTTGTCGAAGTCCAGAGAGGGGTATTTTTCTGGATTCACTGCCCACGCAAGAGTATCCCATAAATTACGTGCTGAATGTTATACAATTGGTCTTCTAGTATAATAACATTTCTATGCCCCCGGATCGAAAGATCGGGGCATATTGTTTTTGTCCTGTTTGTTTGTCTGTCTGTAGTCAACTTTAACTTTGGCCAAAACTTTTGAATCGCGAGGGATAGAGACTTCATATTTCACATGCATACTTAACTAATGAAGCCTTTTCAAATGACAACAAGGTTGATAACCATTTGACCTTGACAATGGCCTTCATGCTAAAAATAACTTGTTGGACTTTGTTGCCGCCGGGGGCATTAGTGTTTCACAAACACAGCTTACTTCAAAATGTTTTGTCTTCATTTTGATATCTTGTAGAACCGATGATGATACATTGTTTGGAAAAGATTACGTTATCCACGGATTTAGACATTCAGCAGAGTAGTAACATATGAAGTGACACACGTCAATCATCTTCTCTGGTCTGCTTCACTAAATGCTATACCTACAGAAACATGAGTGTTAAACTTTCTTAATAAGATATTCATTACATATACTATACCATGCATATTAATACCATGTCAATACTTTAAGTACTTGCTTTGTTCATCAAAAAGACTAGTCACCAAAAAGACTATAGGTCTTGTATTTGGCCCATCTACAGTCCAATGCAGACTTTTACTTGAACGTTGCACGCTGACTAACGGGGCGGTGGGGACTATATGACGGGTCTTGTCCAAACTTCTTTCAGAGGAGACATGGTCCTGAACATCGTCCCCTCTGACTGTTAGTCGGGACTCCTACAGATCTAGGGTCTTAGCTCGCTTTAAGACTGGCAGAGCACAGTTTATCATGTTGATGTCGCATATATTTTATACCATTATGTGTTTTATAATACCTTACGTGTTTATATTTTTATGACCTCTCAATATGCGATACCTGTTGACCCTTGTCCTTTGATTGTTCTGCTGTTACGGTGAGTGGGAAGGTGGGCCCGTAAACCGGTTAACCACACCATTTGTTTTGTCAAATTAAATGACCGTCCCAAGTCAGTATCGTAATTGTACTACAATCAAATATTTTTGTAATGTGTTATATGTGCTAGTATATTATTGATATTCATGTATTGTATTGTATTTCTTTTCATGATTCCTTTATACCGATTTCATACTATCTGCTCTTTTCTCTCCTAAGTGACTTGCAGTGCAGACATTCCGTGTTCTCTTCCCAGATTATGGTACTATGTTGAAGAGGTTGGTTACCTCCTGCTTCCATAACGCGATATAACTAAAAAATTGTTAAAAGCAATTAAGAAGCCAATTATGAGTCTTAGGCATTTATTGATTCTATAATATATGTTTACTAGAATCAAGGATGAAAGTCTATTTTGGGACCGTAATGATTAAAAACATTGATGTCTATATACCTTGTTGTCTCGTAACCCTTTATGCACGACCAGATCATTTTCATATTTGAGAGAATTGAGTTCTGATGAGAATAGAATACAACACATCAATTGAGATAGGTGTAAAGTTCGATTCTAGGAACGATAACGTGAGTAAATAATGCCGCGAATGAGATTTTTGGGTAAAACAATCGTCGGGAAGAAACAACAATTAAAAATAAGAAGAAATAATGGTGTCAGCTTACCGTGTTATCTTAAATATTGGTGTAAATCTAACTTTGATAGTAGTATCATGGGGAGTCAATACACTTTTTCCTTTAAAAGGCATCAACTTATTTGCTACTGAATTCTGATGCATGGGTTAACAAAAGAATATTGATAAATAAAACAATGCTTAAAGAAAGAATGGTAATGTAAATCCACTCCACTCTATTTAGTCAAATATTAAGCACTTCATGCATTACTCTAGATATCACGCCTGCCAATGGATCGTCCGGGCTCAGATTGTAATCCATCGTAGTGGTGTTTCTTGAACGGGAATAGAAGTTCATAAATAATATTCTCGCCTTTTTCAATCCAACGCTTGACATATTGAAGACATACATGGTGTATATAAAGACAACATTATCAAGTCTGACTCGCAGAATTAATCCTATCAAGAATCTCTTAGCCAATGAGATATAAACGTCCCTTTGCTGTTTGTCGGTATTAACCTCATTTGTGTTACTTCCGTAAACTGTTAAATTGGTAGAGTTGACGGGGCTAAAGAGAAATGCTGAAACTCACTACAGTTACTTATCTTTGGCCTGGGATGTCTATTCTGGGTTTGATGCCTGGCTGGGAAAGTAAGAACGTGGCCTATTATATACTTATTGTTATTTTTTATATCTGTAAAATGTTGTAGTAATTATCAATGTAACATGTAGATAACCATTTCTTATATGTACTGTATAACAAAAGTACGGTGTATCAGAATTAATTTCTTTATGCCTTATTATATCTCTAATTGGTATCTGTTACCATGGCAACAACGACCATATTGCGATGTGTTTTGAGGGGAACGAACACAAACCCAATAACATTTTCTAGGTTTCAAATTGTTGTTCATGATTACAGAGCATTTATTGTACTTGCAATTAGAGTCTTGTGGATGCTACCACGGGGAAGTGACTGGGACGTTAAGACGATCGATAGCTGCCTGGTGTATTATGAAAAGAATTCACCTGTACACAAGACCTACACTGTACACTGTAGATATCGTATGTCTGTTGATGCTAAGAAATCATACGTTTCCTACAGACGACATCATGATGAATGATATACTCTCCATAATCGTAGAAGTTTAACTACTCTAATCAGGTATCACACACCAAACATTACTGTCTCGGTACAATCGATGCTAATGCGCTAGAGTCGGGGAGTGATGCAGACTGTTGTCACACTTCTCAGAGAGTCCCTTCAGCATGTGCATAAACATTAGTGAAAGAGTGTTAAATTATGTAGATCCGGTGGGGAATATGCTGTGAAATATCACTAATGTGCGGTGGGTATCAGGATAATATATGTTGTAGATATAAACATGAAGCGTTTGAAAAGGATGGATAACGTTTGTCACTACGACAACGATCAGGCAATAGACAACCAAATGTCGCTTTCAGATGTCGACTCCGATGTTGAGGAAGACAGTACGCGCTCAAAATCAGGAAAACTGAAGAGATCGAGCTCGGAAACCAATTTGATGGACATTGTCAACGATTTGTTTCTTTCCAATTCATGTGTATTTTTACTACGGCATCCTTCCGTCATCAACTTTTGTCGTTTACGTAAGAAACTGAAGAGTGACGACAAACGATGGATGACTGATTTTTTAAGACGCAATGGGATTGAGTTATTGTTTGAATGCTTAGACAATTTAGGCAATTATTCCGGAACGTTTTCGAATTTGGTATTGAGAATAGAATGTGGGATGTGTATCCGGACAGTTATGAACTCGTCGCTCGGATTAGAATGTCTTATTGCAACTAAAGTAGGAACAAAGTTCGCTGGAGGTATCTTTCACCGCCTTTTAAAAAACAATTTTTCTGAGTTAAGTGTTTAGGTATCTTAAGGGAAATATGAAACAGAAATAGAAAATTTTGCATTAATATTTTTCGCTTATGTCAGGAATGCATTACCAATAAAAGTAAACGTAGTATGAATAATGTGTTAATTTAGCATGTAAACGCCAGTGACAATGACACGTGTCGATTTATAGAAAAGATTAGGACTACCAATATAATTAAAGTAAGTGTTTGGAGATATCATCATCATTAATGTAGTAATTTATTATGTTACCTTGTGGTATATATTACTTGTTATTATATAATACCACACATATATTGCGTGTGCTGATAAGTTAACAAAAAGGATACTACAACTGTATGGTCAGTTAAGGATCGTAAAGTCCCTAGTGTACATTTTAGAATAGATGCCCGGTCCTCCAGGCAAATACTACATTCCTCTTTGGTACCTAAATATTACTCTCACTAGCTTCTCCACTCCGCCATACGTTCTTAATTTTCATTGTTTCGGTACCGACAAGAAAAGTATACTTCGAAACTAGCATGTCAGTCACTTACTTATGCGGTGTTTGGCGCTTCCTGTTTATTCATTATATCAAATAGTTATCAATAGTTTGTTCTACAATATTTGGATTTCCACAGTTTAGGCTTTGAACATCACCGAAGAAACATTAGTTCTCAAAGTGAGCATCTTGTCACATAATATAATATTCTAAATACATGTATATGTACTCATTGTTATTATTTCTGATTTTTGTATGCCCATTGCTATAACATTTAACTCAAATGGGATAATCAATTCACAAGGAATTTTCGCAACTTCGATCTATATTTTGTTTATAGTTGAGGTCAATTATAGTTTAAAAGAAAAAATAGCTTTATACAGTGCAATATCAATATAAAAAAACATCACCATCACCGACTGTCCTGTATGTTACTGATTAACGTACTAGAAGACTACAATTGGCTTACGTAAAACATTATTACACGGATGGTTTACATAGTATATATGCGGGATTATTGCCAGAAGGTTTTACGATATATTTGTACAAAACGGATAGATACCTGACTTAGATACTACACTGGTGTGACTTGTAACCGTTTAAATGAACTTCTTGACCTCTTCTGAATATACATGTTTCGATTAGAAACCTCTTATTACAGTTCCGTAAGCCATTCAAAGTATCATCCAAATTGATAAAGACCATAACTGATTATTCATCATAAATACTAATCGGTGCCCAATGACAGAGAATTTACAATTTCAGATCGAAACCGGAAAGATTTGTAATTAAACTAATACAAATTGTAAACATATCTCTACGTTGAAATTGGCAATAATTAGCGGAATCTCATTTACACGTTTACCATATCTTTACTAGAACTTTACCGTTGTGCTATATATATAATATATTTCAGCGTTTAACAATACTGACCTTGGTTTGACTATTTTAGCTTTGGACACAAACAACGTCATGGTGAAAAAGCAAGTGATCGAATTACTTTCTGCGCTATGTGTATACTCAGCAGATGGATACAGACTTACATTAGATGCTCTTGAGAGCTTCAAGGTAGGTTTTACTCTAGATTCTAATTGCAGTCCTATAATCTTTTATTGTATGTGCCACTCTAGATAAATTATGCATAAGGTGTGTGATATTGAAAACGACATACATGTCTTCTTTACCACCACCAAATGCATGCAGTAGTTAAGTTTTGAAGGGATTTTGATGATCCTTGATGCAGATGAAATACACAAGGTCCCATGCAAGTGTTGTTGTTTTCGGCTTTATCCGTCAATCGAGTATATAGGGTGGGTGGTTTAAGTTCCCAGAGCATACCGTCATTGGAAAAACTTCAGACCGGCTGAATTGTAAAGATGATGGATAAATCCAAACCACAAGTCCAAAAATCATGAAACCATAGGACATACAAAATCAGTGAAAATGAAAAACGAATGGAAAATAACAAAATATGTCTACTTGAAGAGCATATGTGAACCCCTGTGATAGAGTGAGATCAGGTGCCCGGGGAGAGTGAGCATCTCCTGCTTGCTAGCAACACCCGTCACATATACCCCGTAGAAAGAGTCAAATCGTGTGAATTCCATATGTATCTATATATGGAGAAGTCGAAGTAGGTAACCTTCTAGTATAGAAGGTGTCAAATCTGTGTAAAGTGATCGGAATCGGTCTCAGTCCAGAATATCATTTAAAAGTCTGGATAACGAGATATCATATGGAGTAATAAGAGTCTCGTAACGACCGTAGAACTTCCTCAGTGACGATGCTAGTCTAGCACATATATTGAGCAGCTTAACTGAAAGTCGCCTAGCCCTCAGAACAAAGTCATTGTAATTTGAACATGCTCTGGAATAACGTATTAACTGAGATATGAATACGCCGTATGCGGGCGATGATGGAATGTTGCTACTTATGAAAGGAAAGTTTGTGATAGCGAAATTGAAATCGTCACGTTTGTCATAGAGTGAGGTGTTCAATTGACCATTAATGTCGAAAGACAACATAATATCTTAATACGAAGTAGAATTACTAGTTTCTGTGGTTTCTTTGACCTCCAGTTCACTTGGATAGATGATGCTAAGGTAATCCGCGAATGAAGGATTATTAATTGAAAGCAAGTCATCTATATATTAACAAACAAGATTCTCCACAGTGATCTAGCGTCTAAACAAGTGTTGTTGTTTTATTGTTCAATTCCATTATTTCCCCCCTTTTTTTTTGCTGACGTCTTTTCGGACTTTGTCGTTTTATTTTGACATTTTCATGTAATTACTTTGATTTCTGTGTGGAAGGAAGCCAATAATGCGTGAATTGTGTTTGTTTTTACTGATTTTATTTGAATGTTATTGGAAAGAAATAGAATCCAGAAATAATAAAGATAATAATAATATAATAATAATACTACTACTACTACTAATAAAAATAATAACAACATTTGATTGATTGATTATTGCTTTACGTCACTTAACGATTATTTCACGTATATGGTGACGACATCTGCCTGATGTATAGCACAGAAATTTTAACATTTGCAAAGGACCCACCCGAGAAAGTAAGGGATCTTTTACGTACCACGCCTACCGTGACATGGAACCTCGGTTTTAGCTGTCTCATCTGAAAGACAGAACACCGGTGTTGATAGTAATGAGATGGATGGAATGGCTGTCCAATTTGTACGTAATACAAAGATGTGATGAACTTACTATTCAAAATTAAAGGAAAGATTTTAATTCGGAAAGGATTCAGTACTGTATGTTCCCTGCAATTGTTGTTTTTCGGCAAGATCCATCTAGGTGTGAATCCAAGGTCGGTCGACATAAGGCTTACAGGATGTCCGGTTTGACAAAATTGTTCTTCAGACTGACAGAATAGATAGACAAACCGAATGCACCGAGTAATCTAGATGCATGTCGTAAGAAATGTGATGGTTTTTATCCATTTTAAATGAAATTTTTGACGCTCTTTTTGCTTTTTCCTGAATGCGTCAATTTCATTTGTTTGTGTCATTTCTCGATATATTCGAGAAGTAATGAAACATTTCTTTGCAATCGCTCATTAGAAATTTTCTGTTTAAGGGGCATTTTGAATGTTTCATGTCAAAAATAAAAAAAAAAGTTTATATATTTTTACCTGTACTGGCAGGCTGAAATGTAGCGGCTTTAATCTCGCTAGAGGTATTCTTTTTTCATTGCAATTTACACCAAATCACGGGGTTTTTTTTAACATTTTGCAGCAATAAATATGTTACCTAAAATGGTTAAAAGAATTTGGAATTTTCACGCCTTTTTGTGTCATTGTCCTGCTTTATGCAATGTACTTACATTATCTGTTATACATCTGAAATGATAAGTGCAGTATATAACAACAGAACCTTGTGCCATTGATTTGGTCGTCCAAGTATATTACTTAACATCATTAAATGAGATTAAGCCCCGGCTCTCAACAACTTTATTCCTCGATTCTTAAACACTTCATCAAACATCTCGTAATTCTGAATTATTCCTGTCCAATAGCAAATGGGTCTTCCCAAGGATTGATTTAACTGAAAGTCCACCATCATTGTGCCTTCTTGCAGAGACACGATTTGTTTTGTTTAACATTCGTCAATTGCTCCTAAATCTAGTGCCCATTAGGTGGTTGAGGTAAAGTATTGATTCGGTGACTTACCAGACAGGGGACTTTTGAAGGCAGTTAAGATTCACCTCAAGGTATATTTGTTTAGAAGAGCTTTGGATTAAAATTAACTTTGCATCAGGTCCCTAGAAACATCAATGAACTTCATTATTGGATGATAGAGGGAAACTAGAGATATACGAATCCGTTTGAACAACGAATTTGTTTTCATTATCGAAAAAGATATACATTTATATCTGTATCCTCAGGGTAAAGTAGGAGAGTATTTTATCAGTTTGTCACGTCTTATTATACCTCGACTTATCCGATGGATTATTGATGTGTCTATGTAGACCTAGGATGAGGCGCTATTGAAGTGATGTTAATGATTTTCTCTCAGCTATCTGGGAGTATGTACTAAATTCAGAATGTCAAATGCATTATACTCTTGAATTAAGCAGATTATATTTCTCAATTTGTAGAACATCAGTGCCGTGTGTATAACATCCTCATCAGTATAGCTGTTACGAAAATTAATGAAAATGTTTAATGGTGAAAAAAGCATTACATAAATAGATTGATCTGTTTTAGTAATATTTAGTGGGCTGTCAGTCGACGAGAGTATTACCACCCCATTTTCAGGGACTAAGGTCCGACACGAATAATTACGTCACAATACATAAAATGTATTACTTATGTAAAAACGGATATATATATATATATATATATATATATATATATATATATGTGTGTGTGTGTGTGTGTGTGTGTGTGTGTGTGTGTGTGAGTAAGTTGTTTAATAAGAAAGATTAATAATTAATAATTTACAGCATCTGCCTGATACAATGCACAGAAATTTATACCTATGCAGCTGACCAACCCAAAGCAGCGAGAGATTTTTACAGGCACGTGGCACGTCTACCGTGACCGTGACATGTGATCTCGGTTTTACTGTCTCATTAAATAAACCGGGGCATTGACAAGCCAAGTGGGACTCGCACCGGGGACCTCATGGTCACGAGTCGAACGCCTTTCCAGTTGAGTTACGCCGGTGTCGAATACACTAATGAAGCTTACTATTGTTTATAAAACTTCTTTGATGCTTGCAATACCAAGTCAATGATATCAATGATATAGTAGTTAATGTTTTATTGAATGGTTATGTCAAGCGTTAGTCCTCGGACATAAAACATAATAACAGTTCTTCCCTCATTTCAGACTCTGAAGAAACAAAGATATAGATTCAGTGTCGTTATCAACGAGCTGAAAATGGCGGAACTAATTCCATATAAAACAACCCTCATGGCATTCGTCAATTGCATATTGGTAGCCACCGAAGGCTTGGATGAGAGAATCCGTGTACGAAACGAATTCATAGGTATACATATCAGTTATATTAAAATACAAGTTTAATTTACTCTTACGTCAATTAGAGTGCACTAACCTGTTGTAAAAAGCATTTTAGTAAAACTGATGGATGCTCCAAGAACTGCATAAAACCAATTACAGTTTTTTTAAAGAATTCTCTTGAATGTTGATGAATTTCTGTAAGGCCTTTCCTAATATTTAAGGTTGTGACATTGAGTTAGTATAGTCCAAAAATCCCTGGTCCAAGGAACTCCTGTACCAAGGAACATTATTCTGACGAATGTTTAGGAGATATGGGACATTTACCAATATATTAGGGATATGTGCTGAGTGACCTTGACCTTTAAGAAATGACCTTGAGTAAGCTTTGTCCAAAATCCACAGTACTAAGGAAAATATGATACAATACTGATGGGTGGTTTAAGGAGCCATAAGGCTTTCCAGAATTATAGGGATATGTGCTGAGTAACCTTGACCTTGAAGAAATGATATTGAGTGTACTTTGTCCGAAAGCCCTTGTCCTTAAGAAGATTTGGTTGATATATGATATAACTGTTATTGAAGGTTTAAGAGATATGAGCTCGGACGGACGGACAGTCACGACAACGACAATATGTTACGCCGAATTTTTTCCTGGATCATAAAAATTTCAAAAGAAAAAGTCTCGATAATAGGATAAAATGTTACCAAAATGACATACAAAATGACATACAAAAGTGCTAAAACATACCATGCGTATCTTTAAATCAAGGGCAATACTTCGATATAATACGTATACGTATACATCTCACTGTTTATACATCAAACGTAGTTTTATTGAAGATATTAGAATCCCATAAAAGAATAAGACGTTTGTATCGAATCCTACTCTACATTAATCAAAGAAGCAACAGTACTTTGTCTGCATCAGTCATGATATTTATACCGTTTTAACAAGAATATTTTAATCATGTATAATATTTCTTAATACATGGAATGCAAATATACGTATAATACATTGTGTATAATATTTATGATGATGTATTTGATACATTTTTAAGGACTGAACATTTTGGATCTGATAAATAATTTACGGAATGAAGATGAAGAAGACCTGATCATCCAATGTGATGTTTTTGACGATGAGAAGCAGTCAGATGACGATGACTTTGCCGTACAGAATCCTTCCTGCTTAGATATCAACGACCACAAGGAAGTCTTTAATGTACTATATGAAAAGGTCATATCAACATTTATAACAAAATTTATGTAATATTAAAAACTTTTTCCCGAAGTCTTACTGAATCAGTTCATTTAATATTTTTGATACATCAGAGTGTATGATTTATGTTTTTCATTCATCACAATGTCTGATTTAAGTTTGTCATTCATCAGAGTGTATGATTTATGTTTTTCATTCATCAGAGTGTATGATTTATGTTTTTGATTTATCAGAGCGTATGATTTATGTTTTTGATTCGTCAGAGTGTATGATTGAAGTTTTTGATTCATCAGAGTGTATGACTTATGTTTTTGATTCATCAGAGTGTATGCTTTATGTTTTTGATTTATCAGAGTGTATGCTTTATGTTTTTGATTCATCAGAGTGTATGCTTTATGTTTTTGATTCATCAGAGTGTATGCTTTATGTTTTTGATTTATCAGAGTGTATGCTTTATGTTTTTGATTTATCGGAGCGTATGATTTATGTTTTTGATTTATCAGAGTGAATGCTTTATGTTTTTGATTTATCAGAGCGTATGATTTATGTTTTTGATTCATCAGAGTGTATGCTTTATGTTTTTGATTTATCGGAGCGTATGATTTATGTTTTTGATTCATCAGAGTGTATGCTTTATGTTTTTGATTTATCAGAGTGTATGCTTTATGTTTTTGATTTATCGGAGCGTATGATTTATGTTTTTGATTTATCGGAGCGTATGATTTATGTTTTTGATTTATCAGAGTGTATGCTTTATGTTTTTGATTCATCAGAGTGTATGCTTTATGTTTTTGATTTATCAGAGTGTATGCTTTGTTTTTGATTTATCGGAGCGTATGATTTATGTTTTTGATTTATCAGAGTGTATGATTTATGTTTTTTAATTTCTGTGTAGGTATATAACACTCCTCAAGCCGACGTCTTCCTCACAATTCTACAAACACTGCTTCAGATAGAACCTGAGAATGTTGTAAGGTATGGTATAATTACTATATAGTTATCATACACATAACAATACAACTTCTAAATAAAACGTGTCTTTAGTTTGATATCAAATGAAGGATTTCACTTTTCGATCTAAACTTTCAGAACGAGTTGTATTATGGTAACATTTTGTCATTGATACTGTTAGTTTCGTATACACTTTCGGATAGAAATTGTTATCTAGCCTTTTTGATCAAACTGGAAAACGATTCAGCTCAATATTTCTTTTTCGTCTGTCAGTCAACATTCTTAAGCCATGATTGTAATTTTAGAGGTATGATGTATTTAGCATTTTCATTAATATTCCTTGTGGTTAGAGCTTTTGATTGATGCGATATTTTTTATTTAGTGATCTTGACCCTGACCTTTGAGTTACTTATAAAAATCTTTACACTTAGCAATATCCTTTAAATAGCTTTCATTTTAGCATCAATACTTCTTGTAATTAGAGCTTTAAAAGTTTGATTAATACGTTATATTTCCAACGCATGATGTCCCGGGCAGTCCCAAAAGTTATTTTTTTGCGTGAACGTCATTGTCAAGATCAACAGGTCATCGACTTCCATGTCATTTGAAAGGGCTTTTATTAGTTGAGTAAGTATGCGAAATATGAAGTCTCTATACCTCGCGGTTCAATAGTTATGGCTAAGATTAAATTTGACAGATAAACAAACAAACAAGCAGGCAGACAAACAGACAAACGACAGATAGACAGACAGACAGGACACAAACAATATGCCCCGATCTATCGATAATCATAATAAAATAATAATAAAAATTAGTCGTGGTTGAATATCTTTCTAATAATAAAAGATATGGCTCTCATATAGGAAGATATCTTGACGTCATCCATTGGTTTTGTTCAGATGTAGATAAACCGGATACATTCTATTACTGCAGTTTTTTAAATAAGAGTTTTTAAATGTTTTATATATCATCTAGTTATCTGATGTTTTGTTGAAAGTGTAAGTGAAAGTACAATGTAAGACATTAAAGCAACAGATGCAACATCTTACACTGTAATGTACTTGTACCATATTGGACATTTATTGACTGCTGGAAAGCAAGTGAGGCACGCGGTCTCAAATTTGGCCAAGTACATTCATCATGATGTTCCTTCTCTCATCAAATGAAAACTAAAGTAAGATATGACAAATAAATACAAACAACATTCACAGGGACGTTCAAGTCTGAATACACAAGGAAGAGATCAAACTCATCACTGTGACAAAACTGATAACGGACATGCATGGCAGACACAAATAAGCAGATAATTCGACAACACAAAAGTACACTTTTGTACGGATTCTTTGTCACATAAATCTATAAGGCATGCAAATGTAATGAATATTTTAGAAGTCTCATCGGATTATGGTTAGATATAATTCCTGCATCAAATTCTACTTCCTGTTTTTGAACGTATATAGTCTCAAATGAGAAGACACTTTAATCCCTGTGGATCGATATCATTGAGGAAACATATCGTTTTATGATATTGACTGTTTAACACTTGTGTTTTGAAGTGTTGGGAAATTATCGGGAAAAACGAGACAAAACTTATTGAATTTAACATGACGCAAGTCCGTTTCCAACCCGAGACAAAATGCGGAATAATACTGATATATGATAGTACATGAAAATTATTAGATTTAATGTGTGAATAGATCAGAATACATCATCCTCTATGGCATATAAGTTAAGAGACATACGTTGTCCGAGTGTAGGTGGTGCAGTATATTTCATTTCTTAGAATGTTATATTATGTTTTATTTATAAGATTAATTCATGATTACACAATTTAGCAATGGTTATTTTTAAATATATAGTTGATTGATTGATTGATTGAATATTGTTTTACGTCACTCCACGATTATTTCACGTATATGGTGACAGCATCTGCCTGATGCATTGCACACAAATTTAGACCTTTGCAACGGACCCACCCGAAGCAGTGAGGGATCTTTTACATGCCACACCTACCGTGACATGGGATCTCGGTTTTAACTGTCTCATCCGAAAGACAGAATACAGGTGCGCCCATGGCGGGAGTCGAACCCGGAACCTGTCGATCACGAGCCGAACACCTTATCCATTATGCCACACCGACTTTTTTGAATATATAAATTTTGAATATATATATATATATATATATATATATATATATATATATATATATATATATATATATATATATATATATATATATATATATATATATATAAAGAGGTAAAAAGTGATTAAATCGAGTCTGGATTACGAGTTTAGTACATGTTAATATCAAATAGTGTACTACTTATTAACTGTAATAACCAAACGACTTCATGACAATATTATACTCATGCTTTTGTACAATAACATTTGCAGCAGTATTGATTTACATGTATTAATGAATGTCTGTTCAGACTAAATCATCTTATGTAGTATGTTCGGTATTAATCAGCTATGTAATATGCGCAATATAATTCACATAATATAGTATGTCCAGTATAAATTACATGATATAATATGTCCAGTATAAATCATCTGATATAATATGTCCAGTATAAATCATCTGATATAATATGTCCAGTATAAATCACCTTATATAGTATGTCCAGTATAAATCACCTTATACAGTATGTCCAGTATAAATCACGGTATATAGTATGTCCAGTATAAATCACCTGATATAATATGTCCTGTATAAATCACCTTATATAGTATGTCCAGTATAAATCACCTAAATAGTATGTCCAGTATAAATCACCTTATATAGTATGCCCAGTATAAATCACCTGATATAATATGTCCAGTATAAATCACTTGAATAATATGTCCATTATAAATCACCTTATATAGTATGTCCAATATAAATCACCTTATATAGTATGTCCAGTCTAAATCACCTTATATAGTATGTCCAGTAAAAATCACCTTATATAGTATGTCCAGTATAAATCACCTTATACAGTATGTGCAGTATAATTCACCTGATATAGTATGTCCAGTATAAATCACCTGATATAATATGTCCTGTATAAATCACCTTATATAGTATGTCCAGTATAAATCACCTTATATAGTATGTCCAGTATAAATCACCTGATATAATATGTCGAGTATAAATCACCTGATATAATATGTCGAGTATAAATCACCTGATATAGTATGTCCAGTATAAATCACCTTATATAGTATGTCCAGTATAAATCACCTTATATAGTATGTCCAGTATAAATCACCTGGTATAATATGTCCAGTATAAATCATCTGATATAATATGTCCAGTATAAATCATCTGATATAATTTGTCCCGTATAAATCACCTTATATAGTATGTCCAGTATAAATCACCTGATATAATTTGTCCAGTATAAATCACCTTATATAGTATGTCCAGTATAAATCACTTTTTATAGTATGTCCAGTATAAATCACCTGAAGTAATATGTCCAGTATAAATCACCTTATATAGTATGTCCAGTATAAATCACCTGATATAATATGTCCAGTATAAATCACCTGATATAATATGTCCATTATAAATCACCTTATATAGTATGTCCAGTATAAATCACTTTATATAGTATGTCCAGTATAAATCATCTGATATAATATGTCCAGTATAAATCACCTGATATAGTATGTCCAGTATAAATCACCTTATATAGTATGTCCAGTATAAATCACCTGATATAGTATGTCCAGTATAAATCACCTGATATAGTATGTCCAGTATAAATCACTTGGTATAATATGTCCAGTTTAAATCACATTACATAGTTTGTCCCATAGAAATCATCTATGTAGTATGTTTAGTATAAAACCAACTTCATCAGTACTGATAAATTTAAAAGGAATGAAGTAAAATATTTTATCATCGTTGAAAGAATGCGCTAGAAAGTAGACATAGCACTGGTATCTTTTGTATCTTAATTATCACAATGGAATCCAGTTCTGTGTACTGTAATACCAATGTAGTGTATGAAATGTAAGGAATAATTTATTACGCAGAAAATACCCAGAAAAAGAGATTTGACACATTGAGGGTTACACTAGTAAGTTAGAAAGATTCCATAAGAATGGTCATATTCGTCAACAGTATATGAAACATCATGTCTATATTCATCCTCCCAGCATAAAAAGGGTAAAAATAAATCTGGTTTGTTTATTGATTGACCACACAATAAGTTAATATTACGTATTTGGTTGTATCACCTGTCTCATGTGGTGGTACCACCTGTCTCATGTGGTGGTATCACCTGTCTCATGCATGAGCTTATAGTTTAAACTAAGAAACGGATCCACCACGCCGTATGTAACGGTGGCACGCCGTATGTAACGGGCCCACAGTATGCAATGAGGGATTTTTACCTGACAACGTGTACTATGGCATGGGTACTCGATTTATGCTCTCTCGTCAACAAGACACATCAGGGGACACAAAGGGCTAAAAGCTCTCTTGGTATATCGAACCTGGGTCGTCTGAAAAGGAATTCATTGCAGTGCCACTGTACTAACCTACCTTTAAATTCATAATTATGAATACATTCTATCTTGTCCATGAATTTACATACCTTTTCCATGATAGAATGTTTATGTGTGCATATTGTTTTTTAGTGATTTACAATGGAGCATAGTGGAAACTGCTGTACGAAGAGCGTTATTAGTGGATGTCAGTTCAGTGAACAAAAGTCCGGCGCTGCCTTTATTTCTGGAATCTAATAACCCATTGTATATCCGACCTCGTGCTCTCAGTAAAGGAATTCAAACTGATTTTTCGATTTGGAAATCTAGAATTGTAGATGAAAGAGAGAAAGGGAATGTCTTAATGAGTGATGGAATAGACCGGAGGCTGGCGACAAAAGCGGTATCATTGGATGAATATTATACGCGTATCAACGGCGTTCTACAATCCAGTGAGAATCCTCTACAGCTAGAATCTGTATCACCAATGAAAAGCAGAGATCCCCAGACAAACCAATCAAATGTCGATAAAGAAATCGACAAATGTTTTGAATTTGTGAATGGCTGTGTTCAGAACAATGAGAGTGAATCTTACAAGTCAACCAAACTTTCAGGAGATGAGAATTCCACAGTGTGTGATAAGGTAGAATTTGATTCTCCTAATATGTGCGAAAATATGCCAAAGGTGTCTTCAGAAAATGCAGCATTTAATCAAACACAAAGTGACGCCTCAAGTAATAGCAATAAAGCTATTATGCCATCATCTCAGCAAACAGCAACAATTCCGATAACTAGTGTAAACTCCTCTAGTGCATCATCAAAATCAAACTCATTTTCAGGTCCTAGTTTATCTCCATTGTCATTAGCGGATAACCTACACGAACCATGTATTGCAATCCCTCCAGTGCCACCAGCAGCCCCTCCATTGCCATTTTCAGTATCATCTTCTGTTCAAGTAACAACATCACCTCTGACATCGGCATGCATTCCAGCAGCCGTACCTTCATTGTCGGGGATTCCACAAGCTCTTCCTGGATCACGGGTACCACCTGTACCTAGCATTCCTCCTGCTCCACCAGTACCTGGTATTCCTCCTGCTCCACAAGTGCCTGGTATTCCTCCTGCTCCACCAGTACCTGGTATTCCTCCTGCTCCACCAGTACCTGGTATTCCTCCTGCTCCACCACCGCCTGGTATTCCTACAACACTTCCACCAACTTGTGTTCCCCCAGCCCCACCTCTACCGGGTGTTCCTCCGGCACCAGCCCTACCTAATATCCCTCCAGCACCACCTTTACCTGGTGTCCCGGTGGCACCACCACCACCTGGTGTCCCTCCAGCACCTCCTCCTCCTGGTGCCCCACCACCACCTCCTTTTCCAGGAGCACCACCTCCCCCACCGCCACCCCCTGGATCGGAAGGATTACTCCGGGCCAAACCAGCTCCTCTTGTTTTCCAATCATGTCCAATTGTTTCAAGATCTATGTGGACGCCCACTCCTAAACAAAAGATGAAAACATTCAATTGGACAAAAGTACCTCCACAAACTATTTCCTGTAAGTAATTTTATCCAGCATTTACATTTTTTTTTAAATAAATATGATAAATATATGCATTTGCAGCAATGAATCCATTGAATTAAGAAGATTCTAGTTAATTAAATGCACTGCAAACAAGTATAGTGTAACCTCTATAGCCGAGCATGTAAAGTATTTCTTTCTTTTGCTCTTAAGAAAACAAACAATAACCAAAATATGCATTGACGATAGTGTATACGTTTGATTTACTTTGTTCCAGCTCATGAAAATGTTTGGAAAGAAATCTTAGATATGCAAGATTCTATTAATGTAAAGTATGATAGAATAGAACAGTTATTTTGCCAAAAACAAATCCACAAGACAGCAGTACCTTTAGAGAAGAAAAAGACTCAACCAACAGAGGTATCAAAATTATTCATATTAATCTTTAATATTCCAGAGCAAAATGTTTTGTGGTTTGTAGCTAATCAAGGAAAGAGAAAGCTGTGTGCTACAATGACATGACGGCAACAACTTTTTGTTACAATGACATGACGGCAACAACTTTCTGTGACAATGACCTGACATCGGTAGTTTTCATATTGTATATTACAATGACATGACGTCAATAATTTTCATGTTGTAAATTACCCTGACTTGACGTCAACAGTTTCCATATTGTATATTACAATGACATGATGTTAACAGTTTTCATGTTGTATATTACAATGAGATGACGTCAGTAGTTTTCATGTTGTATATTACAATGGCATGACGTCAACAGTTTTAATGTTGTATATTACAATGAGATGACGTCAGTAATTTTCATGTTGTATATTACAATGACATTACATCAACAGTTTTTATGTTGTATAATACAATGACATGACGGCAACAGCTTTATGTTACAATGGCCTGACGTCAGTAGTTTTCATGTTGTTTATTACAATATCATGACGTCATTAGTTTCCATGTTTTATATTACAATGACTTGACGTCATCAGTTTTCATGTTGTATATTACAATGACATGACGTCAACAGTTTTCATGTTGTATATTACCCTGACTTGACGTCAACAGTTTTCATGTTGTATTCTACAATGACATGACGTCAACAGTTTTCATGTTGTATATTACATTGACAGCACGTCAGTAGTTTTCATGCTGTAAATTACAATGACATGACGTGAACATTTTTCATGTTGTATATTAAAATGACATGACGTCAACAGTTTTCATGTTGTATATTACCCTGACTTGACGTCAACAGTTTTCATGTTGTATATTACAATGACATGACGTCAAGAGTTTTCATGTTGTATATTACAATGACGTGACGTCAGTATTTTTCATGTTGTGTTTTACAATGACATGACGTCAATAGTTTTCATGTTGTAAATTACAATGACATGACGTCAATAGTTTTCATGTTGTAAATTACAATGACATGACGTCAACAGTTTTATGTTGTAAATTCTAATTCACTTGTTTTTGTTTTGACAATTCTAATTGGCCCACACATTAGCGTTCAGACATATATAACCACGATATACCGTTTTCAGATGTATCACTACATTGTACGTACTCTTTGTCCACATTTACTCTGACTCCTACTATCAAATATACTGTCTGTAACAACTTCGTTCAGTGCTCTTAACCTCCATCTTAAGTCTCGTATCAAGGACGATTTGCAAGTTCTACCATTCACGTGCACAATTATTACAATCAAGTCGAACCAACGACACTGACAGCGTACATGACGTACCACTATGTAATATGTTTTCCAGTACTACGAGCATGTCCTTTCATCTCGCTGCGCCGCAGGAAAACTGCCTGTTAGCTGTTTACAATGCGACGTCTGGTCACTCATGTATGAATCAATTTGTGATTAATAATTTAATCATAAAATTTTAGGAATATGAAAATGAAGAAACTTCGTATGTCAGTGCACTATACATCAATTCGTTTCTCGGAAGAAATTTAAACATGGCGCTATCTGTCCCTAGCAACGAGGAATTTGGGGACAATTTCAAAGAGAATAAACGATTTTTTGTTACAATGAATTAGAATGGGGATAAATGTACTGTGTTTGATTGTTTCCGACAGGTATACCGTGGTTATACTGTTGGAAACCACCGTTTTCCTGACCCCACAAGCGTCGCCAGGAAAACTCCGTTTCAAACGGTATAACCACGGTATACCTGTCGGAAACAATCAAACGCAGTACGTTTATCCCTAATTACTATGACATGACGTCAACAATTTTCATGTTGTATATTACACTGACATGACGTCAGTAGTTTTCATGTTGCAAATTACAATGATATTTTTCCTGTTGTATGTTTCAATGACTTGACGGCCATAGCTTTCCTGTTGTACATTGTAATATAAAACTGTTTAGCAGTTTGTATAGATGTTATTAAAGGCATAAGAAGGTTTATATGTTGTTAAAGGTCCGAAAGTATTCCGTAAATATTCCATTTCAATTAACTTACTAATTTTTCATTAATTTTTTTCCAGGTCCTACTTTTGGACACAAAACAGAGTATGAATGTTAACATTTTCTTAAAACAATTCAAATGCAGCCATAAAGATATAATAGAAATGTTAGAGGAAGGGGATGTGAACAAGATAGGCCCAGAAAGATTGAGGGGTCTTCAAAAGATTCTTCCTGACAGTGATGCGGTAAATACGATGTCATGTCCATCTTATCGGTGGTATTACAAAAATATCTTATTTCTTTTTTTTTTTTTTTTTTTTTATGCGGGCAAAACTCAGTAACAACAATGCTAAAAAATATGCACAAAAAGCATATCCAGTGCAACAAGTTTTTCTACATTACGCTGAAATAAATGATCTTGATATTGTAAATCTAGAGCGGTACTTGTACACTGGTCGGTTTCTGTGTCAGTAGGGTCTGATACTTGTACACTAGTCGATTTCTTTTGTTAGTAAGGTCTTCTAGTTGTACACTAGTCTGTTTCTGTGTTAGTAGGGTCTTATGGTTGTACACTAATCGGTTTCTGTGTTAGTAGGGTCTAACAGTTGCACACTAGTCGGTTTCTGTGTTAGTAGGGTCTAACAGTTGCACACTAGTCGGTTTCTGTGTTAGTAGGGTCTTACATTTGTACTCCGGTCGGTTTCTGTATCAGTAGGGTATGATGGTTGTACAATAGTCGGTTTCTGTGTCATTCGGGTCTTATATTTGTACTGCGGTCGGTTTCTGTGTTAGTAGGGTCTGATACTTGTACACTAGTCGGTTGTATACCAGTTGGTTTCTGTGTCGGTTGTTGGGTCTGATACTTGTATACCAGTTGGTTTCTGTGTCGGTTGGGTCTGATGCTTGTATACCAGTTGGTTTCTGTGTCGGTTGGTTCTGATGCTTGTATACCAGTTGGTTTCTGTGTCGGTTGTTGGGTCTGATACTTGTATACCAGTTGGTTTCTGTGTCGGTTGGGTCTGATGCTTGTATACCAGTTGGTTTCTGTGTCGGTTGTTTGGTTTGATACTTGTATACCAGTTGGTTTCTGTGTCGGTTGTTTGGTCTGATGCTTGTATACCAGTTGGTTTCTGTGTCGGTTGGGTCTGAATATTGTATACCAGTTGGTTTCTGTGTCGGTTGTTGAGTCTGATGCTTGTATACCAGTTGGTTTCTGTGTCGGTTTTTGGGTCTGATGCTTGTATACCAGTTGGTTTCTGTGTCGGTTGTTGGGTCTGATACTTGTATACCAGTTGGTTTCTGTGTCGGTTGTTTGGTCTGATGCTTGTATACCAGTTGGTTTCTGTGTCGGTTGTTGGGTCTGATGCTTGTATACCAGTTGGTTTCTGTGTCGGTTGTTGGGTCTGATGCTTGTATACCAGTTGGTTTCTGTGTCGGTTGTTTGGTCTGATGCTTGTATACCAGTTGGTTTCTGTGTCGGTTGTTGGGTCTGATGCTTGTATACCAGTTGGTTTCTGTGTCGGTTGTGTCTGATGCTTGTATACCAGTTGGTTTCTGTGTCGGTTGGTTCTGATGCTTGTATACCAGTTGGTTTCTGTGTCGGTTGTTGGGTCTGATACTTGTATACCAGTTGGTTTCTGTGTCGGTTGGGTCTGATGCTTGTATGCCAGTTGGTTTCTGTGTCGGTTGTTTGGTCTGATACTTGTATACCAGTTGGTTTCTGTGTCGGTTGGGTCTGATAGTTGTATACCAGTTGGTTTCTGTGTCGGTTGTTTGGTCTGATGCTTGTATACCAGTTGGTTTCTGTGTCGGTTGTTGGGTCTGATGCTTGTATACCAGTTGGTTTCTTTGTCGGTTGGGTCTGATGCTTGTATACCAGTTGGTTTCTGTGTCGGTTGTTGGGTCTGATACTTGTATACCAATTGGTTTCTGTGTCGGTTGGGTCTGATGCTTGTATACCAGTTGGTTTCTGTGTCGGTTGTTGGGTCTGATACTTGTATACCAGTTGGTTTCTGTGTCGGTTGTTGGGTCTGATACTTGTATACCAGTTGGTTTCTGTGTCGGTTGTTGGGTCTGATACTTGTATACCAATTGGTTTCTGTGTCGGTTGGGTCTAATACTTGTATACCAGTTGGTTTCTGTCTGGGTAGGGTCTGATACATGTACTTGTATACTAGACGGTTTCTGTGTCCGGAGGGTTTTGGTGGCGGATGCATAATAAATTCCTCTGTTTTTTTCAATGGTGCAGATGAGTGTTCTTTTGAAATCTCATTCCTGCGTTACTCCTACGAAATGTATACTTAAAAAAAGTTTGTCTGATGAATTCGTATGTTATATTAAATACTTAGAACTTTTGTCATTCATAGTTCTCTCCTTAGATGTTCAGACAGTTCCGATGTATAGGAGTTTTGTAATTAGGTTGTATTTTTCGGACTCCCTGTGTTTCGACTTTGTACTTCACTGAAGAGACGCCATTTGTCGATTACTATCAGTACATGGTACAAATGGTCTCTAGATATCATACAAATGTGAATTATTATTGGTACATGGTACAAATGGTCTCTAGATATCATACAAATGTGCATTAATAGTAGCACATACATGTGAAGAAGTATATTGAGCCAGATTCATTTGTTTAATCGTGGACAATTATTTGTGTACTTCATGTATTTCTGTTGCAGCTTAATTTTGTTCTGAATTGTAGATAAATATAGTGAAAGGATTCGAAGGCGATGTGGCACAATTGGGAAACGCCGAGAAATTTTATCGAGTTCTCTCAAATTTACCTGCTTATCAAATACGCATTGAAGGTTTAGTTCTAAAGGATGATATGCGATTGACCATGGAGACACTGTATCCCAATATTCAGACTTACATACGTGCCTGTAACCACCTTCTGGAAAACGACTCCTTAAAAGTTTTCCTGAGATTCGTGTTACACACTGGAAACTTTCTCAACGCGGTGAGTTCTCAAACGAAATTGACTATTTTCTATATGATATCTATAACAGTATTAAAAGAAGATAAATTTCATCGATTTTTATGGCTGTTGGTTGGTATTTGTTTAGATTAGTAAGCCTTTATTTTTAAACAACTATCGCCTTACGATATTTATTCAAAACTCTCAGTTTTGCGCAACTAGGAGATGGAATTCAATCTCCTGAGAGATGAAAGGTCATATGTTTAGTTTTGCTCACCACTTCCCGGGAATTGTGTTAACAGTGAACTTTGGACACCAATTTTGGAGATTTTGTAAACGTTGAACTCTGCACCACTTCTACAGATTGTATAACTTTGAGCTCTTGGCACCACCTCCCGTAGGCTGTGTGAACATGGAGCTCTAGGTACCACTTTTGGAAACTGTGTAAATATTAGACTCTGGGCATCACTTCTAGAGATTGTGTAAACATTAAGCTCTCGACGCCAATTCCGAAACATTGTGGTCTGCGTACCACTTCCTGCAGACTGTGTAAGGCATACTCACTGAGACGCAACAATATGTCGTCTAGAACAACGTGTCGTAGATTATAATAGCATGGTAAACCAATCAGCAATAAAACAAAACCGATGAACCTCCGCGTTATCGATTCCAATCCAATGTATCGTTATACATGTTATATTACTGGATAGGATTCCAGGATTCCTTCTCCACAAAGGTGTAGGAGTTCTGAGTTATCAAGTTTTTCTATGAAATTGATTTTATGTCTTCAAATTAATTGAATCTTCGTTCATGGTATTGTTTTATTAGCAATGTGACATTACGATAAAGAAATACAGGGGTTTTATGTGGAAAACGTAGTAATCCATTGAATTCCCTGTTGATTACCTTCTAATATGATGTTATAACTGCTACATTCTTTATGGCTCTATGGCTTAATTTTATTTTCATTCTAATTTTATACATGTATTTACAATTTTCTCTGAAGTTCACACAGGACTGAACAAAATAAAGCACACCATCTATCTATCTCTTTATCTATCTGTCTATCTATCTATCTATCTATCTGGTGTAGCTCAGTGGAGGAGGTGCATAGGCGGATCCAGCCTGTCTGTCTGTCTGTCTATCTATCTGTCTGTCTGTCTGTCTGTCCGTCCGTCCGTCTATCTATCTATCTATCTATCTATCTATCTATCTATCTATCTATCTATCTATCTATCTATCTATCTGGTGTAGCTCAGTGGAGGAGGTGCATAGGCGGATCCAGAAAATGACCAATGTTTTGCACTAGTAGGTCTGGAAAAGGGGGGGGGGGTGCAGCCCTAAAATGGTCGAAAATGACCTTTTTTAGTAAAATTTTCCGACCAAAGGGTGGTGGGGGGGGGGGGGGATTGCAACTCCGGTAACCCCCTTTCTGAATTCCGACAATGGCGTGTTCATCGTGTAATCGAAAGGTCCAGGATCAACTCGCCATGCACACACCGATGTTCTGTCGTTTGGACGATACATTTAAAACCGAGTTCCCGTTACAGGTAGGCGTGGCAGTGTCTGTTGCAAATGAAGCCGGCGTGGCCCAGTGATAACGCGCTGGTCTCCTAATCGGGAGGCCGGGGTTCGATTCCCGCTCTGGCCATGCCGGTGTCCTGTCTTTCTGATGAGACAGTAAAAACCAAGGCCCCGTGTCGCGGTATGCATGGTACGTTAAAGATCCCTCACTGCTTTAGATTGGTCCGTTGCAAAGGACAAAATTTGTATACCTCGCATCAGACAGATGCCGCCACCATGTACGTGAAATATTCGTGGTGTAACGTTAAACAAAAATCAGTCAATCTGTTGCAAAGGTATAAATTTTTATGAAATGCATCAGACAGATGTCACTATTATATGAGTAAAAAAAACCCATTAAGGTACTTTAAACAAGAATCAGTCAAGGTAATAATAATAATAATAATAATAATAATAATAATAATAATAATAATAATAATAGCAAAAATAAAAAAATGAAAAAACCTAAACCGAGTTCTGAAAATTTCAAATAGTCTCTTATGTTAAAGTTACAATGGATATTGGAAACAGGAATACTTTGCGAAAAGAGTGAAAGATGAACCAAAGCGGAGACTTCGTGCCACCCGCCATTGATGCCCAAAACTTAATGAAGACATAGAAATATTTCGACACTCTCTCATGAGATAAAGCACAGTGTATTCATAAAATATTTGTATATTTCATTTTGGAGAAAAAAAAAAACTTTTCAAAAAAAAAAAAAAAATTGTCTTCTTACAAACATGTGCCTTATTTCATATTTAGTAAAGCGTTAATTTGATTCATGAGACGGGGCCTGTGCACAAAATCGTAAAATTCTACGGTCACCTTTCGAGTATCAAGCATCTTTGTAATCATGTTCTCTAGATCTTTATTTTATGTACTTTTCACAAATATTCGGCCTCTTCGCATTTATCAAGTGAAATAATCGGAGTTAATTTCTCAGCTAAGTAAGATCCAGGCTAATGTTACAAATCATAAGAAATGATTTGTATGTCGTTCTTATGTTTCTGTTTGATTCTTGTTATATCACACAAAGATTATTACCTTCTTAATTACAGTAGTATAGTGACCATTATTAACGCCAAATGCAGTGCAAAGAAATCTAGTCTATTTCAACGGACGCATCCGAAGCAGCGAGAGATCTTTTATGTGTCATGTCTACTTTGACACGGGACTTCGGATATTAGCGTCTCATTCGAAAGACCACAGACGTACCCTGGACCTCTCGGTCATTAATGAAGCACATGACCGATAGAGCTACGCGGGCTCAAAATTGTCTTTTTTTTTTGTTATCCAAAATAAATAAATGCACAAGCTATCAGAAACTTTGTATGGTATTGATGTACTAATTATGAACGGCAGTTGTTTCCTTATATTAGAAAATTTCTTATTTACGTTAGTATTATTTAATTTCATTGCTATTAGGGTGGGTATGCAGGAAATGCCATGGGATTCAGAATAAATTCCTTGAATAAGCTAATGGACACAAGAGCAAATAAACCACGAGTTACATTGTTGCACTTTCTTGTTGGCGAAGCCCAGAAGGAAAATAAGGACGCACTGGCATTTGCAGAGGAAATGTCGTCTGACCTTCATGCAGCTTCAAGGTCAGTCTGTTTGATATATAAATTTGTAATTCTAAATAAGAGATAATTTATACCCAGAAAGCGTGTTTCCGAGATTCATTACATAAAATTTCTTTTGGATATGAGTTGTTTTAACATTGATTTCGTTGGTACTTTCCGATGCTTCAGTTACAAAACACCTCTACTAGTAGTGTATAAGGTGGACTGGTGATGTTTGTCTGTCTGTCAACATTTCCAATAACTTTCCGATTTAAGCAATTACTTCATACTTGTAATTTATTATGTAGAAATGGCGTATTAGCAATTTTTCTTCAAAATATTCGTTAATATGAGGGCAAATAAAAATTTCAAACAAGTGTTAGTGATTTTGTCTTGTTGCTTTATTCTACTCTCTTTGATGCTTTCGGTTAATTCTTTTGGACTTTTTACTTTATATGTTTCAGCTAAATAATAAATCATCAAAATAGATGTTTATGAAGTGAACATCGTATATCATTACTTTGATTTAATATTACTGTATAATAATGTGTTTTAGCTAAGAATGTGTTCGGCAAAATAAGATATAACTACTTTTTAAATGAGTGCTAACAGTGTGAGAGTTGTTATTTGTATACATAAAAAACAGAATAACTAATGAGGATGCAATTCAATATTAATTATTTAGATTCACAACAGAAACGTTAGGGACCGAGGTTGGTTTGATAGCAACCAGTGTGGCAACTCTAAAACGTCAGCTCAATACATCCCCTGAAGACGTTCGCAAACTATTGGACAAATTTATACAAGTAAGAGACCTTATATTCAAGTAGTAGTAGTTTTAATTCTTTTTGTTTACACGAATGTATATTGTTTTTGTACCCGAAATATTTTGGTGAGCAGATATAGGTTTGTTCTTTCTACGTTTACTTGTTACTAGACGGTTAGTAGATCAATAACTAGGGTGCTATGAAAACTCTTATTACAGATACATGCATTTTTCGCAGGTTATAACAGTTGAAAGCATTAACATCTTTAATTTCATTTGTGTTTTAGGGGAATATCTTTCAAGTATTTATGTTTCAGGCTGATAGGAACCGGAAGGGGGCAC
This sequence comes from Pteria penguin, assembly GCA_035048485.1. Taxonomy (NCBI): domain Eukaryota; kingdom Metazoa; phylum Mollusca; class Bivalvia; order Pterioida; family Pteriidae; genus Pteria; species Pteria penguin. Next base: position 56,512,433 of record CM068582.1, on the reverse strand, counting down.
CCAGTTCCACTTTTTTGGCTGATCATGGACCAGTTCTTTTTATCAAGTTACGAATCGAAACTAAATTCACTGTCTCCCATGGGAAATGCTTCCTACGGTCCTGTGTTAAATACATACATTATATACATGGTGTTACATAGATTTGTATACACTTTAGAGAAGGAAAATGCGGCCAGGGAGAAATGTTCATTGTCTTACCTAAATTTACCTTATGTTAACCTCATTTCAGAGAACGGCGTCTAAATAAAAATGCCAATATAATGCCATGAGATTAATGTATAATAATTATACTTGTATTATATCATTTAGGAAGCTACTTGTGATGTGGAAAAATTACAGAACGGATTGAAAAATATCAAAGAGTTAGCGGATAAACTAGCAATACACTTTTGTGAAAATCAAAAAACTTTTAAAGTTGAAGATTGTATCAGTACAATGAATACTTTCTGTGACAAAGTGGAACAGTGCCAAAAGGTGAGTCTTGTCGGGTTTGCCTTAAACCTTTCCTTATTATTTTTGTTAAACTAGTTTTCAGGGCAACTTCTGTAAATGTAAAAAGTGACTCGTAATGACACGGATACTCTTGATACAGGCAGATTATTTTTCGACAAAGGGAACAATAAAATGTAAAACGTTAGAAATAACTATTTTACTTCTCAGAAGTCTGCTTTGTATTCCATCTTCTTTTTTTTTTGCTACTCAAAGGATTGAAAAATGACACATGTTTATTAAATGTGAAAAACATGAGATCTGCAGAAAATACTAGTAATAGTTTTAATTCATAAAATTATATAATACACACACACACACACCTACACAAACACACACATATATATCAGTTTACATATTATTTTCAATGATAAAGTGCTTTAAATGAATGAGCCAAGATAAAGAACTTATTCTAGGAAAATGAACAAAGAAAAATTCAGGAAGAAAAGGCCGAGAGACGAAGAAAGAATCAAGCAGAAATGGCAGCTAAAAGAGCAGCAGGTATGTTAATTACTTATAAGAAAATGTATCGGATTGAAATGCTTAGGTTTCTTGGACTGATAAACTGAGGAATATATAACATTGCAAATTTTTAGTCCCATGGATCTGATGGTGTAAATATTGATTTAAAAGTTAATAAAGATCATGACATTTACTGGCAAACAAAAACTTGAACAGCATATGTGTTCAGAGAGAACAAGTGTATAAAGGAATTCTTATGTATTGTTGCAGATTATAACATTCTGATCTTTTACTCCAATTTATATTCAGATAAATTAAAAAGGTGTTAACTAACTGTATATCATTACTATCTACATGTTTATTAAAAGATATATTACTTAGAAAATTCTACTGGCCTGCTCTTGTTACCAGCTCCTCACAAAGAAATTCCTCAAGAAGAAGATGGGTGTATTGTGGATCGACTTTTAGCAGACATCAGGAAAGGATTCAAACTGAGAAAGGCAACACCTGGTACACTTCATATCAAACCAACTCAAACACAATTACAGACAGACAGACAGACTGATGCAGCAATGGAGCCATTGAAAACTACTTCAAAACCAGATTCACCAAAAGCTTCAACATCAAAATCAGATGCAACACTAACTTCCACATCAAAACCAGATTCACCTTTAGCTTCATCAAAGCCAGAATCAATATTATCTTCAACATCAAATCCAGACTCACCACTAGCACCAACGTCAAATACAGAATCAACATTATCTTCAATATCAAAATTAGACTCACCACAAGCTTCAGCATCAAAACCAGAATCCTCACAAACTTCAACCTTATTAACATCAGATTCAACATGTTAAACATTAAACCTTTTGAACATTCATTTTCAACTTAACTGATTCATTTTTTTAACTGAAGTCACTTTTTTCACTTTAAATATTGTTAAATTGTAAATCCATTAATTGAAATACATTTCATTATAAAATGTTGCATATTGTTTACAGTTTACATAGAATACCTTTCCCTTGTTGGAATTTTTATACACTCTTCTTTGACAAGACATGATATTATGTTATGACAATGTCTGTACATCTGTAACATTTTCTCTACTTGCTTTATTGAAATAACTTCATACTTTGTAGAACTGCTTGCGGCGCCGACGATCCGGGTTCGATTCCCGGGTTGCGCCACTATGTTTAAGAGGTTGGTAACCTCCTGCTTCCATGTCGCGATATAACTGAAATATTGTTGAAAGCGACGTAAAACACCAATCAACCAACCAACTTTGTAGAACTGATTATTAAAGAAAGGCAGAGATAAGGTCTTAGCTCATAGGTCACTGTGGACATTGGTTGATTTTATTTGTCTGACCTATCAATTCAGAGCAGGCTTGGTGTAGTGGTTAAGCACTATGATTATGGCACAGACGATCTGAGTTGGATTCCTGGGTTGTGCCATTATGCTTAAGAGATTGGTCACCTCCTGCCTCCATGTTGCGATATAACTGAAAAATTGTTGAAAGGTATAGATATTTCTTATGGGAAGGAGGTGTGTTATCACCTTGAACCAAAGTCATGGTCACTGTGAACTTTGATGATTTTGTTGGTCCAGCTAGATCACCATTTCAGGCATAAAATGGAATGGTCAGTCATGGTTGTATGCAACATCCAATGAAAAGCAAGGTTACATCCAAGGTCAAAGTCACACATTTAGTGTCAAATATAAGGCAGGCAACACATTTTACATTGCTCTTCTAAAATTAAGCAACAGGTGTGTTTTGCCATGTAAATGCTACTCTATTCCTATTAAAATGTCTTCAATTTAGGTGATAAAAGTGTGCATGTTTTTTGTTATTTAGCCTACTTAAGACACAAGAAAAGAGTATGATTATGTATAACCTTTTGGACACAATTGTATAAAAATATTCACATAATAATGTATTTTTTCTTTATCTATATTATATAATTATATAAATATTATAATGAAATGTACAAATTGCTTCACTGACTGCTGTACATGGAAGTATTTTTTCAAAAAAGGCCAGCTTGCTAAATTGACAAACTTTCTTAAGGTATTTCATATATGATAAAGGGATTATTTTGCTATTGCCAGAATATATATGTATTTGAGTAAATAAATACTTATAAAATAAGGTTTAGAGAAAATAACAAACAAAGAATGTATGAATGCACTTATCTGATTACAATTCAATTTCAACTATAAATATCATCTCCCATGTTTAAATAATAAAAAAATTTTGATTTCTCAAACAATCGTGTAGTGTTACATGCTAATGTCCTAAATTATAAAGAACATTTTTATGGATAATCTTGACCAAGAGCCTTTTTCAAACATTTATTTCTTAGATCTATGAAAAATTATCTTTCTCAGAAAGCTTAAATGTTGTGTTAATTAAGTAAAATTCATCTATTTTAGGATATATTGAATAATGATTCTTTTCACAATCTTTTTTTTACCACTTAGACTTTATCAAGTGAAATAAACAATGTTAAATTCTAAGTAATGAAAAATCCATGCTACAAATCATTAGAGTAAATTATAATATCAATTAATAATGTCATGATTATATACATGTGTATATTTTTGACACCACACAAAGGCAGTATAAACAATATGGAATGTTGTATATTAATTCAATAAAGTATAATTTTTAAATCTTATAAATGTATAAAGAAATATATGATATAGCATATATTTTACATATTTTAAATCTAATTTCCCCTGATAAAGGCCAAGTGGCCAGAATTTGGTGAAAACAGTGGAAGATTTTATTTCATTTGTGTATTTTGGAATAAGATTTAAAAAATCTGTTGATAAACCAAAATAATATATCACATTCTACTGAGAACAATCGGATTTTGTTGATTTGAGTTTTTGTTAAGAAAATAATTTTACAGCTATTTATACAATTGATACTTAATTTTGATCAAACCAATAAAGAGGAAATCCTTTCCACTTGAAATCTGAACTTTGAGCTACTATGGTTTCCACAAACTAAAATAATATGGTAGTGCAAGCCTAAAAACTGTCTTGAATATAAAGACACTCTAGAACATTCAACCTGTAACTAAATTTTATTCACAAACAAATCTTTCTTAATTAAAGGGTGCTTTGAAATATTCTTGTCTACCACTCTTCCACAACTAAATTTGACCGAGAATGTTGTATAAAACATTAATATTCATGTACACTTAGTATTCAAATAGGTTTTAATTTTCAATAATGTTTTACCTATTATTAATCTGTTACCTTCTTATCCAATTCAAATCATCTTCATATTGATCAGCTACACTAAAGTTTTGTCATTTAATCATTAAGAAGACAAATTAGTAATAAGAACAATGAACAAATTTTCAAAAGTGTTTTCGATTAATATCATTCATAGAGATGTCAGTATTAATGAATACCAGTATCAAATGCCTTTACTGCAATTTCTATTGAGGAATTGCTTTTATAATTCAGCCTGATATGTCAGGCTCATACATACATCTCTTTTTATGAATACCTATACAGATAAATTACCTTTTTCTAAAACACTTATATATTTATAACTCTACAAATATATTTTGGACACAACATGTGCATGTGAAATATACTATTTGTCTACATAATGAGAAGTAACTACTCCAACTCCAACATATAATCCAACTGACAACACCTAACAATGGAAGGAATAAAATTAGAACAAGTGTGTTTAGGACATTACAAAGATATTCAATTAGTTCAGCTGTCCTGAAGTGGACAGACAGCAAGACTTATAATGAAATGTCTCCATAGTTTTCTGACCGGTGCCATTACAAATAAGAAAGAATGAAAAATACACTACTTATACTTAAACAAATGATGGTGTCAGTAGTCTACCATATGTATATCTTTAACCATTAATATAATATTATATAATATTTGTTTTTCTTTGTAATTCACTTTAATAAGGAGAGTTTTGATGCTTTTAGTATACTGAACTATACTAGTTAGTTTTATTTTTTACTTCATAATAAATCTACAGTATATATCTTTGTAGACTGCTGTTTATTCTTCTGGAGCAGAAATGTGTGTAAACCCATAGTCCACCTGGGTCCCACGCCATAAACTGAGAATATACTTAAGTAAAAAATTTCATTTTAATTTATTCCATTACAAAACGTTCAAATAAATTTTAATGCAGAATGGTTTAATTCTATTTATCAGTAGAATAAAACTCAATAAAATCCAAATCCCAGTTATGAATTCATTGATGAACAGAAGAAAATGAATTTTTGACTTAAGTATATTCTCAGTTTATTGCGCCGGACCCTGGAGGTATATCTTTATACAGAAGGTACATGTACCATGCAGTAAATCATTACCCAACACTATGACATTGTGCTACATTTGTAAATTGTAATAATGTAGTTTGTAGACATATGCCCTGTGTTTTGAAAAAAGTTCAAATATCCATGCTAGATCCTCTTCCTTTTTAATCAATAATGTAAAACAAGTGTGCTGACATTTCAATTAACATTTATATTATATATTTCAATTATTATATATTTTTATTTTTGGGTTATTGAATTAATGAACATGGTTGATAATTCATCTTGAAAAATAAAAATGTAGTGTTTTAAAAAGTTAAGAAACATATTGATATTGGACGTAAATATATTCTGGTTTACTTTTTGTTAATCAGTGAAAAGAGTTTACCTATCTTTTTATTCTTGGGATCTTTTTTTTCTTTCCTTTTTTCATACTTGCATGCACATCTAAGTGACAGTGAACACTAAAATTTTGTTATGGCAGCCCACATTATATCGGAGGTAAACATATTTAAGTGAGGTAAAATTACTAAATTACTGCTGTGGTCTCCTTACAAATAAGCTAAATATACCAGAGATTTGATACAGATGAATGAAACATTGAAATGAGAATGTCATCATACGAAGATAAAAAACTTGTAAATACTTTGATTATATACACAATATTCATAAAATATATCTACATGTAAGTAAAACCTTTCAGATTTTATCACAGATTTTGTCATCAATTTTAGATACAATCCATCCCTGTTGATCACTTTTTTACTTCAATTTCTGTTCATTTGATATTGCACTCCATTTAACATTTGCTGGAAAATTCTCGGCCAACTCAATTGTCTGAAATAAAATTTTTGACATTTGGAGAAAATTTTGAATAAAACACAAGCAAGTACAAAAATATTACTATCTATGTGAAATAAAATCATCAGGAATAAGAATTGTTTAACAATATAAATGTATTATTACAGACTAAAGACTTTTAAGACCAATATCAGATTTAAGAAAAAGTCCAAAAAGTTATTTTTAGCATGAAGGTCATTGTCAAGGTCAAAAGGTCATCGACCTTGATGTCATTTGAAAGGATTTCATTAGTTGAGTAGACATGTGAAATAAGAATTCTTTTTCCCTCACAAAAGTTATGGCCAAGGTTAGAGTTAACAACACACAAACAAAGAAACAGACCAACAGACAGGACAAAGAACATGCATGCAAAAAGGGCTTTATTTGTTGAGTATGCATGTGAAATATAATGTCTCTATCTCTCTCAGTTCAAAAGTAATTGCAAAGGATGAAGTTGACCACAGACAAAGTTATTTCTAGTGTGACAGTCACTGTCAAGGTCAAAGGGTCTTTGACCTTGGTGTCATTTGAAAAGGCTTCATTAGTTGAGTACGCACGTGAAATAAGAAGTCTCTCTCCCTATAAGTTCTTAAGTAGTAGCCAAGGTTAAAGTTGAAAACAAACAGACAGACAGACAGATAAACAGACAGGACAAAAACAATATGCCTCTGATCTATCGATTTTGGGGCATAAAAATTTGGCATAGCAGTATAAAGTAAAATATAATCTTATTAATTTTTGATCTGCAAAGTAAAACATGAAAATAACTGATGCAATGCCACTATGGTACTAAAAAACAAAATACCATGGTGGACATTCATGAACCCTGGAAAGCAAACCAGAAGCCCCAAAGAACTCAGCAGGAGTGAGTAGACTCAGCAGGAGTGGGTATCTCTTTATTGACTAGCATTCAGCATGGATGCTCAAATGATAAGAACAACACAATTAGTTCTATGTGAGATGACTCACAGTGGACTAACAACAGACAGATTGATTGCTTGATCGATTGTTGTTTTACATCACATTTATTTTCCATATATGGTGACGGCATCATTGCTGAGAAAAATATACCTTTGCAATGGACCCATCCGAAGCAGTGAGGAATCTTTTACATGACATGCCTACCATGACATGGGACTTCAGTTTTTACTGTCTAAGCTGAAAGACGGGACACTTGTACATGCATGGTGGGAGTCAAACCCCGGCCTCCCACTCATGATCCAAGCACCTCATCCACTGGGCTGCACTGGCTTCAGGGGATAGAAAATATTCCTATCACAACATAAGAATACAGACATAGTACCAGGACTAACACTAAATAGAAAGTGTTACAATCACATAACATCAGGATACAGGTATAATATCAGGACTAGCACTAGATAGAAAGTGTTACAATCACATAACATCAGATTACAGGTATAATATCGGGACTAGCACTAGATAGAAAGTGTTACAATCACATAACATCAGAATACAGGTATAATATCAGGAATAGCTCTAGATAGAAAGTGTTACAATCACATAACATCAGAATACAGGTATAATATCAGCACTAGCACTAGATAGAAAGTGTTACAATCACATAACATCAGGATACAGGTATAATATCCGGACTAGCACTAGATAGAAAGTGTTACAATCACATAACATCAGGATACAGGTATAATATCGGGACTAGCACTAGATAGAAAGTGTTACAATCACAAAACATCAGATTACAGGTATAATATCGGGACTAGCACAAGATAGAAAGTGTTACAATCACATAACATCAGAATACAGGTATAATATCAGCACTAGCAATAGATAGAAAGTGTTACAATCACATAACATCAGAATACAGGTATAATATCGGGACTAGCACTAGATAGAAAGTGTTACAATCACATAACATCAGGATACAGGTGTAATATCGGGACTAGCTCTAGATAGAAAGTGTTACAATCACATAACATCAGAATACAGGTATAATAAAGGGACTAGCACTAGATAGAAAGTGTTACAATCACATAACGTCAGAATACAGGTATAATATCAGGACTAGCACTAGATAGAAAGTGTTACAATCACATAACATCAGAATGCAGGTATAATATCGTGACTAGCACAAGATAGAAAGTGTTACAATCACATAACATCAGAATACAGGTATAATATCAGCACTAGCACTAGACAGAAAGTGTTACAATCATATAACATCAGAATACAGGTATAATAAAGGGACTAGCACTAGATAGAAAGTCTTACAATCACACAACGACTGAATACAGGTATAATAAAGGGACTAGCACTAGATAGAAAGTGTTGCAATCACATAACGTCAGAATACAGGTATAATATCAGGACTAGCACTAGATTGAAAGTGTTACAATCACATAACATCAGAATACAGGTATAATATCAGGACTAGCTCTAGATAGAAAGTGTTACAATCACATAACGTCAGAATACAGGTATAATATCGGGACTAGCTCTAGACAGAAAGTGTTACAATCACATAACATCAGAATACAGGTATAATATCGGGACTAGCTCTAGGTAGAAAGTATTACAATAACATAACATCAGATTACAGTTATAATATTGGGACTAGCTCTAAATAGAAAGTGTTACAATCACATAACATCAGAATACAGGTATAATATCGGGACTAGCACTAGATAGAAAGTGTTACAATCACATAACATCAGAATACAGGTATAATATCGGGACTAGCACTAGATAGAAAGTGTTACAATCACATAACATCAGATTACAGGTATAATATCGGGACTAGCTCTAGATAGAAAGTGTTACAATCACAATACATCAGAATACAGGTATAATATCAGCACTAACACAAGACAGAAAGTGTTACAATCACATAACATCAGAATACAGGTATAATATCGGGACTAGCTCTAGATAGAAAGTGTTACAATAACATAACATCAGATTACAGGTATAATATTGGGACTAGCTCTAGATAGAAAGTGTTACAATCACATAACATCAGATTACAGGTATAATATCGTGACTAGCACTAGATAGAAAGTGTTACAATCACATAACATCAGATTACAGGTATAATATCGTGACTAGCACTAGATAGAAAGTGTTATAATCACATAACATCAGAATACAGGTATAATATCAGGACTAGCACTAGATAGAAAGTGTTACAATCACATAACATCAGATTACAGGTATAATATCGGGACTGGCACTACATAGAAAGTGTTATAATCACATAACATCATATTACAGGTATAATATCGGGACTGGCTCTAGATAGAAAGTGTTACAATCACATAACATCAGATTACAGGTATAATATCGGGACTGGCTCTAGATTGAAAGTGTTACAATCACATAACATCAGATTACAGGTATAATATCGGGACTGGCTCTAGATAGAAAGTGTTACAATCACATAACATCAGATTACAGGTATAATATCGGGACTAGCACTAGATAGAAAGTGTTACAATCACATAACATCAGAATACAGGTATAATATTGGGACTAGCTCTAGATAGAAAGTGTTATAATCACATAACATCAGAATACAGCATCAGTAACACCTCATGATCAGGTCAGGAACTTCTTCATTTATGTAAAGGAGATGCACACAGCATATTGTAAATATATTAGACAAAAATATGATGACATACCTTTTCTGGCTGCCATAACATTTCCAGAATCCATAGAAGACATATGTTTACTATGGCAGCAATAACAAATAATTTCCCTGCCAGTGGACCACACTTATAATACCTGCAAGATAATTTGGGTAAAATGTGAAAAAACCAAAATATTGATAGAAAATAAAAGTAGTAATCAGGAAGTCATGAGTGATTGTGATGCATATTTACTATGACTGATATAGTATGGATATCAAATTGGTTCTAAATTGTAATTACTTTGATATAATCATTTTTATATGGAACACTTATGTGATTAAATTTGCTTTAAACTATCTGACTGATTGATTATTATTTTAAAACTAATGCCCAACTTTACAATCATATGTTCTATTTTCCTATTAAGCATCTGAGCTTCATGAGGTAACAAACCTCTTAAACATAGTAGCATAGAACCCAGATTGCTGCCACTCAAGGCAAGTGCTTAACCACAGCAGAAAATCTACCACAATCTTAAGGGATATGTCATAGGTATTCCTCAGTGACATATCCATGCACTAGGTTCGACACTCATGGTCTAAATCTTGTTTATTTATGGAATAATCAGGGCACAGTAACAACTTTCAAATGCAAACACATAAGTAACAAGAATTCAGATAGGTTAATGCAAAAAAATCTGAAGCATGTAGATACCCGATTACATGCTGCAAATGTAAATTTGTATTAATGTGCAATACGAATGCCTGTTGATGTAAACAATATGGTGGATCAGGAGTATATATGTCATGTCTGGCTCTAGCAGACTTTGAGGGAGATGATGAGTTTTTAATCCAGTTAAATAGTGTTTATGATGTGTTGTGGCATAGCAGATGTGAAGAGGACACAGATATCAAAGACAGCAACATAATGATGTCTATTGTTTTGAAAACAAATGAAATGTTTCAATCAAAATATATTTCTATGTTATTTATGTGAAACATTTACAGCAAAATGTAAAGTATTTCATAATGGATATATGTGGATTTCTACAATGCAATATATGCATTTTGTATTAGAATGGGGATCACACGCTTGTGGTTCAAAATCAACCAGTTAACATTATGTGCTTTTGGACTGCACTGACACAATGTCTAAAAACTCAAATCAAAATTTAAACACACAAGCATGTCATCCCTTAATTAATCTTATCTGTAGCTAATAAGCAATTTCAATATCATCTATAATTTTGCTTGAATATTTGCCAGATTTAGAAACATATCTCTTGATTTTGTTTTACTACCTTTTCAAGCGATCATTTGTACTTTTTGGTGGTAGCTTTTGCACCATATCATATACAATTTCTGTTCTTCTTGCAACATCTCTCCATGTGTACAGTTTCTTAATTCGCTCATGTGCCACAAAAGGATCTACTACATTACCCCTCAGTTTGTCTTGAATAGCTTGATTAAGAGCTTGAGTTAAACCTGAAACACAAAACATTAAGCATTTATTGCTGTTTTAAATGTATCAAGTACCACATGATTTTTAAAGCCAGATTTTTAATAACACTGGTAGCATCAGCATGTATGTTTGATTTTTTACTTTTTAAAATTCATTTTTCAATTAATGACTACCATAAAAAAAGCTTTATTTCAGTATGTAGAGGGTTGCCCTAACTTAAAGGAACACATTTGCACCAAAGAAGCATTCTGAGAGTATTGCAGAAGCAATGCATGTCTCTTACATGTCAATGGCCTGACAAGGGACAAATAAACAATCCCAATCTTGTAACATATTTATTTTGTTCTAGCAATCAATAAGAATTTCATTCTTTACATGATATAAGGGGCCTAATATTCAATAAACTACTTTTCAATGAAAGTTTCATTATGGTGCTGATGCTTAAATAGCTATGCCACAATAAAATGACAAAAATATAACTGCAAAACATTGTATGTTGGGCATTTAATGAGAGAAGAAATTTATAAGAAAATGGTCTATTAATTAAAATGAAACATACTTGAAATGCTAGGTTCAGCTAAGTAGATCAAGTCAGGAGGAAGAACCTCTGGTACACCACCAACCCTTGTACTTACAACCTGCAAACTAAAACACCACTAATTAATGTTTTTGAAAAGTGTCTGTAATTGGGCAGTCAAAGGGAACAACCACTTTGGACAGATGTTTGGTATTCCTTGATTCAAAAGAAGTATACTCTGTGCACTTTCCTTTCACTTTCCAAAAGACACCTCTTTCTTTTTGAAAATGTGAGATATTAATAGTTTACCAATGCTAGACTACATGCACCTTTTAGCTCCTACATAGGTATTTTTGGTTTACTTTCAAAATTTTTTCTTTGTCAAATTTTGTCCTTTGAGTGTTCATTTCAATGCTTCTATGATTTAAGGGGGTTACAACATAGCTAGATTTTCAACATTTACTATCTACACAAAATCATATTTGATATGTGTTAACTGTCATATTAAATCAAATGAATTGCACTGACTTCAATGTGTATACTCAATGTACCAATATCACGCAAGAAATAGGTGTCATTAGTATAAGCCCCTTGTTCTTTGTTAACAATGTATTACCAGCTTAGTGATCAATGTCTGGCACTTTAAATTAAAATAAGAATTTTACCAAAAAAAAAAAAAAAAAAAAAAAAAATAAAAAAAATAACCAAATCTGTTGTCTAGAGTAAACAGAGTTCAGTATTGAGAGAAAAGTATGTTCTGTATTATATGTCTGATTTTCATAGATTTCTCGTTTGGGAAGAATCTGCTTTGGAAAGTTCAAATGTTTGTTGTAAAGGAATCGAGCAACATTCTGCTAGAGATCTTAATTGTGTAAATGAAATAAATCCTTGACACGGAAGATTGTTACTGAAGTAAGTCTTTGACATGGTAGGTGACAAACTTCTCACTGAACACTACATGTTATTGTACAGTGTTCACATATCTCCATTCATTGTTAATTGAAGATACTAATAGAAACTAACAGACCTTGTCAAAATTTGTGTAGAAAAAATTGCTGAAAGTCAATGGTTTCATAGATTGTATGTAACACTTCAAGCACTGCTACTGGTTACTGTCACCTATAATTTACAATTGTTACATGTATGTAAAGATGATGGATAAATCCAAACCACAAGTCCAAAAATCATGAAACCATAGGACATACAAAATCAGTGAAAATGAAAAACAAATGGAAAATAACAAAATATGTCTACTTGAAGAGCATATGTGAACCCCTGTGATGGAGTGAGATCAGGTGCCCAGGGAGAGTGAGCATCTCCTGCTTGCTAGCAACACCCGTCACATATACCCAGTAGAAAGAGTCAAATCGTGTGAATTACATATGTACATGTGTATTTATATATGGAGAAGTCGAAGTAGGTAACCTTCTAGTATAGAAGGTGTCAAATCTGTGTAAAATGATCGGAATCGGTCTCAGTCCAGAATATCATTTAAAAGTCTGGATAACGAGATATCATATGGAGTAATAAGAGTCTCGTAACGACCGTGGAACTTCCTCAGTGACGTTGCTAGTCTAGCACATATATAACCCTGGTTGAGCAGCTTAAATGAAAGTCGCCTAGCCCTCAGAACAAAGTCATTGTAATTTGAACATGCTCTGGAATAACGTATTAACTGAGATATGAATACGCCGTATGCGGGCGATGATGGAATGTTGCTACTTATGAAAGGAAAGTTTGTGAAAGCGAAATTGAAATCGTCATGTTTGTCATAGTGTGAGGTTTTCAATTGACCATTAATGTCGAAAGACAACATAATATCTAAATATGAAGTAGAATTACTATTTTCTGTGGTTTCTTTGACCTCCAGTTCACTTGGATAGATGATGCTAAGGTAACCCGCAAATGAAGGATTATTAATTGAAAGCAAGTCATCTATATATCTGTTAGTAAAATTGAAGCCAAGAGCCAATTGTTTTTTACCTTGTGAAAGCAAAGACTGAATGAATTCAGCTTCGTATGAGTAAAGGAATATGTCAGCCAGAAGCGGAGCACAGTTAGTGCCCATTGGAATGCCGACAATTTGTTGAAAAACTTTTCCTCCAAACACCACAAAAATGTTATCGATAAGAAAGTTCAACATCTGGATGACAGCTGTTTCAGTGTATTTATTTTTGGAATCAGAATTTTCCCTTACAAAGTAAGTTTTATCGTGGCCTATTACTATATATTTGAATTTGCGGCTTCCGTTTTTACTAGTGAATGCATTTTGAATAATTTTCGCTAATCTGTCTTTTAATTTCTGATGAGGGATCGTTGTGTAAAGAGTCGAAAAGTCAAAAGACTTGATGGAGTGAATTTTAGTAAAACTTTTTGATTTTAGATGTTCTAACAACTCTTTTGAATCTTTAAGGATCCACATTTGATTAATTCCACTTCTGGAATATACTGTTTCGCAATATCTATGAAGGCCAGATTTAATTTCTGATAATATTTTTGTGAGTAGCATCAATACAGATTTTGTGGAACACTTCGAGGAACCAGCGATAAAGCGTTGTTTGTAAGGATTTTTGTGCATTTTTGGAATGCAGTACAAATATGGAAGTTCTAAATTCAATTTATTTGAGTCAATACCAGAGTTTTAACGTATTGAGGACAGATTTATGATTCTCGAGTACTTCCGAAACCGAAAAGTTCGTGAGAGTATAAGTAGGATTTCCTGGAGCTGAATTTAATCCTAATTCTTTCACTAGGCTGTCAAAGTAATATTTCTTACAAGTAAATGTATAATTATTAGATGCTTTATCTGCTGGTGTAATGATATAATGTTCTTGGAGGAAGGTAAGTTCTCTGACAACATCAGGATCTTTAAAAATAGATTCGAATCTGGTGTTTACAGAACCTTGTAATTTTTTAATTTTTGATCTCAGCAGTACTGCAATAGATTTTATCCATCCCGAAAGAGTGTCGACTTGTACTTCCTCTCTTTTTGCCCATTGTGTGGCATATTCCTCGCAGCAGTTCATAATATTCTCAAAATTTTGGCTCCATGTGTATGATCTGGGTTCTCTGTATTTTGGACCTTTAAGTAAAAGTTCTCTTAATTTAGTGTTTTTAACAATATCGAGATCACCAGTAATGACATGGCCACAAGGAGAATATACAAAATTAGATGAGGAACATGCACACCGTTGAGGATGGCATGCAGAGTTGCTAAGATCAAGACACTGTAGAAACCCTTTGTAATTATAAATTTTGGATGCAACTGATTGCGTGTAGCAAAATGCTAAATATATGCATACCTGATTTGCTATTTATTATTAGCATAAAATAAATGTGCAGTGTACATCTATTCTTCTATTGTCATATATCAACAGTGGGAGACAAAATAATTGTAGTGTCACAAAGTATAACTGTTTTTGTCTATTTGTAATGTACAACTCATATTTGTCTATTAATATAAATGTCATCAAATTTGTAAAATCTGTGAAGCAGATCCTTCACATAAATATCAATGTCTTTAATATTTTGCTGTAGTTATTGTGTTCTACTATGTTAGCATGTTCACAATGTACTTTAAATTTGTTTCTTAGGTCTTGTGTTCATCACCTTACAAGGTGGTCTATTTTGTTGTCTTTTTACATATCTCTACTTACCCACAAGCTGCTGCCTCTACAATGGCTATACAGAATGCTTCAGTCAATGATGCATTAATCATTATGTCACCCTGAACTAACACCTACAAATGTTATATCTGAATTAACCATATATTTATCAATAATATTCTTTGAATCACATTTTCATCAAATTCTTTGTAAATTCTTGATTATCAAAATCAGTATGATGTGTTTCTTTAAGACACTGATGGTAAGTTTGGTAAGTAGCTCAAAATCAGAAGGTTGCAGACTGAAACCTCTTTTGAACTGGTCTCTTTAAACTTAGACAAAGGCAGACTAAACACAAGATGTCCCTAATTTGTCAATATGGGAAAACTTTATTACAATCACTTAACCCTGTTGTCTATAACAATGATATTGATAAAACTCACATGTTTTAATTACACTTGTCTTGATAACACTTCTAGAAAACTTTGGACTAATGAACCTCTGTACTTTTACATGACTGTATTAAATGTTACAAGATTATGGTCTAAACAAACAATGGCAATGTACATCTCTGACTTTACTGTGTTCCAGAGATCCTAGGAGCTGAACTCTGTCATGAAGCTCATACTTTTCTCTAACCTCCTCCAGAATAATTCGCTTTGGTCCATCTCCTCCTTTTGAACAATTTCAAAGGTAATTGTAAATAGAAGTTCCAACTTTCTAATTTCTAAACATTAAAATTAATATTATAAATATTATAATTAAAAGCAAGTGACTAGAAACAAACATTGACGTGTAAATCATACAATTTCAATCATACAAATCAAAGAGCAAATGTATCTTTTGATTTTAGAATAGATAACACTGTTTTCTCTTTAGCATTTTCATTTGTAATCCTTTTGTTTAAAGTAATCTTAAATAATTTTCTTTGGATCATATTCCAGTAGGTTCCATTTAAATTTAAGAATTATCAAAAACTCAGAAATAGCCTATTATTTGTATAAATTCAAAGATCTAATTAAGACTTCAATGATTTCAGTTATACATTGGATTAGGAAGAATGGTAGATGTCACATTACCTATTATAAATTGTACATTTTCGTATTCTTGACAAATGATTGGAATTAATCCTACTAGCAAATCCATTCCTTTACGATAAACAAGGCGACTTACTACTACTATGGTAACTGCAATAATAAAAAAAAAATCTGTGTTCAACCAGAGTTGTCCTAACAAGACAAAACATCTGAGTGACAACAACATTGAAACATACAACATCCCAAGATACATCACTGGTATAAGTGTAATGGATCGATGTCCCACTTGTACATTTTAAGAAACTTGCTTTGTTAAACTTCTTGACTGGACTTACGAGTGATGATTCATATATATCCCCCCAAACTTTGTTTGCGGGGATATAATGATAATGATTCATTCCATTATGTTCTCATTCAGTGATGATATTTACCAACATCTGAGTCTATTTCACTTTTTAAAGACACATTAAATGTTTGATTCATTGAAAAAACTCTTTACACGTATAGCTTAGAATGATAAAGAAACATTTCTTAATATTGGCTAATATTTTGCACCTTTATTCACAGTGATACACTAGCCATAACAATGTATCCAGCTTGTAATTGACTAGATATGTACAACTGCCATATAACTTTTCTAATGCAAAAATATAAGCGATACGAATTCTGAATGGTTGATTGGGAAGTTGAGGCACTGTTTATACTACATTACTTACCATAAATTTGAATTTGCATGAACTGAGGTTTATAGGTCAAAATTGCTTATTTTCTCACTCCAAAAATGTGTCAAATTGCAATTTACAAGCTGCAAATATCTGGATCTGGATCTCACTAATGCATTGTCCAGAACTTGCACTACTAAACTGTATATTGTCAATCATATGTTGGACACATTGGTCACTATGTCCGATTCTAATTAGCAGTTTTAAAAACATATTTTTGTGAGTTACTGAATTAATAATCAATAATTTATAATCAAATAGAGCAAGTTATTATAAATTATCTTAAGTTATATTGCCTCAATATGGACTAGTCTTATTCTGCCCCTATCAGATGAAAGAAAAACTCAGCCACTATTGAATGACATGATTTTTGTTTTGGAACCTGAAGTGGGAAAAACAATAAAATGAAAGGACTGATACAGTGTAATACATATAAACAGGTAACTGTACTGAATTACACTTGGCATCAAGTATATATAATATATAATACAATAGTGAAAGTAGTAGTATGCTAATAATTATCAGGAGCTTAACTTGCAAGATGTGGTAATGAATTAGTCAAAATAGCAAAATTAAAAAGAAATATATTGCTACTGCTTGCATGAGGTCAACATTATTGTATAGGCCTTCTACCCTTCCCATTCTTATTACACTATAATATAAATTTCCTCCAACATTTGTTAACATTCCAGATACAGTATGCTAGAAAGTGAAAATCATTTACATGGAAGAAAATAAAGATGTGCATATTATTGTCTACCTTAATATTCCATAATTGTTCTTGATCTCAAACAACAATTTTCTCTGACTTTTTTACAACTACATTGTACTGGCATAATTTTAGAATTGAAGATAATATATAATTTTCTTATCCAGATGAATAAATACTTTTTAAACTTATTTTGTGTGTATCTTTAACCTTTTATTCAATGATATGTCAAAACTAATTTGAGAATCCTGTTATTTCATTGTTTCTGTAAGTCATGAATAGCACTTTCTATAAACAGAGAGCTATAAATAACATACATGTAATTTCTACTTCTTAATCCAGTGCTTATGCGATTCATATTTGTTGTAATCTTGTATATTTTTCTTATCTGACCAAACTGAATCTGAATCAACTAAGTTACTGTGAGTAATATCTATGATGAACAGAATCATTGGTTGTTTTATTTGCATTGATCACTACTTCCATCACAGGCACTGTGTTACATGAAGAGCACATTTTAATTCTCCAAATCCCCCAATATTTCCTCATTACCTTTTTTCTATATGCGTGATATATAGGGGTATGGATAGTTAAAAGGCACTCCTTATGTTACACAGTGCCTGTGCTTCCATATATGAGAGGACTGCAGTTGTGATCAAAATTCCACTTTTTAGGGGAATTTACAAAATTTCTCTTGTCTTAAGTGTCTATAGGTCTTAAGTTGCATAAGCAATTCCATACCTATAGAACCAAATATTTATCCTGAAGCTTAAACATTTTTCCATATTGGCCTTGTCTTGATAACTGCCCCCCCTCCCCCCTTAGGATCCAATGACTTTTGTTAAGGTTTTTACTTTGAATGGTGAATTTAATATTATGATGGTTAATCAGTGTTTTCCATACAGCTGAGGCGTAATAATCAGGCCAAGAAGGAAATCACTGATTAATAAAACTACAGTATCAAATAAGATGATATCAAACTAATATAAGACTCTTACTTTTATGTTTGTGTCGTTTTGAAGGATCTGGAGTGAACATTGTACAATCAACTGCATTAGGTATAACAGATACTGTGTCTGGTTGAATAGAAGACCTTAAAACTGTATTCTCTTTACTGAAATCAAGATATTCACAGATACTCGTACATGTTCCTTTGTGGGTACACTGTACTACTAGTGCATAGGTCAAATTCTGATCAGGTATATAACCAGTATGTACTATGTGTATACTCAAGGCTTTAAAGCACTTTGGAAAAGAATATAAATTCTACACAAAGAACCACTCAATAAAAATATAAGACAGTTATTACCATATTTATGATATACATACTCTAGGCTTTATGCACTTAGAATCAGAAATTTGGTGTCATTGAGTTTTTGTTCTTACAAAAGACTTCAATATTTGACTTACAGCTGTCTAGGGACATCATGTTTTCACAGACACATTTTAACCATCACACAAAGACTTTTTAAATAATGACTTTAATACATCATTGATTTTACAAACTTACCTTGTATGTGATACACAGATTGCATGGTTACAATCAGTCAATGAGAATTGTAGGAGTTTATTTGTTAAGATGGAACTAGCATCAGCAAATCCAAACAGAGAATGGTCTGTGAAGACAGCCTTTAATCCCATAGTTCTGGCATGAAACATGGCCTCATGTGCCAAGGTAGAAAATGCCTGTATATATTTATTCTAATTACATGTACATGTATGTATTGCATACTTATTTCAATGATTACAAAGTCTTAAATGTGAAAAAAAGTCCTTCTGTAGCTTTCCTCCATCTTTATCACAATATTTTATGTACTTCTTAGGGAATAAACTTGCAATAATTTGAGAAATTACAAATTAGACTGCCTAGAACTGTGATTTAGATAATCAATGCAAATACTATATTTTTATTCTGTGCTTCTTTTCATGCAGAACAAAAATACTTACACTAAACAAGTATTAAATCGTATAATAAAACTATCTTTTACACATATACAGAACTATATGCGCAATATTAATGTACATTTTAATATATACATGTATACCTAAATTAAATACTTACTGAATGTCCATGCACAATGGATATTTTCTCTCTAATAAATATATTTCTGAGAATAGGAAATGAAGTGTAAATTGTTGGCAGCACATTCTGATTGTGAAAAACAATGAAAGGCAAGTAGTATACCTGGCAAGAAAACAAAAGAAAAGGTTCAAAGCAAATAACATTTTTGAAATCACATGAACACATGTGGAAATGTATATTTTTCAAAATAATTCTAAGCAATTTTTATCTGTCAGAACAAAATATATTTTCAAATTGCTACAAAATATTATGACAGGAGAAAATAATTATATTCTGTTTTATATTAAAATCAAGAGGTTTGAACAGGCCTTCTAATGTTCACCTGAGCATGATTGGCTCACTCAGAAATGACTACCTGCTTGAAAAATATTCTATTGAAAATCAAATTATTAAAATGAAATTTTCCAATTTTCCTTGAAATTCATAGATATTAAGTCTCTTCAATTTGTTTTGGTGCAAAATGAAATAAAAAAAGAATCCCACAGGGAGGGAGTTACTATGCTAGCTCAAATAAATAGGGGGAAAATTCATAAAATTTGAAGAAAATTAAATTTTGATATAAAAATCAAAAATATTAAACTCTTGAAATATTGGTTTTGTGCATACATTCTAATCAAAATTCTCAATTGCTTTTTTACTTTGAATGGAATGACATAAAAACTAAAGCTAAATAAAGTTAGTAAGTAGAAGCTTTATTTTTTTTTATATGAATTGAATAAAGCAAAACAATGACACAAAAATGTGTGAAAATGAGTCGTCTGAAAAGATACCCTAAAGGTCAAAATTTTGATTTCGTAATGAAAAAAAACCACACAAAACTATTTATATGACCCTTCTAGCTTATTCTAATACATTCAGCTTGTTGATCTATGTAGATCTGAAGAACATAGGTGTTAATGGGGGTAAACGTTTGGGCACAAATGACCCATCGTGGGTCCATCTTTGACAGTTCTTCCCGAAAAACAACAACACTTGTTGGGTGCTTTGAGTATTTCAACCCTACAAAGTATAAGTATTGTCAAAACTACTTTTGTGGTTCTGAAGAAGAATTTGAAAATGTGAAAAATGTACAGAAGAAAGATGGGCAACAGATATAACTAGAATTGTCCTATGGGACAAATACCCTACAGCAAATTTGTACAACAAAACATTGGGCCACAGTCATGACACATCCTTATTTTATATACAATGTATAACAATTGTGACATAACTAGGATGAAAAATAATCCAGCAAGTTACAGTGAAGGACAAATATCTTGTAATCTATTGATTCAGAAAACTTTAATAGGGACCCTTCATGGGTCATGGGTTTCTTTCAAGTATGTGCAGGGCAGGTTTTCTTAAGCTTCATGCATGACTTTTGCAAAATATCATGACTGTAGGATAGAAAGCTATAAAGTTACAGTACTGAAATCCTCTGCCTATAGAGTGACAGACAAACAGACATAGTGAAACCAGTATACCCTCCAACAACTTTGTTGGTGTGGGTAGAATCAAAGCTTTTAAATCGCAAGTAAATGTATTCATATACCTAGACAAATAAAAATACCACATGATTTACTGAGTTGATCCAGGCGTTTCGTAAGTTTTAAGCCAGAATCCAAAGTATGTATTGCCTTTTTACATGTTCACATCTCTATAAATTATAAGGCTTTTGGTAAACAAATTAACCTAAACAAAGTCTGATGTAACTGCACAGAGGATTTATTAGTGAACATAATAATACATTAGTCTGATATATGAAGGAATGTTACATGAAATATATCTATGGATGCATGTCTGTTCATAAAACTTCTGATGTCATTCTTCACTCAGCATTGTTATATAGATATGTTAAATTTTTATTATGTTAATATCCTCCTGGTCCTGGGTTCTTTGGCCATAGATATTTGTCATATCTTAGCTCAGTTTGTATGGTGCTTGACCCCTCCTGGTCCTGGGTTCTTTGGCCATAGATATCTGTCATATCTTAGCTCAGTCTGTATGGTGCTTGACTCCTCACTGAAAGGTCCTGGGTTCTTTGGCCATAGATATCTGTCATATCTTAGCTCAGTCTGTATGGTGCTTGACCCCTCCTGGTCCTGGGTTCTTTGGCCATAGATATCTGTCATATCTTAGCTCAGTCTGTATGGTGCTTGACTCCTCACTGAAAGGTCCTGGGTTCTTTGGCCATAGATATCTGTCATATCTTAGCTCAGTCTGTATGGTGCTTGACTCCTCACTGAAAGGTCCTGGGTTCTTTGGCCATAGATATCTGTCATATCTCTGTCTATGTCTCTGACATTCTTTATTTCGTTTTAAGTGTAATGCCAAAATCCATCATATCAAATAATGATCCTTATTATTATAGCACTAGATACAAAATGAACATAGTGGTAAAAACCACAAACACTGAGTGTAAGATTACATAGGATGACAATGAACATAGTGGTAAAAACCACAAACACTGAGTGTAAGATTACTTAGGTTGACAATGAACATAGTGGTAAAAACCACAAACACTGAGTGTAAGATTACTTAGGATGACAATGAACATAGTGGTAAAAACCACAAACACTGAGTGTAAGATTACTTAGGATGACAATGAACATAGTGGTAAAAACCACAAACACTAAGTGTAAGATTACTTAGGATGACAATGAACATAGTGGTAAAAAC
The DNA here is from genome assembly GCA_035048485.1 of Pteria penguin. Lineage (NCBI taxonomy): Eukaryota > Metazoa > Mollusca > Bivalvia > Pterioida > Pteriidae > Pteria > Pteria penguin. The sequence goes on along the minus strand of CM068582.1, from coordinate 56,489,938 downwards.
CACAAACACTGAGTGTAAGATTACTAAGGATAACAATGAACATAGTGGTAAAAACCACAAACACTGAGTGTAAGATTATTTAGGATGACAATGAACATAGTGGTAAAAACCACAAACACTGAGTGTAAGATTACTAAGGATGACAATGAACATAGTGGTAAAAACCACAAACACTGAGTGTAAGATTATTTAGGATGACAATGAACATAGTGGTAAAAACCACAAACACTGAGTGTAAGATTACTTAGGATGACAATGAACATAGTGGTAAAAACCACAAACACTGAGTGTAAGATTACTAAGGATAACAATGAACATAGTGGTAAAAACAACAAACACTAAGTGTAAGATTACTTAGAATGACAAGGAACATAGTGATAAAAACCACAAACACTGACTGTATGATTACTAAGGATGACAATGAACATTGTGATAAAAACCACAAACACTGAGTGTAAGATTACTTAGAATGACAATGAATATAGTGGTAAAAACCACAAACACTGAGTGTAAGATTACTTAGGATGACAATGAATATAGTGGTAAAAACCACAAACACTGAGTGTAAGATTACTTAGGATGACAATGAACATAGTGGTAAAAACCACAAACACTGAGTGTGAGATTACTTAGGATGACAATGAATATAGTGGTAAAAACCACAAACACTGAGTGTAAGATTACTTAGGATGACAATGAATATAGTGGTAAAAACCACAAACACTGAGTGTAAGATTACTTAGGATGACAATGAATATAGTGGTAAAAACCACAAACACTGAGTGTAAGATTACTTAGGATGACAAGGAACATAGTGATAAAAACCACAAACACTGAGTGTAAAATTACTTAGGATGACAAGGAACATAGTGGTAAAAACCACAAACACTGAGTGTAAGATTACTTAGGATGACAATGAACATAGTGGTAAAAACCACAAACACTGACTGTATGATTACTAAGGATGACAATGAATATAGTGGTAAAAACCACAAACACTGAGTGTAAGATTACTTAGGATGACAATGAATATAGTGGTAAAAACCAGAAACACTGAGTGTAAGATTACTTAGGATGACAATGAACATAGTGGTAAAAACCACAAACACTGAGTGTAAGATTACTAAGGATAACAATGAACATAGTGGTAAAAACCACAAACACCGAGTGTAAGATTACTTAGAATGACAATGAACATAGTGGTAAAAACCACAAACACTGACTGTATGATTACTAAGGATGACAATAAACATTGTGATAAAAACCACAAACACTGAGTGTAAGATTACTTAGAATGACAATGAATATAGTGGTAAAAACCACAAACACTGAGTGTAAGATTACTTAGGATGACAATGAATATAGTGGTAAAAACCACAAGCACTGAGTGTAAGATTACTTAGGATGACAATGAACATAGTGGTAAAAACCACAAACACTGAGTGTAAGATTACTTAGGATGACAATGAAAATAGTGATAAAAACCACAAACACTGACTGTATGATTACTAAGGATGACAATGAATATAGTGGTAAAAACCACAAACACTGAGTGTAAGATTACTTAGGATGACAATGAATATAGTGGTAAAAACCACAAACACTGAGTGTAAGATTACTTAGGATGACAAGGAACATAGTGATAAAAACCACAAACACTGAGTGTAAAATTACTTAGGATGACAAGGAACATAGTGGTAAAAACCACAAACACTGAGTGTAAGATTACTTAGGATGACAATGAATATAGTGATGAAAACCACAAACACTGAGTGTAAGATTACTTAGGATGACAAGGAACATAGTGATAAAAACCACAAACACTGACTGTATGATTACTAAGGATGACAATGAATATAGTGGTAAAAACCACAAACACTGAGTGTAAGATTACTTAGGATGACAATGAATATAGTGGTAAAAACCACAAACACTGAGTGTAAGATTACTTAGGATGACAATGAACATAGTGGTAAAAACCACAAACACTGAGTGTAAGATTACTTAGAATGACAATGAACATAGTGGAAAAAACCACAAACACTGAGTGTATGATTACTTAGGATGACAATGAACATAGTGGTAAAAACCACAAACACTGAGTGTAAGATTACTTAGGATGACAATGAACATAGTGGTAAAAATCACAAACACTGAGTGTAAGATTACTAAGGATGACAATGAACATAGTGGTATAAACCACAAACACTGAGTGTATGATTACTAAGGATGACAATGAATATAGTGGTAAAAACCACAAACACTAAGTGTATGATTACTTAGAATGACAATGAATATAGTGGTAAAAACCACATACACTGAGTGTATGATTACTAAGGATGACAATGAACATAGTGGTAAAAATCACAAACATGGAGTGTAAGATTACTTAGGATGACAATGAACATAGTGGTAAAAACCACAAACACTGAGTGTATGATTACTAAGGACGACAATGAACATAGTGGTAAAAACCACAAACACTGAGTGTAAGATTACTTAGAATGACAATGAACATAGTGATAAAAACCACAAACACTGAGTGTAAGATTACTTAGGATGACAATGAACATAGTGGTAAAAACCACAAACACTGAGTGTAAGATTACTTAGGATGACAATGAATATAGTGGTAAAAACCACAAACACTGAGTGTAAGATTACTTAGGATGACAATGAACATAGTGGTAAAAACCACAAACACTGAGTGTAAGATTACTAAGGATAACAATGAACATAGTGGTAAAAGCCACAAACATCGAGTGTAAGATTACTTAGGATGACAATGAATATAGTGGTAAAAACCACAAACACTGACTGTATGATTACTAAGGATGACAATGAACATTGTGATAAAAACCACAAACACTGAGTGTATGATTACTTAGGATGACAATGAATATAGTGGTAAAAACCACAAACACTGAGTGTATGATTACTAAGGATGACAATGAACACTGTGAAAAAAACCACAAACACTGACTGTATGATTACTTAGGATGACAATGAATATAGTGGTAAAAACCACAAACACTGAGTGTATGATTACTAAGGATGACAATGAACACTGTGATAAAAACCACAAAAACTGAGTGTAAGATTACTTAGAATGACAATGAATATAGTGGTAAAAACCACAAACACTGAGTGTATGATTACTTAGGATGACAATGAATATAGTGGTAAAAACCACAAACACTGAGTGTAAGATTACTAAGGATGACAATGAACATAGTGGTATAAACCACAAACACTGAGTGTATGATTACTTAGGATGACAATGAAGATAGTGGTAAAAACCACATACACTGAGTGTATGATTACTAAGGATGACAATGAAGATAGTGGTAAAAATCACAAACATGGAGTGTAAGATTACATAGGATGACAATGAATATAGTGGTAAAAACCACAAACACTGAGTGTAAGATTACTTAGAATGACAATGAATATAGTGGTAAAAACCACATACACTGAGTGTAAGATTACTTAGGATGACAATGAACATAGTGGTAAAAACCACAAACACTGAGTGTATGATTACTAAGGATGACAATGAACATAGTGGTAAAAATCACAAATATGGAGTGTAAGATTACTTAGGATGACAATGAACATAGTGGTAAAAACCACAAACACTGAGTGTATGATTACTAAGGACGACAATGAACATAGTGGTAAAAACCACAAACACTGAGTGTAAGATTACTTAGAATGACAAGGAACATAGTGATAAAAACCACAAACACTGACTGTATGATTACTAAGGATGACAATGAACATTGTGATAAAAACCACAAACACTGAGTGTAAGATTACTTAGAATGACAATGAATATAGTGGTAAAAACCACAAACACTGAGTGTAAGATTACTTAGGATGACAATGAATATAGTGGTAAAAACCACAAGCACTGAGTGTAAGATTACTTAGGATGACAATGAACATAGTGGTAAAAACCACAAACACTGAGTGTGAGATTACTTAGGATGACAATGAATATAGTGGTAAAAACCACAAACACTGAGTGTAAGATTACTTAGGATGACAATGAATATAGTGGTAAAAACCAGAAACACTGAGTGTAAGATTACTTAGGATGACAATGAACATAGTGGTAAAAACCACAAACACTGAGTGTAAGATTACTAAGGATAACAATGAACATAGTGGTAAAAACCACAAACACCGAGTGTAAGATTACTTAGAATGACAATGAACATAGTGGTAAAAACCACAAACACTGACTGTATGATTACTAAGGATGACAATGAACATTGTGATAAAAACCACAAACACTGAGTGTAAGATTACTTAGAATGACAATGAATATAGTGGTAAAAACCACAAACACTGAGTGTAAGATTACTTAGGATGACAATGAATATAGTGGTAAAAACCACAAGCACTGAGTGTAAGATTACTTAGGATGACAATGAACATAGTGGTAAAAACCACAAACACTGAGTGTAAGATTACTTAGGATGACAATGAAAATAGTGATAAAAACCACAAACACTGACTGTATGATTACTAAGGATGACAATGAATATAGTGGTAAAAAACCACAAACACTGAGTGTAAGATTACTTAGGATGACAATGAATATAGTGGTAAAAACCACAAACACTGAGTGTAAGATTACTTAGGATGACAAGGAACATAGTGATAAAAACCACAAACACTGAGTGTAAAATTACTTAGGATGACAAGGAACATAGTGGTAAAAACCACAAACACTGAGTGTAAGATTACTTAGGATGACAATGAATATAGTGATGAAAACCACAAACACTGAGTGTAAGATTACTTAGGATGACAAGGAACATAGTGATAAAAACCACAAACACTGACTGTATGATTACTAAGGATGACAATGAATATAGTGGTAAAAACCACAAACACTGAGTGTAAGATTACTTAGGATGACAATGAATATAGTGGTAAAAACCACAAACACTGAGTGTAAGATTACTTAGGATGACAATGAACATAGTGGTAAAAACCACAAACACTGAGTGTAAGATTACTTAGAATGACAATGAACATAGTGGAAAAAACCACAAACACTGAGTGTATGATTACTTAGGATGACAATGAACATAGTGGTAAAAACCACAAACACTGAGTGTAAGATTACTTAGGATGACAATGAACATAGTGGTAAAAATCACAAACACTGAGTGTAAGATTACTAAGGATGACAATGAACATAGTGGTATAAACCACAAACACTGAGTGTATGATTACTAAGGATGACAATGAATATAGTGGTAAAAACCACAAACACTAAGTGTATGATTACTTAGAATGACAATGAATATAGTGGTAAAAAACACAAACACTGAGTGTATGATTACTAAGGATGACAATGAACATAGTGGTAAAAATCACAAACATGGAGTGTAAGATTACTTAGGATGACAATGAACATAGTGGTAAAAACCACAAACACTGAGTGTATGATTACTAAGGACGACAATGAACATAGTGGTAAAAACCACAAACACTGAGTGTAAGATTACTTAGAATGACAATGAACATAGTGATAAAAACCACAAACACTGAGTGTAAGATTACTTAGGATGACAATGAACATAGTGGTAAAAACCACAAACACTGAGTGTAAGATTACTTAGGATGACAATGAATATAGTGGTAAAAACCACAAACACTGAGTGTAAGATTACTTAGGATGACAATGAACATAGTGGTAAAAACCACAAACACTGAGTGTAAGATTACTTAGGATGACAATGAACATAGTGGTAAAAACCACAAACACTGACTGTATGATTACTAAGGATGACAATGAACATTGTGATAAAAACCACAAACACTGAGTGTAAGATTACTTAGAATGACAATGAATATAGTGGTAAAAACCACAAACACTGAGTGTAAGATTACTTAGGATGACAATGAATATAGTGGTAAAAACCACAAGCACTGAGTGTAAGATTACTTAGGATGACAATGAACATAGTGGTAAAAACCACAAACACTGAGTGTAAGATTACTTAGGATGACAATGAAAATAGTGATAAAAACCACAAACACTGACTGTATGATTACTAAGGATGACAATGAATATAGTGGTAAAAACCACAAACACTGAGTGTAAGATTACTTAGGATGACAATGAATATAGTGGTAAAAACCACAAACACTGAGTGTAAGATTACTTAGGATGACAAGGAACATAGTGATAAAAACCACAAACACTGAGTGTAAAATTACTTAGGATGACAAGGAACATAGTGGTAAAAACCACAAACACTGAGTGTAAGATTACTTAGGATGACAATGAATATAGTGATGAAAACCACAAACACTGAGTGTAAGATTACTTAGGATGACAAGGAACATAGTGATAAAAACCACAAACACTGACTGTATGATTACTAAGGATGACAATGAATATAGTGGTAAAAACCACAAACACTGAGTGTAAGATTACTTAGGATGACAATGAATATAGTGGTAAAAACCACAAACACTGAGTGTAAGATTACTTAGGATGACAATGAACATAGTGGTAAAAACCACAAACACTGAGTGTAAGATTACTTAGAATGACAATGAACATAGTGGAAAAAACCACAAACACTGAGTGTATGATTACTTAGGATGACAATGAACATAGTGGTAAAAAACACAAACACTGAGTGTAAGATTACTTAGGATGACAATGAACATAGTGGTAAAAATCACAAACACTGAGTGTAAGATTACTAAGGATGACAATGAACATAGTGGTATAAACCACAAACACTGAGTGTATGATTACTAAGGATGACAATGAATATAGTGGTAAAAACCACAAACACTAAGTGTATGATTACTTAGAATGACAATGAATATAGTGGTAAAAAACACAAACACTGAGTGTATGATTACTAAGGATGACAATGAACATAGTGGTAAAAATCACAAACATGGAGTGTAAGATTACTTAGGATGACAATGAACATAGTGGTAAAAACCACAAACACTGAGTGTATGATTACTAAGGACGACAATGAACATAGTGGTAAAAACCACAAACACTGAGTGTAAGATTACTTAGAATGACAATGAACATAGTGATAAAAACCACAAACACTGAGTGTAAGATTACTTAGGATGACAATGAACATAGTGGTAAAAACCACAAACACTGAGTGTAAGATTACTTAGGATGACAATGAATATAGTGGTAAAAACCACAAACACTGAGTGTAAGATTACTTAGGATGACAATGAACATAGTGGTAAAAACCACAAACACTGAGTGTAAGATTACTAAGGATAACAATGAAGATAGTGGTAAAAGCCACAAACATCGAGTGTAAGATTACTTAGGATGACAATGAATATAGTGGTAAAAACCACAAACACTGACTGTATGATTACTAAGGATGACAATGAACATTGTGATAAAAACCACAAACACTGAGTGTATGATTACTTAGGATGACAATGAATATAGTGGTAAAAACCACAAACACTGAGTGTATGATTACTAAGGATGACAATGAACACTGTGATAAAAACCACAAACACTGACTGTATGATTACTTAGGATGACAATGAATATAGTGGTAAAAACCACAAACACTGAGTGTATGATTACTAAGGATGACAATGAACACTGTGATAAAAACCACAAACACTGAGTGTAAGATTACTTAGAATGACAATGAATATAGTGGTAAAAACCACAAACACTGAGTGTATGATTACTTAGGATGACAATGAATATAGTGGTAAAAACCACAAACACTGAGTGTAAGATTACTAAGGATGACAATGAACATAGTGGTATAAACCACAAACACTGAGTGTATGATTACTTAGGATGACAATGAACATAGTGGTAAAAACCACATACACTGAGTGTATGATTACTAAGGATGACAATGAACATAGTGGTAAAAATCACAAACATGGAGTGTAAGATTACTTAGGATGACAATGAATATAGTGGTAAAAACCACAAACACTGAGTGTAAGATTACTTAGAATGACAATGAATATAGTGGTAAAAACCACATACACTGAGTGTAAGATTACTTAGGATGACAATGAAAATAGTGATAAAAACCACAAACACTGACTGTATGATTACTAAGGATGACAATGAATATAGTGGTAAAAACCACAAACACTGAGTGTAAGATTACTTAGGATGACAATGAATATAGTGGTAAAAACCACAAACACTGAGTGTAAGATTACTTAGGATGACAAGGAACATAGTGATAAAAACCACAAACACTGAGTGTAAAATTACTTAGGATGACAAGGAACATAGTGGTAAAAACCACAAACACTGAGTGTAAGATTACTTAGGATGACAATGAATATAGTGATGAAAACCACAAACACTGAGTGTAAGATTACTTAGGATGACAAGGAACATAGTGATAAAAACCACAAACACTGACTGTATGATTACTAAGGATGACAATGAATATAGTGGTAAAAACCACAAACACTGAGTGTAAGATTACTTAGGATGACAATGAATATAGTGGTAAAAACCACAAACACTGAGTGTAAGATTACTTAGGATGACAATGAACATAGTGGTAAAAACCACAAACACTGAGTGTAAGATTACTTAGAATGACAATGAACATAGTGGAAAAAACCACAAACACTGAGTGTATGATTACTTAGGATGACAATGAACATAGTGGTAAAAACCACAAACACTGAGTGTAAGATTACTTAGTATGACAATGAACATAGTGGTAAAAATCACAAACACTGAGTGTAAGATTACTAAGGATGACAATGAACATAGTGGTATAAACCACAAACACTGAGTGTATGATTACTAAGGATGACAATGAATATAGTGGTAAAAACCACAAACACTAAGTGTATGATTACTTAGAATGACAATGAATATAGTGGTAAAAACCACATACACTGAGTGTATGATTACTAAGGATGACAATGAACATAGTGGTAAAAATCACAAACATGGAGTGTAAGATTACTTAGGATGACAATGAACATAGTGGTAAAAACCACAAACACTGAGTGTATGATTACTAAGGACGACAATGAACATAGTGGTAAAAACCACAAACACTGAGTGTAAGATTACTTAGAATGACAATGAACATAGTGATAAAAACCACAAACACTGAGTGTAAGATTACTTAGGATGACAATGAACATAGTGGTAAAAACCACAAACACTGAGTGTAAGATTACTTAGGATGACAATGAATATAGTGGTAAAAACCACAAACACTGAGTGTAAGATTACTTAGGATGACAATGAACATAGTGGTAAAAACCACAAACACTGAGTGTAAGATTACTAAGGATAACAATGAACATAGTGGTAAAAGCCACAAACATCGAGTGTAAGATTACTTAGGATGACAATGAATATAGTGGTAAAAACCACAAACACTGACTGTATGATTACTAAGGATGACAATGAACATTGTGATAAAAACCACAAACACTGAGTGTATGATTACTTAGGATGACAATGAATATAGTGGTAAAAACCACAAACACTGAGTGTATGATTACTAAGGATGACAATGAACACTGTGATAAAAACCACAAACACTGACTGTATGATTACTTAGGATGACAATGAATATAGTGGTAAAAACCACAAACACTGAGTGTATGATTACTAAGGATGACAATGAACACTGTGATAAAAACCACAAACACTGAGTGTAAGATTACTTAGAATGACAATGAATATAGTGGTAAAAACCACAAACACTGAGTGTATGATTACTTAGGATGACAATGAATATAGTGGTAAAAACCACAAACACTGAGTGTAAGATTACTAAGGATGACAATGAACATAGTGGTATAAACCACAAACACTGAGTGTATGATTACTTAGGATGACAATGAACATAGTGGTAAAAAACCACATACACTGAGTGTATGATTACTAAGGATGACAATGAACATAGTGGTAAAAATCACAAACATGGAGTGTAAGATTACTTAGGATGACAATGAATATAGTGGTAAAAACCACAAACACTGAGTGTAAGATTACTTAGAATGACAATGAATATAGTGGTAAAAACCACATACACTGAGTGTAAGATTACTTAGGATGACAATGAACATAGTGGTAAAAACCACAAACACTGAGTGTATGATTACTAAGGATGACAATGAACATAGTGGTAAAAATCACAAATATGGAGTGTAAGATTACTTAGGATGACAATGAACATAGTGGTAAAAACCACAAACACTGAGTGTATGATTACTAAGGACGACAATGAACATAGTGGTAAAAACCACAAACACTGAGTGTAAGATTACTTAGAATGACAAGGAACATAGTGATAAAAACCACAAACACTGACTGTATGATTACTAAGGATGACAATGAATATAGTGGTAAAAACCACAAACACTGAGTGTAAGATTACTTAGGATGACAATGAATATAGTGGTAAAAACCACAAACACTGAGTGTAAGATTACTTAGGATGACAAGGAACATAGTGATAAAAACCACAAACACTGAGTGTAAAATTACTTAGGATGACAAGGAACATAGTGGTAAAAACCACAAACACTGAGTGTAAGATTACTTAGGATGACAATGAATATAGTGATAAAAACCACAAACACTGAGTGTAAGATTACTTAGGATGACAAGGAACATAGTGATAAAAACCACAAACACTGACTGTATGATTACTAAGGATGACAATGAATATAGTGGTAAAAACCACAAACACTGAGTGTAAGATTACTTAGGATGACAATGAATATAGTGGTAAAAACCACAAACACTGAGTGTAAGATTACTTAGGATGACAATGAACATAGTGGTAAAAACCACAAACACTGAGTGTAAGATTACTTAGAATGACAATGAACATAGTGGAAAAAACCACAAACACTGAGTGTATGATTACTTAGGATGACAATGAACATAGTGGTAAAAACCACAAACACTGAGTGTAAGATTACTTAGGATGACAATGAACATAGTGGTAAAAATCACAAACACTGAGTGTAAGATTACTAAGGATGACAATGAACATAGTGGTATAAACCACAAACACTGAGTGTATGATTACTAAGGATGACAATGAATATAGTGGTAAAAACCACAAACACTAAGTGTATGATTACTTAGAATGACAATGAATATAGTGGTAAAAACCACATACACTGAGTGTATGATTACTAAGGATGACAATGAACATAGTGGTAAAAATCACAAACATGGAGTGTAAGATTACTTAGGATGACAATGAACATAGTGGTAAAAACCACAAACACTGAGTGTATGATTACTAAGGACGACAATGAACATAGTGGTAAAAACCACAAACACTGAGTGTAAGATTACTTAGAATGACAATGAACATAGTGATAAAAACCACAAACACTGAGTGTAAGATTACTTAGGATGACAATGAACATAGTGGTAAAAACCACAAACACTGAGTGTAAGATTACTTAGGATGACAATGAATATAGTGGTAAAAACCACAAACACTGAGTGTAAGATTACTTAGGATGACAATGAACATAGTGGTAAAAACCACAAACACTGAGTGTAAGATTACTAAGGATAACAATGAACATAGTGGTAAAAGCCACAAACATCGAGTGTAAGATTACTTAGGATGACAATGAATATAGTGGTAAAAACCACAAACACTGACTGTATGATTACTAAGGATGACAATGAACATTGTGATAAAAACCACAAACACTGAGTGTATGATTACTTAGGATGACAATGAATATAGTGGTAAAAACCACAAACACTGAGTGTATGATTACTAAGGATGACAATGAACACTGTGATAAAAACCACAAACACTGACTGTATGATTACTTAGGATGACAATGAATATAGTGGTAAAAACCACAAACACTGAGTGTATGATTACTAAGGATGACAATGAACACTGTGATAAAAACCACAAACACTGAGTGTAAGATTACTTAGAATGACAATGAATATAGTGGTAAAAACCACAAACACTGAGTGTATGATTACTTAGGATGACAATGAATATAGTGGTAAAAACCACAAACACTGAGTGTAAGATTACTAAGGATGACAATGAACATAGTGGTATAAACCACAAACACTGAGTGTATGATTACTTAGGATGACAATGAACATAGTGGTAAAAACCACATACACTGAGTGTATGATTACTAAGGATGACAATGAACATAGTGGTAAAAATCACAAACATGGAGTGTAACTTTACTTAGGATGACAATGAATATAGTGGTAAAAACCACAAACACTGAGTGTAAGATTACTTAGAATGACAATGAATATAGTGGTAAAAACCACATACACTGAGTGTAAGATTACTTAGGATGACAATGAACATAGTGGTAAAAACCACAAACACTGAGTGTATGATTACTAAGGATGACAATGAACATAGTGGTAAAAATCACAAATATGGAGTGTAAGATTACTTAGGATGACAATGAACATAGTGGTAAAAACCACAAACACTGAGTGTATGATTACTAAGGACGACAATGAACATAGTGGTAAAAACCACAAACACTGAGTGTAAGATTACTTAGAATGACAAGGAACATAGTGATAAAAACCACAAACACTGACTGTATGATTACTAAGGATGACAATGAACATTGTGGTAAAAACCACAAACACTGAGTGTAAGATTACTTAGAATGACAATGAATATAGTGGTAAAAACCACAAACACTGAGTGTAAGATTACTTAGGATGACAATGAATATAGTGGTAAAAACCACAAGCACTGAGTGTAAGATTACTTAGGATGACAATGAACATAGTGGTAAAAACCACAAACACTGAGTGTGAGATTACTTAGGATGACAATGAATATAGTGGTAAAAACCACAAACACTGAGTGTAAGATTACTTAGGATGACAATGAATATAGTGGTAAAAACCACAAACACTGAGTGTAAGATTACTTAGGATGACAATGAATATAGTGGTAAAAACCACAAACACTGAGTGTAAGATTACTTAGGATGACAAGGAACATAGTGATAAAAACCACAAACACTGAGTGTAAAATTACTTAGGATGACAAGGAACATAGTGGTAAAAACCACAAACACTGAGTGTAAGATTACTTAGGATGACAATGAACATAGTGGTAAAAACCACAAACACTGACTGTATGATTACTAAGGATGACAATGAATATAGTGGTAAAAACCACAAACACTGAGTGTAAGATTACTTAGGATGACAATGAATATAGTGGTAAAAACCAGAAACACTGAGTGTAAGATTACTTAGGATGACAATGAACATAGTGGTAAAAATCACAAACACTGAGTGTAAGATTACTAAGGATGACAATGAACATAGTGGTATAAACCACAAACACTGAGTGTATGATTACTAAGGATGACAATGAATATAGTGGTAAAAACCACAAACACTGAGTGTAAGATTACTAAGGATGACAATGAACATAGTGGTAAAAACCACAAACACTGAGTGTATGATTACTTAGGATGACAATGAACATAGTGGTAAAAAACACAAACACTGAGTGTATGATTACTAAGGATGACAATGAACATAGTGGTAAAAACCACAAACACTGAGTGTAAGATTACTAAGGATGACAATGAACATAGTGGTAAAAACCACAAACACTGAGTGTAAGATTACTTAGGATGACAATGAACATAGTGGTAAAAACCACAAACACTGAGTGTAAGATTACTTAGGATGACAATGAACATAGTGGTAAAAACCACAAACACTGAGTGTAAGATTACTTAGGATGACAATGAACATAGTGGTAAAAACCACAAACACTGAGTGTAAGATTACTTAGGATGACAATGAACATAGTGGTAAAAACCACAAACACTGAGTGTAAGATTACTTAGGATGACAATGAATATAGTGGTAAAAACCACAAACACTGACTGTATGATTACTAAGGATGACAATGAACATTGTGGTAAAAACCACAAACACTGAGTGTAAGATTACTTAGGATGACAATGAATATAGTGGTAAAAACCACAAACACTGAGTGTATGATTACTTAGGATGACAATGAATATAGTGGTAAAAACCACAAACACTGAGTGTATGATTACTTAGGATGACAATGAACATAGTGGTAAAAACCACAAACACTGAGTGTATGATTACTAAGGATGACAATGAACATAGTGGTAAAAACCACAAACACTGAGTGTAAGATTACTTAGGATGACAATGAATATAGTGGTAAAAACCACAAACACTGAGTGTAAGATTACTTAGGATGACAATGAATATAGTGGTAAAAACCACAAACACTGAGTGTAAGATTACTTAGGATGACAATGAATATAGTGGTAAAAACCACAAACACTGAGTGTAAGATTACTTAGGATGACAAAAACATAGTGGTAAAAACCACAAACACTGAGTGTAAGATTACTTAGGTTGACAAGGAACATAGTGGTAAAAACCACAAACACTGAGTGTAAGATTACTTAGGATGACAATGAATATAGTGATGAAAACCACAAACACTGAGTGTAAGATTACTTAGGATGACAAGGAACATAGTGATAAAAACCACAAACACTGACTGTATGATTACTAAGGATGACAATGAATATAGTGGTAAAAACCACAAACACTGAGTGTAAGATTACTTAGGATGACAATGAATATAGTGGTAAAAACCACAAACACTGAGTGTAAGATTACTTAGGATGACAATGAACATAGTGGTAAAAACCACAAACACTGAGTGTAAGATTACTTAGAATGACAATGAACATAGTGGAAAAAACCACAAACACTGAGTGTATGATTACTTAGGATGACAATGAACATAGTGGTAAAAACCACAAACACTGAGTGTAAGATTACTTAGGATGACAATGAACATAGTGGTAAAAATCACAAACACTGAGTGTAAGATTACTAAGGATGACAATGAACATAGTGGTATAAACCACAAACACTGAGTGTATGATTACTAAGGATGACAATGAATATAGTGGTAAAAACCACAAACACTAAGTGTATGATTACTTAGAATGACAATGAATATAGTGGTAAAAACCACATACACTGAGTGTATGATTACTAAGGATGACAATGAACATAGTGGTAAAAATCACAAACATGGAGTGTAAGATTACTTAGGATGACAATGAACATAGTGGTAAAAACCACAAACACTGAGTGTATGATTACTAAGGACGACAATGAACATAGTGGTAAAAACCACAAACACTGAGTGTAAGATTACTTAGAATGACAATGAACATAGTGATAAAAACCACAAACACTGAGTGTAAGATTACTTAGGATGACAATGAACATAGTGGTAAAAAACCACAAACACTGAGTGTAAGATTACTTAGGATGACAATGAATATAGTGGTAAAAACCACAAACACTGAGTGTAAGATTACTTAGGATGACAATGAACATAGTGGTAAAAACCACAAACACTGAGTGTAAGATTACTAAGGATAACAATGAACATAGTGGTAAAAGCCACAAACATCGAGCGTAAGATTACTTAGGATGACAATGAATATAGTGGTAAAAACCACAAACACTGACTGTATGATTACTAAGGATGACAATGAACATTGTGATAAAAACCACAAACACTGAGTGTATGATTACTTAGGATGACAATGAATATAGTGGTAAAAACCACAAACACTGAGTGTATGATTACTAAGGATGACAATGAACACTGTGATAAAAACCACAAACACTGACTGTATGATTACTTAGGATGACAATGAATATAGTGGTAAAAACCACAAACACTGAGTGTAAGATTACTTAGAATGACAATGAATATAGTGGTAAAAACCACAAACACTGAGTGTAAGATTACTTAGGATGACAATGAAAATAGTGATAAAAACCACAAACACTGAGTGTATGATTACTAAGGATGACAATGAACACTGTGATAAAAACCACAAACACTGAGTGTAAGATTACTTAGAATGACAATGAATATAGTGGTAAAAACCACAAACACTGAGTGTATGATTACTTAGGATGACAATGAATATAGTGGTAAAAACCACAAACACTGAGTGTAAGATTACTAAGGATGACAATGAACATAGTGGTATAAACCACAAACACTGAGTGTATGATTACTTAGGATGACAATGAACATAGTGGTAAAAACCACATACACTGAGTGTATGATTACTAAGGATGACAATGAACATAGTGGTAAAAATCACAAACATGGAGTGTAAGATTACTTAGGATGACAATGGAATATAGTGGTAAAAACCACAAACACTGAGTGTAAGATTACTTAGAATGACAATGAATATAGTGGTAAAAACCACATACACTGAGTGTAAGATTACTTAGGATGACAATGAACATAGTGGTAAAAACCACAAACACTGAGTGTATGATTACTAAGGATGACAATGAACATAGTGGTAAAAATCACAAATATGGAGTGTAAGATTACTTAGGATGACAATGAACATAGTGGTAAAAACCACAAACACTGAGTGTATGATTACTAAGGACGACAATGAACATAGTGGTAAAAACCACAAACACTGAGTGTAAGATTACTTAGAATGACAAGGAACATAGTGATAAAAACCACAAACACTGACTGTATGATTACTAAGGATGACAATGAACATTGTGGTAAAAACCACAAACACTGAGTGTAAGATTACTTAGAATGACAATGAATATAGTGGTAAAAACCACAAACACTGAGTGTAAGATTACTTAGGATGACAAGGAACATAGTGGTAAAAACCACAAACACTGAGTGTAAGATTACTTAGGATGACAATGAACATAGTGGTAAAAGACTCAAACACTGACTGTATGATTACTAAGGATGACAATGAATATAGTGGTAAAAACCACAAACACTGAGTGTAAGATTACTTAGGATGACAATGAATATAGTGGTAAAAACCAGAAACACTGAGTGTAAGATTACTTAGGATGACAATGAACATAGTGGTAAAAACCACAAACACTGAGTGTAAGATTACTAAGGATAACAATGAACATAGTGGTAAAAACCACAAACACCGAGTGTAAGATTACTTAGAATGACAATGAACATAGTGGTAAAAACCACAAACACTGACTGTATGATTACTAAGGATGACAATGAACATTGTGATAAAAACCACAAACACTGAGTGTAAGATTACTTAGAATGACAATGAATATAGTGGTAAAAACCACAAACACTGAGTGTAAGATTACTTAGGATGACAATGAATATAGTGGTAAAAACCACAAGCACTGAGTGTAAGATTACTTAGGATGACAATGAACATAGTGGTAAAAACCACAAACACTGAGTGTAAGATTACTTAGGATGACAATGAAAATAGTGATAAAAACCACAAACACTGACTGTATGATTACTAAGGATGACAATGAATATAGTGGTAAAAACCACAAACACTGAGTGTAAGATTACTTAGGATGACAATGAATATAGTGGTAAAAACCACAAACACTGAGTGTAAGATTACTTAGGATGACAAGGAACATAGTGATAAAAACCACAAACACTGAGTGTAAAATTACTTAGGATGACAAGGAACATAGTGGTAAAAACCACAAACACTGAGTGTAAGATTACTTAGGATGACAATGAATATAGTGATGAAAACCACAAACACTGAGTGTAAGATTACTTAGGATGACAAGGAACATAGTGATAAAAACCACAAACACTGACTGTATGATTACTAAGGATGACAATGAATATAGTGGTAAAAACCACAAACACTGAGTGTAAGATTACTTAGAATGACAATGAATATAGTGGTAAAAACCACATACACTGAGTGTAAGATTACTTAGGATGACAATGAACATAGTGGTAAAAACCACAAACACTGAGTGTATGATTACTAAGGATGACAATGAACATAGTGGTAAAAATCACAAATATGGAGTGTAAGATTACTTAGGATGACAATGAACATAGTGGTAAAAACCACAAACACTGAGTGTATGATTACTAAGGACGACAATGAACATAGTGGTAAAAACCACAAACACTGAGTGTAAGATTACTTAGAATGACAAGGAACATAGTGATAAAAACCACAAACACTGACTGTATGATTACTAAGGATGACAATGAACATTGTGGTAAAAACCACAAACACTGAGTGTAAGATTACTTAGAATGACAATGAATATAGTGGTAAAAACCACAAACACTGAGTGTAAGATTACTTAGGATGACAAGGAACATAGTGGTAAAAACCACAAACACTGAGTGTAAGATTACTTAGGATGACAATGAACATAGTGGTAAAAACCACAAACACTGACTGTATGATTACTAAGGATGACAATGAATATAGTGGTAAAAACCACAAACACTGAGTGTAAGATTACTTAGGATGACAATGAACATAGTGGTAAAAACCACAAACACTGACTGTGTAAGATTACTTAGGATGACAATGAACATAGTGGTAAAAACCACAAACACTGAGTGTAAGATTACTAAGGATAACAATGAACATAGTGGTAAAAACCACAAACACCGAGTGTAAGATTACTTAGAATGACAATGAACATAGTGGTAAAAACCACAAACACTGACTGTATGATTACTAAGGATGACAATGAACATTGTGATAAAAACCACAAACACTGAGTGTAAGATTACTTAGAATGACAATGAATATAGTGGTAAAAACCACAAACACTGAGTGTAAGATTACTTAGGATGACAATGAATATAGTGGTAAAAACCACAAGCACTGAGTGTAAGATTACTTAGGATGACAATGAACATAGTGGTAAAAACCACAAACACTGAGTGTAAGATTACTTAGGATGACAATGAAAATAGTGATAAAAACCACAAACACTGACTGTATGATTACTAAGGATGACAATGAATATAGTGGTAAAAACCACAAACACTGAGTGTAAGATTACTTAGGATGACAATGAATATAGTGGTAAAAACCACAAACACTGAGTGTAAGATTACTTAGGATGACAAGGAACATAGTGATAAAAACCACAAACACTGAGTGTAAAATTACTTAGGATGACAAGGAACATAGTGGTAAAAACCACAAACACTGAGTGTAAGATTACTTAGGATGACAATGAATATAGTGATGAAAACCACAAACACTGAGTGTAAGATTACTTAGGATGACAAGGAACATAGTGATAAAAACCACAAACACTGACTGTATGATTACTAAGGATGACAATGAATATAGTGGTAAAAACCACAAACACTGAGTGTAAGATTACTTAGGATGACAATGAATATAGTGGTAAAAACCACAAACACTGAGTGTAAGATTACTTAGGATGACAATGAACATAGTGGTAAAAAACACAAACACTGAGTGTAAGATTACTTAGAATGACAATGAACATAGTGGAAAAAACCACAAAGACTGAGTGTATGATTACTTAGGATGACAATGAACATAGTGGTAAAAACCACAAACACTGAGTGTAAGATTACTTAGGATGACAATGAACATAGTGGTAAAAATCACAAACACTGAGTGTAAGATTACTAAGGATGACAATGAACATAGTGGTAAAAACCACAAACACTGAGTGTATGATTACTAAGGATGACAATGAATATAGTGGTAAAAACCACAAACACTAAGTGTATGATTACTTAGAATGACAATGAATATAGTGGTAAAAACCACATACACTGAGTGTATGATTACTAAGGATGACAATGAACATAGTGGTAAAAATCACAAACATGGAGTGTAAGATTACTTAGGATGACAATGAACATAGTGGTAAAAACCACAAACACTGAGTGTATGATTACTAAGGACGACAATGAACATAGTGGTAAAAACCACAAACACTGAGTGTAAGATTACTTAGAATGACAATGAACATAGTGATAAAAACCACAAACACTGAGTGTAAGATTACTTAGGATGACAATGAACATAGTGGTAAAAAACACAAACACTGAGTGTAATATTACTTAGGATGACAATGAATATAGTGGTAAAAAACACAAACACTGAGTGTAAGATTACTTAGGATGACAATGAACATAGTGGTAAAAACCACAAACACTGAGTGTAAGATTACTAAGGATAACAATGAACATAGTGGTAAAAGCCACAAACATCGAGTGTAAGATTACTTAGGATGACAATGAATATAGTGGTAAAAACCACAAACACTGACTGTATGATTACTAAGGATGACAATGAACATTGTGATAAAAACCACAAACACTGAGTGTATGATTACTTAGGATGACAATGAATATAGTGGTAAAAACCACAAACACTGAGTGTATGATTACTAAGGATGACAATGAACACTGTGATAAAAACCACAAACACTGACTGTATGATTACTTAGGATGACAATGAATATAGTGGTAAAAACCACAAACACTGAGTGTATGATTACTAAGGATGACAATGAACACTGTGATAAAAACCACAAACACTGAGTGTAAGATTACTTAGAATGACAATGAATATAGTGGTAAAAACCACAAACACTGAGTGTATGATTACTTAGGATGACAATGAATATAGTGGTAAAAACCACAAACACTGAGTGTAAGATTACTAAGGATGACAATGAACATAGTGGTATAAACCACAAACACTGAGTGTATGATTACTTAGGATGACAATGAACATAGTGGTAAAAACCACATACACTGAGTGTATGATTACTAAGGATGACAATGAACATAGTGGTAAAAATCACAAACATGGAGTGTAACTTTACTTAGGATGACAATGAATATAGTGGTAAAAACCACAAAAACTGAGTGTAAGATTACTTAGAATGACAATGAATATAGTGGTAAAAACCACACTGAGTGTAAGATTACTTAGGATGACAATGAACATAGTGGTAAAAACCACAAACACTGAGTGTATGATTACTAAGGATGACAATGAACATAGTGGTAAAAATCACAAATATGGAGTGTAAGATTACTTAGGATGACAATGAACATAGTGGTAAAAACCACAAACACTGAGTGTATGATTACTAAGGACGACAATGAACATAGTGGTAAAAACCACAAACACTGAGTGTAAGATTACTTAGAATGACAAGGAACATAGTGATAAAAACCACAAACACTGACTGTATGATTACTAAGGATGACAATGAACATTGTGGTAAAAACCACAAACACTGAGTGTAAGATTACTTAGAATGACAATGAATATAGTGGTAAAAACCACAAACACTGAGTGTAAGATTACTTAGGATGACAATGAATATAGTGGTAAAAACCACAAGCACTGAGTGTAAGATTACTTAGGATGACAATGAACATAGTGGTAAAAACCACAAACACTGAGTGTGAGATTACTTAGGATGACAATGAATATAGTGGTAAAAACCACAAACACTGAGTGTAAGATTACTTAGGATGACAATGAATATAGTGGTAAAAACCACAAACACTGAGTGTAAGATTACTTAGGATGACAATGAATATAGTGGTAAAAACCACAAACACTGAGTGTAAGATTACTTAGGATGACAAGGAACATAGTGATAAAAACCACAAACACTGAGTGTAAAATTACTTAGGATGACAAGGAACATAGTGGTAAAAACCACAAACACTGAGTGTAAGATTACTTAGGATGACAATGAACATAGTGGTAAAAACCACAAACACTGACTGTATGATTACTAAGGATGACAATGAATATAGTGGTAAAAACCACAAACACTGAGTGTAAGATTACTTAGGATGACAATGAATATAGTGGTAAAAACCAGAAACACTGAGTGTAAGATTACTTAGGATGACAATGAACATAGTGGTAAAAATCACAAACACTGAGTGTAAGATTACTAAGGATGACAATGAACATAGTGGTATAAACCACAAACACTGAGTGTATGATTACTAAGGATGACAATGAATATAGTGGTAAAAACCACAAACACTAAGTGTATGATTACTTAGAATGACAATGAATATAGTGGTAAAAAACACAAACACTGAGTGTATGATTACTAAGGATGACAATGAACATAGTGGTAAAAATCACAAACATGGAGTGTAAGATTACTTAGGATGACAATGAACATAGTGGTAAAAACCACAAACACTGAGTGTATGATTACTAAGGACGACAATGAACATAGTGGTAAAAACCACAAACACTGAGTGTAAGATTACTTAGAATGACAATGAACATAGTGATAAAAACCACAAACACTGAGTGTAAGATTACTTAGGATGACAATGAACATAGTGGTAAAAACCACAAACACTGAGTGTAAGATTACTTAGGATGACAATGAATATAGTGGTAAAAACCACAAACACTGAGTGTAAGATTACTTAGGATGACAATGAACATAGTGGTAAAAACCACAAACACTGAGTGTAAGATTACTAAGGATAACAATGAAGATAGTGGTAAAAGCCACAAACATCGAGTGTAAGATTACTTAGGATGACAATGAATATAGTGGTAAAAACCACAAACACTGACTGTATGATTACTAAGGATGACAATGAACATTGTGATAAAAACCACAAACACTGAGTGTATGATTACTTAGGATGACAATGAATATAGTGGTAAAAACCACAAACACTGAGTGTATGATTACTAAGGATGACAATGAACACTGTGATAAAAACCACAAACACTGACTGTATGATTACTTAGGATGACAATGAATATAGTGGTAAAAACCACAAACACTGACTGTATGATTACTAAGGATGACAATGAACATTGTGGTAAAAACCACAAACACTGAGTGTAAGATTACTTAGAATGACAATGAATATAGTGGTAAAAACCACAAACACTGAGTGTAAGATTACTAAGGATGACAATGAACATAGTGGTATAAACCACAAACACTGAGTGTATGATTACTTAGGATGACAATGAACATAGTGGTAAAAACCACATACACTGAGTGTATGATTACTAAGGATGACAATGAACATAGTGGTAAAAATCACAAACATGGAGTGTAAGATTACTTAGGATGACAATGAATATAGTGGTAAAAACCACAAACACTGAGTGTAAGATTACTTAGAATGACAATGAATATAGTGGTAAAAAACCACATACACTGAGTGTAAGATTACGTAGGATGACAATGAAAATAGTGATAAAAACCACAAACACTGACTGTATGATTACTAAGGATGACAATGAATATAGTGGTAAAAACCACAAACACTGAGTGTAAGATTACTTAGGATGACAATGAATATAGTGGTAAAAACCACAAACACTGAGTGTAAGATTACTTAGGATGACAAGGAACATAGTGATAAAAACCACAAACACTGAGTGTAAAATTACTTAGGATGACAAGGAACATAGTGGTAAAAACCACAAACACTGAGTGTAAGATTACTTAGGATGACATTGAATATAGTGATGAAAACCACAAACACTGAGTGTAAGATTACTTAGGATGACAAGGAACATAGTGATAAAAACCACAAACACTGACTGTATGATTACTAAGGATGACAATGAATATAGTGGTAAAAACCACAAACACTGAGTGTAAGATTACTTAGGATGACAATGAATATAGTGGTAAAAACCACAAACACTGAGTGTAAGATTACTTAGGATGACAATGAACATAGTGGTAAAAACCACAAACACTGAGTGTAAGATTACTTAGAATGACAATGAACATAGTGGTAAAAAACACAAACACTGAGTGTATGATTACTTAGGATGACAATGAACATAGTGGTAAAAACCACAAACACTGAGTGTAAGATTACTTAGGATGACAATGAACATAGTGGTAAAAATCACAAACACTGAGTGTAAGATTACTAAGGATGACAATGAACATAGTGGTATAAACCACAAACACTGAGTGTATGATTACTAAGGATGACAATGAATATAGTGGTAAAAACCACAAACACTAAGTGTATGATTACTTAGAATGACAATGAATATAGTGGTAAAAACCACATACACTGAGTGTATGATTACTAAGGATGACAATGAACATAGTGGTAAAAATCACAAACATGGAGTGTAAGATTACTTAGGATGACAATGAACATAGTGGTAAAAACCACAAACACTGAGTGTATGATTACTAAGGACGACAATGAACATAGTGGTAAAAACCACAAACACTGAGTGTAAGATTACTTAGAATGACAATGAACATAGTGATAAAAACCACAAACACTGAGTGTAAGATTACTTAGGATGACAATGAACATAGTGGTAAAAACCACAAACACTGAGTGTAAGATTACTTAGGATGACAATGAATATAGTGGTAAAAACCACAAACACTGAGTGTAAGATTACTTAGGATGACAATGAACATAGTGGTAAAAACCACAAACACTGAGTGTAAGATTACTAAGGATAACAATGAACATAGTGGTAAAAGCCACAAACATCGAGTGTAAGATTACTTAGGATGACAATGAATATAGTGGTAAAAACCACAAACACTGACTGTATGATTACTAAGGATGACAATGAACATTGTGATAAAAACCACAAACACTGAGTGTATGATTACTTAGGATGACAATGAATATAGTGGTAAAAACCACAAACACTGAGTGTATGATTACTAAGGATGACAATGAACACTGTGATAAAAACCACAAACACTGACTGTATGATTACTTAGGATGACAATGAATATAGTGGTAAAAACCACAAACACTGAGTGTAAGATTACTTAGAATGACAATGAATATAGTGGTAAAAACCACATACACTGAGTGTAAGATTACTTAGGATGACAATGAAAATAGTGATAAAAACCACAAACACTGAGTGTATGATTACTAAGGATGACAATGAACACTGTGATAAAAACCACAAACACTGAGTGTAAGATTACTTAGAATGACAATGAATATAGTGGTAAAAACCACAAACACTGAGTGTATGATTACTTAGGATGACAATGAATATAGTGGTAAAAACCACAAACACTGAGTGTAAGATTACTAAGGATGACAATGAACATAGTGGTATAAACCACAAACACTGAGTGTATGATTACTTAGGATGACAATGAACATAGTGGTAAAAACCACATACACTGAGTGTATGATTACTAAGGATGACAATGAACATAGTGGTAAAAATCACAAACATGGAGTGTAATATTACTTAGGATGACAATGAATATAGTGGTAAAAACCACAAACACTGAGTGTAAGATTACTTAGAATGACAATGAATATAGTGGTAAAAACCACATACACTGAGTGTAAGATTACTTAGGATGACAATGAACATAGTGGTAAAAACCACAAACACTGAGTGTATGATTACTAAGGATGACAATGAACATAGTGGTAAAAATCACAAATATGGAGTGTAAGATTACTTAGGATGACAATGAACATAGTGGTAAAAACCACAAACACTGAGTGTATGATTACTAAGGACGACAATGAACATAGTGGTAAAAACCACAAACACTGAGTGTAAGATTACTTAGAATGACAAGGAACATAGTGATAAAAACCACAAACACTGACTGTATGATTACTAAGGATGACAATGAACATTGTGGTAAAAACCACAAACACTGAGTGTAAGATTACTTAGAATGACAATGAATATAGTGGTAAAAACCACAAACACTGAGTGTAAGATTACTTAGGATGACAATGAATATAGTGGTAAAAACCACAAGCACTGAGTGTAAGATTACTTAGGATGACAATGAACATAGTGGTAAAAACCACAAACACTGAGTGTGAGATTAGTTAGGATGACAATGAATATAGTGGTAAAAACCACAAACACTGAGTGTAAGATTACTTAGGATGACAATGAATATAGTGGTAAAAACCACAAACACTGAGTGTAAGATTACTTAGGATGACAATGAATATAGTGGTAAAAACCACAAACACTGAGTGTAAGATTACTTAGGATGACAAGGAACATAGTGATAAAAACCACAAACACTGAGTGTAAAATTACTTAGGATGACAAGGAACATAGTGGTAAAAACCACAAACACTGAGTGTAAGATTACTTAGGATGACAATGAACATAGTGGTAAAAACCACAAACACTGACTGTATGATTACTAAGGATGACAATGAATATAGTGGTAAAAACCACAAACACTGAGTGTAAGATTACTTAGGATGACAATGAATATAGTGGTAAAAACCAGAAACACTGAGTGTAAGATTACTTAGGATGACAATGAACATAGTGGTAAAAACCACAAACACTGAGTGTAAGATTACTAAGGATAACAATGAACATAGTGGTAAAAACCACAAACACCGAGTGTAAGATTACTTAGAATGACAATGAACATAGTGGTAAAAACCACAAACACTGACTGTATGATTACTAAGGATGACAATGAACATTGTGATAAAAACCACAAACACTGAGTGTAAGATTACTTAGAATGACAATGAATATAGTGGTAAAAACCACAAACACTGAGTGTAAGATTACTTAGGATGACAATGAATATAGTGGTAAAAACCACAAGCACTGAGTGTAAGATTACTTAGGATGACAATGAACATAGTGGTAAAAACCACAAACACTGAGTGTAAGATTACTTAGGATGACAATGAAAATAGTGATAAAAACCACAAACACTGACTGTATGATTACTAAGGATGACAATGAATATAGTGGTAAAAACCACAAACACTGAGTGTAAGATTACTTAGGATGACAATGAATATAGTGGTAAAAACCACAAACACTGAGTGTAAGATTACTTAGGATGACAAGGAACATAGTGATAAAAACCACAAACACTGAGTGTAAAATTACTTAGGATGACAAGGAACATAGTGGTAAAAACCACAAACACTGAGTGTAAGATTACTTAGGATGACAATGAATATAGTGATGAAAACCACAAACACTGAGTGTAAGATTACTTAGGATGACAAGGAACATAGTGATAAAAACCACAAACACTGACTGTATGATTACTAAGGATGACAATGAATATAGTGGTAAAAACCACAAACACTGAGTGTAAGATTACTTAGGATGACAATGAATATAGTGGTAAAAACCACAAACACTGAGTGTAAGATTACTTAGGATGACAATGAACATAGTGGTAAAAACCACAAACACTGAGTGTAAGATTACTTAGAATGACAATGAACATAGTGGAAAAAACCACAAACACTGAGTGTATGATTACTTAGGATGACAATGAACATAGTGGTAAAAACCACAAACACTGAGTGTAAGATTACTTAGGATGACAATGAACATAGTGGTAAAAAACACAAACACTGAGTGTAAGATTACTAAGGATGACAATGAACATAGTGGTATAAACCACAAACACTGAGTGTATGATTACTAAGGATGACAATGAATATAGTGGTAAAAACCACAAACACTAAGTGTATGATTACTTAGAATGACAATGAATATAGTGGTAAAAACCACATACACTGAGTGTATGATTACTAAGGATGACAATGAACATAGTGGTAAAAATCACAAACATGGAGTGTAAGATTACTTAGGATGACAATGAACATAGTGGTAAAAACCACAAACACTGAGTGTATGATTACTAAGGACGACAATGAACATAGTGGTAAAAACCACAAACACTGAGTGTAAGATTACTTAGAATGACAATGAACATAGTGATAAAAACCACAAACACTGAGTGTAAGATTACTTAGGATGACAATGAACATAGTGGTAAAAACCACAAACACTGAGTGTAAGATTACTTAGGATGACAATGAATATAGTGGTAAAAACCACAAACACTGAGTGTAAGATTACTTAGGATGACAATGAACATAGTGGTAAAAACCACAAACACTGAGTGTAAGATTACTAAGGATAACAATGAACATTGTGATAAAAACCACAAACACTGAGTGTATGATTACTTAGGATGACAATGAATATAGTGGTAAAAACCACAAAGACTGAGTGTATGATTACTAAGGATGACAATGAACACTGTGATAAAAACCACAAACACTGACTGTATGATTACTTAGGATGACAATGAATATAGTGGTAAAAACCACAAACACTGAGTGTATGATTACTAAGGATGACAATGAACACTGTGATAAAAACCACAAACACTGAGTGTAAGATTACTTAGAATGACAATGAATATAGTGGTAAAAACCACAAACACTGAGTGTATGATTACTTAGGATGACAATGAATATAGTGGTAAAAACCACAAACACTGAGTGTAAGATTACTAAGGATGACAATGAACATAGTGGTATAAACCACAAACACTGAGTGTATGATTACTTAGGATGACAATGAACATAGTGGTAAAAGCCACAAACATCGAGTGTAAGATTACTTAGGATGACAATGAATATAGTGGTAAAAACCACAAACACTGACTGTATGATTACTAAGGATGACAATGAACATTGTGATAAAAACCACAAACACTGAGTGTATGATTACTTAGGATGACAATGAATATAGTGGTAAAAACCACAAACACTGAGTGTATGATTACTAAGGATGACAATGAACACTGTGATAAAAACCACAAACACTGACTGTATGATTAGTTAGGATGACAATGAATATAGTGGTAAAAACCACAAACACTGAGTGTATGATTACTAAGGATGACAATGAACACTGTGATAAAAACCACAAACACTGAGTGTAAGATTACTTAGAATGACAATGAATATAGTGGTAAAAACCACAAACACTGAGTGTATGATTACTTAGGATGACAATGAATATAGTGGTAAAAACCACAAACACTGAGTGTAAGATTACTAAGGATGACAATGAACATAGTGGTATAAACCACAAACACTGAGTGTATGATTACTTAGGATGACAATGAACATAGTGGTAAAAACCACATACACTGAGTGTATGATTACTAAGGATGACAATGAACATAGTGGTAAAAATCACAAACATGGAGTGTAAGATTACTTAGGATGACAATGAATATAGTGGTAAAAACCACAAACACTGAGTGTAAGATTACTTAGAATGACAATGAATATAGTGGTAAAAACCACATACACTGAGTGTAAGATTACTTAGGATGACAATGAAAATAGTGATAAAAACCACAAACACTGACTGTATGATTACTAAGGATGACAATGAATATAGTGGTAAAAACCACAA
This sequence comes from Pteria penguin, assembly GCA_035048485.1. NCBI lineage: Eukaryota > Metazoa > Mollusca > Bivalvia > Pterioida > Pteriidae > Pteria > Pteria penguin. The sequence continues at coordinate 56,460,781 of CM068582.1, read as the reverse complement.
ACACTGAGTGTAAGATTACTTAGGATGACAATGAATATAGTGGTAAAAACCACAAACACTGAGTGTAAGATTACTTAGGATGACAAGGAACATAGTGATAAAAACCACAAACACTGAGTGTAAAATTACTTAGGATGACAAGGAACATAGTGGTAAAAACCACAAACACTGAGTGTAAGATTACTTAGGATGACAATGAATATAGTGATGAAAACCACAAACACTGAGTGTAAGATTACTTAGGATGACAAGGAACATAGTGATAAAAACCACAAACACTGACTGTATGATTACTAAGGATGACAATGAATATAGTGGTAAAAACCACAAACACTGAGTGTAAGATTACTTAGGATGACAATGAATATAGTGGTAAAAACCACAAACACTGAGTGTAAGATTACTTAGGATGACAATGAACATAGTGATAAAAACCACAAACACTGAGTGTAAGATTACTTAGAATGACAATGAACATAGTGGAAAAAACCACAAACACTGAGTGTATGATTACTTAGGATGACAATGAACATAGTGGTAAAAACCACAAACACTGAGTGTAAGATTACTTAGGATGACAATGAACATAGTGGTAAAAATCACAAACACTGAGTGTAAGATTACTAAGGATGACAATGAACATAGTGGTAGAAACCACAAACACTGAGTGTATGATTACTAAGGATGACAATGAATATAGTGGTAAAAACCACAAACACTAATTGTATGATTACTTAGAATGACAATGAATATAGTGGTAAAAACCACATACACTGAGTGTATGATTACTAAGGATGACAATGAACATAGTGGTAAAAATCACAAACATGGAGTGTAAGATTACTTAGGATGACAATGAACATAGTGGTAAAAACCACAAACACTGAGTGTATGATTACTAAGGACGACAATGAACATAGTGGTAAAAACCACAAACACTGAGTGTAAGATTACTTAGAATGACAATGAACATAGTGATAAAAACCACAAACACTGAGTGTAAGATTACTTAGGATGACAATGAACATAGTGGTAAAAACCACAAACACTGAGTGTAAGATTACTTAGGATGACAATGAATATAGTGGTAAAAACCACAAACACTGAGTGTAAGATTACTTAGGATGACAATGAACATAGTGGTAAAAACCACAAACACTGAGTGTAAGATTACTAAGGATAACAATGAACATAGTGGTAAAAGCCACAAACATCGAGTGTAAGATTACTTAGGATGACAATGAATATAGTGGTAAAAACCACAAACACTGACTGTATGATTACTAAGGATGACAATGAACATTGTGATAAAAACCACAAACACTGAGTGTATGATTACTTAGGATGACAATGAATATAGTGGTAAAAACCACAAACACTGAGTGTATGATTACTAAGGATGACAATGAACACTGTGATAAAAACCACAAACACTGACTGTATGATTACTTAGGATGACAATGAATATAGTGGTAAAAACCACAAACACTGAGTGTATGATGACTAAGGATGACAATGAACACTGTGATAAAAACCACACACACTGAGTGTAAGATTACTTAGAATGACAATGAATATAGTGGTAAAAACCACAAACACTGAGTGTATGATTACTTAGGATGACAATGAATATAGTGGTAAAAACCACAAACACTGAGTGTAAGATTACTTAGGATGACAATGAACATAGTGGTATAAACCACAAACACTGAGTGTATGATTACTTAGGATGACAATGAACATAGTGGTAAAAACCACATACACTGAGTGTATGATTACTAAGGATGACAATGAACATAGTGGTAAAAATCACAAACATGGAGTGTAAGATTACTTAGGATGACAATGAATATAGTGGTAAAAACCACAAACACTGAGTGTAAGATTACTTAGAATGACAATGAATATAGTGGTAAAAACCACATACACTGAGTGTAAGATTACTTAGGATGACAATGAACATAGTGGTAAAAACCACAAACACTGAGTGTATGATTACTAAGGATGACAATGAACATAGTGGTAAAAATCACAAATATGGAGTGTAAGATTACTTAGGATGACAATGAACATAGTGGTAAAAACCACAAACACTGAGTGTATGATTACTAAGGACGACAATGAACATAGTGGTAAAAACCACAAACACTGAGTGTAAGATTACTTAGAATGACAAGGAACATAGTGATAAAAACCACAAACACTGACTGTATGATTACTAAGGATGACAATGAACATTGTGATAAAAACCACAAACACTGAGTGTAAGATTACTTAGAATGACAATGAATATAGTGGTAAAAACCACAAACACTGAGTGTAAGATTACTTAGGATGACAATGAATATAGTGGTAAAAACCACAAGCACTGAGTGTAAGATTACTTAGGATGACAATGAACATAGTGGTAAAAACCACAAACACTGAGTGTGAGATTACTTAGGATGACAATGAATATAGTGGTAAAAACCACAAACACTGAGTGTAAGATTACTTAGGATGACAATGAATATAGTGGTAAAAACCACAAACACTGAGTGTAAGATTACTTAGGATGACAATGAATATAGTGGAAAAAACCACAAACACTGAGTGTAAGATTACTTAGGATGACAAGGAACATAGTGATAAAAACCACAAACACTGAGTGTAAAATTACTTAGGATGACAAGGAACATAGTGGTAAAAACCACAAACACTGAGTGTAAGATTACTTAGGATGACAATGAACATAGTGGTAAAAACCACAAACACTGACTGTATGATTACTAAGGATGACAATGAATATAGTGGTAAAAACCACAAACACTGAGTGTAAGATTACTTAGGATGACAATGAATATAGTGGTAAAAACCAGAAACACTGAGTGTAAGATTACTTAGGATGACAATGAACATAGTGGTAAAAACCACAAACACTGAGTGTAAGATTACTAAGGATAACAATGAACATAGTGGTAAAAACCACAAACACCGAGTGTAAGATTACTTAGAATGACAATGAACATAGTGGTAAAAACCACAAACACTGACTGTATGATTACTAAGGATGACAATGAACATTGTGATAAAAACCACAAACACTGAGTGTAAGATTACTTAGAATGACAATGAATATAGTGGTAAAAACCACAAACACTGAGTGTAAGATTACTTAGGATGACAATGAATATAGTGGTAAAAACCACAAGCACTGAGTGTAAGATTACTTAGGATGACAATGAACATAGTGGTAAAAACCACAAACACTGAGTGTAAGATTACTTAGGATGACAATGAAAATAGTGATAAAAACCACAAACACTGACTGTATGATTACTAAGGATGACAATGAATATAGTGGTAAAAACCACAAACACTGAGTGTAAGATTACTTAGGATGACAATGAATATAGTGGTAAAAACCACAAACACTGAGTGTAAGATTACTTAGGATGACAAGGAACATAGTGATAAAAACCACAAACACTGAGTGTAAAATTACTTAGGATGACAAGGAACATAGTGGTAAAAACCACAAACACTGAGTGTAAGATTACTTAGGATGACAATGAATATAGTGATGAAAACCACAAACACTGAGTGTAAGATTACTTAGGATGACAAGGAACATAGTGATAAAAACCACAAACACTGACTGTATGATTACTAAGGATGACAATGAATATAGTGGTAAAAACCACAAACACTGAGTGTAAGATTACTTAGGATGACAATGAATATAGTGGTAAAAACCACAAACACTGAGTGTAAGATTACTTAGGATGACAATGAACATAGTGGTAAAAACCACAAACACTGAGTGTAAGATTACTTAGAATGACAATGAACATAGTGGAAAAAACCACAAACACTGAGTGTATGATTACTTAGGATGACAATGAACATAGTGGTAAAAACCACAAACACTGAGTGTAAGATTACTTAGGATGACAATGAACATAGTGGTAAAAATCACAAACACTGAGTGTAAGATTACTAAGGATGACAATGAACATAGTGGTATAAACCACAAACACTGAGTGTATGATTACTAAGGATGACAATGAATATAGTGGTAAAAACCACAAACACTAAGTGTATGATTACTTAGAATGACAATGAATATAGTGGTAAAAACCACATACACTGAGTGTATGATTACTAAGGATGACAATGAACATAGTGGTAAAAATCACAAACATGGAGTGTAAGATTACTTAGGATGACAATGAACATAGTGGTAAAAACCACAAACACTGAGTGTATGATTACTAAGGACGACAATGAACATAGTGGTAAAAACCACAAAACACTGAGTGTAAGATTACTTAGAATGACAATGAACATAGTGATAAAAACCACAAACACTGAGTGTAAGATTACTTAGGATGACAATGAACATAGTGGTAAAAACCACAAACACTGAGTGTAAGATTACTTAGGATGACAATGAATATAGTGGTAAAAACCACAAACACTGAGTGTAAGATTACTTAGGATGACAATGAACATAGTGGTAAAAACCACAAACACTGAGTGTAAGATTACTAAGGATAACAATGAACATAGTGGTAAAAGCCACAAACATCGAGTGTAAGATTACTTAGGATGACAATGAATATAGTGGTAAAAACCACAAACACTGACTGTATGATTGCTAAGGATGACAATGAACATTGTGATAAAAACCACAAACACTGAGTGTATGATTACTTAGGATGACAATGAATATAGTGGTAAAAACCACAAACACTGAGTGTATGATTACTAAGGATGACAATGAACACTGTGATAAAAACCACAAACACTGACTGTATGATTACTTAGGATGACAATGAATATAGTGGTAAAAACCACAAACACTTAGTGTATGATTACTAAGGATGACAATGAACACTGTGATAAAAACCACAAACACTGAGTGTAAGATTACTTAGAATGACAATGAATATAGTGGTAAAAACCACAAACACTGAGTGTATGATTACTTAGGATGACAATGAATATAGTGGTAAAAACCACAAACACTGAGTGTAAGATTACTAAGGATGACAATGAACATAGTGGTATAAACCACAAACACTGAGTGTATGATTACTTAGGATGACAATGAACATAGTGGTAAAAACCACATACACTGAGTGTATGATTACTAAGGATGACAATGAACATAGTGGTAAAAATCACAAACATGGAGTGTAAGATTACTTAGGATGACAATGAATATAGTGGTAAAAACCACATACACTGAGTGTAAGATTACTTAGAATGACAATGAATATAGTGGTAAAAACCACATACACTGAGTGTAAGATTACTTAGGATGACAATGAACATAGTGGTAAAAACCACAAACACTGAGTGTATGATTACTAAGGATGACAATGAACATAGTGGTAAAAATCACAAATATGGAGTGTAAGATTACTTAGGATGACAATGAACATAGTGGTAAAAACCACAAACACTGAGTGTATGATTACTAAGGACGACAATGAACATAGTGGTAAAAAACCACAAACACTGAGTGTAAGATTACTTAGAATGACAATGAACATAGTGATAAAAACCACAAACACTGAGTGTAAGATTACTTAGGATGACAATGAATATAGTGGTAAAAACCACAAACACTGAGTGTAAAATTACTTAGGATGACAATGAACATAGTGGTAAAAACCACAAACACTGAGTGTAGTTTGGTTGATTGGTGTTTTACGTCGCTTTCAACAATTTTTCAGTTATATCGCGACATGGAAGCAGGAGGTTACCAACCTCTTAAACATAGTGGCGCAACCCGGGAATCGAACCCGGATCGTCGGCGCCGCAAGCCAAGCGCTTAACAACTACACCACGCCTGCCCCCTAACACTGAGTGTAAGATTACTTAGGATGACAATGAATATAGTGGTAAAAACCACAAACACTGAGTGTATGATTACTTAGGATGACAATGAGTATAGTGGTAAAAACCACAAACACTGAGTGTATGATTATTAAGGATGACAATGAACATTGTGATAAAAACCACAAACACTGAGTGTAAGATTACTTAGGATGACAATGAATATAGTGGTAAAAACCACAAACACTGAGTGTAAGATTACTTAGGATGACAATGAATATAGTAGTAAAAACCACAAACACTGAGTGTATGATTACATAGGATGACAATGAACATAGTGGTAAAAACCACAAACACTAAGTGTAAGATTACTTAGGATGACAATGAACATAGTGGTAAAAACCACAAACACTGAGTGTAAGATTACTTAGGATGACAATGAATATAGTAGTAAAAACCACAAACACTGAGTGTAAGATTACTTAGGATGACAATGAACATAGTGGTAAAAACCACAAACACTGAGTGTAAGATTACTTAGGATGACAATGAATATAGTGGTAAAAACCACAAACACTGAGTGTAAGATTACTTAGGATGACAATGAACATAGTGGTAAAAACCACAAACACTGAGTGTAAGATTACTTAGGTTGACAAGGAACATAGTGGTAAAAACCACAAACACTGAGTGTAAAATTACTTAGGATGACAATGAACATAGTGGTAAAAACCACAAACACTGAGTGTAGTTTGGTTGATTGGTGTTTTACGTCGCTTTCAACAATTTTTCAGTTATATCGCGACATGGAAGCAGGAGGTTACCAACCTCTTAAACATAGTGGCGCAACCCGGGAATCGAACCCGGATCGTCGGCGCCGCAAGCCAAGCGCTTAACAACTACACCACGCCTGCCCCCTAACACTGAGTGTAAGATGACTTAGGATGACAATGAATATAGTGGTAAAAACCACAAACACTGAGTGTATGATTACTAAGGATGACAATGAACATTGTGATAAAAACCACAAACACTGAGTGTAAGATTACTTAGGATGACAATGAATATAGTGGTAAAAACCACAAACACTGAGTGTATGATTACATAGGATGACAATGAACATAGTGGTAAAAACCACAAACACTAAGTGTAAGATTACTTAGGATGACAATGAACATAGTGGTAAAAACCACAAACACTGAGTGTAAGATTACTTAGGATGACAATGAATATAGTGGTAAAAACCACAAACACTGACTGTATGATTACATAGGATGACAATGAACATAGTGGTAAAAACCACAAACACTAAGTGTAAGATTACTTAGGATGACAATGAACATAGTGGTAAAAACCACAAACACTGAGTGTAAGATTACTTAGGATGACAATGAATATAGTAGTAAAAACCACAAACACTGAGTGTAAGATTACTTAGGATGACAATGAACATAGTGGTAAAAACCACAAACACTGAGTGTAAGATTACTTAGGATGACAATGAATATAGTGGTAAAAACCACAAACACTGAGTGTAAGATTACTTAGGATGACAAAAACATAGTGGTAAAAACCACAAACACTGAGTGTAAGGTTACTTAGGTTGACAAGGAACATAGTGGTAAAAACCACAAACACTGAGTGTAAGATTACTTAGGTTGACAAGGAACATAGTGGTAAAAACCACAAACACTGAGTGTAAGCTTACTTAGGATGACAATGAACATAGTGGTAAAAACCACAAACACTGAGTGTAAGATTACTTAGGATGACAATGAACATAGTGGTAAAAATCACAAACACTGAGTGTAAGATTACTAAGGATGACAATGAACATAGTGGTATAAACCACAAACACTGAGTGTATGATTACTAAGGATGACAATGAATATAGTGGTAAAAACCACAAACACTAAGTGTATGATTACTTAGAATGACAATGAATATAGTGGTAAAAACCACATACACTGAGTGTATGATTACTAAGGATGACAATGAACATAGTGGTAAAAATCACAAACATGGAGTGTAAGATTACTTAGGATGACAATGAACATAGTGGTAAAAACCACAAACACTGAGTGTATGATTACTAAGGACGACAATGAACATAGTGGTAAAAACCACAAACACTGAGTGTAAGATTACTTAGAATGACAATGAACATAGTGATAAAAACCACAAACACTGAGTGTAAGATTACTTAGGATGACAATGAATATAGTGGTAAAAACCACAAACACTGAGTGTAAGATTACTTAGGATGACAATGAACATAGTGGTAAAAACCACAAACACTGAGTGTAAGATTACTAAGGATAACAATGAACATAGTGGTAAAAGCCACAAACATCGAGTGTAAGATTACTTAGGATGACAATGAATATAGTGGTAAAAACCACAAACACTGACTGTATGATTACTAAGGATGACAATGAACATTGTGATAAAAACCACAAACACTGAGTGTATGATTACTTAGGATGACAATGAATATAGTGGTAAAAACCACACACACTGAGTGTATGATTACTAAGGATGACAATGAACACTGTGATAAAAACCACAAACACTGACTGTATGATTACTTAGGATGACAATGAATATAGTGGTAAAAACCACAAACACTGAGTGTATGATTACTAAGGATGACAATGAACACTGTGATAAAAACCACAAACACTGAGTGTAAGATTACTTAGAATGACAATGAATATAGTGGTAAAAACCACAAACACTGAGTGTATGATTACTTAGGATGACAATGAATATAGTGGTAAAAACCACAAACACTGAGTGTAAGATTACTAAGGATGACAATGAACATAGTGGTATAAACCACAAACACTGAGTGTATGATTACTTAGGATGACAATGAACATAGTGGTAAAAACCACATACACTGAGTGTATGATTACTAAGGATGACAATGAACATAGTGGTAAAAATCACAAACATGGAGTGTAAGATTACTTAGGATGACAATGAATATAGTGGTAAAAACCACAAACACTGAGTGTAAGATTACTTAGAATGACAATGAATATAGTGGTAAAAACCACATACACTGAGTGTAAGATTACTTAGGATGACAATGAACATAGTGGTAAAAACCACAAACACTGAGTGTATGATTACTAAGGATGACAATGAACATAGTGGTAAAAATCACAAATATGGAGTGTAAGATTACTTAGGATGACAATGAACATAGTGGTAAAAACCACAAACACTGAGTGTATGATTACTAAGGACGACAATGAACATAGTGGTAAAAACCACAAACACTGAGTGTAAGATTACTTAGAATGACAATGAACATAGTGATAAAAACCACAAACACTGAGTGTAAGATTACTTAGGATGACAATGAACATAGTGGTAAAAACCACAAACACTGAGTGTAAGATTACTTAGGATGACAATGAATATAGTGGTAAAAACCACAAACACTGAGTGTAAAATTACTTAGGATGACAATGAACATAGTGGTAAAAACCACAAACACTGAGTGTAGTTTGGTTGATTGGTGTTTTACGTCGCTTTCAACAATTTTTCAGTTATATCGCGACATGGAAGCAGGAGGTTACCAACCTCTTAAACATAGTGGCGCAACCCGGGAATCGAACCCGGATCGTCGGCGCCGCAAGCCAAGCGCTTAACAACTACACCACGCCTGCCCCCTAACACTGAGTGTAAGATTACTTAGGATGACAATGAATATAGTGGTAAAAACCACAAACACTGAGTGTATGATTACTTAGGATGACAATGAGTATAGTGGTAAAAACCACAAACACTGAGTGTATGATTATTAAGGATGACAATGAACATTGTGATAAAAACCACAAACACTGAGTGTAAGATTACTTAGGATGACAATGAATATAGTGGTAAAAACCACAAACACTGAGTGTAAGATTACTTAGGATGACAATGAATATAGTAGTAAAAACCACAAACACTGAGTGTATGATTACATAGGATGACAATGAACATAGTGGTAAAAACCACAAACACTAAGTGTAAGATTACTTAGGATGACAATGAACATAGTGGTAAAAACCACAAACACTGAGTGTAAGATTACTTAGGATGACAATGAATATAGTAGTAAAAACCACAAACACTGAGTGTAAGATTACTTAGGATGACAATGAACATAGTGGTAAAAAACCACAAACACTGAGTGTAAGATTACTTAGGATGACAATGAATATAGTGGTAAAAACCACAAACACTGAGTGTAAGATTACTTAGGATGACAATGAACATAGTGGTAAAAACCACAAACACTGAGTGTAAGATTACTTAGGTTGACAAGGAACATAGTGGTAAAAACCACAAACACTGAGTGTAAAATTACTTAGGATGACAATGAACATAGTGGTAAAAACCACAAACACTGAGTGTAGTTTGGTTGATTGGTGTTTTACGTCGCTTTCAACAATTTTTCAGTTATATCGCGACATGGAAGCAGGAGGTTACCAACCTCTTAAACATAGTGGCGCAACCCGGGAATCGAACCCGGATCGTCGGCGCCGCAAGCCAAGCGCTTAACAACTACACCACGCCTGCCCCCTAACACTGAGTGTAAGATGACTTAGGATGACAATGAATATAGTGGTAAAAACCACAAACACTGAGTGTATGATTACTAAGGATGACAATGAACATTGTGATAAAAACCACAAACACTGAGTGTAAGATTACTTAGGATGACAATGAATATAGTGGTAAAAACCACAAACACTGAGTGTATGATTACATAGGATGACAATGAACATAGTGGTAAAAACCACAAACACTAAGTGGAAGATTACTTAGGATGACAATGAACATAGTGGTAAAAACCACAAACACTGAGTGTAAGATTACTTAGGATGACAATGAATATAGTGGTAAAAACCACAAACACTGACTGTATGATTACATAGGATGACAATGAACATAGTGGTAAAAACCACAAACACTAAGTGTAAGATTACTTAGGATGACAATGAACATAGTGGTAAAAACCACAAACACTGAGTGTAAGATTACTTAGGATGACAATGAATATAGTAGTAAAAACCACAAACACTGAGTGTAAGATTACTTAGGATGACAATGAACATAGTGGTAAAAACCACAAACACTGAGTGTAAGATTACTTAGGATGACAATGAATATAGTGGTAAAAACCACAAACACTGAGTGTAAGATTACTTAGGATGACAAAAACATAGTGGTAAAAACCACAAACACTGAGTGTAAGATTACTTAGGTTGACAAGGAACATAGTGGTAAAAACCACAAACACTGAGTGTAAGATTACTTAGGTTGACAAGGAACATAATGGTAAAAACCACAAACACTGAGTGTAAGCTTACTTAGGATGACAATGAACATTGTGATAAAAACCACAAACACTGAGTGTAAGATTACTAAGGATGAAAATGAATATAGTGGTAAAAACCACAAACACTGAGTGTATGATTACTTAAGATGATTATGGACCAAACTTGGGCTATGCCATAACTTTTCTACTTATCACTTAAGAAAAACATGTTCACATCATTACCGACTTTGAGTTGGAATGAAATATTTAATACGTCATCATTTTAGTAGATCAACATTTCATCACTAATCAAAATCTTACCTTTAATCCATTTGTCAGGTACCGTACTCCACTGCGATCGCTATATGCATGTGTTACTATTATTACTTTATGTTCTCTTTCCATGAGGCACTGTGACAGTTGATATATGTGACTCTCTACACCTCCCATATTAGGATAGAAGAAGTCTGATACCATACTAAAAGATTAGAAATAGAACATTGGTATTTTGTTTCTGTTTAAACAGATTTTGATGTATTCTTTTATATAAAGCCGTAAGAGCTGTCATTTGACCCTGATTAAAGTACACTTTTCAGATCAATTGGTACACGACGAAACATAATGGTACCTATCATCTGAAAATGAGTGACGAATGCCATCAACATGACTAAATCTTATCTACCAAGGAAAAAAATTTGAGGTCATTCATTGTGCAGGTCTGAACATCATACAAATGAAATTCAAGGTCATTCATTGTGTGAATCTGGTCATCATACAAATAAAGTTTAAGGTCATTCATTGTGTGGGTCGGCAAATCATTAATGAAATAATATGTGTAGGTCATTCATTGTGCAAATGTGGTCACTATACAAATAAAATTAGGATATTCATTGTGTTAGTCTGAATACCATACAAATGATACAATATTGGTGTGGTATTAAACAAATCACATTAAAATCATTCCTGAGCAAAAACATAAAAAGAAGAAATATAAAAACTAAAGATTTTCAAATATAAGGTCAATTCCAGATATTTTAGTATGTTTCATATGAAAAAAATGCTTTCCTGGACCTGTGTGACCATTACACTTTGTTATGTATTAGCAGAAATATGAATTTCATCTTTTTATGTAGAAAAAAGGTGTCCTATTGAACTGAGGTACGTCGGCAGGAAAAGACCAACTGCGCTGTACATCCCCAGGCGATATCCGACGGTTAAAATCGGTGTATTGTAGAGCGCGGTCACCTTATTAGCATAACAAAAGGACGTGCATCATATGCCAGACGAAGCGGCGAGTTTCCAGTCTCTGTGTATATACGTCTCTGCTTTTCGACGTTTAGTCTAACCCCCCCCCCCCCCACAAAAGATCCAGAGCTGTCCAAATGATGATAGCTCTCAAAAATTTCAAATTTTTACACGTATACATATGTAAAGTGCCGTTTCGGTGCCGTTCCGGTGTTTACCCTGCGTGCCGTTCCTGTGTTTTGATTCACCGCCACCTGTATTATACGGCGCTCACTAAAACTAGTACGCGGACGCCGACGCGGACTTCAGAAAGTCCGACTTGAACATGAAAAATAGTGATTTCTCTAAAAGTTCCAAATATTTATTTGTGAAACTTTCTACAGACATAGTAATGGACATGTTTATTCTTATCAATGCCAGATATTCACAACTTAAGTCCTAAATTTATCATTTGAGGCACTGATCTGTTACAAACTCACTAAAACTAGTACGCGGACTTCGACGGCCGACTTGGGATGTCAAGAGGAATATTCGTCTAATTTCAATAAATAACAACATAAACTTAATTGTTATGAATAGTGTAAGTGTAAAGAAATGTAAATACTTCTTATTTATGCATAAGGACATCTTTATCGGCGATAAAACAAGGTTTGTTTACCTTGTGTGACAGCGGTCTTGATCGTTTGGAAAAGCCGACTTCGGTTTCAAACGGACGCGTACGGCGGACTCGAGAACTACACAGACTTACTATATCGCCTAAACTAGTACGCGGACTTCTGTATTCGACTTTGAATTTCTAAGATGTAAATGAAGAAAATTCCTACCTTGTTTCTTTAGTTAGTGTGTATGTTTAAACTGCGAATAAGGAGTAGATAAAGTCTAAGGTGTAACATTGTTTTAAAAATGGTCATAATGCCTCAATTAATTTTAATTACAGCTTGATTTTATTATGTTAATAATGTTAACGATTCCGTTTGAAAAGCGAAGTCGGACTTGTTGTGTTGGACTGCCTCTATCACAATATAAGGTATGTTGTAACATTTAACTAGATATGGCAATTAATTATCATTAAAATATTTAAATTTCTTGTTATGATATGGAAATAAATAGAAAATATCTTTATACAGACACAGAAGTCCACGTACTAGTTTTAGTTCTCGAGTCCGCCGTACGCGTCCGTTTGAAACCGAAGTCCGCTTTTCCAAATGATCGAGACCGCTGTCACACAAGGTAAACAAACCTTGTTTTATCGCCGATAAAGATGTCCTTAAGCATAAATAAGAAGTATTTACATTTCTTTACACTTACACTATTCATAACAATTAAGTTTATGTTGTTATTTATTGAAATTAGACGAATATTCGTCTTGACATCCCAAGTCGGCCGTCGAAGTCCGCGTACTAGTTTTAGTGAGTTTGTAAAAGATCAGTGCCTCAAATGATAAATTTAGGACTTAAGTTGTGAATATCTGGCATTGATAAGAATAAACATGTCCATTACAATGTCTGTAGAAAGTTTCACAAAGAAATATTTGGAACTTTTAGAGAAATCACTATTTTTCATTTTCAAGTCGGACTTTCAGAAGTCCGCGTCGGCGTCCGCGTACTAGTTTTAGTGAGCGCCGTATTATACGCCGAATAATACATGTACGGAATAAAACGAAACATTGAGAAAAAAAAATTAGAGACAGCGGGGCAAATACAGGATATTGTCTATTCTACTAGAACATAAAACATTATCATTCTGTTCAGTTACCAAACATTATGCTTCATTTTTGTTGAATCAATTCAGTCGAATTGCGAGTTGCTTTCATCGAATTTCAACACCGGATGCCAAAAAGCCAAAGTAAAAGTAGATTTTCATGCAATGATATTTCCGGACGTTTGCCATGTCAGCGAGAACTAGGGATGAGTTAGATATTCGTAGATTACGGAAGAAATTGAGGCAAATAGAAAACTTAGAGAGTAAAGAGAGAGACCTCACCGATGAAGAACTAGCAAAAGTAGGCACTGAGTCAGTGACTGACAACTGATAATAAAGTGAAAAAATTTCTGACCACAAAAAAAGTTGAGGCCACTTGAACTTTGTAGACTTTGTAGATTGTGAGATTGTAGGTTCTGTGCGGTCCATAGAATTGCAGGAATCCCCCAAATCCCTGGGTCATTTAGAGAAAACCCCAAAAAGGGTACCAAAATCCACCTTAAAAATCAAAACCACCCACAGATTGATAGATTAGGTCATTGTCTACCTTACTACAAAGTTTTAATGGTCATTAATATTTAAATATTTGTGACCATTTTTTATATTTTGTATTTCATGATGCATTGCCGGTGGCCATATGTTGGATTTGGAACTTGGGAACTAGGAACCAATGTTAATATAGATTAAATTTCGAAATAGAATAAATTAAGACCCGTTCTCAAGAGTCTAGATTGATTCAAAATTATTTATCCATTACAAATATATGGTATATAGTACTGCACTGTGACTGTACTTAAATAAACCAACATGGCAGCCAATAATGCATCATGAAAAACAATATATAAAAATGGTCACAAGACATTCAGATATTAAGAGTCCTTTCACGTTAACTGTTAATTTCTTCATGGTATGGAATTTAGCCGCATTCATAAAACCTTAGGATTTTCCTGGCACTACATCTAGCTGATTTAGAGGGTCACAATTCAACTCTGAGTAAGGATTGCACATTTGCACTACAAAAGTGTGACTAATTTTTGATGTATATGAAGTGATATATTGATTTACTTAAGAGATGTGGTTTAATTCAGTTATTTCTTAAGAGAAGCTTTATTACAGCCACATGCAGTCAGTTTATATTGCATTTATATCCTAACATCTCTTACTGACTGGACCACCAACATTTGGAAAACTAACCTTTCCAAAATATAATCAAGTTCATTTGAACATTTTTAATGTTACTACCAAAAAATTTTTATATCTAATTATCTTCAAATCCAATTGTCAGTACATGTACCAAGTAACTAAATACAACACTTTAACAAATGTGAAAAGGTGGACAGACTTGGTGGCCCAAACAGCATGAAAGGTTTAGCATGAATTAGTTTGTACCACTGGTACTCTAGTATATATGGTAATCCTTGTCCCTGTAATCTTGCAAAAAAACAAAAAAAAAAGAAAATGAAATTAAATAAATAATAATAATAAAAAAAACCAACAACAATAAAAACAAAAAAACAATCCTCCCCCCCCCCAAATCAGTTTATTGAAAATTTGCTAGAAAATCTTTGTTGTGGATAACATAAATATGAGTGGAAGCTAAGTGTATGAGAATGTCAGTAGTATACAAACCATTCTCTATGTGCCCTATGTGCAACTGTCTAGTGACATCAATGCTTTGCTTACTGAGCTACTTGGGTGGATGACCCAGATTCTAACAATAATAATCTATTAAAAATCAAGCTATGATCTGTTGCATGATATTCTATTGGTATTTATCAAATATTTGTTTCAGGTAATTAAGAAGCAGAGTTTGCGAGAGAAATTGTTAGAATTATTAGCACAGCGTGAGGATCCTGAAGATGCCGCAGCCTCAGTTAACTCTGAAAATAATTCAAGTTTCGAAAACTGTAAGGACTAATCATAAAACATAATACATGATGCAGGATTTGATAACATGTAAAAAACGTCAGACTTGTATCAAATCACATTAAAATAGTTTAGGGTAAGAAAAAGAAAATATGAAATATGATAATGATGTTATGATAAAAGCTAGGTTTGCATATGTAATAGGTGACTATTTGTAGCTTTCCTTAATTAATTTGTTATTAGATGACTTTTATTTTATAAAGGATACTACAAAATAAGGATTCATATCATATGAAGTATTGTTTAGGCAATATATAGCTCATTTTCAGTTATACAGGTATGTATAATAGTGTGTAAGTGTGTATGTAATGTCACATCATACAAGAAAATAAATACATGTAATGAAATAAGTGTATTTCTCTGACTCAACATATGACTTTCTGTCCTCAGCTATGGAGATTCAGTCGTCTAAAATAGAAATTTCTAACATCGAAGTTACTCTTATTTCACATGAAGACGTTGAGGAGACTGAGCTGGTAAATGTGGAAGATGATTGGGTACCTGATCATAATGAGGAGATAACTCTTGATATCAGGAGATCAAACTTTTCAGAAAGATCACAGCCTAGCAAGAACAATAGCAATGCAGATAAGAGGTTTGTATATAGTACACTACATGGATGTTTTTGATCATTATTGTTATATATTGAATAGTTAAGCTATTAGATCAACATATTTTGAGCATATGTTGTTCTTGGTTTGTGATTTAGTGTTTGTCAGTTTGTCTGACAACAATTTAACACTGATAAAACTTTGTTTTATTTTTGTGATATATAATGAAAAAGTAACACTGATATTAAGGTCAATCTGGTTTTGATGGTTGATGGTGACTGGATGCTCTTTGTAGATGATAATAAGAAAAATGTAATAGAACTGACAATGATTATTTTAAATCAAGTTTTAAAATTTTTGAAAAATTTTAATACAAACATCATGTTTTGAATTAAATAATTTTTAGAATTAATATAGTGCTGTTGTTTGAGAAGATCAAAATCTGCAAAGTGTTGTATCCATCATTATAAAGTTTGAAGTATATATATATGACACAGTTTTGAAGTTAGCCCAAGAGAACCAATTCACAAAGAAGCCAATTTTCAATCCAGTATTACCAAAGAATCAGCTAAAGACTCAGGGAAATCAACAAATGTCTCAGAGATATCACAGAAAAAGAAAAAGAAAGGTAATGTTGAAGTTTCAAATCTACCCATTGAAAATCATTTTTACAGAGATTTATAACTTACATGTACAAAATAAGGAAACCCATGGCAAGGTCTTTTATATCTACCCAATTTAGTTAGCAGTTTAAGGGAATTATTATATGTAGGTGTAGGTTTATTAGATTGTTGCATAATGAACTTCTAATAACCTCAGTTCTGGTCACAGAAAATGCACAAAGATTCATCAGTTAATGAGATACTTATCATAACACACACCAATGAATCAGGCTTGTTTTGTTGTAGCTATTATAGATATGGTGATTGTAATATTACATTTATATCTACACTGTTTGTTGCTATTTCATTTTCAGGGGCAGGGTTGGTGTAGACAATTCAGGTTCCATTCCCAGATTGCGCCACTGTGTTTATAATCCTGGTTACTTCCTGCTCCCTTGTCACAATATAACTGAATTTGTTCAAAGTGATGTAAAACAACAATCAACCAGCCATTTTGTTTTCATTATTTTGATAGATTTCCTATGTTTTATAGTCTGTACCAGTATCGGCACTGAACAAGGTCATTTTAGATTATTCTATTACTTTTGTATTGACAGGATCTTACATTCCATTTAAAGAGGCCATTCCCTGTGCAACATTTTGATGTTTATAAATGATTACCATTTATGTCATTTTTGTCCTTTAACTTTGTTTCAGATGTCATTTTAGTCTACATTCACCATCCAGATATCAAACATCAATTGAATCCTTAATGGAATTGTAAATGATGACGTCATATTGCATTTGGGTTTTTTTTCCTAACAGTAAAATTGCTATTGATTTCTTATGTTAATTTGCCTTTCTTCAACATAAAGTCTGTTCATTTTGTGATCAAGGGAAATGTCTCAGATAAATTAAAATAAAGGGAGTTACGACAAGGTGAAATAAAGTGCCAACCACACTTAGTAGGATCTACTGATTCCATCGGTGTGTTTTAGTGCTGAGTTTTTTATACACTAATTATTATCAGTATTATAACTACAATGTATTGTTATGATTTTCATTCGTAGAAGACATTTCACTGCAGTTTCATGTAAAAAAGACTTCATTAGCCATCTTCATCTCTCTGCTGCTAACCTTCAAACTAAGGCCTATAGTTTTACAAAGAAAAAATAACAAAATTGTGCATATTGCTTTGAAAAAAATTATGTATTTGAAATTAATGTTTATTGGTTAGTTGATTGCTGTTTTATGTGGCTTTCAAGAATTTGTCAGTTCTATAGTGAAATGGAAACAGGAGGTAATCAATGTCTTAAACATAGTGGTGCAATCTGGAAATTAAACATATAAAATCTGCACTGCAAGTCAAGTACTTCACTACTACACCAGGCCTGCCCCTCAAATTAGTTTTTTTTTCTATTTTCACTTACAGATCTGTTCATCAAGTAAAACTCTGGAAAGAGTTTGTGATGGTAGTCATCTAACTCTTATTTTAATGCCCCCTGAAATTTAGGGGGAGCATATAGTTGCTGTCGTGTGTGTTCATGTGTCGCTCCGTCTCTCCGTCCGTCCGTCCAAGCTCACATCTCCTATAACTTTCATCAGAATTTGATCATACTTCACCAAAATATTTAGATTAAGGGCTTTTGGACAAAGTTCACTCAAGGTCATTTCTGAAAGGTCCAAGTCCTTATTAACTATAACTCAAAATACCATGAAGTACTTATATCTCTTACGCCTTTCATCAGAATTTGATCATATTTCACCAAAATGATATTTAGATTAAGGGCTTTTGGACAAAGTTCACTCAAGGACATTTCTTAAAGGTCAAGGTCACTTATTAACTATAACTTGAAATACCATGAAGTACTTATATCTCTTAAACCTTCAATTAAAATTTGATGATACATAAAAAAAATGTTATTTAGGTTAAGAGTTTTTGGACAAAGGTCACTCAAAGTCATTTCTGAAAGGTCATGTTCATGATAAAAAGATTTATTTCATAACTAATCAAGGTCAAGCTTACTCATTTTAGTTTAAAATACTATGATCACTTGTTGTTCACACTTGACTCATTTGGATATCCATATGATACATTGAGATTTGAAATCGTCATCAATTAATACAATGATTTCCTATATACTGAGTCATTCATTTCCTTCATTATTGCTGTGCTTCTTGGAGCATCCATCAGTTTTACTGATGTTTTTGTATATGAATTGAGTCATCAATTTCCTGCATCAAAACTACCGCACAGGGAGTATCCATCAGTTTTACTGATACTCTTGTTAAGGTAGAATACATCTGTCATGTTTTGTGGATAGAATGCTAATCTGTCATGTTTTGTGGATAGAATGCTTCTGTCCTGTTTTGTGGATAGAATGCCTCTGTCATGTTTCATGGAAAGAATGATTCCATCATGTATTGTTGTTGGATTCTTCTGTCAATTTTTGTGGGTAGAATGCTTCTGTCATGTTTTGTGGATAGAATGCTTTTGTCATGTTTTGTGGATAGAATGCTTCTTCCATGTTTTGTAGGTAGATTCCGTCATGTTTTGTGGGTAGAATGTATCTGTCATGTTTTAGGGGTAGAATACTTCTGTCATGTTTTATGGGTAGAATGCTTCTGCCATGTTTTGTGGGTAGATTCTTTCATCATGATTTGTGGATAGAATGCTTTTGTCATGTTTTAAGGGTAGAATGTTTCTGTCATGTGTTATGGTAGAATACTTCTTTCATGATTTAAGGGTAGAATGCTTCTGTCATGTTTTGTGGATAGAATGCTTTTGTCATGTTTTGTGGGTAGAATACTTCTGCCATTTTTTGTGGGTAGAATGTATCTGTAATGTTTTAGGGGTAGAATGCCTCTGTCATGTTTTGTGGATAGAATGCTTCTGTCATGTTTTGTGGATAGAATGCTTCTGCCATGTTTTGTGGGCAGATTCTTTCATCATGATTTGTGGATAGAATGCTTTTGTCATGTTTTAGGGGTACAATACTTCTGTCATGTTTTGTGGGTGGAATACTTCTGCCATTTTTTTGTGGGTAGAATGTTTCTGTCATGCTTTGTTAGTAGATTTTTCATCATGTTTTGTGGGTAGAATGCTTCCGTTATATTTTGGTTGAGTAAACTTGTTAAAGGTTTAATGTTAGATCTTTGACCTGCAGTCCTACTTGGTATGCTTTATTTGCATGTTTATCATTGGTTTATAAACTTGATGCAAAATATAATGCTTTTAACATTACCTAATACGTGTATTATAAACATACATTAATTTGCTTATTAATTGCATAAGAGCATCACCTTCCAAAGACTTGGAAGGTTAAATATTCTTTTCTTTCTAAATTGTAGGTGCATCCCAAACTACAGAGAATAAGCCTTTGTCTGTGTCTCAGCAATGGAGGACCACAGTTTTCTCTGTATACGAGTTAGAGGGTCACAATGACTTAATCACAGCAACTGATATCAAGGATTCCATGCTTGTCACTTCAAGGTCATCTATCTATGTATAATATTGAGTTAGGATTTTCACATTCTGATGTAGATGATAGATAAAATAATAAGGGTTAAAGCATTATTATTCAAATACAAAATACATGTAAATATTACTACCGGTATCTTAAGTATAAAGTTCATGCCTTTTCTCCTCTCAAAGGTCGTTCAAGATAGGTATAAAGATTAATTGCATAACAACCAATAAAATCTGACAATAATATTACTGAGATGATTTCATTTTAGTTATAATTCCAGATCTTTAGATTTCATGTATGTGATACACTGCATTTCATGATTTGGCACACCACAGTCTTTAATTCTAAGTAATCCTACATTTGATCTTTACTGTTATAAGTATGTATATAATGAGGCTGTATGTAAACTAAAGACAGAAGAATCGTTTGTACTTTCAGAGCAACAAAGAAAAGACAAAACTTTTTTCTCAGAAAATCATATGATTCATTATGATTATCATATTCAAGATTATCCTTGAAATTTTTATGCTCCCTGAAAAAGTTTTGGGGAGCATATAGTGGTTTTCATGTCTGTCCATCTGTCTGTCCATCCATCCAAGCTTATACAATGAGGTGTAGGTCTAACATAACATTATGTTAAAGTTGCTTTAAGGTGAAGTTTGCTTTTCTCATGCACTCAGGACTGCTGAGCACACATTTGCGTTAATGCATATTTCCATTTGAACTTAATTTTGAGACTGCGTTAATGCACTTGACTGTCGCATGAATACATATGACAGCCAAGTTCAGTGCTTACAACTTAAAAGAATTAATATTCTCAGGTACATATGGAAACATTTTAAGGAGGATCACTCTGTACCTTATATAAATAAATTAGAATTCAATAAAACCCTTATGAGTTAAGAGATGAATTTTAAGAATGTGGAATACAGTTTCTGAACACTGAGTAAATATAAATAAATAAAATTTAAAAAAAAGTAATTAAACATGATAGCAATAAATAATTATAATAATAATAAAAAAAAAGATAATGATAGATACATGTATAAATAAGAAATAAATACATAAATAAATTGATTGAAAATAAACAGATAAATAAAATAAAATTCAAAGAATAATTACCCTAGTTTCTATACAGTATAAATTGAAATCTTTTTTGAATTCATAAATACTCTGCACAGACATTTCATTTATTGTATTACATACATGTATAAAACCCTTAATGAGAGGTGTCATTTTAATATCACATGTAATTCACATATATATGGCAACATTTTCGGTGATTCGATTAAATCCAATTTAATTGCTCCATTTGTAAAACTGCATAGAAAGAATTAAGCATGTGAATGTGTGACTGGATCAAGCGCATGCAGGAATGAATTGTGTTAGTGTGAATTTCCACCCGCATTAATGTGAAGGGTGCATGCATGTCAAGTCAAGCAGTTCTAGCACATATGCTAAAGCAGTTCTTGTGACCACTTTTCACATTAACATGTATGTTATGTTAGAACTGCACCCATTTTTATCTCTTTAACTGTTGATTAGAATTTCCTCATATGTCACACAAATCTTCTTTGGGCATTTCAGACAGAGGTCACTTAGGTCATTTCTGCAACGTCAAGGTCATTCAGCACATATCCTTAAAATACCTTTATTGGTAAAGGTCTCATATCTATTGAAATGTCTATAAAATTTGTATCATACTTCACTTAAATCTTCCTTGGGACAGGGACTTTCAGACAAAGACCATTCAAGATAATTTTTGAAATGTCAAAACCACTTAGTACATATCCTTAAAATATTGGTAAAGGCCTCATATCTCATAAATATTCTTCAAAATTGTATCATATTTCACAAAAATGTTCCTTTGGACAAGGACTGTCAGACAAAGGTCATTTAAGATCATTTATGCAAGGTCAAGGTCACTCAGTATATATCTTAAGTTATTGGGAAGGTCTCATATCACTTAAGCCAATCATCAGAATTGCATCATATATCACACAAATGTTCCTTGGAACAGGGACTTTTAAAGAAAGACCATTCAGGTCCATTTATTGCAATGTCAAGGACACTAAGCAACATGTCCCTAAAATATTGATAAGGCTTCATATCTCACAAACATTCATCAGAATTGCATTTTATTTCATACAGATGTTCTTTGGGACAGGGACATTCAGACTAAGGTCAGTCAAAACCATTTCTGCAAGGTCAAGATCACTTGGCACATTTCCCTATATTATTTAGAAAAGCCTTATATCTGTTAAAGCATTCATCAGAAGTGTATCATGTTTAACACAAATGTTTATTGGGACATTGGCAGTTAAACAAAAGTCACTCCAAATCATTTCTGAAGTATCAAAGATCACTCACCACATATCTTTGAAATATTGCTAAAGGTCTCATATCACTTAAACCTGTCATCAGGACTGTATCATATTTCATACAAATACTTTGGACAAAAGTCACTTAAGGTCATTTTTGCAAGCTCAAGATTACTCAGCACATATACTTAAAATATTGGGTTGGGTCTTTATTTCAGTATATATCTCATTTATTCTTAATCAGAATTTTATCATATTCCACTCAAATGTTCTTTAGGACAGGTATTCCATTAGGCTAGGGACTTTTAAACAATGAAAACTCAATGTCACAGCCTTAGGTATTAGGAAAAGTCTTAATTTCAGGAATATGCTAACATTTCATGATAATTCTACAGACAAATTGTCATTGGTTTAATGCAGTTGAGAAGCATCCATTAGGTTTACTAATATTGATTGATTGATTTTCGTTTAACGTCACACCATGAATATTTCACGTATATGGTGACGGCTTTTGCCTGATGCAGGGCATACAAATTTTAACCTTTGCATCAGACCCATCCAAAGCAGTGAGGGATCTTTAACATGCCACGCATACCACGACACGGGGCCTCAGTTTTTACTGTCTCATCCAAAAGACAGAACATGATGTTTACTGATATTCTTGTTTGCATTATTATTATATTAGTGATATCTGAATGATGAGTCCTTCTTTTAGTCGGGATACAACAATAAAGATGTGGGATTTAGATGAAAGAAGAGAAATCAGGAGTTATGGAGGGCATACTGGATCTGTAACAGCAGTTCTTCTATTGACTAGAGATGCAGCAAAACAATTTGGTAATTATTATTTTGTTAATTATTAGGGCCCTGCCATATGATGGGCACTCTATAGTAATCTGTCTGTCTGTCCAAATGTCTGCCTGTTCATAACCTCTATTCACCAATTTTTGAGGACTAGGCTTTTTGGTCATTTCACTTGTTAACAAGCCGGCCTGGCCTAGTGGTATCACGCTCGCCACCTGATCTGGAGGCTGGGGTTTGAGTCCCACTCTGGTCATGCCTGTATCCTGTCTTTCAGATGAGACATTAAAAACCGGGGCCCTGTGTGATGGAATGCATGGCACTTTAAAGATTCCTCACTGCTTTGGGTGGGTCTGTTGCAAAGGTCAAAATTTGTACCAGTTTGCACCGCATCAGGCAAATGCCGTCACAATATACGTGAAATATTCATGGTGTGACGTTAAACAAAAATCAATCACTTATTAAGGCTTAGTGACCAAATGTTTCTGAATAGAGTATGCAGTCATTCAGAATTCATTGGTAGTGGTTGACACCTATACCATTTGAGGTCGAAGATCAACATCACAATAAGATGTTATATTTAAAGATTTTGAGATGAGAGGAAAACAAAGTTTTAATGTAAAGTAAATTGAATTATATATTATGAGGGATAATGGACTTCTTGAAAACTTTGAAAAAGTATCAGACGTTCAGTTTGGAGTTAGACGTTTTTTCATGATTTTCGAGGTCATTTTTAGGGGTGCGTATTATATTCGAGTAAATACGATATTTTCTGTTACTTTAATTGGCCTTGCAGAAACCAATTAAATCATATCTACATGTAAGTCATAGAAATGCTTGCATAGTCTAGGACCATTTTACAAAATGTTTGTAAGACAAAGAAAGACAACTACGCTTTTATTTGGAAAGGGAAAATACGAAAAAGTCGTATCTGACATTAGGTCCGATGAAGTGAGAGATTTTTCATATTTTTATCGGACCTTCGTAAATTTTATCAGACAATCCGGTAAATCTGACAATTTTCAAGAATTCTGGGATAATGATGCTGTTAGCCTTTTTTTGGGAGTCCTTCCTGACTTTGTCATTGTTCTAGTTACACTGTGTTATCAAACATTAAGAGTTATTAGTTTATCAATGTGTGATATGATCAATTCATTCATTTTCATCACTTAAATAGATCCAGTGTAACATATTGAAATTAATAGTTGCCAAATAAGATGCATATCTAAACATTAAAAATCCTGGTATGTTCTCTGTATATTACTTTAAAATTTTAATAACTCCCATCTTATCCTGTCAACATCCTTTCTAAAATCTGTTGTAATAAGTGAATATCTTCATGAAATTATTATTAAAATAACCTCTTTATAAAAGCTGCTGTATTTTTCATGGTGATTTATGCCTGACCCAAACTTAATGATTGATCTGTTATGAATCAGTTTTTATGCCTCCGGAATCAGAGATTCCGGAGACATTTAGTTTTTGGCCTGTCTGTCTGTTCGTTTGACTGTGGCAAAACACTTTTAATATTCCACATAACTTTTCATCTGTAAGAGATAAGGCTTTCATGTTTTGACCTTGTCACTGTGACCTTTGGCCTACGCTGGTTATAACTTTGAATCGTAAGAGGTAGGGCTTTCATATTTCACATGCGTATTCCTTTTGACAAGACCTCCCCATTGGAATAATGGTTTTTGACCTCATGATCTTGACTGTGACCTTTGACAAACATTTCAAAAACTTTAACATTGGTTATAAATTTTGAATGGTATGAAGTAAGGCTTTTATATTTCACATGTATATTCCTTGTGACATTGACCATGACCTTTGACCTACATTTCAAATACTTTAAAACATTGGTTATAACTTTTGAATAGTAAGAGGTAGGGCTTCTATATATCACTTGTGTATTCCCATGGGATGAGTGTAATCAAGATATAGGACACTATAAAATTTGCCTTATTTTGACTGCTGGGGGCATTTGTGTTTCACAAACACATCTTGTAAGATCAAGTTTGCATGCAGAATTAGTTGGTTGTTGATGTTACTGTATTGATTGTGGAACTCCAAAAATGATTTAGTTAACATAACATAAAAAAAACTTTTCTTTACGGTAGTTAAAGTGGTCCTGCCTTGGGCAGGGTTTGAACATCTACAATTCAGCATGCCAAAACTGGCTGATATCAGAAATTGAGAAAAATATATCATAACAAAATAAAAGAAAAAACTTTGACATGAAACTTTAAATAACCATTGAAATAAATATATTCCAATGAAATAGGAAATAAATGATTTATTTGTTCTATGTATTGAGTAAATCAAGAAAATGACTCAAAAATGTGTGAAAATGAATAAGTCATAAAAAAAGCCAAAAAAGCTTCAAAAATTTGTTTTTGTGAATGGAACGAAAAACCATGATGCTTTTTAGCTTATGGGGACGAATGTCCGGAGAGCTAATGTTGTTGTCTGAGTGTCGACATCAGCGTCTGCGTCTAGATCGGCAGTGTAGACAGAAAGCTTTATCCTTCGCCATGCCTTTAAAACTTAAACATAAAGCTTTCATATTTCACATGTACATTCCTTGTGACAAGACTTTACCACATGTACCATTCTTTTTGATCTGCAACCTTGACCTTGATATTTAACCTACTTTCCAAAAACTTTAACCTTACCTGTAACTCTTCAACTACTGGCGGTAGAGCTTTCATATTTCATATTTATGACTAGACCTCTCTGTTGGTACCAGAAGTTTTGACCCCACAACTTTGACCTTGAAGATTGACCCACTTTTCAAAAACTTTAACCTTACCCATAAATCGTCAACTACTAGGAAAAGGGCTTTTATATTTCATGTATGTTCATTATGACCAGACCTTTCTGTCCATACCAAAATTATTGAGTTTGCAACCCTAAAGTTGAATGAAGAAAACATTGAAAATACATGCTTTCCCTCTGATAATATCTCGCCAGTGAGCTATGTTGTCTTCTGACAACTCTTGTTAAGAAATGCTTCTAGATCACTCTATTTCATTGTATTTGTGGATCTTTGTAGCCAATCTGAAGAAGTTTGTTCAATGAGGGTACCCTTTTGCACCTATGTCTCTCACCCTGGATCCACCCCTTGATGGATCTAGACAAAAAAGCAGCCATACTGGTAGAGGACCTTGAGTTCTACACATTGAAAATGTTTCATTATATCCCTCCATTAGTGCTGAAGGAAAAGTCCTTCAAAGCTTATTATTGTATACCCCATTGATCTATCTTGAAAAACTGCAAAAAATCCCCAAAATTATTTTCTATTCTAGTTCTTTCCAGTTACATTTTCAATGCAGTAAAATTAGTAAAAGTAGACAAGATTTATGGATTACAACTAACCAACTGTGAGATAATCAAAGAAATGATCTGAAAATGTGCAAAAGTGATGAAGTCTGGAAAAGAGATGAAGTCTTAAAAGACTTAAAGAAATAATTCAAAAATTTGATCTAGGTGTCTCTGATGCATTAGAATTGTTGATTTATGTGACCTATGTGAAGAAGAAATTTGTCAAATGAGGCTACCCTCTGTGACAAGTCTGGAGTGAAAAAAAGCTTTTGTAGGGGATCTTCATTCTTGCCAAGTTTCATCAAAATCACTTCTGTTTCTGAAAACTTAATGGAGAAATGACAGATGGTGGATGATGCACTGTGACAATAGCTCACTTGAGCCATCGTGTCAGGTGAGCTATAAAGTGTGAATGGAATAAGAACTATTGAACTGCATTTCTCCATAATTGATACCTATCTTGATATAGAATGAGTATAAGAACACATCTGATAAGTTAAGTAATTTGTTTTATTTTCAGGCAGCTTTTTAGGAGAGGAGGAAGATGATTTCTATATTTTAAGTGGATCTACAGATTGTAGTTTGAAAATTTGGTCTGCTCAGAAAGGTTGGTATTACAAATGTGATACTATTTATAAAGCAAAACATTGATGTGATATTTCAGATTGATTTCATTCAATGATTCTGGTATAAAGCTGGAACAAATGTCAATAATAGGTGAAACATATTAAAACCTTTTAACTCTGAATTAGGAGAATTAGTCTTTATTTGAATAAGAAAAATTCAAACATTAAGATTAGAATGCTTTCTCCAACAAATAAGCTTGATTTATTTCAAGGGCTATAATTTCTTTTCTATATTGTACTATCTGGAGGATATACATGTATGTGGCAGCTCGGAGAACTCATAAATAATATTCATAAAATGTGCACATAGTTGCCCAGTGAACTACAGTGCTAAAACTGTGGTTGGGGCAAACAGTAATGTGTACTATTATATCTGTAAATGATTCCTTTTGTCTTAATACTTGGGTTTCTTTCATAACTAGATATTGATGTGGCTCCTTTCATGTAGGGGGAAATAATCCTAGAGTTGTATTAAACAAAAGTACTGATGTGGCTCCCCACCACATAGGGGGAATAATCTAAAAGCCATATTAAACAAAAGTACTGATGTGGCTCCCCACCACATAGGGGGAATAATCTAAGAGCCATATTAAACAAAAGTACTGATGTGGCTCCCCACCACATAGGGGGAATAATCTAAGAGCCATATCAAACAAAAGTACTGATGTGGCTCCCCAGCACATAGGGGGAATAATCTAAGAGCCATATAAAACAAAAGTATCTCACATCCATCACAAATAGGTTATATGTATCTTCTCTCAAGCCATAACAATGAAGTTTCACATCTGAGATAAATGATTTCCAAGTTGTATAATATCTTATGATAATACCATTCTCTAGGTCACGTAATGCGGTCAATCTATACCTATAATCCTGTCACAAACTTAGTATATCATCCTGTGGCACAAGCTGTTATCACTTCCTCAGGTAAGTTATCAGAATTTAGTTCTGATAAAGAGAAAGTTACTGTATTCACCTATTTATAATTTTTTTTTTATGTCCCCCAGATTGATAGATTTGGGCATATTGTTTTGTATTGTTTTTCTGTTTGTTTGTCTGTTTATTTGTTTGTCTGTTGGTTTGTCTGTCTGTCTTCAACTTCAATCTATTAAATTGTGAGCTGGAGACTTCATATTTAGCATGCATACTCAACCATTAAAGCCTTTTCAAATTACATCAATGTCATTGACCTCGTGACCTTGACTGTGACCTTTGACCTGCATTTCAAAATTTGCCTTATTTGAACTTATTTTGCCCGGGATATTTATGTTTCACAGACAGGTTAATTTCTGATTTTAATTTCTTAACGGTGCATTATACATACAGGATCCAAAGTACTATAGCCTGTTTCTCTATTCAAAAAAAAATTTTCCATAAGATTTTTTATCTGAATGTGATCCCTAAGCTCTCAGGAGTATGTATCAATACAGTGTTTTAATCAATAATTGCAAGGGATATGGTCATGAATTGGATATAGATTTAGAATAGAAAACAAATTCATAATTATACCTCCAAAGTGTAAATTTATTTTGTCTAATATATAGACCAATAAGTGTGTATATTTAGCAAAAGCCACAAAGAATATACTTAGGATTGAAACATCTGGTAATGTTAGAATTCAGTATGTCACATTTGCAACTTTTTTATGCGCAGTTACACTAACTTCCAATGTTTATTTAGGTATATCACTTGGCTATTATTATCACACGGGCAAAAATTATAATTATGCCATTATATAAGTTATGAAATCGATTAAAATTCTAACCTTTCATATAAATCTGTTCTTTGAGATGGGGTGTAAATAGTTCCCCACTTGTAAAATGGACAGAACTATAGGTTTCCACTCTGTCTGTCTGTTACAGATGTTTTCAAGATTTCTATCTGTCACCTTTGCAGATGAAAAAATAAATCTCTCACTGCTTTGGGAGGGTCTGTTGCATGGGTCTAAATTTCTCTGTAATGTATCAGGCAGACCTTGAAACCATATACGTGATATGACTTGGGTGTGACAGGAATAAAACAAAACATATTTTGTCTGTGAATTACCAACAAATTGTTACCGTTACAAACTCAGTGGTGAGAATACTCCATGTGCTTGTTTGAGAAGTTTTGTTTTTCTTTTACACCAAGAAATACTGTTGTAAATAGAATGTATTTGATTGTGAAAAGGTTTTTCCACTTTTTGTTTCATGGAAGATGGAGGCAAGATAGATGTATGGAGAGTAGAGAATAGTGATAATATTCAGAGTATTACAGCATTTGAGGACTGTGTTACAGGACTTCAGGTATGAAGAAACCTATTTCTTTGTCAGTTTCAATTCAGAGGCAAATTTTTCAAAGTACATTGTTACAATCTTGAAAAATATCTCAATTATTTGAAAGCATTTGATATGAAAGAAGAGGAGCTACTATCTCAATTTATCACTGTAATCAGACTCAGCCATAGTGTAAATAAATTGTCTCCGCAATGCCAGTTAATGAGCTGCCCGTAATAAGATTGTCATAAAGATACAAGTAACTGAAAGTGACATTAAAGAATTGATTGAAATCAAATTAATAGTGAGCATTTATATAGCTCCGGTAACCCCGGGGTAAGATCAGGTGCCAGGATGGCTAAAGGGAACTGCCGTCATTAATTGTTGCATCATAAATGACAATCACTGAAAATGTAAATATGCTTATAAGTAGTAGACAGTGAGGTAATACACTTGATCTGGTAGAAGATTCAATTTCGCTCTATTTCCTTCTGAAATTTTGATGATAAATTCATGGAAATCTGAGGCACTTTCACAGCTCAAAGGTTTTTCTTAGATATGTAGTGCAGCTTCATTCTAAACAAAAACATGAATATAAACAACTTGCAAGGAAGTAAAGCTATGACATATTTGTCAGATGGAGATTGACACACATGAAAAATCTATTACATCATTGCATGCAATGCAGTATGAATATATTAGATATATGTATTATGAAAAGTTTTATGGCACATTTTTGATGAATGTCTCTATTAACACTGCTTTAATTTTCTATGTTTTGGTTCTGTATGTTATTTTCAGATGAAGATCCTGTCTTATTTAACCTATTTAAACTATTTTACCATGATAATATAATAGTGTCATGTATAAATTGCCCTATTACTGTTGAAATTATGCATCCCATTTCATTTTTGTGTTTTGATAACTATTAAAAAAGATGAAAGATCCAATTGCTAATACATGAAAATGGTTTCAGTATATTTGAGTCATGTAAAATGGTGTTTGTGAAATGTTTTGAATAGTTTAATTAAAATTTATTGCATGTTCAATAACTTTCTTAATAGAATATATGACTAATGTATCAGTGGGGTTTTTTTTTTTTGGCACACCTGACTCCAAAGCTCAAGTAAGCTTTGTCATGGTACCATTGTTAGGTGTCTCTCTGCATTTGCTCCCCCCCCCCAAATCTGCCCATTAACTTTACGCTCTTTCTTTCAATTTTGTAAGAATTGCTGAAGTTATTTCGATAAAACTTGATAGGGATGAACAACTCAAGGTGAATATTGAGTAAAGTGAAATACTAAAGCGAAAATTTATTAGAAAATATCAGTTTCAAGGGCTATTTTAGAGCAACATTTCAAAATTGATTTTTTTTTTTTTAGTTTTGATATAGGTAAATTCTGGCATTCTTTTTTTTCAATTCATTTTTCGTCAAAACAAGATTTTTAGTGTTTTGCAGCACTTGATAAATTAATAAGCTATTGATTTTGTTTTTTCGCATGTTTTTGTTTCATTGTCTTAATTTATTCAGTATATGTAGAGAAGTCGTAAAACATTTTTTAGCAGAAAATTAAATATTTTGTTTTAAGAATTATTTGAAAGTTTTGTGTAAAAGTAAAAACTGAAGTGATTTTGGTATAAGCCAATTCCTGCATGCTGGGAGGTAGCAAATCTAACACTACAAATGTGATTATTTTTTCTTCATTTTCAGTTCATTTACATCAAAACAAGTTTTGTATATTTACTAAGGCATTTAAGAAAAAAAATTATTGGAAAACAAGAGTTTTGACTTATTCTTTCTTTTTTTTTTACGTATTTTTGTGTCATTTGAAAAACACCATAAGCAAGAATATATATAGCTGCAAATTTCTTTATGCAGTCCCTTGTTTGTGAAGGAGTGGATTGTGGTTAGGTGAGCAATATAGACCTGTTGTGGCCTCTTTGTTAATTTTATAAATCTGAGTTTAAAATACTAATACAAAAAACAAAACCCATGAAAGATATGATACATTCAGCAGTCAGATAAATATAATTGATAATCATTGTGATTTTGAGAGAGATTAAGATCACATTGCCATATCTTTTTCCTTTAGTGAGTAATTATTACATGTCCAGACACTGATGTACCTCAGGTGCTAGACACTGATGTACCTCAGGTGCTAGACACTGATGTACCTCAGGTGCTAGGCACATCTGGCTTTTGTTTCAGTTTTAATAATGATTTGTTGAAGAACTCATTATTCCAAGTAACAGTAAAATCTGAGGTTGTATCATATCAGGGCAGATAAAAGTCCCCTCACTGCTTCAGGTGTATCCATTGTATCCAATGTCAGGGCAGATAAAAGTTCCCTCACTGCTGCAGGTGTACCCATTGCGTCTAATGTCAGGGTAGATAAAAATCCCCTCACTGCTTCAGGTGTACCCATTGTATCCAATGTCAGGGCAGATAAAAGTGCCCTCACTACTTCAGGTGCATCCATTGCATCTAATGTCAGGGCAGATAAAAGTGCCCTCACTGCTGCAGGTGTATCTATTGTATCTAATGTCAGGGCAGATAAAAGTCCCCTCACTGCTGCAGGTGTATCCATTGTATTTAATGTCAAGGCAGATAAAAGTCCCCTCACTGCTTCAGGTGCATCCATTGTATCCAATGTCAGGGCAGATAAAAGTGCCCTCACTACTTCAGGTGCATCCATTGTATCCAATGTCAGGGCAGATAAAAGTGCCCTCACTACTTCAGGTGCATCCATTGCATCTAATGTCAGGGCAGATAAAAGTCCCCTCACTGCTTCAGGTGCATCCATTGCATCTAATGCCAGGGTAGATAAAAGTCCCCTCACTGCTGCAGGTGTATCCATTGTATCTAATGTCAGGGTAGATGAAAGTCCCCTCACTGCTTTAGGTGCATGCATTGTATCTAATGTCAGGGCAGATTAAAGTCCCCTCACTGCTGCAGGTGCATCCATTTCATCTAATGTCAGGGCAGAAAAATGTCCCCTCACTGCTGCAGGTGTATCCATTGTAAGTAATGTCAGAGCAGATAAAAGTCCCCTCACTGCTTCAGGTGCATCCATTGCGTCCAATGTCAGGGCAGATAAAAGTGCCCTCACTGCTGCAGGTGCATCCATTGCATCTAATATCAGGGCAGATAAAAGTCCCCTTACTGCTGCAGGTGCAACCATCGTATCTAATGTCTCGGCAGATAAAAGTCCCCTCACTGCTTCAGGTGCATCCATTGCATCTTTTAGATCAAAATTTGTATGTAATGCATTAACATATAGGTAAAGTAAATGAGAAATAATCTTGACATGTCATGATGACATAAACGAAAAGTAAATATATTCTCCTGTTTCCTTATAAGAGATGCCTTAAAATTCCTGTTCCCACAGAGAAAAAAGAAAATGCAATTTTAGTCAGTTTCTTCTTTTCATTTTCAAAATCAGTGTTCATTTGCTGTTTGAGATGTATCACCACCTTTCTTAGTACTGAATATAACACAGTGAGTGCACAGATATTAACTTTCATTTTTGAAACATTAGGGACTTTATCAATGTTAATTTAAATTAGGCCAGTAACATGTAGTGCAACCTGTAAAATAAGATCTAGCATAGATGACAGACTAATGTAACATGCATAATTACAGCATTGCAGTTAAGATGTAATAATAAAAGAATATAAGCGACGAGAGTAAGTGAATATAATAATGCTAAATAAGGATAGGAGCAGGAAGCACAAGCAAGTAACAAGAATTCACTGAGAGGGAAAATATATAATGATGCATGTAAAAATAAGAGTATTCATTGTAACCTCCAACTTCTTCTTTATGTGAGAGATCTGTATTGTGTAGCTTATCTACCTCTACCTCAATGACCATATTATTATTAACCTCTGCCTCAATGACAGTATTCTTATCTACCTCTACCTCAATGACAGTATTGTTATCTACCTCTACCTCAATGACAATATTGTTATCTGCTTCAACGACAGTATTGTTATCTACCTCTGCCTCAATGACAGTATTGTTATTTACCTCTGCCTCAATGACAGTATTGTTATCTACCTCTGCCACAATGACAGTATTGTCATCTACCTCTACCTCAATGACAGTGTTGTTATCTACCTCTGCCTCATTGATAGTATTAATATCTACCTCTGCTTCAATGACAGTATTGTTATCTACCTCTACCTCAGTGATGGTGTTGTTGTCTACCTCTGCCTCAATGACAGTACATGTATTGTTATCTACCTCTGCCTCATTGATAGTATTGTTATTTACATTTGCCTTAATGACAATATTGTTATCTATCTCTACCTTAATGACAGTATTGTTATCTACATCTGCCTAAATGACAGTATTGTTATCTACCTCTATTTCAATGACAGCATCGTTATCTACCTCTACCTCAATGGTAGTATTGATATCTACCTGTGCCTCAATGACAGTATGTTATCTACCTGTGCCTCAATGACAGTATTCTTATCTACCTCTGCCTCAATGACAGTATTGTTATCTACCTCTACCTCATTGACAGTATTGTTATCTACATCTGCCTAAATGACAGTATTGTTATCTACCTCTATTTCAATGACAGAATTGTTATCTACCTCTGCCTCAATGACAATATTGTTATCTACCTCTGCCTCATTGATAGTATTGTTATTTACATTTGCCTTAATGACAATATTGTTATCTACCTCTACCTTAATGACAGTATTGATATCTACCTCTACCTCAATGACAATACTGTTATCTACTTCTGCCTCAATGACTGTGTTGTTATCTACCTCTGCCTCAATGACAATAGTGTTATCTACTTCTGCCTCAATGACTGTGTTGTTATCTACCTCTACCTCAATGACAGTATTGTTATCTACCTCTACCTCAATGACAGTATTGTTATCTACCTCTGCCTCAATGACAGGATTGTCATCTACCTCTACCTCATTGACAGTATTGTTATCTACCTCTGCCTCAATGACAGGATTGTTATCTACCTCTACCTCAATGACAGGATTGTTATCTACCTCTACCTCAATGACAGTATTGTTATCTACCTCTGCCTCAATGACAGGATTGTTATCTACCTCTACCTCAATGACAGTATTGTTATCTACCTCTACCTCAATGACAGTATTGTTATCTACCTCTACCTCAATTACTGTGTTGTTATCTACCTCTGCCTCAATGACAGTATTGTTATCTGCCTCAATTACAGTATTGCTATCTACCTCTGCCTCAATGACAGTATTGTTATCTACCTTTACATCAATGACAGTATTGTTATCTACCTCTGCCTCAATGACAGTATTGTTATATACCTCTGCCTCAATGACAGTATTGTTATCTCTGCCTCAATGACAGTGTTGTTATTTCAGAGTAGGCTGATATAAGAAAGGACATAGTATTAATACACCTATATCTAGCTACATTGTAAATAGTATTTCAAGCACTTGTTTTTTATGAGGTACATGTATGAGGTAATTTACATATTTTCAATGTCCTGACAGTATCTTTCAAAGTCTACAGTATTACTCAGTTAAATTGCTTGTAAATGAAATTAAATCAATAATGTGGATTGTCAAATACTATACTTTTACCTGAATAAAGTCGATGAAAAAGATGATAATTTCTGTATAACTTCTCATGCACATTATTAGAGTAAATTGATGTTGTCTTTTCAGGTGCATAATAATACTGTGTATGCCTGTTGCTCCATTGGTACCATAAAGGTATTTGACACCAGAGGTAGTGAGCTGGTTTGTGTTTTCAAATCAGAAAATATAAAGATAGAAGGAGGAGGACTTTTAACAGAGAGATTGATTCGGGGATTTTATGCCTATGAAAATCTAGTATACTTTGGAGATGATGGTGTAAATATAAAGGTGTTGAATTGGAAAACTGGTAATAGTTTACACAGAGTTTCTTATCACAATATTTGTAAACACAATTACACCTTATTCTCTAAATAATCAAGAGTATCATTTATGTTTTATATATTATTTATTAATTAATATACTATGTGAAGAGCTAGCAACTTAAATCTTTTAGGCACGTTCCATACAATGGCATCACAAAGATGCACCAAATTGATGTAAAGAGAGGATTCGAATGTGTCACTCTGTTGCATGATCATGTGACAGAGAGGCCAAAACATGCAATTAGCATTTTTCAAGTGTAACCCCTTTCTTACAGCAATTTTTGGCATGAACAAGATGAGAATTCCAAAATTTGTGTAATTAAGTCACGAAACAATTCCCCTACAGGCCAAATGTATGATAACAATACATGTAGTGTGTTATGGTTGTTAGACAGTGAAATACTGTAGTTGAAGAAATTGCAGTGCATAAAATCCAAAGCCAAGATATAGGATGGAAAAAAAATGTATACACATGGGTGAATGTGTGAACACCAACAGTGACCAAAGTATGATTTTGTGACTATGCCATGACTCTGCACTTCAGCAGTTTGGAACTGTGCTCCAAGAAAATAAATGGATATCCCTGTGCAGAGTTTCAAAATAGCACAGAAAATCATGAAATTTTCTCTGTTCAGAATAAATTTAAGATACATGTGTAGAGTGCATGCCTTATCCGATTTTATTCTTGATTGGTGTATATGATAAAAATCTTACCTTGGATCATGTTAATGTCATGATTTAATGGTATGTACACATTATGTACAAGTTTTGTTGAAATGCCCATTTTTAGGGGTTTAAATGAAATATGTCTGTAAAGAGATGTCGAATCTACAGATTAAATGCAAATTCTGAATGTGTAGATACAGAAGTATCATCTGAAAAGCAAACAATGAATTCTGGATGACTGCATACTCTATTCAGAGATGTTTGGCCACTAAGCCTTAACAAGGCTCCAAAAAAGGCCTAGTCGTCTAAAATTGGTGAATAGAGTGTGTTTTTGTTTTAGTCATACATTGACTTCCCTCAAGGAGATTTAACTTGTGCGGTTTCTGAAAGGTTTTCATATTTAGACTGATTTAGAGGTTAGTGAATTTTGTTGTTACGCTTATAGTACATATTGATTGAAGACAGTATTGAGTAATAAAATCTGTTTTATATCTCATTACTTTTAGGTATGGTACATAAACTTTCCAACCATTCAGGCAACTTTGGTATCACAGACAGCATTTGTAGTCATGGAAATCTACTGTTTTCATCAGCTTATGACCTGGATAATGGTCTGGGTTTTGTAAATGGTAAAGCTCATAAACAAATTAAGTGGAAAGTCATCAAACTTCATAATGCAGTTGTTTGTCATTCATCTGACGGACAAGTTGAACTTGTTTTTCAAGTTCTATTCTTATGTTATTCTGAGGATTTCTCAAATGCTTAAATCATAGTCTTGATAACTCTGAATATTTATTTTGGGTACTTGAAGTTTGATTAATGG
The DNA here is from genome assembly GCA_035048485.1 of Pteria penguin. NCBI lineage: Eukaryota > Metazoa > Mollusca > Bivalvia > Pterioida > Pteriidae > Pteria > Pteria penguin. Next base: position 56,423,409 of record CM068582.1, on the reverse strand, counting down.
AGAGTGAGCATTTTGTCATGTACTCCTCATCAACAAACTTTTATCATAAAGGGTATTTCAAAAAGGTGATTTGTCTGTCCCTGATAAGAACTCTCTCACATTCTGTTTAGCGTAGTAAAGTATATAAAGGTGACCACTACTCAAATTACCATATCTCACCTTGGTGAACTGACCATACAAATGAGCATTTCTCACCTGGGTGAATTGACCATACAGATTACCATACATCACCTTGGTGAACTGACCATACAAAGGACCATATGTCACCTGGGTGAATTTACAATACAGAGGACCATATCTCACCTTGGTGAATTTACCATACAAATGACCATATCTCAATTTGGTAAATTGACCTTACAGATGACCATATCTCACCTTGGTGAATTGACCATACAAATGACCATATCTCACTTTGGTGAATTGACAATACAAAGGACCATATTTCACCTTGGTGAATTGACTATACAGGTGACCATATCTCACCTTGGTGAATTGACCATACAGATGACTATACATCACCTTGGTGAACTGACCATACAAAGGACCATATGTCAACTTGGTAAATTGACCATACAGATAACCATATCTCACCTTGGTGAACTGACCATACAAAGGACCATATCTCACCTTAGTGAATTGACCATACAGATTACCATATATCACCTTGGTAAACTGACCATACAAAGGACCATATGTCAACTTGGTGAATTGACCATACAGATGACCATATCTCACATTGGTGAATTGACCATACAAATGACCATATCTCACCTTGGTGAATTGACTATACAGGTGACCATATCTCACCTTGGTGAATTGACCATACAGATGAACATATCTCACCTTGGTGAATTGGCCATACAAATAAAGAAAATGAGTGACCTTGCACCACTTTTATACCACTTTAGTGAATATTGGCAGATAACTCACTTTATTGTAATGGTCTGTACAGGAATCTGTCTGTACAGGAATCTGTCTGTATGTACAGGAATCTGTCTGCATGTATAGGAATCTGTCTGTACAGGAATCTGTCTGTACAGGAATCTGTCTGTATGTACAGGAATCTGTCTGCATGTATAGGAATCTGTCTGTACAGGAATCTGTCTGTATAGGAATCTGTCTGTATAGGAATCTGTCTGTACAGGAATCTGTCTATATGTACAGGAATCTGTCTGCATGTATAGGAATCTGTCTGTACAGGAATCTGTATGTACAGGAATCTGTCTGTATGTATAGGAATCTGTATGTACAGGAATCTGTCTGTATAGGAATCTGTCTGTACAGGAATCTGTCTGTATGTCTGTACATTCATTAATCTATTCATCTGTCTGTTCATCTGCCACCAAAAACTGTGTGGAAGAAAAAAACTCCAGAACCATGTGTAAATAAAACTTAGGTATATATCCATTCATGAAGAGACAAAACTGCCAATTGATTTTGATGTTACAAATACAAAGGTCGAGGTTTGAGTATTAGAACCTACATGTAGATTGAATTATGATAAAATATGGCTTCTGAATAATAACTCAAGTACAAGACATAGAGATTCAAAATATATTGGATATTAATAAAATCAAATGTATCAGAGTAATCTTGAAGGGTGTTTTAAGAAGTGGTTTAATATTTGTTTTCTTTAGGGAAATAAAATATTTTTTTAAAAAAAATTAAACTTTATTTATTTTACAATGATTAAGAAACAAGTTAACAACTTATATAAATCTTGCTCGTTGGCACAGATCTTGGCGTAAGGGTGTGGTTTGTGTGGGAGGAAATCGGAGTACCCGGGGAAAACCCATGAGGCCAGGTTGGTGACAGCCCCACCGTCTCACGTACCACACTGAGAATCGAACCCAGGTCGCATTGGTGAGAAGCGAGCGTGCTACCAACTGCGCTACCTGGCCCCCAATAAAATGTTTGACTTTTTCTTTTTTTAACTTATCTGAGACAAAGGCCCTAGTAAGTTATTGTTTGTTACTCCTCATCCACCACCTGTCTATTGATCTGTCCGTCTGTTTGCTTTACATCAACCTCTTATTTTTTCTTCTACAGAATTGATGAAGAGATTTTGATAAAACTTAGGTTAGATCCTTCAAGTGGTGGGTCCTGTGCAGGGGACAGACCATAGAGGATACACTCATAGCCTTTAGAGAGAAAGTTGTTCTTCAGACCATCAGTAGATAGATTTAAAAATTGATAAATGTATCAGAGTGATATAGAGGGATTTCATGAAAAGTGTTATGGTTTTCAGTTTCATTTTCAAATGAAAAGTTTGATGCCTTTTTCATGTCTTTAGAAATGTGGTGTCTGCTTGCCCAGGCCATATATTCTTTATGCTTTGGCATCACAGCTTCATACTTAGCACATTTGTTCCTTATGACAATGGAGGGGATGTTATGACCTTGACCCAGGATCTTGACTTTAAGTTAAAGATTATGGTAAACGTCAATGATATTTCTTAATGCTTAATCCTTCAGCTTCATAATTAAGACATATGATTGTTACATATGACAAGGCAGTGTGTCGTGATCTTGACCCAGGGCTTGTCCCCAATCTCAAAGTTACTGTAGACATACCTTGTCCAGACCTTTTTTCTTAATGCTATAGCACTGCAGCTTCATACAAAGAACATTTGTTTCTTAAGACAAGGTGGTTTGTCTTCACGTTGACCCAGGGCCATGACTTTAAGGTCAAGGTTATTGAAGACTTGATGAAAATTCCTTTTCCGTGCCATATTTTCTTAATATTGTATTTCTGCAGTTTGTCATGAATGTTTCCAATGACGACGTAGTGTGTCATGACTCCAAGGTCAATGACAGTGTCAGGACAATATTTACCTAATGATTTAGTTCTTCAACTTCATACTTGGCACTCTGTTAAGGTTACTGATGAACCAATCATTGAAAATTATCAATAAATGATGAAATGAGGACTTCTAATTCTGAATATTGATTGTAAAGTGGAATGACCAGTAACTTAAAAGCAATTACGATTTTCATTCCATGTTTATTCATGTTTTAATAATGCCCACAAAATGGCAAATAGTAAAATTCATACCTACCCAACTTGTCATTATTTTGACATTCTCAGGCATTGGTGTTTTTGGTGGGCAGATATAAAAAACCATAGATATTATGTTGTTGATTTGTTTTATACACCTGTCATAGACAGGATGTATTATGGTATGGTGATATCTATTTGTCCTTCTATCTGTCTGTCTGTGCATCTGTCTGTCCATACGTCTGTCTGTCTGTCCAGTAACATTTTGGTTAAAGTTTCTGGTCTAAGCAACTAAAAGGAGTATTAACATAATACTTCACACACAGGTTATTTATGATGTGTGTTCAATTGATACTATGACTGCTGACCTTGTGATCTTGACCTTGAACTTTGACCTACTGTTAAGAAACATTAACTTTGGCTATATCTTTTGAATCATTAGGGATAGGACTTTGATACTTCACACATAGGTTCCTTATGACAAGTACTTTCAATCGATACCATGACTCTTGATCTTGTGACCTTGACCTTGTTTCGAATTTGCTTTGCAATTGGACCATACCGTCTTTAGTGGTTTCTTGTAAACCCACTGATACGAGGAGCGTAGGCTACATATTGTGGTAGGGAGAATTAATGATTTACTTCATTATTCGAAGAACTTTTTTTACGTATGTTATTCTCAGAATGCCGCTTATAGAATTTATACGAGTTGCCCTATGAAGTAGTTATATTTCACGGAAAGGTCGTCCTTTTCGTTGTATCTATAATATTGTTTTGTAAAATTCCACAAAGTCCATTCGAATTCTGCGACACTGTAATGATGGAAAACTCCAATTACGTAGCCGCTGACTACAGCACAGATGTGGCGTTGCTGGTACCAGTTTGGTTGCTCTCCTTGTTGATGATTCTTTATAGCTGCTTTATCTTTCTTACATGTAGTTGACCAATGTAGGTTCCATATTCTAGATGGGTTCATCCAATAGTTGTATACAGGGATTGAAACATTTCTTTGTCTATGTACAAGAATGATATTCGAATCAAACCTAATATCATACATGCTTTCTGAATGGCGGATGATATATGTTGTAAGTTGACTAATAATTAATAATTACCCGATATACCTGGATCTTTTTTCTCCATATTGTCCGTAGTATTTGTTTCTCTTCCTACTTGTATGTGTGTATTTTAACTCTTTGATTTGTTGAAACGTTGTAGGCATGTATTCGAACAGTTCATACAGTTTTGGAGGTCATTTATTAAGGTAGATTGCCGTTCTTTTTTTTTTATTTTGATAGTTGAGTAGATGTTCGAGTTATCTGCCGACAGCTTCACAATATCACCGATTACATCAGGAACACGTGTTGTAAATGATAGCCATTCTGATTCTGTACTATTAAGAATAACTCGCTGTCAGCCAGATAATGATCCTTTGGGAAGGCTAGATATATATATTGTTGTATTGTCATTGCTTAGTCATTCATCTGTGATACATGAGTGACCTTGACGGAAATCATAAGTAGGAAGTTTTTCTTTTTCATTTCATCCATTATGGTATTCCTTACAATACGTCCCAAAGGTTTATATATAAATGAAGTAAGGCTTATAGGATGGTTAGAGAACGGTATATTTTGGGGTCCCTTATTAATTGAAGTGATGTTTGCTAGTTTCCTGACCGATTGAATTTATCCTTTTTCCAAGAATATCCTAAATATGTATCAGAGTTATCTCAAACATTGTCTTAAAATGTTTTGTGTCTGGTTCTATTTCAAATCAATTCTCGTATTCTTATTTGAAGGGTACTAGTGACGGATTAAGGGGGAAGCTGAAGCAACCCCCCCCCCCCCCCCCCTCTATCAAGCAGTAACCTAAAATGCTAGCAAAAAGGTGTTTTAAAACCATTACTTCAGAACCAAAGCTCACTACATCATTCTAAAACGTCTCCTATATTTTCCGGGACGTTCTTTGCCACACAGTATATATCTATATCTTTTGAATCATTAAAGGCAAGATTTCGATATTTGAAATATTGATTTCTCATGAGCAGAGTTTTCATTTGATGCCATCACGTTGGACCTCTTGGCCTTGATTTTGTACTTACTTTTCAAAATCTAATAACCTGGGTTATATCTTTTGAACCGTTATAGGTAGGACTTTGATATATCACATGTAGATTCCTTATGACCAGAACATTCATTTTTTACCATATCTTTTGACCTCGTGACTTTGACTTACTTTTCAGTAACTTTTACCTGGATTATATCTTTTCAATTGTTAGAGATAGGACTTTGATACTTCCTATGTAGATTTTTTTTATGATAAGAACGTTCATTTGGTGTCATTATTTTTTACATCATTACCTTGGTCTTGGATTTTGACGTACTTTCCAAAACTTTTACCTTGGCCATATTTTTAAACCATTAGAGATGAGACTGTGGTCATTCACATGTACCAGAACTTTCATTTGTTGCCATAACTTTTGACCTCGAGACCTACTTTTTTTCAAAAAGTTTAACCTGTGCTATATTTCCACTGTTAGAGATAGGGTTTTGATACTTCACATGTAGATTCCTTATAACAAGAACTTTCATTTGTTGTCCATGAGATGGTTATTACCGGCACCGGCGAGCTATGTTGTCTTCTGATTACTCTTGTTAATATTAGTCAGTCCTGACATACTGAAGGGAAACGGTGTAAACTCGCTGAAATCATTCGTTTTATGTCCCCAGACCGATAGATCGGAGCGTAATGTTTTGACATGTCCTTCTGTCTGTTTGTTTGTCTGTCTGTTGTCAACTGTTTCTGTTTTTATTTTTACACAAGAACAAGTTTTCAAATGTTTTGCAGCATCCTATATGTTAACTTAATGATTTTAAGATAAAACTTTAATTGGATTAAAGAACTTTGACTTACTATTTTCACACAATTTCGTTATTATCTTGATTAATTCAGTGTAGAGAAGCAACTGAACACTCATGTGCTGTCTTTCATAGGAATTTGTTTATATTTGAAAAATTAATGTCAAAATTTTATTTTTTTGATATTTAGCTACCATGCATATTTAGTGTAGAAAAGCTGTTGCCATACCAGGTCCGCGTCCGTGTCCACTTACAAAACGAGATATTACATGTTAAAGTCAGGAACTCTCAATCTTTTTCAAATGTGCTTTACTTCTATAATCTCATAGTAAACTTGTCTCAAATCTTGATAGCATATTCTTCTAAGTTTGATCCAAAGGAAACAGATAGTTTTCGAATGCATGAAATTTAATAAGAGTTACTTCCCTTTTCCGCCATTTTGGTGGAGAAGCTGGAGTTTTTGCTTCTTATTCATACCAGTTACAGTGAACTTTTGTGAGAAAGTTGTCTATATTTTATATCCTCTGAAAACATCTTAACATTGTTCAATAATTTTATTATTGCATAACAATTGCACAAATTCAAGAAGCATCCTTAGTTTGGAGAAATTCCTTACAAATTTTTGGTTGAGTTATCCACAGCTATTCAGTCATTTACCTCCAGTATAGCGGGACATGGAAGTAATTCCTATTAGATTTTATGCATTTGAAAACTATGTATAGGCAAATTTTAAAGTGCTGTAAAATTTTACTGATTTTTTTTTTTTTTTTTGGTGCTTTTGCCCCGTTTAGTGATATGATTGCATTCTAATTATCATTTACACCACTGCACTATATGAATTTCGCACAGAGTGAGTCCCAAATGAATTCTAGGTTAGGAAATGATAAGGTAAATGCTCAAGTGTTGTAATTTCAAATTTTTCTTAGGAAATCATTTAACACATTACCAAATTGACATATGGACACATTTAAATTAACACATTACCACATTGACACATATAACACATTACTAAATTGACACATTTAATACATATAACACATTATCAAATTGACATAAATGTAAGAGCGAAAGAACTCATCCAAAGACAGGGTGTTTTATGACAATGTGTTCTTTAGTTCCACATATTTCTTTGCAGTACGAGATTTCAAAGAAGAAACTTACTTTGTATCCCTGAATGATATGGATACAAAAAGAATAATGTCCCTTTCTTGTGCTACCCAACCCAGTGGTGGTATAGCTTTAGTGACTGCTGGATTAGAACTGAAAGTTTGGAGTCAAGTAACTGACAGGTAATGTCTTTGTCGTTTATTGCCACATCTGATTATCCTGCTTTCATGATCTCTGATTTAGGTAAAAACTACATGAGGAAGGCATGATGGGTTTTATATGTTAATTAGTTACATAAATTATGTCTTTATATACATGGGAGGTCATTGCTCTATTAATGGAAATGTATTGCATGAATCTTTTTCTTATGTAAGTAATACGGTGATTGATAACAGCAAGGTGTCTTTCATTCTTCATACTTAATCGTTAATGTGCAGTGATTCTTGTGTGAGTGCTCAAGCATGTTTTTAGTGATGATTGCTTTTTATGTGATAATTAGAATTCCTTCAAGGACAAAAACGTATGACAAGTCTTGTTGCATGATTTCTTTATATTTTATGACATTAACCATAATTATAAAACAAGAAATCGCGAAATGCGGGTGGTATGTTCGGATTGCAAAGTGGTTTCTTTGCAGCGCATCAGATAGATACTGTCGTGATGAAAATAAAATATTTTAGAAGTTTTTTTTCTATTCACTATTGACCTGTAATGGGTTATCATCCCGTGTGTGAGTGATGTGTCCTATCAATGTAGATGTTTGCTCGACAAGCGCTCGAAGCGATTTGTCACATATTTCACAACATAAGCTTCACTCGTATAAACGTGGAAAATACACAGCATTATACCAAATAGTCATTATTTACACAATGTTCCTATTGATATATAACATTGCAAAAATGTTTAAAAAAGAGAGGGAAGGCTATACACACGAATGACTACTTAAACCCTTACACATAAATGATTACATCTCATGATTCTTTATTTATTACAATGTACATGTATCATATGTAGAGACCTGAAGAACAGCTTTAATTTTTCATTATTTAATGCATGCTTTAATGCATGCTTTGAACATTGTGAAGAGTAACAAAATTTACCTTTATTTCAATTACTTTGCGAATTTGAAAGTAATGAAACGCAAAACAAATTATCATTAACGAACTTAATACACTGTGTCTTTGTTGTAGATCACGAGGTCTGAAGACCAGTGTGTCTGTTAAAAAAAACCGAATTTTTTGTTTTATTCTTCTTTTGTTTGTTGCTATGACTCAAACTCACAGAATAAGATTTTATATAAATATATAGATTGTTATGTATAGTCTTCTGTTGAATCAGAAGTCATTTCAAAAGTCTAGATCTAGGGAAAAAAATCCACGGACAACAAAGCCAGACCATGGCTTGTTACTGCATTTATATACCTGGGTCCGGCGCCATAAACTGAGAATATACGTAAGTCAAAAATCTATATTCTTCTGTTCATCAATGAATTAGTAACTGGGATTTGGATTTTATTTAGTTTTATTCTACTAATAAATAGAAGTAAACCATTCTGCATTAAAATTTATTTGAACGTTTGATAATGGAATAAATTAAAATGAAATTTTTGACTGAAGTATATTCTCAGTTTATGGCGCCGGACCCTGATAGTTGAAAATATAACAAATATCTGTTATCTTTCCTTTGTCATGAATATACATAAATTTATTATTATATAAAAAGTACACTTATCTTTAGGTAATGTTCCCATTTAGTTTTCTTTCTTTCAGTAAAAAGAACAAAGATGATTACTTGGTCCGTGGAACGTACAATGCCTGTCTGAGTAGAAATGCTTCGGACTCTGATGTAGAGTCTGATGTGGATTCTAGCCAATCGGAAGAAGAGGAGGATGATCAAACTGACCATTCATACCAAGGGAGTCATGTAAATGATGAAATGTTAGGAAAAGGATGGCTGTCTTGGTGCAATATTATTTAATGGAAGACAAGTGTGAACTAATGCTGGTGTTACAATTATTGGCATAAAAATGCAAAATTGACTTCGATGTTTTCTGTTGTGTATGGTTCTGTAATGTTTGAATTAAATATGGATTAATTGATCAAATTTGTTGGAAATAATTATTAGGTACACGAAAGTGCTTTATGTTATCTTAAACTTGATACTTGTACTCGGAAAGCTTTCGTTATTCTAAATAGGAGTACGCTGGAGTTTCTGAGTGGATTTTGGGGGAATAGCGTCGACAATGATAACAGATGTGTGGGTGCGTAATTATTTTCATGAACCGATAGCATGCTTTTATGCTGAATATAAGTGATATATACATGTTAGTATTATCAAAATACTAAAGTTGCTCTTGTCAAGATAGGGTTTGCAATTTTCCCCATGGAATTGTCATTATTGTTTGAGATATATCTTATCTCACTATCTTATTTTAATCAACAATTCGTAGTTAAGTAGAGAAGGTAAAAGGCCACTTTACATTTGGTTTGGTAATTTTTGTTACTCGTGTTTTGTGAACCGTAACGACGCTATACAGTTATTTCGTCAGTTTTGTCACCCATCGTATAACTTGAATAAAAAAGAAAACTGAATACAATGTATACAGTGGTGGATTTAGAGGGTACGCCCCCATGCCCTTCCCCCTTTTTTGGCCACATATTTAAAAGGCATATATACATGTAGATTAAGTTGAAAACGCTCAAATAATAATAATAATAATAATAATAATAATAATACAATTACGATATGGGATCCAAAAATGGCCGAGTATTTTGGCTAATACTTGACTTTCACATATGCTCCTTTTTTGGGAAATCCTGGATCCGCCACTGATATTGTCTCTCAAAAACTTAAAAGTGCTTTAAGTTAAAACAAGTCTACCTGCTGAAGACGATTGATATATCGTTTTTTCTCTCATGGTCAAGCGTATATTGGGTCAGATGGAAACAAAGTACAATTGTCTTATAAACCAAGCTTTCCTTGTTGAAGCATTTAAGGATAAGATTATGTTTGTATTGTTTCTGTTGTTGTATCTTACTTTTAACACTCGATTTATGTCTCCATTCAAAAAATAATTGCTACTTTACAAAATGTTACTATTTATTTTGTTAAAACGTGATTTGCGAGTACACCTGTACCTTATTTATGCTCTGATCAAGTCTCCGGTTCACGTGTACATCATACTACATTCCTGATTACCTTATATGGTATCGATACCCCAGCGAACATTCACCCCGAGGTTCTCTAACAGTGTGCTGTCGGATTTATTCACCACTGACCTTCACCACGCTGTTTATCATTTGCAGTGGTTGTATTTTAATTTCTTGATTTATTTATGTACACAGGGACGTCCCTGAAGTGAATGGCCGTACTTTCCATCTTTTAGGTTGTTTTCACTCTATACAACTAAATCTTGTCACTAGAGGAATACAGTTGAATGTTAATTGTATGTTAAGAAAGTTTTACCTAAAACTTTGTTATTCGTGGTACGGAATACAACGTGGTTGATGCTTCAACCATAAAGTTGTGACAGTTTATTGTGAAAGCAATATATGTGACGCAAGCTGCACACATAATCAGGGAATTACACGAATTACAGAGCCTACACACTTCGTTGTCGGTATATCGTTTTTTAAGATGAAGAGTAAATACGAATTAAATCAATATGCTTGGTTTGGAGACAAAGAGGGTCATGAGAGGCCATCTCTTGGGGTATTCAATCGTTTCAAGAAATAAACCCATGTTGCTCTCTTGCATGGATCATACGTATATACATGTATTAGTTATATGTATTTATCAAAGTATACAGAAGACATTGGATGTTAGAATTAAATGTTCAGTTATTTTCCCCCTTTGTTGCATATAACTCATTAATAATGCATGTCTAGACATATTGTACAGTAATCTTTCAATCCCTAATATACTGTATGGTTATATATTTTCAAGGGTTTTTCTATTTAAAGTTTAATCGTTAAACGGAAATAACCGCAGTGTGAGAAACCGACAGAAGTACTGTAAATATCTTTGTGTTAAAATGTACGAAAAGAATTCATGTTCGTGGTCAAATTACGTGCAATGTGAACCGAGTGTTTTAAATTAACTTCTTTCTGAGTCACGCATATCTGAGCATTTCTTGTACGCTTGAAATATACTTTTTTCCCAATTCTACTTAATGCAAAGGCAATACCCGACAAATGATAATTTGCCGCTCAGACCTGCCTTACATTAGTGTGACTTCATAATCCAAGCATTAACTTTGTAATAAAAATTCAGGTTAAAGGTGATTTGTTTAGCATTAAATCCTTTTCATTGTTTGAAAAATGAAAACGGTCTATTGAACCTTCCATTTACGCTCGAAAAATTGTTTAATTTGATAACGTCGCAATACTTGATGTTGAAAATGTATTGCAATGTCGCAAAATTCGACCATTAGATTTAATACTACATATTAAATCGATTTATTAACGCGAGACAACTCTATTATATCAAAGTGTGATAACTCTACATTTCATATAACTCACATTTTATGACACGTGTTTGTTTACTCGACCGGAGCATTTAAAAAATAGCGTGATAATTCGCAAGGAGTGTTCACGTGGGAAAAAACTTTTACCCACCCATCCTACCCATGATCATTATTTGTAGAACTATGATACTGCTTGTATTTTACATTTATATTTACAGGATATCCATACATCTTCTGAAGGATCCTTCACTAATCGTCATGGCTGCAGTTTGCATAGAATATTGGGTGTTTACAAGGACATTATGAATGATGACAGTTTCTGCGCTTTCACCAGGAACAGATTAACTATTGATTAATATAATATTAATATTGATTTCAATTATAGTTGTTTCTAAATAATTCAATTTGAATTTCATTTAACTATTAGTGGTATCGCACTGGACTCCTGATCGAGAGGCCAGGGTTCGAGTCCCGCTCTGGTCATGCCGGTGTTCTGTCTTTCGGATGAGACAGTAAAAACCGAGGCCCCATGTCATGGTATGCATGGCACATTAAAGATCCTTCACTGCTTCGTGTGGGTCCGTTGCAGAGGTCAAAATTTGTATGCCCCGAATCACACTGATGCCGTCACCATATACATGAAATATTCGTGGTGTGACGTTAAACAAAAATCAATCAATAGTGCTCTTGTTTTACGTTTCCCAACAAAATCGTGTATAGTTATTTACGCCGAGGTCGAGGACATCTATATTGTCATTACTGTATAGATGATGTATAGTTTTCTTTTTAAAAGAATATCATAATTTTATACATATGATCGTTTAAATTTGCTTATGCAGTTTTCGAGGTCCGACATTCGGAACAACTGGGTGAAAAGAGTTACTGCACTGTAATATCTTTTGTCTTTCAATCTGCAGGTAATGAAATTACACAAATCATATCGTATTTAATACGACAGATTTGAAATTTTACATCAAGACCGATCTCAAATGTTTCAATCAAAACAGACGTGTAGCACGACTCTGCTGGACCGATGTGTAGCAAAACTCTGCAGGACAGTCGTGTAGCAAGGGTCAGCAGGACCGACGTGTAGCAAGGGTCAGCAGGACCGATGTGTAGCAAGACTCTTCAGGACCGACGTGTAGCGCAGAACCGACGTGTAGCAAGACTGCAGGACCGACGTTTAGCAAGACGTGTAACAAGACTCTACAGGACAGACGTGAAGCAAGACTCTACAGGACAGACGTGAAGCAAGACTTTACAGGACAGACATGAAGCAAGACTCTGCAGGACCGACGTTTTAGCAAGACTCTGCAGGACCGACGTATAGCAAGGGTCAGCAGGACCGACGTGTAGCAAGACTGCAGGACCGACGTGTAGCAATACTCTGCAGGACCGACGTGTAACAAGACTCTGCAGGACCGACGTGTAACAAGACTCTGCAGGACCGACGTGTAGCAAGACTCTGCAGGACCGACGTGTAACAAGACTCTGCAGGACCGACGTGTAGCGCAGAACCGACGTGTGGCAAGACTGCAGGACCGACGTTTAGCAAGACGTGTAACAAGACTCTACAGGACGTGTAGCAAGGGTCAGCAGGACCGATGTGTAGCAAGACTCTGCAGGACCGACGTGTAGCAATACTCTGCAGGACCGACGTGTAACAAGACTCTGCAGGGCAGACGTGAAGCAAGACTCTGCAGGACCGACGTGTAACAAGACTCTGCAGGACCGACGTGTAACAAGACTCTGCAGGACCGACGTGTAGCGCAGAACCGACGTGTAACAAGCTCTGCAGGACCGACGTGTAACAAGACTGCAGGACCGACGTGTAACAAGACTCTGCAGGACCAACGTGTAACAAGACTCTGCAGGACCGATGTGTAGCGCAGAACCGATGTGTAACAAGACTCTGCAGGACCGACGTGTAACAAAACTCTGCAGGACCGACGTGTAACAAGACTCTGCAGGACCGACGTGTAACAAGACTCTGCAGGACCGACGTGTAGCGCAGAACCGACGTGTAGCAAGACTGCAGAACCGACGTTTAGCAAGACGTGTAACAAGACTCTACAGGACAGACGTGAAGCAAGACTCTACAGGACCGACGTGAAGCAAAACTTTACAGGACCGACTTGTAGCAAGACTCTGCAGGGCAGACGTGTAGCAAGACTCTGCAGGACCGACGTGTAACAAGACTCTGCAGGATCGACGTGTAGCAATACTCTGCAGGACCGACGTGTAGCAATGGTCAGCAGGACCGATGTGTAGCAAGGGTCAGCAGGACCGACGTGTAGCAATACTCTGCAGGACCGACGTGTAGCAATACTCTGCAGGACCGACGAGATCGTTAATTCGATTAAAAATTTCATGGTGTATGTTCAGTTGACCAAGGCTGCATAATTAGTCACTGCATACCCGTTAGTGATCTCGATGTGGGGAATGGGGGTTCTGCTTAATCTAATCAGATAGGCCACGGTCACTTGATCATAGAGTGCTATCGCATGGCGACTCAGAATTCCTTTTATATTATTGTATTCATATAGAAAAGCTAAACGTCAATAAGATGTCATAGGAAAATCACAACTTTCAATTTGCTGTCTCTGATGACTTGCCTTTCTTTAAGAAGATTTTAAGAATTGTCGATATCCGTATTAAGAACTTTACGGAAAATCCGCATTTATTTCAACAGCCTAATACATTGACGGCAAATTCTATTAAAAAGAAGATAGCTGACTTACATGCTAAATATGTCTTTGTTCCTGCTGATAAAGCAGGTAATAACATAATAGTTGTTTGAAAACTATATTATATTGAAGTACTTAAAAATGAATTAAACTCCACTCATACATATGTGGAAAGCCCTACCTCAAAAGACAGCACCTTGCACGATCACCTGATGACCATGTCCGACTTCAAAATTAAAACTGATAAATCTGATCTACCAACCATATAATGGCTCCCAAAACTACATAAAAGTCCATATAAATTACGTTTCATATCTAATTCTAGCCACTGCTCTACTACGGTACTATCGAAGCATATTACGTCTGCTCTAACTGCTATAAAAGATCATATTATCAAATATTGTGATGTCGCATTTCATAATAGTAACATCAATTACTTTGGTCGATTAAAAATTCTCATGAAGTTATAGACAAACTTCTTTCGCTAAATTTCAAAGCGACTCAAATTTCTACATTTGATTTTTCTACACTTTATACATCTCTGCCTCATGATTTGATTAAAAGCAAGTTGGTTGCTGTCTCTTATACAATGGTGTTTTCACAGAGCACTAGATTTTCTCATGAATAATATTTTTGTGCAATTTGATGGCAAGATATATCAACAAATAGTTGGGATTCCTATGGGTACTAACTGCGCGCCTCTGTTAGCAGATTTATTTCTTTATTGTTATGAGAGGGATTTTATGGTTTCTATTCAAAAATCAAAACGTTTTGACCTCATTGAGAAATTTAATAATACTTGCAGATATCTGGATGACATTTTGGTTATCGACAACCCTGAATTCGAACAATTTATATCAGAAATATATCCACCAGAGCTCACATTGAATAAAGCTAATACTTGAGATAAATCTACACCTTTCTTAGATTTAAACATCAAAATTATCAACCACCTAATATATACCAATATCTATGATAAACGTGAGGATTTTGGATTTCCTATTGTAAATGTCCCTTACTTGGATGGCGATGTCCCTCGACTCCCATCATATGGTATCTATATATCTCAATTAGTTCGATTTGTCAGAGGCTGCACCGATGTTTTGGACTTTCATAAACGAAATTTACAAAGTACTACTAAACTTTTTACTCAGGGTAACAGATATCACAAGCTAAGAAAAACATTCGGCAAATCCTTCAGATCTTATTCAGAACTTCTATCTAAATTTGGAAATATTTCTTTTCAACAGTATGTATCCAATGGAATTTCCCATCCTTATTTTTACGGTGATATCGTATATAAACTAAGGAAAGTAAAAGGCTCCGATAACGTTATTTCATCATGTAATAAAATAGTCAAACGTCTTCTAAATAGACAATATGATATTGAGATCATCAAAAAGACTATAGGTCTAGTATTTGGCCCCTCTACAGCCTTTTGCAGACTCTTACATGAACGTTGCACGCTGACTAACAGGGCGGTGGGGACTATATGACGGGCCTTGTCCAAACCTCTTTCAGAGGAGACATGGTCCTGAACCTCGTCCCCTCTGACTGTTAGTCGGGACTCCTACAGATCTAGGGTCTTAGCTCGCTTTCAGACTGGCAGAGCACGGTTTATCATGTTGATGTCGCATATATTTTTATACTGTTATATGTTTTACAATACCTTGCGTGTTTATATTTTTATGACCTCTCAATATGCGATACCTGTTGACCCTTGTTCTTTAAATGGGGGATTATTTATAAATTTGTAAATGTACGTCCTTTGATTGTTCTGCTGTTACGGTGAGTAGGAAGGTGGGCCCGTAAACCGATTAACCACACCATTTGTTTGGCTTTTGTCAAATTAAATGACCGTCCTAAGTCGGTATCGTAATTGCACTACAATCAAATATTTTTGTAATGTGTTATATGTTCTAGTATATTATTTATATTCATGTATTGTATAGCTCCATGTGACTTCTGCCACATACCTGAGCCGGTAACTCCTCTTTTTTCTTTAATTAATTCATATCGTGAAATGTTTTATATATATAAAATGCACTTGCTTTGAGCCAAAATAGTTAACTGCAAGCATAATTTCATTTAATAGAAGTACACTTTTAATCAAATGCTCACAAATGTAATTTGCATTTACAGAAAAACATTCCGAATGTAAATAATGTAAAATGATTATACCCGTTATGTATGGTTGCACTTGCCTTGAAAATACTTATATATTGAAACAGACAATATTTACTCAAATGTGCATCAGGTGCATTGGTGCATGTATGTATGTATGCATTTATTATCGTGACTTCCATTTTCAATGTAATAAATCACTGAATATCTGTATGTGATCAAGGAAGTAATAAAATGATATCGATTGAATTAGTGAAATTGGTTGATATATTTCATTCAGTATATAGAAGACTACAAATACTTGATACCTTGTGAAATTGGGTTTACTGCTATGACAAAGATGCCGATCCTATATACATATATATATGTATATCGTCAATTGTTTGTAATTTATATCATTTACATTCAACAAAAAGAATTTAGTGATTGATAATGATAAAGCAAAAGAGGGCATTGCCTTTTTTATTGTCATCTTTATTGGATTTAGCTGTAAGTTTATTAAGATGCGCTCTTTTGCCTTGACAAGAGTTCGTAGTTTGATTTATTTTAACGTTTTTAGTGCATGCGTCCCAAGTAAAGCCGAGGCATTAAACATTAATTACATTTGTCGTAGTGATACATACACAAATGGTACCTCTTACAACAGAGATTGAAGTCGAAATAACTGTCTAGATGCGACGCGATTTAAATAACAAAGTACTTTGTAGTGTATTGACATTGCCTTTAATGCCACACACACACACACACACACACACACACACACACACACACACACACACACACACACACACTAAAACTCTAAGGGAAAGCCCTCAATATTTAATACTGGGTGCACGAAACAGGTAATATCCAGAAACCTGTGCTGTGATAAGTGTGATTAATTGTGGGATTAAGTGTAGATACGAATATAAGCATAAACAAGCTGAAAATGTTATATTGTCATGTTTCTAACATATGAATATCTTTATTTCAATATGTGAAAGTAATGTTTATAATGTATGAATTTCAAATATTTATTACTTGGATCTTATGTTTCTAATTTATGAATTTCATGATTCTAATGTATAATGTGTATGTATATATTTGACTCATGACTCATATAAGAAATATACACCAAAATGAATAAACATACAAGAATAGATTAAAATAGATTTATATCAATTGAAACCAAGTTGTTGTCTCTCGTTCTCTGGTATTTCAGAGTGTCTAAATCATACCTCTCTACTTCAGTTAAATTTCAACCAAACAATATGATAATTATAGATATTGGACTAGTACTGAGTTTGTAAAGGAAGAACGAAAAGTTGCCGAATCAGCCATATGGCAGAAGTCACCACGGAAAAATACAATATCTAATGTAATGATATAAGAAAACCACATAAGGACATCACAAAAATTTCGATTATAGTGCAGTTACGATACCGACTTAGGACGGTCATTTGATAAGACAATAGTCAAATAGGTAGTGTGGTTAATCGGTTTACGGAACCGCCTTCCCACTAATGCCATCACATGTTGATAGATAATACTTATATGCAGTTCAATGGCAAATATTCTGTTTACAAACATCGTGTTTTAGACAGCCATATCTCACTTAACGATTTTGATTGTATGATTTGTAAGGGCCCCCTTTTTAAAGTAAAAACGAAGAAGTACCGAAGGGTAAGCCATATCTCATAGTCCGTGGCATAAAAGGACTATATCGTGTATAGTGTCATATTCATACAAATGCGAACCCCAATAAAAAGGAGGTGAGACCAGGTGCCCGGGAGGAATAAGCGTTGCCTGGTTGCATACAGAAGTCCTGCAACAACTTCTCAAGCCGAGGAAGTAAATACATAAATATACGCGTATGAATACATGAAGGAGACAAGAACAAGGAAGTCAAATTTTCCTATTCAGGGCATGAAATATTGTTTAACTGAAATGCCGGCGTCGGAAATGCACGTGAACAAATAAATGTATATATACGTATTATGTCAAATCAAGTATAGTCAAAAAGTTAAAATGATTAGTTTGTATAGTAAGGTCCCAAAATATATGTAAACATTCTTGGAAGAAAGAAAAAAGAGGAGTTACTGGCTCAGTTATGTGGCAGAAGTCACCATAGAGCTATACAATACATGAATATAAATAATATACTAGAACATATATCACATTACAAAAATATTTGATTGTAGTGCTATTACGATACCGACTTAGGACGGTCATTTAATTTGACAAAATCCAAACAAATGGTGTGGTTAACCGGTTTACGGGCCCACCTTCCCACTCACCGTAACAGCAGAACAATCAAAGGACATACATTTACAAATTTATAAATAATCCTCCATGTAAAGAACAAGGGTCAACAGGTATCGCATATTGAGAGGTCATAAAAATATAAACACGTAAGGTATTGTAAAATACATAATGGTATAAAAATATATGCGACAACAACATGATAAACCGTGCTCTGCCAGTCTGAAAGCGAGCTAAGACCCTAGATCTGTAGGAGTCCCGACTAACAGTCAGAGGGGACGAGGTTCAGGACCATGTCTCCTCTGAAAGAGGTTTGGACAAGGCCCGTCATATAGTCCCCACCGCCCTGTTAGTCAGCGTGCAACGTTCAAGTAAAAGTCTGCATAAGGCTGTAGAGGGGCCAAATACAAGACCTATAGTCTTTTTGATGATCTCAATATCATATTGTCTATTTATAAGACGTTTGATTATTTTATTACATGATAAAATAACGTTATCGGAGCCTTTTACTTTCCTTAGTTTATATACGAGATCACCGTAAAAATAAGGATGGGAAATTCCATTGGATACATACTGTTGAAAAGAAATATTTCCAAATTTAGATAGAAGTTCTGAATAAGATCTGATGAATTTGCCGAATGTTTTTCTTAACTTGTGATATCTGTAACCCTGAGTTAAAAGTTTAGTAGTAATTTGTAAATTTCGTTTATGAACGTCCAAAACATCGGTGCAGCCTCTGACAAATCGAACTAATTGAGATATATAGATACCATATGATGGGAGTCGAGGAACATCGCCATTCAAGTAAGGGAAATTTACAATAGGAAATCCAAAATCCTCACGTTTATCATAAATATTAGTATATATTAGGTGGTTGATAATTTTGATGTTTAAATCTAAGAAAGGTGTAGATTTATCTCAAGTATTAGCTTTATTCAATGTGAGCTCTGGTGGATAAATTTCTGATATAAATTGTTCGAATTCAGGGTTGTCGATAACCAAAATATCATCCAGATATCTACAAGTATTATTGAATTTGTCAATGAGGTCAAAACGTTTTGATTTATGATTATGGAAGAGAAATCTGAAATTTCACTATTTCCTTATATCGGTCATTGAACTTCTTCAGTGAGAATTTCAAATGTTCATCAATATATCCTTGTGAGAGCATATTTCGTGGCAAGAAGACTCGCTCTCAGGAGGAAATTTTCGTATTTAGAGCATACCCGGGCATATTGTGAAATGAATACGCTATATGCGGTAGAGAAAGGCATGTTGCTATTCAGAACATCTGATAGAGAGAGGGTACTAATGAACCATTGTCACTAATTGATAGGAGAATATCAAGGTATGAATCATAAGATGCGCTCTCAGTTATATCTTTTATCTCGAGTTCTTTTGGATATAAGATATTGAGGTGAATCTTAAATACAGGATTGTTAATCGATCATACGTCATCGATTTATATGTATGTAAAGTTGAACCGAGATGCTAATTTTTATTGCCTTTGGAGATCAGAGACTATGAATTCTGCTTTGTTAGAGTACAAAAATATGTCGGCCAGAAGAAGCGCGCAATTAGTACCCATCGGAATGCCAACAAACAATCTATTGGAACACTTTCCCACAAAATATTACAAAAATATTATCTATAAGAAATTCTAACATTTGGATGATCTCTTTTTCTGTATACTTATTGTTGTAATCAGACTGTTCCTTTACAAAATATGTGTCGATGTGGCCTAAAACGAGGTACTTATACCTGCCAATTCCTTTTTTTTTTATTAATGAAGGCGTTTGAATAATTGATGTTATTCTATTCTTAAGTTTTTGACGAGGAATGGTTGTATAAGGATCCGCATTTGATAGATTCCGATTCTCCAGTAAGCAGTAGAGCAGTATTTCTGAAGATGTTTGATTTCTGTTAGAGGATTGGTGAGTAATATGAAAAGAAGCTTGGTATAACACTTGGAAGATCCAGCTATGAATCGATGCTTATATGAAGTTTTATGCCTCTTTGGAATCCAAAAATAAAGTATGGTAGCTCGAGATCAGATTCATTTGTAGTAATACCGAATGAACTGAGAACTGACTTGTGATTATCCAATACCTCTGAAGGAGACAGATTTATAACTGTGTAAGTTGGACTACCAGACGTTGAATAAAGACCAAGCTCCTCTATAAGACATTTAAAATATTATGATAATATGATTACACGAATGTGTAATTGTTAGCTGCATTGTTAGCAGGAACAATAATGAAATTTTCGTGAAGTCGAGAAAGTTCTCTAACGACACTGGAGTCACGAAATATAGATGGTGTTTGTTCTTGAAGAAATGAAAAATTCTTAGAATTCTGAAGACTTCTGATCGACTTCAGTCATTCAGAAAATATGTGTAGGCTTATATATATATACATGTAATCTAAAAACAAAAAAAAAAAATGAAAATGTTTTTTACTTTTATATTCACTGTTCCGGTGAACATAAGGTATACAGCTTTAATGCATATTTATGTTATTGTACCCTATATATCTATATATTGTATGACTTTTGTCTATTAAAACATTCCAGGGCTATATGAAACTACATTATTACCTGATTATTATTTTGTGGGACACTAAATCTGCCGTTGACTTATGAAGAATTAGTATTTATTACGCACTTTTGCAAACGTTATTCAAGCTATATCTGCATTAATAATTCATCAATAATATAAGGGTTTTTTTCTGAAAAGTGGTGCACCTGCCCTTGCATAAGTTTTACTGCATTAATATGTTCATAATGTATCATATGTTCCGATGCGAGCCAATGTATTTGTGACGTCCTATATAATTATGTTTTATCCTTTTCCTTTATTTTTCGTAGTTAACTTCCCTATTTGAATTGATGATGAGGTTTTTACTCCGGAAACAGCTGAATAATAAATGCCATTGGAAGTGGTGGTTGGTATGCATTACTGTGTATATAGAGAATTCATAAAAACAATTTCAACATAAGATTCCACTATATATTTTTAAATATTGTTATATATTTAGCACTTAGTATGAACATTATGCGCATAATGCCATTTTATCTTACTTTTGTCACACTTTGGCTTAATGTGTATCTATATATTGCTTTATTATAAGAATGCAACTTCAAGTACTGGTGGAATGTTAAATAACTAGGTTCTGTTTAGTTTAGTGGTAAACTTCTTATATATAAAATGTAGATACCTCACAAATTCCCCTGCCTCGTCCACATTTTACCAAATATCGACAACATATCGTATTAACAGATCACCCATTACTACATTTTGATAAAAGAGAAGACAGAAGACATCTGACCAGGCTGTATGATACAAATCATCAGGGACATGCACACAAAACATGATAATATTAAATTAATACATAAAACGGCATTTCAAAAATACTCGATTGTACTGCAGTTACGATACCGACTTAGGATGGTCAATTAAAGTAACAAACATCACTCAGTTGGTTTGGTTAAGTATGGTTTCAAGCATTTTTTTTTTCATATCCTAACGTACGTATTAAGTTTGTGAACCTTACAGTCTATTTCGTGTTGGGTCACTTTAATCTCATGAAAGAGTTTTACATTGGCTATATGTTTAGGCAATCTTGGCCTTTGTAGGCAATCAGACAGGAGAGGGTTGCTCCTCTGGACATCTAGTTTACCTTTGATTTACAGAGGTAGGTCAATATATTTCTTTCCTGTTGCCTCATTGCCACAAATACCTAGAATCACCCAGCTTTATTTCTTACTGTTACACTTACATGCATTTCCTTTCTAGAGAAAGTTTCTTTGATAATTTGATACCCATGTACACATAATATATCTTCACGAACTCGAAATTAAAGATAAAACAGAATTCAATTCTGCGCTTCGTATTTTAATCTTCTACTAAATATTGACCAAAATGGTAAACTTACTACTTGACTATATGACAAACGCCACGATTTGTCGTCAAAAGATTTTCTTTGCGCTTATCAGAAATCATTGTCTGAGACCTTGACTTCCGTCATTGGTTGTAGACATTGCAAAAAACCTTTTTATTGCGATAATGCAATAGCACATTATATTCATAATCACAAACGATTGTGACTACGGTTATATCGTTTCCACTTAATATGACTAGGAACTATATCAACCTACATAATCCGAAGGCATCCCGGTCAGCAGGGGATGCTTACTCCTCCTCGGCACCTGATCCCATCTTTGGTTCTTCCAGGTGTCCGTGATAGCCTATAACTCTGTTTCGTCTTGTATAATAGATTTTCCTTATTGACTGCCGCTCGACATCATAGTATTTTACTTATTCCTTAGTTTAAATAATATTTATTGTATCAAAAGTTTTAATCAAGTTATGATTTACAATTAGCAGTGTTACGATTGAGCAACAAGTGTCCTTTTTTCTTGTTGAGGGTTGAGATTTGTTCTACTCTTGTTTTAATTTTGTTTGGCAGCGACACTACCTATATATACATGTATTCTTGTGTCATTTGTATATCATCGATATTCTTGGCAATCTAGGTGGTTGTGACCAACTAGACAGGATACACATAGATCTAGCATCGCATCTGATTTCAGGAAACCATAAATGTCCACCTTGGTGTTATATATTTAAGTGACGAAACTATACATGTGGTAAATGTCTTATTTGACAATGTTTTCTTCATTCAGAAAATGAAATCATTTCATTCGAGAGGGGGAATATAATTGGAGTACTATAATTAGAATACAATGGAGACCAAACTAGAAACAAAATACTGCAGTCAAAATAAATCTTAAAGTAGTGTTATAATGAGCCTTACTTTGATCTTCATAGATGTAGCTTTGATATGTTTTGATATTAAAAAATAATATATCATTTTGAGGCATATAACAAAAGAAGACCTCTCACCAAAATAAAAAAAAACCCAACAAATCCACCCCCACCAAAATAAAAAAAAACTAAAACAAACAAACAAACAAAAACAAAAACATGAAAATATCTAGGTCAGACGTTGTGCAATTTAGATACAGTATCAGACACAGTATAGATTAGTATCAGGACGTGTATACGTGTATTTGAACATTTTGACACCTACGTGTATGTCACTTCAGTGATGCGCAAGGTCTAAAAGTCGAGAGTGTAAATATTTGAAAAGCAAATTCATTACCAAAGTTACCTTATATTAAAAACCAAAGACACACGTCATACCAGGACAGGGCTATACATGAGAGATCCACTCCAAGGGTGTAAAATAATTAACGATATTTTTTTCACGTTCACTTAAAAAATATACTTCGCGTCAGCACGGAAACTGTACTTAATTCACCCATAGGAACTAACAATCCACAGCCGCATCGACCCAGAAGTAATCTATGTCTCTTCAATGATATCTTGATTTATCAAGGTTCATCAACAAAGGTGAAGTTCACCCACCAAAATTTTTGCAATCACTTTTTCATATTTTAACAACAGTAAATAACTCGTACCCGTATTCATAATGTGCAATCAAAATTTTTACCATAACTAACCTCAATACCATCTAAAACAACATAAAATAATTATATACAACCATAAGGCAACCTTAATTCGTTATCTGATATCTATACATGTAATGCCTTAAATGTTAATTTTTATTTATATTGCAGGAATGGTTAACAAAATAGTTTAATGGCAGAGGAATTCATGCTCAATTCCAAATCCTGCACATTTTCAAGAAAGGGCGAGATAAAAGAAAAAAGAGGAGTTACTGGCTCAGTTATGTGGCAGAAGTCACCATGGAGCTATACAATACATGAATATAAATAATATACTAGAACATATAACACATTACAAAAATAGTTGATTGTAGTACAATAATAAACTCTTTCCTCGTATTCCGTCTCTTCCAACCAAGCAGCAATTTCTCAAAATTAAATTTATTAATAAAGGCTTCGATCTACTTAACATTTCTAATATTTTCCGTGATCATAGAGTCACATCTAAAATCCCCCAATATTTTGAGAATTTAGAACCTCCACTTTTGTTACCAGTACAAAAAAGCCTATAAGAAATCTTATTTTAAATTATAATAAAGTTACATCTAACCCTGATGTTTCAGACTTTATTCCTTCGTCGTGTTCTTATGAAAATTCTAATTATGTTTATAAACCGGTAGGTCATGTTATTACTGGTGACCTAAACTGTATTTCGGACAAGAAATTGCGCAACCTTTTTGGAAAAGGAACTAAATATAGGTTACCGTCCAGGATAGATTTCAATAAATGCCGTGACGTTATAGAAGATGCTTTAACTACATATTGTAAACGTTGGTGTAAAAAAGAACAGGTAAAGGTTCATGCTCTTAATGATTGGAAATACGAGATTTTAAGAATTGTCGATATTCGTATTAAGAACTTTACGGAAATTCCGCATTTATTTCAACAGCTTAATACATTGACGGCAAATTCAATTAAAAAGAAGATAGCTGACTTACATGCTAAATATGTCTTTGTTCCTGCTAATAAAGCAGGTAATAACGTAATAGTTGTTTGAAAACTATATTATATTAAAGTACTTAAAAACGAATTAAACTCCACTCATACATATGTGGAAAGCCCTACCTCAAAAGACAGCACCTTGCACGATCACCTGATGACCATGTCCGACTTCATAAAAGTCCATACATATCACGTTTCATATCTAATTCTAGCCACTGCATTACTACGGTACTATCGAAGCATATTTTATCATGTAATAAAATAGTCAAACGTCTTCTAAATAGACAATATGATATTGAGATCATCAAAAAGACTATAGGTCTTGTATTTGGCCCCTCTACAGCTTATGCAGACTTTTACTTGAACGTTGCACGCTGACTAACAGGACGGTGGGGACTATATGACGGGCCTTGTCCAAACCTCTTTCAGAGGAGACATGGTCCTGAACCTCGTCCCCTTTGACTGTTAGTCGGGACTCCTACAGATCTAGGGTCTTAGCTCGCTTTCTGACCAGCAGAGCACGGTTTATCATGTTGATGTCGCATATATCTTTATACCATTATGTGTTTTACAATACCTTACGTGTTTATATTTTTATGACCCCTCAATATGCGATACCTGTTGACCCTTGTTCTTTATATGGAGAATTATTGATAAAGTTTTAAATGTACGTCCTTTGATTGTTCTGCTGTTACGGTGAGTGGGAAGGTGGGCCCGTAAACCGGTTAACCACACCATTTGTTTGGCTTTTGTCAAATCAAATGACCGTCCTAAGTCGGTATTGTTATTGCACTACAATCAAATATTTTGGTAATGTGTTATATGTTCTATTATATTATTTATATTCATGTATTGTATAGCTCCATGGTGACTTCTGCCATATAACTGAGCCAGCAACTCCTCTTTTTTCTTCTATAACCCTGAGTAAGAAGTTTAAAAGTAATCTGAGAATTTTTTGCGTGAAAATCCCAAACGTTAGTGCAGGCTCTAGCAAACCGAACCAATTGACTAATATAAATACCATATGATGGGAGTCTTGGGACATCACCATCTAGATAAAGGAAATTTACAAAAGAAATTCCAAAGTCATCACGTTTATCATATATGTTAGTATGAATATTGTTGTTAATAATTTTAATATTTAAGTCCAAAAAAGGTGTTTCCTGGTCGGAAGTATTGGCTTTGTTTAATTGAAGTTCAGATGGATAAATGTCAGATATATTGTTTTCAAACTCAGGGTTATCGATTATTAAAATATCATCAAGATATCTAGAGGTTTCATTGAACTTATCAATAAGGTCGAAACGTTGAGAAGTATGAATAGAATGCATAAAGTCTCTCTCATAACAGTATAAAAATAAATCTGCTATATGAGGAGCGCAGTTAGTGCCCATAGAAATCCCAATAATCTGTTTGTAAGTTTTGCCATTAAATTGTACATAAATATTATCCATCTAAAAAGTGATGGCAATATTTATAATTATCATATTGTTTGTTAGAGAAAAATCCAGATCCAGATGAAGTACAGAGGTATGATTTAGACTCTCTGTTGAAACACCAGCGTATGATAATGATAATTTTTCAAATTTAGTGATGACTTGATTTTAATGTTTCTTAGCATCTTTTTCTATTTATTGCCATCCCTACCTCATTCTTCATATAAGGAGACTTAGAGATCCCGAAGGGAATGTGGTCATCAATCATGTCTCTAAATAAAACCTTTATTCATTTCCAAGCATTTTCTATATAAGCAATTGATTATAAAACTCTAACCATGATGCTAAACCTTACAAAAAGCATACAGCATTGTTAGGACGGGATGTCTGTAAAATGCTTTATCCCAAATCGGGGTCCCCGCTTGCGGTCTTGTTTCTGATGACAATCGGTAGGATTGAAGATCTCAAGGTACCCCTTTGAATTTTATTTTGGCTTTGAAATGTAGGCAGTTGCCATCAAAAGTAATTTTAATGCATTTTGTTTGTAAAATGCGATCTGATTGGCTGTCTGATTAAAAAACTGCAAGTGTAATCACGATACCCTGCAGTTTTAGATATGACGTCGTGATACCCTGCAGTTTTTGATTTGTGACGTCACGATACCCTAGAGTTTTTGATATGACGTCTCTGTGATTAGCGACTTGGTTTAGAGAACCGTACCTTAGTGCGTATTACCTCTAGTTGTAATTATTTTTAACAAATTCATTAGAATGGGATTACCATATTTGTGTTTTACAAAAACTGACAGGGTATCGGCGAATGCCCTGTCAGAAATTCCCATTTTACAGTTTTGCTAACGCCTGGGAGTTAAACTCATTGAACTTCACCGCCATTAACTGCGGTCCTAATGTGAAGGGAGAAAATATTCCTACAAACATGACATTCTTCTTGGCCTTTATGATTGTTTTTGCTTTATTCCCATGCAAATTTCAAGATATAACTCATTTTCTTCCTGCAGCCTACGATAGGTAGGGATGGATGGAGTTGTCTTTTGTGCGTTTATTTGTGTATTTAAAATTTTCAGGTAGATAATTTTGTGAAACAAGATGTGTTTATGAAACACAAATACCCCCGGCGGCAACACAGTTCAAAAATGCAAATTTTGAGCAATGTCCTACATCTTGATTAGTCCAAGGATGTATAGTTTAAACTATACTTCCCTGATTAAACCCATCCAATGGGAATACGCATTTCAAATATTAAAGCCCTACCTCTTACTATTAAAAAATTATAATAAAAGTTAAAGTTTTTTTAAATGTAGGTAAAAAATCATGATCAAGATGACGAGGTCAATGATTATTTTTCTGACGGAAAGGTCTTGTCACAAGGAGCGTGCATGTGAAATATGAAAGCCTTACCTCTTATAAATCAAAAGTTATAACCAATGTTAAAGTTTTTAACTGTTGGGCAAACGTCATGGTAAAAAATAAAAAAATATGGTACCTAGGGAAAGGTCTTGTCATAAGGAATATGCATGTGAAATATTAAAGTCCTATCACGCTCCATTCAAAAGGTATAGCATGGCCTATTTTATTTTGTAAATTTAGGTCAAACTTAAAGGTCAAAAACTTTATTTGCACATGTGAAATATCTAAGCTGAGGCAAAGAATGCTCTATCACTTAGCAAAAGTTATAGCATAAGGTGTTTTTCCTAAATATAGGTCAAATTCCAAGGTAAGAAGGTCAAATATTATTGTACAATAAAAAACACGTACATACTTTAGAAGAGAGAAGTCCAAGTTAAGCTTTTTAAAAAGTAGGTCAAACTCTAAGGTCAAGGTCATGGGGTCAAAAGTCATGAGTCCCAAAATAAAAGGTCTCGGTACAAGGAATACATATCTGAAATATAAAAGTCCTATCATCTATAATTATAATGTTATACCCCTTAAATTGAAAGCGAAATGACGAATGGACAGACAGACAGACAAATGGACGGTTAAAAAGACGACCCAGACGCTATATGCCCCCCTGTCGGTAGACCTGGGGCCTAGAAAATTTATTAAATCAAAATTTGAAAAATGTTTATGCAGTGTTTTATTATATATACCAGGTATGTCCACTGTTTATGTTAAGGGTTTCATGTGACTGAGCCATATGTACCCCTTTGGGATTATTGTAATGTGCAGTATTAATACAATAATTTGCATGTAAAGATGATGGATAAATCCAAACCACAAGTCCAAAAATCATGAAACCAGAGGACATACAAAATCAGTGAAAATGAAAAACAAATAGAAAATAACAAAATATGTCTACTTGAAGAGCATATGTGAACCCCTGTCATGGAGTGAGATCAGGTGCCCGGGGAGAGTGAGCATCTCCTGCTTGGTAGCAACACGCATATTTATATAAAACCCCTGTTCTTTTTTAATTTTAATTGATGTTATCTTATGCAATGTATTTTCTGTTTTGAGGAATGGGTATCATTATACATAATATCATTGGAATACACCCGGTGGCTCATTTTCCTGATATTGTCAGAATTCCCGGTGTAACCCTCTATGCCCCCTTGCCAAGGTCAACAGTATTATTTACCAAGCTTAATATTCTTATGAGTTAACAACATAAGGCAGGACTTTTACTGATTCAACACAAACTTCATCAACATGTCGTACCTTGGAAGAAAAATTGCCTTAAATAATGTGAGAAATCGCTGAATCAGCAATGTTTTTGTCGGATATCCGCAATGAAAACACCAGTGACTGGTTATGAGAACAGAATTTTTATATCATGTTTAGTTTTATTTACAGCATAAACGCTGTTCTCTTTATCTACTGTTTAGAAGTGGACTGTCTTTCTCCGTAATCTAGATTTTGAGCGTCAATATGACATTTCCTTATACATAACTGAGGTCAAAATGTCTTGGATAGATGGCGCTTTATATAACTGTCATAAATTGATATTTCAAAAAAATATTTTGTAAATGGAGTCAACGCCCAAAGAGGATTCTACATGCAAAATATTATCACGTTCAGTTACATATACCTGTGGACTGTTTTGCATGACTCTACCTGAGACAAGCACTTAATGCAATACTATAATAGAACATTTCAAGTATTAAATATCTTTTTAAGTTAATTCTTGCTCTTATTTTGTACTATTCTTTAAAGCTTAATAGTAAAATGAATTGTTAAAGCGCACTAGTACGCTAAGTTAAAGAGAAAGAAGTAGCGAAGGATTAACCACATTTAACATAAGTTCACGTGTGTTTTCGACGCTGGAATTTCATTTTAACAGCATTTCATACCATGAATTGGACTTTGCGACGAATGTTGCATGCAACCTGGGGACACTTACACCTCCCGGGCACCTGGTCTCATCTCGATTTTATTGGGGTTCGCATTTCTCTGAATATGACACTATACACGATATCGTCTTTTTTCCATGGACTACGAGATATGATTAACCCCTCGGTACTCCTTCATGGTTTACTTCACATGAGTACATTATAATATCAAAGTTTTGAAACCATGTGCATGACTATGGCTCTTTATATTTTCGGCATTTACTAAAAAAATCTCTAGAAATTTGAACACCAACAATACACTACTATATAGGGATTTGCTATCACAACGTGGTCACATGGATTATATTTAAAGTCAGACGAGGAGCAGGAACATAGTATAGGGATATGAAAGTCATTCTGATCTGTTCTTACAGGTGATCTTAATTGTATTTCTGACAAATATCTACGTTAGCTTGTTAATAAAGGGCCAAAGTATAAATTACCTTCCAGGATAGATTTTACCAAATGTCGGGATATTGATGAAGAAGCACTAAACACTTATTGTTAACGATGGTGTAAAAGAGAAGGTGTAAAAATACATGCCTTGAATAACTGGAAAAGCGAAATCTTAAAAATTTTCGATATTCGCACTGATAGATTTATAATTAACCCCCATTTATTCAAACAGACACATTATATATGGGTCCAGTCTATAAAAAAGAAAATGGCTGATTTAAATAATACTTATGTCTTCGTATCTGCTGACAAAGCCACTAATGATATTATCATTGTTTAAAAATATATACTATATTACAGTTCTTAAGACTGAATTGATCTCTACTTCTACGTATATTGAAACCCCATTGCTTAAGGACAAGACCCTTTTTGGGATGTCAAATACTTTTGATCAATCAAGAATTCTAACGAAGACATTGAACGCAGTAACGACGTCATTGACATTATAACCTACTGAAAACCATATAAGAAATTCAGTACAGATAATTTCTGCAAAATTGGTAAAATACAAATTGTTTAACATGTCTACCATTTTCAAACATTAAAATTTTATCCCTAGCTGTTTGCAGTCACGTGATTGCTATATATAGCATATGTAGTATTAACAATAAACATTCAAAAAGTGCAAGGGTATATTGCCTAGTTTGGAAATCAAATTTTGTTGTAAACAATAAATAGAATCCTATCAATAATATCTCTAGCTCTGCCTAAGTTATAAGAGTCGTAATTGTGTATATATATATGGAATTGCTCAATGGTGTAGTTTTACAAGAAATGGTCTAATCAAATTGAAATTCTGTTGATATTCTAAAACCTAAAACTTAGGCCCAGCAGGACACATTTCAAATAGATGTAGAACGGTCTTTATGTGAAATTACACAACAAATCGAGTTAAGAAAAAGGTTGCACTACAGCATTTTTCTTAGCATGTTGATTGTTGCAGTTTATTCCGCTTCATAATGTTCTGCAACATTATATATTTGTGTATTGCCTTAACACAGCTGCGAAAAATTTCGTTTGAGAAATTTTGGGGCACATTTTATCTCTTAATCAAAATCAAGTTCTTGTCTGTCATACGTCGGTATTTCAACAGAGTCTAAATCATACCTCTGTACTTCAGTTGTATTTTTTTTTTTATTTTTCTTAGATAAACAATATGATAATTATAAATATTGAACTTGTACTGAGTTGTGTAATGCCATCACATTTTTGATGGATAATATTTATTTACAGTTGAATGGCAGGACTTTATCAACGGACTATTGGGATTCCAATGGGCACTAACTGCGTGTCCCTTATAACAGATTTATTCTGTTATGTGAGAGAATTTATGCATTCTATTCAAACCTCTAAACGTTTCGACTTTATTGATAATTTCAGTGACATCTCTAGATATCTTCATGATATTTAAGTGATCGATGACCCTGAGTTTGAAAATTATATTACTGACATTTATCCACCTGAACTTCAATTAAACAAAGCCAATACTTCTACATTACAAAGGAAACATCCTTCTTGGACTTAAATATTAAAATTATTGCGAAAAATATATTCATACAAACATATATGACAAACGTGACAACTTTGGATTTCCTATTGTAAATTTCCCTTATCTAGAAGGTGATGTCCCCACACTCTCATCATATGGTATTTATATTAGTCAATTGGCTTGGTTCCCTAGAGCCTGCACTAACGTTTTGGATTTTCAGGCAAACAATTCTCAAATTACTTTTAGACTCCTTACTCAGGGTTATTCGGTCTTTTCGTTATACGGAGTTACTTCCCATTCGGGATGGTATCTGACGTAAAACACTCATGACATCATTAACCCCTATGGAAACTGATCTGAAACTCAGGGAAATGATAGCCCTCATATGACGTTTTCATAGGAATTTAATGACGTCATAATTGTTTTACGTCAGATACCGTTTCAAATTTGGAAATAACTCTGTTTAACGAAAAGACTCAATAGATTTTATAAACTTTTCGGAAATGTGACTTTTCAGCACTACGTATCCAGCGGAATTTCCCATTCCAATTTCTACGGTGATCAAGTATACAATTTAAGGAGGGTCAAAGGTTCCGATAATTTCATATCGTCGGGTTCTACAATTATTAAACGCCTTCGACATCGACATTATGACACTGCGATCATCGCTAAGACCATAAGTCTTGTATTTGTTCCCTCTACAACTCAGTACAGACATTTACTTGAGAGTTGCGCACTGACTTACAGGGTGCTGGGGACTCTATGTAGGGCCTTGTCGAAACCTTTTCAGAGAAGACAAGGTCCTGATCCTCTTCCCCTGTGACTGTTAGTCAGGATTCCTATTGATCAAGGATCTGAGTTCTCCTACAGACCGACAGAGCACGGTTTACTTATGTTGATGTCGCTTTACATATGTTTGATAGCATATTATTTTATTAACGTTTCGAGTGTAAAAGTATTTTTATGACCTCTCGTCTTGCAAATCCTGTTGATCCTTGTCTCTACATGGAGGAATATTTATAAATTTTCAAATGTGTGTCTTTTGATTGTGCTTCTTTTGCGGTGGGCTGGAAGGTGGGCATTAACTACACCAATCTAGTGGCGTTTGTTACTTAATTGACCGTCTGAAGTCGGTATCGTAATTTCAACACAATCGAATATGTTGTGACGTCATTTTTCCGTGTATATTTTACTATTATCATCTTTTGTGTGCATGCCCTTGATGATTTTTGTCATACAGCTTTGTCAGATATCTTCTGTTTATGATTTCAATTTCAGTTTATAGTTAAAACTTTTGAAAGTTACTGTTGATGTATATTTGTATGAAATAGTAGGCGATTCCCTCAGTTTGAAGTATAGAGGAATATTATCTTTAACAGACTGATTTAAAATGTTTCTTTAATTAAGTACGTCATTTATATTTATTTTGCAAAAACTACTTCAGGAAAAGTGCATCCCTCAATACCATCTACTGGCTTGTTTAAATGGACAGCTTGAAATAGTCTGTTACAGGAGAAAAATAAGATAATGCCTTGGAGTCGATATTCTAGAATGCCAAATGCAGTGAAATGTAAGTTTCTCGTTAATTCGTACAATTCATGTTGTTTTTGTAATCGTAGCGAATAGAGCTTGGTACAAATATGATGAGACCTAGAATTTGATTGATAAATGGCGAAGGGCCATCAAAGGAGATGTTATGGATCTCAGGTTTATTATATTGCCTTTCACCATGACTTCGACGTCTTCTTGGCGTTTTATAAAACAAACGTAAGACACTTACTGACTGACATAAAGGACTTTTAAGATTCCCAATACTACCAATATAGTCATTGCAACCATATGGAGCAGCAGCTGTTCCCAAATGTGTTATCCAATTATTGTCCTGTTTCTTTCTAAAGTGAGTGCTGAAATTTGAGTTATTGGTGGGCCGGTATATTTCCTCTAACATACGTACTTCCATAAGACAAAATGGAATGATCTGATTAATTGAAAAATGAAGAAGTTGATATCCCTCGTTATTTATTTTGAATCTTTGACATTCTACTCCGAAGTTGGCCTTAAGTTTCGCCGATATATATCAAACCCACACAAGGTGCACTCCGTGCTGTAAACTATATAGACGAACTGCAGGAAAGGTTGTCGTAACTAAAACATACATTCAGTTAATGCTCTTAGTTTTAAATATAGATGTTCAATAAAATGATTACATAGTCGAAAATTGTAATTTATCAAACTCAGAATATTCGGCGCACATAACTATTTTACTGCACTTCAACACTTTTTGTATTTTTAGGGGGAATTCTGATTCAGAGAGTGTAGTGTAAGTTTCAGAAGAGTTACAGTCCTCATGACTGACTATGTGATAGAATAAATACTTCTTTATTTACGTGAACTGTTTGCCTTTATATGTATAAATCGCACTACAGCGAGGACCATGACAAGTAGTCAATGATATATGTTGCATGTTTATTTAAACGTTAATATTCCCTATTACTGAAGCTTGAATGTCTTTCTTTTTTGTACTGATAACTTTGTTCTGATGAACTAGACTAGACAACTGGCATTTGTAATTTTGGATTATGTGTTGTAACAGATGGAATTTGTGACATTATTGTTATTTTGCCCTTTCATCATATGCACCTCTTTAACAGCCCTCTTTTATTCTTGAAAAATATTTAATAGTATTTCTCAGAGCTCTTTCTTTAAAAGTTTTAATTCTTTTTATTAGATTAATGTGATGAATTTTTTCTACAAATATTTTGGAACTCCAAAAGTCAACATTAAAGAGACATACGTTATTGCAATTAGCAACTGTTGCAAAACGAACCTTGGTATGCATGTTCATATGATCATGTAAGGGAAAGAATTCAGAAAGAATTCACCCTCACTGTGTGACAATTATTTTCTTGTTTACATTTTAGCTTTCTTTGTAAACTGATTGTATAACTATCACACGTCTTATACAGGAGTCACAATATTTTGTAATGTATATTTTAAAAAAGAACTCAGGATAATAGTGATAGATTCGTTAATCTTATGAAATTAGAAATTGATGCAGCATCAGTCGCGAGACGAACTGTGACAAACACGCCCACCTTCCACTCACCGCAAAAGCAGTACAATCAAAGGACACACATTAAAAACATTCTCCATGTACAAAACTAGGTCAATAGGTTTCTAAGGACGAGAGGTCATAAAACATTTTGTGGTTAATATGCTAGTATCATAGTATCAAAAATATGTTAGGCGACATCAACATAAGTCAACCGTGTTCTGTCTATCTGTAAGCTCAGATCTTCGATCTGTAGAAGTCCGGATTAAAAGTCAGAGGGGACGAAGCTCAGGACCTTGTCTCCTCTGAAAAGGTATGGACTAGGCCCGTTATAGAGTCCACCTGTTAGTCAGCGTGCAACGCTCAGGTGAAAGTCTGTATAAGAGTGTACACGGTGTTTTGCGATGATTATTGGTGTCTTACTGTCTATGTGGAAGACATTTACTTATTGTAGAACCTGTCGATATGAAAGTATCAGCACCTTTAAACCTCCTTAGTTGTACACTAGATTATCGTAGAAATGGGGATGAAAAATTCATCTGGATACGCATTTTCGTCATATTTCCACATCAACATAAAAGGTCTGAATAAAATCTGTAAAATTTGATAAAAATTGTTCTAAGTTTATGATATCCACAATCTTTGAATTTTTCATTTTTTTTTTTTACTCTTCTTTCTTTTCTACCTTTTATGCATGAAACATTAGTGCAGGCTCCAACAAATCAAACCAACAGACTTGGGAGTTGCTTTCGCTTTTCGAGCCTTTCAAAGCATAAACTTTTACACCTTTTGTACACATCGTTTACAATAAGTGCAGAAGCGTGTATTCAACAATATCCCTGCATTTGGTTAAAATCTCTCCTTGAAGGTAATAATGTAATTTGTATGTTGGCCCTTTATTAAAAAGCGAACGTAGATACTGACAGAAATTAAGATCACCTGTGATAATGTGACATGCAGGTTGGTAAATATATTTAGTGTTATTGAATTAGCAGGAAGATGGAATAGGGTCAACATTATTGGGAGTGAAAACGAAGAAGTAACGAAGGGTAAACCATATCTCATAATCCATGGCATAAAAGGATTAGATATGACTGCACTGTAGTTAGAAATACAGTTTCTAATAGATGTTCTTACAGATAGCAAACCAGGAGTGGCTAAAGATTCTCGAAATATTGGGGAAGTTTAGATTTGACTCTATGGTCACGAAAAATATTAGAAATATTATGCAGGTCTAATGCTTTATTGTCAAATTTGATCTTAATAAATTGCCATTGAGAAGGAAGCAATGATATATGGATCAAGTTTTAAAACAATCATTTCTTAGATCAGTCTCGTATATGATAGATTTCACTCAGGACACCGGAATAGACGATAGTGCATGCAAAAGTTCTTGAAAATTGTTATTTCTGACTATCCGCAGGATATCGTCTAATGACCTAATTAATACACTACGTCTTCTGTGGCTGCCATTACGGCGACGACCGTGCGACCTCTGTTTCCTCCTAACGTCTGGTCTTCATGAAAAAATATAAATATTGCAATGGTACGATCAAATGCTACCTTGTTGAAAAATTTGGTCATTGAGGCCAAGGGGATATTGGGTTGTAAGTATTTAATTCAATATAGTTCAGCATCAAAATGTCTCTTTATTTAGATTCAGTTTCGCCAGGTGATTTGATAATGTTTTTGATAAGAGCAATAACAGCGTTATCAATATCGTGATTACATTTGATGAAGTGATTGTAAAGAAAGTTCTTAAAATTAAGTCTAGAATTACCTTTGATTTTATATGAATGATTACGACAAAGATTTTTCAGTGTTTCATCTAAATACTGAACCCCACATCCCCTTGGTACTCAGGTTATAAAGGAACATTAAATTGGAGTATGTCAATCGATGTCTTCGTTTATTTTAATATATTAAGTATTACCATTAACAGTAAATTTACCACTGGACATTGCAGGTAGAAATCTTAAATTACCCGTTATGTTTAAATTTTGCGGATTAGTAAAATCAAGTTTACGAAGATGAATCTTATTTATTTCCTTCAGATCTCCATTGATTTTTCCATTATTGGGAATCACAACTTACATAATCAGATTAATCAATATCAAAAGAAATATACAAATGCATGTAAATATTTCTAGTAATTATATGATTATTAATTATCTTTAATTAAAATGTTTCTCCTTGTGACATTGCATCAATTTCTCGTTTTTCCATGTATATTCTACTATAATCATGTTTTATGTGCATGTCCTTGGTGATTTTTGTCATACAGCTTTGTCAGATGTCTTCAGTTTTCTCTTGTATTTCTTTTTTTTTTTAATTATTTCTCCTATATCTTCAATTAGAAATTATCACATTTTGACATCTTAAATTTTGAAATAGATATGTCTAGACACCATGAAAGTCACCATTTTTCCTTTTACGGAAAGTAAAACATATATCAAAGAGACATATAATTCAAAATGTCACCGGGGTTACTTAACAAAACGTTCACTTTGATGTTTTCTGTACGGAGTAAGTTCTTCACTTTAACGCGACTCGTATGTTCAAATGAACAAATGGACATTTTAGGAATAATACTTCTTAAAGAAGAAGAAACAGAAGACATCTGACAAAACTGCATGAAACAAATCATCAAGGACATGCACAAAAAATAAATAAATGAATAAATAAGTAAAAAGAAAAAGGGGAAAAAACATGTTAATAGTAGAATATACACGGATAAGCGGCATATGCGATTGTGCTGCAGTTACGATACCGACTTCGGACGGTCAGTTGAAGTAACAATTATCACTCATTTGGTGTGGTTAATCGGTTTCAAGGCGCCCACCTTCCCAATCACCGAAAAGGCAGTACAACCAAAGTACACACATTTGAAAATTTTATAAATAATCCTCCATATATTGAACAAGGATCAACATGTTTCTCAAGAAGAGAGGTCATAAAAATTTATTACACACGAAACGTTTATAGAATAATATGTTGCTATAAAAATATGTAATGCGATTGTTGATGTCGAAGGCGTTTAATAATTTTAGAACCAGCCGGTATGAAATTATCGGAACCTTTGACCCTCCCTAGTTTGTACACTAGATCACCGTAGAAAATGGGATGGGAAATTGCTCTGGATACATATTGTTGAAAAGTAACATATCCGTATTGAGATAAAATGTCTGAAGGCGTTTAATAATTTTAGAACCGATATGAAATTATCGGAACCTTTGACCTTTCTTAGTTTGTACACTAGATCATCTTAGAAATTAAGATGGGAAATTCAGCTTGATACGTATTGTTGAAAAGTAACAATTCCGAATTTAGATAAAATTTCTGAATAAGATCTGTAAAACTTTACAAATGTTTTCTAGGTTTATGATATCTATAACCCTTAATAAGAAGTTTAAAAGTAATCTGAGATTTTTTTTCGTGAAAATCCAAAACGTTAGTACAGGCTCTTGCGAACGGAAGTAATGGACTAATATAAATACCATATGATAGGAGTCTGGGGACATCACCATCTGGATA
Source organism: Pteria penguin (assembly GCA_035048485.1). Taxonomy (NCBI): domain Eukaryota; kingdom Metazoa; phylum Mollusca; class Bivalvia; order Pterioida; family Pteriidae; genus Pteria; species Pteria penguin. The sequence continues at coordinate 56,385,149 of CM068582.1, read as the reverse complement.
AGGGAAATTTACAATGAAAATCCAAAGTTGTCACGTTTATCATATATGTTAGTATGAATATTGTTGTTCAAAAATTTAATATCTAAGTCCAAAAAGGTGTTTCCTGTACGGAAGTATTGGCTTTGTTTTATTGAAGTTCAGATGGATAAATGTCAGTAATATAGTTTTCAAACTCAGGGTTACCGATAACTAAAATATCATCAAGATATCTAGAAGGTGTCATTGAACTTTTCAATAAGGTCGAAACGTTTAGAGGTTTGAATAGAATGCATACAGTCTCTCTCATAACAGTATAGAAATAAATTTGCTATAAGGGGAGCGCAGTTAGTGCCCATAAGAATCCAAATAATCTGTTGGTAAGTTTTGCCATTAAATTGTACATAAATATTATCCATCTAAAATGTAATGGCATTAAACAACTCAGTACAAGTCCAATATTTATAATTATCATACTGTTTGTTAGAGAAATATCCAGATGTAACTAAAGTATAGAGGTATGATTTACACTCTCAGTTTAAACACCAGCGTATGAGACACGACAATCTGGTTTTGATTAAGTCATGATGTAGAGAGGTATATGTTGACGATAAATCAAAAGTAGAAATTACTTGCCTCAAAATTTCTCAAATGGAAGTTTTTCAATGACCTCGTTAGAATTTTTGATATTTTGATAACCAAAAGTAATTGACGGCACTATTGCTAAAACAGCATTACAATATTTGATAACATGGTCTTTAACTGAAATAAGAGCGGAGATTTTAGATTTGACTATATGATCACGAAAAATATTAGAAATTAAGCAGATTTAAACCTTTATTTACAAATTTAATCTTGATAAATTGCGATTTAGGAGGAAGCGATAGTATATGAGGGTAAAGTATATGAAAATGCTATAAACATCTTTCATCAATCCGTGTAACGTACACCTCTTAAATAAAAATTATATGACATCGATCTAGCTTAAATCGTGTATTACGATGAAAAAGCAAAAGAGACTTATGCAAGCTAGATAGTTTTATAAAATCCTAAATTTCTCACTTAAAGTATTTAAACGCATTTTTCATACCAGCATGAGGAATAAACCTTCGTATACAAGATAATGTGAAATATAAATATGGTACCTAATTTCCGTTAGAACTGCAGTATTAATATTATTAGTATAAAACTGTTAATCCGGAATTTTAAAATCAACAGTAGAGAGAAGTTTGCAAATAAGTTGGTCAGAAAATTATAGTAAAAGTAGTGCTAACAATAAAAAATAATATAATGATAATATCAAAAACTCACCATTAAAACAGATGATTCTTCAATTGAAATCTGAAAATCCTTACAATAACAACAAATGTAAAGAAATAAAATCAGAATAATGCAGCAACTATACATGAAACCTACTGACATGAAGACAAAAGCATTCCTACTTGTCTTTTGGTTATTTATCGATTTTCAAATCTCACTTTCTATATCAAAACTTTGTCTATATTACTTACTATTGTCTTCAGAGGTAAATATTTATGCATGTGAATGATATAAAAATCTTAGTTGTAATTAACTGAAAAAAAAGCTCGTAAATTATCATAGAAATGATAATATCTAAATCATGTATATTTCGGTCTTTAGATTGGTTCTTGACTGTTATTTTTATTTCAGTTAAGCAATTAATTTTCTCTTTTAATAATTATTCTTTCAATTTCCTAAGTATCAGCATCACCGAAGCGGATATATTTGTAGAAGTGTGCATATGGTGCACTAAATTGACCCATGAATCTATCTCCTTCTATCTATTATTACCACTGGGTCCATACCGCTGGTGATGGACTGTAAGTTTCTCGAGGGTGGTCACAAGTTTTCAGTGTTGTGTGTACCGACGCAAATTATATACTTCTAATTTGCCGTAAGAAAAGTTTGTAAATTATTGTAAAACTAAGTTGTATCTCCCTCATGCATAACTCTGTTCTCAAATTAGCTCTTTCGGTTTTGTTCTCCAAACTTTCATTCTTTGGATCTCCACAGTTTCGGTCTTTAGAAGAAGAGACATATGATATAAAAATGCGCATTTGATCACTAAATTGATACATGTATATATCTTAATGTATCCGTAATATACATCATTCATATTATATGAAGCTCTTAAATGACATGTACTACATTTGCATTGTTTACTGGCATTTAATAGAAAGTTTCTCATTTGCTATGTGATGGACAAAGACATTTTACCTCATGCAAAATAATCCTGGAATTTAGTGCAGCCATATAAAGAAGCATTCTCCACCAGAAAGAAAAACAAATCTGCATATATAGATGTGATACGACAACTGATGATAATATTGTTTTTCTCTGCTAGTAACATGATATAAAATGAATTGCCTCTCTTTAATCATTCCTTCATAGGAAAAAATGTTTCGTACTATATTTAGGTTTACTATCATCTTTAAATGGGTAAATTTAAAATCAAATTACACCCAACATAAAATGACAAATATGATGAAAGCACGAGTCAAATATCACACTCGGTAATTTGTATTTTTGAATTTTTCAAGTGCTGTAGTTCCTATAATTGAAGGACTGTGAGATGACCACTGACCTTTTATACATGTATTTTATTTTCACATTTGCAAACTCACAATGATAAACTCGGCAAGCTGTTCTACTCCTGATCTCACCTCTTAGTAGACTTAAGTATTATGTTCTGTAATTTTCCTCTTTCGATCATTCTGGATTCGATATCAGGTCGCAATAAGCTCAAATTCATGAACATTTATTTCCATAATTTGTTTATTCACTCGGATTTCCAGTTTCATTTGTCAATACATTATAACCTAGAGGATTTGGAGTGACGGCAATAATACACATACGGATATCCCCAATCTGCTCACGTACTGTTGACCGAAAACATATGAATAATCTGGGTTCGTTCTTTTCACCAAGTGGTACAAAGAATATTAAGATGACTGATGGGTGATAAATTTATAAATTGATGTTTTCGTCGAAAATGAAGAACATGCGACTCTAAAGTAACACGGACTACAATTGGGCATGTACTAATAATTTTATTATACATGTAAATCCAATACATATTATATACTGCTTTATTTTTTGTTCTAAAGAATTTAAAATAAGTTTGCATAATGAATTAAAGAGAGCGGGAGAGAGAGTTCTTTTCTAGGGGCAACAATTCACCATACTGAATCCGCCTATATGCGATATAGAATATATATGATGTAAAACATGGCCATATTAACCCAGACAAGGTTCAGCAATTGAAGAATTTCCATTGCAACGCAATAGCTGATACATGTTAATAGAAAAGAATGCATTTATAAATACATAAGTTTACAAATACATGTATATAAAAATATGTAAGTTTCTTTTTACATGTAAGTTTATTTACTTAAAGATCATACTTTCAGTATCATACACCAATGAAATCTAATAGAAATTGCTGCTTGAACAAATATAAATTCGAAAGAGAATCACTATTCGACGTCCACAAATCAAAGTCTAGTTAAGCTCTGCAAATTCGGCGGTGATGGTTCAGTAAAGAGAATTTGCCAACCCCCAAATAGAAGAGACAACGGAGGATTGAGCATTTCCTGCTAGCATACTACACCTGTCTTAAATGTTCCATAGAAACCTTTCGTGTTCGGTGGTAAAGTCATATACGTAATTTCTCAGAACAGTAAAAGGACTGCCAATGTGTATTCCATTCATTCGAGTTCGTAGCCCTGTGTGAGTAGTTATATTCCTGTTAGTCGCCTGATCCTCAGAACAAAACAATCATAAGAGGACTATGTTCTGCCATAGCGTATAAGTTGTTAAATAAAAGTGCTATATTTTGTTGTTTGTCCGTTTTTGTTTTTGTTTTTTGGGGGGTTTTGTGCGTGTTTTTGTCAGCAAGATCTGTCAAGATAAGGTATTGCTACCTGTAGGATCCCATTTAGGAATCTAGGGAGGCCAGCTTCTTTTTAATTTATCATTCTGGATTGTAATAAAGAAGTCCGACTTCGTTATAAGCATTAGCTAACATTTCATGATTTCAAATTATTCAATTGTTTCCTTGATTCTTCAACGTCTGATTTATACCATTTCAAGAGTAAATGTTCTTGCAGTACCTTTGAAGTTTCTTTTTAACCTCAATTAAATTTTACTGAAGACATTGTTTATACGAACTTGAATGTAATTCGTCCAAAACATGTTGTATGACACAAATCTCTAAGGACATGCACATAAAAAAGAACAATTGGTGGATGTACATGTATATATACAGAAAATACACGGCGTTGTCTAGTATGAAGGAATACACGATTGAACTTTTTAATTTTTAAGAATAATGCTGACATTTAGAGGCCTAATATATTCTGAG